>JAZKLR010000288.1:0-1492106 GCA_037103525.1 Ganaspis brasiliensis | reverse complement strand
ACAAGTATCTTTGTTTCAGTTGTTCTGACCACTAAAACAAGGATTCAGATTTTTATGAAGATTTTCTCCTCTCATCCTATTTCAACTCAACAATTTATGTCTTTTGCCCTGTTCCCTTAGCTCAAAGCCCGCTGGCTTTGTAAATGAATCAGGGATAAATAAATAAATAAATAAGTTTGTAGACTGCGAATGTCCCTTCCGGACATAACAGAATACAATTCTTAAATTTTTGGTGCATCGGCCGGGAAACCACAAAAGAAAAGAAACTAAACAATGCAAAGCGGTTGAGAGGAAAAATCTGAAAATATTTTCAATTCTAGAAATAAAATCTTTCATATAAAATCATTGGAACTTTTTGACAAGTGAAGTAAAAATGAATAAAATCTTGTGAAAACTAAATTTTGCCAATAACTTAACAAATCTAAATCCTTGGTTGTATACGCATTTAAATGTCTATTTATGAACAATAAAAAGCAAAACACGAGTAGTGACTATCACACCAGAAGTAGAACTAAAGCACTAGCAGATCAGGAAAAAGGTCAAACATTTATTAATTTTGGGGTAACCACAAATCCTAAGGTTGTTCATTCACCACCAGTAAAAAGAGTAGAAAATAATAATTTCAATTCTGAGGAACCATCTAGTAGTTTCTCAAGTGATAAATCTGATGAAACAATATTGAATCCTAATAATAGTTTAAAGTTTTCTACTCCTAAAAAGTTTTCTTTAGAGCAAATAGCCGAATTAAGAAGACTTTTGCGTGATTCATTAAAAGATAACACTTTTGATGAAAAAACTGGTGAAATAAATCTATTAAAAGATCTTACAAAAAATTCAATAAAAACCACAGATCTAAATCAAGATTTGCAAAAAGATCTTCAAAACGAAAATTCTAATATTCACAAGTCCCAAATCAATAATTCTTTAACAGGAATTTCTCTTGACGAAATGAGTGTACCGTATAACCAGCAAGTCTCTTTAAGGGACGCCTTAGAAATAGTACCAGTTTTCGATGGTAAGAATATCTCTCTTTCGGCTTTCATAGAGGGGTGTGATGAAGCAAAAGAAATGATTCCAGATACACCTCAAGTAGAGGAAAATTTAGTAAAATTAATTCGCGGAAAATTAGTAGGAGAAGCTAGACGGGGAATTTACGGTTCAACATTTAAAAGCATTAAAGATTTAACGGATCAATTAAGGAAAATTTACTTGCCGCGAAAAAGTGTTTACCAGTTACAAGGTGAATTAGGGAATATTTACATGTGGGAAAATGAAACGGTATTGTCATATGCGAATCGCGTAAAAGAAATTGCTGATCAAATCTATGATGCTCATCGAATAAATAATAAAGGAGTCCTAGATAAAACTTTTACCGAATCCTTAGGGAAGGATTTAATTCAATGTTTCCGTAGAGGATTGAAACCGGAAATTGAAATTCGGATTCGAGAAACAATAATTTTTAAAGAAACAACGAGTAAAGCCATCGAAGTTGAAAGAAGAATAAATGCTAGTAATGAACTTAGGAAAGGGAAATCTAAAACGAGTGAATTTAATGAATCAAAGGTAACCTTTGCAAAAGTAGAAGCTTTAATTTGTCAAATCTGCAATTTAAAAGGGCACATCGCTGCCACTTGTCGAAGATATATTAATAATCAAAGTTCTCAAAATCGTGGTAGGAATTTTTCACCCTGGAATGGGGAAAGAAGCTCTCAAAATAGAGAAAATTCTTCATTTTCTCAGGGTCGATGGGAATCTCCATCACGTGTACAAAATTTTTCTCCAATACGCGGAAATTCATGGAGACCTACACAACAATCGCAAAATTTTAGAACAAATCTTTATCCTAATTTTTCAAATTCATCTTTTAATAACAGAAATAATATAACATGTAACTATTGTAGAAAACCGGGGCATTTATTAAAAGATTGTAGGCGCAGAGAATATAATAATCAATTACTGGAAAATAATCAATTCAGACAAAATAATCAAATCAGGGGTAATAATTATCAGTTCAGAGGTAACAATCAATTTAGTCAAAACAATGATCAATTTAGGGGTAACAGTAACCAAGTCAGGGAAAATAGTCGATACAGAGAAAATAGCCCATTCAGAGAAAATAATCGATATAGGGAAAATAGTCCATTCAGAGAAAATAATCAAAACCGAAGAAACAGTCCATTTAGAGGAAATGATCAATATCGAGAAAATAATCGGCGTTTATTTTCACCGTCCCCAATAAATCAGGGAAACGATCAGAACCGTCCCAATCAAGGTGCAGTGGGACAGGTAACCCAGGATTAAATGCACCTGAAAATAAAGGTGAAACCCCAACAAAAAGTGTCAAGTTTAATTTTAGTAAAGGCAATATAATTCCATCAATTTTTATTAATTTAAAAGAAGTAGAAAATCCAGTACATATGATGATCGAAACAGGAGCAGGTTTAAATTTAATTAAAAATAAAACAATTAATTCTTTAATGCAGGTTAATACTTCCAGGAAAATACAGCTTACTGGAATTAATGAACATCCTGTACATACCTTGGGGCAAGTTAAATTAGAAATTTTCGGATATTTAACTACATTTCACATCATACCTGATGAGGTACCTGTCGATGAAGACGGAGTATTAGGTTCAGAATTTTTTACAGATAATAATGTAAAAATTAATTATGCAGAAAAATGTTTAGAAGTAAACGGTCAATTTTATTCTTTTTCACTTCAAGACACAATTATTTTACCACCTAGATCAATTACAGGTATGCACATGATAGTTAAAAATACGGAAATAAAAGAAGGTTACATCCCATTAGTAACCACAAATGCAGGTGTATTTATGGGAAACGCAGTCGTAACAAATAATCAGGGAAAAGCTTATATTAAAGTTGCGAATACTCAATCCGAACCAATTAAAGTCCAAATACCGAGAATAAAATTACAAGAATTCGAAGAATTTAAAGCAATAAAAAATGAAGTTAGTCAAACCGAACCACAAAAATCTAAAATCAATTTCAATTCAGTTGAAAAACTTTTAGATAGTTTCTTTTCTACTTCAATTTCAAATCATGACAAATATGCGTTTAAAAAGATTACAGGTAAAGAAAGAGTTGAACAAATATTAGATTTACTTTGTTTAGACCATTTAAAATCAGAAGAATTAAAACATGTGGAAGAAAGAAAGATGATTCGCAAGGTAATAAAAAATGGCGGATGGTACTCGACTTTCGCAAATTAAATGAAAAAACAATTACTGATTTTTTCCCATTGCCCAATATAAATGAAGTACTCGAAACTCTTGGGAATGCCCAATACTTTTCTGTTTTTGACTTAGCTTCTGGTTTTCATCAAATTAAAATGAGTGAAAAGGATTCTCATAAGACTGCTTTCTCCACACCTTATGGTCATTATGAATTTGATCTTATGCCATTCGGACTTAAAAATGCTCCAAGTTGCTTTCAAAGATTAATGAATTCGTGTCTATCTGGATTAATTGGAACAGAATTATTCGTTTATTTAGACGATGTCGTTATTTTCGCCAATTCTTTAGAGGAACATCAGGAAAAATTTGATAATTTTATGAATCGTTTAGAAACAGCTAATTTAAAATTACAGCCAGACAAATGTGAATTTCTTCGACCGGAAGTGGTTTATTTAGGACACATTATTGATAAAGACGGGGTAAGACCAGATCCGAAAAAGCTTAGCGCAGTAAGAGATTTTCCAACTCCAAAAACGATTAAAAATATTAAACAATTTTTAGGTTTGGCAGGTTATTATCGGCGTTTTATTGAAAAATTTTCAAAGAAATCGGGACCTTTAACACAATTATTAAAAAAAAATATGCCTTTTAAGTGGGGCGACAAACAACAAAAAGCTTTTGAAATTTTAAAAAATGAACTTTGCGAAGAACCTTTATTAATAAGGCCTGATTTTGGCAAACCATTTATATTAACTACTGATGCTTCGGGTTTTGCTATTGGTGGAATTTTATCCCAGGGGGAAATTGGAAAGGACAAACCAATTGCTTACGCTTCTAGATCTTTAAATGAGCATGAAGTAAAATACGACACTTATAATAAAGAAGCCTTGGCAATTGTGTATTGTGTTTTACATTTTAGACACTTTCTGTATAGTAGGAAATTTCAAATTGTCACAGATCATAAACCTCTGCTATGGTTTAAAAACTCAAGCGATACTTGTTCACGTGTAACAAGATGGAAACTTAAATTGGCGGAATATGATTTTGAAATGATTCATAAAGCAGGAAATGAACGTCAACGCGGACGCGTTATCTAGGAACCCTGTTAATTTTGCAAGAAGAATTTTTCCAAAAGAATTTCATAATGATAATAATGATGTGAAGCAAATAATTGGAGTGGAAGAAGATGAAATAGATGATCTATTTGAATATTTATTTGAAGAAGAAGGAGATTCAGAAGAAGATAAGGATGAAATATTTGGTTGGCAAGTTGAGAGTAATGATAATGATTATGATGGCAATGATGGCAAAAGTGAAGAGGATGAATTCGAAAATGAAGACGAAGATTTAAATTGCTATGAGGAAATTGATGATGATCTCTCCGAAGAATTTCATAATAAAGAAGATAATTCTGATTTTAAAGTGGTAACTAGAAGACAATTGAAGAACCTAAATCAAGAAAAAAAGGGGAATCAAGATGAATCGGGTAAGCATAAAGAAAATTTAATTCAAGGAAGTGTTCGAAATCTAAAAAATAAAAATTATGAGTCAAATAAATCAAGTGTAAATCAAAATCGAGTGAATAAAAATACTAAATCTGTGAAAAATAAGTCAAGTAAGTTGGGTCGGAAACAAAATCTAATGAATCAAAATCTTAAATCTGCGAATACTAAATCAAGTGAATTAAGTGGTAACCAAAATCCAGTGAGTGATGCTATTCAATCAGTGAATATTAAGTCAAGTGAATCAAGTAAAAATTCGAAGTCGGTTAATACTAAGTCGGGTGAATCAAGCAAAAATAATAAGTCGGATAATATTAAGTCAAGTGAGTCAAGTGAAAATGTAAATCTTAAATCGAGTACTAAATCAAGTGAAATAATGAAAAATCAAAGAAGTAAAAATACTAAATCTGTGTATACTAAATCAAGTGAAGGTGAAATCAACTGTGAAAATCTGAAAATGAAATCTACGAAATCAAATCCTGAAGTAAATAAAGATGAAAAGTCAAAAATCGAAGAAAATTTTCAAAGTCGGAGTAATACAAGAAATCTACGAAGTCGAAGTCATTTAGAAAAAATTCGAAATAAGAAATATTATTTAGATTCTAAAGTCGATAATGAAGAAGATGAGGAGGAAATACTAAATCAAGCAATTCAAGTTCAAGGTTAAAATCAAAGTTCGCGAAATTTGCAAAATTCTGATGAAGATTCTGATCCTGATTATATTCAAAATTCTGTGAAACAAAATCAATCGAGGAAAAGAGGAAGACCGCGTAAAATGAATTCTGATAATGAAGCAAGTTCGTCAATCAAAAAGAAAAGGGGTAGACCCAAAAAAGATTTAATTCATGATAAAGATGAAGAAAGTGAAAACTCAGATCCAGAATATTTTGTTCAAAATGATAACTATGAAGTATCAAGAAACCTTTACGAAGATTATGGAAATAATGAAAATAATGAAGATTTTAGTGAAAGTGATGATAGCATTGAAGATTACGAAGAAAATGAAGATAATGAAGCACTTAATTCTGATGAACAATTTGAAGAAATTAAAGAAAAAAAAGAGATCAAAGAAATCAAAGAAAGTGAAAAATTTGAAAAATATGAAGATTTTGTAGAGGATGAAGAAAATGAAGAAATTGAAGATTATGAAAATGATGTAGATAATGATATAGAAGAAGTTGATTTCGGTTCAGAGAGTAACAAACGACCCCCTCCCGAACCCCCACCCTTAGACAGTCCCTCTACTTCTGCCAATAATATCCATTCTCGAAATATTGTTGAATGTAAAGATCAATTAAGAATGAGAAAGGATAATTATGTGTACTTTTTATCGACGACATGCGTACCTCAGGACAATGGTTCAAAGAGTCTGTTTAAGCAAAATAAATTACCTAAGTTTAAAAATCTCGAAATCGGTGAAGCTAAAGAGTTTAAAAAAGGGAACTTTTATCATATCGCATTACCAATTATCTCAGAATCTAGCGTTAGTTTAACTGAAATGCATATAAAAATAAAATTATGCATTCAGTCTTTTAAAACATTAGCTGAAAAATTACAACTTCGTTCTGGTAGCATTGCAAAAACAATGGTAATAAATCATGTAGACTGGAATGAAATTGTTTTAATGTTTTGAGAAATTTTTCAAAATTGCAAGACTACAATAGTAATTTGTAATGGCTATATTCAATATGCAACAAACGAGCAAAGAAAAGTTCTAATTGAAGAAGCACATTCATCAGCGTTAGGTGGTCACAAAGGAGTAAGCAAAACTTATAACCGCATCAGACAAAAATATTTTTGGGAAAATATGAAAACCGATATTCAAAAATACATACAAATTTGTTTACAATGTCAATTGAAAAAGCTTGTTCGAGTAAAAACTAAAAATCCAATGGTTATTACTGATACACCTGGAATAGCTTTCGAAAAAGTTTGTTTAGACATTGTAGGACCTTTAAAACCTATTACAAAAAATGGTAATGAATATATATTGACAATTCAAGATAATTTAACTAAGTACTCCTTAGCAATACCATTACCAAATCATCAAGCAAGTACTATCGCGGATGCATTTATTAAAAAATTTATTTGCATTTATGGTGCACCAAAAGCTGTATTAACTGATCAAGGTCGTGATTTCGTGAGTAATCTTCTAAAACGAGTTGCAAAAAGGTTTCGCATTAGACAATTTAAAACAACAGCTTTTCATCCACAATCAAACGGTTCGCTAGAAAGATCGCATCATGTTTTAGCGGAATATTTGAAACAATGTGTTAACAAAAATGCACAATGGGATGATTGGTTAGAATTGGCAACTTTTTTATATAATACCAGTGTTCACGAAGGAACTAAATGTACTCCATATGAACTAGTCTTTGGTCGTTTAGCCAGATTACCCTCAAGTCAACCCTTACTTCCAGAAGAAACATTAAAAACTTATGATGACTATCTGGTAAATCTAGTGACTAAATTGCATGAAATTCAATTTTTAGCTCGAAATAATCTAATTGGTGCAAAAGAAAAGTCAAAAACGTATTATGATCGGAAAATTAATCCTCAAAATTTTAAAGTTGGTGATAGCGTATTCCTTTTACAGGGACCTAAACCTGGTAAATTAGGCGACCAATATACTGGTCCACACAAAGTTCTAGAGATTTTAGGCAAGGGTAACATAAAAGTTAAACTAAATAAGGGACCAAAAATCGTTCATATAAACAGACTTCGATTATCTTACATTAAGCATCCTAATCAGGATTAAAAGCAAGAAACACTTTGGAAAATGACTCTTTTTGTTTCAGGGGGGATAATCTGCATTACTAAAATTGTTTGTCGAAGAAATCAATCAATATGGTTGTCAGTATGTATGACCTTGTCCATCATTCAGCAATGCCTTTAGAAGCAATTGTAAAATCACCTTACCTGGACAATGGAGAAGAATTATTTGATGTTTATCTAGATAATAAACATAATTACGTCTCTGAATCTATACTTGCCCAGGATTAAAACTATATTGCAATCCCGGATGGGCATTGCATACGCGGTCATTTTGTAGAATCAATGGGATGGATTATTCTTACTCTAAATGAAAAGGAAGTACCTTTTAATATAATCAACCAATTATATTCCGATCTAATTGGATTAGACACTGGTATTATTGGTTACCGAGAAGCCAGGGAAGCAGGGATTCTTAATTAAATGTACCTTAATCAATATTACTTTAATTAATCAAGTATAAATTTCGAATAAAAATAATAAACCCCTCCTGTTTCAGGAGATGGGGACTATACGACTTATCATCTTAATTGTATGCGGAGTAGTAACCTTCGCAGCATCAGCTTACGGTATTCTAGGATATGACTGCGCTTCTAGTAGATTAAACATTACAACCTTATCATTGATTGATGTGGGAAACTGCGAGGCACCAAAGGGTAAGCCAAACGCAACAGAAACCTATATTCAACTGTTGCAATTTACTGGAATTACTAAAATTAAGGTAATTCAATGTAAAATAGAAATTAAGCGTACAATTTTCTATTGTGGAATGCATTCACATTCGTCCATAGTAGATAAAGGAGTGGCGGAATACTTGCATGAAGTCTCGCATGATTCTTGCAGGGAAATACATAATATTAGAACTTATAAACATAATGAGCAAGTAAAAATTCACGGATTAAAAATGAATCAGACACTTTCAAGTAGTGTAACATTTGCCGGAGATATTGATAAAGATGGTGAATGTTCAGGAGTTAGTTATATTGACCCCATAGGTAGTTGGAAAAATGTTGTTGTCCAGGTGATGATAAAAATAACATTAGCAGAGCAATATGCAGTAGCTGATCTTGAAGCGGACAGAGTACGTTTGAATTCTGGAATATCATGTCCTTTATCCGATACATCTTGTTTCGACAATAATTACGGATATTCTTTTTGGGATCCTTTACCTAGCGATATTTGCCAGTTTACCAGATATTCTTTACTTTATGAGGGTTTAACTAATAAAATCAGAAATAAGGAAACTGATGAAACATTTTTCTCTTTAGAAACAAAGGAAATAACCTTTGTACTTAGCCAGAAAGGTCAATTTTCAATATGTCATTATATATTATATCGTACTGAGCATCCTAAACTTTTTATTTTTGAGACCGTAAAAGGACGACCATTTCTAGAGGATAGAAAACTAACAGTTGAAGCTCTGGACATAATGTTATATGTAAATTCTAAGTTCGTCTATATCGAACGACATATTCGGACGCAAATAAATACATTATATCAGAATATAATGTACCAACGTTGTAAGCTTGAGCAAGAAGTATTTCGAAATTCATTGATCCTTGCGACCCAAGGACCGGATGAATTTCCACTTCATTTAATGAAAGGGCCCGGTTACATGTCGGTAGTAGCAGGAGAAGTAGTACATATTGTTAAATGTGTACAAGTAGAAGTAGTGTATAGAAAAGTCAATCAATGTTATCAGCAATTACCAGTATTTAAGGGAAATGAGAGCCTTTTTCTAAACCCACGTACACATATATTGACTAACCAAGGTACAATAATTGATTGCAATTCTTTTGTACCCACCATGTATCAAATTGGTGACACATAGTACAATATTTCTCCAAATCCAGTAGAATCTTTTCCTCCTCAAATATTACAACCTATGCAAAATCATACGTGGAAATATACTAATCCAGCGTCATTATCAACTAGTGGAATTTATTCACAATCAGATTTGGAGAAATTACGTGAACATGTTATGTTCCCCGCGGAAAAACCTATGATATTAAATACTTTAGCTCGAGGATTTTCTGGTCACGATATTGCGGATCAAAAATTATCGCTTATGGGATTTATAGATGAACAAACTTTAAATAGAATTGCATCCTAAGCCTGGGGAAAATTTTGGTCCATTTTAACGAGTTTTGGTACTGCTAGTGCTGGTTTGATTGGTATAGTTATAATTGTTCGTTGTTTTAAGCTTATAGCTGATACATTTATTCACGGCTATACCTTGCATGCTGAATTTGGTTGGTGATTTAAATTATTAGGCGCTTTCTGGGACTCAGTCACAAATTTACTATTACATCTCGGTAGGAACGAACCAGCTCCTGCAGTAGCTCCAACGCATGATATAGAACTTGGACATTTAACTTGCCCACCTCCTTCACCAGAACCAAGATTACGTGAATATAAAAACCCAGAACCCAGAATTCAAGGTAACTGGGAAAATTCTCAAATACGACATATATATCCTAACCCTAATATAGAAAATAATTATGTCGTGCATGTCTGAGAATATACTGATGCATGAGGCTTGCTACATAACTCTTTTACACAACTTCCTAGTTAAAAATGCATGTCCTCTACCTGACTTTGAAATTACACAAAATAATCTAGCATTTTCTTGTGTTTTAAGACATATGGATAAGACTATAATCATATCCGGGAAAGACCCACGTAAATTAGAACAAAATACTGCAAAAACTCTTTTTGAAATTTTAAGGAAAGAATGTCATGAAGCACAAGAACCTGCTGATACCTTTTTTAGACTCATTGAGTTAAAAAGATTATGTTACTATAATAAATTACCTAATCCTACGTTTACCTTTCTTCAAATTCAAGTAGATAACGAACACTTTCTTTTTATAATTATTGTAAAAGTTGGTGACTATCAAAAAACTACAACTGCATTTGATCCTTCGACTGGGCACTTTCAAGCCGTTATTAATATGATTACATCTCTTCACTCTATTTTACCTTTTGTATCTAGTCTATATCCTTATCTAATGTCACAGCAAAATTTAGTGCCTGCTAAAAACACTTATAATGTACCAATTGAAAATCCATCTTCATCCAACAACAACCCATTACCTCTTATACGTTTCTCTCAAGTACATTCATCACCATTAACAAATAATCAAGTTCAAGACTCAGTATCTCCTCATCCAATAACAACTATATCAAACCCAGATCCATCCTATCAACCAAGTTCCCAAAATCTTGGAATAAGTTTTCCTTTCAAAACTCCAGTAACTGCAATTTTTCAATCTAACTTCCCAAGAGACCTTAATAACAAAGGAATGCCTAGAAAAATAAGAAAATTAAAAGTATGCATGAAATGCCCGAAGTGTGGATTTCATACTAAACAATGATATTCTGATACATATTTAATCATTGACAAATGTAACTATAACTTTTTCTATTCTGTTTCAGGTAACATCAGAAGCATTATGGCAACTCACTCTCTGATAAAAATTTATCTCATTATTCTTTTTATTAATTTTTCTCTATCTCAAAATGAATTACCCTTTTCAAATTTTCCATATTCAAAAAATCCTGCTTTGTATTATGAACATTTAGGCACAGCAAAATTAATTGTTGATAAATGGAAAGTTTTTACTTACGTAGAATTAGTAGATCTAATGGAGATAGAAGGGAAAATTTTTAATTATGTCTTGGAAGCAGAATACGCATGTGGATTATTAAAGAATATTAGCAATTGTTTTCAATTAGACTTTGGTATGAGAATCACTAAAATTAGTAAAATTAATCAACAAATACAAATATTCTTAAATAACTTAGTAAAATCAACTAGAAATCAATCTTTGAAAACAAGTAAAATATTTTCTGAAATTCAAAAAATAATGAACAATTCTCGAGTTTCTTGACGAATATCTGTTTACCTTAGATAATCTATATCAAGCCCTAATACTTGCACCTGGCAATGTCTGGTACCCTCCTTTAATACCGTCAAATTTTGATGATACCTATGAAGATATTCAAAATAATAACCCAAGTATATATATTCCCACTGACATACCCTTTCCGGATTTCTTTAAACCAGCAGGAATCTCGTTAAACCATGTAAAACAATATATAGTTTTTCTTATACACTAAAGCGTCGATTCAGTGGACGTCGGTCAAGTGGACTCGTTTGTTGATGAAGTGGTGATCGGTGAGAAGGGGGCGCTGAGCTCGGCGAACACGCATATTCATAGGCGTACTAACTTCTAACTTTCGCGGGCGCGTGGTGCCCTACTACAAACGAAACCGTGTCGTGCCTACTATTTTTTCAATAGCTTAATACTTAAATATTTACTTTAAATTTCCATTCTTTTATTTTCCAATTATAGTTCAAAATATGTATGAATTTAAAGAAAATAAAAAATAAGTACTTGGGAAATATACTTTTAAAGTTTCATACGTCCCTGACTGTTTACGTGACCTTCCGCCAATAACCTCGTCGATTCAGTGGACCACAGGACATTTTAGTCCACTGAATCGACGCTTTAGTGTAAATGTTCCACTACTATTAAAACATGTATTTCAGTTATTTAAGATTCACTCAATTAGGGGCAACAAGCAATGGAATAAGAAATTTGACATTATAGTTGATACTAATCCTAAAAATGAGTATATAGCATTTTCAATGGAAACTGAAACTTATTTCATTTTTAACTCTGAATGGTTTGAATCTTGTTCCTCACAATTGCCAGGATATACGTGTAATCCTCCATCGGAAATTAAATCAGCAAAATCGGAACATGTTTGTGAAAGTTCTTTATTCTTTTATGGATCAATTCTGAATTGTGATTTTAAAATTTTATCTAAATCAGAACCCAGATGGCTACCCTTACTTCAAAACAACTCCTGGTTATATGACCAACAACCAAATCATTTGTTTCAAATGTCTTGTTCAGGAAATGCGGAATCTTCATTTTTTATTAATGGAAACGGAAAATTACAAGTAAAACCAAAGTGCATCCTAAAACAACAAATTTCTTTACCCATTATACCAAAAAATATTATAGTAAATTGGGAAGATTTATCAATCTATTTACCAATTACCCAATCATTAAGCCAATATCTCACTGATACCTTTGTCAATGAAACATTTTCTGTTAAGAAAATAACAAATTTGGCTCAACAATATATTTTGCAAGAAAAACAAATTTCCATCATTCAATTAGAAAACTTTATAAAAGAAATTAAAATCTCTATTTCAAAAGAGAATGAGAACGAGAAACGCCATTCTCAGTATTATGTTATTTTAATAGTAATTGTTTCAATTATTTTCCTTATAATAGTAATTATAATTTTTGTTATTTATAAGACATCAGGTAACCAAATCGAAGACTTAGAATTTTGGCATAACCATGTAGCAACCATCGCTAGAGAAAATACATATGATCTCCCACATTCTTATCAGTCATTACCAATAAGAATAAATCCAATGAATGAACTTTTTACGATAATGGAGGAAGCATAAATTTTCTTTTTCCTAATCTATTGCACTTTAAATAATTGCGACTTGATAAACTCTTAATTAAAATTATTTTATCAAGATATTTAAAAATTGCAATGACTAATTTAATTGAAATTGGTGTAAGTCACGATATCCTATATTTGGAAAAAATTATATTAATATACATTAGTTAAGTTATTAATTGTTTGGAATTTTAATGAAATTGGTAAATCTAATATTAAAATCTAAGTAATTTCAAAATCAAAATAACTTCAAAATCTTAGTTAATTTTTAATTGTAAATTTATTTAAAAGAAGATTACCAAATTATAAGTTTTATTACCTATAATTACACTATTCACATACCTTTCTCAGATAATTTAACGTAATCTCTTATAAATATCTCGTGATCTATGTAACATAACCAAAAAGTGAATCAAAACTAATATAATTGCATAATTTGTTTTAAAGTTAATCAGGATATATAGTAACATTCTTAGAAATTAATAAAGGACATTCATAAAATCAAAATTTCATTGTCTATATATGTTACGTTTTCTACGTAATCTACATTAGAAACTCAAGTGTTATGCGTAACTTCGGAACTCTGATTTCAAGAGAAAACAAGTATTCTTCAATAATTAATTTTAAACATTTAACTAATTAGTTATTCAATAATGATGGGACAAATATACACTTTCTAATTTATTCAAAATAATATAAAGAGTAATTTTAAGTTACAAGATTTATTAGACCAATTAAATAGGATTATTAGAATAAATCGAATTATTGAATATTAAAATTATTAGAAAAATTTTATTTCTTAACGTAACTAACGTTATAAAACATTCTGGGATTTAGTTAATTAAAATAAACAATATTTTATTCTTTATTTATACATTTTGTGTATACAAATAAGGAAATCTTCGGGTATCTCAAATTTATAAACTACCTAATGTTTCGTAAAATTTTAGAAATTAGCACTTGCGCGGTAATATTACTTTTAATTCAAGTGTAGGAATACAAGAGCGATAAACATTCTTTTACAATAGCAATATTTGAAATATTTAAATAGAAAAATATGCATTATATAATTTTCTAACTTTTCAAATAAATCAATCAATAAATATTATATATTAATGGTTTTTCAGCAAATTGGGAAAATGAATATTTTACCTGTTCTAGGTTAAAACCCTGCGTATTAATTTAACAAATACATGAAATTTAGGGAAAAATCCCCTTACCACGCACCACGCCATTGACAATCCTTAATCATGCACAATAATTTGAAAATTTAAATTCACATTTGAAATAAGTAAAAATATTTGTTTATCTGACAAGACTTATTTATTTATTTTTTCTTTGTTTAGTAAGCAAAATAATAAGTTTATATTTATTAACAAGAAATCAACCAAAATCACAAGCATATTTTGACGGTAAATTTTCCTATTAGTAAGCTGCAAATTTAAGTTCAGTAAATCGTATTAAATAAAACAATATGCAATTTTATGCATTCATTTTGTGCAAAATTAAATTGAATAAAACATTCGCTACTTATTCTTATAACAAATTGTTAAAAAAATTTCAATACAACTGGTTATTTTGTATCCAACGGGAAATTGCGCCGCGACACCGATAGAGGCGCTACTATTATGTCAGGCTCGCTGGTGAATTTGAACTACTAAAATAGTTAAAATTGCTCTAGTAGGAGGTCCAGTTGCAAAAAGTGAAATAAATTTTTTTTTTTTTATGAACTTTTAGTTATTGTAAAAATTCAACTTGACTAGAAACATTGATTTATAACCTCGTTAAAGAAATTGAGTAAATTATTTTGAAATTAACTTGAGTTATTTAATTCAGATATTTAAATTTAAAATTTAATAAATTCAGTAATTTTATTTTAAAGCTTATTAATGAAATTGCAATTTAAATTCTTCACATAACCTCAAACAAAATTTGTAAACAAATAATTAGATTAGAAATGATTGTTTTTCTTTGCTAATTGTATGATATTTTCTCAATAATTATGTAATTAATTATGTAAATAAACTTAAAAAAGGAAAGGATAAATGATTTTCAGGGGTCCCTAGATTTTTAAAACTAGTTCTCTAATCTGGTAACTTTTGTTTTTCTGAAGTTTTCTTTTCAAATCCGCTTTACCATCACACTGTACAGTTCTTCGTTGGAATCTTGTTTAAGTCAAATAAATACAAATAACGTAAAATCATTAGTTTAAAGTATACAATTTTTATCCAAATTTAAATTTATATGGTTTTGAACAACTAAGATATTATTACATTTTAACCGTTTAAAAATCATAATTTATCGGTTTACTCAAAATAAATCTATTTTAAATTTTATTTATCACGCTCTGGAATATGCATAAAATTTAAACGATTTGAATTTTGTTCATCTTTACGAATTCATCGATTCAAAAGTCAATATAATCAAGGGTGGTCGGATTTAATTCTAATTAATGCACATTCCAATTTATATAAGTATTGTTTGTTACAAATAATATTCAATTCAAGTATTAATTTATTTTACTAAAAGATTTAAATAAAATCATAAAATTTTAATTCATTAGTAGAAATGTTATTATTAAATCTCAATTTATTTTTAAAATGCTTTAATACTTAATTTTGTTAAACTATATTTAAATTACTACTTAGCCAACAAATCTAAATTTATTGGAATTTAAAATTACTTAAATTCAACTTTTCTCTTAGTACCAACCTTATTAAAGTTTATTGAAACTAAAGGAAGTAAATAGGATTATTTCTCTTATTTTCTTTTTATTTACTATAAATTTTTTTTTTCTTTTACACAATATATAGGCTTATATATTTAAAATATATTTGATTTAGCGAGGTAGGGATGAATCATTTTAATATAGTAAGTTGAAATTTGTTCATCTTTTCTTGTCAGCCTTTCTTCTGTCACTAATTGTCACATAAGCCTGAAATAAAAAAATATATGTGTAATAAATATCAAAGATAAAACACTAATACCTTTTTTATTTTTTTTATTTTTTTTTCTTTACCTCTTTCACATAAATGTCATCAATTTTAAATACGGTTCCCTCGCATTGAAAAGTTGTTTTCTTTTCTCGTAATGCCTTATTAAGGTCGGTCCTGAATATTTCAAGAATATAATCTGGAAACCCATGGAACCTTAAAGGTATCAAGAAGGTGCCAAAATCAGTTTTTAATTTTGGATGATATCTCAAGAACCTTTTAGTTCCCAAATATGAGACAGAAAATGTTCGGACCTAGAATACAAATAAAATTAACTATACAATTAATTTGTAAAAATCAGTAATTTAAAATCCACACATATTTATAGTTCAAAAAATTAATATTGTATACATCATAAAATTCAGAATCACATCATGATTTGACATTTGATACATATATATGTATTATTGCATAAGGTACTGATTAAAATTGTTAATTGAAATATAATAAGTAAATCAGCATATACAATTATTAAATAGAATTAAATAAAAAATTTATGAAAATAGAATATAATAAATTCTATGTAATAAGTTACAAAATAAAAATAGTCTGACATTCAAAATTGCCAATAAAATAAATAGATTCACATTCTTAACGTTATAAGTTAATTAAAAATGAAATAATACCAATAATAATAATTCGTGAGATCAAAAATTAGTATTCCATTATAAGCAAAATAAACGAGTAAAAATGATTTGTTTTACCTTGGTTACTGTGAAAACTCCTTTAAGTCCTTGTTTTTTTATTTCATCCATAAGTTCTTCATATAAATCCTGTTGAATTGTATTTGCAAAACAAGACCACCATCTTGGTAGGTAAATCTTCTGTCCTTCAAAGATTATAAAAATTCTATATCCATAATCATATAAATATCTGTCACTGGAGGCTCTGAATGTTGAGAGGAAATTGCTTTGTCTTCGCTCACTAAAAGTTCAAAATTTTTTTGACAACTATCACTATTTTGAAAATTCACAATATTGTTTCCACCATTATAAGATCCTAAAGGTTCCAAGTGGTGAAAATCAGGGGTGAATATGGAATTTGCACAGTTATTCGTCATCACAGTTGGATTTTGTGTAGAACTTGTAGAATATCCTGAAGATTGTTGGTACCATGTTGTATTATTTAAATCTTGGAAAACACTTTCATTATTTCTATTTTCCATTTTAACATAGGGAGTTGAGTATCCAAAATATCCAACATCAAAATTTGCAATCGACGAAAAATCCTGACCAGAATTTACGAAATTATGTGTTTCGTCACTAGGTTCACTTCCATTTGTATTACTTAGCAACCTGTTAATGAATACATCTAATTCATCACTTCTCGAACGAAAATCATTATCACTTTCCATTTTTTACTAATAAATAGATCACTTCAAGATCTAAACGAAAACTAAATGAAGAAACAGGACTCGGCTAGTCCTCAAGCAAAGATTTTCACTAAAAAGTATTGGGAGTTAAAAAAAATCCCAGGACCAAATTCCAATTATGTTGGGGACGTATTTTTATTGCTTACAGATGCGAGCTACATAGCCTATTTTCCTACAATTAGCTAATATATTTTGATTTTTACGAGCCAGATGACCCTTAGGGTCAACCTGTCAACCTTAAAGTTTCCCGCCTCCTTTTTAGTCCTTCACAAGTCTTAAAACACACCCTCTGTTTTTTATAATTTCTAAAAAAAAAAAAAAAAAAAAAAATATATATATATATATATATATAAAAACGAATTTTAATCTTATTTCTCTCTTATCCAGACTTTCCTTCAATTTTATTTTATCAAAGATTAAACTTCGTTATTTTAATAATAACATATTCGTATGTAATTGTTAACATAGTAATTAATAAATTCACTATTGTAGATGGATACGAGTAATTGTTGCCCAATTACAAAGCTGGAAAATTTGAGTATTGAGTTTGGATTTTCAAAGCCGACTTATTTTTTGCCGGAACCAACTGGAAAAATTGAAATTTCAACATGTTCAATTCAAATAGAAACTGATTGCCTCAAAATAAGTATATTTAATAGGAAAAGAGTTAAGGATACAAAAAGGGAATTAGCCGAAAAAATGCTTGTTAGAATTTATAATAGATATGAGTTCTGTCAATCGTACACCGAATACGACCTTAATTCGTTGCAAAATTCAGAAAAAATTAAACTATTTAAATGGCTACATACACGTGAGAGGTGTTTTTCACGTTACCATGTAGCTTCGGATTGTAAGAGTGTTAAGGGGTAACACCACTCTAGAGCCCTAAAAAAAGGCCTAACTTTGACAATTTATTTTAGGAGTATAGAAAAAATAATCGAATTTCTCTCTTTTAGGTTTTGTTTAGCATGTATTTAAGTACATAAAAATTTTTTATATTTATATGTTTATTACAAAATGGCGGCTACTAAGCCAATAATTGGAATCGCTTTTTAAAAGAGGGCCTCTACGGGCGACCGTCATTCTAGGAACTCGTGATATCTGAAACAAAATAAATAACGGGTTCTTAATCTACATAAGATTTGCTAGTAAAGTACGTACGATTTTAGCTTTACATCAATTTTTCACAAAATGGCGGACTTTTGAAAAAATGTTCAATTTTTTACCCAAAAAAATTAGCATTAAATTGTTTATTAAAAAAAAAGTTGCAATGATAAAAAAAAATCGTACGTACTTTACTAGATAATGTTACTGTGAAGCTACAGTTAAAATTGCAGGTGGATATCTGCTATAGTGTCCGAATACTATCGTCGCCCGGTTTGAAAAATGCAGTTTCGAGAAAAACGCGTTTAAAGTTTTAAGTGTTGAAAATTTTGTTATACCTTCAGTCAGCGATACCTGCTCCGTACATTTCACCTTTCATGGACAAGTGGAATCCTTTCTGAATGCCTTCTGCTCAATTCTAGATCTTCTTGCAGCATCTGATTTTGTTTTTTTAAAAATAGGTGTTTTCATTTGTTTATTTACTGTTAAAAATGAAAAAAAAAATTTTTCCAATTTAAACCAATTTAAACCTCTGACACTACAGCGGATTAGAAGGGGAAAACATTATTTTCTCACCATTCTACCAATCGAATTGTGTTTTTAGGACCCTAAAGTGTACTTTAAGCAAAAAAAAAAATTTTCGATTTTTTGAAAATCCTGGAGTGGTGTTACCCCTTAAAAGAAACAAAAACTACATAGATTAACTTGTATTTTGAGATTTAGTATGTAAGACATTTATTGAAATATAATTACAATAATAAAACAATACAATCCATTAAGAACAATGAAAGGCAATTTATATTAATCATATTTACGTATATGTGTTATTAGATGTGTGCGTATAATCAGTAAAAATTAGTCCTAAATAAAAAGACATCTATATATCAGTATTTAACCAACTATGCTTACTATTGTTATGTCCGGAAGGGACAAAATACAATTACTATTATTTTAATATTTTACCCTGATTTATTTACAAAGCCAGCGGGCTTTGAACTAAGGGAACAGGGAAAAGAAGGTCCACTGAACAACACTAATTAATTATATTTTACCACATGAACATATATATATTTTATTTATTAAATACAAGCAGAAATGGTTGAGGAAATGGTTGTAAGTGAGGAAAAATCCTTGAATTATCAGAATCCTAGGTTAATTCGAATCCTTATTGAATCATCATTCGTGTATCAATTGAATTGTTAATCGATTATTTATTGAATCTGAAACAATGCAACTAGTTAGCTTAAGGCATTTAATTACAAGAGAGTAAAAGGTAAAAGACAAAGGATTATAAAATCTTACTTTTAATTGAGTTTGAAGTATGTGATAGGTCCCCTCAAAATCTCCTAGTGCAGGTTGTAAGCCTCCCAAGTAAGTTTATGGGTTGCAGATGTTGAGGCCTTCAAATGACGCAGCAAGTGGAAAAGATCTCAGTTAGTTAAAGGTACTCGTATATACCCAAATCCAAGCTGCGTTAGAAGAGGATAATTTATGGATCCTGGTCGTCTCAGATTTCAGGGTCAATTTTCTTTTCACACAGAATCGTAGAAACAGATGAAGATGCTGAAGAGGGGTCAAAGATCCACAAACTCTTCGATTTCGGATTCTTCGAGACAAGGATTCAGGATGAAGGATTAAGGGTTGATCCAAAGGGTTAAATTTATTAAAAGGATTAACCAGAATGAAAAGATTAAGAATAATTATAGGGTGGAATTGGAAATAGAGTTAAATCGATAAAAGAGGGGTAAATTGGAAAAAGGGTTAAATTGGAAAAAGTTAATTACTGGCAAGTTGTGCCAGGAGTTCTATACTTCCACTTTTCTCTTCGATTAAAATACAAAGTTCACGAATACAATGTTCACGAATACAAAGTTCATGAATATAATTTCACATTTAATTCACACATTCACTTTAACATACGTGAGATTCTTCACGACCGATACAATTAAAATCATTGATTAATTCGCAGAATTATTAACCCGAAAAGAGTGTACATATAGCTCAAATGTGAGACTCAATGATTGTAGACTTTGCTACCGACGATATTTTCTAAGTCCGAATACCGAAGAGAGTTTCAAAGGTGAACCTGAGCTGATCAGAGCAAGAACCGAAGGTGATCGTGGCGAAGCAAGAACTGATTTTTCATTTTAGTAAATTTGTGAAGAAACCTCGGTTTCTTGCATTTCAACCCTTCCAAATTTTGCGTGGGTTTTGTGTCGTTCGTGGCAAGTGGTTACGAAACCGCTCCCAACACTAGGCATGGCTCACCTCACTCGTGTTAGGTGCAGTTAGGACTATTAAGAGCGAATTTTCTTTTAGGGTGAATAAATTAACAAAACTCAATCCATTCTCATGCTCACCTATCTACCGCTCTTGGTATTTATTATACTTTATTGCACAAGTATTGATTTTAGCCAAATTCAAAAATTAAATGTAATACTTGTGAAATATACACTTAGTTATATATATTTATAAATAAACACGTCACGCGGACGTGACACCTCCCCCCTTTAAAATTCGGAAAATAGAAATGAAATTGATAATTTTCCGAATTCAAAAATTTTAAATTTTAATTTGAATTGTTTTTGAATTATTCAATGAATTCAATGTCAGCACAATACCGGTGCAATACTGAGACAATGCTAGCGTAATACTGGTATAATATTAACATGATATTGTTATAATACTGGCGTATACTGATATGATCCTGGCCGAATAGTTCGCAATATACTATCCCTATACAGGCATAATCCTGTGCCTATACCTCGCACAATACTGGCTTTATACTGGCATGAACCTGGCCCTAGTTTTTCACATAATACAGGCATAATCCTGTGCCTATACTTCGCGTAATACTGGCCCTATACTGGCATAATATCAGATTAATGCTGGCGCAAAGAAACATTGGTTATTTTTAAAAAAAAATGACACAGTATTACAACAAATACAGATATTTTAATCCATTCTTAAGAATAGTACGTTAAATTGGTTAATTTTAAGACGATAATCCTTTAATAAATAACGTTAATTATTACGAAAACACCACACAAAACACACATTTTCATTACTATGAAATTCGACGAATATACAAAGCAATAAAGATACTTGATGAGATTTATAGACAATAATTGTAGCAATATTACAAGAAACTTTTATATGAAAACTTGATATAGTTTAAGTGAATTCATTTAACATTATTAAGTAAATTAAAACGCGTACATTAAGACGCCCTTCCCCCCTTACGAGAAGAATACGAAAGGGAAGCTTGAGTATTCGTTATTTGTAATACATTTATATATATTTTTTTTTTAAATAGAAAGATTATACATGAATTTATTAGATATACGGACATAAATGATACTCAATTATTCTCAAATTATTTTGGAATGAGTATGTATGGATATATATGCCTAACTTCTTCCTATTTTGGTATTCATGACTAGACTCATACTCGTACGTACTTAATCATACATTGATTTAAATTAACACATTGGCATTTTAATTCATACGATTTTCTTATAGATATTATAAAGATTTCCGAAAGGGTTAATTGCCTTACATTAAATCATTCTATAGATTAATTTATTAATACAATTACAGTATTTTATTAGATGCATCTTGAATCTCACGTGTATTAATTTTACATAATTTTGTTATTTTATAATACTTGTAAGGAAAATATCAAATTTGTATAGTGATAATACAACGGCAATTCCATATCAATTTAGACAAACATTTGTATTTGAAATTTTCGTTGCTTTAATGCGCGAAGATAGTTATTTCAGGATGTTTTTGGATTCTAACATAGGCATATGCCTTCAAACAAAAGAACATTCATTTTGCGAAAGCAAAAATCTAATGAATTTTATTTAAGTCGTATGAAGGTTTTAGAACATGAAAATTCTTACTTTACTGTTCCTGAAAGGACTATATTTTCGTTTTTCGAAACCATTAGTATTCTTTGTTTTATAGTCGAGCAAGACCACATTCCCTTTGCTACGAAAAATGTCCATATTCTTAAAAGAAACTTGAAAACGGGAGTATCTACTTATTTTTAATTTTATATAAAGATAATAAAAATTTTAGTAATAGGATTATAATAGAGATTTGTCTCACACATACATATATAAGAATACACAAAAATGCTTAAATTATTCAATGTAATTTGCCTTTCATTATTCCGATTTTTTTTTTTTTTTACTTATTTATTATTCTCTTAATTAATGGAATAATACTATTTGAATTAAAATTGGTCATTTTACCGAATACATATAAAATCTCTATATAAAAAAAAAAAATTTATGTATGCCTATTCAAAATCTTATTCCAATCCATGTAGTCCTTATTTCTTTGAACATTATTACATTGCGAAGCTACATGCCGCCGCGAATAACATCTTTGACATGATGTTAACCATTTAAATAATTTTACTTTTTCACTATTTTGAGTGGGATTCAAGTCGTTTTCTGTATAAGATTCGCAAAACTCGTATCTATTTAAAATTCTAAATAACATTTTTTCAGCCAGTTCTTTTTTTGTTTCTTTAATTCTATTTCTAGTCGGAATGGTTATTTTAAGAAAATCTGTGTCTATTTGAACAGAACAAGTAGAAATTTCTATTGTTCCCATTGGATTTGGTAGAAAATATTCTGGTTTTGAAATTCCATATTCAGCCGTTAGATTTTCCAATTTAGTAATCGGGCAAATGTTGTTTGTATTCATCTAAAATAATGAATTTATTCATTATTATTGCTTCTTACTAATTTATTTTAAATGACGAAGTTCAATCTTTAATGAAATTAAAATTGAAGGAAATTCTGGATGTGGAAACAGTAAGATTGAAATTCGTTTCTTAGAAATTATAGAAAACAGAGGGTGCGAGTCAGGACTTGTAAGGAAACGGAGAGGAGGCGAGAAAAGTTAGAAGTTGGCAGGTCGACCCAAGGGTCATCTGGGCTCGTAAAAATCAAAACATATTAGCTAAATGCAGGAAAATAAGCCATGTAACTCGCATCTGCAAGTAATAGAAACACATCCCCATCTTAATTTCTAGAATTGAGTTAGACCCTGGGATTTTTTTAACTCCCACTACTTCTAAAGGAAAACCATGCCCAAGGACTGGTCAAGTCCTGTTTTTTATTTTAGTTCTTATTTGGGTCTTAAAGCGATCGGTTCGATTTAAAAAAAATGGAAAGATACAATTTTCCCGAAATGTCAGAGAGCGAAGATGCCCTTATAAATAGTTTAATTTACGGTGATATAAACGGTGAAGTTAATACTGGAATTTATAGTGAAGTAAATTCAGGACAAATTTTACCGGTGGCTCCGGAAAATCAAAGTTTAAGTGATCAGTTTATGGGGTATTTTAATCCATATGTGGGAGTTGAATGTAATCATGGACCGAGTAGATCGTTTTTCCCTGAAAACATGGAAATTGGGAGAAATTCGAATGAAGAACTTCGTGACAACCCAGGGCCAAGTGGCACGTATGTGAGTGAAAATTTTGGATTTAGTGAAAATTCAAACAAAGAAGTACATCAAAATCCTCAAATTACACAAGAAAATGTCATTCCTTCAATTATTAATGAAAATTCAAATGATGCTATGTTTAAATATATGGGTGATAGTAAGAGAGATGACATTGAAGTCCCTTTTCCGTTGCCGTCATATGTTCATCACAAGAGAGTCATAACACAGGCAAGAATTTGGAAAAAATATGATTGTGGATTTAAAATTTATATCATAGTTGATGGAAAAAAATTTTCCTTGCCGAGATGGTGGTCATACTATAGTCGACAGATGCAAAAGGAAATCTATGAAGAATTGATGTCCGAAATTCAAATACAAAGTGTCACAGGAATTTTCCTACTACGGAACGTATATTGCAGTTTTCAAAACGGATTACTGGATAAGGTAATGAATTAAATATACTGTATGATTAAAGAAACGATCCCTTATTTACCACGGGCATCTGTTTTACTTTAATTTTTCTTTATAGGTTCTCAAAGTATCTGTATCATTTCTGGGAACGAAAAGGTATCTTCGAGTCCATCCCATACTAGAAACGGAGTTTGGCATATTTTACTTGCCTCTAAGGTTCCATGGGTTTCCGGAAGAAGTTTTTACATTATTAAGGAATTTACTAAACGAAACGCTAAAATCCGGAAGAGATTTATTTGAGTGTGGAGATTCATATTTTAAAATAGAGGGGTGCCATCTCCATGAGGTAAAATAATGATTTGGAAAAATTTATAACTACTTTATTATTTCGCATTAAAGATATATATATATATATATATATTTTTTTTTTAGACACCAGTTTCGGACCTAAAGAAAAGAAGACTAGAATATTTAAATAAAAAAAAAATAATCAAATTTTGAAAGTTTCCTTCTGTTACTCCGATTTATTCGCATTTGAAATTATATAGTTTGTATTTTATATGTATAAAATAAACTTTGTTAATTGTATCCATTTTACAATACCCGATTATTTCCATAAAAGTTTCCTCCTTTATATTTTAGTTTGTGATTAAAAAATGTTTAATATTGCCTCTTAAAGATAATTGAATTGAAAATAATTCAAGATTTATACTTATTAGTTGACTCAAATTAATATTGTTTTACAAGGATAATTTGAATTTAAAATAATTTAATATTTTATTAATCGATTCAATTTTAACGTTTTTGATAAAACTGGAAACAAAATACAACTTTATAGCAGGGTTGCTATATAAAAGTGAAAAAGGTATGTACCAGGTTATGACAAGATATGTATAAAATTCTTGATAGATAATCATGTTGACTAAATTATAATATTTCAATCTCTAAGATTTTTGGTTTCATATTTTCTTATTACTGATTTTTCTGTAGATTAAGGTAATTGTTGCTAGATTAAATTTTGTGAATTGATTCTTATTTATTATAATTTATCACAAATTAATAAACACAAAGAAATTTCAGAGAACCAATATAAATTACAGTCTTTGAAAAACTTTTCAACTTCGAATCAACTTTAAACCATCTCAATTTCAATGAACCAAAATGACAATATGTATAACCAAAGTTTCAAGATTCATGACTCATGTCTATTTCATTCCTAACGGTGAAAAATTTACAAATTAATATTTCAATTTAATTAATATATTTAAAAATTAATAAAGTTTTCAACTCAATTTAATTAATACGAATTTAAATTATTTCGAACTTTAATTAGTATGAACTATAAATTATTTAAATTTTAATAATATTTCAAAACTTTCAAATGCTCAAACTTTACTCAATTCATATTCAAAACATTAGAAACCTGAAATACTTTGAAACTTTAAGAAAACATGAACTAGGTATTCCAAAAATTAGATTATGAGAAACTTGCATTGTATCGAGACTTTAGTCAGTTCTGATTTTGATTTATTCTGTTTGAACAGGTTCTGTTATGATTCTAAGGTTTTAGTAAATTCTCGGTTTCCCTTTTAGCGCAATTGTTAAAATATTTAGAATTATATTGGCTGTCAAAATTGCAGCACCACACCACGTCGAAATCTATTTATCAAATTTTGCACATTTATTATGTCCTGAGACTCCTGAAGGTTCAAAATTCCAGAGGTTACATGATTAGAGCACATAATTTTAATATCCATATACATCTTTGCGTTCCAGTCACACGATAGTGTGATGAAATATACTGACGTTTCTGAAATTGCAAGTGATATTGCAAGGTTAGGTAGAGTTGACAGTGGCGCACTAATGCATTATGGGAAATTCACACTTATAGCCAGAGATCGGAAATTGACGTGTCTTTTTGGTTTTCGAGGTAGAACACGTAGGACACGCAATATACGTAGTGATGGGTAGTGACCGTAAATTTACGAGATTTACCAAATTTACAGGCAAATCTACCATTTTTACGGTAAAACAGGGAAATTGTTTATTTTAAACTTTTAGAGAATTTTAGAGAAATACATAATGAAATACACATAACCTAAAATCGTTAATATAGGATGAATGTCGGGTTGATGCTTGATGGTATAAAAAACATATAAGAAATAAAATGAATCTCAGTAATTTAAAATGTTCTGATTCTTGCTAATTTAAAAGTAATTAGTAGAGAGAAAAGTGTTTAAAGTTTAAAGTTATATCAAAACACTAAATTAAAACGTTAAAACTTAACATGCTTGGTTTGTCATAAAGCATAAAGTGCACATGTATTTTTACACTATATTTTATTCTCAAGTTAAAAAATAACTTTCTTTTTTTTTTTGTCAGATGCTTTTGACAAAAAATCAAATTACATAATAATGATTAAACAAATTTTTAATCATTTTTCAAGTATAGTTTATAGCAGAATAATAGATGATTTATAACTTTTTACAATAACATTATTAATATTTACCAATACTTGTTTTATATTTTAAACGATTTTTCTGATTAGTTTTATCAAAAATCCTCTATTAAAAATGCAAATTTTATAAATTTTTAAGAGAATGCTTGGATTTTCTAGGTTAAATATCTCGTGGCATGTAACAAAATGATTCAAAGCGAAGTGTTTTGCATTATAAATAAACTTAGAAAATTCAAAATTAATTATTTAGAAACTTCTAATTATCATGACTTTATTTCAATTAGAAATTTTATGTAAAAAAAAAAAAAAAAAACAGAAAAACATGATTTACTGGATTTACGGCAAATTTACAAATTTACGGCAAATTTCGCAAACTTTCAGTAATTTACAAACGAAGAACGGTCGGCGCCCTTCACCAAATATACGCAGAAAAACATAGAAAACCCAGGTATAACATTCAATGTTCAAATTCAAGTACATTCAAATTAAATTAAAAACAGTTTTAATTTTAAACAATGGAAATTTTCATCATTTGTATATTGAATTCATAAAAGTTTTATTTATTTAAATTTTAATAGTTCAAATTTTAATTAATCTCAAATTCCATTAGTTTAAACTTTATTTTATTCATAATATTTGAAAATATGAAATAAATTTGATATTAAGTGTTTATTACCAAAGTTATAAATATTTATAATTATCCTAGCTTGATCTCATTTGTACAACTTAACAAAATAAATAAATAAATAAAGTTCACGTTAGTGGGTACGTTAGGTACATGACTAAAACTGGGACTTTTACCTTAAAGTTTTTTTTTTATCAAACCTCAATTTATCAAGAATTAAAATCTCCAAATATCATGGTTCCAAAGTTTAATCTTCTATTCTATGAATGAGTTTTCTTTTATTTTAAGAAAATTATTACATGTTTCAATTAGATCTATATTAAATTATACAATTATTTTGGGGTTTTTTTTTTTTTTTTTTTTTTTATTTTTATTTTTACTATGAGGTTATGTTGTATACGCATTTATAGATCACCTGATAATATCAAGAATAAAGCCTCAGCAATAATATTAAAAATAATAAATTCAAACATTTTGTTATAACAAATAGTAGTTTAAACAATTGAATTTTCAGAAATTGCATTTATTTAAAAATTTTATTAAAATAAAGGTTTTCTTACATGAGAATTCTATGATGAGTAAAATTAATAAAATGAAAATTTAAGAAATGCAAATTACGTAGAATATTTCTTCGGTAAACTACATTCCAAATTGGAATTTTTCAAAGAATTTACTCAATCTAAATTAGAGTTAAAAATTATTATAATCAATTACATACATAAATAATCAGAAAAAATTTAAGAAAATTTAGAAAATCAAATTGTGTTAGGAAAGTACAACTGTATTAGAAATAATATTTCTAAACATAAAATAGCGTTAACATGATCAATTAATTAATTTTTTTTTAGAGATATTTAAATGTTACCGAGTAAATCTAATTATAACACTGATTATTCTTCTAAGCAAAATTTGATCGGACTGGAAACAAAATAAATCATTTTATGTCAACTTCAAAATCAGTATGCAAGTTCTTATTCAATATATGTTTATAAAAACGAATATGTATTTTTATTATTTAGAAAATTATTGGTTTTAATTATGAATGAATTTACTAATAATTTCCGTAAAAATTATTTAAGAATGATATATTCCATACATTTGATGAGCCATAAATATATGAACCTTAGAAAATTATTGGTTGATTAAAATTGTATATATAAGAAATAGAAATTAAACATCATATTAAATATAGCATATTATTGAAGAGTTAAAATTTATTAAACCAATCATAGCAATTCCAAACATTTTGATAAAACTGAGCCAAATAAGAGCTTATTGAGTTATAATTATTTTAACATATAATAAACTGTTAAAGAAATTTATGCTTCCTCCATTATTGTATAAAGTTGGTTCATGGGATTTATTCTTATTGGTACTGACGGATGTGAATGTGGGAGATCATACGTATTTTCTCTTGCGATAGTCGCTACATGGTTATGCCAATATTCTAAATCTTCAATTTGATCTCCTGATGTCTTATAAACAATGAAAATTATGATTATTATCATAAAGAAAATAATTGAAACAATTACTATTAAAATAACGTAATATTGAGAATGGCGTTTTTCATTGTCATTTTCCTTTTGAATAGAAATTTTAGTTTTCCTAATAAAATTTTCTAATTGGATGATGGAAATTTGTTCCTTTTGCAAAATATATTGTTGAGCCAAATTTATTAGTTTTTTAATGGAAAATGTTTCATTAACAAGGGTATCAGTGAGATATTGGTTTACTGATTGGGTAATTGGTAAGTAAGTTGATAAATCTTCCCAGTTTAGTATAATATTACTCGGTATAATAGGTAAAGAAATTTGTTGTTTTAAAATACAATTGGAGTTGATTTGTAATTTCCCATTTCCATTAATAAAAAATGAGGATTCTGCATTTCCTGGACAAGTCATTTGAAATAAATGATTTGGCTGTTGGTCGTACAACCAGGAATTATTTTGACGTAAGGGTAACCATCTAGGTTCTGGTTTTGACAAAATTTTAAAATCACAGTCTAAAATTGATCCATAAAAGAATAACGAACTTTCACAAACAGGTTCCGATTTTGCTAATCTAATTTCTGATGGAGGTTTACATGTATATTCTGGTAATTGTGAAGAACAAGATTTAAACCATTCAAAGTTAAAGATAAAATAAGTTTCATCTTCAATTGAAAATGCTATGTACTCATTTTTATGGTTAATATCGATTATTGTACTGAATTTCTTATTCCATTCTTTATTACCTCTAATTGAATGAATTTTAAATAATTGGAATTTATGTTTTGATAAAAGTGGGGTATTTATGAGAAAAACCATATATTGCTTCACATGGTATAATGATACTTCTGCTGGTTTGAAGAAATCTGGGAAAGGTATATTAGTGGGAATATATATTTCTGGGTTATTGTTTTGGATATCTTCATAAGTATCGTCGAAATTTGACGATATTAGAGGAGGATACCAAACATTGCTAGAAGCAAGTATTAGGGCTTTGTAAAGGTTATCTAAGGTGAACAGATATTCATCAAGAAACTCGAGAATGGAGAGTAACTGATTTCTATTCGAAAACTGTTGTATCATAGTTTCATTTAATTTTTGGTAATCTTGCAAAATTTCATTAAAAGAAGAAGAGAAAATATGCGATGAATATGTGTTCCAACCTGATTTACGGTAACCATTTTTCTCTATACTATTCATAATTTTTTGAATTTCAGAAAATATTTTACTTATTTCAAGAGATGGATTTCTAGTTGATTTCACTAAATTATTCAAAAATACTTGTATTTGTTTATTAATTCTACTGATTTTAGTAATTCTAATACTGAAATCTAATTGCAGACAATCGCTAGTGTTCTTTAGCAATCCACATGCATATTCCGCTTCCAAGATATAATTAAAAACTTTCCCTTCTATTTCCATCAAATCCACCAATTTTACGTAAGTCATAACTCTCCATTTATCGACAATTATCCTCGCTGTACCTAAATGTTCATAGTATAAAGCAGGACTTTTTGAATATGGAAAATTTGAAAAGGGTAATTCGATTTGAGATAGAGAAGAACTAGTGAAGAGAGTAAAGAGATAAATTTTGATCAGAGAGTGAGTTGCCATAATGCTTCTGGTTTACCTGAAACAGAATAGAAAAAGTTATAGTTACATTTGTCGATGATTAAATATATCTCAGAATATCATTGTTTAGTATGAAATCCACACCTCGGGCATTTCATGCATACTTTTAATTTCCTTATTTTCCTAGGCATTCCTTTGTTATTAAGGTGTCTTGGGAAGTTGGATTGAAAAATTGCAGTTACTGGAGTTTTGAATGGAAAACTTATTCCAAGGTTTTGGGAACTTGGTTGAAAGGATGGATCTGGGTTTGATATAGTTGTTATTGAATGTGGAGATATTGAGTCTTGAACTTGGTTATTTGTTAATGATGATGAATGTACATGAGGGAAACTTATAAGAGGTAATGGGTTGTTATAGGATGAAGATGGATTTTCAATTGGTGCATTATAAGTGTTAGTAGCAGGCAATAAATTTTGCTGTGACATTCGATAAGAATATGGACTAGATACATAAGATAAAATAGAGTGAAGAGATGTAATCATATTAATAACTGCTTGAAAGTGACCCGTTGAAGGGTCAAATGCGGTTGTAGTTTTTTGATAGTTACCAACTTTTACAATAATTATAAAAAGAAAGTGTTCATTATCTACTTGAATTTGAAGAAAAGTAAACGTAGGATTAGGTAATTTATTATAGTAACATAATCTTTTTAACTCGATGAGTCTAAAAAAGGTATCAGCAGATTCTTGCGCTTCATGACTTTCTTTTCTTAAAATTTCAAAAAGAGTTTTTGCAGTATTTTGTTCTAATTTACGTGGGTCTTTCCCGGATATGATTATTGTCTTGTCCATATGTCTTAAAACACAAGAAAATGCTAGATTATTAGAATTTTGTGTAATTTCAAAGTCAGGTAGAGGACATGCATTTTTAACTAGAAAGTTGTGTAAAAGAGTTATGTGGCAAGCCTCATGCATCAGTATATTCTCAGACATGCACGACATAATTATTTTCTATGTTAGGGTTAGGATATATATGTCGTATTTGAGAATTTTCCCAGTTACCTTGAATTCTGGGTTCTGGGTTTTTATATTCGGGTAATCTTGGTTCAGGTGAAGGAGGTGGGCAGTTTAAATGTCCAAGTTCTATATCATGCGTTGGAGCTACTGCAGGAGCTGGTTCATTCCTACCAAGATGTAATAATAAATTTGTGACTGAGTCCCAAAAAGCGCCTAATAATTTAAATGACCAACCAAAAACAGCATGCAAGGTATAGCCATGAATAAATGTGTCAGCTATAAGCTTGAAGCAACGGACAATTATAACTATACCAATCAAACCAGCACTAGCAGTACCAAAACTCGTAAAAATGGACCAAAATTTTCCCCAAGCTGAGGATGCAATTCTATCCAAAGTTTGTTCATCTATAAATCCCATAAGCGACAATTTTTGATCAGCAATATCATGACCAGAAAATCCTCGAGCTAAAGTATTTAATATCATGGGTTTTTCTGCGGGGAACATAACATGTTCACGTAATTTCTCCAAATCTGATTGTGAATAGATTCCACTAGTTGCTAATGACGCTGGATTAGTATATTTCCACGTATGATTTTGCATAGGTTGTAATATTTGAGGAGGAAAAGATTCAACTGGATTTGGAGAAATCCTGTACCATGTGTCACCAATTTGATACATGGTGGGTACGAAAGAATTGCAATCAATTATTGTACCTTGGTTAGTCAATATATGTGTACGTGGGTTTAGAAAAAGGCTCTCATTTCCCTTAAATACTGGTAATTGCTGATAACATTGATTGACTTTTCTATACACTACTTCCACTTGTACACATTTAACAATATGTACCACTTCTCCTGCTATTACCGACATGTAACCGGGCCCTTTCATTAAATGAAGTGCAAATTCATCCGGTCCTTGGGTCGCAAGGATCAATGAATTTCGAAATACTTCTTGCTCAAGCTTACAGCGTTGGTACATTATATTCTGATATAATGTATTTATTTGCGTCCGAATATGTCGTTCGACATAGACGAACTTAGAATTTACATATAACATTATGTCCAGAGCTTCAACTGTTAGTTTTCTATCCTCTAAAAATGGTCGTCCTTTTTCGGTCTCAAAAATAAAAAGTTTAGGATGCTCAGTACGATATAATATATACTGACATATTGAAAATTGACCTTTCTGGCTAAGTACAAAGGTTATTTCCTTTGTTTCTAAAGAGAAAAATGTTTCATCAGTTTCTTTATTTCTGATTTTATTAGTTAAACCCTCATAAAGTAAAGAGTATCTGTTAAACTGGCAAATATCGCTAGGTAAAGGATCCCAAAAAGAATATCCGTAATCATTGTCATAACAAGATGTATCAGATAAAGGACATGATATTCCAGAATTCAAACGTACTCTGTCCGCTTCAAGATCAGCTACTGCATGTTGCTCTGTTAGTGTTATTTTTATCATCCCCTGGACAACAACATTTTTCCAACTACCTATGGGGTCGATATAACTAACTCCTGAACATTCACCATCTTTGTCAATATCTCCGGCAAATGTTACACTACTTGAAAGAGTCTGATTCATTTTTAATCCGTGAATTTTTACTTGTTCATTAAATTTATAGGTTCTAATATTATGTATTTCCCTGCAAGAATCATGTGAGATTTCATGCAAGTATTCCGCTACCCCTTTGTCCACTATGGACGAGTGTGAATGCATTCCGCAATAAAAAACAGTACGCTTAATTTCTATTTTACATTGAATTACCTTAATTTTAGTAATTCCAGTAAATTGCAACAGTTGAATATAGGTTTCTGTTGCATTTGGCTTACTCTTTGGTGCCTCGCAGTTTCCCACATCAATCAATGATAAGGTTGTAATGTTTAATCTACTAGAAGCGCAGTCGTATCCTAGAATACCGTAAGCTGATGCTGCGAAGGTTACTATTCCGCATGCAATTAAGATGATAAGTCGTATAGTCCCCATCTCTTTTAATTGAGTTTGAAGTATGTGATAGGTCCCCTCAAAATCTCCTAGTGCAGGTTGTAAGCCTCCCAAGTAAGTTTATGGGTTGCAGATGTTGAGGCCTTCAAATGACGCAGCAAGTGGAAAAGATCTCAGTTAGTTAAAGGTACTCGTATATACCCAAATCCAAGCTGCGTTAGAAGAGGATAATTTATGGATCCTGGTCGTCTCAGATTTCAGGGTCAATTTTCTTTTCACACAGAATCGTAGAAACAGATGAAGATGCTGAAGAGGGGTCAAAGATCCACAAACTCTTCGATTTCGGATTCTTCGAGACAAGGATTCAGGATGAAGGATTAAGGGTTGATCCAAAGGGTTAAATTTATTAAAAGGATTAACCAGAATGAAAAGATTAAGAATAATTATAGGGTGGAATTGGAAATAGAGTTAAATCGATAAAAGAGGGGTAAATTGGAAAAAGGGTTAAATTGGAAAAAGTTAATTACTGGCAAGTTGTGCCAGGAGTTCTATACTTCCACTTTTCTCTTCGATTAAAATACAAAGTTCACGAATACAATGTTCACGAATACAAAGTTCATGAATATAATTTCACATTTAATTCACACATTCACTTTAACATACGTGAGATTCTTCACGACCGATACAATTAAAATCATTGATTAATTCGCAGAATTATTAACCCGAAAAGAGTGTACATATAGCTCAAATGTGAGACTCAATGATTGTAGACTTTGCTACCGACGATATTTTCTAAGTCCGAATACCGAAGAGAGTTTCAAAGGTGAACCTGAGCTGATCAGAGCAAGAACCGAAGGTGATCGTGGCGAAGCAAGAACTGATTTTTCATTTTAGTAAATTTGTGAAGAAACCTCGGTTTCTTGCATTTCAACCCTTCCAAATTTTGCGTGGGTTTTGTGTCGTTCGTGGCAAGTGGTTACGAAACCGCTCCCAACACTAGGCATGGCTCACCTCACTCGTGTTAGGTGCAGTTAGGACTATTAAGAGCGAATTTTCTTTTAGGGTGAATAAATTAACAAAACTCAATCCATTCTCATGCTCACCTATCTACCGCTCTTGGTATTTATTATACTTTATTGCACAAGTATTGATTTTAGCCAAATTCAAAAATTAAATGTAATACTTGTGAAATATACACTTAGTTATATATATTTATAAATAAACACGTCACGCGGACGTGACACTATTATCATAAAATAAATTTTTATTACAAAATAAAATGGAACAAAAATTGGAATAGTTTATAAGTCTTTGCAAATAATGTCATTCAATTATCAATTACTTATGTTAATTAAATCATGTACAAAAAATCAATTTTGAAAAATAAAATTTGTAAAACAAAGACAAATAAATTTCTAGTACTTTGAGAATTAATTTCATGAAAAGGACTAAATCTATTGATATATATACAAGGCGAGTTTTGCGAAAATTGATACTATTCATAATCAACAAAATCAAATGAATATAAACTCTTATTAAAATTGTCCAAATTTTTACTTGAATAAGGAGTAAATTTTACCATGTAATTAATAAATAAATTAAAAAATTAATTTAATTTTAAAACCTTTTACTATTTAACAAATTAATTAAAGTTATGTATATCGAAAATAGTTTACTCTTGCGGAGCTTTTATAATATCTATAGGGAAATTCTATGAATTAAAATGCTAGTGTGTTTAGAGTCAATGTATTATAAAAAATGTACGAGTATGAGTCTAGTCATGTACACCAAGAAAAGGAAGGAATTAGATTTCTATATCCATATATATACATTCCAAATAATGGCAAATAATTTCATAATAATCTTTAAAAGTAATTGAGTTATTATATTATATTATGAATGTATAATTATTCTATTTCAATATAATCACTAATGTATTTAAAAAGTATCGAATACTCAAGCTTCTCTTTCGTATTCTTCTCGTAAGGGGGAAAGTGCGTCTTAATGTACGCGTTTTTGAATTATTTAATAATATTAAATGTATTTACCTACACTAGCTTAAGTTTCTAAACAAATTTTTTTTTGTAATTATTGCTTTATATATTTGTGAAAGCAAAATATTATTCTAGGATGTAAAACAATTTAAAAGTTATGACGCAATAATGTAAGTTTCGTGTGTTACGTTGTGCCAGTACTAAGTTAACTAATGTTTCCATTATGCCAGTATAGGGCCAGTATTATGTCAGTATTATGTATAGAGCCAAGATCGTGTCAGTATACGCTAATATTATATGAATACTATGTTAGTATTGCACTAGTATTTCGCTTATATTGTGCCAGTATTGCACCAGTATTGTGCCGATAATGAATTTCTGAACTAATTTTCAGAAATTAAAATTAAAAATTCAAATTTTGGAATTCGGAAAATTATCAATTTCATTCCTATTTTCCGAATTTTAAAGGGGGGAGGTGTCACGTCCGCGTGACGTGTTTATTCATTTATATATATATTTTAGTGTATATTTACCATGTATCTTATTTAATTTTTTGACTTTGGCTAAAATCAATACTTGTGCAATAAGCTATAATGAATGCAGAGAATAATAGATATCTTAGGTTTCTATGAATCTCACCCTAGCTGATGTAGCATGGGTCCACCCGATCACGTCGTAGGTACCTACCGCAGCTCGCATAAAACCCACGCAAAATTTAGAGGGGTTGAAAATGCAAGGAACCGAGGTTTCTTCACAGATTTGCTGAAAACTAAAATCAGTTCTTCAGATACCATCACCGGAGTCGCAACAAAGTTCCTTAAGCTCTTCAACGGTTCTATATCCGCGAATACCGTATTTCCCCAGTATCGGTCCCGTAACGCGCCAAAGTAAATCTTGTATTCCGGCAACATTATACCTATTAGTCGTTGTTGGTCGAGTTAAATAATCAAAGTATAAATTTTAAAAATTATATGAAATTGATTCGTTAAATTGTGACTCCGAGGAACTCGCTAAAATCGAACCCGTCATTCCTTGAATTGTTCTCGTTTCGACACGAACAACTCTTATTCACTATTTGCTAAAATTCGTTTCGGAACTCGAACTTTAAATATTGCAAGTAGCAAAGTTTACAATCACCAAGTCTGGTATTAGAACAAGTGATCTCTCCTTTCGCGATATCGAATTTGCAAATAAATATCCGATCACTATTGTTTCGGTTGTGTCGAACTTACGTACGTTGTAGTGTGTGTGTAAATCAAATATAAAATTGTATTTGGAATATTGTACTCGAACAAAGTGTAAAAAAGTGGAAGCGTAGAACTCCTGGCATTACCTGTCAGTAACTATTTTTAATCCTTAAACCTTTAACCATTTTAACCTCTTTTAACCCTTCACCCCTTCAATCATTTAACCCTTTCAACTAACTTAAATCCTAAACCCTTTCCATCAGTTTAAATCCTTTTAACCCTGCAATCAATTTTGATCATTTATCCTTTTATCAAATAAAACCCTTTGACCCTTTATCCTGAATCTTCGTCTCTAAGAAACCTTGAATCAAGAAATTGTAGATCAACGACCCCTCATCAATATACACATCAGTATCAAGCGACTTCTGGTTGGTTTTAGGGTCGCTGATTACAAATATGATGTCAAATTGACTATTTGACAATTGACAGCTGTCAATTCAGATGTCAACTTTTCTAAAAAGTGATTATTTTTGACAAAAATGACAGTATAAGGGTTTTTGGGGTCGCTGATTACGAATATGATGTCAAATTGGCAATTTTCCAATCAACAGCTGTCAATTCAGTTGTCAAGTTTTCTAAAAAGTAATTATTTTTGAAGAAAATGACAGGAATATCGGTTTCGGGGACGCTGACTACAAATATGATGTCAATTTGACAATTTGACAGCTGTCAAAGCAAATGTAGGATAAGAGCATATAAGAACATTTTTAATGATTATTTTTTCCTTCTTTTCATGAACGAAATTGAATAGCAACTTAGAAAAGGACATTTCATGTTGTATGTAGGTATTTAACACATCGTAGAAAAATGCAACAAAACAAATTATCTGTATGAAAGATATGTAACTTTAATAGAAACTTTTTGTTAAATGTATTTATAATACTTGTATGTATTCATAAATTTTGTTAAGACTGGACTTATCAACTTTCGTCAAAAATTCAAAAAATCTGCGAGCGACAAATCACTCAGCAACAGACAAAAAGACAGGTTGTACAATGCGTAAACTTTTTTTTTTTGCTTTTTACTATCTGGGTTAATTTTGATTATGTGACAGCTGTTAGCTGACAAATTCACATTATTTTCGTAATCAGCGACCCCAAATACACTTATACTGTCATTTTTGTCACTTTTTAGAAAAGTTGACAATTGAATGGACAGCTGTCAATTGTCAAATTGTCAATTTGACATCATATTCGTAATCTGCGACCCTAAAAACCCTTATACTGTCATTTTCGTAAAAAATAATCACTTTTTAGAAAAGTTGACAACTGAATTGACAGCTGTCAATTGTTAAATTGTCAATTTGACATCATATTTGTAATCAGCGACACCAAAAACCCTTGTACTGTCCTTTTTGTCAAAAATGATCACTTTTTAGAAAAGTTGACATCTGAATTGACAGCTGTCAATCGTCAAATTGTCAATTGGAGATCATATTCGTAATCAGCGACCCTAAAAACCCTTATACTGATATTTTCGTAAAAAATAATCACTTTTTAGAAAAGTTGACAACTGAATTGACAGCTGTCAATTGTTAAATTGTCAATTTGACATCATATTTGTAATTAGCGACACCGAAAACCCTTATACTGTCATTCTTGTAAAAAATGATCACTTTTTAGAAAAGTTGACATCTGAATTGACAGCTGTCAATTGTTAAATTGTCAATTTGACATTATATTCTTAATCAGCGACCCCAAAAACCCGCAAGAGGAAGTTTTCATCAACAATAATCACGTTTTAGAAAAGTTGACAACTGAATTGACAGCTGTCAATTGTCAAATTGTCAATTTGACATCATATTCGTAATCAGCGACCCTAAAAACCCTTATACTGTCATTTTCGTAAAAAGTAATCACTTTTTAGAAAAGTTGACAACTGAATTGACAGCTGTCAATTGTTAAATTGTCAATTTGACATCATATTCGTAATCTGCGACCCTAAAAACCCTTATACTGTCATTTTCGTAAAAAATAATCACTTTTTAGAAAAGTTGACAACTGAATTGACAGCTGTCAATTGTCAAACTGTCAATTTAACATCATATTCTTAATTAGGGACCCCAAAAACCCGCGAGAGGAAGTTTTCATCAACAATAATCACGTTTTAGAAAAGTTGACAACTGAATTGACAGCTGTCAATTGTCAAATTGTCAATTTGACATCAAATTCGTAATCAGCTACCCCGAAAACCCCTAGAATGGTGTTTCATTTTTTCATACCTACTCTCAATTTTGCGCGGGTGTTAAAGGGTTAAGTTACGTCAATTCCGAATACATTACTTTGAAGCTTCTCAAAATGAGCATCCAACGAGCCCTATATGAAGTATTTTGGATAATTTTATGATTTATAAATAAATATTTATAAAAAATTAATTAACAAATAAATATCATCTATAAAAATGAAGGTAGAGTGCTAAATTTTTTTTTAATAGGAATGTTTTACAATCTTACATTAAATTATATCTAGCTAAAGTATTTCTAACCATTGAAAATTTAAATAAGATATTTTTATATCCACATCTTTATGCATGCGCCGCGTCGCGCTGCACAACTTCGTTAAAGCTACTTGCGTAACCACCGAGCCTAATATTTTTATGTCATTTTTTACAGAACTGTTATTATTCATTTTTTAACAATTAAATATTATATTTTTTCATAATAATTTGTATAAATTAATTTTATATACCTAGGTATATCGTTTTCAAAATTACAAAACTTTAAATCTTTTTATAATAGTAATTAAAATTTTTTGATCCTAATATTTAATATTTTGTGCATCATTTTTAAAACTCGATTAATTACTTTCTGCTTCCTCTTGGACAAAATATTTAACATTTTTTTATCCAAACTTAATTTATAGATGTTTGAATTTTAGTGCGGGTTTAATGTAGTGTTATGAATTTTGATATAAAAATGTCTTATTTAAATTTTCAATGGTTGGAAATACTTTAGCTAGATATAATTTAATGTAGGATTGTAAAACCTTCCTATTAGAAAAAATTTAGCACTCTAACTTTATTTTTATGGATGATATTTATTTGTTAATGAATTTTTTAAAAATATTTATTTATAAATCATAAAATTATCCAAAATACTTCATATAGGGCTCGCTGGATGCGCATTTTGATAAGCTTTAAAGTGGTGTATTCGGAATTGCCGTAACCTAATTTTTTTGTAAATTATTTCATTTTTATAAATTTTTAATAATTAATTAATTAATAATTCGAAAACAACAAAAAACATAATTTTGTTCTTTTGGTATGTTTAAAGTACACAACTTGAGCTTTCTTTTGAGACAAAAAAAAAGAAAAAAAGGGTCTATTTTGAAAAAAAGTCAAAAAAATTTTTAATTTAAAAAAAGGGTTAAATTAAGATTTTAAAAAAAATACTTTTCCACCATGTGAAAGAGCAGGAAAAAACCTTTCAAAAACATATAGGTGAAAATTTTTTTCATTTCGTTATTTAGCGGCTTCTATTTTTTGAATAACTCAATGTTCTTACTTTATCCAAATCTTCAACCCCCTCCCCCCTCTACAATTTAAAAGTAAATTGCATAATATTTGGTGGTTAAAGTACTTATCCAAAGCACTAAAGTTTGTGCAAATATTAGTCCGATTCAACAAATTTTATTTTTGACGCTGGACACTTGAGAAAATTTGCCCCATAAATATATATATATATATACATATACATATATATATATTAATAAACATTTATATAATCTTTCAACTTGCTCGGTCCTTAACATTTAAAAACGTTAAATTAAACACATGTCTTCACAGCCCATCATCAGTGGCAATGTGGTTTAAATTATATTATATATGTAATTTTTTAAAAACATTAAAACATTTTTAATTATGCAAATAAAATTTCGCGAATAACTCTCAAAACTATTTTAATTCTGTTGGAGTAGAACATTAAGAACAAGATCACGAGCCTTTATAAATATTAGGTGCTCTTCTTCAGAGAACTCTAAACGTTTTCGACTCCAGTCAACGATTTTCTGTGCTGAATTTAAAATAAATTATGTGGTCGGCAATTCAAAGAGAGTTTCCTCGTGTTTCTCAGTTTTTTTACAGGAATCTTGAGTTTCTTCTTCTTCTGGTACTGGCAATTGAAGTCCAGCATAGTATTAAGAAGTTCGTCATCACTAATAATTTTAAAGACCGGTAAATTAATTTCTTCTTCTTTTTCTAACCAGATTTCAACGTTGGTTTCGGAACATGAGCTTCCTCCAGGTACACGATTTAATAATTGAATAAGCTCATTGTTGCAAGTAGTCATATTACTGTTTGATTGAGCAGTATTAATTAAATTTTTCCACGCGTTCCGAAGAGTATTCGGTGTTAAAGTTAACCAGGCCTCTCTTAGAACGTTCATATAGTCGAGCACGGTCCATTTTTTTATAAATTGAACCCAGTCATTACTGTTACTGTGGTTAAGAGCTAGCATCTCCCGCAAGAATCCCATTTTATAACGTCTCTTTACCGCTGAAATAACCCCTTGGTCCAAAAGCTGGATGACGCTGGTGACATTTGGTGGGAGATAAATTATTATACATTTATCATCGATGGCATTCAATTTCTCAGCAGGCGGATGTGTCGGTGCATTATCAAGAAGCAAAACTATACTAAAAATAAAAGTGGATGAAGACGTCAGTTTTTGTGGAATTTTACATTAATTTACTTATATAAAAGTATTTTAAGAACACTAAGGTCAAACAAAATAGCAATATGTAATATTGACAGTTGACACCTGTCAATTAAGATGTCAAGCTATTAAAAACGAGAGTTTTTGACAGTTTTTACATTAAATTAATCACATATGCATATACAAGTAATTCCAGGTCACTGATGAGATAAACCCAAATAGAAATATGTAATATTGACAGTTGACGACTGTCAATAGATCTGTCAAACTTTTGAAAAGGAGACTTTTTATATTAAACTACTCATATACAAGTGTTTTTAAGTACACTAAGATTAATTCAAATAAGAGTGCTATTTTTTTTAACAATTACCTATATATCTTTGTTAAAAAAATCTTAGAACAATTTTTCAAAGTTCGTTTTAAAGGTGATAAAATTATCTTTCAAATGCATTGTTTGCGATTATAATTTGATGGTCTGTTTACAAAATAAATCAGATTGACATTCACAAAAAAGAAATGGAATTTTTTACTATTGTTAAGAGTAATTAAATAATAAAACAATTTTTTCCGCTCATTAGATATTCTAAAAGTAGAGAACAGAAGCTTTAAAAAAGTCCTCATTTATTGTTTTATCTTTATTGGTTAACAAAATATACAACTTTTTACAAATACAAAAATTCTGAGGGGTGGGCAAAATCTGCTAGGCTGCACTGTACCTTATAAACTCATACACTTATAACTTATACTTTTAAGAATATATATGATAACAAGAAAGCATCTTTTTAGAAGATTGCCAGCGTAATTGACAGCTGTCACATGTCAAGATTACATATTGTTATTAGAATTAATCTTAGTGTAGGGGAGACCGAGGAGGAAAGTCACAGAGGTGGAAAGTAACAACGCTTATAACTTCTAAACCAATGAGCGGACAGACATAGTCCTTAAATAATTTTTAGTCAGTTTTGCCCCCTCTACCTCCCCCAAATTATGTTAGGGGTCTACCAGAAGCTATATATCTGATACTGACATTTTGTGCCAAAATTACGTCAAAAGTAAGTTTTTGCCTAAATTTTCAAAATATAATATTTTTTTGATTTTATAGATATTTCAAATATGCTTTTCGTTTTTTTAAGCTTTTTTATTTAACTTTAAGTCGTGCTAGTGCATAATTAAAAAATGTGAAATACTTTTGTGTAATTTAAACTTGTCTTTGAAATCTAAGGAAGAGGGTTGAGGTGGAATGTAACACGTTGTTACTTTCCTCCTTATCTAATGCTCTATTCTCATAAACCTCCTCCTTTTTATAACTATCTGATTTTATATGTTTATTTTATATTTTAAAGATTAAATATTGGACTTTTGATTTGAAGTTTTAAAAAACGGTGCATTTTTAATGTCATTGCTATTTAACGAATACTAAATAGATAAAAAAAACTTGATTTCAAAAAAGTGCAAAAATATCTGCCAATTATGTACAAAATGTAGTTAATATCACTTTTTCTTTTTATATGTTCATAATAAAAATAATTTAAATTAATACCAGTTTTATATTTGAAATACTAGCCTTAATTTTAAAGTGTTACTTTCCTTCTTCGTACTGTTACTTTCCACCTCAGGGGTGAGGAGGAAAGTAACAAATAAAGGGCTGATTAAAAAGTCCTGCAGTGAACTATCAAATTATTATTAATGTTTAATTCTAATTTTATTTAATAGGTGAAAGTCCAAGCTTTCGATTAATATGTTTACAGAACTTATCCGACAAATAGTTTTAATGCTAGCATCAAAAAACTAATTTTTGTTACTTTCCTCCTCGATCTCCCCTACTTAAAAACACTTGTATATGAGTAGTTTAATGTAAAAAGTCTCCTTTTCAAAAGTTTGACAGCTTAATTGACAGTCGTCAACTGTTAACTGTCAATATTACATATTTCTATTTAGGTTTATCTCACCAGTGTCCTGAAATTACTTTTATATGCATATGTGATTAATTTAATGTAAAAACTGTCAAAAACTCTCGTTTTTAATAGCTTGACATCTTAATTGACAGGTGTCAACTGTCAATATTACATATTTCTATTTCGTTTGACCTTAGTGTTCTAAAAATACTTTTATATAAGTAAATTAATGTAAAATTCCACAAAAACTGACGTCTTTAAAAAATTGACAGTTTTATGGACAGCTTATTTGACAGCTGGCAGCTGTCAAAACTTATTTTTGACATCGGATTCGTGTTCAGCACCTCAGAAACCATAAAAATACATATGTATTTTTATGGTCAAAGGAAAAGGTTAATAAAAAAAAGAGTTATCATAAAAAATGTAAAAAAGTGTACTATTCCCATGTAAAACCCCATGTAAACTTTAACCCTTCGGTGGCACGGGTTAATACTAATCAATTGGGCTGTCCTTGTGCACAGCTCATTTTTTTCACATTCTTATGCAAATTCAGCCCGGCGACCTAAGAAATTCCAACTTTCGCAAAATAACGGACATCCTACTGTTTATATACTATCGACCCCGGATATGCTAAAAGTCAAATATCTCCCGCGTCTTAGATATTTTGGCGCAAACTGTTTCTATTTCTTTAATTTGCTCTTATTTATTTAGGACAATTGCTGTTACCAATAATTATTCTTCCCTCTAAAATGAAACCGATAAGTAAACAATTTTGAAAGCTTTTTGAACTTTCTAGAACATTCTGTAACGAATTTTTACTTATTTATTTAATTTTTCAAAGAATAATCAGTTCATAAAATTTCTGATTTCACATTACTTTTCAATATTTTGTTTGCCATCATTTGACTATTTTTTTATTAAAATTCAAACAATATTTCTTGTCTTAATTAATAATTTTGTAATAAACAATTTAATATTTATTTTTTATTGTTAAATTTCCATAAATCTTATTTAACTAGTTATTTTTTTTGCATTTTATACTTTTTATTTTATTCAAAACAACTTATTTTCTAATTTATTATTAATTTTCTAATAATCTAGACGAAACTCTTATTATTTAGACTGAAACTAACTTAAATTACTCTTATAATTTTTTCTATATAACAATTTTACTACAATTTCATGTTTTCATTTCCATAACTTTATTATTTATATTATAATTATATTAATTATTATATATTATATATATAATATATTAATTATTATATTAATATTATATTTATATTATATATTATTCTCCATCGCACGCAATATTTTTTTATTTTTATATTTATATTTGATTATTTATTTATCATCAAATTATGTATTTTTATTAATTTTATTTATTAATTTATATTAATTTTAACGGTCATATTAATTGAAATGGTCTTGACCATTGAATACCATTTCAATAGATGTTTCCAAACCTTTTGTTTTTTTGGTGAACCATAAAATAATATTGTGCGATTAACATTATTGATTGTGAAAGATTACAGAAGAATGATAACACATCATTATTGGCACATCATGTCATTATATTCTTTTTTAATCTTATAATTACAAACATACTTTCTCATATCAATAATTTTATCTAATAAAACATCGATATGGGTATATGTTAAAGTGATCGTAATAGATAGTTAATGCATTACCTAAAAGAACATTATATTCAGAAGTATGTTTCCTAAAATATTACTGGTATTACTATTCGTGACTTTAAATTTTCAAAACTCTATTAGCTTTACGGTAAATGGGCCAAGAAAGAAATCAGAATTATTTGAACTTTCCATTATACATATAAACGATTTTCATGCGAGGTATGTACGTATTTTAAAAGTAATAATTTCTTTTAGGATAATACAGAACGCGCTTGTTATATTAGCTTTGGCATAGGAAATTGTTGTTAAAAAATGAAAAAAAAGTTTATTTAATTTATCAGGGCACCTTTTTTTGTAAAATCGTTGAATTTAATAAAAAATTCTCAGAATGGGTAAGCTCATTATTTAAAATTATCTTCCAGGAGTATAGGATTTATTTAAATGTTTATAAAAGACCGAATCCATTTCAAATCATGCAGGCAGTCCGATGGTGCATCGAGAATAAACTTTATATGAAAGTATGTTTTTCTGCTCGAAAAATAGAGAGACAATTATTTTTTTAAATTTTTATAACATTTTTTTTTAATTTTTACGATTTTTTTATGCTTTTTAGAAATTTATCAAGAGAAGTCAAAAATATCGATAAACAAAAGCAATACTTTGATTTTTTGAAAAAACTAAACAGAACGTTGTCTCAAAAAGACTATCTTTTTTCTTAAAATTTTCAGGGTTTATAGCTACTTAAGTGGACTACTCACCACAACAATTTCATATGGTATTTTCTTGGTTCTTAAAAGAAATTTTATTTATTTATTTTTTTTTTTAATCCTCCTAAATTTTGCAATTTTTAAAATTGAAAATCGTTCTTTGGGCCCTTTGTTTAAATTTGTAATAGCAATATTATCCAACTTTCTTGAAAAAAGAAATAGTATATTACGATACTAGGCCGAAAAGTTGGATTTCCTGGCAAGCGTGATATAAGGCCGAGGTGAAGCCGAGGCCTTATATCTCGCTTGCCAGGGCATCCAGCTGTCTGGCCGTGTGTCGTATACGATTTTGCTTCGCCCCTAGCCGAAAGTACGTTAAAAAATATGCAAAAAAGCGTTGACAGTGGTTGACGGATGCTAACTTGCTGTCAGCCATATTTGTTTACTATTCTAACTTTTGTGGCCTGTGTTAGCGCGCTCTACTGGACACCTTGCAAAGCGTCTCGCAAAATGTTTCTGGATTAGCTGAATTCTTGTTTGGAAATTCGATCTGCCCGCCCGACTTTTGCAAAACCGAGGCGAAGCCGAGGATTTTGCTAGTCGAGGCGGGCATCAACAAAAGTAAAAACATATAAAAAGGTAAGTATCTTATCAGTCACCTAGATTTTTTATTTTTTTAAATTTTAATACTGAAAAATGTTCAGTATTTAATGTGTCAAAATATCAAAGACAAATATTATTTATTGTTTTGTTTCATTTTGACAGATGATTTAAAATATATTTTTAGTTATTTTAAGTAATATAAAAATTTAGTGACTGATATGATACTTGCCTGGAAGGTTAGAATTAAGAATGAACAATTTTTTTATTCTTTTTTTTTGTAAATATTGTGTGGTTATTAAGTTAAACACAGTTCCTGTAAAAAATCACAATACAGGAACCATGATGAACTTTGTTATGATAACGAGCCACAAAATATCGTATCCAATCAGAGCGCCCGACTGTTCGAGCAGGCAGCAAAAGTCGTTGTTCCTCGAGCGAAGTTTGTCCAGGAAGAGCGTACTTTCGGATAGGGGATGAAGAAAAATTTGTTTTAGAACCCGTCTGAGGGGGTGGAAAACTGTACAGTTGCACAGGGCGCCAAGTTCGGGGGAGCGTCAGAAACGCTGGCGACATATGTATATTAGGGTGGTCCAAAAAATTCCAAAATTGGAATTTTCAAAATGTTTTTTTAGTTTCATATCCTGCAAGGATAGAAACTCAAATGCTCAATTTTAAAAATTTCTTAATTGCAAAATTGACGCAGCGAATTGCTTTTTTCTCTCTTATGGGATTATCGTGAATTTAACATGTAAAATAAACACGTCATTTTCAACATCTGTTTTCACTTCTTTAATATTATCGTATTACAAAACCTTTTTAGAATATTACTAAGTACAAAGAAAACTTTATTATGCAACAAAAAGAAATTAAAAAAAATGATAATTTCAATTGTTATTTAGCTTCTAAATACCCTATTTTGGTACTTTTCAGTGACTGTTTTCTGTATGTAAATATTAATTCTTTAACATGAAATTTGCACCAAATGAAAGTTTATCTTTTGTATAAGAGGTACTTAAGAATCTGAAAATCATAAAAGAACATTAAGAGGTGAAAATATGAGGTTAAAGTTAAGCTTTTTTTGGTTTTGGTTGTAAAAAAAATGGTAACCGATATGCGCTTCCTATTGCTACTGGAGAAGGCCTGACCGCATAGCGGGGTTCCTCTGCTCACAGAAAAGGGAAATTCCTGAAAATAAGGGGTTAAGAAAAATAAACAGAAATAAAATATCCAAGTATAAAGAAGAAACTTTTTTATGTAAATTATGAATTAAACTGGTTATAATATTAACAAATGAACATTCTTCGGCATATAGTTAATTACAATAATTTCATGTCATTAGTATAACTGTTTAATAATAATTGAAACTGTCAAAAATTATTATTGTTTCTAATAATTATTAATGTTAACGAATTGTTTAATATAATAAAAAAAAAGAAATTATTAAAGTAAATTTAAATAAAAACTTTAAAAATATTAAAGAAAAACAAAATTACAAATTAATAGTAATAATTTATTATTATGAACGACAATAATCTAATATGAAAAGTTGAATTTTACTAAAAAATCACATAGGGAATACAATAAATATCTAGATTTGCAATGTTTTTAAACTATTTAAACTGCATTCATTTTCTACTTTAATTACATTTTTTGAAGTATATCGAGTAGATTATTCTTTAAATCTCAAATGGTCAAAAACTAATAGCACTATTTTAAAAGCACTAAACTAATTAGTAGATTTCTGTTTACTACGAATTTTAATCATTTTGTACTAGTAGTTAATAATTTCTTACTAATTAGGATCCCGTGTAGAAAAGTTCGGTGGGTGCCAGTTGGGCCCCATATGGGTTTCCCAGATTCAAGGTGGGCCCCAGTTGGGTCATCCCACTGGGAAATTAGTGGGCTTGTAATGGTCAACCCGGTTAGTGACAATTAACTAAAAAAGATCGTATAAATGTAAGATCGTTAAAAAATATTCATTAGAACTTTTTACGATATTTTCCACCAAAATTTTCTTTAATGACATAAAAATTAGTTAATAAGAATTGTTGCATGTATTTTTTAATTTGTTTAAACAATTTAATATTGTTTATTTGAAACTTTTCATCTAATAGAGCTAGAGAGTTGTAACTTTTTTCCAATTATGCAACTATATATGTTAAGGAAAGCCTAATATTAGACAAAAAATAAAATATAAAATCAAAAAAATTGTTTAAACAAATTAATATTGTTTATTTGCAACTTTTCATCTAATAGAGCTAGAGTGTTGCCAATTTCTCTTAATTTCGCAACTTTTTAAGCCTATGAAAGCTTAATATTAATAATAAACGAAAATCCACAATTATAAAAATTGTTTAAACAAGTTATTATTGTTTATTTGCAATTTTTCATCTAATTGAGCAATATTAACAATATTTATCATAACATGTTATAGTAATATTAGTAGTAATATTAATTTTTATTATTTACTATTAATAATATTTATTATTATTATTATTATTATTATTATTATATTAATTATATTATTTAACTATATGAAAGTATAGTATTTTCATATTCTTTATTCCAAAGATCCTTGTAAAAAGGTAGAAATCAGCAAATTCCATATTCCAACTTAACCCTAAACTTTTTTTTTAGCGGTACTAAATTGGCCATAAATATCTTCTTCTTTTTTTTGTGACCGGGATGTAGCCAGTTCAAATACTCATAAGTATCTAAGCTCCCGTTAACTACCAGCCTATACAGAGAGTATAATGGCACATTTCACCGTGAACTAAACCATAGGAAAAAAACGTTCAGTTCTGGAGAAAACTTCAAGAGCAATCCGCCGCGTCAATTTTGCAATTAAAAAATTTTTAAAAATTAGTATATGAGTTTCTATCTTAGTAGAATATGAAACTGAAAAAACATTTTGAAAATTCCAATTTTGGCCTTTTTTTGGACCACCCTAATGTATATATATTACATGTTAGAAAAAATTTAAAGACACTACACTGAAAGACTTTCTATATTAATTTTTGCTAAAACCGCGATTTAATTTTAGTAAACTCACTACCATAATGGGGAAAAATGTGTAAACTATTATTATTTCGCAGTTTGACTATCAATATTATTTAAAATTAACGGTTTTTAATTTTTAGTAGTCAGTTGATTAAAATTTGTTACTGAAACGAAGAAAAAGTGTGAAGAAAAACAATATTCCGATGTAGCAGCGAATTGACAAATGACAGATAACATAACCTCAAATGCTACTACTTTATTCACTACATTATACTTATACTAACAAATCTAACAAATAAAGAAGAATTCTAAATTACCTACATAAACTTATATTATAACGCATATCTTAACCTATAATATACATAGATATTAACAATCGCTTTATAACTAACACAACGCAAATATACATTAATATAACAGGTAATTTTTTTTCTTTTATATGAATGAAACAATTTGCTTACCACTTGTGAGATCGGTGTTTACGGGTTAAATCTTACTTCCAACACAAAAAATGATTTTAAAATGTATGTCACTTTGTCTATTATTAATTAAATCAATTTTTGAACACACAAAATTAATTCCCTTTCAATTGGAATCTGTTTTTTGTAGAAAAAAGTAAACTAGTACTTAGGGACATCACAGCTGAAGGGGACTCAGCTTGTAAGTGCATGCTTCATGTATAAATGATACACGGTTTGATACTGCTTTCTACATATTTTTATCAACGTATATATGTTGTGCATTTAATTATAAGAGGGTGGCAAAATTGAAATTTCGCCCGGGGCACAGAAAGTGCTAAAGTCGATCCTGGAGTTTTGATAGATTGACTACTAAAAATTCATTTTTCCGAATATAAAAAATATGTTTTTCACAATCACTTTTTCTCAGTCCGATTCTTTTATACAAAATGGACGAATTTTTCATACAGGTGACTACTAAATTTTGATAAAAAAAAGAACATCTTTTGTTTAAAAAGTGTTAATAATTGATACATTCTGAATAGTTACACTTTCTTCCCCATTATGATAGTGAGTTTATTAAAATTAAATCGCGGTTTTAGTAAATATTAATCTACAAAGTCTTTCAGAGTAGTATTTGATTTCTGAAAATTAGAAACACTGCCTATAGGTATGCATGTAGTAACATTCATACATATTAAAAAATAGTATATTAAGTAACAAGAATACAAAGGCAGCCATATGTTTACTTTGATGTTAGCAGTACGAGTGTTAGTCGAGAGCGTAGCCCGAGATGTACACGAGTACGTAAACAGTACACCAATGTAAACAGATTAAGCTGTCTTTACTTCCGTGTTGCTTACGATACTTTTTATTCCAAAGGCACAAACAAGGCGTTTTTAGATACCTGAAGACAGGAATTGGATGTCGTTAATTTGTTTTTATTCTACAGACACAAAAATGGCACTTTTAAATACCTAAAGACAGGCATTGGAAGTCGTTCATTTATTCGAACATATGAAAATCGCGTATATTTTCATATGATCAAACATGTTTGTGCCTTTAGAATAAAAAGTATCGTAAGCAACACGGAAATAAAGACAGCCCAATTTCTTTACATTGATGTTTGAGTACTCGTGTACGTCTCGTGCTTCGCCCTTGACTCCCACTCGTACTGCAAACAGCAATGTAAACAAATGGCTGTCTTTGTGTCCTTGTTACTTAATATGCTATTGATCATATGAAAATGGCGTCTATTTTTGTCCTAGGAAAAAACTAAAGCATGGGCTAGATCTTCATCTTTTTCCTAGGACAAAAATAAACGCGATTTTCATATGTTTGAATAAATGATCGACTTCCAATGGCTGTCTTCAGGTATTTAAAAACGCTATTTTTGTGCCTGTGGAATAAAAAAATTTTATCTTTTATTTTTTGAAATTATACGAGAAAACTTATTGCAAACTTTGTGCAAACTTACTAAAAGTAGTACTTACTAGACTAGTAAATAAAAATATTTTTTTAAAATCTAAAATGTATTGCAAAAAATTATTTTTATTTCTTTTTACATTTTTTGAATTCGTAAACAGGGACTAGTTCTCGACTAGTACTTCTAGTCAAGACGCCTGCATATATCCTAAAACCCATTTAGCATATTTCCCATTCAGCCTAAAATTATGAGGTACTTTACACCGTATGGAGGAGAGCAAAATACACGCGCGCAAACGGTCGGGAGTGAGTAAACCTTACTGACTTACTCTCTCCAAAGAGCTGAACAGCAGGTATACCAACCTTCGTAAAATTTTGGCAAATTAGCTGTTCGAGAACGTTCGGTTATATAGTTTTCGAAGTCAGCGGGTTAGTGACAGTTGTTTGAATGAGATGATATTTATAAAATTTTGGGTTTCAGTGAAGGATAAGTTTTATTAATCAATGGACTTTTGTTTAATAAATGACATGAAAATTAAAGAAATCTTTAGGAATGTGAAAGAAAATTATTTTGAAATATAAATATTTTATCTGAATTACAAGTAAGTTAAAAATGTTTTCATTTTATTAAAGTTCATTGATTATTGATTAATTGTATGATTGTTTAAAGAAAACAGTAGTTAACAATAGCTGAATAAATTAATAGAGTTGACAGTGAAGAACTATGCGTATTATCATTTTAAAATGTAATGAAGTTTATTATAAAAGAAAAGTTGAACGTAAAATAAGTTTGTAGGGTATGTTTGTTATTTACATTCACCATACAGATTATAAATAAAATATTTATTGTTTGGTAAAGTGTAAATAAAAAAAATTATTTTTCAAAAGTGTAAGATAACCTTAAGACATAAATAATAAAGTAATTGTGTAGATTAATTAAAATAATTGATTACTTGAAACGGCACACATCGAAAGAGAAATTAGTATTATTATTGGCCGTGACTATTCGTACAGAAAATTGAAACACCGTCTTTGGGAGCGTAATACCATTTGTTTTGGTTGTGAAAAATCATAATAAAATGTTGGAAATGCTAAGGGGGGGGGGGGGTTCTTGTGACACAAACAGTGGTCTTTTAACCAAAAGATATCCGTGTAACATAATTTTCACAATTTTCACAAAAAGAAAGATTTTGACAATTTTCTGTATGAATAGCTGCGTCATTGAGGTTTGGCTATTCCTACAGATTTTCTGTACGAATAGCCAGACCACATAGAACGAGCTATTCGTACTTATTGAAGCAATTTTCTGATTAGTCGAGATTTTCTGTACGAATAGACACTCCGATTATTATTATTTTATATTAGATTGCAAAAACTTGAAATAGTTTGAAACTCAGTTTTGACTAATCACTGGCTGAACTATGCCGGTGATTTTCTATTTTAATTTAATGACAATATGTTATTATCTCAAAATGTTATTTTACCTTTTTTGACCATTTTTCGATGTGATTAACAATTTTTTAACTAGGTATTGTCTTATTATTTTTGTGAATTTAATATGTGTGATTCCGCTTATAATTTTAATGTATATTATTTATTTATTTTTTTATTAAAGTGGCCTGATGATGGTGGCAAACCAAGCAACCGAAACGTCGTCGTATTGTGAAAAATAGTGTTTTTTCCTATTTTTTCCTCATCTTCCAGTAATCGAAAAAAAGTTTTTTTGTTGTAAATATAATGGAAGAAAAAAATATTACTAATGAATCTAGTCCTGGATTAATGATGGACTTCACGACGCAAAAAACATCAGAGCCTAAAGAATTTTTCAAATTCATTCAAGAACACCATGGGTATGAAATCAAAATTCTTTTAAAAAAGTGGTCACTTCTCAATCGTCAACTGGCGGAATCAAATTCTAAACGTCATTTTTTACTGAGGAGCAGCAGCAACGACCTTATACCACAACATCTTTTACATATAAGTAATCGTTCTGCACATTTATCTTTTTATAGCAATTCTTGCAAAAAAAAATTTCATAAACTTAATTACCACTATGCACATATGTTATTAAATTACGAAATAAGAGATATCCATTTCCACATAAATTATATTAATAAACAATTACAATGTACTAACAATCAGATTATGAACTCGTCAATTGACACTATTATTCTTGACAATTTTTTTGTTCTCGCAAATCAAAAGTTTATCTCTATCCGTGACAAATGTAATCAAGGACTTATAAAGAAATTCACTTCATTATTCAATAAGAAATATAATTATTACTATATTAATTCAAAAAAGAATAACAATTGGTTAATCAATCTGTGTGACATTTACATCCCTGAAGAAGTTGCTGAAATTGCATCTCTTGGTCAAAACTATAGTTTACCTCAACAAAATTCTAAACAAGATGCCATTAATATTATAAAAAATTTAGAAATTTCTATTTCGAACTTAGATTTAGACACTGACATCAAGAATGAGATTAGGAAGAGAGTTAGTAATAATGTTGCGTGTAATTTAAATAAAAAACACCATAGTACTTTTGAAGAAAAAATTTTCCTATCAAAATTGAAACCGACAAAAATGTTTTTGAAAAATAATCCTGATATCTTTTTTACTAATTCTGATAAGGGCAATGTTTCTGTTTGTTTAAAAAAAATCTGACTACTTATCAAAAGCAAATGATCTACTTTCAGATCAATCAGTGTATGAAGAAATTTTAACAAAAAACCTCTTAACTAAACTGCAATCTAGTACTCAAAAAATTCTTAATAATTTAAATGATAACGTTTATCTTAAATATAAATTTCATCATAACCAGTTAACCATGACAGACACTTCATTAGCAAAATTTTATGGATTGCCCAAAATTCACAAAGATAATGTTCCCCTTCGTCCAATTGTTTCTCTCATTAATAGTCCAACACATTTTTTAGCAAAAACAATATACGAAGAATTAAAAACTGTTATTCCTCTTCCAAAATCTCACATAAATAATAGTTTTGAATTAAAAGAAAAATTGAATAATATTGTTATACCAAATAATTTTGTATTACTTTCACTTGATGTCAGTTCTCTTTTTACCAACATTCCTTGTAATCTAGTCATTGAAAGTTTGGATAAAAGATCTGAAAAAATTCACAATTCTTGTAAAATTCCTTTCGGTGAAATTGTTGACTGTATTAAGTTTCTTTATAATAATACCTTTTTTGTGTTTAACAACAAAATTTATCAACAAATTCATGGCACCCCTATGGGTTCACCTATCTCACCATTGTTTGCCAATATTGTAATGGAAGACTTAGAAACTGAATGTCTTAATTTACTCAAAAAAAAATCATGATTGTATACCGTTGTTTTATGTTAGATATGTTGATGACACACTTTTTTTGTGGATAAAGAACACGTTGACTTGATTATTAATACCTTTAATTCTTTTAATGTTAACTTAAAGTTTACTTATGAACTAGAATCTGAAAATCAAATTAATTTTCTTGATTTAACATTGATAAAAAGAAACAATCAACTTATCAGCGATTGGTTTCAAAAGCCTATATCTTCAAACAGATTCAAACAGATTGATTAACTATTATTCCTGTCATCCATTACAACAAAAAAGAACATTGTTTACAATTTATATGACAGGGCAAATTTACTTTCACACGATTCTTTCCACAAGGATAATATAAAAAAAGTTATAAAAATTCTTCGAGACAATGATTATTCTTTAGAATTTATACATAAAAATTTAAAAATACGTAGTCACATTTTAAACAAAAAAACAATAGATAGTGTACAATCTAATATGTCATCTGTTTATGGACGTCTACCAAAAGTTTGCATTCCTTTCAATAATATTTATTTTCAATTATCCAACATTTTAAAGGACTATAATTCAATTTCTATTCCTTTAGTTAAAAAAAGTCTTAATTCGATTATAAAACTTGAAAAAGATTTTACTGAAAAATGCGATATTAAAGGTATTGTTTACAAATTTAACTGCAACGATTGTCTTGCTACTTATATTGGAGAAACCAAACGTTCTTTAAAGACAAGTGTTGGTGAACACGAGAAAAGAAAAAAGATAAAAACTGTAGTTAACGAACCTCGATTTGAAAATAATCTAACTTTTGACTTTAAAAATGCAAGAGTGGTAGATTTTGAGACTAATTACAAAAAAGACGTATTTCCGAAATGACCTATATAAAATGCAATGATTTTACTATCAATAGAAGAGAGGATATACAATTCCTTAGTAATACTTATTTGCCTTTATTACGAAAGTTGAAACAGTGGTTATTCTTCATAATACTTCGATCAATTTATTTGTCCTTGTCTTTTGTATATAATCTGTAATCGTCAATATCGCACCTCAGTTTTGACTAATCATTGGCTGAACTATGCCGGTGATTTTCTATTTTAATTTAATGACAATATGTTATTATTTCAAAATGTTATTTTACCTTTTTTGACAATTTTTCGATGTGATTCACAATTTTTTAAATAGGTATTGTCTTATTATTTTTGTGAATTTAATATGTGTTTAATATGAATTTAATATGTGTGCAGTTGAACATGCACTTATTATTTTTCAACACTCTTTATGGAAAATAATTATTGGTGTTTTTTATCTTACGCCTCAAAGTTCTTAACAATTATACAATGATGTATGCCAAAGTGCTCTTTTTAACATCACGAAATAGCACTATTCGTGTCATACATGTATATATGATGTTATGTTTGATTGTATATTTTATATTGTAATTATGCGGCCTAATACTTTGATTGTTATTAAATCTTTTATTATTATTGTGTATTGTACTATATTAATGGGTCTCTTAGTTACCCGTGTACTTTCTTAAATAAATAAATAAATAAATAAATGTGTGATTCCGCTTATAATTTTAATGTATATTATTTATTTATTTTTTATTAAAGTGACCTGATTATGCAATTCGAATTGATTCCGAAATGATTTGATTTCGCCTGACTTCACTTTTTTTCAGTTTTATTGACTTTTGTTTTCGAAAGTTTTAACAGTTAAAAGTGAAAAAAAGTGAAGTCAGGCGAAATCAAATCATTTTGGAATCAAATCAAATTACATAATCGGCCCCCTGATGATGGTGGCAAACCAAGCCACCGAAACGTCGTCGTATTGTGAAAAATAGTGTTTTTTCCAATTTTTTCCTCATCTTCCAGTAATCGAAAAAAAGTGTTTTTGTTGAAATATAAGAAATCCTTTAAAAATAAAAAAAGTTTAGGAAACTTTAGTTAAAAAAATATGTAAAGCAATGAATAGAAGAAAAAATCTTAAAATTTTTAACAAATAAAAAAGTATAAGATAAAAATTGAATGCAGTTTCAAAAATGTAAAATGTGTTTGAAATTTTTGAAGAATTAAAAAAAGGGATTATTGTGAATATGTAAAATAACTAATATAAATTAATGTACATTTAAATTTGAAAGTTTGAATAAATTGAAATATGACTTATTTGATGTTTAATAATTATTTAAATTGCAATGACTTAAAAATATAAAAGTTTATTTCTATTTTTTTGCTATCTTCATACCAAAGATTTGTAGATCGTATTTTTACCATCTCTATAAGTACACTTTTCAAAATGGTATAAATAATAAAATATGAAAATGGAAATTATCACGATTTATTCACAAATTTATTATTATATTTTTTTTTTAATTTCAGATTTTTTACATGGAATATTAGATATCCGTCAAATTGTGAAGTTCCTTTGATTAGAATCATGATTTTAAGGCAAATAACCAGATGATTTAAATCATGATTTAAATCCATTGCAGATCCGATAGTTTTAGCTATTACATTTCATTTTTTGTTTCGATTTATGAATTTTAGCTTTTATCTACTTTTAAATATTACAGATTTTCTGGATGTCGTTGGAGACAATCTTTAAATTAGCTGTTTGTGCCTACATTCAAAATCTGTTTTATATGGCAACGAATATTTATCAATAGAATTTCAAAATTACTAATTATTTAATAAAAGACGTTATAATTTTAAAAGATATATTTTTAGAGAATATGCTTATGTATTTATTATTAGAATCTTATAAAATCTATAAACGAAAGGAAAGAAGCAGTTGGATGCGAAACAGACATGTACCATGGTTGGAAGAGATTGTACCACAATTTTCAAACGAAGATTGGATTCACAACTTTCGTATGTCCAAAAAAACGTTAAATTACATTTGCAAGAAACTGGAGCCTGTGTTACGTCCCAAACCAAACCCTCTAATGCCAAGAGTTCCACTGAACTTCGAAATTAGGGGCATGACAAATTTTTTTCGTGCTGTTGATGGCAGCCACATTCCAATTGTGGCACCATCAGATGGGTATCGCGATTTTACAAATCGCCAAGGTTATCCTTTCTACGTTTTTCAAGGCCTGGTTGACGATCAGTTAATGTAGATAAAGCTTACTTTCCTATTTAAAAAATAATTTTATATGAAATATAAAAAGTTTTTTTTTAAATTATCTTGTAAGAAAACTATAAACAACCCAGATAAGGATGTTTTTGTATGAATTAAAAAAAACCCAATTTCAAATTGTATTTATTTTTCCTGGGTATTGAAACCAATTTGAAATAAAATTTTCAGATTTCGTAATATTAATATACAGTCTCCGGGCTCTAACTATGATGCAACATTTCTTCAAAAACTCATTTTCATATAAGAATCATGACATTAGGGTACTTTAAAAAGTCCATAAATAAAAAATAGACAAAATAACATAAATTAAAGAAATTGTGTAAAAATAACAAAAAAAAAACAATTCTTTTTTACGAATAAGAAATTATAAGAAACCAATTATGAAGAAAATATTTATAATAAAGTTTAAACGATTTAAAAATGTTGTCAAGATTTGAATGAAATCAAAATTAAACCACAAAATAGTTAATTTATAATTTTTACCGTTTGATTTTAATGTAATTGTAATTTAAAACTTTAAATAAATCAAAGTTTGGGATTTATTTAAGATATACTGAACTATTCAATCAAATATAAGTTTATTAAAATCTAATATTATTGTTGGATTTTTTTATACTCAAAATTATTATTGAAGAATGTAAGACTTAAATTAAAATTTTCTGTATTTATCTACCAATTTCCAGTTTTAGTGAAAAATAGGGGATTTTAAGAAGAACATTTTCAAATAGGAGACATTTAGGGACTAATCGCAAAATAGGAAACGCCTGTGAAGCCTGGAATATGGTATTTATTTGATTTTTTGTAGACTAAGAAAGAAATAAATGAAGTTGAAGTCCCATATCTAATAATGTGAGATCCTGCCTGTCCTTTGCTGCAATGGCTAATGAAAGGATTTGTAAGAACTGACAAATGAACTGCTTTCAAAGAATCATTTAATACGTATATAAATTCTGGACGAGTTAAAATCGAAATCGCATTTGGTCGATAAAAAAGCAGATGGAGAAGGATAGCAAGAAGGTGTGATTATTGTCATTACACTTTTGTACCGAAAATCGTTGTTGCATGTTGCACACTACATAATATTCTTCAAATAACAAAGCAGAAATTCCGCAATAAATGGCTTAAGCTAAGAAAAAATAATGCTTTATTATTCTTTAAACCAGACGAAGAGAAATTGGATGAAGAGGAAGATAGCAATGATGGAAGAGTTATTAGAAATGTTTTATTGGTCATAGTTAAGGAATTACCGCTAAGAAAAAAAGTTTTTTAATGTTAAATTCTTAATTTTTTAACAAAATAAAACAAAATTTTTATATTGTAAAATTAATTATGAAATGAAAAACGCTTAAAAACTAATTATTGATTTCATTGATTTTACTTTACATCTTTAACTTTTGAAAAGTTGTAAAAAGGTTTTTTTACCTATATTTATTTTGCCAGTTTAACTAAACAATATAATTATCGCAGTAATTATTTATTTTTATAGTGTAATTAAAGCTTCGCGTAGAAGATGGTTATACACAGTTTTTTTTAAATGGAAAAAAATCAAATTACACTCTTCTGCTTAAATAATAGTTTATTACTAATAGTTTTAAAACGATCTAAAAAGTATATAATTTTTTTATGTCTCTAATATTTTATTTTAGTTCTTTTCTGATATAAAACGTTGATAATTAGCAATCAAAATGTTTTTTATTTAATTTTTAGTATTAAAATTTTATTGTTAGAAAATTTTTGTTACAGGTATTAAACGAGAATATTAAAGAGATTTTCTTTTTTTAATTAGTTAAAAATTTTGCAAAATACAATTTAATTCCCTCTTCCACTTCTGGCTTTAATTATTAATTTAAAAAGTAATAAAACATAATTGAATGTAATATAAATTTTACGAAATCTTTAAACGTTATGTCCGATTCGTAATCTGAAACCATATTTAAAGAAAACAACAAATAACTATTATGCCAGAGCTACGATCCAGAGCAACGTTCCAGCACTACGATCCAACAATCATTAACTAATTGAGAGTAAGCATACTAAACAGAAGTGTAGATTTAAATCTTTAGAACAAAGTACTAAAGCGTTGGTATACTCCGTCTGTTTACGAGCACTGCCATCGTCAATAATCAAAAATCTAATTTCATATTCTTGTGTACTCCTTGAAGCAGGATTGCAAGAAGTGAAATTTAAAATTAGAAAACGCAAAAGGTACTGAAATAAAAATTAATCTAAACGAACGTAGGAAAAATCCAAACTGGATATATATAGGGAAAGTAGGGAAAACACAACAATAAACTCAGACAGCTCAAGCCCTTCAACCTCACTGACTGACAGACTTGAACTCTCTTTCCACACAGCCAACATGTCGCGATATCATCTCCAAACAGAAATAATCTTCAATTGATTCTTAAAAAATTAGAAAGATTGGAAACAAGACTCAAAGCAGTGGAACAACCAAGAATAGGAGGAGAGGATTCATCTGAAATCAAGGAAGAACTAAACAGCGATCATGAAAAATGAGAAGAAACTGCAGAATACGATTTCGGAAAAACTATAAAACTTATACTAGATTTCAGTGGGATAGGATTAGAAAATTTTGTACATTAAACACGAATAGCAAAAAAGAAGACGAAGAGAAACGAAAGACTAATATTATTGCAGGCAATAATCGCACAAAAATTAGTAGGGAAAGCAGCTAACAGCTCGATTTGTAGTATGTCAAGATAAAATTAGACAATTTACCGACAATATGGATATTTCCGTTACTGAAATACATTTGAGACAGGAAATAGAAACAAGTGCAAGCGTTAAAACTTTTTTGAGAAACGTAAGAGAAGAGTTTGAAATTAGAATTGAACCGCAGAAACCTAAAAAGCTGAACGAGTGTTTTCACTTAGCATCAGAAATAAATGTGAATTTAAAAGACAAAAGAAGGTTTGCAAACCGAGGCAAACCAAGAGCAGAGCACTTGATGCCAATGCCAAGAAAGAGCAGACAAAAAACACTAGTAAAATGCAACCATTGCAAAAACCTAAGACATAAAGAAGAAGAACGTAGAGGAAAATTATAAGGATTACTACCTCGTCAAGAAAGATATCAAAATTTTCAGTCGAGAGCCTCACCGAACAAACCACCGAACCAAATACAGCTGAGCAAAGAATCTTTCTTATCGGAGAACCCGATAAGCGTGAACTTGAACAAATCCCAAGAGAACGACGGAGACACGACCCACCTGTTGTGGCATTAAAAGTTGATAAATTAGTAGCTGGAAAATAAGTAGTAGACACCGGGTCCAATGTTTCTATTATAAAAGAAAGTACGTAGCAGGAACGAGATTTAAAAAATACGCACCTTATAACGTTTTAACAATCGGAAGTAATTCTGTAACATTCGATTATTCCATTTGTTTAAAAATGTTCGGTAAAGAATCAGTTTTTCAAGAAACAAACGACGAGAAAGCATTTGTAAAAAACGGTTTAGTTGGTATGAATTTTCTTTACGATCAAAGTTTTAAAATATATCTAGAAAAAAGAATATTGAAAATAGGACCAAAAATACTTTATCCCCAACCAAGCAAAAATACTAAAATATATATATAATATTCATATATACAAATATATATATAATATATATAAAAATTAAATGAAAAAACGGTACTAGATAAATATCCTTTACCAAACATTGACGAAACAATAGATCAATTAGGCAATTCCAAATATTTTTCATATTTTGATCATGCATCTGGATTTCACCAGACAGGAATGAATGCATCCGATAAAAAAAACTACTTTTAGTACAAAGAAAGGACACTATGAGTATAACCGGATGCCTTTCGGGTTAAAAAATGCATTACCAACATTTCAAAGAATGATGATCAATGGATTAAAAGGTTTACTTGAAAATGTCTGTTTTGCATACATCGACGACATTATAATTAATGGAAAAACTTTGGATGAACATAATAGAAATTTGATAAATTTATTTACAAGGTTAAGACAAGTTGGATAAAAATTACAACCTGACAAATGTGAATATTTACGACCAGAACTCGAATATTTGGGACACGTTGTAACGAAAAATGGATTACAACCAAATCCTGACAGAATAGAAAAAATAAAAAATTATCCAAAACCAAAAACTCAAAAACAAATTAAACAATTCTTAAGACTGATTGGCTATTATAGAAAATTTATCAAAAAATTCTCGAAAAAGAATTTTAAAAGTTTATGAAATTTATAAACTAAAAATAAATTAATAAATTAAAATGCAAAAAACTATAAAAGAGCAAAGACTAAATAGTGAAGTGAGATGTCAGAAGAAAGAAGAAAACTGGAAACGTGAAATGTATGCTGAAACGAAAAAAAGGTTAATTAAAAAATTATTAATTAATTATTAAATTAGTAAATAAAAATTATTATTAATTGTTTTTTAAACATTGTAAAACAATTAATTATATTTTTGATTAATATAAATATTGTTAATTTAACTGGAATATTGAAAATAAAAACGTTTACATAACATTTTTCTTTGTGGTTAGATTAAATCAATAAATATTATGTTTTTTGAATAAAGACAATAAAGATAAATATACTATAAAGTTTAACTTTATATTACTTTTATTTAGTTAAATAAACTGTAATTTTAAATTTAACAGTTTTACTATAAAGTTTAACTTTATATTACTTTTATTTAGTTAAATAAACTGTAATTTTAAATTTAACTTGCAGATTCTATTTTTTGGAACTAATTCTTATAAATTAAATATTTTATAATGAAAAAAGATTTAATTAAGTTATAATAATAATATATTTAGTACTTATCTTAAGCTATCCTTAAAATTGAACAATTTTAATTTTTACTTAATTATATATATATAATATAAATATATAATTATATTTTAAATTAGTTTTTTTTTTTTTTTTTTTTTAACCAATTCCCAACCTTTCAGGATAAATACGCAGAGCTCTAGCATAGGGGTTTTTTTTTATCATTTTTCAACTTTTCATTAATAACTTTTGAAAATTAAGTCCAGCAACGTTTGCTATATTTTTCCTGTAATCTACACGTAAAAATACCTAGGTATACCAAATTTCAAACCTCTAGGTCAAATGGTTTGGAAGATAAGGGGGGGGGGGAACGTTTTTTTTTGAAAAAAAAGGTTTTTCCTTGACAACGCTATGACCATCACCTCCAATCATGTTCTCTATATTTTTCCTGAACTCTACTCGCGAAAATACATATGTGTACCAATTTTCAATACTCTAGGTCAAATAGTTTAGGAGATAGGGGGGGGGGGGGGTAAATAGGCATTTTAATGCATTTTTTGAAAAAAATCTTGTTATTTCTTTGACAACGCTATGAACATCGCGATCAATCATGTTCGCTATATTTTTCCTGTAATCTACACGTGAAAATACATAAGTGTACCAAATTTCAACTCTCTATCTCAAATAGTTTGGCCGCTAGGGGGGGGGGGGGGGGCCCCAAAATTACAAAAAGTTTAATGGTTTGTATAATATTTCATTTTTTACGAATTTTTATTAACTAACTAATTAATAATTCGAAAACAAAGAAAAAAGACATTTTCTCTATTGCGTGTATTGAAAGTGCGCTCATTAAGCTTTATTTTAAAAAAATGCCTTTTTTAAGAAAAAGTAAAAAAAATAGGTTAGATTTAATAATTTTTTAAAATTTTTTTTGTACCATTGAAAAAAGGAGGAAAAAACGTTTCGAAAACATATGGGTCAAATTTGTGTCACCCTGTTGCATAATAGTTATGATTTTTCAAAAAATTCCCTTTTCACACTTGACTAGATTCTTTAGCCCCCTCCCCCTTCTACAATTTTCATTAGAATTTTATAATAATTGGTGGTTTGAGTACTGACATAGAATACTACATTTTGTGCAAATATTAGCCCTTTTCATTTTTTCGATTGGTACACTTGAGAAATTTTGCCCCATATATTTTATTATTTTTTTTATTCAAACTACATAATATTTGTTAATTAAATTTATTTAGGCTAATGAAATGGAAAATATAAACACTTCTTATTTTAAATAATTTAGGTAAATTAACAATATTTATATTATATCAATCAAAAATATTATTAATCGTTTTACAGTGTTGACAAAACAATTAATAATATTTTTCATTTATTAATTTAATAATTAATTTATAATTTTTTACTTAGCTTTTTTTATATCAGCATACATTACACTTTTGCAGTTTTATTATTTCTTCTGTCACTACACTGTACACTAAAAAAAATGTAGTAGATTTGACTATTTTTTAACTACCCGGAGTCATGTCTTTGAAATTCAACTACTTAAAGTAGTAAATTGAACTACTAATGTTTAACTACAAAGAAATAGTAAAATTAAAAACCCTAGCACAGTTTGATTAACTAAAAAAGTAATTATTTTAACTGTTTTGCACTCAAATATTTAAAGGTAGTTGAATTTCTCGACTAAATTTTTTTAGTGTACTATTTACTCTTTAAATCTGAGTAAGTGAAAATCTACTTATTGGAAGAGAATTCACTTATTTCAAACGTTTTAAGTCGTTTAATAAGTCAATATTCACTTATTACTAGAGTTAAAAGAATTCACTTATTACATGAGTGCAAAATACACTTTTAAATAAGATAACCATTTTAATTTAGAAAAATGACTAGAATACTTTCAAAATTAGAATTAACCGAATTAACGCAAATTTGAGATATTTAACTGATTTAGATTTAAAGAGTCTTTAAATCTAAATCAGTTAAAAACAACTAACATAATAGTAAAAAGACAGCCATTGGTTCAAAAAGTAACATTTCAGCTAATCGTTTAGATAATTTTAGTAAATTCTCAATAACTAACTTATTTTGCCAAAACTGATTATTTCTTCAATAACTTTTTTTTACTGGCAATGACTCTATTTTTAACAAATAATCAGTTGTTTTTTACGAATTAATCAATCAAAAATTCTCAGCTGAGATTTTACTATGATAGTCATTAAAGTTTATTTGATTCAAATTTAGAGAGTACATATTATTTTAATTTGTCAATTAAATTATTTAACAATTTATATGTTTCGATTTATGACTAGTCATAAATAAGATGAAGTTTATATCTTTTTTTAAGAAATTCAGGTTTAATAATTTAATCAAGGATTAAGATATTTCTCCGGCAAATCGATTTTCGTTAGAATTTTCTTAAACTTTGGATAAATGTTCTTTTTTGTATGCTTTATGTGTGGTAAAAATCTCAGGGCCCCTTGCGATGCTAAAAATTGAGATATTTACCTTCAAAGTTTCAACATTTACATGGGAATCATACACTAAACGTATAAAAGTGGCACACTATTATTAATACGTGGAAAACTACTAGCTAATTTTTTTTCAAAAACTAGTATGTTATAGGGACAAATAAAAGAAATAATATAAAAAAAAATTTATACGAGCGATAGGAAATCCAACGGTCGCAAATTGCTAAAATTCTTTCGTTTGAAGCACATGTGAAGTGTCACGAGACTAACATATTGCTTTAAATTACGTTTTCAGATTTAATTTATTAGTTTTTTATTTATTTGTTTTTATTTATTTTTTTATAGTATTTGTGCGGCCCTGAAGCCGGAGAACTACCTTAATGTTAAATTTGTAAAATAAGAAAGTGTTAAGTAAGTTGAAAATATTTAATAGTATATTTCAAATCTGTGATACTAGAAACAGGGGAAATTAAACATTTAATATAATTAATTAGACATTGAAAGTAAAATGGACGAACATATCTTATAAATTATTAAATTAATATTTAATAATGTAACAAAATTGCTTGAAGGCAGACTTGTAATTTGAAAATAAAATTATATTAATCGTAAAAATGGTTTAAATTAAAGTGGATTTCCCACATTAAAAACACAATAAGAGTTACTAACTAATCAGTAGCAGACTTATATCATTTAACTTTAAAATTTTGAATTATTAACTTTAGTTAGATTAACATTTCGTTATGTTTATATTTAATACTGCAACAAAAATGCTTAAAGAAAAGCTTCTTACTTAAAAAATAAACGTTATTATGAGACTGTCACAATTTTTTAACATAATGTGGACTTTCCACATAGAACAAAAGAATTTTTTATTGATAAAGCAAACTCAAATTTATCTTAAAGATTAACAACTATTAACGTTACTTCCGACGTTAATTAAGTTGATATTAGATATGTTAATATTTAGTGACGTAACAAAACTACTTGAAGGTAAGTTTCTAACTTGAAAAATAAATGTTTCGCTGAAATTGTAAACATTTTTCAAGTTTTCTGGATATTCCACGATATGAATATAATACAGAAGTATAGATGGGTGAAACCAGTGACTTTCGACCAAAGGTGGTCGCTGGCATATTTTTAAAAATATTAAAACCTATATTAAATTTATTACTGAAGTATTTAAATTCAACTTCGAAAGTTGTTTTAGCTAAATTTTTTATTTTTCAGCCGTAAATTGTAATTGAAGGCGAGCAAGTGTCAAGAAAAAATGTATTTTTTAATGCATGCTTTACACGCTTTTAATTCAGAAAAAAAAACATTTATTCCCTGTGCTATAAAAAAAATACTTTTAATCAGTATCCAAATATTTATTTTCATTAATATAGTTTTGTGTAAAATGAAAAATAATAGTAATAAAATTAACTTAAAGTTAATAAAAAATCTGTCAATTATTGTCACTTTTAAAAGTCTATTTTTTAGAAATCCACTTAACAAATATATTAACGAAAATTACCATAATTATCTATTTGTGCATTTTAATCAAATTTTCACTAGAAAGAAGTTATTGACAAATTTCATTTTGAAATTTCAAATTTAACCACAAAACACATTTTTGAACTTACAGAACTTTTTTCTGGAAAGATCTAAAAAATTAACACTTTCCACATATCTAAGTTTTTATAAAATCTACAACATATTAATTTTTCGCGAAGGTAAGTTGTCCAGTTTTCGAATTATTTAGATTAAAACTTAATGATTTGTATTTGTATTTTATTTATTATTTTATTTAAATTTATAATTATTTTCATTAATAATTGTTTAAGGTTTTTTAAATTATTTATTAACAAAAAGATATATAGAATTAAAAATAAAAGTAAATACAATTTTATCCTAATTATTTTAACAAATTTTTATTTCAAATTAAAAATGTTTCTTATCATTAGTTGTATAACGAGATTTTTCATTAATCTTTTCAATTAATTAATCAACAAATCAATATACTTAAATATTTCTTCTCAGAATAAAACCTCGTTATAATTATTGGGATTCTCAACGTTTTTCCGACATTTTTCTTTAATATAAGTTAATTTTTTCTAAATTCAAAACTTTATCCGGAAAATGGACATCAGATGCTCCAGACAATAATTAAAGTGACTTTAATTATTGTCGCTCCAAATTTATCGACAGCTTGAGATTAACTTAGAATAAAAATGTCACCAGCTAGCTCATCTGGTGCGGAGAGGGGTGTGATTCGTCGAACGAACGAATTCTCCGAAATTCTGCCATGCTTCCTGGAAAATTAGCCTGAACCTCCCTTTGATTCACCAAAATAAAAGTACCACAAAATAAATAGGAAAAATCATTCGATATAAGATTAATAATATTTATTTAAAAAATTAGTTCGAGAGAATAGAAATGTTAGTCGTTACAAAAATAATTCTCAACAGAAAATATTACAACTTATTATTCAATTCGTGGATTTTCCTCTCTTAGGGAGGTGAGAAACCGGTTCTTAAGAAAACAATTCATCCCGACAGGAAGACAATTTAGGTTTACTAGAATTAAACTTGATTTTACCCGAACTGATTCGGGCTGAAGCACATGGCGATTTCAAATTCTTTACAAATAAAGATTAAATTAATAGCGAGCCGCTTACCACAGAAAGAAGACTCGCCGTGACAATCGCCAGCCAATAACACAGTAATAATCAAGTTCTAATTAAATAAAACAAATTTACTATCGTAAAACTCCCACCAACATGGCGGCAAAGTATAAACCTTTTCTATTTAAAATTATAACCGTTCTACTTGACGGCTCAACCAGGAAGAAAGATGGTGGCGATAATTCGGGGGCTCGTCATGTGCCTTCCCCCTTCTTTTCCCTTGAGTCATCCTTCCTTCTAATCGGTAATTACGAAACAAACTTATATTTGATTCGTACAGATGTCCCTTGCTGTGCGATTTGGCCCCGTTGCTTTTCGCCAAGAGAGTTTCGAAGAGCGGGAATCTCATCCGCTCGACGCCCTCGGTGTACAGCCCTCAGCTGCGCTCTTGGCGAAACCTGGCGCGACGCTGGCAACCTCTTGTGGACATTCCTTCGCCCACTTGGGCGGTAATGCGTAAACAAACAAAATATAAAAACAATAAATAATCAGATCTTCAACAATAAGAATGACTTCCTTCAAGCATGGAACCTTCAAACCGACTTTCTCGACCCCATAATGGGAGCAAAACCCAACGGTTAACATAAATATAAAAATACATAAATTCCTTAAAGACTAATTTTGCTCCCTGTTTGAGTATTTTCGCGATTGGCTCCTTCGAGAGTTGGTCGAAACCAAAGATAACGTGTCAGAAAGATTCTGCCACGTTATAATTGTTGAGATTTATTTTATTAATCATTAGAAACTAAAATACAATTAACAAAAAAAAAGGCATTCGCTATTCAATGATTTTTAAAAATTAATTAGTGTAATAAAGTAGAAGTTAGAATGGATATTTATTAATTAATAAAAATAAAATTCTTTTTCTACGAGTAAGTAATAAAATTAGAAACTAAAATATGTACTATTTGCAGCCCTTAATTATAAATTTAGATTTAACAAAAACCAGTACACCAGTCAGTAAATTTTTATATATTTTATTGATATTTTCTTACACCACTTTGATCCTAATTTAGAAAATTGTAAAAATATAAATTTACAAATTTATACTTTTATTTGATTAATATTAATCGTTATAACTGACAAAACATAAATAATAATTTTGGATATAAAGTCAATAATCGATTGTCAAACTTCAGAGAGTATTTTTAAATATAAAAAATAACCTTTTTTTTAATTAATTTTAAACTTAAATAATTCATAAACTAGAGAACTTACCTTCGCGAAAAATTAATATATTGTAGATTTTATAAAAACTTAGATATGTGGAAAGTGTTAATTTTTTAAATCCTTCTAGAAAAAAGTTCTGTAAGTTCAAAAATGTGTTTTGTGGTTAAATTTGAAATTTCAAAATGAAATTTGTCAATAACTTCTTTCTAGTGAAAATTTGATTAAAATGCACATATAGATAATTATGGGAATTTTCGTTAATATTTGTTAAGTGGATTTCTAAAAAATAGACTTTTAAAAGTGACAATAATTGACAGATTTTTATCAACTTTAAGTTAATTTTATTACTATTATTTTTCATTTTACACAAAACTATATTAAAGAAAATAAATATTTGGATACTGGTTAAACGTATTTTTTTTTTTTGCACAGGGATTAAATGTTTTTTTTCTGAATTAAAAGCGTGTAAAACGAGACGTTGTGATGGTCCCTAAAGTTGATTATCCAAAATATTAGATGGGTCGAATTTCATATGGCAGAAAGAATTTTTTATTCAATATTTGTTTCTTAGAATTAGTAATTATAAAAACGCGTAGTTAGACAAAAAGTTTTAAAAATGAATTATCACTTATTATAATTTTTGTTAAAATTAATTTTCAAATACTAGAAATTGAAGTTTAGAATTTTTTTATTAATATGACTTTTTATTAAAATAAAGTTTTTTTAAAGAGAAATCTTTTGTTCACGAATTTGCTTCTAACAGAATTAACGTTTAATGTAAACGTCAGATAACCTGACTTTCGTTTGCTAGAATTTTTACAAAACCTTATTTACGTATTTTGTAATTTTTATTCCAATAAATTATAATTTGTTAGATTCTAGACACCACAGACATTTAATTAGATAAAATATCCACTTAGCCGAATTTAAATATGACAGAATTACAATTTAACAGAAATACTAATAGGCGGGATTTTTATTTAACACAATATCTATTTTATAAACAGTTTAATTATTCGAATCTTTGTTCGGAATCATTTCTATATTTTAGAAATGTTATTTAATAGAATTTACAATTGTTAGAAATTGTGTACTGCAAACTTTATATTTAAGCAAATTTCCATTTATCTTGACTTTTATGTAGTAGAATCTCTATTTAGCAGAACTTTTTTTTAACAGAATTAAAATATAACCTATAATTCATGCAACCAAATTTGCATGTGACAGACTGTTTACGAACCCGAATTTTAATGTGATAGAATCTCTATGTATCCAAATATTTATTATGTACAATCTCCAAGTAATAGAACTTTTAACTGTCTGGCAATTCATTTGGTCGAACTATTGTTTGGCAGAACTTTAATACAACAGAACTTTTAAATAACCGACTTTTCTTGCAAGCGAATTTAAATGTAACAGACTCTATATTAAACAGAATTTTTATGCAGCTGAATCTCTACATAACCGAATATTCTTCATACAGACTGCCCACCCAACATATCTCTTAATTAACCACACTTCATATCGCCGAACTTTCGTTTGGCAGAATCGCTAAATGACAGAACTTCCAATTGGCCGAATCGTTAGCCAATCAGATACAACTATGTACTTGAACTTAAATCTGATTGGCTAACGATTCGGCCAATTGGAAGTTCTTTCATTTAGCGATTCTGCCAAACGAAAGTTCGGCGATATGAAGTGTGGTTAATTAAGAGATATGTTGGGTGGGCAGTCTGTATGAAGAATATTCGGTTATGTAGAGATTCAGCTGCATAAAAATTCTGTTTAATATAGAGTCTGTTACATTTAAATTCGCTTGCAAGAAAAGTCGGTTATTTAAAAGTTCTGTTGTATTAAAGTTCTGCCAAACAAAAGTTCGACCAAATGAATTGCCAGACAGTTGAAAGTTCTATCACTTGGAGATTGTACATAATAAATATTTGGATTTAATTCTGTTAAATAAAAGTTCTGCTAAATAGAGATTCTACTACATAAAAGTCAAGATAAATGGAAATTTGCTTAAATATAAAGTTTGCAGTACACAATTTCTAACAATTGTAAATTCTATTAAATAACATTTCTAAAATATAGAAATGATTCCGAACAAAGATTCGAATAATTAAACTGTCTATTAAATAGATATTGTGTTAAATAAAAATCCCGCCTATTAGTATTTCTGTTAAATTGTAATTCTGTCATATTTAATTTCGGCTAAGTGGATATTTTATCTAATTAAATGTCTGTGGTGTCTAGAATCTAACAAATTATAATTTATTGGAATAAAAATTACAAAATACGTAAATAAGGTTTTGTAAAAATTCTAGCACACGAAAGTCAGGTTATCTGACGTTTACATTAAACGTTAATTCTGTTAGAAGCAAATTCGTGAACAAAAGATTTCTCTTTAAACAAACTTCATTTTAATAAAAAGTCATATTAATAAAAAAATTCTAAACTTCAATTTCTAGTATTTGAAAATTAATTTTAACAAAAATTATAATAAGTGATAATTCATTTTTAAAACTTTTCGTCTAACTACGCGTTTTTATAAATACTAATTCGAAGAAACAAATATTGAATAAAAGAATCTTTCTGCCATATGAAATTCGACCCATCTAATATTCTAGATAATCAACTTTAGGGACCATCACAACGTCTCTGTAAAACATGCATTAAAAAAGACATTTTTTCTTGACACTTGCTCGGCTTCAATTACAATTTACGGCTGAAAAATAAAAAATTTAGCTAAAACAAAAATAGTCTAAATCGACTTATTTTCATCTAAAAAGCGAAAATTTTCATTCCTAAGCAAATGTCCGGATGTATGTGTGTGTGTGTATGTATGCGTGATTTGGATGACTTATTAAGCTCATGAATATCTAAATTTGGACACAAGAATTTTTGAAAATACCCAACAAAATTTTTTTGAGCACCTTTTTTTATCGAAAAAAATCGTTTTTTGACAAAAAATTTTTTTATGCTAAAAATACAACTTAATGAATACAAAAATTATATTCCTTATCTCAAAACGAATCGATTGACCTATATACTTTTCATAATTGATCAAGAATTCGTAAAATAATTCATTTTTTGACATTTTTTCCATTAAAATTTTTTTTTGACAACTTCCTCAATTAACTTATATATTATTAATTTTTTTAATTAATAGTAAGCAAATTATTTTGCTTACTTGGAAGCGAAATGTCCATGAAATGGACATAATTCTCACCTAGTTTAAAAATTTGTCAGCGACCACCTTTGGTCGAAAGTGAGTGATTTCGCCCTTAAACAATATATCAAACGCCGCGCCGATACTAAGTAGCATTTATCTTGACGATTAAGAGCTATGTCATCTGTTATTTTTAAAATAACTTGGATCTTAAGTTGTGACCCATACATTGTTACACTATTACAATTAAAATAACTTATTGCCATTAATGTGAAATTTTTTCCCTTGAAAATGATGATATTTATTTAAAATATTATAGAATATGTTTTTTAATTAAATTGTGTTAAAACATTATAAAATATTTATATAATTAGTTTTTAGCATTAATTTTCTACAAATAACATAACATATACATAACTACAGAACATAACATAACTACATAACTTTTTGAGCAAAGATTAAAAAACTACAGAGCTGCGCTTTTCGACTCGAGGTGAGAAAAGTACGGCACGACTGCAGCATGGCTTGATGCTCCACACACCAAACGTTCATTATAATTTTAGAAATTAAATATCTTACTTTAAATTAAATATTCGCCTTTCAGTATACACGCAAGCTAAAGAGAGACAGAGAGAGGTAGTTGATATAGCACCTGCAAAGCTCTTTGTTTATTATTAGCAGATTAAATGCTACTCTTAACCTTGAAGTTTGGTTGTGATCGCCGGTATCATGTGTGTTTTGTTCAGAGTCCCTTAACCTAGAAATTGGCTAGATGCTTATTTTCTCAGTGTAGAGAGTAATGTATAAAATATGCTGAACGTAATTTTTAAGTGTAAAACAAGTTAGAAATTGATTTGTACAAAACTCTATTTAAAGCCAATTTAAAGCTCTATTTTTAGCCTTTTTAAGAAACCGATAAGTTAAAGAATATATTAACGATAAATTCAATAACGAAAACTTCTGTTTTTCTTGAAAAGTACGCATGATAGAAATAGAAAAATGAACAGCTATCAGTTTGTTTTATTTTCTTGTGGTTTTTTGCTGCAGAATTTGCTTTTTCTTGTTACTCCTTTTTTATTTGTTCTATGCACAAATATTCGAAATGTATAATAAAGGTAATTTTTTTAATACAAAAACTAACCGAAACACACAAAAGAAAGTGGAAAAATTGGGGAAACTCCATTTAAGGACAATTGATGGACAAATCCGTCAGTGTTTGTCAAAGACTTTCCTCTCCTTTGGTGAAAATTTGCACTGACAATTTATTAAAAAAAACCAAACACTTTTTTCACAAAATCGCTCTGATAGACAAAAATCGGAGGTAATAAGGAATTTAAAAATTATAACTTTTCCACGATTGGATGTTTCCAAGAGTCTGTTGTGTAGCAAGTCTGTTAGTTTTATTCCCGTTTTCGTTTTTTCTACCCTTGGAAACATCCAATCGTGGAAAAGATATAAATTTTAAATTCCTTATTACCTCCGATTTTGTCTATCAGAGCGATTTTGTGAAAAAAGTGTTTGGTTTTTTTTTAAAATAAATTGTCAAAGTGCAAATTTTCACCAAAGGAGAGGAAAGTTTTTGACAAGCACTGTCGAAATTGTCCATCGATCGTCCTTAACTCCCACCAAGTTTTTAACATTTAGCCAAATTAGTTAGAAAATACTACTTTTTCTTAAAATATATCAAAAAAAGTAATCAAAAGTGGAAACTTTTGGTATTATAAAAATTTACGACGCAATGCTCAAAACATACTTTATGTAATATACATGTCAACTTTGAACTGAATATCTCATAACCATGAACTCCCTAATTCTGAATTAGTTAAAAATAACTAATTTGAAAGAAAAACTCAGTCACTAATTCAAATAGTTATATTTTTACTAATCATTTAGTAAAAAATAAGTTATTATTAGTGAAATTCATTTTTAGGTTATGTCAAAATAACTAATATTTTAGTAAAATTCTGTTTACTAATTCAATTAGTCCAATTTTATCTATTTTTTAGTTATTCTTTTACTATCAATTAGTCCTTTTTTTTTACTAATAATTAGTTATTTTTAACTAATTCAGATTTAGAGAGTAAATAGTACAGTGTAGTTTAATCGGGAATCAGGATTCTATCAAGGATACAGTGGGAAAATAATCGGAAGGCAGCAAATTAAAAACATGAATCTTTTTATTTGAACTTACAAGTTGATGAACAGCTGTCGGGAAACACGGACCAGATTCACACACTTGAATTGTTGGAAACACTGGGATCTAGTTTGCTGATAGAATCCCTCACAAAACCAAAAGTCTCAGGTACGGACGGTGCAATCGGATTCAAACTCGTCGCTGTGCACGTGGTTTTCAGAACATTAACCGGGCGGTCGTAACGATCACGAACAAGTGTCGCGTCTCCCTTGAGAATTCGGCGATTGGCCCCCTCAGAACCCTTCGGCTAGTTCTGGTGTCAATCGCCGAATTCTCGCTAGACGCGCGAAATTTGTAACTGCCCTGTTACACCCCCCTTCCTTTCTTCGGGGCGATGCCTACCCGCGGCTTTCATACTTATACATATTTTATAAATTTTAAAAGATATTTTGTGAAACATTTAATTTTCTCTTAATTCATCGTAGTTAGTGTCTAATTCTAATATTTCCGAGTCATTTTCGTCTTTTACTTCCGTTATTTTGATTTTAACTACATTTTCTATTGAACTTAATTTTAGAACCTTTTTCAATTTCTGCTGTCGTTGGTTCCAATTCGCCTTCACGTACTTTTTCCAGTTCTTTGCTGGTTCGCAGTAGTTTGTTTTCCCTTTCTCGTTTCGTTCATCGCAGAATTCATCGTGAATCAGGTTGTATTTTTTCATTATTTTCCTCCTACAAAAACGGCAGATCCAGCTATTTTGCTCCATTCTGCAAAATTCACAAAAAACAAAACAAAAACAATTTTCGTCGAAATTTTCTTTTTACTTACTAACTTTATGGTTCTTGAATTTATTTTTTATATATTTTCGTAAATAATTTATTTTCTTTTATATATTTTTCTTAATTTGAAAATCTTTATTTATTATTATAATCTGTACCTTTTGTACCTTGTACTCGAGGAAAACAAAAAAAAATCTTATTGATTTATTTAACTTAACTAAACTTATAATTGTTTGGATTTTGTCCTCGAATTCTAACTACTTTGTGAGATCACTTTGAATTTGTTATTAATGTAATTGTTTCGAGTTTTCGAAGTACATTTTAAATTTAAATTTTTGTTTTATAATTATGTTAGTGAAATGAGAGAAAAATTTTAAACATTTTATGTTTGATGTTGTATGAAAAAAAATTTTGAAAAGATGTGAGGAAATTATTCTTTTTTCTTTAATTTTTCTATAAACTCTTTTATCTCTCTTTTGTTTTCTTCTTGTTTTCTTCTTGACCTCTGCTTCTCTGCGCTGTCTTACTATTAATTCTTGTTTTGTTTTTTCTTCTTCTACTATTTTCCTGGCTCTTTGTCTAGCCTCTTCATTTTTCCGCTCTATTTCCTCTCTGTTAGCTTCTTCTATTTCTCTCGTTTCTTCGTTCGTATCTTCTTCGCTTTCGGTGGTCTCTTCATCTGTTTCTTCTGGCTTTAGATCTGATTCTTCACTTTCTGTTGTTTCTAAATCTTTTGTCTCTGATTCGTTCATGTTTTCTATGACCCTTAATTTGTTTAAAATTTCTATCCGTTTTAATTTTAATTTATTCGTTTGTTTCGCTTCTTCAGTCATTTCTTTGTATAATTCTTCTACTTTTTTTAGCTTTCTGTTTATTCGTTCCTCGATTTCTTCTTTCTCTCCATTCACCTTCTCTAAGAGCTCGTTCTTCCAGCTGTTGAAGCTTGCCATTGTCTGAAATTAAATAAATTTTGTCATGTTTGTTCTTTTCATTCGTCAATGAGAAAAAAAAAAAAATTTTGTCATCTGTCTTTTGTATTTTACTGTTTTAAATCTGTCCTGTTTTTCTTTTCATCTGTCAATGAACAAGAAAATTTCTGTCTTAGTGTTTCTGTCGTTTCCTACTATTTTCCTAACATTTTCGCGTATTTTCCGAATATTTTCCTAATTCTGGCTATTTTCATCGTCATCTACATATTTTCGTAAATCGTTTATGTTCCAAACGCCTACAGATTTTCCGCGAATTTTCCCTAATTCGTTTATCGTTGGTGAAACTTTTTGAATGATTTTAAACAGACCTTCGTAATTCTTTTTTAACTTTTTTGCTGTACCTAAGTCTTTATTCGATAAAGACTTGTCTTTTTTCCAAACTAAATCGTCTACTTCAAATTCTATATTTCGTCTATTTTCGTTATAATATTTTGCCTGTCTTTCGTTCGCTTTGTCTAAGTTTCGTAGAACTTCGTCTTTTACAACCTGTAATCGTCTTAGTCGTTCTGTCCATTTGTCAACTTCTTGAAATTCGATTTCATCCTGATCTTCGAATTCGCTTTTTAATGTCTGAAATGTTTTTAATTCGCGACCTAAGTTTAAAAACGCTGGCGTGAAACTTGTTGAGGAATGTCTTAACGTATTTAACGCTAATTGCAAATCTTCGATATCTTTATCCCAAAGATTCTGCTCTTTTTCTAAATACGCTTTTATCGCGGTTTTTATTGATCTATTAGTTTTTTCGGTGGGGTTAGCTTGTGGGTAATATCTTGGAGTGAACGAGTGTCTAATTCCGAATTTTTCCGTCATTTCCCTAATCACTTTATTAGCGTACTCTGTACCGTTATCCGAAATAAGTATTCTGGGCGTTCCCCATCGTGAAATTATCCGTTTATGAAACTCTGATTCTATCGTTTTTCCGTCTGCTTTCTTTATTGGAATGATTTCGACCCATTTTGTGAATAAGTCTGTGTATACCAGAATATATTTGTTTCTGTTTTTTGAAAGAGGTAAAGGGCTAATTATATCTGAGGCCACGATCGTCCATAGTTCCTCCACGATTCTTTTTCCCATTGGTCCTATTTTCGGTCTATTATTTGCCTTGATTTGCTGGCAAATTTTGCAGTTTTTCACGTACTTCACGATATCTGAGTACATGCCGGGCCAGAAAAAAATTTCCGAAACTTTGTGAAACGTTTTCTCTGCGCCTAAGTGTGCAGCTTGCATGTTGTCATGATTTTTTATCAAAACCTGTTTCCTCAGATTTTCCGATATTACCAATTTCCACGGATTTTCGTCTTTAAAAATCTCTCACTTTAAAGGATTCGGTCTGTGAAAATACAGTTGTTCGTCACGTATTCTCCAATTTTCGTTTTCATGGGGTTTTCTTCTCACTATGCGCATTTCCGTTTTATACCACGAATTTTCATTTTCTGCTTCATTTCCATTATCCCTTCTTATTGCGGCAATTTCTATATTTTCCTCATTAATTCTAGACAATGCATCTGGAACTACGTTCGCTGACCCTTTTCGATAAATCACCTCGAAATCATGTTCTGATAATTCCAATGCCCAACGCGCTAAGCGTCCTGTCGGGTTTTTTAAGTTATGGAACCATTTCAGGGCTATATGGTCTGTAATAACTTTAAAATGACTACCCTCCAAATAGTGTCTAAATTTTTCTATGAACGTTTTTACCGCAAAACACTCTTTTTCCACAGACTTGCGTCTGTTTCTAGCGTGAAAGTGTGTTGGAAATCTGGAGCTGTCAAAATCGGAGCTGTCGTCAACAGTTAAATCAATTATGACTTTGCGTTTTCCTGTTCCTCTGTCCATTGCCATTTAACTTTTTTCCTCAATAATTTCTGCAACGGTTCTACAATTTCTTAGAAATGTGGGATCGAAATTTACAGTTAAATTTGCTTCCTTCAGCCTTTCAAGTACTATTTCTAAGTATTTCATATGTTCTTCGAACGTCTTTGAAACAATTATTATGTCGTCTAAGTAGAAAAACACTTTCGGCTTTAATTCAGGCGTTATGATTTTGTCCATAAGCCTCCGAAATGTTGCTGGCGCATTGCATAGGCCAAAAGGCATTCTTTTGTACTGGTACATGCCTTTTCCCGGAACGATGAAAGCAGTTTTCTCTTTTGAGTCCTCACTTAACGGAATTTGGTTGTAAGCCCATTTCAAATCAACTTTTGAAATATATTTAGCCGATCTGAGCATGTCTAAGATCTCATTCATTAGAGACACTGGATATAGGTCCTTTTTAGTCGTAGCATTTATTTTCCTGAAGTCCAAACATAACCTGTACGTACCATTTGGTTTTTTGATCATTACGATTGGATTTGACCAATCACTTTTACTTGGTTCAATTATTCCTTCTTTCAGCATACGATCTATATCCTTGATTATATTGTTTCTCGTAATAATTTTCCTTGCATATTATTACAAATAATTGCATTATTCTTGAAATTTATCCATTTTGTACTCAATGGTTTCCAACAATTATTTTTTTCCGTGCCAATTTTCCTTTTTGGCGTATTCACAATTTCCTTTTTAATTTCTACTTGTTTCATTTTCGTTTCCAATGGTTTTTTCCATCCTTGTTTCTTCCTGGGGTTACTGATTGGGGTTGTGTATGGTTCATGCGTCTCGTCTAGACCATTTTCCATAGTTAAAATTTCGAATTTGTTCGAAAGGGGGATTTCCATTAAGTTTGGAATAACTTTTGAGGAACTATTACCATTTTCCATGTTGGGCTTGTTTGACCACACCCATAACACTTTCTCTGAGATTTTGAAAATGTTTTTTGATTTTCCTGTGTTGATTTTCCCTTATTTCCATTCCCTGCAGAAGAATGGATTGGTACTGCAACTTGTAGATTTTTATTCGGTTCTTCCTTCTTTTCAGGAGTATTTTCCAACATTTTCTGTCCTCTGTTATTTTCTATCGGTGTTTCCGATGGAAATGTTATTTTTGGTTGGTTTGTCCAGTTTCTGTTAATATAATTTCCAAAGAATCTTGGTACAAATCGTCTATTTCCACCAAATCCTCGAAAATTCATATTATTTCTCTGTGACTGCATTGGTTGTTTCTGCTTGTCTTCTTTTAAACTTGGACTTTCTCTTTTTTCCGCTGTGATGTTTAAAGACTGTCCTCGGATTTTCGATTTATTTCTTTCTATTTCGAATTCCTTTCCGAGACTTTCCAATTCCTCGAATGTATCAAAATCATTTCTCTGAATATACATTTTATATTTAATGCGCAAATTTTCGTATGCTCGACGAAGTTCTCATTGCAAACTTTTTCTTGGATATAATTTCCCGAATAATTTTCTTATTACGATCAAAAAGGTCTGAATTTCTTCTCCCTCTTTTTGATTATTGAACTTAATTTTTGTCGTAATTTCCTCGACATATTTTTCATCCATAAAAGTTCTTTGAAACTCGTCACGAAAATCACGAAACGAATGCCAGTTGTTCCTAATTGTCCTACACCATTCAAAAGCTTCGTCTGCTAACACTGCGTCTATATTTTCCAAAACGTTGCTTTCCGAAATTTTGTACCCTCTTGTAAAGCGAATCAATTCTTTTAAAAATTGCACGGGGTTATCTACTTTATTGTTCCGAAACTTTACCGGACAATTTGACATGATCTGGAAAGGAGTTTGTATCATGCCAAACGGAAATGGATTCATGAAATTTCCTAACTGTTGATTTCTATCATCATGAAAATTTTCTTGTTCGAATAATCTATTTCTCGGATTTTCCCTACTCTTTTCCCTGTTCGAATTTTCTGACTTAGATACTTTTTCTTTCAGATTTTTTAATTTTTCTATTTCTGAATTTAATCTATCTAGTTCTTTTTCTTTTTCCGATAATTCCCTATTAAATTGATTTGACGTTGAATAATGTCTTGATGTGTCGCATCGAGAAGCATTATCCCGTTTATCAAATCCATGATCGTAATTTTTTCGAACATTTTGTCTCCGATTTTTATTTTTCTGACTTTTGAAATTTTCAGAAAAATCATCATCCGAACTAAATTCTCGATTGATTTGTTTTTCCGTTTTTCGCTGATGACCTATTTTTTCAGTTGATTCAAATTTCGTTTTATTTTCTACCGTACTATCTTCCGGCCATTCGTAATTTAATTCTTTTCCCTTACTCTTTTCTTTAAATTGGACCGTTTGTCTCTTTTTCTCGTTTTTTCTTTTAATTTTCGTTAAATAATTATCCATAAAATTTTCGACATCTATGACCGAACTATTTTCTTACGAGTCATTTTTATTCAACGAACTATGTGCCGACGGTTTGTACTTTTCGCGTACCATTTCCCTATGTTCGATTTCTAACGCTTTCTGTTTTTCGAGTAATTTTTCTCTTCCTTTTCTTAGCAAGTCATCGTAATCCATTAATTCTTTCCGATTTTTTAACAACTCGCTATTTGTTGCTAAAAATGAATTAATATCAAAAGTTCCGTCTTTTAATTTTTCCGATTTATTTTCCTTATTTACAACAGTTTTTCCTATCGTACCTAAATACTGTTGCAATATTGAAGTATTCCCGATCGTTTTACTATTCTGTAATCCCGATCCTTTATTTTCTAGAATTTTCGACTTGTCGTTTCCTTTCGTCCTTTGTGTGGGCAAAGACGAATTTTCCGTTGCTTTCCTACTAGCACGATTTTGGAGGCGAACCGTTTTATTAAAACCAGCTTGTTTTAATTTTTCGGGTGAAATCAATTCTATTAGAGAGCGCATTGTCGCTTGCTGCTTCTCTATAGTGTCTTGTAGCTCTTGTACACGTGAGGTAAGGGGTGTAGGGGATTTGTTCCGTTTCGTTGGGGTACCTTTTTCACTTTCCGAAATTGAAGTTTCAAAGTTTGTTTCACTACCGGTTTCGATTTCAGTTTCTCTAAAATTATTTTTTTTCTCTTTAATTTTCCGCGTTGTTGACCGTAAAACTCGTTTCGAAGCCATTTTGAATTTTCAAAAAAAAATTATTTTATTTGCCGAAAAGGAAAGAAAAAATTTTCAAAATTTTAATTGTTATTAAAATTTTTCAATATATTCGATTTTTCTTAACACTTTCCGCACAATTCTTTTTCGTTCCATTCAAAAAAGCAAAAAAAAATTTTAATTCAAAACTATTAAAACACCCGGTACATTTTCTAATCGTCAATTAGAAAATTTTTCGGATTCTCAACTAATTTTCACTTCACTATTCCGTTTATCGGTCACTATTACACGGCACTTTGTTTCTTTTAATTTAATTTCAATTATTACTATTTTATTTTAATTATAATTTTCTGAACACCCGGTATATTATTTGATTTTCGAAAATCTAAAATTTCTCAATTAAATTTAATTCGACACCTTGTATATGAATTTTATTTCAAATTTAATTTCTACTAAATTGATTTTATTTTCGTATTTACGCGTGTTTATGTTTTCGACCACGACCTTGCGCTATTCTTTCTACGACCTAGCACAACAATAACACGAAATACCGGAACTTTTTGAACGAACTTAATTTTCTTGATTTTTAAATTAATTTAATTTAATCTTAACTTTTCACTTATTTTCCGTCAATACTTTTCAATTTCGTTTCACTGTTTTTCACTAATTATCGCACAAAAAGCATTTTTGCTATTCTTTACATTCAATTCAATTTCGGACAAAATTAATTTTTCAAAATTTTTCACTGATTTTAATTTTCACATTTAATTTTCGCGTTTTATTTTCTACTATTTTCACTGATTTTCACTCATTTTCTTTTCGTAAAATTGTTTCTATTTTTATCATCGATATTTCGTCAAGTCTCGTCTCGTCGGAAATTACAAATTTTGTTATGTTTTAATAATATTATTTCTCTTAAATATTTGTTACAATAAATATCGTTAGCCTTTTGGAATTCATGGAAACGTGATTTGGCTTTGGGGTTAGGTTGAAAACGTGGTGACAGGTAGAGTGGATTTTGGACTTTTTTTGGGGTTTTTTGGACTTGGGGATTTGGGTAAAAGTGGATTTTTGACGTTGGGCGCCAAGTTTTAATCGGGAACAAGGATTATATCAAGGATACAGTGGGAAAATAATCGGAAGGCAGCAAATTAAAAACATGAATCTATTTATTTGAACTTACAAGTTGATGAACAGCTGTCGGGAAACACGGACCAGATTCACACACTTGAATTGTTGGAAACACTGGGATCCAGTTTGCTGATAGAATCCCTCACAAAACCAAAAGTCTCAGGTACGGGCGGTGCAATCGGATTCAAACTCGTCGCCGTGCACGTGGTTTTCAGAACATTAACCGGGCGGTCGTAACGATAACGAACAAGTGTCGCGTCTCCCTTGAGAACAGAGTTGCCAGATTTTTGGTACTGAGAACCGCGGTTAGGAGGCACTGGCGTAAGAAATATGCATCAAAAGTGCTTAAATGCATTCAATTTTTAGAAAAAAAGATTTTTAATATGATGAATGAAAAATTGTTATTAGTATTATTGTTTTTTAAAAAAGTACATACATTTTTCCACATAAATAGATAAATTTCCAACATAGCTCAAAAAACGCAATTTAAAAAAAATATATAGCCTAATTCGCTACTTGAAGCGAAATTCAAATTTGAGCCGCGTTATTGTCGCCAAAAATAGCCCAAATCGCGCTTTGTAGCCCAATCTAGCAACTCTGCTTGAGAATTCGGCAATTGGCCCCCTCGGAACCCTTCGGCTAGTTCCGGTGTCAATCGCCGAATTCTCGCTAGACGCGCGAAATTTGTAACTGCCCTGTTACAGTAGTAACAGAAGAAACAATAAAATTGGAAAAGTGAAATGTATGCTGATATAAAAAAAGCTAAGTAAAAAATTATTAATTAATTATTAAATTAATAAATGAAAAATATTATTAATTTTTTTGTCAACACTGTAAAACGATTATTAATATTTTTGTTTGACATAATATAAATATTGTTAATTTAACTAGATTATTTAAAATAAGAAGTGTTTACATTTTTCATTTGATTAGCCTAGATAAATTTAATCAACAAATATTATGTGGTTTGAATAAAGAAAATAATAAAATATATATAAAGTATAAATTTATGTTCAGTACTATAAATTTGTTGAATAAACTGCAATTTTCAATTTAACTTTCAAATTCTTTTTTTTTTTTCATACCTTATAAAACAAATATTTTATAATGAAGAAAGATTAAGACCGAATTCATTTCAATTCAGGCAGGCTAGACTTGGTCGGGACTGAAACTAATTTTCACCTTCAAAATGTAGTTTTTAAAGAATTTTAGACGACACGTATTTTTTATTTTGCGAAAAATTTTTTTTTGGAAGTTATAAGTATTTTAAGTTTAAAAGTCAGAAACTTCGTTTCTACAAGGGGAAAAATCTTTAAAGTGTTGGAACTTTATAAGTAATTAAGATTCTTTTTTTTTACTTGCATTTGAAAGGGCTTTTATATATCTTCTCAAATCTGCAGAGAAATTAAAAAAAATATTAAAAAATAAAAAAATGGCGGTCATTCTACTAAAAAACTTAAAATTGAATTTACTCAAAAACCCCCTCCTTTTTTTTGGCTCAAAATTTTTTTGAGAATTGTGGTCATAGGGAGGAATATTTTTCATAAGAATTTAACTTGTGCTTGATTATGGTAGAAGAGAAATTTTTTTTTTAAGAAAAACATAATTTTTTTTAAGAAATACACGAAATATGAAAAAATTTCCCAAATAAAAGTTGTTTGTCTTTAAAAAATCTAAAATAATGTCTTTTGGCATTTTTCTCTATTTTGCGTTTTTTCAGTCAATTATAAAAAAAATTGATTAAAAAGCCCACATTTGTTGCGTTTTTAATGTCGGTAACAATATTTTTTCATTTAAAAAATTTTTCTTCCTTAGTAACATGTAAATAATAAATTATCTTTGCTGTCACAGAGGTTATATATTATTTTTGAAAAAATCAAAGGTAATGGTTACATTAATTACACAGCCCCACAAAAAAAAAAGTTTCGTGTACAGCAGACCAGACTAGTCATTCCCTATGTATTTTGACGCGCTGAACACGAATCCGAAGTCAGTTTTGCTCCATCACGTCAGGATTTTTTCCTAACCTCAAAATCAATAAAATGACACTTTTTGTTCATTAGCATGTGAACCCGACTTAACATTAATACATGCCTAGGGCGAATAGAAAGCTTGGATTGTGACCTTTAAAACGCTTTTTTAAAAATTGTTGTACGATGATTTTTACCGAAGTTATGATGATTTACTTAAAATATAAATTTTTTCCAAATGTAAATAAGACTTCAATTATTGATGTGGTATGGTGTAATGGAAAAAAATGATTTTAAATAAAACATCATAACTTCGTTAAAAATCATCGTAGAACAATTTTTAAAAAAGTGTTTTAAAGGTCACAATCCAAGCTTTCTATTCGCCCTAGGCATGTATTAATGTTAAGTCGGGTTCACATGCTAATGAACAAAAAGTGTCATTTTATTGATTTTGAGGTTAGGAAAAAATCCTGACGTGATGGAGCAAAATGGACTTCGGATTCGTGTTCAGCGCGTCAAAATACATAGGGCAAGGGTATTCCGGTCAAAAGTACATGACACTTTTTTTTTTTGTGGGGCTGTGTTATGCATGGAAATGTCATTATTATTTTTGTTTAAAGTTCAAAAGAGTTTAACAGAGAGTTTAATCAATTTTTTTTAAAAATTCTCTGAAAAAACGTAAAATAGAGAAAAATGACAGAAGACATTATTTTAGATTTTTCAAAGACAAACAACTTTTATTAGAGAAATTTTTTCATATCTAGTATATTTCTTGAGAAAAATGATGTTTTTCTAAAAAAAATATAAAGAAAAATTTTTCTCTTGTACCATAATCAGGCACAAGTTAGATTGTTATTAAAAATATTCCTCCCTATGACCACAATTCCCAAAAAAAGTTTGAGCAAAAAAAGGTGGGGTTTTTGAGTAAATTCAATTTCAAGTTTTTTAGTAAAAAGACCGCCATTTTGTTATTTTTTAATATTTTTAAAATTTTCCAAAGGATTTGTAAAGACGAACAAAAGACCTTTTATATGCAATAAGAAAAAATAAATTATCTTAATTACTTATAAAGTTCCAACACTTTAAACATTTTTCCCTCTCAATTTTGTAGAAACGAAGTTTCCGACTTTTAAACTTAACCCTTTAACGCCTGCGGGACGTATATGTCCCACTTGCAAAAACGCCTGTAACTTTCTTGAATATCAATATTTTGTAATACGGTTTAGCTTATTTTCTTTAGTATGAATGCTAGTATCTAGAAAAAAATACAAGTAATAAAAAAAAATTGTTTTATTATAAAAAAATAACCAAATGTTTATGCAAATCTCAGAAATCGTGAAAAAAACCAGTTAGGTCCCAGAAGGACATCAAAGTCAAAAAAAAATTTTTGAACACAGAATTTAAAAGTTTTTGAACTACTTAATACAAATCTGGTACCAAAATTAAAAAATTCAAAATGGCGTATCCTAGATGGCGCCTCAAACATAAAAAAAATAACTTGTTTCCCAAGTAGTAACAATAATTATAAATAAGTGACACATGTTTATAAGGGTTTTTGGGGTCGCTGATTATGAATATAATGTGAAATTGAAAATTTGACAATTGACAGTTGTCAATTCAGTTGTCAACTTTTGTAAAAAATAATTAATTTTGACGAAAATGACAGTATAAGGGTTTTTGGGGTCGCTGATTACGAATATGATGTCAAATTGACAATTTGACAATTGACAGCTGTCAATTCAGTTGTCAACTTTTCTAAAAAGTGATTATTTTTTACGAAAATGACAGTACAAGGGTTTTTGGGGTCGCTGATTACGAATATGATGTCAAATTGACAATTTGACAATTGACAGCTGTCAATTCAGTTGTCAACTTTTCTAAAAAGTGATTATTTTTTACGAAAATGACAGTACAAGGGTTTTTGGGGTCGCTGATTACAAATATGATGTCAAATTGGCAATTTGACAATTGACAGCTGTCAATTCAGTTGTCAACTTTTCTAAAAAGTAATTATTTTTAACGAAAATGACAGGAATATTGGTTTCAGGGACGCTGACTACAAATATGATGTCAATTTGACAATTTAACAGCTGTCAAAGCAAATGTAGGATAAGAGCATATAAGAACATTTTTAATGATTATTTTTTCTTTCTTTTCATGAACGAAATTGAATAGCAACTTAGAAAAGGACATTTCATGTTATGTATAGGTATTTAACAAATCGTAGAAAAATGCAACAAAACAAATTATCTGTATGAAAGATATGTAACTTTAATAGAAACTTTTTATGAAATGTATTTATAATACTTGTATGTATTCCTAAATTTTGTTAAGACTGGATTTATCAACTTTCGTTAAAAATTCAAAAAATCTCCTAGCGACAAATCACTCAGCGACAGACGAAAAGACAGGTTGTACAATGCGTAAACTTTTTTTTTTGCTTTTTACAATCTGGGCTGATTTTGATTATGTGACAGCTGTTAGCTGACAAATTCAGATTATTTTCGTAATCACCGACCCCAAATACCCTTATACTGTCATTTTTGGCACTTTTTAGAAAAGTTGACAATTGAATTGACAGCTGTCAATTGTCAAATTGTCAATTTGACATCATATTCGTAATCAGCGACCCAAAAAACCCTTATACTGTCATTTTCGTAAAAAAATAATCACTTTATAGAAAAGTTGACAACTGAATTGACAGCTGTCAATTGTCAAATTGTCAATTTGACATCATATTCTTAATCAGGGACCCAAAAAACCCGCGAAAGGATGTTTTCATCAACAATAATCACGTTTTAGAAAAGTTGACAACTGAATTGACAGCTGTCAATTGTCAAATTGTCAATTTGACATCATATTCTTAATCAGCGACCCAAAAAACCCGCGAAAGGATGTTTTCATCAACAATAATCACGTTTTAGAAAAGTTGACAACTGAATTGACAGCTGTCAATTGTCAAATTGTCAATTTGACATCAAATTCGTTATCAGCGACCCCGAAAACCCCTAGAATGGTGTTTCATTTTTTCATACCTACTCTCAATTTTGCTCGGGTGTTAAAGGGTTAAAATCCTTAGAACTTCAAAAAAAAAAAAAATCATCAAAATAAAAAAATACGTGTCGTCTAAAATTCTTTATAAAACGACATTTTGAAAGTAAAAAAAACTGTCAGTTCCGAACAAGTCTAGCCTGCCTGCTTTGAAATGAATTCGGTCTTAACTGAATTTATATATTGAAAATGTATATTATTTAATACTTAGCTTAAGCTATCCTTTAAATTTGCAATTTTTTTTTTATACTAATTTTTATAAATTTAATATTTTGTAATTCAGAAAGGTTAAATTAATTTATATTAATATTTTTAGAATAGGTAACTTATTAAATCTTATTTCGTTAGTACGTTTCCAGTATGGAATCGAATAAATATACTTAAGAAAATTATGTTTTTGACTAAGTTTAGTACCATTACTAAAAGCAGTAAAGTTTTAATATTAATTAAATTTGTAACCTTATAAAAATTAAATAGATTAAAATTTTTATTAATAAAAGTCTACATGGATATATACTAAAACTAATTTAAAATATAATTATATATTTATATTATATATATATATATATATAATTAAGTAAAAAATAAAATTGTTCAACTTTAAGGATAGCTTAAGATAAGTACTAAATATATTATTATTATAACTTGATTAAATCTTTCTTAATTATAAAATATTTAATTTATAAGAATTAGTTCCAAAAAATAGAATCTGGAATTTAAATTTAAAATTACAGTTTATTTAACTAATTAAAAGTAATATAAAGTTAAACTTTATATTATATTTATCTTTATTGTCTTTATTCAAAATACATAGTATTTATTGATTTAATCTAACCACAAAGAAAAATGTTATGTAAACGTTTTTATTTTCAATGAACCAGTTAAATTAACAATATTTATATTAATCAAAAATATTATTAATTTTTTTACAATGTTTAAGAAACAATTAATAATATTTTTTATTTACTAATTTAATAATTAATTAATAATTTTTTAATTAACCTTTTTTTCGTTTCAGCGTACATTGTACGTTTCAGGTTTCCAGTTTTCTTCTTTCTTCTGTCATCTCACTTCACTATTTAGTCTTTGTTCTTTTATATTTTTTTGCATTTTAATTTATTAATTTATTTTTAGTTTATAAATTTCATAAACTTTTAAAATTCTATTAACCCTAAATTCGCGACGATTTCAAAATATAAATAATGATCATAATGATCACAAAGGCAAACTGACATTTCACAAAAAAATTTCAAAATCGAACTTGCGTTTTCGTTTTCGTTTTCGGTTTCGTTTTCAAAATTACGTGATAAGGGCCCAGAGAACGCTTTCTCAGAATTAAGAGAAAATTTAGTAACATCAACTATAATACAATTCCCTGATTGGAATAAACATTTCATCTTAACAACAGACGCTTCAAACGAAGAAATAGGAGTAGTATTATCTCAAGGACAAATTGGAGAAAACAAACCTATTTCTTTTGCATCGAGAACATTAAATCAAGACGAAATTAATTCTACAGCAACAAAAAAAGAACTGTTAGCAATCGTGTGATCAGTCAAGCACTTCAGACATCACCTGTTATGGAAGAAAATTTAAAACAGAAACTGATCAGAAACCTTTAGTTTGTTTTTATAATGTTAAAGACCCTACAAGCAAATTAATGAGATGGAGGTTAAAATTAGAAGAATTTAATTATGAAATCGTTTATAAGAAAGGTGCATGTAATACAAATGCTGACGCCTTATTTAGAATACCGAGGGTTCAAATAACAAAGGACGCTAAAGGTGAAATGTTAGACGAACTACTGAAAGAATTAGATAAAGATCAAAAGCCTTCAACAAGCCGTGCAGTCACAAATAATTCAGAAAATCAATCTGAAGAGCAAATAACCGTAAGTGATAATTAAAAAATCGAAGATGAGTTTCCATTAATAAAAACAATTAGATTAATCACATGAACAAAAAGAAAGAAAGATTAAGAATAATTTATAAATATATAAAAGAAAATAAAATATCTAAAATTCTGTTTAATATATGGAAAGGAAACGACAAAGAAGTATATCTAATAAAGAAGCATGTAGAAACAGATAAAAAGCAGGTTATAGCAGAAGTTCATGAAGGAATACTAGGCGGAAAGTATTCCAAAGATATTACAGTACAAAGGATTAGAAATATTACAAATTGGCCTAATATTACAAAAGATGTTGAAGAATTTATCAGAAACTGTGATTCGTGTCAGCGCAAAGTGGTCTGAATCTGTAATTTACTGTTCAAAAATATCTACAGCCTCTAATAATCAACCGAATTAAAAGTTCTTTTTTTTACTTTAAAGGTAAATAAATTCCTAACAACTCCGTGGACGCCGATTTTTTTTTTAAAATTTTTGTTTAATTGTTATTAACCTCGAAAGTTGATAAATAAATAAAATTTGGTCTTTTTGACTAATTTCTGTGAATTTCTGTTTCTTAGTATTTGTTCAAATTTTCATGAAATTTATGAATTTACTTCATGTAAATCGAGATTGTAAGAAATAATTAAATTCTTAGTCTCTTTATTGTTAATAATTATAACAGTAAATTTTTTTTATGAATTATGTACTACGATAAAAAGAATCAATTCATGTTTTTAGCTGTTTGATGACACAAAATTATTCATTTTAACTGAGAATATAGTATTTATTTATCAAATATTGTCATGTTGTCAACAATTTAAAAAAAAAAATTCTTTTTACCTATAATATTTCTGATTATAAGTATGTTATTTATTAACTTTCGAGGTTAATAACAATTAAACAAATTTTTTTTTAAAAAATTGGCGTCCACAGAGTTGTTAGGAATTTATTAACTTTTAAATTAAAAAAAAACTTTTAATTCGGTTGATTATTAGAAGCTGTAGATATTTTTGAACAGTAAATTACAGATTCAGACCACTGTGCAGCGGTTTAAAAAAAGTGAAAGAAGACAGAGTTATTACGAAGAATCGGATATACTAGAAAGGCCTAATTATAAAATATCTTTAGACTTAATAGGACCGCTAAAAGAAACTGCAAAAGGAAATAAATATATATTGATAGCTCAAGATTTTCTAACCAGATATATACATTTGGAACCACTAACTGATAAAACTGCAGGATTAAATATCGAAGCATTCTGAAACGGATATTTGAAAACAAATGGCAAACCGCTAGAGATATTAACGGATAATGGGACAGAGTTCATAAATAATGAGTTTTCTGAATTAACAAACCAATTAGAAATAAAGCATGTAAAAACTTCTATTTATCACCCTGAAAGCAATGGAAAAAATAAAAGATCACATATAAAGATACACGAATACTTAAACATTTATGAACAAAAAGAAGATTGGGACAAAGAATTAGCCAAAACAATGTTGACATACAATATGACTAATTACAGAATCACAGGATTCTCACCGATTGAATTATAGACTAGCAGAAAGGCAAGAGAAGTATTTGAAACGGCAAATAAAGTTACTAATTTAGTGAAAATAAATGAATTAAAACAATTAGAACATGAAAACAAACTACCTACAACGAGAAGAAAAATAAACGAGATTCAAGAAAAACAGAAATTAACATATAAGAAAACGATAGAAATAGGAGAAAAAATATTAATAAGAAACCATAATAGGAAAAAGGGTGACCCTTTGTGGTTCGAACCGTATATAGTATTCAATAAAAATGGAAATACTTATACTATAGAAAATAAAAGCAAAATCCATAGACAGGTTATTAAGAAGTGTTTTGTTTCAGATGATGTAAAATTTTATTCTGATAATGATGCTGACGCTAGCAGTAGCAGAGAATGATTATTCAATGATAGAATTATCAGGCAACCTATACAAAGAGAAAATCGGAAAAGCACATCTTAATCAGAAGAATGGAATATATTGATTATGATCAATATAACCAGAACAGAAGATAGAATGTCAGCTATTCAAAAAACGTTAATAATCGATATAATAACGTATATCGAAGAACGAGTGTAGCACGAGCGTAGCGAGTGCGAAACGAGTTCGGAGAACATTGTGCGAGACAAAAAATCGGCCTCCCGAGGTGCATATGCTATTTTCTATCACATATGTACGAAAATCTCGTGTTTCGTTCGCGTTAGCGGGTCAGCACTCGCAGTTTTCAGGTTAGTGACGTTAGAGAAATTCCAACTAGATTAGATTTTGAGTTACATACGAGACCTTTTAGAAGGAAACCTGCTTCGAATTTTTAAATTAAAAGAGTCGATGATTTTAAAGGGGGAGGTGTCATCAGTAGATGCTAGATTAGTCTTGTATAAGCAAATCAACGAGTAACGCTAATTGTAATCTCCAAGACGTTTTTGTACTTTTCTTGTAAAATAAAGAAGTATAGAGTTGGCACTCAGTTGAGTGACCAACTCACAAAAAATATTTGTCGTTTTCTTGAACATGATATAATATTATGAATTGGACATAACGTTTGAAGATTTCGTAAAATTTATATTACATTCAATTATGTTTTATTATTTTTTTCAAAATAATAATTAAAGCCAGAAGTGGAAGAGGGATCTAAATTATATTTTGTAAAATTTTTAACTAATTAAAAAAAGAAATTCTCTTTAATATTCTCATTAAATTCCTGTAACAAGAATTTTCTAACAATAAAATTCTAATACTAAAAATTCAATTAAAAACATTTTGATTGCTAATTATCGCCACGATTTATATCAGAAAAGAACTACAATAAAATATTACAGAAATAAAAAAATTATATACTTCTTAGATCGTTTTTAAAACTATTAGTAATAAACTATTATTTAAGCAGAAGAGTGTAATTTGATTTTTTTCCATTTAAAAAAAACATTTTATAACCTTCTTCTACGTGCGGCTTTAATTACAATATAAAAAAAAAAAAATTACTGCGATAATTATATTATTTAGTCAAACTGGCGAAATAAATATAGCTAAATAACCTTTTTACAACTTTACAAAAGTTAAAGATGTAAAGTAAAATCGATGAAAACAATTATTAGTTTTTAAACGTTTTTCATTTCATAATTAATTTTACAGTATAAAAATTGTGTTTTATTTTGTAAAAAATAAAGATTTTGACATTAAAAAACTGCTTTTCTTAGCGGTAACAATCACACCTTCTTGCTATCCTTCTCCATTTGCTTTTTTATCGACTGAATGCGATTTCGTTTTTAACTCGTCCAGAATTCATGTACGCATTAAATGATTCTTCGAAAGCAGTTCATTTGGCAGTTCTTACAAATCCTTTCATTAGCCATGGCAGCAAAGGATAGGCAGGATCTCACATTATTAGATATGGGACTTCAACTTCATTTATTACTTTCTTAGTCTACAAAAATCAAATAAATACCATATTACAGGCTTCACAGGCGTTTCCTATTTTGCGATTAGTCCCTAAATGTCTCCTATTTGAAAATGTTCTTCTTAAAATCCCTTATTTTTCACTAAAACTGGAAATTGGTAGATAAATACAGAAAATTTTAATTTTAGTCTTACATTCTTCAATAATAATTTTGAGTATAAAAAAATCCAACAATAATATTAGATTTTAATAATCTTATATTTAATTAAAAAGTTCTGTATAACTTAAATAAATGCCAAACTTTGATTTATTTAAAGTTTTAAATTACAAATACTTTAAAATCAAACAGTAAAAATTATAAATTAACTATTTTGTGGTTTAATTTTGACTTCATTCAAATCTTGACGACATTTTTAAATTGTTTAAACTTTATTATAAATATTTTCTTCATAATTGGTTTCTTATAATTTCTTATTCGTAAAAAAGAATTGTTATTTTTTTTCGTTATTTTTACACAATTTCTTGCTTCTAATCACTTTTCAAAAATTTTTCTATCTTTTGTAATTTATGTTATTTTACATAATTTTGGTGATTATGTCGGTATTTTTTTTAACAGCAATTCAATATTCTTTACATTTTGTCTATTTTGAGGCAAAGGAATACAAAATGTTTTTGTCTTCCCAACAAATTGGGAAATATAATTTATTTATTTTTATTTATGGACTTTTTAAAGTACCCTAATTGTCCTCTTTTTCTTCTATTTCACTAATATAATACACATTTTTCAAAAGAGATATGTAATTAAATCGTACCTGTCAAATAAGCTCGTCATGATTCTTATATGAAAATGAGTTTTTGAAGAAATGTTGCATCATAGTCAGAGCCCGGAGACTGTATATTAATATTACGAAATCTGAAAATTGTATTTCAAATTGGTTTTAATACCCAGGAGAAATAAATACAATTTGAAATTGGATTTTTTTTAATTTATACAAAAACATCCTTATCTGGGTTGTTTATAGTTTTCTCACAAGATATTTAAAAAAAAACTTTATATTTCATATAAAATTATTTTTTAAATAGGAAAGTAAGTTTTACCGACATTAACTGATCGTCAACCAGGCCTTGAAGAACGTAGAAAGGATAACCTTGGCGATTTGTAAAATCGCGATACCCATCTGATGGTGCCACAATTGGAATGTGGCTGCCATCAACAGCACCATTAAAATTTGGCAAGCCCGTAATTTTGTCAAAACGTTTTGAAATCTCATCGCATCCCTTCTTATCAGTCAAGCAAATATATAAGGGTAATAAGATTTTGTTAATTGCTTCTGTTACTCGATGTAGGCATTTGCAAATTGTTGACTGATGTACTCCAAATACATGACCAATTACAGGATATTCACTGCAAGTTGCATATATTAAAATCGCAATTGCTACTTGCTTTTCAACGCTCAGTGGTACTCTTGGCATCAGGCGGTTTGGTTTGGGACATAAAACAGACTCCAGTTTCTTGCAAATATAATTAAACGTTTTTTCGACATGCGAAAATTATGAATCCAATCTTCGTTTAAAAATTGTGGTACAATCTCTTCCCACCATGGTACATAACTGTTTCGCATCCAAATACTTATTTTCTTTCTGCTATAGATTTCATAAGATTTTAATACTAAATACATAAGCATATTTTCTAAAAATATATCTTCTAAAATTAGAACGTCTCTTATTAAATAATTAGCAATTGTGAAATTCTGTTGACAAATATTCGTTGCCATATAAAACAGATTTTGAATGTAGGCACAAACAGCTAATTTAAAGATTGCACAGCCCCACAAAAAAAAAAAAGTGTCATGTACTTTTGACCGGAATACCCTAGCCCTATGTATTTTGACGCGCTGAACACGAATCCGAAGTCCATTTTGCTCCATCACGTCAGGATTTTTTTCTAACCTCAAAAAACATGTCGAATTTTGAGAGGTAGGCGATTTTTTAAAAAAATTTATGGATTTACTTCAAACTTGGTATCTGGGGGTTTTTTGGGTCGCTGATTACGAATCTGAAGTTAGATTTTCAAAATTCAAAATGGCGGATCCAATATGGCGGACGAATTTTGAAAAAATTTGAAGATTTACTTCAAACTTGGTATCTGGGGTTTTTTTGGGTCGCTGATTGCGAATCTGACGTCATATTTTCGAAATTTTTATAAAATTTGGTATCTTCAGGTTTTTAAGTTGCTGAGTGTGATTTCGAAGCGAGTTTCTCACATTTTCAAATATGACTTCTATTACAATTTTATCATAAAATATTCCTTGGTAACAGATTGGATATGTTTGGTGCAGAAGCCAAATAAGAAAGTACATTGTTCCATTCTGCATCTTATTCCTGATAAATCTTCAAATTTTTTAAAAATTCGTCCGCCATATTGGATCCGCCATTTTGAATTTTGAAAATCTAACTTCAGATTCGTAATCAGCGACCCAAAAAACCCCCAGATACCAAGTTTGAAGTAAATCTTCAAATTTTTTCAAAATTCGTCCGCCATATTGGATCCGCCATTTTGAATTTTAAAAATCTAACTTCAGATTCATAATCAGCGACCCAAAAAACTCCCAGATACCAAGTTTGAAGTAAATCCATAAATTTTTTTAAAAAATCGCCTACCTCTCAAAATCCGACATGTTTTTTGAGGTTAGAAAAAAATCCTGACGTGATGGAGCAAAATGGACTTCGGATTCGTGTTCAGCGCGTCAAAATACATAGGGCTAAGGTATTCCGGTCAAAAGTACATGACACTTTTTTTTTTTTGTGGGGCTGTGTTGTCTCCAACGACATTCTGAAAATCTGTAATATTTAAAAATAAATAGATAAAAGCTTAAATTTATATATCGAAACAAAAAATGAAATATAATAGCTAAAACTATCAGAGCTGCAATGGATTTAAATCATGATTTAAATCATCGGGTTATTTGCCTTAAAATCATGATTCAAATCAAAGGAACTTCACAATTTGACGGATATCTAATATTGCATGTAAAAAATCTGAAATTAAAAAAAAAAGATAATAATAAATTTGTGAATAAATCGTAATAATTTCCATTTTAATATTTTATTATTTATACCATTTTGAAAAGTGTACTTATAGATAATGTTAAAATTCGATCTACAAATCTTTGGTATGAAGATTGCAAAAAAAAAAAAAACTTTTATATCTTTAAGTCATTGCAATTTAAATAATTATTATCAAACGTCAAATAACTCATATTTCAATTTATTTAAACTTTCAAATTTAAATGTCATTAATTAATATTAATTATTTTACATATTCACAATACACTTGACTCTCGGATCTTTTGCATTTGATTCTTTTACACTCTTGAGTCTTTCACATGTTTTCTCTCTGACCTTTTTTTTTTTTAGTCAGCCTCAGTGTACCCCCTCCTTTTTTATTATTTGGCAAATAACGTTAAAGTATTAACTGTATCAATTTCAAATGAATGCCTATCCAACTATCAAAATTTCTATTTTTAAGTGAAATTAAAGTACTTGTAATGGTCCATAAATAAGTTTACATTAAATTATAAGAAGATTTTAAAAGCTAAAGATGTAGGTATTAAGAAGATAGTAAAAATTTATCGTTAATAATAATTTAGTTTTTTTTTTAATTTGACATATAGCCTGAAAATAATATGAAGTTGGCGAGAATTTGCGAAACCATGACATTTGAACATCCAATCATAAGTGAATTTGGGTGTTATATATTTAAGTGAAAGGTGCGAGAGAATTTGGTACCGAAAGTGTAAAAGATCCGAGAGTCGAGTGTAATCCCTTTTTTTAATTCTTCAAAAATTTCAAAGACATTTCACTTTTTCGAAACTGCATTCAATTTTTATCTTATTTACTGTCATATTTGCTCAAACTTTTAAGATTTTTTTCCTATTCATTGCTTTATATTTTTTTTTCAATTAAAGTTTCCTGAACTTTTTTTATTTTTAAAGAATTTCTTATATTTCAAGCTTTTTGTAATCTAATATGATTTAATAATAACACTAATTTCATTTTGAATGTGTGCCGTTTCAATTATTAAATCAATTATTTTAATAAATCTACTCAATTACTTTATTATTTATGTCTTAAGATTATCTTACATTTTTTAAAAATAATTTTTTCTATTTACACTTTAACAAACAATAAATATTTTATTAATAATGTGTATGGTGAATGTAAATAACAAACATAACCTACAAATTTATATTACGCCCCTACAGCACTTAAAATTTCTTGAAAATTTCTTTTATATTTACTTGCAATATTCAAAATATATGATTGCAAAATTTAGTGAAAATTTTGTAAAGACTTAAATGTCCCGATTAAATAAATTTTTAGCGTGAACCTTTCCTGCACATTCATATTAAATTTGTTCCTAATTATAATTATAATTATAATTAGGCGAAAATGTTTAGGCAAGTTTCAGGAAAGTCTCACGCTCAACATTTAATTAATCGGAATATTTAAATTTTTACAAAATTTCCACTAAATTTTGCAATCACATAAACATTTAAATTAAATTTTCGCCTAATTATAATTATAATTAGGTGAAAATGTTCAGTCAAGTTTCAGAGAAGTTTCACGTTAAAATTTTAATTAATCGGAACATTTAAATCTTTACAAAATTTTCACCAAATTTTGCAATCACACATTTCGAATATTGCAAGTAAATATTTAATAAATCTTTAGGTAATTTTCGGTGCTAATATTCTTTTATAATTAACTTTATTACATATAAAAATGATAATAAGCATAGTTCTTCACTGCCACCTCTATTAATTTTTTCAGCTATTATTAACTACTGTTTTCTTTAAACAATCATACAATTAGTCAATAATGAATGAACTTTAATAAAATCAAAACATTTTTAACTTACTTGTAATTCAGATAAAATATTTATATTGCAAAATAATTTTCTTTCACATTCCTAAAGATTTCTTTAATTTTCATGTCATTTATTAAACAAAAGATTATTTAATAATAAAACTTATCCTTCATTGAAACCCAAAATTTTATAAATTTTATCTCATTCAATCAACTGTCACTAACCTGCTGACTTCGAAAACTATATTACCGACCGTTCTCGAAAAGCTGATTTGACAAAATTTAATAAGGTTGGTATACCTGCTTTTTAGCACTTTGGAGAAAGTAAGGTTTACTCACTCCCGACCGTTTGTTTGCGTGTATCTTGCTCTCCTTCCTACGGTGTAAAGAACCTCATTGTAATGCTAAACATTAAAAAAATGTAAAAGTTGTTACAAAAATTACTGTGATGATAAACACTTCGAAAGATAATTCAAGAGAACGTCTCCAGTGCCGCCATTTTGAATTTTTTTTAAATGAAAAATATTTTTTGTTTACTTCAAGACATGTGTAATAACATCCAGTAATATTATTACTGTCTTCCTTTTTCTTCCACAAAAACAATTTTCACAAGAAGTGCTTCATTTTTCCCGTCTAAAATGAAGTTGTTACAACGCGTTTTTCTTAAAACTACTATTTTGAGCTGACTGGAAACATAACTTCCACAAATCTTAACCGATTTACTTAAAAATTTAACTGTAGCTTCTTAATAACATTATCTAGAGAAAGACGTAGGGATTTCTTTATGTTGCATATTTTTTTAGTTATAAACAATTTAATGTCTATTTTTTAAGGAAAAATCGGTTTTTTCTTTAAATGTTCACCATTTTTGCAAAAATTGATTTAAAAAAATCCCCTACTTCTTTCTCTAGTTTTTGAGATGTAAAAATAGAAAATATTTGTTTTTTGTTCTAGGATGAAAATTGTAGCAAAAACCTTTCCGGCCGCGAGGTCATTCCCTTCAAAAAGGGTTTCCATCACGTACCTATGTATGTGATATTTAAAGAAAAAATTGATGAAGTATATTTTTTTTCTGTTTAAAGTGAACCCAATCAAGATATATAAACATATTTTTAATTACTTTTAAAATTGTCTTTAAAAAAATATTAAAATTTGGCCTCTTTTCGAACTTCTAGAGTGGTTTAACCCCTTAACTTTAATGATAGACAAAGAGAACCATATTGTTTTAAAATCCAAGGTCAAATGTATTATTAAATGAATAAAGCTTTATATCTAGAAATCGATGATGATCCGTGTTATGGACAATTGTTTGTTTATGATTCTGATGATGCAATTGAATACAGGATAAATAAAAATGATAGAGATATTGTAGGTGAAATTGATAAGTTTATGAGAACACATACTATGTTCAGTCAATCATTCAGATTGATAAAAGAAGTTATAGAACTACAAGCAGCTTTGGCGACAAAAAATAATGAAGATATTCCAGAACTGAAGTTATTATTTACTTTAAAAAAAGGAACAGATCCACGGAGATTTAATTTTTAAAGATTAATGAAGTACCTGCTATTATAATACAAATTCAGAAGGTGAAATACCTGATTCTTATGTCACTGTACACAACAAAATAAGTAAAGAATTACAATTAATTAGTAATTTAGATCCTTGTGTAGAACCTTTTATATATTCTCTATTTTATCTTTTTGAAAAAAAAGGTTATTGTATTGATATGGTTCGAAGTAATGCAGATATAAGAGATTAAAAAAACATAGAATTTCAAGGGCAATTTATATAAAGTATAAAATAGCAATAAGAGATGATATATTTAATCAGTTTTTATACGGTGGAAGATTATTTTAACAGTGGCTGGTTAACAATTATGGTAAAATGAAAAAAGATCGACTTCAGTATTGTGCAAATCATCAAACAGAATTTCAAAGTGAAAGTTAAGGGAGTTAATAGATCACATTAATGATACAGTACAAAGGAATACTACACCTCTAGGGAAACTGGTTGTGTTACCATCAACATTCATTGGTTCACCTCGTAATATGACGGAACTATATCAATATTCAATGGCTATTGTGCAAAATATGGTAAACCGGATTTGTTAATAACAATAACATGTACTCCACAGTGTAAAGAAATAGTAGAAAATGTATTGCCGAATCAAACAGCAGCAGATAGACCTCACATTGTTGCGAGATTCTTTACTTTTAAAGTAAAGCATTTGATCGAATGTATTGTTAAGAAGAAATGTTTTGGAGATGTCAAGTCGTATGTTTATGTTATAGAGTTTCAAAAAAGAGGATTACAACACATTCATTTATTGATTATATTGACGTCTAATTCAAAATTATTGACACTAGAAAGTGTTGATCGGCATATTTCAGTTAAAATACCAGATGAAATGGTTAATCTTACAAGTAACACTAGGGAAGTGCCATACGCCGATTTCTCTGTAACTTGGTGTATAAGCAGTTTTTTATATACTATTTGACCCGTATATTTTTGTTTTTCCCCAAAAGCTGTTTTAAGGGTGTAACTCACCCTTAAAAATTTGTTGTGATGTGTGTTTTCATTGTGAGAAAACTATTTAACACACAAATAACAAAGTTTACAGGGAGAGTTACATTCTTAAAACAGCTTTTGGGGAAAAACAAAAATATACGGGTCAAATAGTATTTAAAAAACTGCTTATACACCAAGTTACAGAGAAATCGGCGTATGGCACTTCCCTAGTGTTACTTGTTAGATTACATGAAGTTATTATGTCAAACAATATACACGGTCCTTGTGGAGATTGGTGTTTCGTTGATGGAAAATTCTCGAAAAATTTTCCTAAAAGTCTGCAAGAAGACACTACTATTGAAGACAATTGTTATGAATTATATAAAAGAAAATATACAAGTAAAACGTATTCAAGACCTAATGGATATATTAACGATAATCGTTTTGTTGTGCCCTATTCTCCTAAACTTTCACAAACATTCAATTGTCATATAAATGTTAAAGTTGTATCGAGTATTAAGTCCGTGAAATATCTTCTATTATATTAATACGATACCGAGAAAACTTCGTTCATCGTCGTACACAATTTAAAGTTCACGTACTTTTCTCAATAGGCAACTTACAAAAATGTACTTTTTCTCATGTTATTGTACACGGAACGAAGAGAATAATAGACCCTACGAGGGAGAAAGTGAAATCTACAGAACAGAATTGTTATGTTCGGAGTGACGAAATAAACTGTAAGGTTAAAGCAATATGCTGTCAAATTTACTCAACGTACTAACCATTGAGGTGGTTGATGAGCAACATGAAGTAAGCTGACGTCATTTTTACATGCTTTTATTTTACTTAACACGTGACAGTTAGTCCAACTATAACCCTTCGTTCCGTGCAGTTTTTAACCATGCGCACTGGCACTATTCGTGTCGGGCATGTTAAATTCAACATTTATGCATGCACAACATATTGTTGCACATGCGCAGTAGTGCACTACAGCTTGGTAAACATGCGCACTATGACACATTGTTTTTTCCAATGTGCAGTAATTTACTATTGCTATTATACATGCGCAGAGATGCAATGTGATAGTCACACATATGCTCTAATTAAAGTCAAAGATAGGGTATGCGCAGTGGTTTTGTTTCATTTTGACTGTCATTCATGACCAATAATAGAAAAGAATATTCATATTCAATTAAAATTTTGAAATTTAAGAAATTTAAGAGAAAAATTTATATTATTGAATATAAAAACTAATAAAAATATTAAAGATTTATTTAATTTTATTAAATTTATTCTTTTTTTTCTTTAAAATATTTATAAAATATTACAAATTTTGTTCTAAAAGGTTTCAATCTTTTGTACTCTGAAAAACCATTTTCTTGGGGTACTGTGGTGGGGGGGGGTTAAAATTAATTTACATACTGTCTGAAAATCTTTTATTTAATTATTGTGTAAAAAATTTCTTTAAAAATGTACTTATTTACTTAGTATATGGAGTTTTAAAGTTCTCCCAGAATACAGAAAATTGTACATGGTAAACTTGTATTATATTAATACGATACCGAGAAAACTTCGTTTATCGTCGTACACAATTTAAAGTTCACCTACTTTTCTCAATAGTCAACTTACAAAAATGTACTTTCTCTCATGTTATTATATAAAAAAATAAAAAACGAGCAAGCGTTAGCGAGCGAGGGTTGTTTCGCTATTTTGTATAAATATATTTATAAGGGTCATGAATCTGCATCAATTATTATCACAAATAGTAATGGAGAAGCTACTATTAATCATAATGAAATCTATCATTATGAAGAAAATAGATACGTAGGTCCAGTAGAAGCTACATGGAGAATTTTAAGTAAAAATTTATCAAAAAAAGTCATAGTATAAATAGTTTAGCAATACATTTGCGAAATGAGCAAAATATTTTTATTTGACAAACAGATGCAAATCCGGAAATATCATTTAATTTGCACAAAAATACAAAATTATGAGACTACTTTAATTTAAATCAACGTGATGCAAATGCTCGTCAGTATTTTTATACTGAGATTCCTGAATACTATGCATTCATCATAAGATAAAAAAGAATGTAAATGGAACAGGAGAGTCCGTAGGGAGTAGGCAATAGAGAATGATCATGAATGGAAGGCAACGTTAGAAGAGTCAACTTTATGGATGATGCATCAATCACTTCGACGATTATTTGTACAAATTCTAATTCACTGTCGTCCTATAAATGATGGTGAACTTTGGGAACAGTTAAAAGCTTTCATGTGCGAAGGTATTGCTAGAAATGTAGATAATATTGCAGCTGAAAAAATGGCATATAGACATGAAAAAAACATGTTATCTGAAGAAGGTTATAACTTACATGATTTTCTTGGATTGATGTATGTAGAAGATGACACTGAAAATTTTCAAATTACTCATTCCGTAAATATTAAAGAGAAAAGGGAGTTAGTAAAAGAAAGGTATGATAAGTTGAACGTAAAACAAAAAGATGTAGTTAATTTTATATTAAATGCAGTGAATGATAATAGTGAAAATACTTGCAGGTGTGTATAAGTCGATGGTCCTGGAGGATCAGGAAAAACATTTATTTTTTCAAAAAGGTAGTTGATCCCTTCAGTAATTCTTATTGTATAAAGGAACCTCCAGATGGAGAAACGATCAAAGGAAGGATATAAATGAAAAAAGATCTTTTTCATATTAAGTCATTTCAAGACGTTTTGTTGGAAAGATTCTCCAACCTCTTCAGGCTAAAATTTTATTGAAAAAGTGGTCACAAAAAATTATTTACACAAATAATTCACTAATTTCACTAATAACAGCATTGTCCAATCAAAAGAAATATTAAATTTTTAAATATTTAAAAGGAACATGTTAAGGTTTTAGTCGCGTAAATGCTCCCGCAAAACTCCCGCAAAATAAAAAGAACAATAAATAAACTTTTATATCAACTCACTTGCTTCCTTGTGACCTCTTCTAATGTAATATATGTAATTTTCACGATTTTGAGTCAGGTACTATAAGTTATCGTGATTTATTGCTCACACGTTTTCGACATTTTTCAATGAAACCACGTGAGAATGAAAAATTATGAATTTTTAAATTATTGTATTTTTTATACGGCGTGGTCAATAAAGGTAATTTTTTTTAAAGGACTTATTTTATCTCAATGTGTAACTTAGTAGTTTTATTTGAAAATCTGACGACTTGTTTTTTTATAAATGAATATAAGAGACATTTTTTACAATGCATTTAGTGGTATTGCATGTAAAAGGTATAAACTTTGCATTAATATTTTGAAGCTCAGAAGTGGTCAAAGTTAATCAGATAGATCTCATTTCATAGATAAATACCTCATGAATACAGATACAAAGTTTTAAAAAAATCTGACGAAAATCATTTTACGCGACTAATACCTTAAACAGTTTTTTCCTTTATTCGTCAAAATTTTTTGAAAATAGTTTCTCTTAAGCGAGAGATTATTAAGAATTGACCACAACACATTTCGACAGTTACTAAGCTTAAAATCTACTTGCAATAATATTTATATAAATTCGTAGGTCGGTGAACTGAGACTAGAAAACGTCACAACACAAACGTCTTTGAAATAATTAAAAGAAATATATCAGCGTAACACAATCATGAGCTCAGCTTAGAAATTAGTGGAAAATATGATTTATTGAAGAAAAGTATATCTTCTTTTTTATTGACAGTAAATTTATTCGATTTTATAAAAATCATTTCAGAACATACTGTTTTTTTTCCTATTTTGTTCATAATCGAGAATTTTCACTTCATTCCAATCAAACTCATGACCAAGGTTTTCACGATGTTTATTAATAACAAATTCGGGTTCTTTTTTTGAGGCATGTTCATTCACACGTGTCCTCAAAGATCCTTTGTCTTCCCCACATAACAGACAGAGCAATTTTTACATGAAATTTTATATACTACGCCTGTTTTATCCCATTTTTCAGAAATATCTTTCCCAAGTTTTATCACCGAACTTAAGCTTTTTTCTACGGATGGAATGGTTAGAATATTAAATTTTTTTAAAACATTACTGAGTTTTTGGTAAGAATTGTTGAAAGGTAAACAAACTTTTGGTACCTGCCTATATAAGGTGGCTCGATAATTTTTATCAATATTTTTGTTAAATTTAATTTTATTTAAACGAATTTTTATGTGTTGTTGAATAAAATCAATAGGGTAGTCATTGTTTCTTAAAATATTTTTGACACGATTTAGATTTCCATTATGAAACGAAGGATGTGCAAGTAATATTGACCTATGAACTAAATTGAAAATAATATTCTTTTTTTGTTAAAGTGGGTGATTTGAACAACAACTAATCACTCTGTCAGAAGATGTTACTTTCTAGTACCAATTAGTAATTACATGGTTGACTTTTCTGATTATACAAACGTCTAAAAAAGGAATTGTCCTCTCCTGTTCAAATTCACAAGTAAACTGTAGTCTTTCTTCATAGGAATTAAAAGTATTAAAAATTAAATGTATTTCTTCTTTTTTAATACAAAATAGAGTATCGTCAACGTAACGACCGTAAAATAAAGGAATACAGTTATATTTATTTTTTAAAATTTTTAAACAGTCATTTTCTAAGTCCGTCATTACATTGTCTGCAAAAATAGGAGAAATGGGTGATCCCATAGGGGTACCAAAAATCTGTTGATAAAATTTTTTGTCGAAAGAAAAGAAGGTGTTTTCAAACAAAAACTTGGTACAATCAACAATTTCATCGAATGGGACATTACAATTATTATTGATACTAATTATACGACGATCTTAGCTCTGAAGAACAAGGTTGAGAGAAACATTCGTAAACAATGAAGTGACGTCAAGAGAGATAAAAACATAATTATCATCAATCGACAAAGCCGGCAACTTTTTGACATGTTCAAAACTATTGTCTATATGTGAATCAGATTTTGAAATGCATTTTTTCAAATCATTACAAATAGTCTTAGCTAAAAAGTATGTCGGACTATTAACAAGAGAAATTATTGGTCGAAAAGGAACATCTTTTTTATGTATTGTAGGAAGACCATACCCTTTCGCTAAAACACAATTTGTAAGCGTCAAATCGTCATTGTGATATACCCTATCTAAATAGCCATTTTTATTTAAATTTTTTAGTCGTTTAGATGTATCATTTCGAAGCTTAAATAAGGGATCTTTTACAACTTTTTTATACGAAGTAGTGTCCGAAAAAACATTCGCCATTTTTTAATTATAATCACTAATTTCACTTTTTATATCTGCGATCAATTCTAAATTACGTACTGTACATTCTAGATTTTTTATGGTATGAACAATGTTTTGTTTAGAAATTTTATTTGGAATGCTAAACTTAGGACCAAGAGAAATTACACCGGCGACATCTGGTGGAATAGTAACATCGGTCAAATTAATCAGCCAGTCGTCTATGTTTCGATGAGTCATTGGTAATTATTTTGAAATTAAAAAACTTTTTTTTTTTGGTGATTGCTATTATCCTTATTTAAAATTCGTTTGAATTTCATATTTGTAAAAAGCATAAAGTTTTGAAGGACTAAAGTGTCTATACCAGAAACAAAGATTGATTTTTTTATTTTATCAAGATAACTGTTGAGAAAATTGATGCGAAAATGAATGTCTCTAATTTCCAATTTTAGCAATTTATCAGCGTAAGATAAATCTAAATTACAAAACGACCTTGTCATAAATTTGCTATAAAAAAAATTCTTGTTCCGACGATTTATAAAGTTTAAAATGTGTTGTGAACTTACGTCATGCTTACGGCAAGATAACAAAAAAAGTTTTTTGTATGTTGAAGTTCCCAGTTTTTTACAATTAGTTGACCATTTTTTTAAAAGTAACTTTAAGTGTGTGCCATAATTGGAAATTATTGGAATCTTTCTAATTGGAAATTAGAAACATTCATTTTCACATCAATTTTCTCAAAAGGTCTCTTGATAAAATAAAAAAATCAATCTTTGATTCTGGTATAGCCATTAATCCTTAAAAACTTTATGCTTTTTACAAATATGAAATTCCAACGTATTTTAAATAAGGATAATAGCAATCACCAAAAAAAATTAAGTTTTTTAATTTCAAAACATTTACCAATGACTCATCGAAACATAGACGACTGGCTGATTAATTTGACCGATGTTCCTATTCCACCAGATGTCGCCGGTGTAATTTCTCTTGGTCCTAAGTTAAGCATTCCTAATAAAATTTCTAAACAAAACATTGTTCATACCATAAAAAATCTAGAATGTACAGTACGTAATTTAGAATGGATCGCAGATATGAAAAGTGAAATTAGAGATAATGTTGTCAATGTAGTGTTGAACGATTTGAAACGTACGAAACATACATCTATCGTTGAACGATCCACTTCGAACAAATTAATAAAAACAAATAAATTTCTAAAAGATAATCCTGACGTTTTTTTTACACAAGCAGATAAAGGAAATGTTTCAGTTTGCTTGAAAAAATCGGACTATAATTCAAAAATGGCAAATGTTTTTTCGGACACTGCTTCGTATAAAAAAGTTGTAAAAGATCCCTTAATTAAGCTTCGAAATGATACATCTAAACGACTAAAAAATTTAAATAAAAATGGCTATTTAGATAGGGTATATCACAATGACGATTTGACGCTTACAAGTTGTGTTTTAGCGAAAGGGTATGGTCTTCCTGAAATACCTAAAATAGTTATTTTTGTATCGAGGGAGCAAAACATTTGATTGCAGCGAGGCGAGATTAGGGAAACCGAGGGGATCTGAAGCGCCCGAGGCGAAGCCGAGGTTGCGGGAGGATCGCCGAGGTTTTCCTAATCTCGTCCACGCTACAATCATCTTGCGCCCGTAGTGCGAACAACGTTTTTTGTCCTACTTGCATGGTAAGTATGGCATTGAGGGCACAAGCGGCAAAACCTTTAGCTAATTAACAATTCATGAACATATTGTATAAATACCATAAAAATTTGTGTGTTATGTAATACTACTGCGCATGTGTTCATAACTTTTGCCCCCGCTCCTCTGACGTCAGCGGGCGGGAAAGTATTTTGCGCCTGCTTCTATGACGTCAGCGGGCGGGAATGTATTTTGCGCCCGCTTCGGTAACGTCAGCGAGCGAAAAGTAAGTAATTCCCGGGCGGGAATGACTTACTTTGCACCCGCATTAAGTGCCCGAAATGACATACTTTCCGTGCATGTAGGACAAAAAAGATGTTCCTTTTCGACCAATAATTTCTCTTGTTAATAGTTCGACATATTTTTTAGCTAAGACTATTTGTAATGATTTGAAAAAATGCATTTTAAAATCAGATTCATATATAGACAATAGTTTTGAACTAGTCAAAAAGTTGCCGGCTTTGTCGATTGATGATAATTATGTTTTTATCTCTCTTGACGTTACTTCATTGTTTACGAATGTTCCTCTCAACCTTATTCTTCAGAGCTAAGATCGTCGTATAATTAGTATCAATAATAATTGTAATGTCCCATTCGATGAAATTGTTGATTGTACCAAGTTTTTGTTTGAAAACACCTTCTTTTCTTTCGACAAAAAATGTTATCAACAGATTTTTGGTACCCCTATGGGATCACTCATTTCTCTTCTTTTTGCAGACATGGTAATGACGGACTTAGAAAATGGCTGATTAAACATTTTAAAAAATAAATATAGCAGAATTCCTTTATTTTACGGTCGTTACGTTGACGACACTCTATTTTGTATTAAAAAAGAAAAAATAAATTTAATTTTAAATACTTTTAATTCCTATCAAGATGTTCATCTGACACCATATTTGTAATCAGCGACTCCAAAAACTCTAATTTACTTAGTTACATTAAATATCAAATGTAAGAAAAACGTATGTATTTGGGAACCACTTTTGGGGTAGAAACTCATACGCAGGAGGGTTAAGGGGTAACATCACATAAAGCCCATAAAAAATAGAGTCTATTTCAATCAATAATTTTAAGAAAACTGTAAGTATAATAAAGTTGGTTTTTTTCAACGTTAAACACATGTATTAAACTGAATTAAAAAATAGACAAAAAAAATTTTTTTTATAAAATGGCTCCTTTTCAGCAATTTAGCCCAGATCACGTCTTTTAAAATAACCTTTACGGCCGGAAGGTTTTCTACCTTCCAGAAGTACCTAGACAAAAAATTCAAACGAATTATGAAAGAGGATGACATTTACTAGAGAAGTACATAGGATATTTCAAAAAATGACAATGAAAATGACAAAATGACATGACTTTGATGACAAAAATGACATTTTTTGTTCAAAAATTACGAAAAAATATTTATAGAACGAAAACACATTGACCAATCTAAAAAATCCTATGTCCTTCTCTAAAGAATAATGACTTAAGGCTACAGCCCAAATTTGAATTAAATCCCCCAAAAACTGTGGAAGAAATCCTTTTGGCCAGTTTGAAGAATCTAGTTTCGAGAAAAGCGAGTTAAAATTTACAGTTATGAAAACAGATGTTACCAGTGTAAAAAGTGAATCTAAGTTTACAAAACTTACTACTCGGAGGTTTTCAAGGTTACTAATTACAAATCTGATGTCAGTTTTTAAATATTGAATATGTTTCGATGGTGTTACCCCTTAATAAAGATTTATGCAATGGAACAAGATTATTGGTCTTAGCTTTATCAAATAATGTTATTAAATGCAAAATATTAACAGGAGATAAACGTGGAAATATTGTATTCATACATCAAATATTATTGTATTGTGAAAATATTTATCCCTTCACATTTAAAAAAAGACTGTATCCAATTAAACTAGCTGACTATAAATCAATTTCATTAACAGACATTTCATAAAATTGCAATTGATTTAAGAAAATATGTTTTTAATCATGGTCAATTGTATATAGCATTATCAAGAGTAACTTCATTTAATGCAATTAAAGTTTATGTAGGAAATGGCTGGTTCTCCTTTAATGATTTGTTTACGTCGATGGTAATCGACAATATGTAAATCTCTAATGTCGAACGAATGCGCTATTTAAGGACCAGTCTCACGGGAGAGGCAGCAAGGCTCATCTCTAACATCTCCCTCTTCCGGGAAAGCATTTGCTGCGGCGTGGGAAACAATTGTGAGTCGGTACGACAACAAAAGGCTCTTGATCTCCTCGCAGTTGGACCAACTGTTCTGAACCACGGTGATCTCATTCAGGAATTCAGACTGGCTGAACTCTCTCCTCAAAGAGACCACGGAGGCACTCAACGCCCTTAAGGTTCTTGAAGCCCCAATCAATCAATGGTGCTGGTGCATCATGTTCCTCGCAGGCTAGACCCATACACAAGAGAAAGGTGGAAGAATAAATTGGGATCCAGGACAGACCCCCGCCTTCAAGCAACTAAAGGATTTTCTTACTGGGCGGGCAAGCGCGATAGAAAACATCTCCTGATATTCTCAGTCGGCACGATCTTAACCCGCTCCGACAAAGTCTCAACCCAAGGTACTATTATGCCTTACCCCTCTAAGGCTTACTCAGGTGCACTCAATCATCGGACTCGGGACAAAACTGCTCATCTTGTAGGGACAACCATTATATTGTCGTTTGCGACAAATTCAGGAACTTGTCTCCTAAGGCACGCAGGGAGCTTGTCATTCAGAAGCGCCTCTGCTTTAATTGTCTTGGCCGGCACAGCGCAAATGCGTGCCAGTCTTAAAAAAGGTGCAACAAGTGTAATGGAAAACATCTCACTATGAATCATCAGCCGGACGGGATAAGCTCATCAAGAGATCAAAGAGCTGCTTTCACGCAAGGACCGTCTCAACCTCCAAGATCTTCAGAAACTCAAGGAGCCTCTCAATCCGGTGCTCATTCATCCAATGCGGATTGACCATAAGGAATTTCTCACCACAAGGGCCCAACTCACTCAAGGCAGACGGTTCTCTTGGCAACTTCTCTGGCTCTACTCATCTCATCTCAAGGAACTTCTCACCCAGTACGCATGCTTATTGATCCTGGATCTGAGCTCTCATTCATCTCTGAGAGCATGGTGCATCATCTCAATCTAAAAAGGCAACGCTCGATCATCGCAATCACTGGGATAGGTGCTACTCACTCAGGTAACACACGAGAGGTAGTTTTCCTCACTATTAAATCTATTCACCTTGCCTCACCATTGGCCCACCTTCAAGATATTTAACTAGCTGATCCTGACTACTCTATCCCAAGTAAAGTCGATCTCATCATTGGAGTGGATCACTACGGGCAAATTATTTTGCCAGAATTAATCAAGCGACTTATCTCCTCACCAATCGCTCAACTTACCATTTTTGGATGGATAATCTTGGGACCAACTAAGGATTTCTCCATCAATGTCAGCACCTCTCATGACTCATCATCTGGTTGTTGATCAGAGCTTGACTGACTTGCAGGACTTGCTCACGAGGTTCTGGGTACATGAGGAAGTGCCATCGAAGAGAACGGACTCATTCTCTGCTCAAGAGCTGGAGGGCGAGGAGCACTTTCCACTTACTCACTCTCGGGACGAGGAAGGTCGATACATAGTTCGACTTTCTCGTATCTCTTCTCCGAGTCAACTTAGCGACTCGTATATCACGGCTCATGGGTGCCTTCAGAGGCTGATCAAAAGGCTTTCTACTCACAACTCTTATAAGGAATTGTACTCTGCTTTTCTCACGGAGTATGAGGCTGTCTAAGGATAGTAGATTTACGGCCTACTATCTTTCCCATCACGGAGTACTCTAGGAGCAGAGTACCACCACCAAACTTCGAGTCGTTTTTAACGGTTTCAGCTCAACCTCATCAGGAGCATCTCTCAACGATTTGCTCCACGCCGGAACCAAGCTTCAAAAGGACATCGCAGATAAATTACTCTGGGTAAGACGTCATCGGTTTATCTTCTCAACGGACACTACAAATATGCTCCGACAAATAAAGGTACATCCCAAGGATTGGGATTTACAGCGAATCCTTTGGTTGGATTTAACTCAAGCCGAGGCACCTTATCAACTCACCACTGTTACTTACGGTACCAAATCAGCTCCTTTCTTGGCCACACTGGTGCTTCTACAACTCATCAAGGACGAAGGGCATCGGTTCCACTTGGCCGTGCCTCCACTTATTAAGGGAAGATATATCGATGATATCTATTGTGAAGCGGAGGAACTCTCAGAACTCAAGGTCATGGCAAACCAACTCATCGGTTTGCAACTCAGGCAGATTTCCTCTTGCCAAATGGCACATCAATCATCCACAATTTCTGGACTCATTATCAAGGTCAGGTTACTTAAACTCTACTCATTTAATTGAAGGTTCTCAAACTAAGGTTCTAGGGCTTATCTGGTTACCAAGTTCAGACGAGTTTAAATTTACTTTTGAACCATCGCATCGTCCGGATAAAGGTATCACCAAACGACTCATGTTATCCGAGGTATCTCAACTATTTGATCCTCTAAGATTTCTTTCTCTAGTCATCATACGAGCCAAGATGTTACTGCAGGAACTCTGGCTTGAGAAGGTGGGATGGGACGACACCTTATCGGAGAAGATCTCCTCACATTGGATCAAACTCATGGAAGAGCTACCTTAAATCTCTTAACTCTCAATCTCACGATGACTCAATATCACTGCATCAACTAAGGCGAAACTACAACTCTCAATTAGCAATGGCGTCTGTGATCTACCTCAAAACCTCGACAGAAGGAAAGGACTCTAATGTTACACTCATCTGTGCTAAGACTAAGGTAGCACCTCTTTAACGACTAACCATCCCAAGGTTAGAACTCTTGGCTGCTTATCTCTTAGCCAATCTCATGGATTATGTTCAAAGAACTTTGGAACTGTCTCACGTTCCTATTACTCTATGGACGGACTCTTCAGTAGCTCTCATGTGGATCAAGAGTCACCCTTAGCGATGGAAGTACTTTGTGCGGAACAGGGTTTCCTCTATCCAAGACCTAGTCCCTTAAGGTCATTGGAAATTCATTAAGAGAAAGGACAACCCTGCTGACTGCGCATCAAGGGGTCTGACTACTAGTTAACTCTCTCAGCATCAACTATGGTGTCAGGGGCCACCTTGGTTAAAGGAATCAACGGAAAATTGGATAACTCCAAACTCACTGACAGATCCACTGGCTTCAGCCCAAGTGAAAGAAAGACCTAGATGTGTTTTCACTGTCCCAACGTCTCCTCAACCCTGGGATCTCGTTAAAAGGTATTCCTCCCTCACTAAGTTATTGAATATTACCTCAATTTGTTTTAGATTTTTAAAAGTGCTCAAGGGAGACTCTCAGGCTTCTCTCACCAATCGTCTCAATCCTAAGAATTTAGAGCAATCAAGGAACTTTTGGACTCAACTGACTCAAGGAGCATACTTCTCAAGTGAACTCAATGACCTCAAAACAGGTATACCATTTCCTAGCTCTCACCCATTTTCCATGCTCACTTCATTCATCGATCACCAAGGAATTCTCAGAGTCGGGGGCCGACTCAAATTTTCTGATCTGGATCATGAGAGTAGGCATCCTGCTATTCTGCCTAAGAATTCAACTCTCACTCGTCTCATTATTAGAGTCGCGAATCAAAGGACTCTTCACGGTGGAACTCAGCTCACACTCCCTCCTGTAAAAAAGGGCTTCTGGATCATTGGAGGTCGTCGACCCGTAAGGTCTCATATACTCAAGTGTGTGCCTTGTGTTCTACAACGTGGAATCCAAGCTCAACAGCTGATGGGTTAGCTACCTACCTCCAGAGTTACTCTATCAAGGCCATGTCTCAACACCAGAGTCGATTACGCTGGACCTATCTCTCTCAAAACTTGGAAGGGGCGAGGAGCACGGAGAAAAAAGGGATGGCTCTGTATTTTTGTCTGCTTCTCGACCCCCGCCATTCATCTGGAAGCTGTCACGGACTTATCAACGGAAGGATTCCTCGCAGCCTACCGACGATTTGTCTCACGGAGAGGCATTTGCCACACTCTTCACAGTGACTGTGGAACGAATTTCATCGGAGCGGACAAGGCTCTCCAGCAACTCTTTAAGGCCGGAACTCACGAATCAAGCACATTATCTCAACTTCTGGTTAACGACGGCACCTCATGGAACTTTAACCCCCCCCTCTGCTCCACACATGGGTGGTAAGTGGGAGGCCGCCGTCAAATCTTTCAACTATTATATCAAAAGGACGGTTGGTAAAACAATGCTGACCTACGAAGAATTAACGACTCTTCTAGCTCAGGTTAAAGCAGTCCTCAATTCACGACCGTTGGAACCCCAATCGGAAGACCCTGACGACTTGTCAGCACTCACACTAGGCCATTTTCTCATCGGGGAACCTCTCACTTTGATACCGGAACCTTCTCTGATGGATGTGTCAAGCTGAAGGTTGCCCAGGTGGCTACTTCTTCAACAAAGTGTTCAGGTTTTCTGGTCAAGATGGGCGGACAGTTATCTGCAACAACAACTATCTATTTCAAAATGACGTCATCCATCTAATCAAATCAAGGTCGGCTCTATGGTTCTTCTCACTTTTCATTCTAGGCTTGAAATCTTTGACTTTCATCAGTAAACAATTATCTAAAAAAAACTTTTAGTGCTATGACATTTTGGTTAAACTATGTCGAGTATCACCGTGTGAAAGTCTAGTATCTAGTGTAAACCATCAAAATTTGCCGCCCTAGACAGCTGCTTACATTGCCTATCTAGTTAGTCCGCCACTGCATAATCTACAATATTTCCGTTCTTATCTCCTTTTCTTTATATCACGTTACATGTATATAAACTTGATAAAATAATAAATAAATAAAAAACGTCAATAATAAGAGACATCATAAAACTAATAAAAAATAAAAATCCTTATAAATAAAATCAGAATTTTATCTCTACATTGTTTCAAACCTCATATTTTTAACATAAATTTTCGTTTTGAGCATCAACACAGAGAGAAATATATGCTACGGGGTAACATCTTGATAGTACCAGTTACTATATTTAATGTTACTTATATGGACAACAACCTAGATCGTAAGCGGTAACATCTGTTTGTACGGGATAAAATATGGATTATAGGGGGTAACATATGAATTGTAGCGTTTAGCATCTGTGATGGTACCGTGTAACATAACCTTTCTACCATCAAAGATAGTAAAATTCTTACTATCTATTTCTCTCAGTAAAGAAATCCAAATATGATCATAAACAATTTCATGTCTGTCTGTCTGTATGTCTGTCTGTCTGTCACAAAACTTTGTACGATAATCACATTTAAATGACTTAACCGATTTAAATGAAATTTTGTGATCTATTAGGTATTGACCCAAGTTAGGTTTATAAACATAGAAAATTCAAAAATTTTATTAGAAAAGAAGATTTAACAATTTTTCTAAAAAATTGAGAAAGACACTTTTTAGATTACTGACTTTTTCTTAGATTGTTTCTAATCCTTTTGCATTATTTTTTTGTGTTCTTTACAATATATTTTATTTTAAGTTTTAAAAAATAAATTATCAAAACCATTTTTGATAAAATAATAAAAATATCAATTTTTGAATCTGAATTTTTGTAGGTAAGTAGTGAAAAGGCAGAAAATCCAAAAAAAATTGTATTTAAACTTGGTATAAGGGTGTACTATAGGTCGGTAAGTCATATTCTATCTGAAATAAAAATTGGGCCTTATAAGGCAAAAAACAAAAAATGTATATTTGTAAACTTCTGTTCAGAAAATCTTTTAAAACTTAAGTAAAGTATGTTTGTAAATAATAATATAACTGTTTTTAAATATTAAATGAATAACGACACTTTAGGACAGTCTTGTATTATAATTCTATTAAATTATAATCTGACGTTTCGAGAAACGAACCGTTCTCATTCTCAAGGACTGAAATACAAATATAGTAATTGTATATAAATTTTTTAAAAAAATATTACATTTTTTAAAAAAAATTTATAAAAAATAAATTATAATTATAATTTAATAAAATTAAAATACTAGACTGTCTGAAAGTGTTCATTTAATATTTAATAAAATCGGACGTAAAATACAAAAATAATATAACTATCCACTTTTAAACGAAAATAAAAATTGGACATTATAGGGTCGAAAATAAAAATAATGTATTATGGGTCAAAAATAAAACATTCATTTCTACACAATTATGTATACAAAATATTATAAAATATTAGCAAACAAGTAAAGGGTGTACATCGAAAAACGACATTCCTCCGATTTTAGTGAAACTTGGTATACTTAAATGTATCTTGATGCGCTGATTACGAAAATGACAGTGAAAACAAACGCAAATTTGGTTATCATGGTAAAAGCCATAAAAAACTACGATAATAATTTACGGTTTTCCGCTATTATCTCATAAAATATTAAAAATTGTTAAAAATATTTTAGATTAAATTTATAGATCTTATAAAAATACAGATTTTATATTCTATATATTTTTTACTAGCAGTGAATAATTTTTAAACAATACAAAAAAGTGTGATGGAAGATGAAAATAGTCTATAGTTGTTTTATTTCTGAACAATGAACAATAGTATGATAACTGAAACAAATGTTACGTATGGATTTTGATATAAAAACAGTTTCTATTTTTTTATGACACCCCACAACCACCCTATATCTGCTTAAAAAATGTAATTTATTATACACGGAAAAAAATTATTCATAAATAAGTACGGAACTTATTAATAAGTTTGGGCCAATTGAGTAAATTTAACGTTTCTTGATGAACTTTCATTAACAATTCACGAAAATTCAGAAGAAATCCCGGAACTGTAATGTAGAAAGTGAAATATGGTTCAGCACTTTATATTTCAGTAAATACTACTGAACCAGTTCCTGACTTTTATACATTAGGAGCCTTGGCCTCACGTCCACTGTCTTACAGCGCGCTGCAAGCCGTTGCTTGTAAAGAACGTATGTGTAAACACTTGTCACTGCGTCAGTGGGTTAGTGGATACATGCATCGGGCGGTTTCAGAGTGAGGTGTCGCAAGTTCGAGTCTTCTAGCTTCGGGTGTTTCTGTTTTAGATTTTAAAATGTTTCATTTAAGTCACCAATCTACAGGTAAATGGTAAGTTTGAAATTGGACAGAAAGGAGTCAAAATATAAATTTTATTATTCATCTAATCTATAAGAATTTTTCAGGAACTAGTTCATCATTTACCTAAAATATGTAGGTTTGAATTACTACTGAATTGACTTCTTTATCCCAAACTCAAGTACAAAGTATCTGAATATTTCATGAGTTATTTCTTTCTGTGTAGCACCCCAATCCTCAGCATCCGTTAAAAAAATTCAAGTTATAATGGCACCCTAAAATATAATAATAAATAATGCTAATACTATAATAATAAATAATAAAATATAATTATCTTTTGAAGAGAATTATGTTGCTTAGAAAAGTTTGTTTCAAATGCTTTTCGCACGAAAATAATTTATGTCAGAAAAAAATTTTTTTAAAAAAATAGTTTCTATCATCGAATACTTTTTGTCAGAAAATACTTTTCGGCAAAAAATACTTTCTGTCAAAAAATACTGTTGGTGGCACACCACTAGATTTCGATGCCTGCCCATGGCGGGCTCAAAATCTAGTCCTTAAATAAATAAATATATATACATGTACATAAATTTGATTAGAATAAATTAGTAGACACATTTTTTGTTACGGTAGGTTCCTTGAAACTGGACCTGATTCAGACACTTGTCAGGTGGAAAATAAACATAGATGCATTGGAGGTATTGCAAGAGTTTATACAGCTAGTAGACAGCTGTTGAATGCACGACCAAATGGAATATTTTTAAATGCTGGAGACAATTTTCAAGGCACCATATGGTATAATCTTTTTAAATGGAATGTCACAGCTGAATTTATGAACATGATTCCTCATGATGCATTGGTATTTATTTTATTCTTTTGCAAAACTCACAGCAAAAATATATGAGACAATATTTTTTCAGACAATTGGTAATCATGACTTTGATAATGGAATTGCTGGTATTGTTCCTTTTCTGCAACGCATAAAATATCCTGTAGTAGTGACTAATCTCGATACTACTGAAGAACCATCTTTAAAGGTATAATAAGTCATTAATTTATATTAATATTGATGTATACATATAAATATTTAGCGTTGAAGTAAAGATTTAATAAATAACACCGACACAAAAAATAAACTCTAGTGGAAAGACTGCCACATACTAAGTTTTCTTTGTTGTGATGTATTTAAAAGTACATTAAAATTTACTATATTAAAAAATGAAGAATGACAGATCCAATATGGCGGACCCAAAATGGCGGGTGTTTTTCAAAATAGTTTGGATTTGCTTAAAATATGTTACTAGGTGGTTTTTGGGGTCGCTGAGAACAAATCTGATGTCAGATTTTAAAAACTTAAAAAGTTGGAACCAACATGGCGAAAAACTTTCAAAATTTTTGTCAGTTTTTCTTAAAACTTGTTACTCAGGGGGTTGTTGGGGCAACTGAAAACGAACCTCATGCCAAATTTCGAAAATTTAAAATGGCGGATCAAGTTTAGCCAAAAATTAAAATCTTTTTATCGAATTATCTTGCACTGAAAAAAATTCCTCCGTGATTTGACTAGACGACTAGTCACGACAGGAACCCACCAAGAATCGGAATCACTTTAACCAGGAATCCTAGTTATTTTGACTATTGCATTGCTATATCAACTAGGAAGTCTGTTTAACTTAACCCTCTGACGGCTGAATTAAGTGTCGAAAAGTTGTACCGAAACGGTTAAATTATTTCTATACAGAAAAATTTTTACTTCCGGGTTCTGTTATAGTTTTCGGGGTCGCAGATTACGAATCTGAAGTTAGATTTTAAAAATTCAAAATGGCGGATCCGATATGGCGGTAGCAAAATTTAAAGATCAATCGTATTTTAATTGTTTATAATTTGTTTATTTAGGGGAGAGTCGCCAGTTGTGAGACGGCTCCAGTTGTGAGACAGTCCATTTTTTTAACACGAAATATAAAAAGGCTGATTGGTATACATAAAAACATTTCTATTTATACGAGCCAACTTTTGCGTGTACACCGAAGCGGATATATGTATTGTTTGTGTTAGATGCCAACACTGTGTGTGAAAATCGACTAAAAAACTTTTTTTCAATATGTGCAAAGTACTTTTTTTTAAGTTAATTAATTGGGAAAGCTAAATGTTATGCATTTTTATTTAGTACATTCCTTCTATTTTGTAATGCAATATTGCATTGTTTCAATCTACAGTTGGAAATTTTTTTTTTCCTTTTTCAAAATAGCGCCAATTTCCGGTTGTGAGATACAGCAAGTCACCAGTTGTAAGACGGTGGCGCCGCCCATCTGGAATAGCCTATATTTTTCGTTATGCAGCATAAAGCGCTCTGTTCAGTTTAGTTCGTTACGTACATTTGATAACACAACAATTATTTAAAGTGTGGGAACATGCGCACAAGTTATTTCATTTTTTATGAGTGTCTCACAACTGGACACCTTTTTTTTTTTTGACTAAAAAGATGTGCTCGGAAAATTGATCATAAAATTTTTCGAAATCATCTGAACTCTACACTTTCTATGAATAAAAGTTGCGTATTTAAGTTACTTTTTGAACGGTGTATTTTATTTACGATTTCGTTTACCTATTTCCAATCTATAGGTCAAAAATAAAACCCGTCTCACAACTTGCGACTCTCCCCTCTAAATAAACAAATAGTAAAGATACATTTCAATAACTTTTGACGTGGAAAAACATGATTTTACTTTCATCCCTTCTCTAGGTTTTATTTATTTGATTTAGTCTTTAGTGTAAGTTCGATCATGTCATAGAAAGATGCATGTATATTATTAACAAATTTTAACACAACATAACTTTGTATAAATTACTTTTAATTATCTGAATGATTGGGCACTAGAAAACACATATATTCAGCTTTTATTTAAGCTTATGGTGAAATTAGTGCGATGTTCGGTTATTAAAATATAAAGAAAAACGTTACCCCGAGTATACTCGAGGTTAACCGTTCAGGTACAGACAAGTTACCCCGAGTATACTCGGGTTAAACCGTCAGAGGGTTAACTAAGAATTCTTGGTGGGTTCCTCTCGTGACTATTTGCGTTTGGGAATTTTTTCAGTGGAATCATTTTAAAGAGCTCCTCTTCGAAATTCATTTTGACGCCTACAGTTTATAAAATGCTAACATGATCCTCAATACAAAATAAATTTAAGTTAAAAAAAAATGCAATATAAAGTAAAAAAAAAACAATCGTGCAAGAAAATTGTATCCTAATATTCAGTGCAAGACAATTATAAGTGAAAGTTGCGTGCAACATAATACTATGTAAAGCTGGGTGCAAAATAAAAAAACAATCTTGCAAGAGAATTTTATCCTAATATTCAGTGCAAGTCAATTATAAGTTAAAGTTGCGTGCAACATAATACTATGTAAAGCTGGGTGCAAAATTAGGTCAGCAAAAACTTCAATGCAAGACAAATTTTACTTTTAATTCAATGTCTAAACCTAGAAACAAAAATACAATGATTTTTTATCAGTAGCGGTTATGTCCAATATCAATTAGGAAAATTTGATTGATATTAAAATTATGAGCCCATTTATGTCACATTACTTCAGTAATGAATTTTTAATCTTATATATTTCAATTTGTTATAATTTATCATACATAGTAAACGCTTTACTTGTATTTTAATTATCTTTTAAAACAATATTTAAGTATTATTAAAAAGTTAAAAGTATCACTGATTAAAATTATTTAATTAGTTATTAATTAATTAATTTACTTATTATTTATTCTTCTACTTATAAATTAATTTAATACTAGCAAAATATAAACATACTAGCAAAATATAAACATACTAGCAAAATGTTTTTCATACATTTTAGAATTTCAATTTTAGGAATAGGTAAATATAAGAAATCGATAAAAAATATTTATGAGTGATGTGTTCGAAAATAGTCTACTTCACTATTAAAGTAAATTCAATAATGAAGTAGAATATTTACGGACCTAGGCCTGATATTTATCCAATAAGAAGAAATAAATATTCCGGGAATCTAAATATTGGAGTAGAGTGGGATGAAAATGCCATGGGGGAAAAAGCCATTTGGGTTTTAAATTAAAACTATTAAATTATTTTATCAGACATTTAGAGTATAAGTTCTGTCAGGTAATACGCAACTTTTGACTCTAATTTGATAGTTGTATCTATAATATTGTAGTTTTTATTGTAAAATTTAATTTTAAGATGTTTTGGACACAAAATTTTGGTTAACTTTCCCAACATAATAGAACTAGTTAAAGTGGACTGAAAATAAGAGTAAACGTTTGTACGTAAAGAAAAAACTATTCTTAACATGTATGGTAAGCATTTTTTTTGCAATTGACTTAATTTTGAGATTTATTATACGCGGAGAAAATCTGGAAGCACTGAGTACTCTTGCTCACAGCACTGGTTACTGTGTGTTTTTAAAAACTAAATTTCAGAGTTCTGAATACTCTCCCTACATCATTCAGTACTCTGTAAAAAGTTATCACTAATACTTTTCTTGAGAGTTGTCAGTGATTTACAGCACATTAATGAACAAACGTGTATTCGGAGCTGTGGATGTACTCGAAGTGGTGGTTGCTTTTTTCACAGCTCTGAGTGCTGTATAAAATAATTTTCTACGATTTAAAAACAAAGGAGCTTTAACCTTAAATTGATTATAAAATGTTTAAATTAAGTTAATTAAAAAATATACCTCAATTAACTAAACGTAATAATTTTATATAAAACATAATTTTTTGAATCGAAAATAATTTGAAATTTTTAATAAAATGTATAAGTACAGTAAGGTCGCGGTAAGTGTCCACTCGTCGGGACCATCGATTTCAGTAACTGTCCATTCCTTAAGCCAGGCCCCAGAATCTGTTTGGGGGTTAAAGCTGGAGCGTAATCTGCGTTCGAGTAGGTGGGTTTTGAAATTGTTCAAAAGCCTCCTGCCGCAACGAAATAGACAGCACTGACGGTAGTAGTAGAGGGAGGGACACTTTCTGAAACATGCTCCGGGACACTTGCTGAAATGGACAGTTACTGAAACGGACACTTACCGCGACCTTACTGTACTGGGACAAATCATGAAATAGGTATACTCTGTTCCACGAGAGAATGCTGTCGTAAAAGGACGATTTTTCGTCAAGTTCTTGTAGAAAGTTATAAAAGTAAAAGTATTGGTGTGGTTCTTACCCGGCAAGAATGCCAAAATTCAAAAGAATTAAAATTTTTTTAATTTTTATGAATTTCAATTGCTATCTATTTTTATGTATTCCTTCCAAGAAGCCTAAGTAAAATATAATTGAATTCTTTTTAGTTTTTAAAAACATTTTCCACAGAGTATAAAAGAATTGAGAATAATAACTGAAAAAAACAATAGAATTGAGAATAATTATATTGTTTAAACTAAAAGAGACGCCAGCAGAAAATTCAATTATTTTCAATTTAAAAATAAAAATTTCCGCAGATTATAAAATAATTGAGAATGATTGAAAAGGGTCAATAGAATTGAGAATAATTAAATTGTTGCAACTGAAACAAACGCCAGCAGATAATACAATTCTTTTTAATTTTAAAAAAATATGTCCAACTTATTATTATTTAAACAAAAGAATGTCTTGTTTTATTTATTTAAGGAATTTCTACTATAAATCGAATATACAAACAGATTTTGATCAAACTTGGTGTACTAATAGACAAAGTTTCTAATACGTTGTAGTTAAATTTTTGATACCTGTAGGTTCTTGGGAAAAAAGTTATGATCGATTTATTTTTTCACTGCTTAACATTCCCAATGAAAAATTTCTGGGTTATGCCGATGCTTACAACTGGCGCGGTACCGCGCCTGTTATTTCTGCTAAGGATTGGCTTGCCAGAGTCGGCGCGGTACTGGTTGTAACGCTGTATCCGTACTGCGCCAATATTAATGTCCAGCATTGGCAGTCAGTATCTGCCCAATACTGGCGCGGTACCGCGGCTGTTGTGTCTGCCAAAGTCTGTTATAGAAATTTTTTGACAGAGTCGGTACGGTACTGGCTGTAAAGATGTTTCAGTACTGCGCCAATATTGATTTCCAGTATTGGCAGTCAGTACCAGCCCAAAGCTGAAACAGTTTTTTTTTGGGAGATTATTTTGTTTCAACATAGAATAGCTATTGAGGCTATTCTATTATCCGTCATTGTTTAACAATATAACGTGGCAGATTGATTCTGACAAGTTATTTTTCATCTTACTAACTCTCGAAGGAGCCCGTCGCGGATTCGCGCAACCAGGGAGCAAATGCTTCGTATTTAAGCTATAACTTATTGTTATTATTTGCTCCTCTCTGAGGGGTGGGCGAATCATTTGAATTTCCATGCCCTTCCGGGGTCGTTTTCTTTAGAGAATTAGTTACTGAAAATGTTAATTTTGTTGCTTTTTATTAAACTATGCCGTCCAACGCCTGGGAAGGCGTTCCAAAGAAGGTTGCCAGCGTTACGCCAGTGCTCGTCGGGAGCGCAGCCGAGGGCTGTACATCGAGGGTGCTTAGCGGATGAGATTCCCGCTTTACGAAAATCTCTCGAGGGGTAAGTTTGGGCCAAATTCGCACAGCAAGGGACATCTGATGGTTTTGACATCGATTAAGAATACAAGTTACCGATAAGAAGGAAGGATGACTAACAGGTGAAGGGAGATGGCACATGACGAGCCCCCGAATGATCGACACCATCTTCCTGCCTGGTTGTCCCTTGAGTGGTCTTGAGTGGTCGTGAAATTAAGTTCACGTATTTTATAATTGTTTTAACCGCTCTGATAGCGGACTTTACGAAAAGTATTATTTAAAATGTATATTCTGAGAATTAGTGGTGATTGTCACGACGAGTCTTCGCTTTCTTGGTAAGCGGCTCGCTTTTGTTTTTGTATCATGTATTGATAACTAATTTGAAATCGCCATGTGCTTCTATCCGACGCAGGTCGGAATTTTGTCTAATCAGAATTGTAGAGTTAAAAATACTTTTTGTCTTTCAAAAGCGATCTCGGGATGGGCATCGGATATTTGAGTATTAAAGTCACCTCCCTCTGAGGATTTTGCAATTATGTTTTTGTTAGAACTGATGTTCTTTTTGTACACGAATTATTGAGTTTCATCAACCTTTTCTTTTAATAAATATCATTTGCGTTATTTTTTTTATTAAAAGCAGAGTGTTAATTTATTTCGAGCCCGTATTTTGTTTTCCCTGAAGAAGGCAAGAAGTTTTCCAGGAAGCATGGAAGAATTTCGGAGAATTTGTTCGTTCTTCGACTCACGCCCCTCTCCGCACCAGATGAGCTAGCTGGTGGTGCTTTTGAGGCTCAATTTGCATTATTGATAAATTTGTGGCAGTAATGATTAAATCTTTTTGATCATTGCCTGGCGCACTCGAGAAAAAAGAGTAAAGTCGTAGATTTTGAAAATTATGAGCCTTCCCAGATAAAAGCACCGAGACACGTTTAAAGGCAAAAATTATAACGAGGTTTTATTTTCATTTTAAGTATTAGAATATATTAATTAATTAATTAATTAAAAAGTTAGAAAAATCTCGTTATAAATGGCGCCCAACGATACAGGTCTATGAGCGAACGAATTCAGCAAGATGTCAGATTTTAAGTAAGAAAGTTTAAGTCGACAAACTGTCGAATTTTAGACAATTTAATCACAAATTTTAAAAGATTTTAAGTGTTGAACTTAACCCTCATGGAAGGTTGAAATTATTTCCTAATTGGCATTTTTATTCCTATATACCATCCAAAATTAATATTCCCATTACCTACTTGTTATCATAAACTTTTAGTGCAATTTACCGTATTTAATAAAATACATTATTCGGAGTACTACCCTATAGTGTGCAAGTTCCGACAATGACAGGTCGGAAGCCTTCGTGTAAACTCGGCGCGCTTCGGTTTTACATACAGCAGTAGAGAACGTGACGCGAACAAACTACGAGAATAAATACGAAAAATACATACAGGTTAGTAAAGTGAAAAATCCAAATACAAGTGTTTTTCTCTTGACCGTTCGCGACAAGTGATTTCGATCTTTTTCGCGTCTCTTAATTAAAATAGTGAAAATCGTGGTACGGTTTCATTAAATTCCCACCCAATAATTAAATCAAAACACGATACAAAAAGTGGATGACACCTGAAATCATCAAAAGTTCGAAAACAATCACAAAAATCCAACGACAATGCGGCGTGCACCTACCGGTACAGGCACAGCTGTTTACAACGGGTCAGGAGCTCGCGCGGCATTTAGACGGCGGCGTGTACATAGTAACTTGTGAAGCGAGAACGACGGCGGATGCCATTTTTGTTTATCCCCCGCGCGGTAAAAGTGACAGGTCGGCCGCGAAACTGAATTTTTGAGACGAATTTTGAATAACAGACCGCCTTTTACAGACAAAATTCATTGATCGGTATTGAAAGAAACACTCTTAAATTATTCCTCCCGAATAATAACCGTGTTAACGATAAAAATGTCTGTTTTAATTCTACCACCCAGTGTAAACAAAGTGGAAACAACTGCGAAACGGAATTAAAATCTTATGGTTTCAAAAATCATAATAAGAACGACAATTTAAAATCAAAAACTGTCTTGAAAGTAATTAAATTAGTAGCAATAAAACTAATAAATTCAGCAAACGAAAATAATAAAATTGTGCCGTATTTCCATAAAAAAATAAAATGCAACAAGGATACAGTGTTAAATAAGACTAATAGAAAAGTGGTAAAATGATCTCAAAGGGTAAACAAATAAAATGTACAATTTTAAGCAAATATTTAATTACTAAATTGAATTGAAAGTCGGTTCAAATACTTCGGATATTTTTTTTTAACATAAAAGTAAAATAAAAATCATTTATTAACTGCATTAGTCTTTATTTGATAACAAATGTGTCACCGTTCTATCCCTTACACAGGATGGAATAAAATTTTTTTTCAGTACACTGAGATAAAATAAATTTAAACTAATTAAATCAAATCTGAATAAATAAAATTTGTTTTCTGCCACACTTCTAAATTTTTTTTTGCGTTTGCAAACTATCCAAATAATGAATTAATCAAGAACTAAAACAACAAATAAATTCGAATTTCCTAAATTAAATAAGCGAACTTTTTTTTTTTGTTGCTTCAAATTCAAAACAAGACCATCTCCATTGCTTATTTGCGAAACTTTTAAAATTAAATAACCAACAATAATAATAATAAACAAATAAATAAATAAATTCAAATAAAGTAGTGAAATTCTTCAAGAGAGAATTGTTTTTAAAATTAAAATGGAATAAACAAGAAGAATCTTCTAACTTAAAAATAAAATATAATTAAAATTTAACAATTATATATGAAAAATTATCATTAAAACTTAATAATTTAAATAACATTACAATGCGTCTGATGAATTACTTCGATTTAAGTTAAAAATTAAAACCGAGATTTCAAGAATTTAAATGAGCAATTTTTTTTTTCAAATTTGAGTCAATAGCAACATTTTGTTTCCTCCCACCCTTTCACATGTTGGAATAATTTTCTTTTGGAAACTTAATCTTATAACTAAATTATTTTAAAAATAATTTAACAATTACAAATAAACGCACTAAACCTAATAAAATATTTATTTATAAAATAAAAACAAAAACAAAAAATTCCTTTCGTGGTTTATTTATGTTTTTCTTGAATTCATAAACTCACGGTAAAACTTTCAAAAATGTCTTCAGTACAGTACGATTGTTTGAAAAAAATGAACCCCGAGCACCTCCGCGGCCTAATGGCCGGTCACGCAATAAACAATACTGGACAAGCTTCCGTTTCCGATAACTTAATAGATTTCGACGACTCTAATGTACCTTTTTTTCAAGCACTGGTTTTGCGTCCAAAATGCAATACCCCAACAAACATTAACCCGGAAGAATTCCAAGTCACCCTTTTAACAGAGCTCAAAATATTTGAATTAAAGCAGCTTACAGATATTAAAATGGCTTTACTATCTGAAATCCGTAAACAATGTCAAATGACCGGAAATAAGAAAACTTGCCCTAAGAAAGCAAAATGCTTTAATTGTAAGAAAGAAGGACATAGTTTTAGATTTTGCAATGTTAAAAGAAGGGGAATATTTTGTTTTGGCTGCGGATTTGACAATGTCATTAAAAGGGGCTGCCCAAAATGCAATAAAGGAAAAATACGGTCGGGACATGAAAATTTAAAAATTTCTAATCACTCCATTAGTAGACTGAAAACAAAGGGTAAATTAGATAAGAAAACAATTGTAAATAAAAATAATTTTGAAGTTTTATTAGATCCTGTTGTAGAACAGACTACATTTTTGCCTTTCCACTTAGAAGGGAAAATTGACCCTGCTGCAACGTAGGCTTTTTCTTTTTCAACGGAAAGAGAATTTTTAGAATCAAATAGCTTTGCAGACCCTGTACAAAGACAGGCTTTTTCTTTCCCCTCCATTAGAAAGGGGAAGGCTCTCCGTTCACCCTCCAGTAAGGAGGGGAAGGCTTCCCGTTCGCCCTCCCAGGTAGAGGGGATATTTTTCCGCAAGCCCTCCAAAGTAGAGGGGAAATCTGTTGGTAAGCCCTCCAAGGATGAGAGAAAATCTTTTAAGGTTAAGAAAAATTTTAATTCTGTAAAACCACAGTTTTTCTTTCCGCTTTCCAATATGGAAGCGGAAGTGCTTTTGTCGCCCTCCATGAATGAGGGAATTTCCGTTCCTGTGGTAGAACAGATTTTCTTTCCGCCTTCCAATATGGAAGCGGAAGTGCGTTTCAAGCCCTCCAAGGTTGAGGGGAATTATGTTCCTGTAGAACCACAGACTTTCTTTCCGCCTTCCAATGTGAAAGCAGAAGTGCTTTTATCGCCCTCCACGTATGAGGGGAATTCAGTTTCTGTGGTAGAACAGATTTTCTTTCCGCCTTCCAACACGGAAGCGGAAGTGCGTTTAAAGCTCTCCAAGGTTGAGGGAAATTTCGTTTCTGTGGACGCACAGACTTTCTTTCCGTCTTCCAAGACGGAAGCGGAAGTGTGTTTAAAGCCCTCCAAGGTTGAGGGGAATCTCGTATATGTGGAAGCACATACTCTGTTTTCGTCTTTCAGTAGCGAAGCGAAAGTACCCGTTTCGCCCTCCAGTGGGGAGGGGGAACCTTTTCTTGATGAAGTGCAGACTTCAGATGTTCTTCCGCGTTCCAATATGGAAGGTGAAGCTGCTTATCCGCTTTCCAACGTGGAAAGGGAAATAAGCTTCTGTGGGATGATTGACACCCAAGGGAAAATTTGTCTAGGATGTTAAGATTTCTGGGGGTGGAGGGGGTCTGTGCTAGTGTGTAAAGCACAGATCCGTATTATAATTCTGCACTAATTCCACAGTCTAAATTATAAAACGTTTAGTACGACTGCCCTTCGAGAAAAAGAGGAAGCTCGCCTGAACTAGATTGAAACAGTCACTGTCCTTTCCGCGCCTTGTCGAGCGCGCTCACATTTATTTAACGGACGTACTTAAGGGCTGTTCTATGTTATTATTTTTTTTTCGATAAATAATTAGTTCAGAAGACCACAATACCGCCGTTAGTATGGAGAGGACCGGCCCTGTGATAAGCGATATTAGGACGACTAATGTATCCTATTTTTTCTACTCCTTTCTTTATTTTTTTTGTGTGGTTGTAGTTTTTAATTCCTCGTCCTTTCTTTTTGCATTATTTCCTTACCGCCAAGACACTAAGTCCATTTACCCAATATTTTCATGCCACATTTTAAGGTTGGAATTACCATTTTTTTTCTGGATGAACTTAGGCCGACTCTTTTTGTGTGTTTTTTTTTGTTTTGAAACGTCACTTTCAACGGTTAAAACTACACGTTTTTTTTTGTTTTTGTAAGGCACAGTCAAAGCAAATGGGGTAAAATGGTTGTGATTTAATTTTTTTAGAGTTGAGAAGTTGAATTAAGTTTTCCGTAAATTAAGAAATTAATTTAAGTTAAGTCTTGTTTACTGACCCACGAGCATGGAATTTGGAATGGAAGCCTGTTAGAGTAGAAGGGCCTGGCAACATTGTAAAGCCAGCCGCTTGCTAGGAGTGAGGACTCCAAATTTGTCACCCGTAAGCTCCTTCTAGGGGAGAGGTGTTATAACGTGGCAGATTGATTCTGACACGTTATTTTTCATCTTACTAACTCTCGAAGGAGCCCGTCGCGGATTCGCGGAACCAGGGAGCAAAAGCTTCGTATTTAAGATATAACTTATTGTTATTATTTGCTCCTCTCTGAGGGGTGGGCGAATCATTTGAATTTCCATGCTCTTCCGGGGTCGTTTTCTTTAGAGAATTAGTTACTGAAAATGTTTATTTTGTTGCTTTTTATTAAACTATGCCGTCCAACGCCTGGGAAGGCGTTCCAAAGAAGGTTGCCAGCGTTACGCCAGTGCTCGTCGGGAGCGCAGCCGAGGGCTGTACATCGAGGATGCTTAGCGGATAAGATTCCCGCTTTACGAAAATCTCTCGAGGGGTAAGTTTGGGCCAAATTCGCACAGCAAGGGACATCTGATGGTTTTGACATCGATTAAGAATACAAGTTACCGATAAGAAGGAAGGATGACTAACAGGTGAAGGGAGATGGCACATGACGAGCCCCCGAATGATCGACACCATCTTCCTGCCTGGTTGTCCCTTGAGTGGTCTTGAGTGGTCGTGAAATTAAGTTCACGTATTTTATAATTGTTTTAACCGCTCTGATAGCGGACTTTACGAAAAGTATTATTTAAAATGTATAGTCTGAGAATTAGTGGTGATTGTCACGACGAGTCTTCGCTTTCTTGGTAAGCGGCTCGCTTTTGTTTTTGTATCATGTATTGATAACTAATTTGAAATCGCCATGTGCTTCTACCCGACGCAGGTCGGAATTATGTCTAATCAGAATTGTATAATTTAAAATACTTTTTGTCTTTCAAAAGCGATCTCGGGATGGGCATCGGATATTTGAGTATTAAAGTCACCTCTCTCTGAGGATTTTGCAATTATGTTATTGTTAGAACTGATGTTCTTTTTGTACACGAATTATTCAGTTTCATCAACCTTTTCTTTTAATAAATATCATTTGTGTTATTTTTTTATTAAAAGCAGAGTGTTAATTTATTTCGAGCCCGTATTTTGTTTTCCCTCAAGAGGGCAGAGAGGATTCCAGGAAGCATGGCAGAATTTCGGAGAATTCGTTCGTTCTTCGACTCACACCCCTCTCCGCACCAGATGAGCTAGCTGGTGACATTTTTGTTCAAATTTAATCTCAAGCTGTCGATAAATTTGGAGCGACAATAATTAAATTAACTTTAATTATTGTCTGGCGCATCCGATGTCTTTTTTACGGATAAAGTTTTGAATTTAGAAACAATTAACTTTTATAAAAGAAAAATGTCGGAAAGAAGTTGAGAAGTCAATAATTATAACGAGGTTTTATTTTGAGAGAAATATTTAAGTATATTTATTTGTTAATTAATTAATTGAAAAGATTAATAAAAAATCTCGTTATAACAATGTACAACAATGTTATAAACAATTAGCAAGTTTGTTCAAGATCTGTTGTGAACTGAAAAAAAAATTTAACGTTAAAACTACTTTTTTCTATCTTTATATGTTACTTTTGCCCTTGTTGTTTATAAAAAATGTTTATTACATTTTTAAACAAAGTTTGACGAGTGTTGTTTCATCAAGAGCTACTGTGAATCAAAGTATGAGTGATAATAAATTGTTTTTTCTATTCTCATAGTTTTATGCAACGTTATTTATTTATAAAAATTGTTTTTAACATTGTTAGACATTGTTTAACAATGACGGATCAAAGTCTGTAGCCTCAAGAACTATTCTATGTCCAAACAAAATAATCTGCCCAGTATTTCACAGTTTATAAGTGTGCACCAGATAGGGCCCACCTAAGCTTCCCAGTTTTTCCAAAAATGTACATTGTTACTAAATAATAGTTTCAATACTGAGCTTACTATCAACCTGGTTTTATTTATTGCATCTTTTCTTCAAAGAGTAATGCTAAATTGCTAATGTGACCATATTTTAATAATAACTATTTTTGATAAGGCCCCAAAAAACCACATAAATTACAAAATTACGAAAAAATCTTTAAAAAGTATTCTTGACTATTGTTATGAAACTTTTTTCCAAAATTTGGAAGAAATAACATAAATATTGATTTTTAATCATTATTCTATGTAATTGATAATTTGTTTAAACAAATCATTACACAGCCACACAAAAAAAGAAACTTTCCCTGGCCTGGGTATGAGAGCCATATTGTCTTATGTATTTTGATGCGCTAAATCCGAATCCGTCATCAGAATTGGTCTAGCACGTCTAGGTTTGACCCTACCCTCAAAATCAATAAAATCACACTTTTTTAATTGGAATCTAAACCCAAATTACTTTTAATACATGGCTAGAGCCAATAGAAAGCTTGATTTATGATCTTTAAAGCACTTTTTTAGAAATTATTCTACGATGATTTTGAACAAAGTTATGATGTTTTTTTTAAAGCATTTTTTTCCATGACTCACTATTGATGTGTTTTTAACATTTAAAAAAAATTATATTTTAAGTAAAACATTTTAACTTCGTTAAAAATCATCGTAGAATAATTTCTAAAAAAGTGATGTAAATGTCATAAATCAAGCTTTCTGCTGGCTCTAGGCATGTATTAAAGTCGGGTTCAGATTCTAATTAACAAAGTGTTATTTTATTAATTTTGAGGTTAGGGTTACACCCAGACTAGACGTGCTGGGCCAATTCTGATGACGGATTAGGATTCAGAGCATCAAAATACTTAGGAAAATATGGGTCTCATACCCAGGCCAGTAAACTTTTTCTTTTTTTGTGTGGCTGTGTTATTGTTTATATTCAGTTTCTAGGCAAAGTAAGTTACAAAATAGCAACTTTTTACTAATTTTTCAAGTTATGGAGGCCCTTGGAGCCAAACACGAACAAAAAAGTTAAAATAATAATTTTAAAAATTGTTTAAAGAAATTATATTGTTTATTTTCGCAAGATTTGCACAAATCCAGCTACTGAGTTGCAACTTTTTCTCAATTTTGCAACTTTTTAAAGTCACTATTTACTAACAAGTAACTAAAAAAAGTAATGTTTACAATTTTATTGTTTAAAGAAATTATATTGTTTATTATCAACTTTTTGTTAAATAGAGCTACAGAGATTTAACTTTTTCTCAATTGTACAACTTTTCAAGGACTGTAAATGAAGATACTAACAACAACCTAAAATAATGCTTTATTATTTTAATAGAGCTCTTCTAGCTCTTTTTAATAAAAAATTGAATAAAAATAATACAATTTGTTTAAACAATTGTATAAGTTATTGCTTTTACTTTTTTCTCAATATTTGGCTGAATAGGCCTTGAAAAATTGCATCATTGACCTTAAAAAGTTGCAAAATTGAGAAGAAGTTGCAACTCAGTAGCTCAATTTGTGCAAGTCTTGAAAAAAAACAGTGCAATTTGTGTAAACAATTGTTAACTAGGTGATAATTCTGTCCATTTCATGGACACTTCGCTTCCAAGGAAGCAAAACAATTTGCTTCCTCATAGAGGAAGCAATAATTTAATAATATTTTAAATATTTTAAGTTAATAAAAACAAAAATTAAAAAAACATGAATTATTTTGATTAAAAAGATACTAAAACAATTTGATTAGTTAATTTCAAAAATCCCTAAGTTCATTAGGCTCTGAGCAATCAGCGTTTGAAAATCGCTCGGGTCCCGTAGACCCAATCTAGCAGTTACGTTAAATCCCGATAGTCTAGCAGTTGAGGGTTAATATTATTAGTAATATTTTTTTTTTTTTTTTTTTTTACAAAACAAGTTTAGGAGAGGAAAAAATGCATTTACGCACTTGTTCGTGTGGGACTCGACCACATGCTGTGGTAATACCTCACTAAAACAACCTCTCCCATTCTTGCCTTACGTATTCTTATCCGCTCTTGCTCCTTCCGTCCTGAAAGGTAAGCAATAGCGCGATTCCTTTGCTCGAGGTGTTTTCAGTTCACTGTTCTGTAGGTGTTCCTGTCCGTTGCCACTGTTGTTCTTACGCGGTGGCCAGGAACGCTATTGGATGCTTTTTTAGAGCTACCTTCGTAATGTTATATTATGAAGAACAGTGCTGCCTGACCAGATGAAGAGAGCTCAGCAGAACTGCCTTCTGCATTCGACCTGCCAATGCGTCAGCTTGACGCTCGCAGGTTGGAACTCTTTGAAGCTGGCTAACAAATGAAGCTCTCATCCCCCCTAGACAGCCGAGAATAAGGACAACTAAATGGACTTTATAGCCTCTGTGTATTCTCCTCAATTCGAACAGCAGGTCTTGATACTTTTGCCGTTTCTCATCCTCCTTCTGAGCGATATTGCCCTCGGCAGGAGCCGAAAACTCAATCACGCAGATGATCTTACCTTTATGATCCTGGAGTACTATATCAGGCTTAGTAGCACTGATACGATGAGTGGTAGAAAACGAAAAATTCCAGTAGATTCTGCCATTCTCATTCTCCACAACAGCCTCCTGATCCTCTTGGGCGTACGGCAAGACGGGTTCCTTATCTACACCATATTGGTGTCGAAGATGGTAATACAATACCTTAAGTCCAGCATTGTGTCTTTCAATATACCTGGAACATGCATACGTCGGACACGCACTTAGAATGTGAGTAAGCGTTTCCGGATATTGTTTACATGCTCGACAGTTGTAATTGTCGACAGGTATCTGCATGACCTTACTGCGATAATATAAGGTATTGATAACACCATCTTGGCAAGCAAATAAAAATCCCTCAGTCTCCGATCTCAAACCAGCAGATTTCAGAAATCTAAAAGACAGATCCTTAGACAACTCCATCTCCCTAAGAATCTTATAGAATTGCCCATGAAGAGGCTTCCTAACATGTTGCTCCAATAGAAGTACATGTTCAGCCTGCTTCACTTGTCTTTTAAGCATCAAAGGTGTTAATGATGCCAATCCCTGTTCTGTATCGCTGGTATCAAACGGAAGACTAAGTTCATCTGCCGCTCTGTTTGCCGCTTTGTATAAAAATGCCCCATTATCTGCAATTTCATGATGGTGGACAAATTGCATAAGAGGATCATTACTGTTCATCACCGAACACGCCGCAGCCAATACAATACGGCGATGAAGACACTCTACACTAAGTAGACCTCTCCCTCCCTGATCGCGTGGAAGGTAAATTCGAGGTACAGAAGACCTTGGGTGATGACATCGATGTATTGACATCATCCTACGTGTCTCTCTATCTAGTAACTTCAGGTCATCCACATTCCACTTAACAGCTCCAAATGTATAGAGAAGTAAAGGAATGGCTAATATATTTGTGGCTTGTATCTTATTCTTCCCAGATAATTCAGATGACCAAATTTTTCTAAGAAGACCTTGATATTTCTTTTGGAGATGATCTTTAAGCTTACAAACATCCTGAGTCTCCGATTGTGGAATCCCAAGATATGTGTAAGCATCCCCTACACCAAGATGTTGTATGGTGTTGCCACCAATGAGCTGAAGGTCCTCAGAGTTACTTTGTAAATCCGATGTTTCTCGTCTTCCTCTATTTAGATAAATCACGGCACATTTGTCCAATCCAAAAGACATACCTATAGCTCTGGAATACACAGCTACTGCAAACACTAAGATATCAAGTGCCTCCTTACTGGAGGCATAGAGCTTAAGATCATCCATATAAAAAAGGTGGTTGATCTTATATACTCTATTTTTTGGTTTGCCACACATGTATCCAGAGTGCTTTTCTCGAAGAACAATAGACAGAGGCAAGAGGGAGATGCAAAAAAGTAGAGGACTGAGTGAGTCTCCTTGAAAAACTCCTCTTTTATAGGTGACGATGTTAGTATTCACCTGTTATTTGTTCGATGTTATAACAAACCTTGTCCTCCACTTGAACATTAGATCTTTCAAGCATCTCACAATGTTTGGATGTACCTGTAAGCATTCAAGAAGCTTGATAATCAATTCGTGACTCGTAGAGTCAAATGCTTTACGGTAATCAATCCAAGCCATTGACAGGTTGCGCCGATAAAATATCGAATCTTGGGTCACGCACCTATCTATCAGTAGGTTATCCCTACAACCTGCCAGGCCTCTCTTACACCCTCGCTGTTCACCTATTGTACTCCACACTGGCTCTATGGATGTTAATATCCTCTCTTTGAGGATACCAGTGAATAGCTTGTAACAGGTGTTAAGACAAGCTATTGGTCTATAATTCATTGGATTAGACAAATTTCCTGATTTTGGTAGAAGTACCGTTCTTCCTTCAACCAACCACTGAGGTACGTGATCTTCTCCGTTAAGAAAGCTAGAAAATATACGGGCCAAATGTTGGTGGGTAAAAGTGAACTTCTTCCACCATAGATTATTAATCTTGTCTGGACCGGGTGCTGAATAGTTCTTAGTTTTAGCAACTACATTTCTCACTTCCGCCTCAGTGATTCGTGAGCACTCTTCCAAAGGGTGTTCAAGCCCCTGCCGATGACAGAAGCTACGAAAGAGTGGTATAGATGCATCTTGATCGTTTAGAGAACATGTGGTTTCGTAGATGTTCTTCCAGAAGTTTTCAACCTCTTCACGACTAGGTGGCTTTTCAACGGTTGGAGAAGGTACTGGGAACAGGCGGGACGGATTGATAGCAAAAGTGTTATTTTGCTCTATCCATTTTACACGCCGTTCTAATTGTTCTCTTATAATTACAAGAGTACGTATCTTCTCAATCCAATGCTGCTTGATATTCTGCAGCTTAGTCTTCTTGAGAGTATGATGCAATCTTTTTAGAGATTGGGCTATGCCCAAAACTCTAGGAGTAAATGCTCTATTTGTTGCTAGATATGCAATCACACTCTGCAATTGAGAAGCCATCCGTCTGGCCACCCCAATCTTGAACTGTACCTGTTTAATTCGTTGTTTTGTTCTTGCAATGCGCTCAGAAACAGATTTTCTGTTGCTTTCGCGAAGCAAAGAAACTGCCTTTTCATAAACTGCACAGTTCAATGTCCAGAGGTCTACATCTTCTGAAAGGTCCGAAAGTTCTCTGTTCGCCGCTGCCAATTTGTCCATTTTAATGAAAACCTTGTGATGAATTTTGGTTTCTCTTGCGCCCACATTACTATGCTCGACCATTTGTTGTGTTGTGAGAACTGATCGTCTGTTCTCTACGGGGTCTCGATCTTCTTGAAGGAGAGCTTCATATCCCCTACCCAACAGAGAGGATATCTGATCTCTTAGATTCTGAGATGTTATTTGAGCGTATTGGGGATACATAGTGATCCATCGCTCATAACATCTCTTCATTATTCCTCTACGGTCAGGAGAAGAGTTTCGCCAACATAAGATGGCATCTCTCTTCATCTCCTCAGTCCATCGTAGACGCTCACGAGCTTGTCCACGGGCGTAGCCTGGTCGTCGCCTGGGTTCTATCCTATTGCCACTCCCAACTGAACCCAGGTCTCCATCCGAAAGAGACCTATTGTGGGTGGCACTGCGCGTTACAGTTGTCGTAACCGCAAGTTACCCTGTGGGGGTGGTTAACCCATCACAGGGTTGACAATTATTTCAGGTGTCAAGCCCTATCTGGTTATGGTCCGCGTCGGGTATTTCATTTCCCCGATACCACCTATATCTAGGAGGATCCCCCTATCCGCCACCTGGGGACGCGCCCGGTTGAGGTCCAGCAACCCCACCTTAGATGCCCTTTAAACACTTGGCCTAACAAACCAAGTATTTCCACGATGTTTGGGAAAGGGCAACTTAGGACTTGACCAAATCGATCAAGCGTTTCTGTGATATCTGGTAGCGGATAGCACCAAATATCACAGAGATTATTAATAATAATAATCTCACAGAGATTATTATTATTATTATTATTATCATTATTTTACTAGGAGAAAATTATGTCCATTTCGTGGATATTTCGTTTCAAAGTTAGCAAACAAATTTGCTTTCTTATAGAAAAAGCAATATATTAATAATATGAAATTTAATTCGAGAAATTCTTTAAAAAAAGGAATTTTAAGTGCAAAAAAATGAAAAAACATCAATTAATTTACGAATTTTTGATCAATTATAAAAGTTATATAGGTCAATCGATTCGTTTTGAGATAAGGAATATGATTTTTTTATTTATTAAGTTGTATTTTTAGTTTGGAAAAAAATTTTGGCAAAAAACGATTTTTTTCGATGAAAAAAGGTGCTCAACAAAATTTGATTGTGTATTTTCAAAAATCCCTGTGTCCAAATTTAGATATTTACGAGCTTAAAAAGTCATCCAAATTTTATTGAAATCCGTTGAAGCGTTCTCGAGATATCCTGGCGACAAAAAACGCTATACACACACACGTACACACACACACACACATACATCTGGACATTTGCTTAGAAATGAAAATTTACGCTTTTTAGATGAAAATGAGTCGATTTAGACTATTTTTGGAAAATCGAAAATCTTAACGATCACAAAGCTTCCTCTATTAGGAAGCAAAATTATTATTTTAACTTTTTTGTTCGTGTTTGGTTCCAATGACCTCAATAAATTGCAAAATTAAGAAGAAGTTGCAACTCTGTATCTTAATTTGCGAAGAAACTGAAAATTAACAATAATAATTTGTTTAAAGAAATTAGCAATTACATGTAATAATGATTGAAAATCAATATTTATGTTATTTGTTCAAAATCTAGGAATAAAGTTTCCATAAAAAATCATAATTCATTTCGTCATCTCAAAGCATGTAATAATATTTTCGCAACGTATTAAAAAGGTGAAAAATACATCAGGCCAAATAAAATGGTTTGACCCAAGAATTTAAATAAAATTCTATTTCCATTTGCCCGCCCTCCCCATTGCAAGGGTCCTGGCAATATCTTGTTATAAAATCTTGCACGAGGTCTTGCTCTGGAATAGTGGAAAAAGGTAACACAGGTACCAGGACGCAAATGACGATAGCCCCAATGTTTTAGGGCAGTGGTGAATTCGTTAACAGTTACCTGATCGAAATAGAGATTCTGGCAATTACCATTTTATGGTCTTTGCAGGGGATTAGCACTTGTATAAACACAGAAATGTGTCTTTTTTTCTTCAAACTTAGAAAGACATCAATAAATCAAGACAAACTAAAATATATTTTTTTATCTTATACATTATATTTTAATTAGAATGTAATGACACCGGTAATTGATATAATAACTACAATCATGGCTCATTATGATAACAATAACATCAATACTGGTAATGCGGTAAGGGGCCATCCATAAATGGGTCCAGCAGAGACTTGCTGTTTTTTTGTATATTTACAGTTTTTTGTGTATGATCTTACCACACATAAGCATGAAACTAAAAACTTATTTATAATCATTGTTTAAACAAATTATTGTTATTATTTATTAACTTTCTCAAAAATAAAGCTAGAAACTTGAGGTTTTTTTAAATATGATATCTTTTATGTATGATGTAACCAAACCTGAGCATCAAACGTAAAATTTGTTTACAACCATTGTTTAAACAAATTATTGTTATTATTTATCAAGTGTTTAGACAATAAAGCTAGGAACGCGCGGTTTTTATTACATTTTACAGCTTTTCATGTATGATATAACTAATCCTAAGCTCAAAAAACAAATTTATTTATAACCATTGTTTAAACAAATTATTGTTATTATTTATCAAGTTTTTAAAAAAAAATCTAGAAACTTGTGGTTTTTTTACATTTTATTGCTTTTCATGTATGATGTGGCGAAACCTAAGCATCAAACTTGAAATTTATTTATAACCATTGTTTAAACAAATTATTGTTATTGTTTATCAAGTTTTTAAAAAATAAGGCTAGGAACTTGCGGTTTTTTTTACATTTTATTGCTTTTCATCTATGATCTAACCAAACCTAAGCATCAAACTTGAAATTTATTTTTAACCATTTTTTAAACTAAGTTATGTTTTCATTTAGTAATTTCTTATAGAGCAAAGCTATATACTCACATTTTGTTTAGGGTTTGTAATTTTTTATGTTTGTAATGGCTAAAGATATGTATCATACGTACAATTTATTTACAATTTACAATTTATATCCTTAAAAAAAAATAACTGACAATTTTTTTATATTTATTCTTAAATAGTTGCAATAGTAAAAAGAAATACAACTTTAAAGATTAATTTTACAAAAACTTGATAACAAATTACAATAATTTGTTTAAACAATGGTTGTAAATAAATTTTACGTTTGATGCTTAGGTTTGGTTACATTATATACACAAAATACTGTATAATGTAAAAAACCGCAAGTTGCTAGCTTTATTTTTTAAAAAGTTAATAAATAATAACAATAATTTGTTTAAACAATGGTTGTAATTAAATTTTAAGTTTGATGCTAAGGCTTGGTTACATCATACATAAAAAGCTGTTAAATTTAAAAAAACGTAAGTTCCTGGCTTTATTTTTTGAAAAGTTGATATAAAATAACAACTATAATTTTTTTAATTAAATTAGCAAAGAATCGTTTTGCCCCGCTGAAATGATGGGCCCTAATAAAAATAAAAAAAGTGTCCTTGAGGTCAACACCCTTTGCTTTTCGAAGATTAGCATGTTTCCAGGTAAAACTATATATTCTTGAGAAAAGGTAAAACAGATTTCTAAAGGAGTAAAAAATTTTTTTGGGTTGTGGCTTAGGCTTTTAATCTCTTAGAGGGCACAAGACTCAAATTCTAAATAAAGTAGATTTTCTTAAAAGCTTCCTTTTTTTTTGGGATAGGTGGCTCTTCCATCAAACATAACTGTTTAGAAAAGTCCCATCTCGCCTTAAGCCACGCCCCAGAATTTTTTCGGGGGTTAAAGCAGGAGCGTAATCTGCGTTCGAGCAGGTGGGTTTTGAAATTGTTCAAAAGCCTCGTGCCGCAGCGAAATAGACAGCACTGACGGTAGTAGTAGAGGGAGGGACACTTTCTGAAACATGCTCCGGCACACTTGCTGAAATGGACACTTACTGAAACGGACACTTACCGCGACCTTACTAGAGCTCAAAATAGTTAATAAAAATGATTAATAGTTTGAAGTTTCAAAGCAAAAAAATTGTTTCTTTAATAAATTGGTAAAAAATGATATAAATTGTTGGTAATTTTAACAGTTATTTAAAAATTAAAAACCATTGAAGGAGGATTAGAGACCTGAGACCAAAAATGGTCTTGACCCATTTTAAAGTTATATAGTTCAAATTAACTGTACGTTGTCAACTTTTAAATGTCTTATGGCGTTTTTTAAAAATTCAAAATAGCATTGCCAATATAACGGAAGAAAGGCATTCAATTAAAAAATTTAAAAATACCTCCATGTATTAAAAATCCGAAAAAGACCAACTTGCCCTCAAACTCTTTAATTAACCGTTTTGCTGTCGCTGAATGCAAATCTGATGTTGGTTTTTAAAAATTCAAAATCTCGGATCCAAAATGGCTCAGAAGCTTACTTTTTGAAAAATTAAAACCCTTGGGGGTTTTTGAGGTAGCTGATTGCGATTTTGAGGTTTCTTTTTGAAAATTCAAAATGACAGACACAAATTTAATTTAGACCCGATTTTGTACAATGCATCGAAAAAAGCTCTCGGTGAAATTTAACTATACTTTGCAGTTGTGTACTTTATTATCACCCAAATAAACAATGTTAATAAATAAACTCAAAAAAGTAAGGAGTTTTTATTTATTCAAAGTTAAAGACATTTTTTAGTATTTTTTACCCCCTCCCACCCCATTATAAGACACCGTAAGATTTTTCTTGACCCCCCCCCCCCCCGACCATTAAAATCTTACTAAGATCTATTTTTTAACATTTTTATCAAAAAAATGTTTTAAAAGCATTTTCCTAATCTAATTGAAGTAAAATTTTCATTAGATAAAATATTTGCAGTATCTTTAAAAGTAAATAATATGAATTATTAATTTATAGTAACTTTCATTACAGTCTTAAAGGCATGCACTGAAAGAGTGGTTTTCAGTTTGTAATCGAGGATAATCGTGTAAAACCAACATTTTTCCCAGCGAAGATAGTAAATTTTTAATGCAGGAGTTACAGTTCGCCTCTTTTCCCGGTTTTCTGTTTATCGAGTATTTTCATAAGACTCGAGAAACAAGAAAACCTAAGAAAAATCGGCCTTATAGATTGACCTGTGTCTTGCCCCGGGTTCCCTGGAAACTCAATTTTTATAACGCAATCTTAAAAATGGCGTGATTCGGTTCTCTGTAGATAACCAGAAAGTAACAGATTTAAGAAATATTCACTATGTGACGTCAGAGTGCAAACAAATACAGTCCAAATTGCATGTCTCCCACTTTTCTACTTTTCTTGCACGCACTGTTTGACCAACAGAACCGAGTCGATGTCTTTAGCGTGAGTAGTACAGCTTCAAAATCTAACCTGACCGTATCACTAGCGCGGCGTGTTGACAAGTAAAAAAGTGTGTGACATTTATTTTGGATTCTATTTGTGTACACTCTGACGTGACATAGTGAATCGTTCTTAATTCTGGAACTTTCTGGTTATCTATACAGAGAACCGAATTACGCCTTTTATGACTTTGTTATGAAAAGTATCGTTTGTAACTGAATGCATAAAGCAGTCGTTTTGAAACTTGCGCAATTTTCGGAACTCGTTTCACTCGTTGCAAAAACATTGCACTCGTTTCAGAAACGACTGCTTGTCACGCATGTTACGAAATATACTATATTATCTATTTTACGTTATTTTATTTACTTCTTACTTTTACTATTATTATTATTTTTAATTTAATTTATTTTATTTTATTTATTTCTTACTTTATTATTATTATCATATTAATTTGTTTCATTTATCGGCTGGGAGACGGTGGGAGGCGGTGATTGGTTCCTCTTTTTTCTACTCTCGTTCTTGTAACGCGCTGGACCTAACGACCTAACGCACGCTCCGCGATCCGCTCCGGGGTACCCAATTCTGTTCTATCAGTTTTAAATTTTTCTTTTTAACCTAAAGTTTAAATAAATGTTTTTAGTATTCTGGTAAACTGTGCGCGTTTTTATCTCCTTAAGTTTTATTCTTTCCGTTTAAACGACGCACCGCTTTTTTTCCTCTCGATTGTGGAAACTCATTGCGGAGATTGACTTGAGAATTGCAACACCACTGTTCCGGCATCGTTCCAGTTCAAGGCGATTCCAACACGTGGTCACCAACGAGATCATTCATCGTCGTTCCAGCGTATTTCCTTCTTGTGAAAATTTATCTTCTGAATATTTCGTTGTTCGTTTTCTGTTGCAGGCTTGTAACAGTGCTTGATTTTGTGTTTCTTTTGTCTTTTTATATATTGAAATATGTATTCTGTGTATTATTCAAATATTATTGATTGTCGGGATATTTAAGTGCGTGCGGTGTTTTATCTAGTGCGTTTGTCAAGTTACCAGCCTTCGTCGGAAGTTAGAGTACTTTCGACAAAAGGTACTGGTAGACGCTTGGCTCACTAGGCTCTGTCTTACCCCCCCCCCCCCCCACGTTACTTTGCGTTTCCTCGTCTCACAAAACCTTTTCACTTGTGTCCATTATTCTGTTTGTTATGAAAATACCTTATGGATAATCACGTAGACGATAGCGTAATTGCGAACTTGCAGACGACGCGGAAACGAAAACGTCATGGGAATCCTCGTAAGCTCCCGGGAGAGAGTTTTCGCCTGCGTGCCCAAAAAGTCGCTGAACTTCAGTCTCTCCTGCCTTTGACCCAGCTGCAGGTCTCCACCATCACTCCCGCCTCTGTCCCGATTCCGGCGTTACAGAACGCGACTTGTAAGGATCTCCCTATTGCGCAAGAACTTTTTAAGCGGGAAATTTTATTCATTCCAGTCGAGATCTCCCCTGAGAAATTTTCCGAATCCCCGATCAAAATCAAAATCAAAATTTTCATTTTGCATGATTTTTCTAATTTAATTGCTTCTATAGTAAAAATGAATGGATAAATTATAATACTTAATGTTTAATGTCTTAAAGCGTATCAATTAAATCCCTCTTCAAATTAAGAAAAAAAAAATTCTGTTAATTAAAAAAATATTATGTAAGATTTCACAGGAACCCCCTCCCCCCTATGTAACATACCGTAAGATTTCATCAAACCCTCCTTCTCTGGATTATTTGTTTTGATGTTAAAATACACCAACTAGGCTTGGTCCAGATTAAAAAACTTGAAAATTCGGAAAAGCCGCTTAACTGCAGGTTTATCCAACTTCAATATTATATTATAATGTTAAATTATGGTTATGTAGAATATTATATAGAATGTGATTGCATATTTGATGAAATAAACAAGTATATTGAACTTTCGGGCCAATTAACATTTTACGACACGCAGCTTCAACAGACTTTTGATTAAACCAACAATTGAATATAAATCATATTCAAAATATTATTAATAAAACTGAGTTTCCACTTTTTTATAATAACATTTTATTGCACTGGCATTGTAATAAACATTATTTCTACGGGGTGCGTCGATTTGTTCAATCGCTTTTTATTTCTTGGGTTTTTAAACAAATTTTTAGGTATTATAATGTTTGGAAATAATTTAATGTCAAAATTAAAAGTTGCTGGATCAGACTAATATTTGCACAAACTTTAGTGCCATCGGTAAGTACTTTAACCACCAAATATTCTGCAATTTAATTTTAAATTGTAGAGGGGGGAGGCGGTTAAAGATTTGGGTAAAGTAAGAACATTGAGTTTTTCAAAAAATCGTAGCCGCTAAATAACGAAATGAAAAAAAATTTTATCTGTATGTTTTCGTAAGGTTTTTTCTGCTCTTTCACATGGTAAAAAAGTTTTTTTTTTTAAATAAAAATTTAACCTTTTTTTTTAAAATTAAAAATTTTTTTGACTTTTTTTCAAAATAAACCCTTTTTTCTTTGTTTTTTGTCTTAAAAGAAAGCTCAAGTTGTGTAGTTTTAACATACCAAAAGATTAATTTTAGGGCTCCGTACACCTTCGGTGTTCGGCGGAACCCTTATAGCGAGACTCGTGCGTCCGTAGCCAAAAACCATTCCCCCCCCCCTTAACTTCTAAACTATTTGACCTAGAAGGCTGAAATTTGGTACACTTATGTATTTTCACGTGTAGATTGCACGTAAAATATAGAGAACATGATCTGAATTTATGACCATAGCGTTGTCAAGGAGAAACTGCAAATTTCCGAAAAAAAAGTTTGTTTTCTTTAACTTTGCCATTATTTGAGCTAAAGGGCTAAACTTTGGTACACTCGTAGATTTTTGCATGCAAATTTCGGAAAAATTATGTTTTGAAATAAAATTGAATATTATGAGGTCACAAAAAAAAAATTCAAATAATCACTAAAAAGACGTTTAGACCCCTATGCTAGAGCTCATCCTAATTGCGGGTTGCGGGCACCCCCACGTAAAATTTTCCTAACAAGCATAAACTACTGATATTATTATTGTGAGTCATGTCTGTTGACAGTACGAAGTTTTCGTGATCATGGTGAAATAGTATACTCATTTGTGTCGTAGCTACAAGGCATCATAAAGAAAGTCAGTAAGAAGCAGAAACGATAGTGATTATTGCTGGTTTAGAAGTGCGAGAAATCGTTTTAAATTTTTAACGAAAAGGTGAGTTTTTCATTTTGTTAGGAGGTGTTGTGATTATATATTGTGAGTTAATATAGTATTTAATAAAAATTGATGTAAAACGTAATTTTTTCGTCTCTTCAAGAAATGTCTGTAATTCCTGGTTATGGGCACCGTCATGTAACCGGTTGTGGGCACCCCTGTTTTTTTCATCTAATGTGTGTGATCGGTTGATAAAGAGCGAAATATTCTTGTTTATCTTTACGTAACGTATGTTATAACTGTTTTCATGCTTTTTAACGTTTTTTTAGCGAATTTAACACCGGAAAAATCATTTGATATTTAAATAATGGATTATATTAATCTGTTCAGACTTTAGTGTATTAAAATCACAAAATTGGAGTTGGCTCGAATTTACGACTCGAGGCCAGTTGCCAGTTCAAATATTACCGGTAAAAAGAAAGTGACGTGTTTGGGAAGCGTGTGGTGGCAGCACCTCTCGGTGGCCAACTTCTCAGCTGCTCGCCGGTCGCGTCTATCAACACGTGTTTCAGCTTTAAAATTTCTCTGTGAATGTAAGGCTATTGTCTCACGCGTTTTCGCATTTTTGTAAGGTTTTGTTCTCAAGGTTCATCTCATTTTGTATTCCTCAAAAGGACTACTCAAAATTGTATTGTGTGTGTTGTTTGGTGTATGATCACCAGAAATTACAAGTTTAATTTCTACGGAAAGAACTCAAATACAAAGGACATAATTTGCTGTGTGTGTTTGTGCTTTTTAATTGCTTGACCACGGAATTTACTCAATAAAACAAGGTATTTCTCATAATTAAAGGTGTTCTCATTTTATTGAATTTTATTTATTCTCTGAAAAACTATTTTCCGTAAAGTGAAATTCTTAAACCTTTTCCTCACTTCCCGGTATTGCTCAAAACATAATCTATTAGAAGCCCTTAAGAGTTGCCTAGTAGAAAAAAAATCTGTTAAATGGACTGCTAAAGAATATGGCATTCCTCGGAGCAGTTTGCAACGCTATATGAAGAAAGTGCAAGGCCATTTTGAGGACATTTTAACCGTGAAAGATTGTGATTTGTTGGAATTCGTCCGTAATTGCACCCAACGGACACCATCAAACATGGTAAGTTTATTGTTTACCTTTTCTTTATTCGATTTATTTATTTAATTTTTATTTAATATTTATTTATTTAACATTCTTCACTTTTTAAAGGTTTTCTCTTTGGATCAAGAAAAGGATCTTGTCCAATATATTTTGAAGTGTGTTAACCATTATTATGGCTTAAGCATCAACGAACTTAAAGAATTGGCATATCAATTTGCAAAAAAAATCGCAGTGGGCTACCCGAAAGTTTGGGATGTAAATCAGAAAGCGGGCCGTTATTGGTATTCGAATTTTATGCGTTGACACCCCGAACTAGCTTTGCGCTCACCGGAACAGACCTCTATCCACCGTGTGAAAGCCTTTTGTAAAACAAATGTTGACAGTTTCTTCAAGAATTTAGGCCAGTTGATCGATGAATATCATTTCGAAGCGACTCACGTTTATAATATGCATGAAACTGTCTTTTCAATTGTCGCCACGAAATTAGACAAGGTAATTGCTCTGAAGGGAACGCGACATGTCGGAAAGTTTGAGGCCGCTGAAAGAGGAACAATGATCACAATGGCGTTAACAGTAAATGCTGCTGGCAACACCATTCCACCGTTTTTTCTGTTTCCTAGAAAAAATATGCAGACCACCTTCTTATACAATGTCTCAGCGGGGACTGCTGGTTTTGCTAATGGTTCTGGCTGGATGTGCGCACCAGAGTTTCAGCGATATATGAGGCATTCTCTGAGCAAAAAGCCATCCTAAAAAAAAGTTGCCTAATGTTTTGGTCAATGATATGTAGTCAAAAAACAAAAATTTTAAGTAGGTTCTTAGGTCTGTGTAATGCGTGGTTCCCATGTTATCAGGGGCCCAATTTTATTGCAGCGTAATTTTCAACTGCCAATAACTTTTAACCGGATAAATTGATTTAAAAATCTTATGGGTGTTTTTTGTGCAGAATTTCCTAAACTTTCAAATAAAATTACTCATTATTTTTATAATTTTATTTTTGACAAGAAAAATGCAAAAAAATGTTTGTTTTTTAATTTTTTACCAACACTCCCCCCTAGGAACTTTTTCATAGCTACCTAGAAATGATCCTTATTTTATAAGCTTTTAAACCCCCTAAATGCCATTTTGGGAGAGCAAGATTCGTAGAAGCTATAGGTGAATGTGTGTTACAGTATACCTTACAAATTTGCATCCAGTTTTCTTTTATATAGTCTTAAATGTTTTTAATGTTACCAACTTTCTATACTTGAACAAAAAAGTGAAAAAATAGTATATATTGTTTTTTCTACAACAAAAAGAACGATTTGTAAGGTGTACTGTAACACACATTTACCTATAGCTTCTACGAATCTTGCTCTCCCAAAATGGCATTAAGGGGGTTGAAAAGCTTATAAAATAAGGATCATTTCTAGGTAGCTATGAAAATGTTCCTAGGGGGAAGTGTTGGTAAAAAATTAAAAAACAAACATTTTTTTGCATTTTTCTTGTCAAAAATAAAATTATAAAAATAATGAGTAATTTTATTTGAAAGTTTAGGAAATTCTGCACAAAAAACACCTATAAGATTTTTAAATCAATTTATTCGGTTAAAAGTTATTGGCAGTTGAAAATTACGCTGCAATTAAATTGGGCCCCTGATAACATGGCAACCACGCATTACACAGACCTGAGAACCTATTTAAAATTTTTGTTTTTTGCTTACATATCATTGACCAAAACATTAGGCAACTTTTTTTAGGGTGGCTTTTTGCTCAGAGAATGCCTCATATGCGACATTTAGTCACTCATGTTAAGCCTACGCCAGCTTCTCCTATCTTGCTGCTTCTTGACAACCATTCGTCACATTTATCTGTTGAAGCCATCGATATTGCAGTTGCCAACGGAGTTCAAATTCTCTCTTTCCCACCCCACTGCAGTCACAAATTGCAGCCTTTGGATGTGTCCGTTTTTGGACCAGTAAAGACTTATGACAAGTCTCAGTGTGCTGCTTGGCAAAAAAACAATGCCAATAAGGTAAAATTGCATAACGATATTCTTTACATTCTTCAAAACCTTGACCATTAATTTCAATTAATATTTTTAATTTTTGCATTTTTCTTCTAGGTGTTAGAAATTCGGCATGTTGCTGGCTTGGTGTGCAAGACTCTTGATCTGGCATTGATTCCGAAAATAATAAAATCTGGTTTCAGTGCTACTGGAATCTGTCCATTAGATGCAGACATTTTCAGTGATTCTGATTTTGTTTCAGCTGTTGAGCAAAATGAAGCTGCAGCTATGAGCGAGCCTTGTTTGGATGAAGAGGATCAGCGACAAATTGTCGTGCTTGGTTCAGCTGTTGGACGTGATGCGGTTGTGCTTGAGCCAGATGTTGTACGTGAGGATCTTGTGCTCGATGCACTAGAACCTTCTACATCAAGTGTGTCTTTGGCACCATCAAGTTCGACAACATTTTCAACGAGCAACCAATCACTTTTGCAAGAAATTGGTCCTCTACAAGCAGATACACCAAAGAAGCCTTCAAACCGTGATCGAAAACCGATGCGAAGCACTATCTTTACTTCTCCTGAATGCATTGCCTTTTTAAAGGAAAAAGCAACTAAAAGAGCAGCTGAGCAAGCGGATATGCAAGCTGATGTTGCAGCAGGAGTTTTTCTCAAGAAAAAGCGTGGTCGAAAGGCAAAAGAAACAAAACGATCAACTAAGCTCACCAAGGCAACGCCATCTGAACCACCTGCTAAGCGTTACAAGGTACAGAAGTCTCCATCACTTGACGATGATGAGGACTTCTGTCTCATCTGCTTAGACCTTCTGCCACGGAAATTGACTGCCGCAAACTCCATTGAATGCAATGAATGCAGTCGCCCGGTGCATTTAAAGTGCGCTAATATGCGTACCAGTTACTTCACATGCAAGCACTGTGATTCGGATTTAGAATATTAAGAGGGCGATTTTAAAAAAATAAAATAATAGATCATTATAATTTAAATAAATATGACATTATTTTTTAGTTTATGACAGTATTAAATTATTACTATAAGAAATCATTAATACACTAATTATGTTTATGTTAATATCATGTTGTTTTGTTCTTGATAACACTGTACGTTTGTAAAACAAATAAATTTTCATTTATTTCTTTATTTCTGGTAGTTTTCCTCCATAATTTTTAATTTTTAGCACATTTTTCAAGGGTACCCACAACCGGTGACAAATGTTCATTTTCCAAAAAATTGACATTTCACTAAATTCTTCATAAAATGTTTCTACTTTCAGGAGTCAATTTACTTTCTTCACAGACAGCTACCTAAGGTCTCTAGCTTTCAATTAGGCTATATATCTTTCTGTAACATGTATTTGGTGAAAAGTTATAATGCAAAAACAAAGCGGTACCCACAACCGGTGCCCTCCCCCTACCCCTCAAACCTATAAAATTTTTATTTGTATACTCAGAATTTAAAAAAACGATATAAAACGCAATTGAAAATTGTTATCACTTTTTTTTAAAATAATTGAAAAATTATGAAAAAAACAAAAAAAATTTTAATCTTATACAAGGCTTGATTAAGGCTGCCACAGGACCTATAATCAAGACTGTTATATGCCCTGAAACCCTATAAAAATTTCAGGGCCTCCCCCTAAAACAAATTCTTGATTTTCATGTTATTTATATGAAATACAAGCCTGTACCCTTAAGCAAAAGTTTTATGTACTTGAAGGTAGTTGTTAATAAGGTATATCTTTGTTTCATAAATGTACGGAACCCTAGATTTTGGTACGGGTGTAACTCGTACTTGCCCGATTTTTTTTTATTAGGAAGTTTTTACAATCCTACATTAAATAATATCTAGCTAAAGTATATCCAACCAATGAAAATTTAAATAAGTCATTTTTACATCCACATATTTATGCATGTGCCGCGTCGCGCTGCACGACTTCTTTAAAGCTACTTGTTATAGATGTTTTAATTTCAGTGCGCGTTTAATGTAGTGTTATGAATTTTGATATAAAAATATCTTATTTAAATTTTCAATGGTTGGAAATACTTAAGCTAGATATTATTTAATGTAGGATTGTAAAAACTTCCGAATAGAAAAAAATTTAACACTCTACCTTTATTTTTATGGATGATATTTATTTGTTAATTAATTTTTTATAAACATTTATTTATAAATCATAAAATTATCCAAAATATTTCATATAGGGTTCGATGGTTGCGCATTTTGATAAGCTTCAAAGTGGTGTATTTAGAATTCCCGTGACTTAATTTTTTTGTAAATTATTTCAATTTTTATTAATTTTTATTAATTAATGAATTAATAATTCGAAAACAACAAAAAACGTCATTTTCTTCTTTTGGTATGTGTAAAATACACAACTTGAGCTTTCTTTTAAGACAAAAAAAAGAAAAAAGGGTCCATTTTAAAAAAAAAGTCAAAAAAATTTTTAATTTAAAAAAAAAGTGTTAAATTTTAATTTAAAAAAAAAAACTTTTTTCCATGTAAAAGAGCAGGAAAAAAACTTACGAAAACATAGAGTTAAAATTTTTGTTTATTTCCTTCTTTAGCGGCTACGATTTTTTGAAAAACCTAATGTTCTTACTTTACCCAAATCTTCAACCGTCTCCCCCCTCTACAATTTTAAATTAAATTCCATAATATTTAGTGGTTAAAGTACTTACCCATGGCACTAAAGTTGGTGCAAATATTAGTCCGATCCAACAACTTTTAATTTTGAGAAAATTTGCCCTATATATATATGTTACGGTAAAAGTACAAAATTGGTAAATGTGCACATTTACCGGTAAATGTACACATTCACCAATTTAGTTAGTGAATGTATGAAATTTTAAAAATAATGAAAACATTGCGTACATTTGTAAAATTGGTAAATGTGCGCAGTGACCATCGTTGGTTGGTAAATGTTGATATTTTATTTTGTAAACATTTCAATGAGATACAAGTCAAATTTTTTTATATTTATTAAAACAACAACTGCATCTTTTTCAATTTATCCTCAAAAAACCAAAATCACTATTATTTATCCTTATCACAGTCTGCTGTTTTTGCAGATCAATTAAATCCACTTAACATCTTGAATTAAATTCTGAGCTGTTTCACAACTTTTTCTCTTTTCTTTTTTGGCATGATTCACAAAGGGTTAAATATAACATTATTATCTCAATTGTAACATTTGCAACTTTTTCTTTTAGGTCCATCATGACTTTGTTTCGTTCACCATGTTCAACATTTAAATAAGCATCATGAATAACATCAAAAGAATCATCATTCGTCACAAAATATTTCAGTTTACTGTTTTTAGAAAGAGAAGAAATTAATTTTGTTTCCTTTTAATTTCATTTTAGCATCACACACTTCTTGCACAATTTCAATATATTCTTCCTTGGATAAATAAAAAAAATTATTATTTTTTGCATTTATAATATTTTCTACAAATTCTTTAAATTGTTTTTTCATTTCAACACATTCACTCATTTTTATTTCGCGAAATTAAAGTGAACTCACAATTTATCAATCAAAAGCAAACTGATAGAATAATAACTAAGATTGACAATATAAACATTATTCTTTTACAAATCTGTCCTCTTTGTATAAGTTTGATTTTTATCTCATTAAAAGGTTTAGATAATAAAATATCAACATTTACAAACCAACGATGGTCACTGCGCACATTTACCAATTTACTCGGTAAATGTACATAATTTTTTCCTTAATATAAAAATTTCTCACTTCACCAAATAGCGCGGTGAATGTGCACATTTACCGGTGTTCGTACATTTACCGTAACATATATATATATATATGTATATATATACCGGGTGTCCCTACATAACGTAAACATATTTAAGGGTTGATATCAGCTCAAAAAATTAAGTAATCAAAGTGTTGCTCGTCTTTTGATTGAACTTTAATTGCTCGAGTTATTTGCAATTCCAAATTGGCCAATCACGCATCGCCTATACCTTGGAGGGCATGTTCTACTTCATAGTTTATTCCCTCAAAGCTGAAAAAAAGAGTTGAAAAAAAGAGTCTTAATAAGCGTGAAGAAAACGAAAATCAAGCACAATAGGGTTCGAAGGCCACGGGGATCTTACGGTCCAGAGGGTGATCCGCCTTCACTCTTTGTATTGACAAAAGTTGACACCTTCAACTCTTTTTTTTCAGCTTTAAGGGAATAAACTGTGAAGTAAAACATGCCCTCTAAGGTAAAGGCGATGCGTGATTGGGCAATTTGGAATTGCAAATAACTAGAGCAATTAAAGTTCAATCAAAAATCAAGCAACACTTTGATTACTTAATTTTTGTAGCTGATATCAACCCTAAAATATATTCACGTTATGTAGGGACACCCGGTATATATCACAGTGGGTCTCAATTCACTTCAACCCAAAAGTGCTTGTACATCTCGGTTTTTTTTATATTGTTTCTGGGATGCCTCCTGATGATTTTAAGCCAAAAATGAAAAAAATCGGTTTGGCCCTTTCTGAAAAAACTAATTTTTTGAATTTTTTAAAGAGGTTAATCAACATATTTTAACAAAAATACATTTAAATAGAATATATTTTGATTTGAGCAATTAGAAAGGACATAACAAAGAAGGCCCTAGGTGCTAAATATCTTGCGGTAACTTTATCACATCTAAATTCACGAAATTTCGTGAAAAATCGGCACAAAATTTTAAAGATTACTCTTTTCTCGTGCATATCAGGTCTTAAATATCTATAGAGAAATTAAAGCTTATAAAATTTGCAAGAAAATAAAAAAAAAGTACTGTATCTCCAAAATTGTGGGATATATGACCTTTTAAAATCAGATTTTAACAGAAAATTCCTTTAAAAAATTTTTTATTTTAGTTTTTGCAAAATAAATAGTTTTGTGTTCATCTGAGGCAAATATGTCATCATAGATAAAATAAAGCAGACTTAATTTCGAGTAAATCTGTCATAGGGTCAGTTTTCTATCTTTAATAGAATCAAAGTTATGATCTTTTAAAAATTACTCTATTTTATAAACTTTTATTAAATAATTCATTTTTTTAAATTTTTCGTTTCTAAAGGTTGAAAAAAATTTTATAATAAGAGAAAAGCTGAAATTGTCTTTATTAAAACTTATGTTTTGTTTTTGGTGTATAAAATTAAGGGTTAAAATTTCATAATTCTGTCAGAGGAGTATAAAAATGTCGAAAAATCATGCAAAAACGCATGACAAGAATCGTTTTCAAATTTGCTTATTGGGTTTTGGAAAGAAGAAAATAATGGTTAAAATTCTAAGCAAAGTAAAAGATTATTTTAAAAAATTTGTTGAATATGATGCCGATGATGCTAAACTTCCTGCTCTTCTGTGTTCTGGTTGCAAAAGAGATGTTTATCGAATTTTGAAAGATGATACAGGGAAAGTTATCAAAATACCAGATTTTTCTGATCTTGAGCCTAAAAGGATGACACGCTCAAGTAGTTGTACCGTTTGTAATTGTGTTGTTTGTCAATTAGCAAGGACACGGAAAGAGGGAAATTTTTCAAAAGCTGTTTTACCTAAGCGAGAGAGCATACTGACGGATGTTACTAATTAACAAAGCACAGGTCATTAATTGATAATAGTGCACTACTGTCCTAATAATAATAATAATAATAATATTATTGTTTTTGGTAGCTCTAAAAAAGCATCCAACAAAGTTCTCGACCATTGCTTAAGAACATCGGCGGCTATGGGCGAGGACAACAGTGCAAGAAAGATGAGAAACGTCTCGAGTAAGTGGATCACGCTCTTGCTAACCTTCCAGGATGGAGGGAGCAGGAACGAATGGAGTAAGTAAAGCAAGAATGGGAGAGGTTGTTTTAGTGCGGTATTGCCACAGCACGTGGTTGAGTCCCACACGAACAAATGCGTAAAAGCATTTCTTCCTCTCCTAAACTTGTTTTGTACAAAAAAAAAAAAAAATATTATTGTTTATAATTATTATTATTATTGAAATATAATTGCTAAAACTAAGAACTTTTCAGCACCCAGGCCAGATAAGATGAATAATCTATGGTGGAAGAAGTTTACTTCAACTCACCGACATTTGGCCCGCATCTTTTCAACCTTTCTTTGCGGAGAACATCCCGTATCACAGTGGTTGGTGGAAGGTCGAACGGTACTCTTACCAAAATTAGGAGATTTGACTAATCCAAAAAATTATAGACCGATAGCTTGTCTTAACACCTGTTACAAGCTATTTACTGGCATACTAAAAGAAAGGATATTAACATCTATAAAGCCAGTTTGGAGTGCAATAAGTGAACAACGTGGGTGCAAAAAAGGCCTGTTAGGTTGTAGGGAAAACCTATTAATAGATAGCTGCGTTACCCAAGACTCGATAGTTTATCGACGCAACTTGTCAATGGCTTGGATTGATTACCGTAAAGCATTCGACTCTACGAGTCATGAGCTGATCATTAAGCTCCTCGACTGCTTACAGGTACATCCAAACATCGTGAGATGCTTGAAAGAGCTGATGCTCATATGGAGGACAAGGTTTGTTATATTATCCAACAAACAGCAGATGATAACTAACATCAACTCTTTTAGGAGAGGAGTTTTTCAAGGTGACTCACTCAGTCCTCTACTTTTCTGCATCTCTCTTTTGCCTCTGTCTATTGTGCTTCGAAAAAATCGCTCTGGATACATGTGTGGCAAACCAAGAAATAGAGTTTATAAGATCAACCATCTTTTCTACATGGACGATCTTAAGCTCTATGGATCTAATAGAGAAAAACTTAAAAATCTAGTGTTTGCAGTAGCCAAGTATTCCAGAGCAATTGGAATGGAATTTGGATTGGATAAATGTGCCGTTTTCCACTTAAGTAAGGGAAGACGTGAAACATCTGAAACACCAGGCGACTTTGAGGATCTTCAGCTCATTGGTGGCAACGCCATTCATCATCTTGGTCAAGGAGAAACATACGCATATCTTGGAATTCCACAAGCGGAGACTCAAGATGTGCGTCAGCTTAAAGATGGTCTCCAAACAAAATATCGTGGTCTTCTCAGAAAAATTTGGTCTTCCGAATTATCTGGGAAGAATAAGATACAAGCCACAAATACATTAGCCATTCCTTTGCTTCTCTATACCTTTGGAGCAGTTAAGTGGAATGTGAATGAGCTGAAGATGCTAGACAGAGAAACTCGCAAGATGATGACAATCCATCGAAGTCATCCTATAAAGTCTTCCGTGCCTCGAATTTACCTTCCGCGAGATCGGGGAGGAAGAGGTCTACTGAACTTAGAGTGTCTTCATCGTAGAATCGTTTTGACTGCTACATGCTCAATTATGAACAGTCGAGATCCTCTTTTACAATTTGTTCACCATCATGAAATTACAAATTGTGGGGTATTCTTATATCGTGCGGCAGAAAGAGCTGCGAATGAACTTCGTCTCCCATTTGATAATAGTAATGTGCTACATAAATTAGCATCGTTACCACCATTGATGCTTAAGGGCCGTGTCAATGAAGCAGAACATGCGCTTCTACTACAGGAACATAAGAGCAAATCTGTTCACGGACAATTCTACAATCTCATAAATGAAGTAGGATTGTCAGTTGGTTTGACATTTTTGTTCCTTAATCACGTCTCGAGTAAGTGAATCACGCTCTTGCTAACCTTCCAGGATGGAGGGAGCAGGAACGGATGGAGTAAGTAAAGTAAGAATGGGAAAGGTTGTTTTAGTGCGGTATTGCCACAGCACGTGGTTTGTAAAAAAAAATAAAAATAAAAATAATAATAATAATATTAATTGTTTTAATTCTCCGCTGCTTAGGAGGGATGAAGGCTTCATTTGTGAGCCAACAGAAGGAGATTCCAACCTGCGAACGTCAAGACAATTTGTAAGCAGGCAGATGCAGAAAGCAGTTTTTTTTGAACTCTCTTCTTCTGGTCCGACAGCACTGTTCCTTGTAAAAAAAACATCGTCAAAGGTAGCTCTAAAAAAGCATCCGACAATTTCATGTCCGCCGCATAGGAACATCGGCGGCAATGGACATGAAGACCCAAAGAACAGAATGCTGAAACTGTACAGAGTAAAGAAAAATGATGCTTTTGCTTACCTTCCAGGACGGAAGGAGCAAAAGTTGATAAGAGTATGTAAAGGAAGAATTGGGAGAGGTTGTTTTAGTGCGGTATTGCCACAGGATGTGGTTGAGTCCCACACGAACAAGTGCGTAAATGCATTTTTTCCTCTCCTAAACTTGTTTTGTAAAAAAAAAAAAAAAAAATATTAATAATAATAAAATATTAAGACAGAGAGATTTTCGTTCGCTTGTCAGGATGGAGTGATTAATACTTTGGTGTACCGCAGCCGTGTGGTGCACATAACTGTTGACGATTCCATCTGTTGTGCATGCAAACAATACCCGGAGACACTTAGTCATATATTAAGTGCCTGTCCGATTTATGCATGTAACAGATATATAGAAAGACACAATGCTGCACTGAAGGTTTTGTATTACCACCTTCGTCACCAGTACGGTATAGATAAGGAGCCCATTCTGCCGTATGTCCAAATGGATCAAGAGTCCGTTGTAGAAAATGACCAGTGAAGATCTACTGGAATTTTTCTTTCCCCACCACTTATCATATCAGTGCCATCAAGCCTGATATGGTCCTCCAAGATCATAAAAGTAAGATCATTTATGTGGTTGTATTTTCGGCTCCTGCCGAGAGAAACATCATTAAAAAGGAGGATGAGAAGCGGATTAAATATCAAGAGCTCTTATTCGAATTGAGTAAAATGCATCCGTGATATAGAGTTCACTTGATTGTTTTAATTCTCGGATGCTTGGGAGGGATGAAGGCTTCATTTGTGAGCCAACTGAAGAAGATGCCAACCTGCGAACGTCAAGCCAATTTGTTAGCAGATAGAATGCAGAAAGCGGTTCCTTTGAACTCTCTTTTTCTGGTCCGACAGCACTGTTTCTTGTAAAAAAAACATCTTTAAAGCATCCCACAATTTCATGTCGGCCGCATAAGAACATCGGCGGCAATGGACATAAAGACCCAAAGAACAGAATGCTGAAACTGTACAGAGTAAAGAAAAATGATGCTTTTGCTCACCTTCCAGGACGGAAGGAGCAAAAGTTGATAAGAGTATGTAAAGCAAGAATTGGGAGAGGTTGTTTTAGTGCGGTATTGCCACAGGATGTGGTTGAGTCCCACACGAACAAGTGCGTAAATGCATTTTTTCCTCTCCTAAACTTGTTTTGTAAACAAAAAAAAAAAAGTTTTAATTTATATTTCCTTTTACATGAATTTAACTGTTATACTCCGAGACGTTCTAATCTTTAGAACTTTTTTGATTCCTCATGAGAAAGCTTTGAGATCGTTAAAATTTTCATTCTTCCTAAAAATATGTTTTTCGACTCATTTTCATTTAAAAATCGAATTTTTTTATTTTTATGCAAGTGTCCAGATTATGTGTAGGTATATATATATATATATATATTAGGGTGTCCGTTATTTTGCGAAAGTTGCAATTTTTTAGGTCACCGGGCTGAATTTGCTTTAGAATGTGAAAAAAGTTAGATGTGCACAAAGACAGCCCAATCAATTAATATTAACCCGTGCCACCAAAGGGTTAAAGTTTACATGGGGTTTTACACGGGATAAGTACACTTTTGTACATTTTGTATAATAACTTTTCGTTTTATTAATCTGTTTCTTTGACAATATGTATATTTATGGTTTTTGGGATGCTGAACTCGAATCCGATGTCAAAAATAAGCTGTCAATAAAGCTGTCAATATTTTAAGTCGACAGTTTTATGGAATTTTACATTAATTTACTCCTATAATGTAATTTAAGAACACTAAGGTCAATCCAAATAGCAATATGTATTATTGATAGTTGACAGCTGTCAATTAAGCTGTCAAACTTTAAAAAAGGAGAGCTTTTGACATGTTTTTACATTAAATTACCCACATGAGCATATAAAATTATTTTAACAACACTGAGATAAACCTTAATAGAAATATGTAATATTGAGAGCTGTCAAATGTCAATGAAGCTGTCAAACTTTTGAGAAAGAGACTTTTTACATTAAATTATTCATATCCATGTCAGGTATATGAGACAGTATATCATGACGTATATTATGACAGCTATCAATTAAGCTATCAAGTTTTTTAAAATCAGAGTTTTTGACAGTTTTTACATTAAATTACCCACTTACCCATAAAAATATTTCAAGAAAACTGAGATAAACCTAAATAGAAATATGTAATATTGACAATTTACAACTGTCAATTAAGCTGTCAAACTTTTGAGAAGGAGACTTTTTACATTAAATTACTCATATTCAAGTGTTTTTAAGAACCCTAAGATTAATTCTAATAGCAATATGTATTCTTGAAATATTCAATAATATATATTTATATTTAGTTAACTCAGTGTGAACTTAGTGTTCTTAAAATACTTTTATATGAGTATGTGAGTAATATAATGTAAAAACAGTCAGAAACTCTCGTTTATAAAATCTTGACAGCTTCATTGACAGCTGTTAAATAAAGCTGTTATTTGAAGAATACATATTTCTATTAGAAATATTCACAGTATTCTTAAAAACACACACATATATATATAAGTAATTTAATGTAAAAAGTCTCCTTTTCAAAAGTTTGACAGCTTAATTGACAGTTGTAAATTGTCAATATTACATATTTCTGTTTAGGTTTATCTCAGTTTTCTTAAAATACTTTTATGGGTAAGTGGCTAATTTAATGTCATAACTGTCAACAACTCTGGTTTTTAAAAACTTGATAGCTTAATTGACAGCTGTCATAATATACGTCATGATATACTGTCTCATATACCTGACATGGATATGAATAATTTAATGTAAAAAGTCTCCTTCTCAAAAGTTTGACAGCTTTATTGACATTTGACAGCTGTCAATATTACATATTTCTATTAAGGTTTATCTCAGTGTTTTTAAAATAATTGTATATGCATATGTGGGTAATTTAATATAAAAACATGTCAAAAACTCTCGTTTTTTATAGTTTGACAGCTTAATTTGGATTGACCTTAGTGTTCTTAAATTACATTCTAGGAGTAAGTTAATGTAAAATTCCACAAAACTGTCGACTTTAAACAATTGACAGCTTTATTGACAGTTGGCAGCTGTTAAACCTCATTTTTGACATCGGATTTGAGTTCAGCACCTCAAAAACCATAAATATACATATTGTCAAAGGAAAAAATTAATGAAAAGAAAAGTTATTATACAAAATGTACAAAAGTGTACTTATCCCATGTAAACTTTAACCCTTCAGTGGCACGGGTTAATATTAATTGATTGGGCTGTCCTTGTGCACATCTCATTTTTTTCACATTCTAAAGCAAATTCAGCACGGCGACCTAAGAAATTCCAACTTTCACAAAATAACGGACACCCTAATATATATTTCATATAATATATTTTATATCTATTTTATAGAAATTTAAGAAGTATAAAGCTTTGTCTGTGAATTTTTTAAAAATTAAGGCGTAACAACAATAAAAGTAAGAAAATTGATTTGAGATCAATGAAAATAAAATTAAACCGAAAACTAATTTTCATCATTGATCGGACAAGCAGTTATGACAAATGTACTGCTCATCTCCTCCAGTACAAGCTTCATGTGACCATCCTTTGCATTCAGTGCACTGAACCCATGTCTTATTTGACTTGCTTTTGGTAAAGGCCTCAAGACAACAAAGGCAAAAGCAGTTATTTTCTCCATCATAATTTTTTTTGTCCTTGATTTTGTTTCTCTTCTTATTAACAATCTTTGATTTGTTATTCTTTGCCTTTTTCGATTTTCCTTCATTAAAATTACGGCTTTTTATTGTCTTCATCTTTTTTCTAGCTTCAATAGCAGCAATTTCATTTTTGACAGGCGAGTCAGTTAAAACAGCAGATTTAATTTTCCGTCTATTAGTTTGTTTCCATTTTCTTGGTGGACCCTTTGGTAGTGGTCTAAATACTTCCGGTGAAAATGCATTAGATCTAGAAGAAATAGCACTACAAGCTTTATATGTGGAAGCAATAGGTTTCATATTATGATGAGGTCTTTCACTCAGGTTTTGTTCTCCAGATGCAATATTTTCATTCCTCGTTACGTCGTCAGATCCATTAGGAGCAGCAGTTCTTGTTTCTGAGTTTTCTATAACATTTAAGACTTGTTCAGGCACTGTGTTTAATAAAACTCGATCAGTGACTTGACTGGGCAGAAAATCGCATTCTCCAAAAATATCTGTATTGACAGGCCAAACTCCTGTTGCAACAAAACCAGCTGAGATATTCTTGGTCGTTATCGCTACATTAAATGCAACTTTTGTTATTGATGGAATATCATAGATAGACATGACCTTCCCTGCATTCGAGCACATCCAATTATTACTAGCTGTATTGATAGCCTTTTTTTAGGGGTCCAAAAACAGTACGATCCATTGGCTGCAACTTTTGAGTACAGTGAGGAGGAAACGTCAGTAAAATGATATCATTTTCTCAGCAAAACTCAATGTTTTTCAAAGCTATGTGAGACGAATGATTATCCAAAAGTAATAAGACTTTGTTCTCTTTTGAAGGGCTGACGTGAGTTTTAAAATGTTGAAGAAAGGAATAGAAGTCGTCTTCTTGCATCCATCCAGACCCGTTAGCAGTTCCTACTGATCTAATTGGACCATCTCTAATAACATGATCTTGAAATCTTTCACGAGGAAAAATAAACATAGGAGGTATGAAATTACCTATGGCGTTTCCAGCTAAAGGCAACGTCACTAGAGTTCCTCTTTCCGCTGATGTCATGACACTGACTTGTTTTTCTCCGCGTCAAGCAATAACTCGGTCTGGTTTTTTGACGGTTGTTATCCCAGTTTCATCAACGTTCCAAATATCTTTGCCTTCAAGTGAATGCTTGTTTAAAACACCCTTAAGATTGTTAAAAAAGATTTCTACATTTGTTTTATTAAAACTTGTTGTGCGAGCTATGCTTGTTGGTTGAGGTAATCTTAAGGACAAGTTTGAATGGCGTTTCATAAACAACCGGAAGCGTACTTCACCTGCCATTTCGTTTTCTTCCCAGGATTTTGGAAACACTTTATTATGCTCCTTTGCTAATTTGTAGGCCAATTTTCTCGTTTCCTTTGTTTTTAGCCCGTAATTGGCAGCTGCACAAGTCAAAATATACTGGCATAAAATATTTTTCTCCTCTGCTGTAAAAATTGTCTGAGTTGCATAACCGATGGATGGAGGCTTGTTTATTGGGTTAACCTCGAATGCTTTTTTGTATTTAATAAATCGAAATAATGTAGAATAGTTAAGATTGTATAAAGACGCTGCATCTCGAACACTCACTCCATTTAACGTTGCTTCTTGATAGACCATCTCATAAATTTCCTGACTGGCTCAACCCCGATTAGTCTTTTTTATATATTTATTAGGCATTCTGAAATAATTAAATAACAGTTATTTAGTATTTAAAAAGATGAAAATTATATTTTATTAAATTTGTAAACAAAAATTAGGATGAATTAGAATTTTCGAAAGATTATTTAACCACCAAGAAAAAAATACTACTTAAAATTTAATAAATTACTTTTCTTTTAAAACAAGTTAATAAATACATTCATATTTACAAAAATTGTATTTTTCTTCACAATAGAATAACTTAAAATGTAAGAATTGATTCTACTAAGAATTTTTGTTAAAAATTGTAAACATAACCTCAAATCAAATACTACAAGTGAATTTAATTTTTCGAATTATAAGGAAACATAATTTATAAAAAAATTTTGAGCTTAAATTGCGGTTTGCATACACTTAACTTTTTTAAACACAATATATATAAGATATCAACAGATCAGTCAGATTTATCAGTTTTAGGTTGAGTTACAGAGGTTATATAGAGAAATGTAAAATATCATTGAATAAATGTAAATTAGTTAAGACGAAGGTAAATTATTAAAGTTCAAGTATTAATATTATGTGTATTTAAGATTGCTAAAAGTTTCAATAAATTTTTATCCAATTACCTGAATCAGTAAAAAAAATTTAATAAGAAAATAACAACGAATTTTACGTTGTAAAAAATTCTTCACAATATATAAGCCAATAAGTTGTCCATTAAAAACAAATATAATAACGCTCTAATTTAGCGTACATTAATGAAAATGTAATCAATTTATATATATAAACCTATAAACACTTTGGATAGCAAAACAATGGACTTATAGGTTATCTTAACAAAAAATTTTCACAATATAAGACAGAGCCACCACCGATAACTAATATAATATGGCGCTAAATTTAAAAAAATATAATAATATACCTATTTCGATATAAAGCAAGAAAAAGCCAATGTACATATAATATATGTTAAAGCATTTATTTATATATCGATTGAAACAAACAAAACGTAAAAATTGGTAAAAACTTGAAATTATTAAATTTTTTTATTAAAATTTTTTTAACTTTCGACAATATAAAAGTTATTTTACACGAAAATTTGGAAAATTGTCAATGCTTTTAAGCTATAATATGTAAAAATATACTTTAGCAAACAATTAAACAGCCATTATTCGATTTAAGCATAATTTTGAGTATACCGAGGCGAGTTGAAATATAGTCTGATTCAACTCGCCTCGGTGCGTAAAAACGTGCATTGGTTCAAATAATGATTTTTTATCGTAAATCTCGAGACTGCCACAAAAAAACAATATCATTCCATGAAACTTGAATATCCAACACTTATTAAAATAAATATTAGTACAACAACAACCTTATATGTGTCGAATAATAAAGTATCAAAATATCGGTCAGAAACTTACTTTTGGCATTTTTTTTGGACATATTTCAAATATACCTAAAAATTTTTCCTAAGACGGTCAACTAAATTTTGATCAAGTAATGAATCAAAAAAGTAATAAACCCACGTTTTTTGACTTTTCTAAAAAGTCATAGCTTTCGAGAAATCGACTCTGTTTCAACTCGCCTCTGTTTCAACTCACCTCGGTCTCCCCTATTAAAAAATAATTTTCTACAATTTTCGATTTCTTTTGCACACAATTTTTTTGCGTATTTATTAATGTATGCATTTAATGTTTGGAGGGTTGTCAGTTTACAACCACAAGTTAATTCACTGTTGAAAAGGAAAACAATGGGACAATTCCTTTCCTTGATGTACTACTCATTAGAGATGGTGAAACTTTAAAAACTAATTTGTATAGAAAACCAACAAACTCTGATAGGCTTCTCAACTTTCTTTCACATCACCCGCTAACATATAAGATCAATGTCATCAACAACCTTGTTGACAGAAGTTTATTACTATCACATACATCTTTTCACACTCAAAACTTAAACAAGGTTCAACTGATCCTTCTCTCAAACAATTATCCAACACACTTCATACAGAAATATGTTACACAGAGAATAAAACATAATAAACAAAAAAATTTAGAAACTCACAGTACACACACTACCACAACCACAAATGAAACCAACACACAATACACTGAGAAAACTGTTTAGTCATAGCAACGAAAATTTGGTTGAGCCAACCAAATTATTTGGTTGGTATTTATTCAACCAAACTATTTGGTTGAGACAACTAAATTATTTGGTTCAGTGTTGTTTGTTGGCATAACAAAAAATTTTGGTTGTCACAACTATATTTTTTCATTCGGGATAACAAAAATTTTGGTTGTCATAAAAAAAATTTTTATTTGGGAGCTAACTAACCCAGGTGTGAATTTTCAGTCGGCCAACACATATAATTACATAATTCACATGTTATTAAATTAGTTACACAAATATAATCAGATGAGAAAGTAGAAATTTCATATTAATAAAAACCTGAAACAGAAAAATTTCATTAGTCATGAAGATTCGAACCCGGGTTTTCCAGCTGCCAGTCCAGTAGGCTAACCACCACACAGTGGGATGAAAGGGCATTTTTCGTCTCAAAATTCTACCGAAGGCCCAAATCTTAAAGGATTTTAAAGTTTATTTTTTAAAAATACTCATGAAGAATTGTTTAAAGAGTAAAGTTGAAGGAAACTTGTGACTTTCCCAAAATAACCTACCTACATGACATTTTCCTAGTAAACAACACGATTTTTGTTAGAAAAATGATTTGTAAAATATATTTTCACTCATATTTAGGGCAAATTTTGATAAGAAATCTACAAATTATACTTCTACGGGTTCTAGTCTACAAACATCAACAGATTTACATTCAAAAATTCAAAATGGTGGATTATACTTGTCAATTTGATTAAAGTTCATTAAAATATCATAGTTCTTAGTTAAGAAGTGCTCAAAACAATAATTTATTTTCAAAAAACTTGACTTTTGGTGTTTCTGATTACGAACCTGAAGTTAGCTTTAAAAAAATTGTAAATGTCGAATCCAATATGGCGGCAAATATTATACAATTTGTGTTTATTTCTTTAAAATTAAGTGTTAAAAAACAATTAAGACCTCTACGAATGAATCTGAAGTTAGTCCCTCCGATTTCAAAATGGCGTATCCAATATATTGGTAAATATACAATTTGTGTTTATTTTTTTGAAATTCAGTGTTAAAAGGCAATTAGGGTCTCTACGAGTGAATCTGAATTTAGATCCTCCGATTTCAAAATGTCGAATCAAATTTTTGAAATATTTATTTATTTTATATAATATTTATAATCTAATATTTAGAAGCACTAACTTCAGATTCATTCGTAGAGGTCTTAATTGCTTTTTAACACTTAATTTTAAAGAAATAAACACAAATTGTATAATATTTGCAGCCATATTGGATTCGACATTTACAATTTTTTTAAAGCTAACTTCAGGTTCGTAATCAAAAACACCAAAAGTCAAGTTTTTTGAAAATAAATTATTGTTTTGAGCACTTCTTAACTAAGAACTATGATATTTTAATGAACTTTAATCAAATTGACAAGTATAATCCGCCATTTTGAATTTTTGAATATATATCTGTTCATGTTTGTAGACTAGAACCCGTAGAAGTATAATTTGTAGATTTCTTATCAAAATTTGCCCTAAATATGAGTGAAAATATATTTTACAAATCATTTTTCTAACAAAAATCGTGTTGTTACTAGTAAAATGTCATGTAGGTAGGTTATTTTGGGAAAGTCACAATTTTCCTGCATCTTTACTCTTTAAACAATTCTTCATGAGTATTTTATAACCGTTGGTTTAATTATTTAGTTAATAAATTAATAAACAATATAAATTTGAGTAACTTTAAATTATCCACCTTTAACATGAATTTTTAAAATAAGAAAGTTTAATCTCTTTAGAGCGGTTATAATCTGACTCGAAAAGGAAATCAAAGAAATTTTAAGTTAAGTTAATTATTCGAAAATAAGGTTCAAAATAGTCAAACTTTATCCCATCTGGGATGCGCCAGGCAGTGATTTAGTGAATAAATCACTGCCGTCCTTCCATTCAGAACAAATCTTTCTTTGATTTCAAAATCCGCCGGCCAGCTCTGTTCAGGCGGAGAGGGGCATGAGCCGACGAGCAACCAACGCTGGTCCAGTGCTGAAAGATAAAAACGGGAGGAGCTTCCCTTGGAGTTTTCCCCCCATTTTAAATAAAAGAAGCACTGATTAACAAAAACAAAACAAAGTAAATTTATTCAATAAAATTCAATGGTAAAGAATATAAATTATAAAACACAACCTCTGAGGGAGGAAATGATTCCGACCAGAAATCCGCACAATAATAAGATTAACAAGAGTGATAGTGAAACTGTGCACGATAATCTAAAGTATAGGACCATTCTAAGGTCGAATGAATGGGTTAATCTTTAATTTTAGTTTGATTAATCGAGCCGCCATTATCGTGAGCACATGGCGGATAATTAAAATTCTATTAAATTGTGAGTCGCTTACCAATAATTTGCTGAACGACGATACAGGGCCAATTCCGGCCAACACAAAACTTAAATATAATTTAAATTAAAATAATAAAGAGTCGTCATTGACTCAAAAATTGAATAAGAAAGTGTTACAAAACTTTTGGTTGCGGGACCAACTGTTAACCGCGAGGGCTCAACCAGGAAGACAGAGGGCAGTTTGTCGAAATTCGTCGGCCCTTCCGAGAATTTTCTCTCTCGCTCCTCGATCGTCGGATCTCGTTCGTCGATAACGAAATCCATATTCGCCTTCACTCGATGCGCCGTGAGATGTCCCTGCGATGTCCAAATTCGGGCTTTTAGGCAGACAGGCTTCACCATGAGAGGGCGGGAATCACATCCGCCCTTTATCCCTCGATGTACAACCCTCGGTTGTGCCCATGGCAAAAACCTGGCTGCGCCCTGGCATCCTTCCTTGGATCCTCAGGCGAAGAAAGCGAGTGCATAACGGCATGATTGGTAACATACAAAGAATAGAAAAATGATAAGTAAGCGACTCTTAAGAATACCCAATTTTCGTAGAGACTTGGAATTTCTGGTCGATATCGAAGGAATGGTTTTATACCATTCTAGTGCTTCCTGATCGAGTTCATCTAACGCGAAAGGCTCCTTCGAAAAAGGTAGAAATTGTTGACAGAACGTGCAGATAAAATCTGCAACGTTACAATTTAAAAAAAAAAAAACTTTAAAATTCTTTAAGATTTGGGCCTTCGGTAGAATTTTGAGACGAAAAATGCCCTTTCATCCCACTGTGCACCAGCCCATGAGAGATATGAGTGACCAATATGGAATAAACCTTATAGCTAAACAGTTCAGTAACATACACCGTTAGCTCAACTATCAGACCCAGGTGCGGCCGACCGTCTGGTATTGGTTTTTATTTAGATTTTTTTTATATTATTATCGGCAGCTTACTTACAAACTAATCACCAATTTTTTTTATAATTGTTTGGTTGTCACAACCAAATTATGTTTGGATGTCACAACCAATTTCTGTTTGGTTGTCACAACCAAATTATGTTTGGTTGTCACAACTAAATTATGTTTGGTTCAACCAAATAAGGCAACAAAATAATATGGTTGTCCCAAACAACTTGCTGTGTTACGCCAACCAAATCGTTTTGTTATACCAATCAAAATATTGTTGTTACAACCAACAATGGTCAACTAAGAAATATTGTTGGTAAAACTAAACCTTTTTTCTCAGTGTACATACCACTACCCTACGTAAGTGGACTGTCTGAAAAGTTACAAGGAATCTTAAAACGCTTTAACGTCCAAACGGCCGTACTACAAAACATCTTCAAAAACTGTTCCAATCATAAAAAGATAAAATTCCTTAAAATACTCTTCCCAACGTCATTTACAATATACCCTGTTCTAATTGCGATTATTCATATATTGGTACGACTGAAAGAAACATTAAACTTCGAATCAAAGAACATAAGAATGGCGTTTATAAAAAACCAGACAAATGGACATCACTCACAAAACACGCTTGGTTTGAGATGACTCACATTGTCAGCCACCCACATACAGTCAACAAAAGAAGCGACACTCAACACTTATCCTCTTTTTACAAAGCACTTCTCACTAAAAATGTTTGCCAACAATAATTTACCGTAAAACAGGCTAACTTCGCTCATGTAGTGTAACTTCGCTCAGTGGAAACTTTTTTTTTCAAAAATTATTTATTGTTATTTCTAGGAAGAAAAATATAAAATTTGCAATTGCTAATGTTAAGAAAAGTATCAAACTGTGTCTCAAGGGTATTTTAAAGTAGAATTATAGTCAAGTTTTAATAAAAATAATATTTATTTAAAGATGTCTATTTTGCTCATTAAACAAGTAGTGTGTAAAAGTCGCTTGTGAAACCTATATTTAAAATATTTTATGTTAAAATCATCTAATAATCTTATTTCCTATATCCCTGACATGATTTAGAAAAAATAAAATTACTGAAAAGTTGAATAGATTTTGAAAAAAGTCAATTTAAAAAAAATATTTCATATTTGTTGGGTAATTTCGTTCATGAATACAATGTATCATTCAATTGTTTATCAAGTATCTAAGGTTATTTCTCATGACAAAATTCAAAAATTTTATGAAATTATAAAACACAAAACCTGGTTAAATATTTATTCTGGTGACTGTAAATATTATTTACATAATATTATTTTATTTATAATGATTTTATAAAGTGATTATAGCTTGTAAACTAACATATTTTTGTTGTTGAAAATTAAAGTCATTAAAGTTGAGCGAAATTTCCCCACATTGAGGTGTAATTTCGCTCACAGTAAAAAGGTATATTAAATAGGTTTACGCAATATATAGTAATTTTTTTATTTTATGAAATTAAAGGGGAAGAGTCAGAGATTATATATTTTCAGTACCAAAATTTATTATTAACTTTTTCCTATACTTTTTTTCAAAAAAACATGAAAATTTGAGTGAAATTACCCTGTTTGACGGTAGTTTCCAATACTTACATCTCACATAACATCTCACATAACGCGTGTAATGTCACACTCCTTACATTTTCTCATATTCTCTTTTTTAAAAATTTTTTAAAAATATTAAAAAATAAAATAAAATAAAATAATAATAATAAATAAATAAATAAATAAAACTTTGATTTTCTTTTTTAAATAAAATATTCTTTTTTTTCGGCATGTTTATGCCTTTTCTTTCAATTTTTATTTTACACATGTTGCTCATGGACCGTTAAATTCCTAACGTCAATATAACTCGCCACTGTCATAGATGGGATTAGCCAGGATTCAACCACTTGTGTCCTTTTTTCGGTTTCTTAAAAAAAAAAGCCTCCGCCTTTACATCATTTTTACAACATCTTGATTCCTGATACCCCCAGTTTCCTCAACTCCCTCCAATGTGTCATAATTCAGTCGGAATCCGCAACTCTTCCTGACAAGTTTTAAAACCAATTTTCTCTCAAAAGTTAATTTTTATTGTGTACATAATACGTTATGTGTTTAGTGCTGTGACACAATATGGATTAAGTACAATTTCGTACAAGGTTCGTTCCTCTTTTTTACTTTGATGTTCAATTTCAGATATAAAAAAAAAAATATTTCTTACAATTTTAAAGTTTATGATTACTTTGCTCTTTTTAAATTTCTGCCAAACGTCATGTAATTTCAATTACATTACGATTTATAAACTTTTCCGAAAACTAAACTTTTTTAAAAAACACAATAAACACTCTTCCTTTGTATTACACACAACTTTTTTACTTTTTTAGACATAAATTTTGGTCACTGATGAAAGCTCCCATATGAGCAGAAACGTCTGACATTATATAAAAGAAAATCTTTTTTGTTTTCTTTACCTGATCCTGACGAAAATATAACAAGAAAACTTCCATCTTTCCAACCAGTAGTAAAAAAAATGTTTTTGCGCCTAAAAATTGTTATAAACAATTTAAATAAACAATTACACTTTACGGGAAGTTATGTCTAAAAGAAATTTGTTTTTTTTTTGTAAATTTACTTTAGATTATTTTCATTAAACTTTTTTATTGTTAAACAGAACTTTTGCGATAATTGTTCTAAATTATTTAAACAATTTTTATAAACAAATGCGCCGTATGGTGCAACCTAAAAAAAATTTCTTTTTTTACAAATTTGCATATGATTTAAGGGGTTACGCCTAGTTGTTTTGGTCAAAAAAATCGATTTTTGGGTTTTTGCATTTTCTGAGAGTATAATTCATAAAGATTATGAATCTGAAGTCGGTTTTCAAAATTTCAAAATGAAGGATCCAATGTGGCGACCAAAATTTAAAAAAATGTTTTGATTTGCTTAAAAATTGTTCCTTGGGGGTTTTTGGGGTCGCTGATTACGAATCTGGAATCAGTTTTTCAAAATTCAAAATGGCCGATCCAATATGGCGACCAAAATTTTAAAAAATGTTTTGATTCGCTTTAAACTTATTACTCAGGGGTTTTTGGGGTCACTGATTACGAATATGGAATCAGTTTTTTAAAATTCAAAATGGCGGATCCGATATGGCGGACAAAATTTTAAAAAAGTTTTTGATTTGCTTGAAACTTGTTACTCGGAGGTTTTTGGGGTCGCTGATTACGAATCTGAAGTTAGTTTTTCAAAATTCAAAATGGCGAATCCAATATGGCGGACAAAATTTTAAAAAAGTTTTTGATTTGCTTGAAACTTGTTACTCGGTGGTTTTTGGGGTCGCTAATTACGAATCTGATCTCAGTTTTTCAAAATTTAAAATGGCGGATCCAATATGGCTACCAAAATTTTAAAAAATATTTTGATTCTCTTGAAACTTGTTTCTCGGGGGTTTTACGGGTTGCTGCTTACACTGAATAAACGCTATTTTTCTTTTAAGAATTATTTTGGGCTCCTGTTTAGGAATAAAATATTAGAAAAAAAAATTTTTCTTAGATTCAAAATATTTTCTTAAATTTAAAGTCAGCTTTTGAAAATTTAATGTGCCGTATCCAATTTGGTGCACAAACTTTTTAAACATCTTTTTGATTTGCTTAAAAATAGTTACTCGGGGTCTGTGATGTCGCTGATTGCAAATTTAAAGATAATTTTGAAACTGCTATTATGAAGTCTAGGCCATAACCTAAAACACTGTCACAAATTTTAAAATTATAAATGAAAGTAATGTGTCTACTGTTGTCCCATCGTCTTGTATCAAAGTTACTATTCACGTTTACATGGTAAAAACAAGAATGAAAACAAGACCATACACTCTGGTTTTACTGTAAAAATGTATTTCAAAAATTTGAAATCGGATCAAAATAAATCTGCTGCATACTGCTACATACTATTTTAATCGAAACAATTTTCTATGTTACCGTTCGTATTCTAAGAAATGACTACAAATTAAAAAAAAACTTGCCAACTTATACTTAGTATTATTTTATTAACTACTTGATGTAATTAAAAAATGTACCCTTAAAAACTGATTGCAATTATGCAATACATGTGTGTCAAATGTAATTGTATATATTAAATATAATAAATTTGTATATTTAATTTAATATACACGTGTGTTAGATTTGCTTCACATAAAAGTATGTTACATTTTTGTTGAAGAAAGATATTACAATTCAATTTTTGTTACTTTATTTCGATATAAACGGTATTACTGACGCGCATTATATTTTTGTTTGTTTTCAATTTGATCATTTGTCTCATCATGAACAATAATCAAAAATTCCCACGAAGGCTAGTGCAGTCTAATAAAGTAAAAACATCTAGATCAAATAAGAGAAAGCAGTATTTTAATCCAAAAGTGGAAAAAAGTGACAATCAGATGTTTAGTGCATCAAAAAAGAAAATTAGATTACAAGACAATGATTTGAAGCAAATCAAAAAGTTTTTATAATTTTGTCCGCCATATTAGATCCTGCATTTTGAATTCTGAAAAATTGACTTTAGATTTGTAATCAGTGACCCCGAAAACCCCCGAGTAACAAGTTTCAATCGAATTAAATGGATTTTAAAAATTTTGTCCGCCATATTAGATCAGCCATTTTGAATTTTAGAAAATTGACTTCAGATCTGTAATCAGCGACCCCACAAACCTCCGAATAACAAGTTTCAAGCAAATCAAAAACTTTTTTAAAACTTTGTCCGCCATATTGGATCCGCCATTTTGAATTTTGAAAAACTAATTTCAGATTCGTAATCAGCGACCTCAAAAACCCCCGAGTAACAATTTTCAAGCAAATCAAAAACTTTTTAAAAATTTTGTCCTCCATATTGGATTCTCCATTTTGAATTTTGAAAAACTGACGTCAGATTCGAAATCAGCGACCCCAAAAACCCCCGAGCAACAAGTTTCAAGCAAATCAAATTTTTTTTTTAAATATTGTCCTCCATATTGGATCCGCCATTTTGAATTTTGAAAAAATGACTTCAGACTCGTAATCAGCGACCCCAAAAACCCCCGAGTAACAAGTTTGAAGCAAATCAAAAACTTTTTTAAAATTTTGTCCGCCATATTGAATCCACCATTTTGAATTTTGAAAAACTAACTTCAGATTCGTAATCAGCGACCTCAAAAACTCCCGAGTAACAAGTTTCAAACAAATCTGATTAATTTTTTTTAAAAATTTTGGTCACTCCGCTTTTCTCGAAATTACATTTTTCAAGAAATACCCATGCGGTGGACAAGATTTCTCAAAAACTACTGAACCGATCGGCTTCAAATTGATAGGGATTGTTTGACACATAAACAGCTAGTTCGTGAACAAAGGATTTTTTATTTGAATAAAAACTTTCATTTTTATTGATGAAAATCCAAATTTTTTTGCTGAAAAAATCGTTTTTTTGACAAAAATGGTTGCCATTTTGTTAAAAATTAAATTTTTTTAAAACCTTTCGTTCACGAACTGCATATGGCATCATAGTAACAGAAAATTTTTGGATTTTTGATTTCAGACTAGCTGTTTCCGAAAAAAGCTGTCCACCGCAAAACCATTTTTAAAAAATGCTTTTTTTATGAACCTATGGCAAGTTAAATATTTTTAAATATTTTTTGGTTGTTAAATTATTTTTAATTGTTAAAATATATGCACTTTTAAATAAATTATTACTTTTTTTAAAAAAGTTTTATGAAAAAGAAAAAAAAATTTCAAATATTACTGTTTTTTTTTCCTATGACAACTAGGCGTAACCCCTTAAGCGATTAAACTTTCTTTTTGTTAAACCGAACTTTTGCTATAATTTTTTTAATTTTTTAAACAATTTTTACAAACATTTACACTGTAGGAACATTTTTGGTGACAACAAAATCGATTTTACAAAAACAGTCAACTTAATTGTAAAAGAATATCTCCTTAGGAAAAATTCTAGTGAGTTTTATTTAAACAAATTCCACACAGCACTAGAAATTCCCAGAATTTCCCCTGAATATTGGTCCACATTTCCCGAATATTCGAACCTAATATTCAGGGAAGTTTCGTGGAAGCATCAAAATGTCCGCCATAAAGAAAATTGGACGCTAAATTTCCCTGAAAATGTATTTCTAATTTTCAGGGAATTTCCGCATCTAATATTCCTAGAATATTCAGGGAAAGTTAAAAAAAATTTCCAAAATTTTTTTGATCTGGTAATTGATAAAAATTGTATGTCATATTTGGCACCCGTAGGATTCTAGAACATTAAAAACTACTGCGCAGCCGTAAGTGTCACAGAAACCAAGTTTGACCATTGCGCATCATGTACAGAAGATTTACGAATACTGTGAATATTGAAGGAATATTAGATGCGGAAATACCCTGAAAATTAGAAATACATTTTCAGGGAAATTTAGCGTCCAATATTCTTTATGGCGGACATTTTGATGCTTCCACGAAACTTCCCTGAATATTAGGTTCGAATATTCAGGAAATGTGGACCAATATTCAGGGGAAATTCAGGGAATTTCTGGTGCTGTGTGGGATGTAAAAACGCTGTTTGATTTTACCCAAATTTGTTCGTCAGGTTAAATTGTAAATGCTATTTATTTTTAAAAATAAGAAAAATTAAAGAAAAACATTGGTTTTACTGGAATAGAGCTTATTAGGGCGTCGTCCCATGGCTGCGTTTTGCATTGCGCAGGGGCGTCGGAAGGAAAATTTTGATGGGTGGGCTCACCAAAAATATGTTCAAACATATACACACACATATACACACATACACATACACGCCACCCAGCCCACACGGTTCCGACGCCACTGCATTGCGTTATAATGAGAGAGAAAAGGACACACATATACTTTGTCCTTTTCTCTCTTATTATAACGAAAAGCAAAACACAGTTATGGGACTTCACCTTTAGTCTGATATAATAGTAATTCATAAAACGCAGATTAATATTTTCATAAAAATAATTGTAATATGTCATTGTTTACATAATTTGATTATAAAGATAATAAAGTTGATTGCAAAATGACTTTTTCACAAGCAAATTGTCTGGGCGGCTTAGGTTAGACATTATTCGTAAAAATGTGACTTTTGGATCTGACTTTCTACTGGCGCGGTACTAACACTATACTGGATCGGTATTGGCACTATAGTCGATCGCACAGTGGGACAAAATGACAACATTTGGTTCAAATTGACTTTCAGACAGCAATTTTGAACCAAATTAAAAACTCTTTCTTTCCTATAACGCAAAACTAAATTCTAAAGAGATCTGTGAGAGTTGATTTTTTAATTATTGTTTTATAAATTTTTAATGTTAATGCAAAAGGTATTAAAAAAATGATTTTCTACAATTTTCGATTTCTTTTGCACAAAATTTTTTTGCAAATTTAATAATGTATGCATTTAATATTTGGAAGTGTGTCAGTAGTAAAAAAAAAGTTTTTGCCCTTAAAAATTGTAATAAACAATTTATATAAACAATTACACTTTACGGGAAGTTATGTCTAAAAAAAATTTGTTTTTCTTTATAAATTTACTTTAGATTATTTCGACTAAACTTTTCTTTTGTTAAACGGAAATTTTGCGACAGTTTTTCTTAATTGTTTAAACAATTTTTATAAACAATTGCACTGTATGGAACTTTTTGGACACAAATGTATCAAATTCTTTTTCGAATTATGTTTAATGTAAGCTGCCCAAAAATTATCTTTGCGAATAGTCATTTGGCGTTTAATTTTATAATTTTTATAAACAAATTATAGAAACAATTATGCTTGACGGGAAGTTAAGACTAAAAAAAATTGTTTTTTTTTCCAAATTTGCTTTAGATCATTGCATTTAAACGTTCTTTTTGTTAAACCGCACTTTTACGATAGTTTTTCTTAACTGTTTAAACAGTCGGTACTGGCCAGCATCTGCGCCAGTTGTAAATTTCCTCCTGGGAAAGTTCGGTTTAACAAAAAGAACGTTTAATCGCTATAATTCAATGCAAATTTGTAAAAAAGGAAAGTTTATTTTAGGCTTAACTTCCCGTCAAGTACAATTGTTTATATAATTTATTTATAAAAATTAAAAAATTAATTGCAAAATGACTATTTGCAAAGAAAATTTCTGAGCTGCTTACATTAAACATAATTCGTAAAAAAATTAGATACATTTGTGTCCAAAAAGTTCCATACAATGCAATTGTTTATAAAAATTGTTTAAACAATTAAGAAAAACTGTCGCAAAATTTCTGTTTGACAAAAGAAAAGTTTAGTCGAAATAATCCAAAGTAAATTTATAAAGAAAAATAAATTTTTTTTAGACGTAACTTCCCGTAAAGTGTAATTATTTATATAAATTGTTTATTACAATTTTTAAGGGCAAAAACTTTTTTTTTACTATTGACACACCTCCAAACATTAAATGCATACATTATTAAATATGCGAAAAAATTTTGTGCAAAAGAAATCGAAAATTGTAGAAAATCATTTTTTAAATACCTTTTGCATTAACATTAAAAATTTATAAAACAATAATTAAAAAATCAACTCTCACAGATCTCTTTAGAATTTAGTTCTGCGTTAGAGGAAAAAAGAAGTTTTTAATTTGGTTTAAAATTGCAGTCTGAAAGTCAATTTGAACCAAATGTTGTCATTTTGTCTCACTGTGCGATGGACTGTAGTGACAGTACCGACCCAGTATAGTGCCAGTACCGCGCCAGTAGAAAATCGGATCCAAAAGTTACGACCGATTTAGTACCGATCCAATATAGCGCCAGTACTGCGCCAGTGTCGCTGTCAGTAGAAAGTCAGATCGAATAGTCACGACCGATTTAGTACCGATTTAGTATAGCGCCAGTACCGCACCAGTTGAAAGTCGGATCCAAAAGTTACGATCTGTTTAGTACCGCTCCAGTATAGCGCCATTACCGCGCTAGTGACGATGCCAGTAGAAAGTCGGATCCGAAAGTCACGACTGACTTAGTACCACGCCAGTACCAATTTGACATTTAAAGCAGTACAGCCTATCTGTACTGGCATTAACACTTCAATACAACTGGCACTGATCTTAGCCAGTTGTGAGCTCCTGCACTTTTCCGACTTTTCCGACTTTTCCTCCTGGGTATTGAAATTTTGCATTTCGTACATTTCCTGTAAAATCGTTAAATATTAATATTTTTTGACTATACTACTCTGTTTCTTTTCATAATTGTTCAAAGATTACTATGCAATTTTTAACATATGGGATTTGTTAGGTTAACCATATTTTCATGTCCGCCATATTGGATTCGCCATTTTGAATTTTTTAAATATGACTTCAGATATGTCATCAGCGACCTCAAAAACAATAGAAACCATGATTAGCAGTTTATATTTCTCGTTTTTTCAGAATTAATATTTTTGGCCAATATTAACCTATTTTGGTTTATTTTTGGTCAACTATTGGGTCCTGTAAGAAATAGTTAACTTAACAAATTTTATATGTTAAAATTGTATTTTTGAGCTACTTAATATTGGGTAATTATTTTTTATTTGGTACTGACTATAAAAATTGACTATTAATAAATTCAAAATGTCGGATTCAGTATGGCGGACAAATTTTAAAAAATTGACTGAATTTGTGTAAAACTTTTTGCTTGGGGGTTTTGGGGTAATTTAAGGATTTGATATTGATTTTCTAACATTGAAAATGGCGATTGGCGGATGAATTTTCAAATATTGTTAGGATTCACCGCTTTTTTGTTCAATCAAAATCAAAATTTTTTGATTTTATTGAAACTTTGTATTTGGAGGTTTTTAAGGTCCCTGATTACAAATTCAAAGTCAAAATTTTAAAATTCAATAATGGCGGATCTAAAATGGCGGACAGAAAATTTTTAAAATTATGGATTTTATTGAAACTAGGTATTTGGAGGTTTTTGAGGTCCCTGATTACAAATTCGAAATCAAATTTTAAAATTCAATATGGCGGATCTAAAATGGCGAACAGAAAATTTTAAAAATTTATGGATTTTATTGAAACTAGGTATTTGGAGGTTTTTGAGGTCCCTGATTATCAAAACCAAGGTCAAAATTTAAAAATTTAATATGGAGGATTCAATATTGCGGCATAAGATTTTTAAAATTTTTTGATTTTATTGAAACTTTGTATTTGGAGGTTTTTGAGGTCCCTAATTACAAATTCAAAGTCAAAATTTTAAAATTCATTATTGCGGATCTAAAAGGGCGAACATAAAAATTTTAGTTTTATGGATTTTATAAAAACTTTTGTATTTGGCGGTTTTTGAGGTCCCTGGGGGTCAATTGCGTAAATTGTTTTTGATTTTGTTTTTGTCATTGTCTTTCACATTCATTGTGAAATATAATTTTGACAGCTCTTACGTTCACTTGCAAAAAACGTATTTTAGAAGTGAGATTTGTTTTGAAATTGTGAGTGTTTGATAAAACCGAGAACGGGTTGCTTACGGAGATCTCTCGATGCTGAACGGAAAATTACTTTGCCGAATATTATGGGTAAGAGTTATAGTTTTTCTGTGTATAATATAAAATTAATATAAATAATAAATAATTTTTGTATGAAGGTTAAAAAATATTATTAATATTATTAGTCAGTAGGAATATACAGTTAAAGTAAATAAATCATTTCTCTGTAGAAATGTAAAATGTTCAATCTTTTTAAATAATATTTTTAGCTAGATTTAATGTTTTAATTTGATTATCTTATAATTAATTAAATTCTCATTGTTGTTAATAAATAATTAGACTTTCTATATTAATCTTAACTTAATTCCGATAATGAATCTGGTTGATTTGTCTAGTGAAATCAGTTCTTGACATGCATCACTCATAGCAAGATATTCCGCTTGACATGTTGATAATGTCACGTATGACTGTTTGTGACTTCTCCATGCAATGACGTCTCCGAACAATTTGATTACATAACCTCCGGTAGAAGTTGAATCGTTGCAGTCTTTAAAACTTGCATCTGTTAATGCCTCTAACTCTTTAGTTTTACCTCTATATATTAAGCCCACATTTATGGTTCCTCTTAAGTATCGGAAGATTCTCTTAACATCAGCCCAGTCCTCTTCAGTTGGATTTACCTGTTTCCTTGCTAGGTAGTTAACTGCAAAGGTTATGTCCGGACGTGTTGCATTTGACAAGTACATCAAACTTCCAATAGCTTCTCTGTATGGAGTTCTTTGGATTTCTTGATTTTGAGTTTCGCTCTTAGTGTCCTCTTCTAGTTTCCTCTTTTTGTTCCTATTGTTCACTTGTTTAGTGACAATTGGAGTACTTTGAGGTTTGCAGTCCTTCATGTTGAATTTTTCTAGGATACTCTCTACATAATTTGCTTGATGAATAAGCATAATATTTTCCTCTTTATTTCTCTCTATTGTTATCCCCAGAAAATTCTTCGGTTCTCCAAGATCAGTTAACTCGAACGCTATGCTGAGGTTACTCTTAATTTTCTCTAATATCTCTTCATCATTGCTTGCAATAAGCATGTCATCTACATAGATCAGAACCACTGCTAATTTGCCTTCTTTTCTCCAAGTAAACAAACATGGTTCATGAAGATCGTTCTCTAATCCGAGCTTTCGCATCTCTTCTGTGAATCTTTTGTTCCACTTTTTGGGGCTGATTTTCAAACCATATAAGCTTCTCTTAAGTATGCATACTTTTGTCTCTTTTGTATGTTTATCGTATGGTAAACCGTCTGGTATCTCCATATATATCTCTTCATCTAAAATACCATTTAAAAAGGCTGTTTTAACATCTAGTTGACAAGCAAATAAATTGTACTTATTCATGATTGAAAGCAGTGTTCTAACAACTGGTAATCTTGAGACAGGTGCATAAGTGTCCTTCAAATCATAAATGTTCCTGTCTTTGAAACCTCTAATAACCAGCCGTGCTTTGAAACGCGTTGTTCCATCAGCTTGAGCTTTCTTTTTAAAAAGCCATCTTGAATCAATTACATTTGCTTTCTTTCCATCTAACATTGTTTTCGGTCGATCTACTAATTCCCAGACTTCGTTGGAATTCAAGGAGTCAATTTCTTCATTGATTGCTTGCTCCCATTTTTCCTTCTCTTTAGTCTTCATTGCATCTTCATAAGTTGCTGGATCTTTATTTAGTGATGCCATAAGGCAACTTATCATCTCTATCTCTTTCTCTTGTATCTCTTCTCTATTTAAAAATGCACTATTTTGCTTTGTTTTTGTTTCTTCTAAATCTTCTAATTTTCTTTTACTGTTACTTCTTGTTGAATAGCGTTTTTCATCGTTTGTTGGTTTCTCTTTAGGTTTACTCTTTTCCTCTAATGTTTTTCTTGGTCTTCCTCTTTTCCTGGGTTCCGTCTTTTGTTCATTTTCCTCTAAACTTTCCTCTTTATTTTTCGTTGAACAATCCCAGTTGATTTCTTCATTTGTGTCATTTGAATCGTCTAAATTGATGTTACTCTTAGTTTGATCTCTCTTATAAACATCTTTATACACCAGTTTTTCATTAAATCTCACATGTCGAGATTCAATGAATTTCCCTGTGCTAGGATGCCATAATAAATAGGCAGTACTCTTATAACCCACCAACACACATTTTATTGCTCTTTGACCGAATTTCAAGGTTGGTTTTGGTACTTTTACATACGCAATGCAACCAAATCTCTTTATTCGATCAAAGTGGCAATTTGAGCCTGGTGCGAATTTCTCTAAAGGAACTTCAAATTCTACACTTTTGTGGGGAGTTCTATTGTATGCATGCACGGCAGCATCAACAGCAAACTCCCACATACTGTTCGGTAAACCTGAATCAGGCATGTACGCTCTTAACTTTTCTTGAATGGTTTTATTAAATCTTTCGGCTACTCCATTGTGTTCTGGAGTATACGGTGGTGACGGTTGAATCTCTATTTTCTCTTTATTAATAACATCTAAAAAATTGCCCCCCGTAAATTCGGTGCCCTGGTCAGATTTAATATAACACACTTTCTCATTTTTACCTAATAAGTTTCGTGCAGAAATAAGATAATTTTCAAAAGCAATTCCAGTTTCATCTTTTGACTTTAAGGAATATACTTTAGCAAATCTAGAATAATCATCGACAAAAACCACTATAAACTTTTTCAAACTTGGGTGAGACAAAGGTTTAATGGGTCCCATAGTGTCTGCATGGATAAATTGCAAGGGTCGAACAGCTCTTTTTCTAATCTCTTTAAAAGGCAATTTCTCCATCTTTGACATAATGCAAATTTCACAGTTCAAAATTGAATCATCAAATTTTACATTCTTTAAAACTCCTTGAACTTTTTGTAATTTCTTAAGATAATTTAATGAAGCATGGCCTAACCTTACATGCCACAACATTGCCTCATCATATCTTTCAAAATTACTTGGCTTCAACTCTAAAGGACTTGTAATGAACATTTCTTTTAAATTGTTCAAGGATTCTAAATCATCAATCTTTATTGTTTCTCTAGAATTGAAATTGGTATTGTTATCTCTAAATAAATTATTATCTAACTCTAACTCTAACTCTTTATTATCTGTACAATCTGTAAGCTTCTCTTCATTCTCCCTCCCAATCGCACAACCAACATTGTTTAAGTCTTTATTATCTCCCTCCGAATTTAAGGACTCTTTAATTATAATGCTTGTTTGCGATTGTTCAGGAAGCTGAAGATTAGTGATCATTCTTGCTTTACAAGAAAATCTTTCATACTCTAAATTTTGATCCGTTTCAACATCACTCTTTTTTACATTGAAACGAACTACCCAATTTCGTTTTTCGTATGTACCTTCTAAAATCATTTTCTGTTTGTTTTTATCAAAAACTCTAAGGGACTTATCATCTAAATAAATGCAGTAACCTGCATCGGCTAATCTTCTTAAAGATAATAGATTTTCAGCAACATCTGTTGCTGCAATGACATTTGTTAACTTAAAGATTTCTTTATTAAACTTATCTTTTTGCAGCAAAAGATCCCCCCTTCCATCTATAACAATGTTTGCAAAGTCATTTTTATTTGCACTCTTAATTACCTCTTTTTCACATTGTTTAAAGTCACTCAAAATTAAACTTTTATTAACAATGTGATCGGTGGCCCCGGAATCAGCAATAAAGTCAATCAACTCTTTTGACTCTAATGAAGTTTGTACAAATCTGCTCTTACCTTGTTTATTTATCTGCTCTTTATTTTTGTCCTGTTGAGACTTCTGATTTTTGATTCCAGATGTTGACGGCCCACGTGTGTCGACTTTCTCTTTATTAGGCTTCTTAAAGTTGGCATTTTTACCCTCTTTATTGAAACTCTTATTTTTACTCCGGTTTTTAGCAGCTGATTCGTTTTTATTCTTATTGAAATCATTAGGTTTGAATTTCTTACCTTTGTTATTTTTGGCAAGACGGCATTCGTTACCCTTATGTTTTCTAATAGCCTGGCAGTAATAGCAGAACCATTGACCACTGTTTTGCAAATGGCAACTTTTTGCCCAATGTCCCATACCATTGCATCTATGGCACCTATTTTCTTCTGCTTGTGATTGTTGAGTCTGTGCCCTCTGAACTCTAACTTCCTGCTTAGAGTCCGACTTCTTTTCAGCCTCTAGCTGTAAAAGAAAAGATTTAATTTCTTCAAGACTCATCTCCTTTGAAAGAGTTTGTCTTCTTATCAAGTCAGCATTCCGAAGTTCAGGAACGATCGGTGTTACTGCTTGATAAAATGAAGATCTCTTTTCTTGTTTAGTGAGCGGAACTGCATCATCACAAGCTTCATATTCTCTAATAATAGAATCAAAGCGTTCACAAAAGTCGTCAACTTTTTCATCTTTCTTCATCTTGATTTGATACAAGCGTGCTCTAACTGAAGTGTGAGTAACATTTACTTCACACTTCCTGTATCCTCTTAATTTCTTTAAAATCTCTTTAGGATCAGATTCGTGCAGAATCTTTTTGTGATAATTTTCATCTAAATTATTGATAATAATATCTCTAACAATACTCTTTCTCTTTGAAATTATCACTTGTGAAAGATTTTCAGGACTCTTAACGCTCGGATCAATGATATCTAGTAAATCATTGCTTATCAAATCAGATTTAAGGTAATCTAACCATATGTTAAAGTTGGACCTCTGTGTCAGCTTGTATTCTCTCTTAATGTTTATTTTTGATTTAAACAATTCACTCTCTAATCTCTCTTTAAAAAATTGCACATTTTGACTTATGTCATTTCGTCCCTCTAAATCTCTAACTCTAAGTGAATCAGCGCTGTTCTCTAATTTTCTTCTCTTAGAATCAAGAATTGATTCATTAGAGCTTTTCTCTAAATTTTCTCTAACATTTTTATCTCTTTGTATTACCTCTAAGCGTTTCAACTTAAGTTTTTCAGCCTCAAAGTTGTTCCTGGAAAGTTCAGTCATGCTGGACATCATCTTGTTGGCTTCTTGCAGGACTCTTTCGACCATTGAAAGGGAAGAGTTCAAATTGTCCAGGGTTGGTTCCTCTAATCCATTTTTACTCTTAACCTCTCTTGAACCACCTGGTAATTCAAGACTCTTTACCTTTACAATGCTCGTTATTTTCGGCATTGGTTTTGGTTGGAACTCTTTAATTGCTGTGAAATAAAATTTAAAATTAATACTTGGAATTTTATATCTCTAATCTCTAATAATAAAATTTGTCAGGCCCGACCATCTAACTCTTTATAATCTAAATTAATTAATTTGTATTAATCAATTATTCTTAAATCCTCTTTATCATCTAATTCTTAAATGTTTAAATTAATTTATTAATTAATTTAATTATTTTATTTATCTCTAAATTTTTCACAACACTCTATAACATTTATTTGGGCAGAAAGAATGTAATGAAATAAGAAAAATTTTAAAGAAACTGTTATTCTTACTTTGTTTGGTTTCCTCTTTATTTTTCTCTTTGGTTTCTTTATTTTCTCTCATTTCCTCCACATTCTGCTCATCAAATGAATCATAGTCCACAAGTCCAAGATTGTGACCAAGTTCAATTTCTATTTCAGAATCTGAGATATTATCTGCCATCTAAACCGGAACAGAGAATCAAATATCCCATAAGTTTTCTTTTATTTATGAAATTTTTAGAAATATTGCACTTAATTCTCTAAAATTTGTGCAAACTCTAAATACCAAGTATACTCCTAAATTAAAACTTTGAGATATGTTAATTCCTAAGTAACAATAAACGCACGGCAATTTATTATAATAGGAATCATTGTTTGAGTCTCTGATCAGATGTTAAACTCAACCGCACAGCAAGTTTTGTTTAACTCCAATACCGGTAAAAATTATTATTTTTGCCGAAAAGTAGAAAGAATTTATTCTTCTCTAAATTCTATTTTAAACCCTTTAAAAAAATATTTAAACTCTCTAAAAATATTTTAGATTTATTAAAATATTTAAATCTCTAAAAATATTTTAAATTTATTAAAATATTTAAATCTCTTAAAAACATTTTACTAATCTCTAGAAATATTTTAAATTTATTAAAATATTTAAATCTCTAAACATATGTTAGAATCTCCGGAAGTATTTTAATTTATTAAAATATTTAAATCTCTAAAAATATTTCAATTATATTAAAATATTTAAATCTCTTAAAAAATATTTTACAAATCTCTAGAAATATTTTAAATTTATTAAAATATTTAAATCTCTAAAAATATTTTAAAATCTCTAGGAATATTTTAAATTTATTAAAATATTTACATCAAAAATATTTTAAAATCTAAAAAAAAAATATTTCAAGTTTATTAAAATATTTTAATCTCCAAAAAATATTAAAAATCTCTTAAAAAATATTTTAAATTTATTAAAATATTTATAGCTCTAAAAATATTTAAAGTCTCCTAAGAAATATTTTAAATTCATCAAAATATTTATATCTCTAAAAATATTTAAAATCTCTCAAAAAAATAATTTAAAATTTATTAAAATATTTATATCTCTAAAACTATTTAAAATCTCTTAAGAAATATTTTAAATTCATTAAAATATTTATATCTCTAAAAATATTTAAAATCTCTTAAGAAATATTTTAAAATTTATTAAAATTATTTGCATCCAAAAACACTGCAAAGTTTTCTAAAAATTAGCTTTTTACCGAATTTCGACGAAATTTGTTCAAAATTTCGAGAAAAGGAGAAAAATACCCAGAAATTTTTTTTTAATTTTTCTGAAGGGGAACAACTTTTATTTGGGAACTTTTTTGATATGTAGTGCATTTTTTGAAAAAATGAAATTTTTCTTTAAAAAATCAAAATATAATTTTTATCTCTTTTATAAAAATCGGGCACAAGTTAAATTATTATGAAAAATAATTTTCACAATTACGACGATTTTAAAAAAAAATTTCAACTTTAAAAAACAACTTTGTAAAGACAAAACTAATTTTCAGTTCCGACCATGCCTAGCTTGTCTGAATTAAAATGAATTTGGTCAGTAAATTTATTAAGGAGAATCCCATGTAATATCTTTCTGTAATAAAAAGAGTTTTTAACCCAAAATGGTACCTACTATTTGGAAAAACGAAAGTAATTTCTGTAAAATGTCATCAAATTCCTGAAAATAAATTTTAGCAAGTAACATTTTTCTCAACAATCTCTTAATGGATTACATTTTTTTCCAGCGATTAATGTTCTTTAAGTGCAAATAGCTTTTCTAGTTACAAGAAATGAAAAAGTTTTAACCTTAATTTATAAGAACAGGAATATTATTAAAATTTTATGGAATGAAATGCAATAAAACTTAAAATTTTTTTATTAAATCGATCTTACCAATGCCAGTTTTTGTAGTCGACAACTGCCGTTGAATGTAATAAATTTTGTATTGCTAAACAGCGAGCACAACGGACAGGACAAAATACTTATTTAAAAAATCATCCATATCTGAGCCAGTGAATTTATGAGGTTTTGGAATTTTTTGGATCCATGATGGTCTTTTAAATCCTTTCCTGAAAAATGTTAGAAGATTAAGAAAAAGAGAAAAAAACTTCCAAGTTAAAAGAAAAAAAAGAAGAATCATCAACAAGAATAGAAATTGTAAAAAGAAATTGGCAAAATTAAAAAAACTGTCGTATGTTTGTAAAAAGTAAACTGATTTTTAATTGTGTGTTACTTAAGCGTGACTTTATTATGTAATTTAACATCATTTTTATCATGTATAATATGGTAATTATTATTATAATGTAAATTAAACCATGAAAATAAAAACTATATAAAATAATTATTGTTCAATTGGCCAGATATCAGTAAATATCTTATATGGATAAATTATTATTTACATATATTATTAGACTATTAGGACCTATCAAAGTAAGTGATATCATTTGTAATATAAATTATTATTAAGAATTTAAAAGAGAAATCAAATCATTATTAATTTTCCAAATCAACGTTACATTACATCTAAGTCTACGTTATTTTATTAAGGAAAAAATTCTTATAATTATGAAAATTCGAAGTATTATTTTAATGTTTTTAAATTGCTTGTAATTTTTTTTTAATTTTAAATACAGTATATTTAAAGATACTTAAGAATGGGCGATTGTCAATTCCCTTCCGGCTCTGTTAATGAGCTAGCAATTAGCAGTCCCATTAACTCAAAACTGATCTTATCGCTAATGACCGCACAGCGGGGGCACGCCTCAAACGTCAATCAAATTTTAAGACAAAAAAAAAATTTTTTATTTGAAAATTTATCAATTTTTTATTTATATATTTGGAATCTGCGTCTCGCGACGATTCCGGTGGCATAACATTTATTCTAAAATGATCATTTTTCAGTTGTTTATTTTCGTATGAAAAATAATATAATTTATAGAATATCTGCCCCCACTTTTTCTTCATGCTCTTTATGATGTTGAAAATTTTGTTTTCAAATTTTCATTCCTTCATATCCTGTGATTCGAAATGTTTGAATAGTTTTAAAGTTTGAAAAATCAAACATATTTTTGAGGTTCATGAAAAATTAAACAACATGAACATAAAATGAATGTTAGATCCCTATAGACGGGATCTCCTGAATGAATGTTGGATCCCTATAAACGGGCTCTCCATAGTGTGAGTGTGAGCCACATTTTTTAAACACGCCAGCATACAAATGTTGTCAGTCCTAAGCCTGAACGAAGTGTGAAAAGAAAGTGTGAGAAAAATATGAATTAAAAAAACATATAAATAATTTCAAAATGATCATTTTGGAATAAATTTTATATCACCGGAATCGTCGCGAGACGCAGATTCCAAATATATAAAAAAAAATTGATAAATTTTCAAATAAAAAATTTTTGTTTTGTCTTAAAATTTGATTGACGTCTGAGACGTGCTCCCGCTGTGCGGTCATTAGTCATTAGGGACTGCTCATTAACAGGGCCGGGAGGGAATTGATCACTGCCCTTAAGAACCTATATCTAAATTAAAAATCAAATTTTCAATTTACTTTGAATTGCGTTTCAGTGAATTAGTTGTTAATTATTTAAAAATTTAATTATCATTTCTCGAATTATGTTAAGATTAATATAGAAAGTCTAATTATTTATTAACAACAATGAGAATTTAATTAATTATAAGATAATCAAATTAAAACATTAAATCTAGCTAAAATATTATTTAAAAAGATTAAACATTTTACATTTCTACAGAGAAATGATCTATTTACTTTAACTGTATATTCCTACTGACTAATAATATTAATAATATTTTTTAAACTTTGTACAAAAATTATTTATTATTTATATTAATTTTATATTATACCCAGAAAAACTATAACTCTTACCCATAATATTCGGCAAAATAATTTTCCGTTCTGCATCGAGAGATCTTCGTAAGCAACCCGTTCTCGGTTTTATCAAACACTCACAATTTCAAAACAAACCTCACTTCTAAAATACGTTTTTTTCAAGTGAACGTAAGAGCTGTCAAAATTATATTTTCACGTTTCTAGGGGAAAAAATTGAAGACTACAATGAACGTGAAAGACAATGACAAAAACAAAATCAAAAACAATTTACGCAATTGACCCCCTGCTTACGAATCAGGGATCAAAATTTAATAATTTATAAAAAAAAATCGAAAATTAAGTACAAAATTGAATAAAAAAATATGCAAGGATAGCTTGTAGTTTCAGTTAGACATTTCTTTAGTACAGTATTTTATTGTATGGATTAATCACAATGTAAAATAATGATTCAGTTTAGTAGATTCTCATCTGCACCTTGTAGTGTATACTAAAATTTTAGGGTTTCGAAACCCTTCGGTGTTCGGCTGAACCCTTATGGCGAGACTCGTGCGCTCGTAGCCAAAAATCATTCCCCCCTTAACTTCTAAACTATTTGACCTAGAGGGCTGAAATTTGGTACACTTATGTATTTTCATTTGCAAATTGCACGAAAAATATAGAAAAGGAGAAGGAGAAACAGCAAATTTCCTAAAAAAAAGTTTTTTTCTTTTAACTTTGCCATTATTTGAGCTAGAGAGTTAAAATTTCGTACACTTGTGTATTTTTGCATGCAGATTATGAAAAAATTAAATTTGGATTTAAATTTGATATTATGAGGTCACAAAAAAAATCAAAGAATGACCAAAAAGAGGGTTTAGACCCCTATGCTAGAGCTCGCCCTAAATGAGCCGTAAAACACAATAAAAATTTCATTGCTTCCTCTGCAAAAAAATTTCTTTATTTTTATTTTAATTATATGGAATGCAAGCCTGTGCCCTTAAGAAAAAGTTTCATGTACTTTAAGGTAGAGTCAAAGTTAAGGGGAAAATTCTTATTTTTAGAAAATTTGCATTTTTTCTTTGACACTGGATTGCACCAAATTGCAGCTTTATGTTTTTTAATAAACAATAGTGTATTATGCATTAAAGAAGGGAAGGCTGTGATTTTTGTCGAGCGCAAATGTTCGAAGAACGAGTGTAGCCTCCCGAGGTGCATATGCTATTTTCTATCACATATGTACGAAAAAATAGTGTTCTGCCCCAAGGCGAACAAAAACACGAGGTTTTCATGCATGTGTGATAGAAAATATATTTGTTTCGTATGTGTACGGAACCCTAGGTTTTAGTACGGATCTAACTCGTACTTGCCCTAACATTTTTTGTTATTAGCAATTATTTTTTGTTTATAACGGTCAATCAGTATTAATTCCCATGTGGAAAATTAAATAATTAGTTTTTAAAAAATCTATGCGTGATAAAAAAAGTAGTATCTTGTTCTGTTGTTTTTCTATGACCGATTTTTTTGTTGTTAAACGATTCGGTATTAATTCTCATATGAAAAAATGACAAATTTCTTGAAAAAACCTATGCACGAAAAAAAGACACCTTGGTTTCGTAATAAGGGATTTCAAAAACGTCCAAATACTCAGTTTCAATAAAATCCATAAATTTTGAAAATTGTATGTCCGACATTTTGGATCAGCTATTTTTAATTTTGAAATTTTGACCTTGCATTCGTAATCAGGGACTTTAAAAACCGCCAAATACTAAGTTTCAATAAAATTTTTAATTTTCCAAATTTTATAAACGACGTTTTGGATCCGCTATTTTGAATTTTTTAAATTTCTACCCTGGATTTGTAATTGACGACCCCAAAAACAGTAAATTTTAAAACTAAAAATTATAAATAAGTGGGCTTCTTTTTACCGCTCTATAGGTGCAATTACAGTGCTCGCGCACATAAAAAAGTGATAGTACATGAAAATTTTAAGTTGATTCTGGGTCTTTTTAATTGTATTCTGTTAAATGAAGGTTTAAGCTTTTGGAGGCTTTGAGTCAGTTTTTCTCAAAATTTCTACGTGATGGGCACTTTTCAAGGTCGTGGTAGTGGATAAAAGATAAAATCATAAATTTAATTAATAACATGTCACAGCAGGTTATTTTTTACTTATTGATCTGTCTGACCCTTAATCAGATGTTCAGTGCCGGCTTTAGGGTAAAGCGCGCCTGTGCGGCCGCACAAGGGCGCTGAGTTTTTTGGGGGCGCTATGGTTTTCAATGGGTTCCGGGCGGTTTCAGAAAAATTTGGTAAATAAAATAAAAAAAAACTAATAACTCGGAGGGGAAAAACAACTAAAAAAGGCGCCATACAAAATCTCGCACAAGGGCGCGCAGCAGCTAAGGCCGGGACTGCAGATGTTTCGACCATAAACAAACAACTGTCAAACATTAAAATAAACAGCCCTGCTCTAAAATTAGAAAAGTAAACTGTTAAATAGATGATAGACAATACGACCATGCGCAAGCATAGTCCAGAGCTAGGCCGGAAATCACGAGTGTGGTGACAGGCCTCGGCCTGCTCCAAGGGTGGAACTTTCACGCGGTCCCCGCTGGGTACTTCGCTTGGTGTGTCCTGGTCAAGTAACATTGACCGGGCCAAAACAAGCGATGCCAACCACCCTCCCCTTTCTGGTACTCAGTCTTCTTCGTCACTTTGGATTTAACAGTCCTTACAGTGACAATTTTTCCATACCCGTGACCTTCCGGTGCAACTCGGATGATTTAGATCATCCGGGTTTCATTATGTAAAGGGTTTAGTGGGTAGTAACTAGATCGTAGATTTGTAGCCGTTGGAGTATAGCCCCAGTGGGCCGTGGTATCCCTCGGGAGATTCGTCTCTCGGGTTGGCACAAATCTGTCAAATAGATGATATGAAAACGACTGGTGTTTCCCCCTAGCGGTGTTAAATTGAATTTAGTGGCACAAAGTTAAACAGGAATTCAGGAAATATTTTTTCGTTTGATTATCGGAAGCAGGAACCATTGACAATCAATAAAATGTAACTTGTATATAAATTTGAAATATTTTGAGCTCTATTATTATACCAATGTTTAATTTATAGAATATAAAATGAAACCAATTATATCAAACTAATTGACTATTGGTGCTCGATCAAGTATTAGTTCCGTTACTTTACCAAGTTTCATAAAAATTAGTTTCATTGACTCTGAATGTCATGAGATTTTCTTTTTTTTAGTAAAATTCCTGTCAAATTTGGTTTCTTCAATTTTTGTTATCTTTCGATACCTATACTTTTCTGTGTAATTACCAAACCTATTTACAAATTCTTTTTAGGGTTCTGTACGTCTAAGGTGTTCGGCGGAAATCTTATAGCAAGACTCTTGCGTCCGTAGCCAAAAACCATCCTCCCCCTAGCGGCTAAACTGTTGAACCTAGAGGGCTAAAATTTGGTACACATATGTATTTTCACGGGTAGATTACAGGAACAATATAGACATGTGCTCCGCAAGCCTTTTGCGGCAGAGTTAAATATCCCCTTCCATGCGCTCAGCTTATTCCTCCGTCTTGCCGCATTCGCCGCTTCGCGCACTGAGAAAATTCTATCTGTGATGATTACAGAACTAACCTGTACTGCTCATACAACGTTATAAATTCTCAGATACATGTATAGCAAATTTAATATACATTATAATAAATTTAGGATAATTTATATTAAATTTAATATAATTGTATGTTAAATTGAATTTTATATACATGTATGTGAAGCACAATACAGAAATTTTTAACAGTGTACGCAACATTAAAGAAGGTAACATTCGGCAGCTTTCGGCTTCTTCCGGCATCTTACGGCTTCACTCGGCAACAGACGACGCTACACATGACGTTATAGTTCATATAGACAGGTCAAAACTAACTGACATGTGCTGTAATAGCAGTGGTCGTTAAGGCGTTCGTGATAGGGTCGGGTCGCGCGAGTTCGAATCTTTCACCATGCGAATTTGTTTTCAAATAGTTAAAAAAAATATATTTGTAAGCAACAGGAGGAAGGGTGTATCAGCAAATAAGTGTAGGTTACGTGCGAGTTGCGTACATAAATTGACTGAAAGAGAACAACTGAAAAACTGGAAGAGAAATTTTTTATATGTGAACAGGTTAAATTACAGAACTGTTTTGTAACGTTCACGGTGAGTTTATATTTTTTTCCAAGTTATAACATAAGTCTTTCTTAGACTCTTTAATACTCGTTAAGTATATTTTGTCCTGTAATTTTATATCACTACGTACGTTAATTTTTTTATTTCTGTAACATTAAATAGTATGAGTCAATCTCGTTTTTTTTATAAGATCATTTTATTAATTATTTACTGAAGGTGGCCTTTCGTCCGAGCAGTACCATAGCAGTTCTGTAATCGTTACAGATATAATTTTCTCAGTGCGCTTCGACCCATGGACGCGTGAAGCGGTGAGTGGGACGCGTTAAGCGGTGAGTGCGGCAAGACGAGGGAACAGGCTGGGTCCATGGAAGGGGATATTAAGCTCTGCCACAAAGTGCTCGCGGAGCACGTTTTGCCTGTAATAGAGAACGTGATTTAAGTTGATAAGCATAGCGTTGTCAAGGCAAATTTTCAAAAAAACTAAGTTTTTTCTCTCTAACTTTGACATAATTTGATGTAAAAGGCTAAAATTTGGTACTGGGGTGCTATTCTATAACTTCACTTCACTTCACTTCATATCACTTCACTTTCACTTCACTTCAGTTTCACTTCACTTCTACTTCACTTTCACTTCCTTTTCACTCTACTTCACTTCACTTCACTATATATTATTCATTATATATATTATTATATATAATATAACAACGTCAACAAGGACAACTTCCATGTATTAAAAATCCGAAAAAGACCAACTTGCCCTCAAACTCTTTAATTAACAGTTTTTGAGGTCGCTGAATGCAAATCTGATGTTGGTTTTTCAAAATTCAAAATGTCGGATTTAAAATGGCTGACAAAGCTTACTTTTTGAAAAATCAAAACCCTTGGGGGTTTTCAGGGTAGCTGATTGCGATTTTGAGGTTTCTTTTTGGAAATTCAAAATGACAGACACAAATTTAATTTAGACCCGATTTTGTACAATGCATCGAAAAAAGCTCTCGGTGAAATTTAACTATACTTTGCAGTTGTGTACTTTATTATCACCCAAATAAAAAATGTTAATGAATAAACTCAAAAAAGTTAAGAGTTTTTTTTAATTCAAGGTTAAAGGGTACACACACAGTACAACGTACCTAAATGGTTCTAGACTGCAAAGACCTTTCAGTCAGCACATCTGCTACAAATTATTTAAGAAATAAAAAAAGTAAAACAAAATATTGCTACCCTCCCTTTGAACACTCACAAAACCGTACTAAAAATTTTAAAAATCATCCCCAAACCACACCACATCGACATTTTTATGCCTTACCGCTACTAAATAATAATAATCTCCGTAAACTTCTAAAGTTAGTTAGTATTTATTAGGGTGTCCGTTATTTTGCGAAAGTTGGAATTTCATAGGTCGCCGGGCTGAATTTCCTTTAGAATGTGAAAAAATTAGCTGTGCACAAGGACAGCCCAATCGATTAATATTAACCCGTGCCACCGAAGAGTGAAAGTTTACATGGGGTTTTACATGGGAATAGAACACTTTTTTACCTTTTGTATGATAACTCTTTTTTTTTATTAACCTTTTCTTTTGACGATATGTATTTTTATGGTTTTTGAGGTGCTGAACATGAATCCAATTTCAAAAATAAGTTTTGACAGCTGGCTGCTGTCAAAAAAGCTGTCAATAAAACTGTCAATTTTTTAAAGACGTCAGTTTTTGTGGAATTTTACATTAATTTACTTATATAAAAGTATTTTAAGAACACTAAGGTCAAACGAAATAGCACTATGTAATATTGACAGTTGATACCTGTCAATTAAGATGTCAAGCTATTAACCCGTTGTGGTCACCCGGGGTGTAGGACACCCCAGGACTACTTTGCGTTCAATGTCTTTGAAACCACGCATAAAAACCTTTAATCTTCAAAATAAATATACTTTTTGCATAATACATGGCATATATGGATATATCATAAAGAAGTAGAATGACAGCGTTTTTGCGGCCTGGGGTGCGGAAAACCCAATGTGACCATTTATAGGTGTGACCGCTACGGGTTAAAAACGAGAGTTTTTGACAGTTTTTACATTAAATTAATCACATATGCATATAAAAGTAATTCCAGGACACTAATGAGATAAACCTAAATAGAAATATGTAATATTGACAGTTGACGACTGTCAATAGATCCGACAAACTTTTGAAAAGGAGACTTTTCTATTAAACTACTCATATACAAGTGTTTTTAAGTACACTAAGATTAATTCTAATAACAATATGTAAACTTGACAGTTGACAGCTGTCAATTACGCTGGCAATCTTCTAAAAAAGAGCTTTCTTGTTATCATATATATTCTTAAAAGTATAAGTTATAAGTGTATAAGTTTATAAGGTACAGTGCAGCCCAGCAGATTTTGCTGCCCCTCAGAATTTTTGTATTTGCAAAAAGTTTTATATTTTGTTAACCAATAAAGATAAAACAATAAATAAGGACTATTCTAAAGATTTTGTTCTCTACTTTTGGAATATCTAATGAGCGGAAAAAAATTGTTTCATTATATAATTATTCTTGACAATAGTAAAAAATTCCATTTCTTTTTTGTGAATTTCAAACTGATTTATTTTGTAAACAGATCATCAAATTATAATCGCAAACAATACATTTAAAACATAATTTTATCACCTTTAAAACGAACTTTGAAAAATTGTTCTAAGATTTTTTTTAACAAAGATATATAGGTAATTGTTAAAAAAAAATAACACTCTTATTTGATTAGACATAAGTCAAGAACGACTGATTTTGGAAAAAAATTATTCAGAAAAAAATGTGTATTTTTATGTATAAAACCGGAAAAAGATATTTAGAATTAAAAAAAATTATTTTACTATACAAAAGAACTTAAAAAATCAAAATGTGATACATTTTTTTCTTTTATTTCTAAATGTTTTTTTCTGGTTCTACACAAAAAGAGGCACACTTTTCTCTTCATAATTTTTTTGAAGTCAACCATTCTAGACTTATGACAAATTACAAAAAAATTTTATAAACTCAAAACATGGTAAAAAAATTGTTTTTTTAATTCTAAATATTTATTTCCGATTCTACACATAAGAAAGCCCATTTTTTTCTGAATAATTTTTTTTCAAAATCAACTGTTCTTGCCTTATGCCTAATCAAATAAGAGTGCTATTTTTTTTAACAATTACCTATATATCTTTGTTAAAAAAAATCTTAGAACAATTTTTCAAAGTTCGTTTTAAAGGTGATAAAATTATCTTTCAAATGCATTGTTTGCGATTATAATTTGATGGTCTGTTTACAAAATAAATCAGTTTGAAATTCACAAAAAAGAAATGGAATTTTTTACTATTGTTAAGAGTAATTAAATAATGAAACAATTTTTTCCGCTCATTAGATATTCTAAAAGTAGAGAACAAAAGCTTTAAAAAAGTCCTCATTTATTGTTTTATCTTTATTGGTTAACAAAATATACAACTTTTTACAAATACAAAAATTCTGAGGGGTGGGCAAAATCTGCTGGGCTGCACTGTACCTTATAAACTCATACACTTGTAACTTATACTTTTAAGAATATATATGATAACAAGAAAGCATCTTTTTAGAAGATTGCCAGCGTAATTGACAGCTGTCACATGTCAAGATTACATATTGTTATTAGAATTAATCTTAGTGTAGGGGAGACCGAGGAGGAAAGTCACAGAGGTGGAAAGTAACAACGCTTATAACTTCTAAACCAATGAGCGGACAGACATAGTCCTTAAATAATTTTTAGTCAGTTTTGCCCCCTCTACCTCCCCCAAATTATGTTAGGGGTCTACCAGAAGCTATATATCTGATTCTGACATTTTGTGCAAAAATTACGTCAAAAGTAAGTTTTTGCCTAAATTTTCAAAATATAATATTTTTCTGATTTTATAGATATTTTAAATATGATTTTCGTTTTTTTGAAGCTCTTTTATTTATTTTTAAGTCGTGCAAGTGCATAATTAAAAAATGCGAAATACTTTTGTTTATTTTAAACTTGTTCTTTGAAATCTAAGGAAGAGGGTTGAGGTGGAAAGTAACACGTTGTTACTTTCCCTTTATCTAATGCTTTATTCTCATAAACCTCCTCCTTTTTTATAACTATGTGATTTTATATGTTTATTTTATATTTTAAAGAATAAATATTGGACTTTTGATTTGAATTTTTAAGAAATGATGCTTTTTTAATGTCATTGCTATTTAACGAATACTAAATAGATAAACCACCTCAGGGGGTGAGGAGGATAGTAACAAATAAAGAACTGATTAAAAAGTCCTGCAGTGAACTATCAAATTATTATTAATTTTTAATTCTAATTTTATTTAATAGGAGAAAGTCCAAGCTTTTGATTAATATGTTTACAGAACTTATCCGACAAATAGTTTTAATGCTAGCATCAAAAAACTGATTTTTGTTACTTTCCTCCTCGGTCTCCCCTACTTAAAAACACTTGTATATGAGTAGTTTAATGTAAAAAGTCTTTTTTTCAAAAGTTTGACAGCTTAATTGACAGTTGTCAACTGTCAATATTACATATTTATATTTAGGTTTATCTCACCAGTGTCCTGAAATTACTTTTATATGGATATGTGATTAATTTAATGTAAAAACTGTCAAATACTCTCGTTTTTAATAGCTTGACATCTTAATTGACAGGTGTCAACTGTCAATATTACATATTTCTATTTCGTTTGACCTTAGTGTTCTGAAAATACTTTTATACAAGTAAATTAATTTAAAATTCCACAAAAACTGACGTCTTTAAAAAAATGACAGTTCTATTGACAGCTTTTTTGACAGCTGGCAGCTGTCAAAACTTTTTTTTGACATCGGATTCGTGTTAAGCACCTTAAAAACCATAAAAATACATATCGTCAAAAGAAAAGGTTAATAAAAAAAAAGAGTTATCATACAAAAGGTAAAAAAGTGTACTATTCCCATGTAAAACCCCATGTAAACTTTCACTCTTCGGTGGCACGGGTTAATATTAATCGATTGGGCTGTCCTTGTGCACAGCTAATTTTTTCACATTCTAAAGAAAATTCAGCCCGGCGACCTAAGAAATTCCAACTTTCGCAAAGTAACGGACACCCTAGTATTTATATTTATTCATCTTTTTCTGTCCACGTTTTAAAGTCTGAAGTTAAGTTAGTTAGTATTAATATTTATTCATCTTTTTCTGTCCACGTTTTAAAAACTGAAGCGAAGTCAGTTTACTGTAATACTGAAGCGAAGTCCCTGTTGCTTTATTGATTTTGACTCTCTTTATCAGGAAATATTTTGAAATTTGAATTGAAAGAATAAGCTAACCTTTTTCGTCAGTTTCGTGTTGTGCTGGTTTTTAATTGTCATTTGTGTAAAAGAAAGTCTCGAAAAATGCTTTAAAAATTTATTATGGTTTTTAAATAAGTTTAAAATATATACACATGCAATTAATTTCCTAAATTCTCAGTTGTTGTCTCAAATTTAGATTATTGTAATCAATTTTCCATTATATATTAATTATTTTCTTTTGCTTAAAATAAATTTTGCAATTTTTTTTGATTTTCATTAATTTATAATTATATTCATTATTTTGGCATTACTTTTAAAAATTTCAATTATTTATCCAATATTGCTATTATTTAAAATCAATTTTCGTTATCTCTGCGATTTTTTAATTATTCTCTTCAATTAAAATTTTTTAAGTAATTTTGTAATTATTATTTTTTTTAAATATATATTCTATGATTCTTTCAGTTATTTCTCTCAAATTTTATTAAATGTTTTCAATTTTTCATATTTAAATTATTTTCATCATAATTCAATTTTCTTTCTCAATCTTAAATTTTTTTCAGCATATTTCAATTATTTTTTTCAATTTTTAATTATTTTTCTTTGTTTTCATAATTTCCAAAAATTTTTAATAATTATCGTAAATTTCAATTATTTTTAGCATTCTTCCAGTCTTTTCTTTAATTTTTAGTTATCTTCTTTTTTTTAAATTAATTTCTAAGATCTTCATGTATTTTTTTTCAAATTTCCATTATTGTTTCTTTATTTAAAAAAATTTCTGTAGTTTTTTTAATTATCACACTTAAACGTCATTTATTTTTTACAACTTATCATTGTTTGTATCATATTTTAATTATTTTCGGCAAGTTATAAAATTTAAAAACATTTTTCAATTATTTTCCAAAATTTATTTCCTTCAATTTTCAATTCTTTACATTTGTTTCATAATTTTAAAAACTTTTAACTATTTATCGGACTTTTCAATTATTTCATTTTGTATATTATTTGTTACATTATTTTCTTTAATTTTTAATTACTTTCGTTCCTTTTTCTCGTTCTTTTTTATAATTGCCAAAAAGTTTTTACTTATTTCTCTTTAATTAAAACTTGTTCTGTTCAATTTTCAATTATGTTTATCTTTTTTCAATTATTTTCTCTAATTTTTCATTACTTAATTTTTGTTTTAATTCACTTTTAAGATTCTCAAGTATTTTTCTAAAATTAAATTTATTTTCTTTATGTTTAAAACATTTTTATTATTGTTTAAATTACTTTTCCCAATTTTTAATTGATTTTATTATGTTTTTTCAATTAATTTGCAAAATTTGCAATTATTTTGTTTAATTTCAATTATTTTTTGCAATTCTTTTTACTTTTAAAATATTATAAATTTTGTGCTAAATAATTATTTATTTTATTTATATTAATTGATTTTTAAATATTATATTTAAAATATTTATTTCTTCAGATTAGATAAGTATTATTTACCAATTTGTTGTATTTAAGATTGTATTTTATAATTTCTAAAATGTATGAAAAACTAATCGCGCGCTGGAGCGCGTTTTATTTTGCTAGTATATTATATATTTTTGGTCATATTGGCAGATGGAAATTATTTATTAAATTATTTATTTGATATGGAGCAATATCATGTGATAACCTAAAATCACTAACCCTCAAAGACCAAACTGCCCCGATGTTTTCATCCCTCATCACCACCTCTATGACACTTGTATAGAAGTCAGTGCCAAAATAGTGGCAGAATGTTGACCGGTGAGGTTAGGGTTCCAAAAGTATCCAAGAGTTGGCGCTGATCGACTTTCGACCCTAATTCTAAATAAATAAAAATGCATATTTTTAAATATTTGAAAATGTTTAATGTGTTTTTTTGTTTTATTTTCAGAGAAAAACTATTTCATTTTATGTATGAAGCCATTTGCTACAAAAAAATAAATTTTAAAAAGCGAAAAAATTAATTTAAAAATCGTGAAGCTAGCAATTTTATTTTTTTGAATTGCAATTATACATTATTTTATCATTATTGCAAGCAATAGACTATAATCAATAGAATATCAATCTAAAATTATAATCTTTAATAATTTTAATAATTAAAAAAATAGTTAAAAATTATTATTAAAGTATAAAATTTTACTTAATTTTACAAAGATAAAAAACATTTGACAATAATCGTATAGTTATTATGTTCTTCTATATGTTATCACAGATTAAATTATTTTAATTTGATTTTTTCATTATTAAATATCAGGGCTGTGATGGATTTAAATCACTACTTTTATTTAAATCACCGGGTCATTTGCTATAAAATCACGATTTAAATAAAAGAAAATTTTACAGTTTGAGAGATATCTAATACCAGGTCTGGTAAAAATCGTGGTTTTTTTAAATTCGATTTTATTGATTGAAATAATATTTGTTCTTTTTAAATTAAAAATTAATTTTTTTTAGTACATAAAATTTTTAAACGTTTATTTTTAAGTAGTTCATTTTTTAAACTGAAAACCTTTGATAATTTTAATAATAAAAATTTCAATTTTAATATTTTGTTCTTTGAATTAAGGATTTTTGAATACCGTTAATGGATTTTTTATTCATTTGCACAAATTTCTTTATTTTATTTTTATATACTTATTATTCAGTAAATTCTCCCTTTCTTTATTTTTTCATAGTTTGTTACATAAAATAAAACATTTCTCCATTTTATTCATACTTATTTTATTATCTTATTGTTTTGCAATTTTTTTAGAAATTTCGCATTTTAATTTTTAAATTTTGTATTTTTCTCTTCTATAAAATATTTTGCCGTCTTTTAATTTAATTAATTTTTATCTTGTAATTTCGACTTTTTTTAAACTTTCATTCCACACTTCGATCTACATTTTTTGTAATTTCTTAAATTTTTACTTTGTTATAGAATTGTATAATTTTATTTTATGTATATTTAATCTTATACTAAATATTCTCGTTTCTACGTTTTTCTATTTTATAATTCGAAGACCATCTCGACAAAATTAAACGGTTCAGAAAGAACTGGAAGAATGACTTAGCACATGCACAACCAGTCCACAAGGAGCCGGTAGAGAAGATGGAAAGCCAAGCACGAATCCAGATGTGCACAGCTCCCATGATTAAGCCACCAGTTTTGTCCAGCATCACTGCAACTGAGGACCCGAAGATGACCGAAAAAAAGCGAGCGCGTGAACCCAGTGGAACACCTAGCCCCTCGACACCTGTAGATCTCAAAAAGAAAAAAGCAGATGCTTCACAGAACACGCAACCTAGGACACCTCTGTGTAAATGAACGGATGTCATCAGCAAGAAAGCACGTAAACGAACCACGGAAATCCCAGTCAAGAACATCGGGAAAGAAACTGTACACCCCCTGACAAACCTCTACAAAGGATTACGAAGGTCAACAGTAGACGCACTCGCATACATCCTGAAGTGGTCATAATATAACCTTCCAAGGATGTTACTTACTCTGAGGTCTTAAAAGACGTCAAGAGTAAGGTCGACCCAGCGAAGCTCTCCGTGGACGTCAAGAGCATACGCGCAACAAAAAACGGAGATGTCCTAATTCAGTTAGGAAAAGCCAAAGAAAACAACTACAGATTCAGCACAGCGATTCGTGAAGCTCTAGGATCTAAGGAAGCTGTTAGGTCACTTCAACCCAAAGCTGTTATCCAGATCAAGGAAATCGATAAGTCCATCGAACTACAGGAGGTCCAAGATGCTCTCTTGGATCTGTTCCAAGAGAAAGAGCCTCCCGAAATGAGAGATTCCTTGCAGGCCCAGGCATTTCGAGGTAACAAGAAAGCCTGTGTGGAAATGGATGAGAGCTGCGAGTCTACTCATACAGAAGTCTCGCATTCGCATAGGTTGGGTCAACTGTCGCGTATGTCCCCTGGAGAAGATAACGACGAGTTATAAGTGCCACGGATTCGGTCATATCTCTTTAGATTGTAAAGAGACTGACAGATCATACAAATGTTGGAAATGCTGGAAAATTAGGCACCCAGACGCAAAATGAAGCACTGCACCTTCTTGCGCCCCCTGTGCAGACAACGCTCATGATCAGAACCACATTCCTGATTCTCGGCTCTGTATCTCTTTTTTAGAAAAGATAAGAAGAAAAAAAGTACGCCGAAAGTGATCCTCCAGGGAAACCTTGGAAGATGTCAGGCCGCTCAGGATCTGTTATATCTTATAGTTAAAACAGAGGACATCAAGCTTGCAATTATATCCGAGCATTACACCGAGAAAAAGGGACGCACTTCGTTCACAGACAAGGCAGGCACAGCAAAAATCTGGATGTGCGTCTACTACTACTACAACAAACATGTTTTAAATAAAAAATGTACTTTAGTTATTCTAAAAAAAGTTCACAAAGATTAAAGAAACTTTACTAAAGCACAATTGCAAAATCTACTTAAGAATAACAGGTCTTAGGTAATTGAAAAATAATAATCGTGTAAAAATATCTGCTTAGATGGGTCACAATTGCATGTAAGCAAAAGATTTGTTTACTCATAGAAGAAGCGAAGAAACGAAAACATAGAATATATTCCAATTTCACAAAAATGGAAAAATCGCCATTCTTTCTATTAATTTAATTGAAAATGTATACAACATAAGTATTTGTGAATTCGTTTTTATGGAAGCTTTTTTCTAAATGAATGATTATTAAAAAATGACAATTAGAGAAGTTGTATTAGAAAAAACCAAAATGAAAATTTCATTAAAAATTAAGAATCACCATTATTTCTTCAAATTACAGATAAAATGTATTCTTTATACATACCATTTGATTCCTTTTTTAATCTAAAATATTTTCTTTTCCAAGACTAAAAAAAATGGAAATCTAAAAGTTATACAGAGAAAAATATTCTTAAATGTCACAAGAACTGAAAGATCATGACTTGCACCGGGCAAGTGAATTAAAATGAATTGAAAATTTTTTTTTAATTATTTATTTTTAACGATTCATTTCAATTATTCATTAGATATTTATTATTTGGATTATTTGAATAATTATAAATAAAAATCATAATTTTTTTACTTTAATTAAAATTTAAGTATAAACTTAACCATTTTTATAAGATTAAAAATTTCCAATTAAATAGACTGAGGTTTTTTAGATAATTTTGAATTTTAAAGACAACATTTTTTTTTAATTTTTTTTTATTTTTAAACTGTCAAATATTGTAGCTGTTTAAAAAGAAAAAAATTTTTTTGGTAAAATTTCATTTTTTCGAAGAAAATGATATGATAATAAATTTAAACCACAATTTTTATAGTTTTATGAAAAATTCTGCATAAAATTACACATTTTTGCCAATTCCCAACATTTTAGGATAAATACGCTAAGCTTTAGCATAGGGGTATTTTGTCATTTTTCAACTTTTCATTAATAACTTTTAAAAACTAAGTCCAACAATGTTCGCCATATTTTTTATGTAATCTACACGTAAAAATACCTAGGTATACCGAATTACAAACCTCTAGGTCAATTGGTTTGGAAGATAAGGGGGGGGACTCTTTTGTTTTAATAAAAATGTTTTTCCTTGACAAAGCTATGACTATCAACTCCAATCATGTTCTCTATATTTTTCCTGTACTCTACTCGCAAAAATACATATGCGTACCAATTTTCAATACTCTAAGTCAAATAGTTTGGGAGATAAGGAGGGGGGGGGGGGTGAATAGTCATTTTAATGCATTTTTTGAAAAAAAATCTTGTTATTTCCTTGACAACGCTATGAACATTCAATCATATTCGCTATATTTTCCTGTAATCTACACGTGAAGATACTTTAGTGTACCAAATTTCAACTCTCTATGTCAAATAGTTTGGCCACTAGGGGGGGGGGGGGGGGGGGTAATGGTTTTGGTCGACGGACAAACGAGTAAAAACATAAGGGTTCCGGATTTGACACTGTGTGTCCGGAACCCTAAAAATTGGAGAAGTTTTAGAAAGAAAAAGAATTTTGTATGCTAAAAGAATTGAAAAATTATGAGTTACACGAATTTTTAGCCAATTAATACTTTATATAGGTCAATGGATTTGTATTGAGACAAGGAATATGTTTAATTGAATAAACATTCAGTATGTCGTATTCTTAGATTGATAACAAATTTTGTGCAAAGAACTATAATTTTTTATGGAAAATGGAGCTTAAAATAGCTTAAAACAGAACTTAGAATTTGGTTGAGTATTTTCAAAAATCCCTGTGTCTTATTCTATGAGGAAGCAATTTGATTTCTTAGACCAAAATATATCGAATTTAAACTATTTTAAGAAAATTGAAAATTTTAATGATTTTAAAACTTGCTGTAAGTTGATAAATTTAACTAAGGATCGACTTAAATTTGAATAAACTAATCATACCTTCAACATCTCCGAAGAAGCGAAGCGATTCCGAGTGGTTTTCATGAGATGAGGTGCATCAGAAAAAAATTATATTTTCCTATCTTCTACGACAGGGTGTTGAAAAAAATTTTTGAATGTGGAGTCCAATTTTCCGCTACAATCCATTTCGTCCCAGAGTTTTCGATTGGGCTTCCCACCGTCAGCAACGATTCCATGTACTTTTGCTCCTGCTTCTTCCAAAAACACCAACGCTTGCACAACTAAAGTCTTCTAGCCCTTTGAACATCATACTTTTTTATCGAGAAGTAAATTTTTTCTAGTACTTATTTCGTCTAGTAAAATCAAACCTTGAAGTTGTGAAGGGGATTTTTGGTCAAAGTGAGCTTTTAAAACTTCCAAGAATTAAGAGTCAAACCCGCAAGGATAATCCATTTCCGCAAGATATCTGCAACATTATTAACATATTATCTACAGAAGAACCATAACAACTTTTCGTTAATAAATATTTAACGCTTATTTAAAAAATTATTTTTTAACCGTTTGTTATAATTTTTTAACGTGAGAAAGTAGCTTTTGTTAGTAAATATAATAAATAAATTGATTATTATTATATATATTAAATTCCCCTACTCGAAAGTGAATTTTAGAGGTAAAAACCGTTTTTCTGTTATTTTTGTATAAAATATTCTGTTACTTCGTCACTTTTTGTTTGATTTCAGAATTCTTTTTATTTTAATGGTAAGATACGAGGATTTCTATACATAATAGAGGTTTTTTGTTTTAAATAAAATTTGTGGTAAAAGAACAGTAAAAAATTTCGAAAATTGGTAATTTTTAGGGTTCCGTACCGTAAAACATAACCCTATTAAAATCACTATGTGTGTCCGTTTTCGCACCCCCCCCCCCCCCTAATCTTCCAAACTATTTGACTTATGATGCTGAAATTCGGTACACGTATAAGATTTACGTGTAAATTACAGGAAAATTATAGAGAACTTTCGTAAAGACGGTCTTTGTAGTGTTTACTAGCCATTAAATTAATTACTAAATTTTTGACTCTCTTACTCTCTATACCGCTGACCCCTAACCCTCCATATTGTTTCTTTGTGCGTTACACGCATCACATCGTATACGAAATTAGAGTAAAAAAATTATGAAAAATGAGTGGACAAAGCCGTTCTAGATCATCGGGAAAGAGAAGCCGACATCGTCGACATCATAAAAAGACAAAAAAGCGCAGGAGAGAGAGATCTGTTACTCGTAGCAGGTCTAAAACTCGGTCGAGCTACCGAAGCGTAAGTGACGATAGAAGCTTTTCACGGAGTTCTTATGAAAATCTTACATCACGAGGAAAGTCTGCACAGAGCCGCCGCGAAGAATATATTCGTTATTATGACAGTGATTATAATGATCGAGAACATCGTCGGGAAAATGAACGTCGGCATAAGAAAAGAGGTCGGTACAGTAGAGAACGCTCTTATTCGACTGAGAGTAGAAAGTCGTATTCCTCTGAGGTTTCTGGTCGTCGCTCTCGGTCACGCCAACGTTCTCGATCACGTCGTCATCGGTCTGTTGAGGATCCTGATTTCCAAGGAAAGGGTAAAATTAATGACAGTGGATCTCACACGAGAGGTGAGATAAGTACTGATCAAATTCGGACGAGTTTGCACGGGTGGCAAGACAAGTCTGAGAATAAATGTTTAAATGCTAATAAAATGTCTTATAGATTTAGTATTTACAGATGATAAACAAAATACAGCAGAAGAAAATATGACGATTCATCTAGAGGTTCTACAATTACTCGGAGATAGCCCGACCGTGTGTAAGGATAAGAAATTCTTACTTTATCCTGATTTATTAACGAGATGGTCAACTTGGATTTTAACTGGCCTTAAAGATAAGGTTAAAAAAAATTAACGACAGATTATCCAAGCATTGAAGGATTAAAAGCACAAACACTGAATCGGGAAGTTTCGAGATTGATGTCTGCAAATGGGGTTAAGAGAGACGGGCATTTTATGAATGCACAAAATTTAACAGCTTCAGCTTTGACAGCGCTGGGAATTGCTTTAACTGATTTGCTGAACAACAAGGAAATAGATCAAAAGAAATTACTTAAAAATTTTTCAGACACTGGGAAAATCATAGCAGAGTTACATCACTCTCAATTATTAGGAAGAAAAGCTTGTATCATTCCGGGATTGGATAAAAATATCTTGGATTTACTAGGCGATTGTAAACCAGACGAGTTTATGTTTGGGAAAGATTTTGCATCAAAAATAAAAGAGGCGGAGTCTATTGAGAAGTTAAGTCAATCCTTGAGAATTCCAGTCATAAAAAAAATACACAAGCTAATTATTTAAACTTCAAGGGCCCACCTGCGAGAAAAATGAAGGCCTATCAGTGGGCTACAAATCCAGATATCAAACACCAGCCAGAAAGCCCAGAAATTCTTGAAACTCACAATATCTACAACATCGACAGTATATTCAATTTCAAAGACAGCAGAACAGACGAAAATTTTAGCGGTAAGTTTGATAGCTGGTCGTCTCTAATATTTTTATGAAAATTGGCAAACTTTTACAACAAGAGATTTCATTCTAAAATGTATTAAAGGTTATGAGATCCAATTTTATCGACCTGTTAAACAAAAAGTTAGTCCTAAAGAGCCTTTGTGTTTAAAAAGTGAAAAAATAGCTCTAACAAAAGCAATTACGAAACTAGAAACGACAGGTGCAGTTGAAAAATGTTTACCAGAGAAAGGACAGTTTTTATCTCCCTTTTTCTTAACCAAAAAATCCAATGGGTATGACGGATTTATTTTAAATGTAGAGAACCTTAATAAATACATATCTACCAGCCATTTTAAAATGGAAAATATAGTTACTGCAAGTAAGTTACTTTTTGAAAACGATTTTATGTGTTCTCTCGATCTCAAGGATGCTTATTTGCTTGTGTCAGTAAATGAAAAATCTAAGAAATATTTAAGATTTTTTTTGAATGAGAAAATTTTTCAATTTACATGTCTCCCCTTTGGATTGTGTGTTTGTCTATATATTTTTACAAACATTTTAAAACCTGTAACCGCGAAGTTAAGGGTCTAGGGGTTAAGGTTGACCGTATACCTTGATGACATGCTTCTTTTTGGGAAAAATCGCAATCTTTGTTTGAGTAATAGGAATGAAACAGTTCAGGTATTACAATATTAAGGTTTTATAATTAAAGTCGAAAAAAGTTCATTAAATCCAAATAATAGATGTACTTTTCTGGGATTTATCACTGACTCTACAAAGATGACCGTTGAGTCTACTGCAACGGTTGCATGTTGTCCAGGTATTAACTATGGAAAATTGTACACCAAAAATTTAGAAATAGACAAAAATAAATTTCTTGAGAATGATAGAAATTTCAATAAAGGTATGATAATATCGGAAAATTCGTACAAGGATTTGGATTGGCGGAAGGTAAATCTGCAAATTTCACGAAATCCAATTAAAAAATCGAACTACGCATTAACGATTTATACCGATGCTTCGTTGAGCGGTCGGGGAGCTGTTTGCAATGAGGAAACCCTTCATGGATTCTAGACGAAAAAAAAAGAAAACTTACTCCATAAATTATTTGGAATTATTGGCACCCTTTTTGGCGTTAAAGTCATTCGCGAATAATTACAGAGACTTAAAAATATTCTTGAAAATTGATAATAAAACTGCAATATCTTACATCAACCGCATGGGTCGTACGCGATATCCTATTTATAATAATTTAACGAAACATATGTGGGTGTGGGCAGAATGTAAAAATCAATAGTTGTTTGCATCGTACATAGAATCAAAGAAAAATACAATAGCAGATCAACAATCGAGAATTTCTAACATCGATACTGAATGGGAGTTGTCGCGATTCGCATTTAACGAAATAACAAAAAAATACGGATCTATGCAAGTCGACTTATTTGCGTCTAGGGTAAACAAAAAATGTGTGGAATATTGTTCATGGCAAAGAGATAGTGATGCACTAGCGATAGATGCGTTCACATAACCTTGGAATGATAAAAAATTCTATGCTTTTCCACCGTTCAATAATACCTCGAGTTTTGCAAAAAATAATGAACGAAAAAGCAATAGTAATTGTTGTCGTACCTTTCTGGACAACCCAAGCCTGGTTTCTTACATTTAATGAATTATTGATAGGCGAACCCTTAATTTTTCATCCAACTAATAAGTTATTAATATCACCTTGCAGAACCCTGATTCATCCTTTGGCGAAAATACTTACACTTCTGACAGGGAAGCTCTCTGGATGGCGTATAAAAGAAGGCAGGTGAACGAGGATATCATAGATGTATTATTAAATGCTTTGGCCGAATCTACAATAAAACAGTACGGAACTGTTTATAAACGTTGGTGGGCATTTTGTGAATTAAAAATTGCAATCCTTTCTCGGCCTCATTAAATGACGTATAGGAGTTTTTGAAAAGAAGTTTAGACGAGGGATCATCATATGGAAGCTTGAATGCAAGCAGAGCTGCACTAGGAAACGTTCTAGATAAAGATCTATCTAATAACGATCTAGTTCAGCGTTTCCTTATAGGTGTGAATAGACAATGTCCTGAAAAGCCTAGGTATAGGAGAACTTGGGACACTGACATTGTTTTGTCATTTATAGAAAAGTGGTTTCCTTTGAGCGAGTTGTCCTTAAAACAACTAACAGATAAATTGGTAATATTGTTGGCCTTTGTAACAGCTCACAGAATACAAACCTTTTCGTTGATAGACATTAATAATGTTTTGAAAAGAAATAATTCAGTAGAAATTGAAATCTTGGAGAAAATAAAAACTTCAGGTCCAGGCAAATATCGACCTCTACTTGCCTGACTTTTTATTAATTTTTAATTTTTTCAACTTTGTCAATGATTTACGGACAAATTTTAATTACAATATTTTTTTTGTACTAAAGTATTTAAAGTGCACTTAATCCTAAATCGAATGACCTTCTTTTTAATTAAATTGGTGATAAACTAGCTGAGTTATTGTACTTCTTGTCTTTATAATCACAACATCTTCTGGGAAAATTTAATTTTTAAAAATTAATTTTTAATTTAAAAGTTCGAATTTTTCCCTAATTTGAAGTAGGTTTGGTCTATACTTGAAGTATGATTCTACTGTATATTTTAAATGTAAATCAATAAAATAAATAAACTGCATGAATTAATATTTGTAATTTCTTCAATTAATAGAACCTAGACAAGTTGATAAATTATTCATAATAAATATTATAATTTTAATATATTAATCAAAATAGAAGAAAATAGATACCTTCGAATAGTCCGAACCGCAGGTACAGGCAGAATTTTTTTTTCTAGTAACAGTCAATAAGTTGCTGTAGACTTCATGTGTAGCAAAATGCAAAGCACCACCCACTCATAGGAATATCTTTGCCCCTTAAGAATTTTACATTTGGCTGACTAAAAAATCTCTTTCATGACTATTTGTTCATTTTTACTAATTTTTGGATTATCAGACAAAATCATGGTTATTGACGTTTCAGACAACTTATTAATTTTTTTCTACATTCAAGAAGAGTCGATTTTAATAGCCGAACTCTAATTTTAACTTTTTCGTTTACTTTGTCAACGTTTTTTGTAATTCGACTTAATTTTTAAGTTTTTTCACGTTTTATGGGGCTTATTTTTTTTAAATTGAATATAATTTATTTTTTTATTTTTTAAACGAATAGTTTTTTTATTGAAGACTTCGTTAATATTATTGCAGAAACGACACTGACGAGCATTAGAATTGCTTTGTAAAGGTAGAAGAATTGGACAATGGTTATTTCTTAAAGTGACAATTCCATCTACATAACAAAATGTTTTCAATAAAGAACCATTGTGTTCATAATAATTGTCGTATTGCCAAAGCAATTTTCACATTTGTCAAGAACTTCTAAAATCTCTTCCAAGTTTTCTAATGTTTTAATTTTTTCATAATTTATTCCTAGATCTGTTTTGTTAATAAACCTGCCATTAATACTAATGTTTATAAGCAATTCTTCGTCTATTGTTATTTTTTTGTGAAAAGTACTATCTAGAAATCCATTTTTATCTTTTAGCCCAATTAGCTTTACAAAAGTAATACCGTGTTTATTACCCCACGCAATACTCGATCGAATTTATGAAGGATGCATCCGAACAGTATGTTCAGCTATTTTTTGGAATAGTGTCATCTTGTTGGTAGATGAATCCATATTTTCAATAAGCGTTAAATTATTTGTTAAGTTACTATCTGGATTCGGTATTGAATTCAAGTTACAGGCAGAACAGCCTTCTTCTTCCAGTAACGAAATATTCGCTTCACCTTGTAAGTAATTATTCTCTATAATAACAGAAAATTCTTCTTTTTCCTGCAATTTCGAATTTTCAACTTCATCGTTGTTCTTTGTTTTCTTATATATTTCTTAATTTTGAAATCTTCTTCAACCGCTAAATTTCTTTTGACAGGCAGTTTTCTTTTTTTCTCTGTACTTTTTTTCCTAGATGAAGAGTTGGCAAGGCACCTTCTCTTAACTAGGGTTTTTTAGTACTGTCTGAAAATTAATTATTGTTTATATAAAACAAAATTTTAAAAAATATTTATTCATTAGGAAACAAATTCTGAACAATACGTTGGAATAGAATATTTCAATAGTGATAACAGGGATTACAGTACTTTTTTCCACTAAAATAGGTGAAAAGTTGAATAATTTACTGAAAATAGATGACAAAAAAGGGGACAAAAATATTACACAAAATAAATTTTTATCTACAATAGTATGAGTTTTTGTATACTGATTTTTCTCTTAATAAAAAATTAGAAGGATTGAGATTTGGTCTCATAAAATACTTACTCAAAATAAATTGTCATTAAAACTTTTAAAAGTTTCTTCAAATTAAATTGAAATTTATTTCCTTACAAATTTTTATTACTAAAACCTAAGAACAATTAAATACAAGATTATCTGAAATTACAGATTTAAAAATTTATATCTTTTTAATTTTCATCGAATTAAGCTGCAAACTATTCAATTAAATAATTTGAAATTTGGAGTTTATTAAATTTATAATAAATTGAAATTAAAGTCTGACCAAATTTTCAATGAATTTAATTAAGAATTCATTTATATTTTAACTAATAATATTTCGTATTTATTTTTAAATAATTTATGTAAAATAAATTATTATAATAAAATAATTTATAAATTATTTCAATAAGAATAATTTTCTATAATAAATTGAAACTAAAGTCTGACTGAATTTTAAATTAATTACATTTAGAATTTTAAGTTAATTAATGAAGTAATTAAATTAAAATTTTTAAATTTTTAGGAATACGAATAACAATTACTGGAATAACCGAAATTAATTAATTTCCTCAGATTAATATTTATATGAATTACATTTTTAGTTGTTTAAAATTTTAATAAATGAACGTTTTGTCAAATAGAAAAAGTTTTACCGAAATTTAGATTATTTAAAACTATTATAAGTTAAAGTTTTAATTGAAAATCTTAAGATAAATAGGTAAAGTAGATGGCAAATTAACGGAACACATGACATATTATCAATTTAGGAGAAAAAGGTGACATTTTAAAAACTCAAAAGAACGTGGAAAGATGACAGTGATCCTGTGATCATATTTTATATTAAAAAAAATAATAAATCCTAAAAAATACTTCGTAATATAAGCAGTGAACGATTAGATTTAATAAATTTATTTATAAATTATTTAATCATTTAAATAAAAATATTGTTCACAAAAATAAAAACTTACCTTTCCTATAACATTTCCATCTTTTCCAAAAGTCAACTTTTTATAAATAAAATCAGTTTCTTTATAATGTTTTTTACAAACAGCATGACCGGCCTTTACTTCTATGTCGTCTCGACAAATTGCCTTTTGCCACAATTTAATTGATTTTTCAGCTTTTGGCACATAATAAAAAATAACCTTTTCTAACGGTGCATTTGAATCCTTCGTTTTTTTTTGTCGATCCATAACCCGCCGTACATCGTACAGGTAAACACTTAACCATTTTTTGTTTTAAAACTTCCGAATACAATATTTTAACAAAAACTTTTGTTGATTTATAAACTAATTATAGTTGCATTTAAAGCTGTTTATTGTGCCTTTGACAGGTGAATTATTAGCCGGTCGGGTCAAAACACAATCAGCCCCATCTCTTGGATTTTTTTAGTACCCTAACTTCACCGGTCAACATTCTGCCACCTTTTTAATTACATTGTGTCACAGGGGTGCTCATCACTTTAACTTTTTCGGATTAGGTATGATTTTTTTCGGACAGATTGTCAGATGGAAATAATTTAACACTCATCTAGAAACGATATCATTTAATAACCTAAAATCTCCAACTCTTGAAAACCACACTGCCCCGCTTTTTCCATTCCTCTTTACTTTAGCTTTTTTCGCTTAGGTAAAGTTTTTTTTTCGGATAGACTAGCAGATGGAAATTACTTAAGGCCAAGTTCCACCAAAAAACGTGTTTTTTTCAAACTTATTTTATTGATATTACAAAAAATATTTTTGAATTAAACTTTTTTCATATACAAAGACACATAAAAATACTAATTCAAAAAAAATTATTATTTTTTTTTTTTCAAATTGGCGGCACCTAAAATGTCTACAAAAAAATCCCTTTTGTTGGTGGGTGTCACAATATCTCTGGATCCATTCAATTGAAAGCAAAAATCAAAATGGTTTCTTATTCTGTATGACTTTGGCTATGGTGAGAATAAGAATGAAACATTTTCACAAAAAAAAAATGGCGGACTTTTCAATTTTAAACCCTTTTTTTCAATTTTAGTTGTTTATAACTTTTTTAAACGATGATGAGTATTTTTGGTTCTAGTTCACACCATCGAGAGACATTTGAAGAGTAACATGCCGTTTGGTTCATGTTGATAAGTGAAATAGTTTCTAAATAAGAGTGACACCCAGTTCAAAACACGTTCTTCCGAGAAAAACGTGGTTTCGAGAAAAAGGCGAATAAAGTTTTTGTTCGTGAAAAATCGTAAAAAAGTGTATTTTACACATGTATCCAATCCGGCTGCGTACACAACTTTTTCCTGGTCATCATAGGTGTCATTTTCAACCATTTTTGCATTTCTTGCTGCAGTCCTGTAATCTTTAGACGCTTCTGTGGCTGCTCCAGCGACCGAATTTGCCGCTTAGGGTGCACCGCTGTCCCCTCTTGTTTACCTACTTCTCGGTCGTGCGGACCTTCAAGACTAATTCTATATTATTTCTAAGAGTATTTTCTAGCAATTTACGTGGGAAAAAAATTTTCGATTTTTTGAAAATTATTTGAAGAAACCTGGCCTTAAGAGTCACCTAGAAACGATATCATCTTATAAGAGGCCGTAAACAAATCAAGTAAGCCATGTTTTAGTATTTTTTACCCCCTCCTACCCCAACGTAAGAAACCGTAAAATTTTTCTTGCTCCCCCCCTCCCCCCCGCCCATTGAAATCTTACTGAGATCTATTTTTATAAAATGTATATCAAAAAAATGTTTTAAAAGCATATTCTTAATCCAATTAAAGTAAAATTTTTATTAGATAAAATATTTGCAGTATATTTAAAAGTAAATAATGTGGATTATTAATTTATAGTAACTTTCATTACAGTCTTAAAGGCATGCACTAAAAGAGTGGTTTTCGGTTTGTAATCTAGGAAAACCTTGTAAAACAAACATTTTTCCCAGCGAAGATAGTAAATTTTTAATGCAGGAAAGGTAATTTTTTTTAAAAAACGTAAATATTACTATCCTTGATTGAAACTTTACTATCTTCGCTGAGAAAAATTTTCTTTTTGCATGATTTTTCCAAATTAATTGCTTTTTTAGTAAAAATTAATGGATAAATTATAATACTTAATGTTTAATGTCTTAAAGCGTATCAATTAAATCTCTCTTCAAATTAAAAAAAATTCTGTGAATTAAAAAATATTATGTAAGATTTCACAGCAACCCCCCTCCCCCCTATGTAAGATACCGTAAGATTTCATCAAACCCTCCCTCACCCCCTAATGGCTTACGTAATTTCTGTACCTAACCTAAAATCACCAACCCTCAAAAACCACGCTGCCTCGCTTTTTCCATCCCTTCTCACTTTAACTTTTTTTCGTTTAGGTAAAATTTTTTCTAACGAACTATCGGATAGAAATTATTTAACAGTCATCTAGAAACGAGAAAAAATCAAACATAGTATGTTTGATTTAAACTTAATTTTACTTTGTTATACAGTAAACGTAATTAGATTTGATGAAAACAAATTTTTTAATTCATCTAATATATTTGATTTAAACATATTTATTGTTTGATTCAAACAAATATTTAATGTAGTTAAATAAAATAGTTTTTTTTTTTGTTTTATGCAAAGTAAATATTATTTAAAATAAAAGAAATTTTTATCTTTAACATATTATTTGTTTGTTTTAAATACAAAATTTTTTTATTGTATACACAGAATATGTTTCGCCATAGTTTAATGTTTGTTTCTTGCTTTAAATAAAGCATTCTTTGTAGTTTGATATTACTTCATGTGTTAATTTACCATCTGTGCAAAACCGAACAAAACTGCACTTCTCATTAGCTGCGCACAATTGTGAAAATGAGGGGATATGAATTAGACAAGAAAAATAGACAAAAAGAACAATGTGTTTAGTAAACTAACTTGAGCACACAAGTTGTAATCACTTCAGACATAACTCAACTTTTTGATAAAATAATATCATTCCCACACTTAAGTAATCACTATAATAAAAACAAAACTACGATTGCAAATATATTTGTTTCCAAAAAATCGATAAACACGCATAATCACTGGAAACGACGCTCACATGTTCTACCGAAATAATAAACTAACGTGAAAACAGTGACGCAAATTGAATGCGCAAAGGCCGCTGCGCATTCAATATGTTTAAATCAAACATAAAGTATATTTCTTTCAAATATAAAGACTTCAAACACATATTTGGTTTAATTTCAACAAAATTTAGATTTTAATCAAACAAACAGAATATCACCTTTAAACATAAAATATATTGCAATCAAAACTTCAGATATCTCTGATACATTAAAATTAAACTTAAAAACATTATTTATTCAATCAAAATCATTTAAATAAATACTTATATTTAAATCAAGAAAATATTTTTTTCAGTGTAGGTAAAGTTTTTTTTCGGACAGACTAGCAGATGGAAATTACTTAAGAGTCACCTAGAAACGATATCATCTGATAACCTAACATTACCAACTCCTAAAAACCGCTCCACATAAATATTTTCATTGCTCATCATTTTAGTTTACTCTAATGGAACTAAAGGTATAATTTGCAGACTGACTGCCAAACTGACTGGCGTCTGCCATTTTGTAACCGCTATTTCGAATTTCCAGAAAAAAAGCTCAAAATCATAATCAACTACCCCAAAAACCCCCGAGGAATGTCTTTTAAGCAAATTTAATTCAGTTTTAATTTTTGTGTCTGCCATTTTGGATCGGTCACTTTTAATTTTCAAAAAGGAAGCTCAAATTCATAGTCAGCGACCCCAAAAACTCCCAAGTAATTCAATTTTTTCCATGTCATTACTATTATATTACTGTAACAACTATTCGATAGTATTGTTACCATTTTCTTTAAGTTTTCATGCGAAACAAGCGATCTGCAGAAGGAATAGATTTATTTTGCAATATTGTAGAAGTGAGGTTAGAATAAATGTCAAATTTCAGCTCCATAATATCACGTAAAATTTCAGCTCCATGACCTATATAAAGTGTTCAGTGTGCTTCATGCAGAGAAACTTTTTTATCAGTGATGGTTGTTTTAAAATATTATTCTATAAAGTAGTTTAGCAATGCCGGATTACACTGCTCGATCTCGATTTCCAATTATCCAAAAAATAAAACGAAATATTCATTATTAAATATTGTATTTGCTGTTTTTTTATAAAATTTTATATATGTTAACTAATATCTAAAATATTGTTAGAATATTAAATAATTTATGAATTTATTATTCATTTTCGTTTTAGCAAAATATGAAGAAGAAAGTTTTATTTTGTACAATATATTTGCAATAATATTATAATCTGTAATTTTTTGATTCATTTAACTGAAATTATGATCTCAAAAAACGTATTATATTAATGGTTTCGTCCCCCAACCTGCTTCTTAAGGAACTACAAATGTATCCTGCTGCTGAAAACGCTCTTTCTGCTTCTACACTGGTTGGCGTTATAGATTTTAAATAGTCGTAAACAATAGACAAATGTTTGCCCTTTATTCATTAGGTGATGTAAAAAAAGATGAGTAAACAAGACATACTTATATTTAAGTTTAAGCCAATCATGCTTAAACTCGAGGTATTTATATTGAGGTATTTATATATTTTTTTGACCAAAAAAATTTTATTTTTTATATGTGTTGTGGGCACAGCCCGGAGTATGGGCAATCCGCGAAATGCCCGGTCACTGTTTAAAAATACCACAATAATAAGAATTAATAAATAGAAACTAATAGTTATTGATAAGTTTATATTTATTTCTTTGAACGTGAAATCTGTTTGATTGTGATGTATTGTTTACAAAATGTATTAGAAGACCGTCAGTTTGTCTAATAACGTTATGAATGGTATTTGCTTGGTATTAGTCATTTCTGTTAATTGTCCTCAGTATTAAAGTTATTTTGTACACGCAAAGGTTCTTCAAGTATAGTACAAATTCTCGGTTACCATGTGTGACGAAATAATAACACAGCCACACAAAAAAAATAAAGTTTCCTGGCCTGGGTATAAGACCCATATTTTTCTATGTATTTTGATGCACTGAATCCGAATCCGCCATCAGAATTGGTCCAGCAGGTCTGATTTTCGACCTAACCTCAAAATTAATAAAATGACACTTTTTGTTCTTTAGAATTTGAACCAGATTTAACTTTAATACATGACTAGGGCCAATAGAAAGCTTGATTTATGACCTTTAAAACGCTTTTTTAAAAATTGTTCTAAGATGATTTTTAACGAAGATATGATGTTTTACATAAAATAATTTTAATCCATAAGTTACTATATTCACGCATTTTTAAAATTTAAAAAAAATCATATGTTAAGTAAAACATCATATCTTCGTTAAAAATCATCGTAGAACAATTTTTAAAAAAGCGTTTTAAATGTCATAAATCAAGCTTTCTATTGGCCCTAGTCATGTATTAAAGTTAAATCTGGTTCAGATTCTAAAGAACAAAAAGTGTCATTTTATTAATTTTGAGGTTAGATCGAAAATCAGACCTGCTGGACCAATTCTGATAGCGGATTCGGATTCAGCGCATCAAAATACATAGAAAAATATGGGTCTCATACCCAGGCCAAAAAACTTTATTTTTTTTGTGTGGCTGTGTAATTGATAGCGTGAAAAGTGACAATGTTAATGAAAAACAAAATGATTGATTTCGAACATTGCCCAAGGCAGCTTGGGCACTCCGCAGTTTGCCCGCCAGATATTGGGCAAAGCTCGAGATAGAAGTGGTACTTCTGACTTTGTCCAAAAATGCTGGGGCAAACTGCGGAATGACCGGGCATTTCGTGGATTGCCCGCACTCCGGGCTTTACCCACAACATATACATATCACCAATCGAAAAACCATGAAAAACTCTATCGAAACTGATAGTAGCAAAATTTTTTTAAATTATTGTTAAATATAACAAAATCACTAAAATTTGCGTTGTACCGTAAAACCCAGAAAGATTAACCCCCTCCCACTCGGAAAATATTGGACAAAAAAAAACCACCGAAGATTACCATCTGTACGCACTATAAATACTTCGAATTTAAGCATGATTGTCTAACAATTTTTTTACCTTGATAACTTCCTTTGGAATCTCTCATATAAAAAACAAATGTCAGTTTTACTGATCCCGGATAATTTTGCGGATCCCGCAAAATTTTATGCGAGATCCGCAAGCCATCAAAAGGTGCGGGATCCCGCAAGATTCCGCTTTGCGGGAATCCAATTCCTAGTTCTGGCACATTCCACTATTGTACGCATTTCCCGTTCGGCACGACCATTCTGCTCTGGCGTATAAGGAGCCGAAGTCAAGAGCAAAATTCCACGACTTTTGAGCATTTCCGAGACTTTCTCGTTTAAAAATTCAGTACCATTGTCAGATCTTAAAATTTTTATTTTTGTTTTCATTTTATTTTCGGTCATTTCGATACACTGCTTTAAATATTCGTATGTATCTATTTTATGTTACAAAAAATAAACGTGTCGGTAACCGGATTTCCTATCTTTTAAAAGCATAAAACATAAAAAAAATTTTTATTTTTGTTTTCATTTTATTTTCGGTCATTTCGATACACTGCTTTAAATATTCGTATGTATCTATTTTATGTTACAAAAAATAAACGTGTCGGTAACCGGATTTCCTATCTTTTAAAAACATAAAACAAGGTGCGCGCACCTTCGATAGAAGGCTCCTCTATGGGACCACAGAGATCTGTAAAAATAACTTCGCCTATTGAAATATTACTATCTTCTTTATCGAGTTTTTTTGCAAGGTAATTTTATTTGCTTTCCCAGAGGCCAATCCTGTGAGAAAAAAACCAATCGTCATTTTCAAAGTTTAAACCGTTCATGGCTTTATTATCTCTCATTTTCTTAAGGTAAACTCCGTTTATGTGGCTTAAACGCTCGTGCCACATTTTAAAAGACGAATAACACACGACGGCGACGTTAGCCTTGTCGTCGCCACTCCTGAAAAATAAGCGAATTAGATTATTACTTTATTTCATGCCTTGAGCTAGTAATAGATCATTCTCTGGATAAAAAAAAGCTTTATCGCTACATAAAATGATCAAAAACTCTTTTTGAGTGCGTACAAAAGCAGACACCAAATTTTTTAAAAAATTTGGGACAAAAAGCACATTTCTAATCTCGCCGTTTACCCAGTCATTGTTTAATAATTTTTAATTTTGACAGTTCCACAGCCTTCTACTTTAACTTTAGAATCATCGCCTAAAACTACAAATTCATTTTTACAGGGTTCGAGCGCAGAAAACCATTCTCACCGACAACATACATATTGCATCCGCCATTTTAAATTTTAAAAATTTAATGTCAGATTTGCATTTAGCGACCCCGAAAACTCCCGAGTAACGTGTTTCAAGTAAATATGGCAGATTTTTAATTTTTTGTCCGACATATAAGATCAGCCATTTTGAGTTTTAAAAATTCATTGTCCAATTCGCATTTAGCGACCTCGAAAACTCCCAAATAATGTGTTTTAAGTAAATATGGCAGAATTTTAATTTTTAGTCTGACATATTGGATCCTTCACTTGAAATTTTAAAAATCTAATTTCAGATTCGTATTTAGCGACCTCAAAACCCTCAAGTAACATGTTTCAATGAAATACGGCAGATTTTTATTTTTTAGTCTGCCATATTGGATCCTCCATTTGAAATTTTAAAAATATAATGTCAGATTCGTATTCAGCGACCTCAAAACCCTCAAGTAACATGTTTCAATGAAATTCGGCAGAATTTTAATTTTTAGTTCGCCATATTGGATCCGACATTTGGAATTTTAAAAATCTAGTGTTAGATTTGCATTTAGCGTAAGTAAATATGACAGATATTTCATTTTTAGTCCGACATATTGGATCCTCTATTTTGAATTTTATATATTTAATGTTAGAATCGTATTTAGCGACCCCAAAAACCTCCAAGTAACATATTCCAATTAAATCTGGCAGATTTTCAATTTTTTGTCAGCCCTATTGGATCTGCCATTTTGAATTTTAAAAATCTAGTGTCAGATTCATATTTAGCGACCCCGAAAACCCGTTTCATGTTTCAATTAAATCCGGCAGATTTTTAATTCTTTGTCAGCCATATTGGTTCCGACATTTTGAATTTTAAAAATCTAATGTCAGATTCGTATTCAGCACATACTGTGCCTGAACCAAAAAAATATCTGACAAAAATGTATCCAAAATTTGGTTGTTGGGAATGTTTCTGCATCATATTAGAAGTTAAAATCCGTTAAGATCAAAATCCTAGCTGCTCCTTTTTTCGAGATATCAGTATTTCCGTTTATTGAATTTGACGAATTTTTGAAAAACATTTAATTTGGAACTTTGTAGGTACATGTAGGCAAACTAATTATACAAAGAATATCTTAAACATTTATTTATAAGTAAATACAGGTTAAGACCTTTAAAATAAGACCGAAATAGAGAAAATTGGTTAATAATTGTCAAAGATATGGGGTTTTTTGTATACCAAACTCACAATAATATATTGTGTGCGATAAAAATATTCTGCTGTGGTTTTATTTGAATACACTTTCTGATTATTTAAATTTGATTTAATATAAACTAAAAGGTGTTGTAGCTTAATTCAATTCAAAATAATTTTCTGTCAAATTATTATGAAAAACTTTCGCCTTGTATCAAAAGATGTCTCATCCTACGAATAAGTGTTCTCATCAGGATAATAGAAAGAAAAAAATTATGCACCTTGTGTGAATAAAATCTTCTCCGGAAAAAAGAAGGCAGAGAAATTTATTGTTTCGATTTAAAGTTTTAAATTAGTTCTTCAATTTAAAAGATTTTCATTGTATTATTTGCAAATCTTATGAATTTTATTCGTTATCAGTTGTAAATTTTTTGTATTTGAACTTATTTATTTTTCTATATAAAATATATAATAATAATAACAAAATAATATGTGATATTGGTTTGAATGGGCTAGTGACTTGGTCCATTGTGAATTTTTGAAACTTTAGAGCGCTACGAAATTAATTCAACCAAATGTGGAAAATATGCATTCCAACTCATGCGAGCAGTTGTCGAATTTTTATTTTGTCATTTTCAATTGAGTTGTATTGTATTGATTATAGTTGATGTAAATATATATTTAAATATTATTTCGTTTCACAGTTTTAAAACTATTGTTCTGTTTGACAATGATTCAACTTGTTTTTTGCGTATGCAAAGTTATGAATATTATTCTTACCAATTGCAATAAAAAAATCTTATTGTATCGTAGTTTTTCAATAAAATAAATTAATTTTTGTGCGAAAAAAGTATTACAATATGACAAATATATTTATAAGAAATACAAACGTTTTGGAAATATTACTTGAACACGACAAAAAAGGTTTGATTTTAATAAACGAAAATTCGTTTCTTTGAACCAAACTGGATGGTTGACTATGGCCTGACCCAACTCAGCGTTTGTTGTGACCAAACTCGTTCGGTTGTTACAACAAAAATGTCTATTTTATCAACGTTAACCCTAACGCTAAACGCAGATACGCATATTACGAGACGAGCCCCTAACCATTGGGCCATCTTCGCCATGAAATTCTGTTTTCAAGGAACTTGGTAATCTCAAGTTTCGTTTGGTCACCACGTGCAGATGAACCCCCGCAATGACATCGCCCGTCAACAATAGACTCTCATAAATTTTGGTCCTATGGTTTAGTTAGCATTACTGGCATGTGACACTCAAACATATTTTCACCAAAAGGAGAATGGCAATAAATTCCTTCCGACTATTTTTTTGTGAATCTACTATTATTTTGAAGATTCAGACATGTTTTTGAAGAAAAATTTTAAGAATTTTATCGAAATAAAATTTAAAAATATTTTACTGAATTAAAATAATATATATATGGAGAAATTTTCATTTTTTGTATAATCTGTACCTATATATTATTAAGAAACATTCAAAAATAGAAAACATTTCTAATATTGAAGTTTAAAATTTTATTACAATCATTACTAACAATGTTAACTTTTTTCTAAATGAAATTAACATGAGTTTAAATTTATCTAGTAAAGATAATTATTTATCGTTACTGAATTTCTATAAATTAATTAAATAAATATTATTAACAATATTAACTGGTCCAAACAAATAAGTAAAGGATTAAATTTAATGTATTATGAAAAATAATTGAGAACCATAAAGTTAATTAAATATTATTACAAATTATTAATATTATTAAAATATTAATAATTAATCTCTACCTAAAAATGATAAAAGGATACAGTTTATTAATAAAATGAATACAAATAAATTGAGTAACTTTTTAAACAATTTCATTTATCAAAATTTATAAAAATTAATATTTTTAAAAAACAATCATTGTTAAAAAACAGTTTTTTTATTTTTTATAAATTATACAGATGAATTAAATATTATAATATAATAGTAATAAGTATGTAAAACAAATTTTTTATAAAAATAACTTGTTACATAAATAAATTTTTTATAATTATAATAAATAAAATAATTAAGATAAACTAATCAAGTTATTTTTATTTTTTATTAAAGTTAAAAAAGTTAATAATTTTAAAATTCACACTTGTTTGCAATGTTCTCCAGAATACTCAAATTTCTAAGTTCCGATTTAAAGGAGTGGGGATGCTGCGTTTGACCAGTCCAACCCGAAGGTACGGTTTCCATAAACATTTCTATTTCAACCAAACGATTCAGATTATTTCAACCAAACTGGTTAGATTAAAGAAACCAATCTATTTGTTTCAAGCAACCTATCTAATGTTAACCATACTGAGTTTTGTTATTGAAAATAAACCATTTTTTTCCGTGAAATATAAAAAAAGTTAAAAACCAACTCTTAATTAAGCTCGGTATACAAAAAACCCCATATCTTTGACAAATATTAAACAATTTTCTTCATTTAGGTCTTTTTTTAAAGGTATTAACATATATTTACATATAAAAAAGGGGCAGCTAGGATTTTGTTCTCAATGTATTTTTACTTCTGATATGATGCAGAAACATCCTTAACAACCAGATTTTGGATCCATTTTTGTCAGATTTTTTTTTGGTTCAGGCACAGTGAGAAAAATTAGAAACAAAAATTTCTTAAGTGGACCATTTTACTTATTTTGACCCTTCTGCAAAAAAGTTTGATAATGGGAAGGTACGCATGCGCAGTTGCTGTGTCTTAACTATTTTATAACATTTGATTCAACTTTCTTTTATAGTTATCGCCAAAACGAACTGTACATAGAAAAGTTCCATCAAAGATACAAAAATATTTAAGTCTACTGCATTTTCATTTGATTTAACTATTTTTTGGAGTTGGCACAACTGAATTTCTTGCAACTCTTCATCTATAGTTAATATGTCTTATTGAATTTTTTTCAGTGTGGTAACTTTTTTGTCGCTTGGATATCTTGAGAACTCCCTAACGGATTTTAATCAAATTTGGATGGCTTATTAAGCTCATAAAAATCTTAATTTAAAGACAGGGATTTTTTCAAATACCCAGCGTAATTCTTTTAATAATTATTTTTCATAAAAAAGTATTGCTTTTAATTCGATAAAAATTTGCATAATAATTCATGATTTTTCTTTTTTTTTATATTAAAATTTGTTTTCTTCGATACCTTATCCAATGTTTATTTTTTAACTCCCAATTGACATTTTAAAGTAATGATTTTTATTAAAAAAATATATTTTAGAACGGAAAACGATTTTATTTATATTTATATAGTAAATATTGTCTCAGAAATATAATTTATGAAAATATTTCTTGTTTTAAGAAATTTAAATTTAATTCCTAATTTTATTACTTCCCTCCTTCTATAAAGATCCTATATGGTAATTTATTGTATTTTACACTCACAGTCTCAATGTAATAAATCTGCAAATTATAGGGGAGTGGGACCCAAGTTGGACACCTTCTTAAAAGTCTCTAAAAATTGGAGTAAATAAAAAATTAACATCGTGTAACAATTCTTAAACTAATTTTCAATCATTTTATGGAATTTATCAAGAACTAACATTTCTAAAAACTTCAATTTAATAGTTTAACAGTAAAAAGTAATAAAATATTGAAAAATATCGATATATCATTTTTTCTAACGATAACATTACATTCTATGGTGGAAAATAAAAAATTTTAATTATTTGGCTCAAAAAATTATTAAAAAAAGTGTAAAATCGAAAATATGCAAATAAACACATTGAGATTTGAGGCCTGTCCATCTTAGAGTACATGACACCTTTTTTTAATCCCACAGTAAAAATATATATACCAACACTGAATTAGTAAAATGATTTTAGGATATTATTATACGATAAATAAAGAATATTGTAACGTTAAGTACTCATTCTAAATCACAAATTTAAATAACTTTACCAACTTGAGAAAAAACTGTTACACTCATTTTTTTAGACACAAAATTACGTAGTATGTGTAGAAGAAAACGCAACTTGTTTTTTTCTTCAAATTGTGCATCAAAATCTTCGTCTATACAAACAACAAAAATGACAGAAAGCATATGGCTTTTAACCTTAAACAAAAATTTTATACGAAATGTCCATCTTGGGGCCCTGTCCATCTTGGGACTTACTCCCCTACATGTAACTTGTTTTTAAATGTTCAATTTAACTTTTCTGTCAAATATCTTAGTTGACTTGATGGTTCTTTGACCAAACGGCGCAAATGAGTCACCTATAATTCGCATAATAATTAATAAATTGTTAGTTTTTTGACATTCAAAAATTTGATTATTTCTATAACTTTAATAACTTCTTTAATTTTTATTTTTAGACTAAAGTTCATCTCTCTATGAGTAAGTAAATTATTTTGCTTAGATGGATTTAATGCATTCTGGAAATGAACATAATTTTTAACTAGTTTAATATTTAATTACAAGAAAAAATTTGTATTATGATGCGTCTTAGGTGATTTTCTCCAGGATAATCGCAGTTGCTCTATTTTTCACTGTTCTTTTTGTAATCATTGCATTGAAATACGTATGAATATAATGCATACATTAAAAAACGGACAACGGTTTAATGCGGAAATGCACTCACAAATTTGACTAGCTCTGTCGATAGTCCATCACTGGCAATTTTTAATGAGCGGGCTACTCATTTTAGCTATATCTTTAGCTCATCTGAAATTTTCAAATTTAAGAGATGAAAGTACATATAGAATTTTTTGTTCTAGGGCCTTTTTAAAAACAGTACTATCACAGAACGAGCTGGTCGTAAAATAGGAATTATTGGTGTTATACTTTCAACTAGTTACGTAAGTTATATAAAGAGTAAAATGTTTTCATAATTTAAATTTAGATTAAATGGAACTAATTAATTTTTCTTTTACAAAGAATTTTGATTGAAATTACTGAAATAATGTTTTACAGATGATTAGTAAAACAGAAAATTTAATATTTTTGAGCGAAGTGGAAACAATTAACGCAGAATCTGAAAGACTACAGAAAATTGGAGTAGAAATTATCATTGTTGTAAGTCATTGTGGAATAGACATTGATCGCATCATTGCTAAAAAGTGTCCTCATGTCGACATAATAGTTGGGGGACACTCTCACACTTTCTTATACACAGGTAAATGTGACGAAAATTTGCAATATAAAATTCCAATCTGTTACCAAGATAAAAGTTTCTGTATATGGTTTTAACCTCGCGGATAAAGTTAACCGAAATCTGACTGACTTTGTTCCACTTTAGTCCAAGTAAATATTTTTTATGTTAACCGATAATAAAATGCCAATACAAACAATTTGATATAATAATAAATTAATGTTTGCAGAATAGATAAGTGCAATATTTGGGATCAGTTAAACCAGAAATAACACAGCCCCACAAAAAAAAAAAAGTGTCATGTACTTTTGACCGGAATACCCTAGCCCTATGTATTTTGACGCGCTGAACACGAATCCGAAGTCAGTTTTGCTCCATCACGTCAGGATTTTTTCCTAACCTCAAAATCAATAAAATGACACTTATTGTTCATAAGCATGTGAACCCGACTTAAGATTAATACATGCCTAGGGCGAATAGAAAGCTTGGATTGTGACCTTTAAAACGCTTTTTTAAAAATTGTTCTACGATGATTTTTAACGAAGTTATGATGTTTTATTTAAAATCATTTTTTTCCATTACACCATACCACATCAATAATTGAAGTGTTATTTACATTTGGAAAAAATTTATATTTTAAATAAAACATCATAACTTCGTTAAAAATCATCGTAGAACAATTTTTAAAAAAGCGTTTTAAAGGTCACAATCCAAGCTTTCTATTCGCCCAAGGCATGTATTAATGTTAAGTCGGGTTCACATGCTAATGAACAAAAAGTGTCATTTTATTGATTTTGAGGTTAGGAAAAAATCCTGACGTGATGGAGCAAAATGGACTTCGGATTCGTGTTCAGCGCGTCAAAATACATAGGGCTAAGGTATTCCGGTCAAAAGTACATGACACTTTTTTTCTTTTGTGGGGCTGTGTAATTAATAATCAAAGTGTAATTAATAATAATATATTTATTGCACTTTTAGTTGCAATTTATATAAAATATATATGTAGTAATATATCCTCCAGACATTAGTTTATCATTTCTAATGGTTTATCTAGCTTTAAATTCGTGTGTTACTCCTCAATTATAATTGAGGATGACAAATAGATGACAAATAACGTATCAGAATCAATCTGGTACGTTATAACATCTCTCCCCCCTAGAAGAAGCTTCTGGTGACAAATTTGGAGTTATCGCCCCTAGCAAGCGGCTGGCTTTACAATGTTGCCAGGCCCTTCTACTCTAACAGGCTTTCATTTTAAATTCAACGCTCGTGGGCCAGGCAACAAAAATTAACTTAAATTAAATTTTAAATTTAAAGAAAATTCAATCAATTCCGACATAAGGCAATGAATATAAAAAAAAATCAAGGAAAATGAAAAATCAAATTATTAAACTTTGTTTCTTAGGTAGACGACCACACTCATAGCAAACACATTATTATTTACATTATTTTTCCGCTCTTTACAAATTCCGCAGATCACAACCATTTTACTCTATTTGCTTACACTGCTCCTTATAAATACAAAAAAAGAATGTACTTTTAACCGTTAAAAGTGACGTTTCCGACCAAAAAAAAGGCACTCAAAAAGAATAGGTCTGAATTCATCCAGAAAAAAATGGTAATTCCGACCCCAAAGTCTGGTATGAAAATTATGGGTGAATGGACTAACTGTTTTGGCGGTAAAGAAATAATGCCAAAAAAGGACAAGGAATTGAAAACTACAACTACAAAAAAAAAAATAAAGAGAGGAGTAGGAAAAATAGAATACATTAGTAAGCCTAATATCGCTTATCGCAGGACCGATTCTCTCAATACTAAAGGCAGTATTGTGGTCATATGAACGAAATATTGATCAAAAAAAGAAATACTAACATAGAACAGCCCTTAAGTACGTCCGTAAAATAAATGTTAGCGTGCTGAACAAGGCGCGGTAAGGACAGTAACTGTTTTAATCAGGTTTAGGCGAGTTTCCTCTTTCCTTAAAGGGCAGTCGTACTAAACGTTTCATAAGTTCAGTAGATTAAGCGTTAGTATCCTTAGACTTAGACTATTGAATTTTAGCAAAATTATTATACGGATCTCCATTTTACACAATAGAACAGACCCCCTCCACCCCTAGAATTCTTAACATCCTTGACAAATTTTCTCTGGGGTGTCAATCATCCCTTATTTTCCTATCCACGTTGGAAAGCGGATAAGTAGCTTCCCCTTCTATATTAAAAGGCGAAAGAACATCTAAAGTCTATACTTATCGAAAAAATGTTTACCCTCCCTAATGGAGGGCGAAACGGGTACTTTCGCTACCCTACTGAAGGGCAAATAATAAGTCTGTGCTTCCACACATACGAGATTCCCCTCAACCTTGGAGGGCTTTAAACACACTTCTGCTTCTGGGTTGGAAGGCAGAAAGAAAGTCTGTTTTACCACAGAAACTGAATTCCTCTCAACCGTGGAGGGCGATAAAAGCACTTCCGCTTTTACATTCGAAAGCGGAAAGAAATTCTGTGGTTCTACAGGAACATAATTCCCCTCATCCTTAGAGGGCTTACCAACAGATTTCCCCTCTACCTTGGAGGGCGAACGGAGAGCCTTCCTCTCCCTAATGGAGGGTGAAGGAAAAGCCTGTCTTTGACAGGGTCTGCAAAACCATTTGATTCTAAAAATTCTCTTTTCGATGAAAGAGAGAAAGCCTGCGTTGCAGCAGGGTCAATTATCCCTTCTAAGTGAGAAGGTCAAAATGTAATCTGTTCTACAATACGATCTAATAAAACTTTAAAATTATTTTTATTTACAATTATTTTCTTATTTGATTTACCCTTTGTTTTCAGTTTACTAATGGAAGGTTTCAAATTTATAAAATTTTTATGTCCGGACCGTTTTTTTCCTTTACTGCATTTTGGGCAGTCCCTTTTAATTATATCGTCAAATCCACAGACAGAACAAAATATTCCCCTTCTTTTAATACTACAAAATCTAAAACTATGTCCCTCTTTTTTACAATTAGACCATTTTGCTTTCTTGGGGCAAGACTTCTTATTTTCAGTAATTTGACATTGTTTACGGATATCAGATAGTAAAGCCATTTTAATATATGTAACCTACTTTGATTAAAATATTTTAAGCTCTGTTAAAAGGGTGATATGGAATTCTGCAGGGTTAATATTTGTTGGGATGTTACATTTTGTACGCAAAACTGGGGCTTGAAAAAAGGTTTCGTTCGACTGTCGAAATCTATTAAGTTATCGGAAACGGAAGCTTGCCCATTATGTGTTCGGTTAACAGTAACATTGTTTGACCTGTCTTCTTTTTTAGCTGTCCAATCTGTAGTACTGTCTCTTTTCATATCCAAGTACCAATACATCCTATCCACGATTTCATCGCGTGTTCCAGCATTATTAATTAAATGACCGTTCGTTACACTTCGAATTTCATCAGTGTTCATTGTGAGTAACTAATCGAGAGATGGCGCAGTCATGTTTAACAGGACACTTTTTCAGGCAGGTTTTTGAATTTTCACTCTAACCACCCACTACAAAATAAAATTGTTACTATTAAAAATCTTATAGACACAGGAGTAATGCTTTCTGTTAAGAGATTTCATATAAAAAATATTAATTTAGTAAAATCTTTTTTAAAATTAAATAATTATCCGACAGAATTTATAAATAAATTTATTAATAAAAGAATAATAGAAATTAATAACAGATATCTCTATTATTGATGTAATTTTTATAATTGATGATCATAAAAAAGTTAAGAAAATAGTTTTTCCTTATTATGGAACTTTGTCTGAGATTGTTAAAAGGTTACTTAAACCTTTTAATATCAAAACTGTTTTTAGTGTGAATTCTAAACTTGATGCTTTTATTAAATTGGGGAAGGATCCTCTTGAGAGACTGAATCAAGGTGTTTGCATTTATAAATTTAAATGTAATTGTGGAAAAACATATGTAGGACAAACTAAACGTCCTTTTCATATTCGTAGAAAAGAACGCATAGATAATTTTGATTTGAATAAAAAATATCATACTGTCATGACAAAACACGTTAATAGTTCTTGTGATGACACTTCACATTTTATCAAAAGGGATGATTTCAAATTTTTACATTTTGAACATCACTGTAAAAAAATACCTATTGCTGAAATGTTTTTTATTAAAAAAGAAGGCAACAGTAGTCTAAATAAAATTACGGATTTAAAGAATTTTAATAAATTATATGAAATGATGTTGAATTTTATTTCGGATAATTTAAAATATTCATATTGCTCATTTCTCTGTTTTCTTTTGTAAATGTTATTGTTTTTGGCCCTCAATCTGTTTGTAATTTATATTATTACTTATGAGTTAAAAGTGTTTGGAGTTCAGGTTGAATTTTGAAGCCATTTGACATAGATCTATGAATTTTAATTTTGTCTCGCATTAATTTATTTATTTTATTATTTTAATTTTTTAAAAAGTTTGTAATGCTGGTGATGTTTTACTTTTGTGTTTATTTATTATTGTTCATAAAATGGATTACTTAATGTTTTCTTGGTATGATGTTTGTAATAATTTTTATAATTTTTGTTCTAATTAATTATACAAACAAAGAAATGGGGGAGGAGGGGTAGAGAGGGAGAGGTGCATGTATATGTATCTTACTCTCCTTTTCTTTTCTTTTCTGAATTAAAATTTCATTAATTATTTTTTTTTTAATTTAAAAATTTTATTAATTATTTATTCTTAATTTCATTTTAGTTTCTCTGACTCCAAACAATGTTTACCTCGATATTATGATCGTTTTTATTTCTTGACCTACATATATTTGTGTATGGGGATTTTTAACAAATGATATCTCAGGAAATTATCAAAGGAAGAATTTTTTGTTTTAACTTGGTATGAGATTTTTTAAATTTCCTTTTGTCATCGTTATTACTATGTATATTTTGTCTCTCTTTGATCAATTAATTATATTTTTTATTTTATTTAATCGTCAGACTCCCTGAAGAGGAAATCATTTAGATTTCGGAACGTTGGAGTACAGATTTCAAACATTTAATAACTTTGTTCGAATGGCTTCGTTTTTTCTTGCTCCTTTTTAATGAAAATTAAATAAATTTTAATTAAGTTTAATTTATTAGTATGAGTTTTTTCCTACTGTGTCTAAAATCAAGTAATAATTATTATGAAATAAATCGTTGGGCCGAAAAAACATTTATTTATAATTTTTGATTGGTAATAATGAAAGGTGGTTCGAGAATAATATTCTATTTAAGAACGGCTTAAAAATTCGGTTTTGTTCTGTAACTAAGATGTAACTAATTCACACAACCTATTTTCAGTAATTTTTATAAATTGTTTTATTTTATTTAAAATTTATTTAATTTTATTTATTTACATTTATTGAAGTGATTTATATTAAGTTTTAATTAATAACAAAACGTTGTTGCTTAATTAGTATAATTAAAACTTCAGTGAGTTTATTAAATTTAATTTTATTAATAAACTTTATGTGGTTGATATGTCTGGATGGAAAAAAAAATTCAAAAAGGAGGAGTTTTTATTTCGAAATTTAGTAATCTCAATTTTCTTATTTGTTTATTAACGTGTAGTAGAGAAATCGCAAAGTTTTTATCTCAAAAAAATACACAAATGACATGAAAAATTATTGAATACGCTGTAAAATATTCTTTATTTTTAATTGTTAATTAGTGATGTATTTTTCAAAAATCGGACTGACAATACGATTTGGTTGTCAACCTGTCACTTTTACAGCGCGTAGTGATACACAGTGTACCATTGGTAGTCACACACTTAGGCTGTAGTATAACCGCGAATGGATACACTAGCGCGTCTTTAGTTGCCGTATGCACGCTGATGCTTAGCTTACGGTCAGCATTATTACACGATGCAAACAGCTTAGAATATAATGCAACGCCCCCCGTTGATAACATGTTTATTAAAAAGACAATGAAATAAAATGTTAATTTAAAAAACAGTGGAAAATCATTTTTATTAATAATTTTGTGAGATATGATTTGTATTCAATTGTTTGTTTAATTAAATGTCTTTTCAAGTTGAGTGACATAGAATGTTAATTGGGCTGTACGTACACTATAATGTTTATTTAATCAAATATATGCAATAACATTCTATTTCAATCTTCAATACTATATTATAAAGTTAATACAATTTATATACGTAAAAGAGGTATTCTTTTTTTAATCTTGTACCTAAAAAGTAAGTACAATTCCGCTCAGAATTTTTATATTGTTTTAATTAATAATATTTTTTTAGTTAGAAATATTAATACCTGATTTATTAATTAAATAAAATTTGAAATGATTAATTAAAAATATTAAAATTAAAATGTTGAACTTATCTACTAAAATTTTTTTTTAAACTTTGTTATTTCCTTAAAATTTAATATTATTTTTCAAAAGTTAAATATATTTTTTTTTTGAGAAATTTATTATTTTTTCCATTAAAATATTTAACTCAAGAACTTTAAACTATATAGCTAAACAGATAATATTAACTTACATTTTTATAATTATTATTATTTTTATTATTGAAACAAAGATATGAAAACTTAAAAGGATTTCAAACTATATAAACTGTAAAAAATATATTATTTCTTTAAAAACACAAAAAACACATATATTTTATCATACAATCAGTATTTGATTCTTTTTTAAACCAAAATAAAATTATCAAATAGAACTCTAAACTTCTTGTTTAGAACATAATTTTAGAAATATTATAAATTGTACAATTAGTAGCTATTATGATAATTTTTAATATTTAACTCATAAACTTTAAAATATACAGGTAAGCAAAACATATGAACTTACATTTTTTTTTTACAAAACAAGTTTAGGAGAGGAAAAAATGCATTTACGCACTTGTTCGTGTGGGACTCGACCACATGCTGTGGTAATACCTCACTAAAACAACCTCTCCCATTCTTGCTTTACTTACTCTAACCTGCTATTGCTCCATCCGTCCTGGAGGGTAAGCAAAAACGTTATTCATTTGCTAGAGACGTTATGCCTACTTCTTGCACTGTTGTTCTCACCCATAGCCGCTGATGTTCTTAAGCGGTGGTCAAGAACGTTATTGGATGCTTTTTTAGAGCTACCGAATAAGATCTTACAATGAACAGTGCTGCTGAACCAGATTGAGAGAGTTCAGAAGAACAGCCTTTTGCATGCAAACCGCCAATGCATCGGCTCGATGCTCGCAGCTAGATATTTTCCTTAGTTGGCTCACAAATGAAGCTCGCATCCCTCCCAAACAACCGAGTACAAGAACAATTAGTCGGACCCTGTAGCCTGCATACATTCTACTTAATTCAAACAGAAGGTCTTGATATTTCGTCCGTTTCTCATCCTCCTTTTGAATGATGTTGCTCTCAGCAGGAGCCGAAAACTCTATCACACAAATGATCAGACTTTTATGATCCTGGAGTACAATATCAGGCTTTGTAGCACTGATACGATGAGTGGTGGAAAAAGCAAAAAGAAAAATTCCAGTAAATCTTAAACTGATCATTTTCCACAACGGACTCCTGATCCACTTGGGCATACGGCAAGATGGGTTCCTTTTATCTATACCATATTGGTGTCGAAGGTGATAATACAACACCCTAAGCGCAGCATTGTGTCTTTCTATATATATATATATATATATATTAATTAAGTGATAATTTTGCCTCGAAAGAAAAATGTTTGTGGCTCCTTTAAAAAGTTACATGTCACCTTGAGTGGACCATTGTTTATAATTTTGAGTGAACTGTCTAATTTTTTTAATTTTTAATGTTAATTTACCATTCTTATGGATATAAATTGAAAATAAACTTATTTCTAACTATATTTTATGTTCTTTATTAATAATTTTTAAGATTTCTAAATAGGTATTGTGCAAAACAGTATAGAATAACAGGGAGTCAAAACTAGATAATTTACTGAAAAAAATTGAAAATCTTAAAAAACTTTTGCAATTTCTTAAGTTTTTATTGATTTTATAACCTTTTCTTGCAATTTTTCAGGAGTGGTCCACTCAAGGTTACATTTTTTTCATTCCTCAAAAAAACGCATAATTTTTTAAGCCAATTATATTTTTTCTAAATAACAAAATCAAAACTCTCATGACATAAACTCTCATCTGGGGATCTAAACTAAAGCTTAGAATAAAGAAGTACAATTAATTTACTTTCATAAAGAATTTATTCGAAAAAAAGCTTAAGCAGTCCACTCATGGTAACATTACTCATACCATTACTATAGAAGCCAGCAAGGCTCTCGAAGAGAGTGGGGTTTCCCACTTCTCGCGCTTCTTTCTCTTCCTCTTCTTTGCAGCGGAGACTGTCGGCTCGTATATATATATATATTCAGTTTTGCTCTCCAATTCAGTCAGTCGTCTGGCGCACAGGCTCGAAGCGCTCGTCGGTCCTGTGCTAGGTAACTCAGTATGCTGCTGGGCAGAGGAAGAGTTGTGTGTGGGGGCTCTCACCACATCTCCATTGCCCTAGAATAAGCTATTTAAAAGCCGACTGACTAACGAGAGCAGGTGGGGATTAAGTGAAGTATTTGCATATTTAGTGAAAAATTTCTAAAATTGGTGTAACTCTGGCAATTTTTGTCAAAAAATGCTCATTTTACGCTGAATTAAGTGTACTTTTGAAAAATTAATTAAAAAAAAATCTTTAAGGTCGAATAGTATTCTAAAAACTTCGTTAAAGTAAACAAATGAGTAAAAAATCGCAAACATTTTCAAATGCTATCTCGTCAATTTTTATTTAGAGTAAACAAGCAGTACACCATTAATATGCAAAGGCGGATCCAGACTAGGGTTTTGGAGGGGGCGATATATGAGATAGAAAGAGACAAGAATATAGTGCTATCTCTTTCTCTCTCATATGATAATCTAAGGCTTTTGGGAGGGGCGATCGCCCCCATCGCCCTCCGCTGGATCCGCGCCTGTTAATATGGAGTGCTTTTACCCTTTTAAAGAAAAAAAAACTTGAAAATCTGTTAAAAATTTAGGAAGTTATGAGTAATTTTTCACGTAAAAAAACGGGTTTTGACCCTAAAATAAAATTTTTGGTGTATTTAGGAAATTTCTCATATACCATTTTTCATAGTTTTACTAGACCTACAACTTGTACTAGGCCTATAAAAGTGCAGGCAACTGTTTTTTGTTATAGTATTTGTTCAATTGTTTTTTCCTTGACAATTTTAACCTCATTCAATAACTCTTTTTTCTTATATCAATAATTTTTGTATTTGTCATTATGCAAATTTTGGAAAATGTGTCTTAAAGAATACTTTCTTATCGTTTTAAATTATTTTTCACAAATAATACATAAAACTTTATTACTATCATTTACAGTAAATAAATGTTTAATTTCCCATTGGGCCTAAAAAGAAAAATTAGAATATCTTTTTTGCGACATTGTTGGAAAAAGATCAACAAAGCATGAAAACAAAAATGCAGAAAATTAGTAGAGCGAAATAGACTTTTGCAAGTGAGAGCTTAAACTGATTTGAAAATATAAATTAAAAATAAAAATCGGGCAAGTTCGAGTTACACTCGCACTAAAATCGAGGGTTCCGTACACAAAACAAAATAATTTTTTATATATTTGATACTTTTAAATATATAATATATAAATATATTATACATATTATATATAATATAATATATAAAATATAATCAAAGTAAGAAAAACAAACACGTATTCTCCAGACAAAAGTCAGTCAATTTATTTCAACGTAAAGTCACGTCAAAAACAAATAAAAACTGTCAATAAATATAATATATGGGCGATTCTTACGTAACTACCCTACTTGGCGGCGTTGAAAAAATACACTTGAATTAAAAATATATTCTGAAGTGTATTAGTGAATTTTAAAGGTATATATTATATTGCACTATAACTGCTGAAATTTCAGCTCTGTAGCGTGTCCCTTTTGCAAAATGTTAACTTTAATTGAATAATTTTCGGTGAAAATATTATTATTATATCTCAGCCTTTTTCAAGCATAAAGTGTCTTTATTTATTAACAATTTAGGTTTATATTAAACTTTATAATACCTTTTCATACTTAGAATCTGTAAAAATATTTTGTCCCTCAATTTTTCCAATTTTTGAACGCAATCTGTAGACTTATAATTAAGGTGTCATGTGTTTTGTTATTACGCCTTCTAATAAGTTAAATCTCAATTTTGATCCATTAGCACTTAATCACATGTGAAAAAAGGTTTAAAAAAGAAAAATGTTTACTTAAAAAAAAATTATTTTTGTGAAAATCGCATGTGTACAAAAAAAGCGTTCAGTTCCATGTCATTACTATTATTTTACTGTAACAACTATTCGATAGTATTGTTACCATTTTCTTGACGTTTTCATGTGAAACAAGCGATCTGCAAAAGGAATAGATTTATTTTGCAATATTGTAGAAGTGAGGTTAGAATAAATGTCAAATTTCAGCTCCATGGTATCACGTAAAATTTCAGCTCCATGGCCTATATGAAGTGTTCAGTGTGCTTCATGCAAAGAAACTTTTTTATCCGTGGTGGTTATTTTAAAATATTATTCTATAAAGTAGTTTAGCAATGTCGGATTACACTGCTCGATCTCGATTTCAAATTATCCAAAAAATAAAACGAAATATTCATTACTAAATATTGTATTTGCTGTTCTTTTATAAAATTTTATATATGTTAACTAATATCTAAAAAAACTGTTAAAATATAAAATAATTTATTAATTTATTATTTATTTTCGTTTTAGCAAAATATCAAGAAGAAATTTTTATTTTGTACAATATATTGACAATAAAAGGATGTGGTTTAGCTCCACATGGCAGCCAATTTTCAAAAATTTGCTATTATTTACCAAAACTTATCTTGAAATCGGGTAGTTACGCAAGAATCGACCATATAATGAATTTTTTATAAAAAATGGACGACCCCCCCCCCCTATCTTCCAAAATATTTTACTTAGAGAGTTCAAATTTTGTACAGGAATGTATTGTCAGATGTAAATTACATAAAAATTATAGAGAACGTGATGGTGATTGCGCTGTCAACGAAAAATCCAGAGATTTTAGCAAATATCCATAAAAAATACTCGAAAATCATTTTATTTCCTTAACAACGCTATGATCAACTTCTACAACCATGTTCTCTACAATTTTACTATATAATCTACACGTGAAAATACATATGTTTACTAAATTTGAACTCTCTAAGTCAAATTGTTTGGAAGTTATGGGAGGGGGGATACGGTCATTTTTTAGCATTTTTTTTAAATCGTTGGTTTTTGCTTAAAGACACTATGATAACGATCTGCAACAAAGTTCTCTACAGTTTTTCTGTAATCTATATGGCAAACTACATATGTATACTAAATTTCAGCACTCTAAGTACAATAGTTTGGCAGATATAGAGGTGGCATTGTACACTTTTAATGCATTTTTGCTAAAAAACTGACCGTACCCCCCCACCCCTTATCTTCTAAACTATTTGACATAAAATGCTGAAATTTGGTACACGTATGTAGATTTACGTGTAGATTACAGGAAAATTATAGAGAAAGTGATGATTATAGCGCTGTCAAAGTTATAACACTAAATTATGGCCCATATGTTAAAAAAATGCTCAAAAATATTTTTATTTCCTTGACAACGCTATGTTCAACACATACAATCATGTTCTCTATAATTTTCCTGTAATCTATACGTGAAAATACATTTGTGTACTAAATTTGAACTCTCTAAGTCCAATAGTTTGGAAGTTCAAGGGGGCGGGGGGGGGGGGGGGGGTACGACCATTTTTTAGCAATTTTTAAAAAAAATCGTTTTTTTTGTTAAAAAACGATATGATAACAGCCTGCAACAAGGTTTTCTAAAGTTTTTCTGTAATCTCTACGTCAAACTACATATGTGTACCAAATTTCAGCACTCTTCAGTACAATAATTTGGCAGATAAAGGGCAAGAATGGTACAAATTAAACGCATTTTTTCTAAAAAATGACCGTATTGCCCTCTTATCTGCCAAAATATTTGACTTAGAGAGTTCAAATTTGGTACACAAATGTATTGTTATGTGTAGATTACAAAGAAAATATAGAGATCGTGATGATAATAGTGCTGCAAAAGAAAAGACAAGAGTGTTCAGCCAAAAATTATCAAAATTTCTCAAAAGTCTTGTTATTTACTTGCAACGCTATGATCAACCCCTAGAATCATGTTCTCTATAATTTTGCTTTCATCTACACGTGAAAATACATATGTGGGCCAAATTTGAACTTTCTAAGTCAAATAGTTTGGCGGCTAGGGGGGGGGATACGATTTTCGGCAAAGTCTTTCCAATAGGGTTCCGTACAGAGCACGGAAAAAAAGAAATAATAAAAGTTACATACTTTCGATTAATGATTACTACTCTTGAGCAGTAGTTTTGAAACTGTTCAAAAATTGAACACTTTTTACTTAATTCAATAAATGAATTATATTTTGATTGAAACAAAATTTACTCCATAGAATGAAAAATTTAAATGAAAATTATAGGTATTAATATGAATCTGAGGAAATATTGTATCATCCAGAATAAGAATTGTTTTCAACGGAGTGGCGTTTACATCGCCACAAACAATATTCAATCAGAAAAATAGTAATCCATTCCACTACTACTGCACGCCTCTCACCGATGTAGGCAGTATAGGCATGTGCGACGGGAGAAGAAGAATGAAATGTAGAAAATAATATTTTCTTGTTTTCAATTCTTTATAAAATAAATCAATGCAAATAAAAATAAAAAAGTTTCTACATTATTAACTTTCCAAATACACTTCAGTTTATTAATTTACAAGTTTTATTCTTCTAATATACATGTACTTAGAATTAACAAGTGAATATTTCAGAAAAATCTTAGAATTATAAGGGATCGAACTACTTAACGCAAATATAAATACGCAATGTCGTAACCCTAAAAACGCGCGCTTTCGCATTAAGCCTCTCGGCTATCGACGCAACTGCACCAAAAAAAATATCTTCTTCTTTTGAGCGGAACATTCCTATCATAAAATCCTCTTGAGCTTTTTACTCAAAATGAGCTAATTATACTACAAGCAATAGTATTTTCCTCTGTTTTTAAAAGGAAAAATATTAGAAGACGACTCTCACGGTTTAATCTTATGTTAAGAGTAATTCACTGCTTTCGATAGGAAACTTCCGATCAAAAAGAGGAATATCCTCTACATCGTATTTGCACATGCGCAATCAGTAACAATTGTATCGCGTCGCGTCGCGTCGTCAGCTTTAAAGTTTATTTTCACTAGTTTTCGATTGTGGACAACAAAATTTACAGTGTGTTGTAAAAGATTTAGGACTGGATGATAATATTTTAGTGTTCTGGTGCACATAATAATATTTTGACTTCATTATTTGTTTGTATACGAATGTGGAATTGAAGTAAAAAACCAATATAACCTAGCAGTTTCACATGTTTCTTTTACTCGCGTATTTAATAAAACAACATACAGAATGTTCGTATATTGATGAATATTCCTTTTTTTATGTGAATCAATGAAGGTAGTTAGTGATTTAACTTCCTTTAAATGATTTAAAATAATTTAAGTGTAAAAGTGAAAAAGCTTCCCCTATGAGAGGAAAGCTCTGATGAGATTGGCTGCTTTGAGAGTTGGTTTACAATCCACAGATAACGTGTCAGAAAGATTGTGCCACGTTAAACATAAAATGCAAATGAAATGCATTACTTTTAATGAAATAAATTCTGGAAAATCTACATTTTCTATAGCAGTCGCACTGCTGGAGGCCCAAAACAAAAATCTTTCAATAAATATGAATGTTTTTCCTCAGGTATTTTAACTACAGTTTCAAATTAAATTAAAAAGATTTTAACTTGATTTTTGATATGAAAAACATCACTTCACAATATTCATGTTTTAAATTACACCGATCAACAAAATTGACCTACGTTATCATTTAATACTACATATCATTTCTAAATTTTTTTCATGTTGAATAAGAATCAGCAACCCATTTTTGCCATTTAGTGTTGTTGAATAAATCTTTGGAATTAAATTTTGTGACAAAACAGTTTTCAACAAGTTTTTCATGGTCAAAAAGTTTTTTAAAATATTTATATATATATATATGATGCATTTCACGTCAACTGTCCAGCCGAAAAAAAAATTTTGGTTAATCCTTTCGCAATTTTTGTTATGAGTTGTCTTGTAGGTAAGTAATTTATCAGTCAAATATTTTTGAATTATATAAAAAATTGCTCGAGAGGGAGGGGGTTAAAGTTTTGAACTTTTTGTTAAGACGCTCTCATTTGTTTTTATTGAGCTTAAACAAAATGCTAAAAAAATTTTTTGGTACATGATTTTTCTAGATTTTTTCATCAGCTTTCGATTGGCGTGGTCTATTTAAATTTTTTTGTTTATTTTGACCAAAATTTTTGAAAATTGAAAATGAATTTAACTTTTTTTCGTCTTTGGGCTCGTTTTATTATTTTTATTTTTTTTTTAAAAGAAAGCTGAAATTTTTTCCTACAAAATATGTAATTTTCAAAAAACAGTTTTTTTTGTTTTTGAGAAATTTAATGTTGAAGTTAGCGCGCCACGTCAAGGCGAAGTCTTACTCTACCGCCCCGCTTGTTGCTGTGCGCTGTTTACATCATTACGTGGATATTTAATTATTCTAACCCTGAATTGAACTTTTCTCTACATTTTACAGTGCTGAGACTGACATGAAAACAATTAAGTGCCTGCACTATAGTTCTTTTATTTATTTTTTTATGTTTAAATTTTTTTGGTAATTTTTTGATATTGCTTTCTCATTAGACCGTTAGCAAAGAGCTCATTCGATTACTTTTTAGTGACCTACAAGTAGTCGGAAATATATTAAAAAAGCAACAAAATATAAAAATAAAATTGTTAAAGAACATAATTTTCAATATTTTTTGTTTTTAGAATATTAATAACTTTTTATCAATTTGCACTAAAGGGATCGCTAAGAGCTTAATCGATGCATTTTTAAAAGATAAAATATAGAGCTGTGCAAAATTGTAAAATTCGATCCTCTCCATGAGAATTTACATGGGCTCGGTTCGGTTTGAATTTCGATCCCATGCAAAATTCGAGTTTCTGCAAAGCTCTAATAAAATAAATAAAGTAATCTGATTTTACTGTTTTTAAAAAATATCTACATTTTCGAAACAAACAATTTTTCAAAATGTTTAAATTTAAATAAAATGTAGTTAGAAGTGATGGATCAGACTCAAAACTAGGGCATAATTTGTCCCCCTTAAAGACCTATAATTTCGCAAAAAAAAACATTGTTTTAACTATTATTTGTTTCAAAATATAGAGCCTAACATAATTTTAACACACATAACTACATACACACATAAGCAAGACATTTTGAAAAACATCATTTTTGACATCCTGAGTTCAAAATATGTCAAGATATTTTAGAAAATCTTATTCGATTCTGTGGAGGTAAAACAATACTTTCTCAATGAGAAAGCAATATCAAAAAATTACCAAAAAAATTTAAACATAAAAAAATAAATAAAAGAACTATAGTACAGGTACTTAATTGTCTTCGTGTCAGTCTCAGCACTGTAAAATGAAGAGAAAAGTTCAATTAAGGGTTAGAATAATTAAATATCCACGTAATGATGTAAACAGCGCACAGCAACAATCGGGGCGGTAGAGTGAGACTTCGCCTTGACGTGGCGCGCTAACTTCAACATTAAATTTCTCAAAAACAAAAAAAAAACGGTTTTTTGAAAATTACATATTTTGTAGGAAAAAATCTCAGCTTTCTTTTAAAAATAAAATAAAAAAAATAAAACGAGCCCAAAGACGAAAAAAAGTGAAATTTATTTTTAATTTTCAAAAATTTTGGTCAAAATAAACAAAAAAATTTAAATAGACCACGCCAATCGAAAGCTGATGAAAAAATCTAGAAAAATCATGTACCAAAAAATTTTTTTAGCATTTTGTTTAAGCTCAATAAAAACAAATGAGAGCGTCTTAACAAAAAGTTAGGCTTTTTTTATCCACGATCTAAATATACAGCCTTCTGTTTTAGATTTTTTAAAGCTTTTTTTTTGCAACGTCCACGTTCTGAGCGCTCTGTCAGAGTACTAGTGGAATTGGCCAATGCTGGTCAGTCCTGTTTTCATTGGTTGATATTTGAATAGGCTCTAATTAAACCTGACAGCATGCTGTCAACATGCTCACACATTTCAGGCCAAACATGTCCTTGAGCGAAACAGTCTGTTTTCCTTGACTGGGAAAAGTATCAACCAATGAAAAGCGGAGTTGGATCAGGGCCAAAACCCATATAACGAGACTTTGGCGTCCATCTGTGGGCCCATCGTTCACAACTAATAGCAGCGCATACTTAAGACTTAAGCATAAGATTTAAGGATAAGACTTAAACCTTATGTTTAATCTTTAAGCATAAGATTTAAGAATTAGATTCAAGCATGATAGTTGAAATTTTATAATTTTTATACTATGAACTTTAGAAGTACATATGTGCTTTTTGCTTGGATGAAAACGTTTTCTTTTATAAACAATTAACTGCTTATATCTTTGGAAAAATATCCATTAATTTACTCAAAATATGCGCCGTTTCTACAAAAATTAAAATAAAAAACCCATACGTACTTTCAAAGTTCACATACTACACAGCACCGGAACTTTCCTGAATATTCTTTTAAAAAAAATTGTCCTCCCGTTTCGGCCATAAAAAAATTGCCAATTTTAAATAAACATTTTTTGCATCCCATATGCACGAACACGGCCAGTGATTAAGATTAAAGCTCTCGGCTTTTTTAGCTTATTGTAAATCAGCGAGTCGCATTATATATAAATACATATTCCTTACTTTCACCTGCTTTACAAAAAAGAGGATGATAGCAAAGTAATATTTTTTGTTAGTTTAATAAAATAAATTAACATTTTGATAGCTATATAAAATTTAAATAACCATTTAAATGTTTCAGGTTCTCCACCGTACACAGATGTTCCTGAAGATAAATATCCTGTTTGGGTTAAACAAAAAGATACTGGAAGAACTGTGCTTATTGTACAGGCTGCTGCTTTTACAAGGTCTTTAAAAAGTTAAAAACTTTAAAATATGTTCGTTTAATTGAATGTATTCATTTTTTTTTTTAGTTTTAAAATTAATTTTTCTTTCTAAATATGCTTTGGGGGGTTGCTACGATTCTTGTAATATATTAGATTCTTATCAATTTAAAAATTCTATTCTAGATAATTAGATTTAAACCCGCAGTCTCTACTTTACAAAATGTTTACATATCGCAGAAAACGTTAAGTATTTACAATTGTACAAAGAACAACGCAAGTTCTCATTTTAACAAAACTAAGTATTCACAATTATTATTATTTATTTACTTATTTACTAGCAAAGTAAACGCGCATTGTTAGCGCGCGTCTAACAGCAGTAGAATGTTTTATTATTTAATACTATTATTAATTTTAATCAAACATTATTAAAATATACATTTTTAGTTTTTCAAGTGGATATACTTATTTATTTAAAATATATTAAATTGAGAATTGATAATTCAATCTGCCTTTTTTATAATACATTTATGGAAGTAAATACAAATTTTATATACCATATGAATAAATAAAAGTAAGAATACCTGCACGCCACAACCACAAATTGAACTATGTGTGGTGCTGGCCACCCTTCAAATTTGAAAAATTGGAAAGGTACTTATGTAGGGGAGACCGGGGCTGGTTGGGCCATTTTTCACTCTTCGTTGTTTAACTTCGTTAATATACAATTTATGAAAACCTTATCGTACAGGAAACCTGTTCTGATATTTCAGCTTTCATTTAAAAAAGAAAAATTCCCGTTATTACTTTTAGTTTTTGGGGAAACATTGTTTTTGGAGAAATCCAAAGTGACCCAACCCGCCCCGGCCTGGAGCAGACTGGATCATGATTAAAATGTTACTGTTTAATTGTTAAAACATTACTTTATATAATAAACTTAGATTTTAGGGATATTTTATAATAAAAGAAATTGAAAAATAAATATGTTTAAATTGGAGCAGTGAAAGTATAAGATTATAGATTAAAAAAATTGCTCATATTGAAAAAACGTAGTTTTTAATTCCTAATTGTTAAAAAGAATTACCATTAGTGTTAATTGACTGAAATAAATTACTGATATTGAAATTTAATTAAAATAATGTAGTTTCTTTATGTAGTATAAGTACATAGTAGACTTCTCATGCATTTGGGCGACCCAACTAACCCCGGTCAAAACGACCCTACTGACCCCGCCTGTATTTTTCAAATATTTGATTTTTTTCTATCGATACTGCAAATATAAATTAAAATCTCTTCATTTTCCTTTAAAAGGAACTATTCAAAGATCAGAATTTGATAATTAAACTTTTTCTAAAACTTTTACTCAGGAAGCTATAACAAAAAAACCAAGTGGGTAAAAATTTACTTTGGAGTATCAAAATTAGTTTTTCTTATATTTACTCCACATAAATGATGATATCATAATGAAACTTGCCACAAACTTGCATCTCACTATGTAACATAATTTTTGTGTAGAGATGAATTTATTCGACTAATAGCCTTTGAGTAAACTGCAATGACCCACTCTACCCCTGACCCAACTAGCCGCGGTCTCCCCTTCTTTAGCACATTGTTAAATTCATTAAAGAACCAGATTTTTTTTTAAATTTTAACCCTTAGGAAAAATCAGTATTGGCTTAAGTAATGGATTAAGGGGGGAGGCTGGTCTAAAGCGGGAAAAAATGGGCATATTTTATGAATTTTTTTTTACTCAACAAAGAAATCAATCGAAAATCTGTGAAAAAGGTTTAAAAATATAGCTTTCACGGTACAAGTACAAAATTTTTCGAAAGAATTAATTTCAAAATGTCCGCTGTCTAGCATTTCTTTGAAGACGCCTTTTTTTAATGGGTCTATGGCCGAAGATGTACACACCTTAATTTTTGTCCTGGATCGGAAAATAAAATTTTTTTAGTTTCTATATAACAACAGCAATAGCTGGACGTAGGATTTTTTCGATATTTTCTTTTTTTTGCGACCCAATGGGAAATTTCTGTACTGCGACAGTATTGACAAATGTCGTAGTACGGGGTCCGTACTGGCATGCCCGCACTGGTCACCCGTTCAGGACCAATACTGGGCCCGCACTGTTAATAAAATATGATAGATTTGTTGATAATTAAGGTCATTTTATGAGGATTAAAATATATTTCAAGATTTCTTTGAGAAAATAAGTATATTACACCCCTAATGCTCAAACACATGCGCACTAGTGTTCTAGCGCACGAATCGATGCGCAGTAGTGTCCTTATGCTCAAATACATGCGCACTAGTGTTCTAGCACACGAATACATGCGTAGTAGTGTTCTAATGCTGAAGTACATGCGCACTAGTGTTTTAATGATTAAATGTATGCGCACTAGTGTTCTAGTTCACAAATAGAAGCGCAGTAGTGTCCTAATGCTTAAAAACATGCTCACTAGTGTTCTAGTGCACAAATACATGCGCAGTAGTGTTGTAGCGCACAAAAACATGCGCACTATTGTTCAGCTCACACATATATGCGCAGTAGTGATCTGAGCATTAAATTCATTCGCACTAGTGTTCCAGCGTACAAATATATGCACAGTAAAGTTGTAATGGACAAACTATGCGCAGTAGTGTTTTGCGCATTACATAAATTCGCAGTGCTGTTCTAAGCATCAAATAAATGCGCAGTAGTGTTCTAATCAACAGAAATGTTTACAGTAGTATTCTAAGCACTAAATGCATGCTCAGTAGTGTCTTAATCAACATAAATATGTGCAGTGATATAAGAAGCAGTAATTTCAGACGCACTATTATTCTATTGAAGAAAATGCACATTATTTTACTATTTAACAAATAACTTTTCAAATATATATATGTGTCTCTGTCTAAGAAAAAAAATCTAGATTAAACTAATAATAATATAAAATTTGGGATATACTTCCGAATAGAGCGTACCTCCGATTTTGATAAAACTGAGTATACTTACGTATTTCGATACGCTGATTCCGAAAATAATAGTGAAAATTGGCGGAAATTCGATTATCATGGTGAAAACCATAAGAAACCTTGAAAATATGAGTTTTTTACATATAATTCTTTAAATATTAGAAATATCGAAAAATGTTTTCTACAAAAGTTGCAGGTCTCGTTAAAATACATATTTTATGTACATAACAGTTTTTTCTAAAACTGATTAATTTACGAGAAAAACGCAAAAACCGGAATTCCCCATAGAAGTGACCAAATTTTTTCGAAATGTGCATAGTTTTCAAGAAAAATGCAAAAAACTAGAAATCACCATAAATACGTTATTTATAACGTAATTTACCTATTTTTATGTAATCTTTTAAGTTGGCTTGTTATTATATATATTATGCTACTCCCTAACCCCCCATGTCTTGGACAGTCTAGGGGGGGGGGGGGTGCCATACTGAAAGTGGAATGTAGACAGCGGTGGGAAAACCTATAGTTGTGTTGGTTTTTAAAGTATTCATTATAAAAATGATCAAGTTTACAATTTTTTAAATATGATTTTCGTAATTACTGCATGGACATTAAGTAAATTACGTAATTTTACGTTATTACATAAGTTTACGTAATGTTACGTAATAAACGTAATGTTACGTAATGTAATAACGTAATTACGACTGTAGATAATTTAATATTGATATAGTGTGGGAATTTGGTCACATTTATGGTGATTTATGTTTTTTGCAATTATTTCCTAAACTAATTTGTTTCAGTAAAAAATGCATTAAACATAAAATGTGTATTTTAATGAGATCTACATCTTTTATATAAATTTGTTTTTTATATTTGCAATATTTAAAGAGATAAATGCAAAAAACGAAAATTTTCATGATTCTTTATACATCTTTTTTACCATGAAAATCAATTTGCGCCAATTTTCACTATGATTTTTGTAATCAGAGCATCGAAATACGTAAGTATACCAAGTTTCATCAAAATCGGAGCTACGCTCTATTCGGAAGTACACCCAAAATTTATCCACTGAATTTGAATTACTACCTTGGAATACTGAATAGCATATATTTAACGCTAAGAACACTACTGTAGATGTATTTGTGCTCTAGAACACTAGTGTGCATGTTTTTTAGCATTAGGACACTACTCTGCATGTATTTGTACACTAGAACGCTACTGTGCATGTGATTGTGCACTAGAACTCTACTGCGCATGTATTTGTGACCTAGAACACTCGTGCGCATGTATTTGTGCGCTTGAACACTAGTGCGCATGCTTTTGAGCATTAGGACACTACTACGCATGTATTTGTGCACTAGAACACTAGTGCGCATGTATTTGAGTATTATAACACTACTGCGCATGTTTTTAATCATTAGGATACTACTGCGCATGTATTTGTCGACTAGAATACTAGTGCGCATACATTTAATCATTAAGACACTACTGCGCATGCATTTGTTCACTAGAACACTAGTACGCATGTATTTGAGTATTAGAACACTACTACGCATGTATTTGAGTATTATAACACTACTGCGCATGTTTTTAAGTATTAGGACACTACTGCGCATGTTTTTAAGCATTAGGATACTACTGCGCATGTATTTGTGGTCTAGAACACTAGTGCGCATACATTTAATTATTAAGACACTACTGCGCATGTTTTTGAGTATTAGAACACTACGGCACATGTATTTGAGTATTAGAACGCTACTGCGCATGTATTTGAGCGCTTGAACACTAGTGCGCATGTACTTCATCATTGGGACACTACTGCGCATGTATTTATGTATAAAATACTACTTGCGCTTGATATAATGACGATTGAATGACGATATTATCTGTGTTCGAACTAATGTACTTGCTTGTCAGTGCAGAATAGCAGTATATGCCAGATATATCCCAGTACGGGCACCGTACTGACTGCCAGTACCGGGCCCGTACTGCCCGTACTGGGCCCGTACTACGCCGTATGTAAATTTCCCATTGGGGAAATGGTGTACGTTTGAACAAAGAGTTACAATTTTCACTATATAAAAAACGACATAAAATTGTTGATTGAAAAAAGAACTATGTAACATAAAAAAAAATCCTACGTACGGTTTCGGAGAACGGTATTTTGAATGTACTGTCAAAATTTCGTAAGAATCGGTGAAGATTTGTTCGAGTTATGTGTTCGGCCAGTTTAAAAAAAGTGATTTTGAGAAAAACGCGTCTAAACTTGTAAGTATTGAAAAATCATATTAAATTCGTATATACCTATAATCGGCTATGTCTGCGCCATACAAAAAAACTCAACCAATCAGCGCTGGAGCTTGCGTCCGACATCTTGGGAAAGTTTACGCGGCAGAGTAAATTCAATTTAAATTGAATATAATATGAGAAAAATTACAGCGCACGCCGGTCCCGTAATTGGCGCTCGGGGCATATCTGCGAGGCACTACTGTCGAATAAAAAATTTAGACATTTAGACATTTTTTCCGGCATCGATCTTTCAGTATGTGGGCCTTTTCACGTTAAAACTATCAGAGTTGTCAAAGGGTTCATCGATTTTCTTGAAACTTTGTGGTATCATACTGCTATACTGGCAGAAATTTTATTAATATTGTTAAATTCCTTATGAATTTACTTTTAATTAAAAAAAAAATTGATGAAGACTTTATTAGGTCCCGAGATATTAAAGTTTTGTACAACCTCACGTAGTTGCGCAAGCAAGACGTGGCGTGACGCCCTGCAATACTAAGCTTCTCCATAAACATGCTTGCACCTCCGATTTTTATCTTAAACTTGTTTCTGGGATGCCTTTCGATAATTTTGAGCAGAAAAAGAAAAAAATCGCTCTAGCCGTTTTTGAGAAAACTCATTTTTTCTTCTTTTTAGGGTTCCGTACCGTAAAACGGAACACTATTAAAATCACTATATGGACCAGATCGCGGACTGTTACGTTACATTTGTACGCACATTTCAACAAAAAGTTTCCAAAACCACACGAAATTGAATTGTTTTAATATCTTTTATGCATGCATCTAAAAGTATGCTTCTCTAATAACATTTTTTACTAATATAAACATTTCCTTACGTTTTGTTATTTAAGAGTTATGAATGTTTTAGTACGGACTGTTACGTTACATAGTTTTGGAAGTAAGCTTTAGAGTTGTCCTACATTCTTGAAAAAGCCTGCTCTTCTAGTGAACTATTTTTAACGTGTAGTAGATAATTTTGTAGCTTTTGAATGCATGTAATAAAATAAATGTCCATAACACTAAAAAAAATTTTTTTTTTAATTTTTTAGAAACAAAAATGTTTGGACTGTTACGTTACACGAAAAGACTGTTACGTTACCTGTGCGATTTATGTTCATGTAAAAAGTGAAATTAGGTATTAAAAATGGCTACCATGGTTTTATTTTACATTATGAACATTAATTCGGTTGTCTTACAACTAAACTATTAAAACATTACAATAGAATATATAAACTTTCAAGCAAGCAACAACACTCTGAATACACAGCCACACAAAAAAAATATCTTGATCTGGGAACAAGACTTATATATTTCTACGAATTTTGAAGAGCTAAATCCGAATTCGAGATCAGAATTGGTCAGACGGGTCTGAGTTAGAACCTTCAAAAAACAATTTTAAATCGCTAATATAGCAGACAAAAATAATTTTTTTTTAAGAAATGCTTAATTAAACTCACTATATGGGGGTATAGAGGGTAGCTGATAACAAATCTATTCATGACTTTTTAAAGTTGATAATGGAAAAATCAAAATGTCTAAAAAAAATTAAAATTTTTAAAAATAATAATAATACTCAAATTTGGATGTACGTTTTGAATCTAGGTTCAACGTTTTCAAGATTATAAATAAATCCTGACCCTTAATAGTATGATAAGAATGTATAATGAGTTTCTTTAATTTAATCAATAATTTAAATTTTTTGTCTGCCATTTTGCATTTGTCATTTAAAAATTTGAAAAAACATGAATAAATTCGTTATCAGCGATCCCAAAAACCCATAAATACTGTGTTTCATTAAGTTTGTAGAAAATTATGCTTTTTTGTCCGCCATTATACATCAGCTATTTTGAATCTTGAAAAATTATGAGCGAATTCATTATCACCGACCCAAAAAATCCCCACATACTGGTTTTATTAATTTTAATCAATAAGATAAAGTTTGATCCAACATGGATGACATTTTCTATGTTTTGTACAATTTGCGCTATTTTCGCGTCGCTTTTTTAAATATAATGTATTAAGGGGATGTGATGGATTATGACGTCACTGGTTTAGGCAAAATTTTTCTGTAACTTTTCTGCCAAAATATTGAACATTTTTTCACGAAACTTGGTAGAATTACCTAAAATATTATTAGGAAGATCTTTCTGAATCAAAATTAGTTTTAAAAAAATGCAATTTTTTTAAAATTGTCCAAAATTAATTTTGGGCCAAAATTCGAGCAAATTCGGGTCAGAGAGACCTTCTTAAAGATGTTTTAAGTAAAAGCACCAAGTTTCGTGACAAAATATTCAATATTTTAAGAGAAGAGTTACAGACAAAGTTTGCCTATACCAGTGACGTCATAATCTATCACATGCCCTTAATGTATGTAAATTTTTAATGTTCAATCAATTTGTGTCAATTTCAGATTCAGTGTGTCAAAATACATAGCAATATATGGTTTTTATTCACAGATCAAGATACTTTTTTCGGGATGTTGTGATATGGATGAAAAAAGACTGTTACGTTACAAATTGATTTTGGCTCTGAAAACAGAAAGAATTGAATATGTTGCTGATTTTATATTTTATTTAGAAAATAACATAAAAATGCTCGAAAAAAATTAAGTCATTGTATTTAGTTGACGTAATAGATTTTGCGTCAAAAAACTTTTTGGGATTTTGGACTGTTACGTTACATTAAAGAAAGCAGTCGAATTCTTTTGCATTACAAATGTTATAAAAATTTTTTTCTTTTAAGTATTTAATTTAGTTACTTTTAGTTAACCTAACTCTATCCGAAAATAACGGATAGTACGTAAAAAGTAACATTTATTCAATAAAATGCAACTTTTTGTTTCGTGCTGCGTTTTTGTTCAATTTTATTAATCTCGATACTACAAAGAAACAGGCCTGAGTTTTTGAACAGACAACTGATTTCGCGTTGATATTTATTTCATTCAATACTTTGAGATCTATATAGCCTGCAAATAATCAAGAACCCATGGAATTTGAAAGTAAAATTTTTTTCCGTGGTTTCCTTTTTCGCGATCTGATCCATATGTGTCCGTTTTCGCACCCCCTCTAACTTCTAAACTATATGAGCTAGAGACTTCCAATTTAGTACACATATGTAATTTCAACTTGGATTTACGAAAATGATATGGAAAACGCGATTCGAGCTCATGAACATGGCGAAATCCAGAAAAAACCACTTTTTTGCCCTAAAATGCAAAAAAATGACCATGTCCCCCCCCTAATCTTTTAAACTATTTGACTTATAATGCTGCAATTTGGAACACATATGTAAATTTACGTGTAGTTTACAGGAAAATTATAGAGAACTTTCGTTAAGACGGTCTTCATAGTGTTTACTAGCCAAAAAGTTCGATTTTTTGAAAAAAATTCGAAAAAATGACCATGCCCCCCCTCCTATTCTTCCAAACTATTTAACTTAGAATGCTGCAATTTGGTACACATATGTAGATTTACGTGTAGATTACAGGAAAATTATAGAGAACTTTCGTAAAGGCGGTCTTCATAGTGTTAACCAACCAAAAAGTACGATTTTTTGAAAAAAATTCAAAAAAATTACCATGTTCCCCCCCCCTAATCTTCCAAACTATTTGACTTAGGATGGTGCAATTTAGTATACATATGGAGATTTACCTGTAGAATACAGAAAAAAACAGCTGCAAAGTTCTACGTCGGGTATTTACTTTCGTAGATTATTTTTTTCATTTGTGTTCATTTTTTGAACACATTGCTTCCTCATAGAGAAATAATAAATCTCTCTTTTTCAAAACTGGATAACAAAATGGTCTAAAAGAAAATAAATTATTAGACAAAATGGATAAAAAGTACTTTCTTTTAATATTTTTATGTTATTATGTTAATATAAGTTGTAAACAAAATATTTTTTACAAGACTACGCTATTAAGTGAGCAAACGGTTTATTGATTTACGTAAAATTTGATGAAAATATATTACCGTCAAGTGGGTCTATTTTGTGCGCCATGGGACTATTTTGTGCACGCGAGGTTTTTAATGAATAAAATCTTTATATACAGTTGTTTAAGTTTGCTATTTAGTATAAATATTTTCTGATATATAGACTACAGAGAGTACTAAATGAAATTACTTAATTCTTTATCACAAATCAGAAAAAAAATCGTAAAGTCGTGAAAATCGAGCTGAAAATTTTCTAAGGTCTCAAAATTCTGTTTTGATCTCCAGAAGTTTAAAAGTGTTTTTAAAACTATTAATAATACTTGTTGACAATTTAGTTATGATGGTGTACACGTGATGCGCTAACTTTTTATTGCATATTTTACGAAAAAATTGTAAAAAACTAAAAAATCAGAATTTGGTGGGTTATTTTGTGCATCCTTTAAAATCAATTATTTTTCAAAAATTGGTTTTGTAGTTAATAAAAAATACTATATAATATAGTTTAAGAACATATTTGTTTTATTTTTGTTATAAAAACCGAGAAATAAGCATAAAATTTAAAATTTACACACAGTGCCTTAAAAACCTCAAAAATGTAACTTTAATAATTACATGCTTTTCAAGTTAATTTTGTAACTTTTTTTCTTAAAATAACTCAAGAAATGTAGTAGAAGTTTTATTAAGTAAGATTTACTTAAAAAAATAACTTTTTTTGTAAATCTCCATTTTTGTAAAATTTCAAAGTTTTACTTTCAAATTAGTTAAACAATTACTACAACTGAAAAGTTTAATTCTTTATTTTTTCAAATTCTGAATTTTAACAAAGCATAGAGTGAAAAAAGAGCGGTTTTGTGCACAAAATAGCCCCAGTTGACGGTAATTAAAACTTACAATTGCAAATATAATATAAAAAAGTAAAAAATTATTAAAATATTTAAAAACAAAAAGCATTACTTCATCTATAAGGAAGCAATATTTATATTTTAACTTTTTTTTTTAACATCAATTCTCCAATTTTTTAATATATATTAAATGCACTTAAATGTACTAAAAAGTTTTAATAAATTTCAATTGGAAAAAAAATGGAAAAATTAACAAAAACACAAAATATGCAATTAAAAAAATTGAAAAAAATACGAGTCGGATAAAATATAAGAAAAAAAATACTCCCTCTATAAGGAAGCAATACTTCCATTAAAAGAAAGCAAAAATTTCCAATGACATTGGCAAAGTACCAATCAGTTTAAAATACAATAACTATTATAGGCATTATAATAATAATAATAATAATAATAATCCTCCGTTACCAAATATCACAGAATTGCCTAGCCGGTTGGGTCAGCATAGATGCCGTCTTCCGAACACCAAGGAAATACTTGGTCCACTTGGTCAAGTGTTTGAGTGGTATCTAAGGTGGGGTTTCTGACATCCCAATCGAGCGCCTCCCCAGGTGGCGGATAGGGGAAATCCTCCCAGATATGGGGGGAACCGGGCAATTCAAATACCCGGGGCAGACCAATGTCAGATAGGGGTGGGCACCCGAGACAATTGTCCACTCTGTGCTGGGTTAACCACCTACACAGAGAAGATGCGGTTACGACGACTGTAACGCGCAGTGCCACCTACAATAGATCTTTCTCGGATGGAGATCTGGGTTCAGTTGGGAGTGGCAATAGGACAGAACTCAGGCGACGAACAGGCAATGACCCGGGACAAACTCGAGAGCGTTTCAAATGGACGGGCCAACTTCGGAAGGACATCTTGTTGTGTAGACAAAACAGTTCTCCAGGCAGAAGAGGATATATGCTAAGGCTGCATATGCGATGGGTCGAAATGTACCCCCAATACGCAGAAGTGACGCCTCAGTATCTAAGAGACCAGGTATCCTTTCTGAGGAAAAAGGGACATGGGGCTTTTCTACGAGAAGAAGAACATCTCTCAGAGAACATACAAGTTCTCGACACACCAACACCAACGACCGAAGATGGAAACATGAGATCAAGGGAAACAAAAATTCATCTTAAGGTTTCCATAAAAATGGACAAAATAGCTGAGGGAAATCAAGAACTCTCATTACTCCCTGAAAATGTAGATCTCTGGACATTGAACTGTGCGGTGTATGATAAAGTAGTGTCCTTGCTTCGTGAAAGTAACAGGAACTCTGTTTCAGAGCGAGTGGCTAAGACCTGCAAATGAATCAAACAAGTACAGTTCAAGATAGGGGTGGCTCGACGACATGCTTCTTAATTACAGAGTGTGATAGCGTATCTAGAATTGAATAAAAGTTTTATACCAAGAGGTTTGGAAATTGCCAAAACTCTAAAAAGATTGCATCACACTTTGAAAAAATCAAAATTGCAGACCATCAAGCAACATTGGATTGAGAAGATACGTTCTCTTGTAGTCATAAGAGAACGTTTAGAACGGCAGATTGACTGGATTAAGCAAAATAATATCTTTGCTACTAATCCCTACCGCCTGTTCAGTCCACCAACATCAGTCGTTGTTAACCCCTATGTCGTGAAGAGGTTGAAACTTTCTGGAGAAACATCTATGGGACGTCCTATACAGTCAACGATGAGGATGTGTCTTTACCACTCTTCAGAATCTTCTGTCTTGAACAGGGGCTTGACCATCCTAGTGAGGCATGTCCGCCAATTACTTAGCAAGAGGTTAGAAATATTATTGCTAAAACTAAGAACTTTTCAGCACCCGGTCCAGATAAGATTAATAATCTATGGTGGAAGAAGTTTACTTCAACTCACCGACATTTGGCCCACATCTTTTCAACCTTTCTTTGCGGAGAACATCCCGTACCACAGTGGTTGGTGGAAGGTCGAACGGTACTCTTACCAAAATCAGGAGATTTGTCTAATCCAAAAAATTATAGACCGATAGCTTGTCTTAACACCTGTTACAAGCTATTTACTGACTTTACAAGTCATGAGCTGATCATCGAGCTCCTTGATTGCTTACAGGTACATCCAAACATCGTGAGATGCTTGAAAGAGCTGATGCTCATGTGGAGGACAAGGTTTGTTATATCATCCAACAAACAGCAGATGATAACTAACATCATCTCTTTTAGGAGAGGAGTTTTTCAAGGTGACTCACTCAGTCCTCTACTTTTCTGCATCTCTCTTTTGCCTCTGTCTATTGTGCTTCGAAAAAATCGCTCTGGATACATGTGTGGCAAACTAAGAAATAGAGTTCATAAGATCAACCATCTTTTCTACATGGACGATCTTAAGCTCTATGGATCTAATAGAGAAGAACTTAAAAATCTAGTGTTTGCAGTAGCCAAGTATTCCAGAGCAATTGGAATGGAATTTGGATTGGATAAATGTGCCGTTTTCCACTTAAGTAAGGGAAGACGTGAAACATCTGAAACACCAGGCGACTTTGAGGATCTTCAGCTCATTGGTGGCAACGCTATTCATCATCTTGGTCAAGGAGAAACATACGCATATCTTGGAATTCCACAAGCGGAGACTCAAGATGTGCGTCAGCTTAAAGATGGTCTCCAAACAAAATATCGTGGTCTTCTCAGAAAAATTTGGTCTTCCGAATTATCTGGGAAGAATAAGATACAAGCCACAAATACATTAGCCATTCCTTTGCTTCTCTATACCTTTGGAGCAGTTAAGTGGAATGTGAATAAGCTGAAGATGCTAGACAGAGAAGCTCGTAAGATGATGACAATCCATCGAAGTCATCATCCAAAGTCTTCCGTACCTTGAATTTACCTTCCGCGAGATCGGGGAGGGAGAGGTCTACTGAACTTAGAGTGTCTTTATCGTAGAATCGTTTTGGCTGCTACATGCTTAATTATAAACAGTCGAGATCCTCTTTTACAATTTGTTCACCATCATGAAATAACGAATTGTGGGGTATTCTTATATCATGCGGCAGAAAGAGCTGCGAATGAGCTTCGTCTCCCATTTGATACTAGTAATGTGCAACATGGATTAGCATCGTTACCACCATTGATGCTTAAGGGCCGTGTCAAGGAAGCAGAACATGCGCTTCTACTACAGGAACATAAGAGCAAATCTGTTCACGGACAATTCTACAATCACATAAATGAAGTAGGATTGTCGGTTGGTTTGACATTTTCGTTTCTTAAATCTGCTGGTTTAAGATCGGAGACTGAAGGATTTCTATTCGCCTGTCAGGATGGTGTAATTAATACCTTGGTGTACCGCAGTCGTGTGATGCATATACCTGTCGACAGTGACATCTGTCGCGCATGTAAACAATATGCGGAGACTCTAAGTCACATTCTAAGTGCGTGTCCGAAGTACGCGTGTTACAGGTATATTGAAAGACACAATGCTGCGCTTAAGGTGTTATATTATCACCTTCGACACCATTATGGTATAGATAAAGAACCCATCTTGCCGTATACCCAAGGGGATCAGGAGTCGGTAGTGGAAAATGACCAGTGTAAGATCTACTGGAACTTCCCTTTTTCCACCACTCATCGTATCAGTGCCAATAAGCCTGATATAGTACTCCAGGATCATAAAAGTAAGATCATTTGTGTAATTGAGTTCTCGGCCCCAGCTGAGAACAACATTAATCGTAAGGAGGATGAGAAGCGGACCAAGTATCAAGAGCTCATGTTCGAATTGAGTCGAATGCACCCAGGTTATAAAGTCCGATTGAATGTTCTTCTAATCGGTTGTTTGGGAGGGATTAGGACTTCATTTGTGAGCCAATTAAAAAAGATTCCTGGCTGCGAGCGCCAGGCTGCACAGTGGTTTGAAATCAGAAATTGATGTTCAAATCAACTTTTAGAGAGAACGGCTGCATGGATTTTCAATTTTTTTTTTAAAAATTCATAAATAAATTCTTAAGAGATCTGTGAGGGTAGATTTTTGTTTTTTGTTTTATTTGTTTTTTGATGTTAATGCAAAAAGCTGAAAAAATGTCAACTTTTTTGTTTTCCTTTTTTATTTTCTACAAAAAATTTTTTTAATGCCTGCCAGTACCTTGATTTTATAGAAGTAACGAAATAAAATAAACAGCAATTTTGAAAGCGCTAATTTAATTGTTATTTACCCACTATTACCCCCTAAGAGGTGGTAGGAATTTCAAATTTTACATAAAGTTGAGTTAGGTATCTATTCCTATATTTTTTGGGCCGCTGAAACCGAAAAAGACCATTAAAAACAAATTTCACCCCTTCTTCACCCCCTATTACCCCCTGACAGGGGGTTGATATTTCAAATTTCGAAAAAAAATTGAATAGGGTGTTATTTTCTAAGGTTTTTGGGACGTTAAAACCAAGAAAGACTACTAAAAACAAATTCCCCCCTCCCTTACCCCCTAAGAGGGGGTAGAAATTTCAAATTTTACGAAAAGTCGAGTTCGGCGTATATTCCTATGTTTTTTGGAGCGCTGGATCCGAAAAAGACCCCCAAAAAAAAATTTCTCCCATCTTTCACAACCTATTACCCCCTGGGAGGGGGTTGATATTTCAAATTTCATAATAAAATAGACACCGTACTCTACTTTTGTAAAATTAAAAATTGAATTTACTGCCAGGGTGTAAAACATGGTAAAGAAAAGAGGAATTTTTTTTTGGTTGTTTTTTCGGTTTAAGTGCCCCAAAAAAACATAGGGACAAACACCCCGTCCCAGGGGTAATAGGGGGTGAAGGGGGCAGAAATTTGTTTTTGGGTGTCTTTTTCGGTTGCAGAGGCCCATAAAGTATAGGCATAGACACAAAATTCAACTTGTCTTGAAATTCGAAATTTCAACCCCTCTTAGGAGTAATAGGGGGTGAAGGGGGGATTTTTTTTGGGTGCCTTTTCGGTTTCAGCGACCCAAAAAACATAGGAATAGACACCAACTCGACTTTTGGTGTAATTCGAAATTCTAACCCCCTCCCAGGGGGTAATAGGGGGTGAAGAGGGGGTAATTTGTTTTTGGTGGTCTTTCTCGATTTTAACGCCCCAAAAACCTTAGGAAAAAACATCCTATTCGATTTTTTTTCTAAATTGGAAATATCGACCCCCTATCAGTGGGTAATAGGGGGTGAAGTAGTGGAGAAATTTGTTTTTGGTGGTCTTTTTCAGTTTCAGCGCTCCAAAAAACATAGGAATAGACACCGAACTCAACTTTTCGTAAAATTTGAAATTCCTACCCCCTCTTAGGGGGTAATAGGGGGTAAATAACAATTAAATTAGCGCTTTCAAAATTTTTGTTTATTCTATTTCGTTACTTCTATGAAATCAAGGTATTGGCAGGCATTAAAAAAATTTTTTGTAAAAAATAAAAAAATAAAACAAAAAAGTTGACATTTTTTTTAGCTGTTTGCATTAACATTTAAAAACAAATAAAACAAAAAACAAAAATCTACTCTCACAGATCTCTTAAAAATTTATTTATAAATTTTTCAAAAAAAAAAAATTGAAAATCCATGCAGCCGTTCTCTCTAAAAGTTGATTTGAACATCAATTTCTGATTTCAAACCACTGTGGGCTGATGCATTGGCGGTTCGCATGCAGAAGGAAGTCCTTCTGAACTCTCTCAATCTGGTTCGGCAGCACTGTTCACTTTAACATCTTATTTGTTAGCTCTAAAAAAGCATCCAACAACGTTCTTGACCACCGCTTAAGAACATCGGCGGCAAAGGGGGAGGACAACAGTGCAAGAAACATGAAAAACGTCTCGAGTAAGTGGATCACGCTCTTGCTAACCTTCCAGGATGGAGGGAGCAGGAACGGATGGAGTAAGTAAAGCAAGAATGGGAGAGGTTGTTTCAGTGCGGTATTGCCACAGGATGTGGTCGAGTCCCACACGAACAAGTGCGTAAATGCATTTTTTCCTCTCCCTAAACTTGTTTTGTAAAAAAACATAAAAAAAAAATAATAACCCGAAATGGGTTGTTTGGTGAATCCATTACCAAGCAGCTCAAAGATACTGGTCCTACTTGGCTCAGTACTTAGATGACCATTGCAGAACATCGTATAGGTATTTGATTGAGTTAGTAAGGGATTTGTGGTACCCTTTACGGGATATCACAAAATTTGTGAGCCAACTGGGTCAAGTACTTGAATGGCATTTAAGATGGGGTTTCTGACACCCCAATTGGGCGCCTCCCCAGGTGGCGGATAGGAGAAGGCCTCTCAGATATGGGAGGTACCGAGGAAATTAAAATACCCGGGGCGGACCAAAAGTCAGATAGGGGTCGGCACCCGATATAATTGTCCACTCTGTGTTGGGATAACCTTCCACATAGAGTATTTGCGGTTACGACGACTGTAACGCGCAGTGCCACCCACAATAGGTCTCTCTCGGATGGAGATCAGGGTTCAGTTGGGAGTGGCAATAGGATAGAACCCAGGCGACGACTAAGCAACGACCAGGGACAAGCTCGATTAAGGATGAAATGGACGGACCAACTTCGGAAGGACGCTTTGTTGTGTTGGCAAAATAGTTCTCCTAACAGAAGAGGATACATGCAGAGGTTACATGCGCGATGGGTCAATATGCACCCCCAATACGCGGAAATGACGCCTCAGTACTTAAGGGATCAGGTATCCTCTCTGAGAAAAAGGGGATTTGAAGCTCTTCTTCAAGAACAGGAAGACCCCTCAGAAAACATACAAATTTTGTATGAAACACCAACGCCAGCGGCTAAAGATGGAAACATGAGATCAAGGGAAACCAAAATTCATCTTACGGTTTCCATTAAAATGAATAAAATATCTGAAGGGAACAATGAACTCTCATTACTTTCAGAGGATGTAGATCTCTGGACATTGAACTTTGCTGTGTATGAAAAAGCTGTGTCCTTGGTTCGCAAAAGTAACAGAAAATCTGTTGCGGAACGCGTTGCTAAGACTTGCCAGCGAATCAAACAAGTGCAGATCAAGATCGGGTTGGCTCGACCACATGCTTCTTAATTGCAGAGTGTGTTTGCATATCTCGAATCAAATAGAAGCTTCACGCCAAGAGTTTTGAAAATTGCCCAAACTCTTAAAAGATTGCATCACACTCTAAACATATCAAATTTGCATACCATCAAGCAACACTGGATTGAGAAGATACGTTCTCTTGTTGTGATAAGAGAGTGTTTAGAACGGCGGGTTAAATGGATAAAGCAAAATAATATCTTTGCTACTAATCCTTCCCGCCTGTTCAGTGTTCCATCACCAACCGTTGAAGGGCCTCCATGTCGCGAAGAGATTGAAACTTTCTCGAGCAACATCTATGGGACATCCCATTCAGTAAACGATGAAGGGTTATCTTTGTCACTCTTTCGCAGCTTCTGTGTCAGACAGGGGCTTGACCAATTCGCAGAGACATGCGATCCAATAAAAGTAATTTTATAAAATATTTAAGAACATTTTGTTCACGGTATTTTGCTCCGAGAGCGATTGGAGCTCAGGTATTAGACAACCTCTATTTAACATAACCTTTAGGTACAAGACAGTTTTAAAAACCGTGATTGGTTGAAAGGCGAACATTGTGAAGAAATTTTAGATTTCGTAAGCTTAATGTATGTTTTGACCAAAAAAGAGGTGTGAACTAACCATCTTTGAGCTCTAAATGTGTTTTTCGTCTCCTAGGACCGAGCGAATTGAGCAAAGAAAAACATGTATGATGCCTTGATTATACTAATTATGAAAGAAAATTTTGAAACTTTATGGCTAAAAACATCTATTGACAGCAATGTTTCATTTAATGACGGAATTGAAATAAATTAAATTTTTTCAACCAATATAAATAAACAAAGAAGATACAAAAATAAACAATTATTTTGCATTAATAGGTGTCTTTTATTCTTTATCTGTTATGGATCAATTTATTTCACTCCCTAAACAATTAAATCGATTTTAACAAATTTTAAAAATTTTGGTTATGTAAACACTTTTACTTGCAATCAATTTTGGCCACTCAATTTTAACTACATACATTTACAAATTTGTTAAAATTAGTTTACCTTGTATTAAATTTTACTAAATTGTGATTAATTAATTAATTTTAAGAAAAACTAGAATACGTTTATCTTACAAGTATGGTTTACAACCCCTAAGCTCCAAGTGCTTTTGAAGAGAGAAATACCGTAAACACCAGCGACGCAAAGTTTAACGTTTCCGTGTGATTTTATCTTCCAATTACATGCCTGGAAGCTTGCGTTGAACGTTGGTACATGGAAGCACATACCAAAACTATTTGTGAACTAAATCGAAATATATAAAGTAAAAACACAACATATATATATATATATATATATATATATATATATATTGTGACGTTGCAAAGTTTGGTTGCGAAAATACCTAATGAAAGCATAAAGGGGCAGCATAGAAAACGTGAACAATACGTGGTTAAATCAGTCAAAGTCTCACTCCATCGTTGTCTCACGTGGTTGTTATACCAGTGTGCGCAGCACCGAGTTGTTTTTCACGGAGCCTGGTCTCGATTCCTACCTATAGGTTTTGAGAAACCTGGGTCGAGATTTTACCAGGTCAAGCGGGAAAGCTTCAAAAAGAGCAGACAAGGAAATCTACGGTCCGAAGGTGCGAGTCAGGGAGCATGAATCTGTCAGCAGGAGCCGTTGTGGGGCGACCACAAACTGTTGCAGTTACGCGCCTGGCCCATGCGTAGGAATACTATCTGAGAGTGGAGACCGGCGGGGCGAGTGGAGGGGCGAAACGGGGTAGCGTGTTGGCAGAAGACACTGCGTCCGCTCTCTTGCAGTTCAGCGACCATCGAGGGAGGACGACTCGGTTCAACAGGCCGACTTTATTTTTTTTAATTAATTAGTGAGGGTTAAGTGTACTTAAGTTTGAATTACCAAAGAGAATTTCTAATGATTATATGTGGCAAAACTGTGTCTTATGCTCGAGCACGTGGTCCTAGAATCCTTTTTTTTATATATAATTTATCGTCGTTCGGCAGGGTGCATCATTAAAAGTCCCGTCCCAATATTAGCGCGTGAATTTATTCAAATATTAATCGTGCAGGTTAAGTGTGATTTTCCCTTTTGCCCTGTTACCATGAAAAGTCCCGTCCCAATATTAGCGCGTGAATTTATTCAAATATTAATCGTGGAGGTTAAGTGTGATTTTCCTTTTGTCCCGTTACCATGAAAAGTCCCGTCCCAATATTAGCACGTGAATTTATTCAAATATTAATCGTGCAGGTTAAGTGTGATTTTCCTTTTGCCCCGTTACCCTGATAGTCCCAATTATATTTCTGAAAAATGAATTTGATGATATTAACGGAATGATTTAAATACTACGTTCCCCGTTACCACGCCGACCTGATCGGTCCCCCCCCCTTTTTGTCCTCACTCATTACGCCCCGTTATCTTTATTGACGCTTTGCCAAACGTATTCATATTTTTCGTTTATTTTACCGTAACGTTAGAATATTGTATTATTATTATTATTATTATAAGAATATTTTGATGTCAAAAGACCTCAGAGCATTGTACCAAGAGCTTAGCGTTAAAGTTCTCCGTTAAATGTCGTGTATTATTTGTAATCCTGTGTCATTTGCAACTATTAATTTGTTTAAATAAACAATCAGTTTATATTCAGTACATAATAGAGTATAATTTCTGGGAGCCACGACGCTCTGTGCCAATGGCCATGAGGCCCCGAGCTCCCGGTAATTCTCTCCCCTCCTGGTTTAAAATACGTCAGGCCTTTCTTATCGCTATCATCTCCTTTCATTTTAGATTATTTATTGTGCAATTTTGTATAATCTTTCTTCCCGGTTATTAGTGTTTATTGATCTTGCTTTGTTAATTGATGATTTACCATATTATCCCTTTTCTTACATTTTCTATTTTTTCTTGTTTTGTTATTTTTGTTTGTTTACGGAATTTTGTCTCGTTTTGTTAGAATATGATTTCTAAGTAATTTTTATGTCCACTTCCCTTTTTTTGTTTGATTGTATTGAGCGCTGAGACTTTGGCTATCTAGAATTAACTTTTACTAAGGGTTCTGTTTGTTATTATTAACGTTTTAGTCTTAGTAAATTCATTATGAACTTTAAATTTTTTTTTAATTATTGCTTCACTAATTATCATTTGTTTCGATGAATCCGCTTTGTTTTATTTCCTCTTGATGTGTCTTGGCTTTCGAAGCAACCGGTCAGACTTCGCTTCACCGTGACCAACCTATTCTCAGGTAGGTATATGATTATCTAAAATTTTGGTTTGTTTGTTTCCCTTTTGCATAATACCCTATTTCAAAACCTTATGTAGGATCTGATGTAGGTTCTTAGGTAAGATCTTACCTAGTAACATATGTTAGTTCTGATGTAATTTATTATGTAAAAAATTACGTGAGATCTTACGTGTGCATTTGGCAAAAGATCTAACGTAAGTTCTTATGTAATTTCTTATGTAGGTTCTTATGTTTTCCAAAGAATGAAAAAATTTAATTTTCATATTTTTAATTTCAAAAAATTTTATCTTCGTAAATTAAATTATTATTATTTGTTGTATTTTTATATTTAATTTTTAGGCAATTTTTGCTAAAATGTCTAAAAACTTTCAAAAACTTATTATTAACAAGGTCATTCATAACCATTCATAATAGTTTGAGAGGACATTTTATTTTTTTTTAAGGAAAGATGTCTTGTATCTTTTCCTTTCGCAGTGATAATTTCTTGCTCCTTATATAAAACCTATGAGATCAGTTCATTTGCGAGAAGGAATGAAGGCAGACCTCCGACGGCAAACCGAAGAAACAATGTCTCGGGATTATTCTGTTTTAAACCGTTCCAGCTGTAAAGTGTACACGTCATGATAGTTTGTTGATAAGCCGTGACTATTCGTACAGATTTTCTGTACGAATAGCCAGACCAAGGTGGAACGGTTATTCGTACAGAAAACTGAAACACTGTCTTTGGGAGCGTAATACCTTTTGTTTTGGTTGTGAAAAATCATAATAAAATGTTGAAAATGCTAAGGGGGGGTTCTTGTGTCACAAACAGTGGTCTTTTAACCAAAAGATATCCGTGTAACATTAATTTTCACAAAAAGAAAGATTTTGACAATTTTCTGTATAAATAGCTGCTCCATTGAGGTTTGGCTATTCGTACAGATTTTCTGTACGAATAGCCAGATCACATAAAACGAGCTATTCGTACTTATTAAAGCAATTTTCTGATTGGTCGAGAATTGCATTACAAATTTCTGATTGGTCGAGATTTTCTGTACGAATAGACACTCCATTGTTTATATTGTGCAAGGTTTTAACTGAAAGGTTATAAATTAATATATTTAAAAAACTTTAAATAAAGTGTGGTGCCCTAAATAATTTTAAGTTATCGAGAGGACGAAAATTTATTAAATATATACAACATGACAGTTATAATATTAGTAAGTTTTTATAAATTAATTGTGTTTCAACATTTTCATAAAAGTTAGGTTATTGTTTTGAAATATATTATACTCCATTTAAATAATATTAATTTGTTCAAATTGTGTATTGTTTAGAATAAATAATTAATTTAATAAGGTAATTTTGAAAGATCTTTTTTAATATTAATTTAACTAGTTTTTTCAATGTAAAATTAAAATTTATAAGAAACTTTTTAATTATTAGAATTTTGAAACTGTAAGTGTGCAAATATTATTGTCCGAAAATATTTAATTATATAATTCAATCAAAAATTAAATTTTAACAATTTTGAAAATGTTTCATATAATTAAAAGTTTTCTGTATTTAAAGTAAATAATTTGAATAGAAAATTGATAAAATATCATAATTATTTTAAGCATTAAGCTAAATCGTACAATTTATCGATAAATACTCATTATTTTTAAATAATTAATTTCCATAATTAGTCAATTTAATAATGTCTTTATTAAACGTTTAATTTAATTTTTAAATATAATCAAATCTATAATTATAAATCTATTCTTTCGACTCTAATACATAATAAATGAATAATTTATTGAAAAAACGATTTTATTGTTTTTTAATTAATAATAGTTATATTATTCCATATGTACAAATATTCAGGTTTTTACATTAAGTGTTTTAATACTATAAATTACATTTTATATTTACCTTTAAAGTAAACAATTTATCTACAAATAGTCAAATAAACTATAACTTGTTTTAATTTAACTATAAACTAAACAATGGTTTATAAAAATAATTTATCAAGCAATTGTTGTTCTTAAAATTATTCCTATTAAATCCATAAATGCTAAAATACATTAAAATTGGTATGAATTGTAATAAATAATAATTCTTATTTTTTACAGAAAATATTACAATAAACAAAATTTCTATTCTAAAGAAATTATTCATCAGATGCTGAAGACTTATTTACTCTGAAGATAAAGCTCCAAATTATGATGGGCATAGCTTTCAATACCTTCGAAGTCCTATGTAGCCCTTTGTTTGTGATTAAAGTTATAACATTTTAAAGTTATTTTTTAAAGCAATAAAACATATTTTTAAAAAGAAAAAAATAAGCCGTAAAGATTAATGTAAATCATAATATTAATAATATATAAGTCAATTAATATTATTTAATTATTTTGCAGAAAATCAAAAAACAGAAAATAAAGATCACAAGAGGTTTAATTCATCATAGGCCTTGATTCACAAATGTTCTTTTATCAAGAGGCGAAAACACCAAAGCAAAAAATATCAAAAACGAAAAAGGATCAATGGCTCCCAAAATAATAGTTTATCTCATGAAGATGCCAAACTAAAAGTATAAAGTAATTAAGTATTCTAAATAGAAAATTTATACCTTCCGACAGGAATTTTTTGTAATTTCAAAACAATTTACAATTATTCTCTGTCCAATGAAACACAAAAATTATAACTTTTACTACAAAAAAACAATTTCTTTTGCAAAATTAAACTAAACAGTAATTAATTTTTTTTCTCTAAAATGAACCCAATTAATTATGTTTGGCTAATAAAAACACTTGCATCAATTTAATACATTCCAACATTTTAATTATCTTCCCAGAAGTGAAAATTTTTTTAAATTTAATATATTTTTAAAATTATTTGTCCGGTATCTAATTTTCGTCGTTTTTAAAAATTCCTAATTAATAGTTTTTGTCTTTTAGAAACACATAATTTAATTTTTCAGGTACAAACCAATTTCTTATTCTTCTATAATTAAAAAAATATCTCACATTTTAATTCGCAAACTATAACAGTAGCTAACTTTTTTCATTTTCAAAAAAAAAAAAATCTTTTTTTTTACCAACACATTATTCAGTCTCACTCTTACAAACATGTTTCTCTTATTAAAAATGTATTAATTATTTCAATTAACAAAATTTTACTGCCCGTTAAATATATTTTTTCGATTTTTACTTCCATGTAATTAACTTTTTTTTTCAAAACACCTAATAGGCTATTTTTGACTCTACAAAATTCTCACTTATATTTCTTAAATACAAAACACCTTCTTACCCCGTTCTAAGTGAAATTTAATTTCTAAATATATTTTGCAAAATTATGCTGCCCATAAATACATTTTTTTTCGTGTTTAAAAGCAACTAATTAATATTTCTTGTCTCTTAAAGAAACATATTTAAACTTGTAAGATACAAAGCAGTTTGTCATTCTTTCTTAGTTAGAATTTATTACTTCCCTGTAATTAACTTTTTTTTTTCAAAACACCTAATAGGCCATTTTCGACTCTACAATATTTTTACTTATATTTCACAAATATAAAACACTTTCTGACCACGTTATAAGTAAGATGACAAGTAATCAATAACTTCTGTCTCTTGAAAAAACATATTATAATTTCTTACAAACAAACAAGTTTCTCATTCTTTTCTATGTAAGAATTTATTTATAATTTCAGTTTTGCAAATTTATACTGAACAGTAATTTTCTTTATTTTAATATAAAGTAATTAATAATTTTTAGATATTAAAAACACATTAATTAATTTAATACATTTCCACATTTTCATTATCTTCTTGACAGTGAATAATTTTAAAACTTCCAATTTTGAAAATTTCTAATTTACAAAATTATTTGGACCGTTATTTATTTTTTGTTGTTTTTAAAAATTCCTAATTAATAATTTTTGGCTTTTGAAAACACATAATTTAATTTCTCAGGTACAAACCAATTAGTTTATCTTTTCTAATTAAAAAAATATCTCACATGCCAATTTGCAAAATATAACAGTAGCTAACTTTTTCACTTTTTAAAAAACGAAAATAATTTTTTTTCATAACACATTATTTAATTTCACACTTACAAACAAGTTTCCTATCCTCCCCTAAATAAAAACTTATTTAATATTCCAATTAACAAAACTACCCTGCCCGGTAAGTATATTTTTTCGATTTTTACTTTCCTGTAATTAACGTTTATCTTTTTTCAAAACACGTAATAGGCCATTTTTCACTCTACAAAATTTTTATAAATATTTCTCAAATAGAAAACACCTTACCCTTTCTAAGTAAAATTTTCTTTGGAAATCCAAGTTGCAAAATATGCTGCCCAGTAATTAATTTTTTTCGTATTTAAAAACAAATTATTAATCACTTTTGTCTCTTGAAAAAACATAGTTTAATGTCTTACAAACTAAGAAGTTTCTCATTCTCTTCTAAGTAAGAGTTTATTAAGTTTCAATTTTGCAAAATTATACTGGACAGTAATTAATTTTTGTTTATCTGAAATCAAAAGAATTACTCTGGTTGCTAGTAAAGTTATTGGATTTTTATAACACCTTAATAATTGAGTAAATTGTAATTTAAATACAATTTTTCTTAGGGAATAATTTAAAACTTGTTTACAGGTTATAAATTAAAGTACGTGTTTTTATAAGCCAAAAATAACCAATTTCGAGTTTTAAAAATCAAAAAATTAATTCCTGAGACAAATAACTTTCAAAATTAATAAAAAAAAACTTGTAACATTCCTCAAAAACATTTCTGCAAATAGTTGTACTAAATTTACAATTGGGTTGTTCTAAATTTTGGTTAATAAACAGTAAATTAAAAACAACCCTAAGTAAGATAAAGAAAATATGGAAATGTATTAATTTGATTCATATGTTTTTAATAAATAAAAATGATTAATTAGGTTATTTTTAAAATATAAGAAATTAATTACTGTCCAGTATAAATTTGTAACAATAAAAATTTTAAATAAATTCTAACTAAGAAAGAATGACAAACTGCTTTGTATCTTACAAGTTTAAATATGTTTCTTTAAGAGACAAAAAATATTAATTAGTTGCTTTTAAACACGAAAAAAAATGTATTTATGGGCAGCATAATTTTGCAAAATATATTTAGAAATTAAATTTTATTTAGAACGGGGTAAGAAGGTGTTTTTTATTTAAGAAATATAAGTGAGAATTTTGTAGAGTCAAAAATAGCCTATTAGGTGTTTTGAAAAAAAAAGTTCATAACATGGAAGTAAAAATCGAAAAAATATATTTAACGGGCAGTAAAATTTTGTTAATTGAAATAATTAATACATTTTTAATAAGAGAAACATGTTTGTAAGAGTGAGACTAAATAATGTGTTGGTAAAAAAAAAGATTTTTTTTTTTAAATAAAAAAAGTTAGGTACTGTTATAGTTTGCGAATTAAAATGTGAGATATTTTTTTAATTAGAGAAAAATAAGAAATTGGTTTGTACCTGAAAAATTATATTATGTGTTTCTAAAAGACAAAAACTATTAATTAGGAATTTTTTAAAACGACGAAAATTAGATACCGGACAAATAATTTAAAAAATATATTAAATTTAAAAAAAATTTCACTTTTGGGAAGATAATTAAAATGTTGGAATGTATTAAATTGATGCAAGTGTTTTTATTAGCTAAACATAATTAATTGGGTTCATTTTAGAGAAAAAAAATTAATTACTGTTTAGTTTAATTTTGCAAAAGAAATTGTTTTTTTGTAGTAAAAGTTATTATTTTTGTGTTTCATTAGACAGAGAATAATTGTAAATTGTTTTGAAATTACAAAAAATTCCTGTCGGAAGGTATAAATTTTCTATTTAGAATATTTAATTACTTATACTTTTAGTTTGGCATCTTCATGAGATAAACTATTGTTTTGGGAGCCATTGATCCTTTTTCGTTTTTGATATTTTTTGCTTTGGTGTTTTCGCCTCTTGATAAAAGAACAATTGTGAATCAAGGCCTATGATGAATTAAACCTCTTGTAATCTTTATTTTCTGTTTTTTGATTTCCTGCAAAATAATTAAATAATATTAATTGACTTTTATATTATTAATATTATAATTTACATTAATCTTTACGGCTTATTTTTTTCTTTTTAAAAATATGTTTTATTGGTTTAAAAAATAACTTTAAAATGTTATAACTTTAAACACAGACAAAGGGCTACATAGGACTTCGAAGGTATTGAAAGCTATGCCCATCATAATTTGGAGCTTTATCTTCAAAGTAGATAAGTCTTCAGCATCTGATGAATAATTTCTTTAAAATAGAAATTTTGTTTATTGTAATATTTTGGGTAAAAAATAAGAATTACACTAGTTTACAGCGATTTTGATCCACGACAGTTGACTTTCATTTCCCATGTAAAATGATACGCTGAATCCGAAAATGATGCCCAAAGTTAAGAAAGTAGAACAGTTTTTAAGATATTCTTGTTTTTTCATATTTTTCGTTACGAAAATTTTTTTTTCACTAAAATGTAAATATCTTCGGTTCCAGTTGACGGATTTTAATTCCTTTTTTTTTAATTAAAGGTAATTAAATTTCCAATCAACGATTTGTACAATATTTTTTAATTCAATTATTCCCTTAAACGCTATTGATGATTATATCGAAAATTTTACATCAAATTTACAAAAATTTGAAATAAAGGCTGAATTCTGTAATTGATTGCGCTAAAATAAAATTTTTAAGAGTTGATTCATTATTAGTTATTAAAGTCTGATCGATTACGATGAAAATGAGCGGTTATTTAACAATTTCGGTTGAAAAATATCAAAGTTATAAGCTTTTCGGGAAAAAATGCAAAATTACGATTTTTAGATATTTTCATGATTAACTTGATTTTATTGCCTGTAATGTTAATATAAAATTTTATCACGTATTAAAAGTGGCTTTTGCTTGATTTTGACCTCCTCTTATGCTCAGTTTGAGTTTCTCTAATGAGAAACCAACAAAAGTCACCCATCATCGCCTCATCCCAAAATCCCTGGTACCTTCGTTCTATGGTCTTCAATTGTTAGTGAAAACGTTCGCCATGCTCGTCGCTCTTGTCACCAAGATTGTTGGGAAAGAAATCCAGATGCGAGTGAAGAAAGTGATTTTTAAGTGACATGTTTACAACTATTTTCGATAAAATGTTATAAAAATTAATAGAGCAAAATTTAGTATTAAAAAAATCATACCTATTTTTTTGTAGTCGGTAAGCAAATTCTCGACGATTTCTTTGTAGTCCAGGCTTCTAACGTTTCCCAAAAAGCCAGAAACAACAGAACGAAACGAATTCCATGCTTTTAGTTCATCCACTGACAAAGTTGCGCTGAAGTTGGGATCATTAAGTAGCTTCTTTATTTGCGGTCCGACAAACAAACCTTCTTTGATCTTAGCATCAGATAAATTGGGAAAAACAGTTTTCAAGTACCAAAATGAATCTTCTTCTTTTGGTAAAGCTTTTACAAAGTTTTTGAAACAACCAAGTTTTAGGTGTAAAGGTGAAACAATGATTTTTTCTTGTTTTACGAGTGGTTCGAATTTGACATTTTCTTTACCAACGGTAAAGTCGATTCGATCTGGCCAATTTTTTCGGACATAATGAGCTTTACGTGCTCTACTATCCCATGTGCACAAAAAGCACATATATTTTGTATACCCCTGTTGCAAGCCCGTGACCATAGCAATGACTTTGAGATCCGTGCAAATTTTCTAGTTATGCTCTTTATAATTGATAAGATCTTGCAAGAGGGCCATCGATTCGTACGATTCTTTCAGATTAACAGCATGTGCTAGTGGAATTGATGGCTTTCTGTTTCCCTGATGTAACAAAACAGCTTTCAAACTAAGCTTACTGCTATCAATAAACAAACGCCATTCGTTTAAAAGACACCTAAAAAACCAACAATATAAACAAATTTAACTACAAAATAATTCAAAGCAATTCACGCAAGTGCTATAAATGTTAAAAGCAAAAAACACTTTGAACTCTAGAAATTTAATTCGCTTTACGTACAGCAAACCAGTGTGCGTGCTGTCTCGTGTGTTATACATCAAGAACAAGTTACTGTGAACACAAACAGATGACAGTATTCGGTTCTGTCCAATATCGAAATGTAGATCAGAAATCGAAGGTGTTGCACATCACCCCATGTTGCACATCATCCCATGTTGCACATCACCCCACAACACCCTATTAATTAAGTAAATTTGAGTGAATTTTACTTAACGTCTCAAAAGTAACACAACTCATTGATCTCAGATTTACTAATCGTTAAGTATATCTCACAAACTTCTAGTTAAATGTACCATTTGTTTAGTCTGTCAAAAATCGACAAAAATGTTTTGTAATTGTTACTTAGCTCGTAGTGACATCTACTAAAATATTTTATATAATACCTTGCGTCAAGAACTCTACTAAAAAGTCTGTTTTTAGAGTTCTAGAGATTAAAAGGAGGAGAATCCTACTTTTAATCACAGTTATCCCCACCAGCAACGCCATTCAAGCACGCTTGCCAACCTAAACATCAGCTGTCGCGTCACGTGTTAGAATAACAAGCGTACTTGAATGGCATTGCTGGTTGGGTTAAACTGTAATAAAAAGTAGAATTCTCTTCATTTTAATCTCTAAAACTCTAAAAACAGCGTTTTCAGTAGATTTCTTGACACAAGGTTATTATGTAAAATTATGTGTGGAACACGGCGCATCAAGGGAATCTCGACTCGTGTGTCAAACTTCGCACGAGTCTCGATTCCCCTACAGATGCGCCCTTGTTACACAAATAACTATTCTAAGTGACTGTAAAGAAAACAAAGATTATAATGTAAAGCAGAAGCAAAAATACTGAAAATAGGCGAAAAAATCAAATTTACACATTTTTACTGAAATGCTTATAACTAGGGATTGCAATCCCGCACCTTTTCATGGCTTGCGGATCCCGCTTAATATTTTGCGGGATCCGCAAAATTATGCGGGATTTGTAAAACTGACATTTGTTTTTTATATGAAGTGATCAAAGTAAAAAAAAAATTGTTAGCCAATCATGCTTAAATTCGAAGTATTTATAGTGCGTACAGATGGTAATCTTTGGTGATTTTTTTTGTTCAATATTTTCCGAGTGGGAGGGGGGTAATCTTTTTGGGTTTTATGGTACAACGCAAATTTTAGTAATTTTTTTATATTTAACAATAAATTAAAAATTTTTTGCTACTATCAGTTTCAATAGACTTTTTCATGGTTTTTCGATTGGTAATATGTATATAAAAAAAAAATTTTTTTGGTCAAAAAAATATATATAAATACCTCAATATTAATACCTCGAGTTTAAGCATGATTGGCTTAAACTTAAATATGAGTGTGTCTTGTTTACTCATCTTTTTTTACATCACCTAATAAATAACGGGCAAACATTTGTCTATTGTTTATGACTATTTAAAATCTATAACGCCAACCAGTGTAGAAGCAGAAAGAGCGTTTTCAGCAGCAGGATACATTTGTAGTTCCTTAAGAAGCAGGTTGGGGGACGAAACCATTAATATAATATGTTTTTTGAGATCATATTTTCAGTTAAATGAATAAAAAAATTACAGATTATAATTATAATTTCCAATCTCAATAAATACCTATTAGGGATTGCTAATTAGATAATTATAATATGATGGGAACTTCAAAATTGAAACTATTTTTATTAAAAAAAGTTAATAATAAAAAGACTATTGTACTGTACAATTAGACTCACTTTTGTAATCAAGAAAGAAAATATGTGTGTTTATGTTTAAATAATAGGTATTTATTAAGATTGGAAATTATAATTATAATCTGTAATTTTTTTATTCATTTAACTGAAAATATGATCTCAAAAAACATATTATATTAATGGTTTCGTCCCCCAACCTGCTTCTTAAGGAACTACAAATGTATCCTACTGCTAAAAACGCTCTTTCTGCTTCTACACTGGTTGGCGTTATAGATTTTAAATAGTCATAAACAATAGACAAATGTTTGCCCGTTATTTATTAGGTGATGTAAAAAAAGATGAGTAAACAAGACACACTCATATTTAAGTTTAAGCCAATCATGCTTAAACTCGAGGTATTAATATTAAGGTATTTATATATTTTTTTGACCAAAAAAATTTTATTTTTTTATATACATATCACCAATCGAAAAACCATGAAAAAGTCTATCGAAACTGATAGTAGCAAAAAATTTTTAATTTATTGTTAAATATAAAAAAATTACTAAAATTTGCGTTGTACCGTAAAACCCAGAAAGATTACCCCCCTCCCACTCGGAAAATATTAGACAAAAAAAATCACCAAAGATTACCATCTGTACGCACTATAAATACTTCGAATTTAAGCATGATTGGCTAAAATTTTTTTTTTTACTTTGATCACTTCATATAAAAAACAAATGTTAGTTTTACGGATCCCTCATAATTTTGCGGATCCCGCAAAATATTATGCGGGATCCCGCTTTGCGGGATTGCAATCCCTAATACCTATTACTTTAACATAAACACACATATTTTCTCTCTTGATTACAAAAGTGAGTCTAATTGTACAGTACAATAGTCTTTTTATTATTAACTTTTTTTAATAAAAATAGTTTTAATTTTGAAGTTCCCATCATATTATAATTATCTAATTAGCAGAATTTATTTATTAAATCATGCAGTTACACGCAGAAAAAACCATGAACGCGGGAAAATTCCAAAAACACTGCGGGATCCCGCGGGATTGTTACCGGATCCCGCAAATGATCCCGCGGGATTGAAAACTGTGCGGGATTGCAATCCCTACTTATAACTTTGGTATTTTTCAACCGAATTTGTTAAATAACCGCTCATTTTCATCGTAATAGATCAGACTTTAATGACCAATAATGAATTAGCTCTTAAAAAATTTTATTTTAGCGCAAGCAATAATAGAATCCAGTCTTTATTCCAAATTTTTGTAAATTTGAAGTAAAATTTTCGATATAATCATCAATAGCGTTTAAGGGAATGTTTGGATTAAAAAATATTGTACAAATGGTTGATTGAAAATTTAGTAACCTTCAGTTTAAAAAAAAATGAAATTAAATCCGTCTACTGGAACCGAAGATATTTACATTTTAGTGAAAAAAAAATTTTTCGTAACGAAAAATATGAAAAAACAAGAATATCTTAAAAACTGTTCTACTTTCTTAACTTTGGGCTTCATTTTCGGATTCAGCGGATCATTTTACATGGGAAATGAGAGTCAAATGTTGTGGATCAAAAAAATTTTAAAAATTTGTAAACTAGTGTTATTATTTATTACAATTCATACCAATTTCAATGTATTTTAGCAATTATGGATTTAATAGGAATCATTTTAAGAACAACAATTGCTTGATAAATTGTTTTTATAAACCATTGTTTAGTTTATAGTTAAATTAAAACAAGTTATAGTTTATTTGACTATTTGTAGATAAATTGTTTAGTTTAAAGGTAAATATAAAATGTAATTTATAGTATTAAAAAACTTAATGTAACAACATGAATATTTGTACATATGGAATAATATAACTATTATTAATTAAAAAACAATAAAATCGTTTTTTCAAAAAAATTATTTATTTTTTATGTATTAGAGTCGAAAGAATAGTTAGCATATTTATTATAATAATCTATCATTTTATTCATTGTAATAATCAATAAGATAATTTATAATTTAAAAGTAAATGTTCTATTAAGCTTATTATGTTGATAATTATAGATTTGATTATATTTAAAAATTAAATTAAACGTTTAATAAAGACATTATTAAATTGACTAATTATGGAAATTAATTATTTAAAAATAATGAGTATTTATCGATAAATTGTACGATTTAGCTTAATGCTTTAAATAATTATGATATTTTATCAATTTTCTATTCAAATTATTTACTTTAAATAAAGAAAACTTTTAATTATATAAAACATTTTTAAAATTGTTAAATTTAATTTTTGATTAAATTATATAATTAAATATTTTCGGACAATAATATTTGCACACTTACATATTCAAAATTCTAATAATCAAAAAGATTCTTATAAATTTTAATTTTACATTGAAAAAACTAGTTAAATTAATATTAAAAAAGATCTATCAAAATTAACTTATTAAATTAGTTATTTATTCTAAACAATACACAATTTGAACAAATTAATATTATTTAAATGGAGTATATTATATTTCAAAACAATAACCTTACTTTTATGAAAATGTTTAGGAATAAAATGGCTTAATGGTCAAATTGTTTTTCCAAAATATTTATTGCCAACGTTTCGAACTGGTACCAGTTCATCTTCAGGGCTATAAATAAAATAAATTAATTAACTAAATTACACAAATAATTTTTAGATACATAATTCTTTGATTTTAAGATTTACATACTAAATATGTTACAAAGGTTTGACTCTCCATGGAGTCAAACTAGAAATGGTAAACACCATTTTTTATTCTAATTTAAACTTAAACTAAACTTAAAAAAAAAAGAAAATAAGAAGAAAATGAAAGCCAAGGCATCACCATCATGGCATGTCTTGAGAGCGATTCAGACGCAACTGAGCCAGTATGGAGACATATGTGCGACAGCAGAAGAGTAAAAAAGAAAGTCTATATGAAGGGGTCAAAACCCAAACCATAAACTTGTTTTAAAGAATTTTTTTAAGAAAAGTAAAGTTTGAAATAAGTTATTGATATTGAAAAAGTGGAGTATATATTTAACTCAGTCTTTAAGTATCTGAGCGTTGATTAATAGAATTATTATTACTAGATATATAAATCATTTCAAGAATATTTCTTTTCTTGTTAGAATTAGAATGACACAAAACTTTTGGATTTTTAAAATCAAAGTTATGAAGTTTTGAAATCGCATGTCTGCTTAAAGGAGAATGATCTTCAAGACGTCTTACATAACCTCTATGTTTATTTGCTCGAATATTTAAAGTTTTCTCTGTCTGTCCCACATAAACCCCCTCACATTCCAAACAATTTATTTGATAAATGATGTTCGTCCTGTCATCAACGGGCACAGGATCCTTCTGAGATTTATATAAGCGGGATTTTACAAAATTGCTATTTTTGTACACTAAATTTAAATTATTAGTTTTACAAATATTTGCAAATAGTGAGTTTATTGACGGAATAAAAGGTAAAACTAAGTTCTTTTTTTGCGAAATACTTTCGGATTCTCCAGATATATTGTTATTTGAGTTATTGTTAAGACAATTAATTTTATTTTATCTGTTTTTTATGGTTTTTTTAATAAGTGGAAGAGGATAACCATTCTCTAAGAGGGCATTTTCAACTAATTTAACATTTTCCTTATGAAATCTGTCGTCTGAAAGTTTAATGGCTCTATTTATCAGAGAATAAATAACACCTACTTTCTGTGAATGAGGGTGATTAGAAAAAAAGTGAACATATCTTCTCGACCAAGTTGGTTTCCTGTACCAATTAGTGACCAGACGGCCATTCTCCGCGAAGATTGATACATCTAAAAAGTTAATTCTATTGTCTATAGACATTTCTAGTGTAAATTTTAAGCTGGAGTCAGCACTATTAAACATGTTTAAAAAATCCATAACGTGCTTCCGAGGCACACATGCAAATATGTCATCTACATATCTATAATAGAAAACTATTATAAAAGAAGAAGACTTTAAAACTTCACATTCAGTATCATCCAAAACTAAATCCGCTACCGTAGGTGAAATTGGAAAACCCATGGGAACTCCTGAGATTTGTTTATAAACTTTACTGTTAGACTGTAAAAAAGAATTATACAGGACATATTTTACACCCGGTATAAAGGAATCTTTATCCAAACTCGTGTTCTCCCTAATCTTAGACCATTTTTTTTCCACACATGTAATTACTCTATCTCACGGAATATTTGTAAACATTGACACTGCGTCCAAAAAAATAAGAACACAATCCTCCTAAATAGTGATATTTTTTAATTTATGAATTAATTCCCAACTATTTTTTACAATATGAGGCGAATCTTTAATCGCAGGTTTTATAATAGATTGTAAAAAAGAAGATAAATTATATAAAGGAGAGCCAATGTCTGATGTTATAGGTCTCAAAGGTATATTTTGTTTATGTAACTTTGGTAGAACGTAAAATCTAGGCAAAGACACAGACGGAGACCTAAGAGAAAGAGCACACTGTCTAGAGATCAAGTTACTTTTTTCCCAAGACTTTACTATCACATCACGACCCTCCCTTAACTTGTTAATCGGATTAGTATTAAAAATCAAATAAGTGTTATTCCTTTTATTCCGTCAATGAAATCACTATTTGGAAATATTTGTAAAACTAATAATTTAAATTTAGTGTACAAAAATAACAATTTTGTAAAATCCCGCTTATATAAAACTCAGAAGGATCCTGTGCCCGTTGGTGACAGGACGGACATCATTTATAAAATAAATTGTTTGGATTGTGAGGGGGTTTATGTGGGACAGACAGAGAGAACTTTAAATACTCGAGCAAATGAACATAGAGGTTATGTGAGACGTCTTGAAGATCATTCTCCTTTAAGCAGACATGCGATTTCAAAACTTCATAACTTTGATTTTAAAAATCCAAAAGTTTTGTGTCATTCTAATTCTAACAAGAAAAGAAATATTCTTGAAATGATTTATATATCTAGTAATAATAATTTTATTAATCAACGCTCAGATACTCAAAGACTGAGTCAAATATATACTCCACTTTTTCAATATCAATAACTTATTTCAAACTTTACTTTTCTTAAAAAAATTCTTTAAAACAAGTTTATGGTTTGGGTTTTGACCCCTTCATATAGACTTTCTTTTTTACTCCTCTGCTGTCGCACATATGTCTGCATACTGGCTCAGTTGCGTCTAAATCGCTCTCAAAACATGCCATGATGGTGCTGTCTTGGCTTTCATTTTCTTCTTATTTTCTTTTTTAGTTAAGTTTAGTTTAAGTTTAAATTAGAATAAAAAATAGTGTTTACCATTTCTAGTTTGACTCCATGGAGAGTCAAACCTTTGTAACATATTTGGTATGTAAATCTTAAAATCAAAGAATTATGTATCTGAAAATTATTTGTGTTATTTAGTTAATTAATTTAATTTATTTGTATCCCTGAAGATGAACTGGTACCAGTTCGAAACGTTGGCAATAAATGTTTTGAAAAAACAATTTGACCATTAAGCCATTTTATTTCTAAACATTAAAATTCTGATCGTTAAAGTATCTAATTGATGTTTTTATGAAAATGTTTAAACACAATTAATTTATAAAAACTTACCAATATTATAACTGTCATGTTGTACATATTCAATAAATTTTCGTCCTCTGGATAACTTAAAATTATTTAGGGCACCACACTTTATTTAAAGTTTTTTAAATATATCAATTTATAACCTTTTAGTTGAAACCTTGCACAATATAAACAAACTATCTTGACGTGTACACTTTTCAGCTGGAACGGTTTGAAACAGAATAATTCCGAGACATTGTTTCTTCGGTTTGCCGTCGGAGGTCTGCCTTCATTCCTTCTCGCAAATGAACTGATCTCATAGGTTTTATATAAGGAGCAAGAAATTATCACTGCAAAAGGAAAAGATGCAATACATCTTTCCTTAAAAAAAATAAAATGTCCTCTCAAACTTTTATGAATGGTTATGAATGACCTTGTTAATAATAAGTTTTTGAAATTTTTTAGACATTTTAGCAAAAATGTCTAAAAATTAAATCTAAAAATAAAACAAATAATAATAATAATTTAATTTACGAAGATAAAATTTTTTGAAATTAAAAATATGAAAATTAAATTTTTTCATTCTTTGGAAAACATAAGAACCTACCTAAGAACCTACATAAAAAATTACATAAGAACTTACGTTAGATCTTTTGCGAAATGCACACGTAAGATCTCACGTAATTTCTTACATAAGAAATCACATCAGAACTAACATATGTTACTAGGTAAGATCTTACCTAAGATCTTACATCAGATCCTTCATAAGGTTTTGAAATAAATAAATTAAAATAAGTTTTGGAATCATGTTTTATTACATATATTTACCGAAGGTGCGGACGAAAGCAGACAGTTGCCGAAGCTCAGTCGTGCAGTTGACAATGGCAAATTTCAACCGTGTAGCATACGATGCTTTTCATTCCTAATGCACAAACAAGACGCATGTTAAGCCGAAAAAAAGAGGCTAGAGGAGCTTATTTCTTCTTAGTGGGTTAAAATGAATTTCTTGTTGGTCCTAGCGTCAACAAGAAATTATTTTAGACCGCTCAGGAGAAATGAACTCCGATTCGACACGACTTCGAGGCATAACATAGCGTCGAGTTCGTGCATGTGGGATGAAAAAAATGTATGAGCATTAGCATTACGTTTATTTAAATTAAAATTATCAGATAACTGTGTATTTTTGTTAAAATCAAATGATATTTTTTGACTTCCTTGTTTTTGTTAAATAAAAACATTTGGTTTATTCGGTAAATGCAGCGGTAAACGACATATGCTATTTTTGGATAAATGTTTACTTTACTCTCCATGCAGCTTCAACTAAACCTACATGTCTATTTTTTTCAAAATGATTTATTTCATTACGATTAATAGTAGATTCTCTATTACTATTGGCACTACTGCGCATGTGCAACAATGTGTTGAGCATGCAAAAATGTTAAATGTAACATGCCCGACACGAATAGTGGCAGTGAGCATTATTACACATTATAATAACATAAGAAACTATACAGTTTAAGTTGCCTATTAGGGAAAGCAGACGTGATTTCACAAATTTGAATAACGTTACCAACTTAAGAAAAAACTGCAACTAAACTTTTTTAGACATAAAATCATGTAGTATGTGTAGAAGAAAAACAAACTGTTTGTTCTTCTTCAAATGTGCAGCAAAATCTTCGTCTATACAATCAACAAAAATGATAGAAAACACAAGGCGCTTTTACCTTGAACAAAAATTTTATACGAAATGTCCATCGTGGGTCACTGTTTGTCTTGGGGCCCTCTCACCTACATTTACAAAATAAACAATCTACAAGGTTATGTTTGACATGTAAACAAACCTACTTCCATTTTATAAGATTAACACTTACCTTATGATTTTACTCCAAAATAAACTTCGGACATGACAATCACTTATGCATATGTGCATATATGTATATGCGTTGGATCTGTATTTTGTCTCTCTCAATTTCGGGGATAAAGGAAATAGAACAAACCAATCAGAACTTGCTTTGCAACATGAGCAATTATCTGATTGGTCTATTCTGCTCGAAACTCGTATGCCCTAACCTTACGCCTTTGAGGGTCTACAGAAATGTCTAATGTCTCTCTCCATCTTTAAGCTACCTAATGCATTTGTCTCTTTTCCTGTGGACGTAGCGTCTACAGAAATGTCTAGTGTCTCTCTCAATCTTTAACCTATCTAATGCATTTGTCTCTCTCGCGTGCACAGCGTCTACAGAAAAACGCTTTTGGCGAGTTGTTGAGACCTAAAGCAGACCATTACGTCAGGCAGTAGGCTTGCAGGCAACGGCAGGCGAAACTACTGGCTGACGTAATGGTCTGCTTTGGGTCTTAAAAGCGCGCCAACACACCTGTCCTGAATGAAAAAAAAGTTCTTTCCCGATGCCGAAAGAAAACTCTTACATATTTTAAATCCTTTCGATTCAAAGAAACAAAATTTTAAAGGTACAAAATCATATCCGATCCTCCTGATTGTTTTTCATTACTTTTGATGTTCATTTAGTGCATTATAATTAATAAAAAATTTTGAATCAGTCTAAAAGGATATATTAACAACTGTTAATATGAACAAAGAGATAATAATTTAAAAATTAATCGTTTATAAATACGAATTAATTGTTCAAAAACGATGTTCAAAACACAATATTGTCATATTAACAAATGAAATATGACTTTTTTCAGTGAAGTGAATTTTTATAAAACAAAATACAAGTTAATAAACAACATATTAAACATAAGATAACCTAAATTTTTTTCATTATAATGCACTTAATGTACATTAAAGTTATAAAAAACGGTCAGGAGGATCGGATACGATTTTAAAATTTGTAACTTTAAAATTTTGTTTCTTTGAATCGAAAGGATTGAAAATATGCAAGAGTTTTCTTTCGGCATCGGGGAAGAGCTTTTTTTCATTCAGGACAGGTGTGCCAAGTAACTAAGCAAAACGTGCTCTGCTTACATAAAATATTAAATTAAAATAGTTCATAATATTAATAAAAAATTGTTTACACAAATTATTATTGTTATTTGACAACTTATTATTCAGTACAGCTAGAAAATAATTTTGCAACTAACCAAGCATTATAAGTTTGAATAATTGCTAAATGTGAAAAAACTGCATCTTTCTAGATGTATTACAATAATAATTTGTTTAAGTGGTTACATGGGATTTAAAGCTTCCAAAAATGGATTTTTAAAACATTTTTTTATTTAATAGTATAAAATGTCAAGAATATTTTCCCCAATTTTCAAGTTAATCTCATTAAAACTCTAGGTGAGAGAGAGAGAGAGAGAGAAAGAAGGAGAATTTTAAATTTTCTCTCATTACATTCGACTTGCACACAATGGTTTGAACAGAGGGTTTTTTTTAAATCACAAACAATTTTTTTTTCTATTAAAAAAATCTCTAATTTTTCTATTTACCAATTTACGAATTTTTCTATTTTGTTGATTTTTCAATTTACCAATTTAAAATTTTCTAATTTTCCAATAACTACTTTTTCAATTTTTTAATTTGTCAATTTTGCAATAACCGAATCTCCAATTTCTCAATTTACAAATTCTTTTACTTTGACAATTTCCCGTGTAGAAATAGCCCTAGTTAGCCCAAATAGAAATTGCTTTCTGGTCAGGGGCTCGAAGGACTAATTTTTTCAAAATGAGAACTTCAAAAATATAGTGGGGAACTGGCTGGGCTTAGTGTATCTAAAGCAGTACTGAATTTTTTCGGTCAATATCTTCAGGGAAGTTAAGATCGACTACTCTAAAGTACCCATGTACCCAACAGATGTCCAGGACATTTCCGGTCAACTTCTTCATGGAAGTTAACCTCAAAATGTGATAATCGACTTACCACATTTATGATGTGATTTCGATCAATTTTCTTAGTTAAGTAAACCTCAAAATGTGAAAGTGAATCTTTCTGAATAAACTATCATAAGTTTAAATGTCCTTTAAATATAGGCACTGAAAGTCTCAAAACAAGACATTTGGTTTTGCAGTGTCAGTATGTTAGTTTCTTCAGCATTGTTTATTTTTACACTATAAGGTAAACTTCTTTGATAAAGATAACCGGAAATAAATTAACATCGGTTGGTTACTAGGGTAAATCTGAGAAGTCAATTTATACATTTTGAGGTTATCTTCCCTGTACAAGTCAACTGAAAATGATCTAGATATCACACTGGTACTTAAGTATTTCAGAGAAGTAGATTTTCACACTGGGAGGTTAACTTCTCTGCGAAAAGTTGTCCGGAAATGACCTGGGCTTCGATGGAGTACTTGGTCATTCAGAGATGTCGATTTTAACATTTTGTGGTTGACTTTCCTGAAGAAGTTGACCGAAAAAGACCTAGATATCGCATGGCGACTTTAATATTTTAGAAGAATCGATTTTTTCATTTCAGGGTTAACTTCCCTGAGAAAGTTGGCCGGAAATGACCAGGACATCGGTTAGGTAGTAGGGTACTTCTGAAAAGAAAATTTCTTCATTTTGAGGTTAAAGTTCCTAAGGAAGTTGTCCGTGAACGACCTGGACGTCGGTTGAGTACTTCTGTACTTCAGAGAAGTCAATTCTCACATTTTTAGTTGGGTACTTGGGTACTTTAGAGAAGTCGATTTTCACATTTTGAGGTTAACTTTCCTGAAAAAGTTGACTGGAGGTGACCTGGACATTGCTTGGAAGCTAGGGTACTTCTAATAAGTAAATTTTTATATTTTGATATTTACTTCCCTGAGGAAGTTGTCCGTAAATGACCTGGACATCGGTTGAGTACTTTTGTACGTCAGAGAAGTTGATTCTCACATTTTGAGGTCAACTTCCCTGAAGAAGTTGACCGGAAATAACGTGGACATCGGTTGAGTACTTTGGTACTTTAGAGAAGTTGATTTTTACATTTTGAATTTAACTTCCCTGAAGAAGTTGTCCAGAAATGACCTGAACATCGGTTGAGTACTTTGGTACTTTAGCGAAGTCGATTTTTACATTTTGAATTTAACTTCCCTGAAGAAGTTGACTGGAAACCATTTAAACCATTTTAATTGTTTAAGCAAGAGAATCATTTAAATTAATTACATTACATTAATTACATTCTTTTTCCTTTTGCTTATCAAAAAGTTGTAAGCTTTTAAAATATTTAACATAGAAAATATAAAAAAAATTGTTTCAACAATTCAAAATTAATTACAAAATGTTCATACAAGTTCATAAACGGATGCCTTAAAATTTTCACACCGTTTAAAATTTCTTTTCTCATTTTCTCTCTCTACTCTGCCTTCATCTATCCCAGACACCTGTTATTCCTTTTTCTTTTTCACATTTTGCACGCCATTGTTGTCTTTATCTATCTTAGGTAACCTTATTCTCTCTTGCTTCTAGTACCACCACTGTGAACTGACCTTGTGTTTCGCACAGTATTAGTTCTGCTACGGACACTATTCTTGTTCTATTCTAACCCAGGTATATTCTATATCTTACTCTCTCTTACTTGCTGAGAAGCATAGCAATATATCTATAGCTATGACTAACGGATTTCTCATCCTATTCTAAAAAGAACGGACGTTGGGGTTATCTTCAGACGTATAACTCCATTTCCGAGTCTCCCATTAGTCAGTAGATATCAAACCTCACTATCGATAGTTTTCAGTTTAGATTTTTTGTCTTGCAGACGAATTAAAATCTCTTAATTAAATATTGTAACTTCAAGTTTATTTTATAAAATTTCTTATAATGTTAGCAATCTAAAATAACTAAAATTGTTTTTAAAATAATACATAGAAATTAGCTTTGACCTTGACTTCCCTATACGAGAACCCTTTCGACCAACTTCAGAGGTGTAACGCGTTTTATCGGGCTTCTGATTGGCTAGCAGATTTTCGATATTTTATGTCAACAATAACATCACAGTTTAGACGTTTATTTGTACTATTTTTCAATTTATTTAAAATCTTTGTTTATTGAATAATTGCATTTTATGAAATAATAATAAATTTAAAATAAATTAAATTGTAAAAATTAAGGACTGATAGTTTAAGAAGTGACAGTGATTTTAATTAAGTTGTCAAGGTTATAGTGTTTTGAGTGAAATAATGTTTTATTTACGTTGGCATTCGTTTCTGACAGATGAGTAATGATAATAATATTAATAATCTTTTATTTATTTTTATTTTATTTGTAACTTATTTATTTGTTTTTTAGTTCTATTATTTAAATGTTATTTTTTTCTAAAAGTATCATAATTATTTATGTCATTTAAGGTTTTGATATTTCTTCTTATTGGAATGCACGTGGTGATTGTCATCGGATTTCATTTCGGCCAAGTGAAAATTGTGAAACTGGTAAGTAATAATAAATTTTAGTTCTTTATTTTGTTTTATTGTATGTTTATAATTCATTAACCTTTTAAGTTTCTGTAAAATAAAGATATTATACTTTCATGTTTAAGGTTATGTTTTTTGTTATTATTCTCCGGTTAGGTAGAACTGTAGGATAAAATCAAAATTTGGTTCAAATTGACTTTTAGACCGCAATTTTAAACCAAATTAAAAATTCATCTTTCCCCTAACGCAGAACTAAATTCTAAAGAGATCTGTGAGAGTCGATTTTCTAATTATTGTTTTATAAATTTTTAAAGTTAATGCAAAAAGTATGAAAATCTTCATTGTTATTGACACTCGTATTCAGTTTCTTATATTACATCCTCACACTTAAAGGTTTTTCGCGTACTTTCGAATTACTAAACGAATAAAAATAAATAAGTGAGTTTACAAATGTTATAATTGTTATCGCGCTGGCCGTCTTCTGACGTAACTACGTTTCACTCTAAGTTCAAGAAATGAGGCGCATGAATATTCCCTAAAACCCATTTAGCCTAAATCACATTAGGCCTAAAACCAATTAACCTAAATTGCATTCAGCATAAAACCCATTTAACCTAAATTCCATTTAACCTAAATCCCAATTAACCTAAAATGTATTGAGCCTAAATCCCATTTTAACTAAAATGCATTTAGCCTAAATCCCATTTAACCTAAAAAGCACTCAGCCTAAATATCATTTAACCTAAATTCCATTTAACCTAAATCCCAATTAACCTAAATTCCATTCAGCCTACATTCTATTTAACCTAAAGTGCATTCAGCCTAAATCCCATTTAACATAAAATTTATTTAGTCTAAATCTCATTTAACCTTAATCCCGTTTAACCTAAATTCCATTTATCCTAAATCTCATTTCACCTAAATCTCATTTATCCAAAAATGCATGTAGCCTAAAGCCCATTTAACCTAAAATCCATTCAGCCTAAAATTCATTTAATCTAAATCTCATGTAACCCAAATCCCATATAACCTAAAATGCATTTATTCTAAAATTCATCCAGCCTAAATCCCATTTTACCTAAATTTTATTTAACCTGAATTTGATTTATCCTAAAATGCTTTTAGTCTAAAACCCATTTAAACTAAAACGCATTGAAGCTAAGTCCCACTTAACCTAAAATGCACTCAGCCTAAATCTCATTTAACCTAAATTCCATTTAGCATAAATCCCATTTAACCTAAATTCCATTTAACCTAAATTCCATTTAACCTAAATTCCATTTAACCTAAAACGCATTTAGACTAAATTCCATTTGACCTAAAATGCATTCAGCCTAAATCTGATTTAACCGAAATCCCATTTTACCTAAATCCCATTTAACCTAAAATGCATTCAGCCTAAATCTCACTTAACCTAAATTCTATTTAGCCTAAATCCCATTTAACCTAAATTCCATTTAACCTAAAATGCATTCAGCCTAAATCTCACTTCACCGAAATCCCATTGAACCTAAAATATTTTTTATGTACTTTTAACATGAGTTTCCCAACCCTGTATTAATAGAGAGTAGTTCTTACCTATCGATAATGCAGATTAGATGGCGTTTCAGACATATTTTCTTTTGCGGGAATTTTCAAATGCTTTCTTTTATTTTTGCTTTGAAACATTCGTTTTCTTTAGTAGATCACTTAAAAAAGATATATATTGAAGTTGTAAATTAATAATAGTTCTTTGTTTTTTTATCTTAGGTAAGTTTTGTAATTTTATTTGTAGGAATGAAGGATACGTATTTTGAATAACATTCGAAATAGAAAAGTTAAGTTTATTTAAACAGTGAATTTAATTTGGTTATCAGTAAAAATGGTTTAACCAAACATTATGCTATTTTGTGTCATATAGTTTTTATTTCTCTAATATTTAAGTTTTTAGAAATATAACCTACAGAAATTGTCTTTTTTTTAATGTCAAAGTTTTTATATAAACAAAGGAATCTGTTGATGGATTAGACTATAAGACATTTTAATTAAGTATTCAATAATTTTAAATACTGTGGTTTAATAATAAATTTATTATCAAATTTTTCTAGATCAACATGACGAAAGGTAAGATTGTATTATTATATAAAATTACTAGCAAAATAAAACACGCGTAAGCGCGCGATTAGTTTTTAATACGTTATGGAAATTATATAATACAATAATTAATATTACAAATCGGTAAATAATATTTATCTAATAAGAAGAAATAAATATTTTGAATATAATATTCAAAAATCAATTAATATAAATAAAATAAATATTTATTTAGGACAAAGTTTATAATTTTTTAGAATTAAAAAGAATTGCAAAAAATAATTTATTTATTTATTTATTCAGTACATAATTCCCCGCAGTTCATAAAGAACCATAAAAGGGTAACGAAATATACGTGGATATAAACTATACTTAGTTTATTTATAAACTCTAATTGAAGTTAAACAAAATAAATGCAAATTTTGCAATTTAATTGAAAAAAATAATGAAATTAATTAAAAATTGGGGAGAGTAATTTAAACAATCATAAAAATGTTTTAAACATAAAGAAAATAATTTAAATTATAGAAAAAAACTTGAGAATCTTAAAAGTAAATTAAAACCAAATTGAATAATGAAAAATTAGAGAAAATAATTGAAAATTAAAAAAACATGGTTAAAAATTTCGATAAATAAATTAAAATTAGAAAAAAAATAAGATTAAAAAAAAATAATTAAAATTTGAGAAAATAATTAAACAAATTACATAAAATATTTTAAAGAAAGGAAAATTAAACAAAATTTGAGAAAATACTTAAAACTTTCAGAAGTTCATTGAAATAAAAGAAAATAATTAAAAATTAGAGAAAGTAATGGAAAATTGAAAAAACATGATTAAAAATTGAGCTCAATAAATTAACATTAAAAAAAAATTAAAATTAAAAAAAAATAATTAAAATTTGAGAAAATAATTAAACAAATTATATAAAATATTTTAAATAAAGTAAAGTTAAACAATATTTGAGAAAAATACTTAAAACTTTCAGAAGTACATTGAAATAAAAGAAAATAATTAGAAATTAGAGAAAATCAATGAAAAAAGATAAACATAATTTAAAATTGAACAGAACAAGTTTTAGAGAAATAAAGAGAAAGTAAAAACTTTTTGGTAATTATGAAAAAGAACGACAAAAAAAACGAAAGTAATTGAAAATTGAAGAAAATAATATAAAAAATAAAGAAATAATTGAAAAGTCAGATAAATAGTTAAAATTTTTGAAATTATGAAACAAATGTAAAGAATTGAAAACTGAAGGAAATAAATTTTGGAAAATAATTGAAAAATGTTTTTAATTTTTAAAACTTGACGAAAATATTTAAAATATGATACAAACAATGATAAGTTGTAAAAAAGAATGACATTTATGTTGATAATTGAAAAAACTACAGATTTTTTATTAGAATAATGTAGGTTCAAACAGGTGATGTATATTTACAGATGATAGTTGATCAAAATCGGTCTGATAGGAACCGGAAAGGATCCAGCCTAATGTAGTCAACTGAGCTGTGGGAGTACCAGGAGGACCATGTTTAATACCGGCACATAAAATCAAGCCGTAAAGATCTGACCCAATTAGAAGGTCAATTCTTTCTCCAGACATGTAACAAGGATCAGCGAGTTTTAGACCGTGTAAATGAGTGAGATCCCTGTTCAAGGCGAATCGTTTCGGTACGTAATTGGTAATTTTTTGAACAACAAGAGCTCTAGCCTCAAGCTTTTCCCCAGAAGTTACATTGGGAGTAAGCAGAAAGTTAACTGATTGTGAGACATGTCCAACGTAAGTTCCATTCCAGAAATGGTCGTTGAAATTCGCGAACGCGGACGTCTTAGTGCCTGCGCAACTGACTCAGTTACAAATGTAGCTTCGGAACATTGGTCGAGTAGCGCACGCACACAAATTTGACGGCCATGTTCAGACTGAATTACTACTCTTGCAGTTGCAAGCAGAACTGCTGATTTACTTCTAGATTTAGGTAAATTTAAGTGTGAAGTGATTTTCGATGTTGATGGAGACCCATTACAAAAGGAATTATCCGTTTCAGTTGGGTTAAGCGGAACAATTTTAGTTTTTTGAGGTTGGTCATTGTGAAGCGAATAATGATGCTGATCGTTACAAATCTTACAATTAATTTTACTTGGGCAATTTGAGACGAAATGATTTTTCGCGAGACAATTAGTACAACGCGCTGACTGTTGTATAAAGATTTCCCGATTAGAAACAAGCATATCTTGAAATTGTTTACAAGAGTAAATTTTATGTTCTCCTTTACACACGGGACAAAGAACTTTTTTTGAAATTTGATGTACATGTACAGGATTCGGTTTATTTTGTTTATTAGAAGATTTAACAGATTTATTTTCATTTGTTTTAGAGCAAAGAGAAATAGCTTCTAGCGTTCGAATGCGATTTTGAAGAAATTTTTTAAATTTATCAAAACCTGGCATTTCAGTGGAATCTCAAGTATACATTTTCCATTCACGCCTCGTTAGCTTATCAAATTTCGAAGTTAGAATATTGGGTTAAAATCACAAGTCTCGCTTCAATTAATCTCTTGATAAAAGTTTGAACAGATAAAAAAAAGATTGTTTATTACAAAAAAGAAGGTTTGAAGGTTAATCTATAATCCCAATAAGTGAGCAAAAAGGCATCAAACTTAAAATAAGGCGAGAGGCTAGATTAGAGAAATTTCTACTGAAATAACCCGGAAGATAATTCTTAGGTGTCATAAAATCTAAAAAAAATTGATATAAGTCGTTCATAAAATCAAAGGTAATTATTATTAATTAATCGGCTACGCGTTAATAATATTAACGACAATTTAAACTCAAAGGAACAATCTGAAATTTCTTTAACCTAAAAAAAAGAATTTATTTATCGGTGGCATTATTACGAACTTGTAAGTTTAACCTCAACATGTGGGACTATCTCGTGTCGACAAAATTTACAAATTTTCTAAATCTCATATTTAAATAAAATTCCATATTCATTTAAACAAATTCAATATCAATAAACAACTGCTTAAATTAAAATGGTATAATCGATTAATTTCAACAATAAAATCTTCGGGAAACTAGCACATATAAATTCACGTCCCGACCTGTCGTAACTATTAATCAGCGCAGCTGTACTTTTCTAAGAGTACAGTCTGTCACCTTCATTTTTCGTGACATTTTAAACAGATATCACGCGAAACAAAAATGATTATATTAATAATATTTGTTAAATGATTATTATTTAATTTAAATGATAAATAAAATTGAAACCAGCTGTAACTGCATCTCTCCATTACAATTATATTACTCACACATTATGAAAAGTGATCTAGGATAAATGATGGTATCAATGTGTTCATAAATATACATTAATATCGCTAAAAATAGAAGAAAATTTAAAGCTTCATTTGATTTGACTATTATATAAATTAAAGGAATTTATTCTTAAGCAAAATTCGACGCGTGACTCTATGTTCTGCTCTCGGAAATGACGAAATTTATGACATTTTAATTATTTATGAGACAACAAATTCCGACTCAAATTTAAAATTTTTAACAGGCTAAATTATTACAATTTAATTTAATCATTTTTAACACTTAGCATATAAAGTTTCAGCACTATTTATTTTACATATTGTCGACCGTTTACACGAGGTTGGACGTCACATCAACTCAGGGCCGTCTTAAGGGTTCTTGAGGCCCTGGGCTATTATTACATCCGAGGCCCCTTTGTCAATGAATTAAAAAAAAAGGAGATAGAGTACGTAACGCATGAAAATAGAGTTATCAAGGAAAATTAAAAAATTGGCGTAGAAAAAAAATTTATTTTCCAAATTGAACAAAGTTGTCGTAATTATAATTAATTGAATAATTTCTTTCTACTTTTCTCAGCAGCAAAATCTTTTATTAAATCATCAAAATCCAAAGTTCTCAATAATTCGGATTCAATAGCTAGCCGCGTTAAGGATGATAAGCGGTTATCAAGCATTGTGGATCGATACATATTCTTTATTCGTTTAGGAACAGAAAACGATCTTTCTGCTTCACAATTAGATATAGGAATCGTCAAAAATAAACGATACGCGATGTAAATATTTGGAAAAACGTCCACCATGTCAGAACTAACAATCCAGTTTAAGACATTTAGTGGATACAATACATTATCTTTATTCTCGATCTGATTGGAAAATAATTCCGTTGAATGTAATTTTAATAGAGGAATGAATTGTTCGATTTCATCAAGCAGTTCCATTTCCAAATCCTGAGAGTAAGCTTCTACAAGATTTCTCGATTTCAATTTTATTTCATCTACATTTAAAGTCAATAATTTTGAAAGAAAGCCGAATAAATTTGTTATATAACTGTAAGCTTCGCTACGTTTCGTTAATTCTATTACAAGTTTATCAATTATGACATAAAAGGTATTTATTCTAAATTCATCCGTCTTTTTTAAAAATTCACTTTCTTTTTTCCAGTAATGAGAAAGAGGGAGACAAAGATATATAAACGTTTTTCTCTTTCTCATTACGACACAACGTGTGACGGTCCGATCTGGTTTTACCCTAAGCTTAAGGGTACGACCACAGCTCTGCGTTGCATGCATACATAAGCATCAGAGTTGGGAAGTTCAGTTCGGCATCAAAAGATGCCGTCACTTAGGACGGCATCACTTAGGAGCATCTCTTTTTATCACACATGACTTCACCCTAATAGTATTTACGCATTTTTCAAAAATTCATTAAAAAACATTGTACATATGACAAGTCTTAGAAAAACGAGGCCCCCCCAAAGGCGAGGCCCTGGGCTATAGCCCAGTCTAGTCCTCTGGTTAAGTCGGGCCTGCATTAGCTGAGATTCATCGTTTCAGTACGAGCAGCAATCTACACACATCGGCCAACTTGCCTTATCGCTTCACAATTCTTTCGTTAGTATTCCTTTTCTTCGTTAGTTCGCAGCACCTCACGGCTTATCGACTCATCGAGCGTGGATCATAGTAAGGGATTTAAATCGACCGCTCTATGCCCTTCCAGCTCAACGCACAGTCAACATAGCAGATTCACATCGCTGTGTTAGGCCTTCCTATTCTCTGTCGTCCGATGTCGCCATCTACCCGTAGATCATCGATTTTAGAATGAAATCAATGCTGAATACCAGATTTTCCTTTTATTAAACTTTACCTCATATTGAATGGTTAGATACTGGAAACCTGCGATTTTGTTATTTCAGAGAGGATGCCAAAATTCTCTGAATTAATCTGGCCATTTGGCAACCAGATAACATAATCAGGGCAAAAACTATTTGGGATTTGAATGAGAAGAGTCCAAAGTCAAAATTCGGTCCATCGACGCGAAACTCTGATGCGTATGCCCTGTCGTTTGTAAGCGTCTTTCCTAGTTTTAAGGAAGAATTTCCGAGCAATATCCGGACTTGTGAGAGCTTGGTCTCGTCGAAGACGTGTCTAGAGAGTCAACGGCTTTGGATTGGCAAGTACAATAGTTTGTAAAGGATAAATAAGTATAAAATCGATGAGGGGATAGGGTCCTTAATTGTCACACGGCCCTGAGGACACATACCAACTGTCGACGACGAGAGTCATATAAGGATAATACGGGATGGACGAACGTGTGGAGAAAAAGGATGTAAAACATGTGCTCGCTCTTAAATGAGCAGGAAGATTCTGAGAATTCACTCTGTGTTCTGCTTCAGGAAGAATAAGTTGAGGAGCCGGTGTGTGATAGATAATATAACATTTATCAATTTGGAGCCGTTGAAGTTCTTATCACCGATTGTTAAAAAAAGTACCTATTAATAATTAAAGAAAAATAATTGAATTAAAAGTATATTGTCTTCAGAAAAATTTTGAGTAAGTAGGTTTCATTGTATTTAGTGTAGGCAAAAATTTTCTTCTAGGAAATGTAAAGTTAACCGTTTGTTAAGATTTTTTTTAATCGGATGGATCAAACGATTGTGTTTTTTTGTGATAATCTCTATCGCGTCATTAAGTGATAATATATATATTTCAGTAACTTTGATGTAAAGTTTTGATGAAAAACTAAATTTTTGATTCGCCGGAAGTGAATTGTCGCGTCGCTTGCCATGTGCTCTTGATTAGAAATGAAATTTTTTGCTGAAACTTTATATGCTAAGTGTTAAAAATGATTAAATTAAATTGTAATAATTTAGCCTGTTAAAAATTTTAAATTTGAGTCGGAATTTGTTGTCTCATAAATAATTAAAATGTCATAAATTTCGTCATTTCCGAGAGCAGAACATAGAGTCACGCGTCGAATTTTGCTTAAGAATAAATTCCTTTAATTTATATAATAGTCAAATCAAATGAAGCTTTAAATTTTCTTCTATTTTTAGCGATATTAATGTATATTTATGAACACATTGATACCATCATTTATCCTAGATCACTTTTCATAATGTGTGAGTAATATAATTGTAATGGAGAGATGCAGTTACAGCTGGTTTCAATTTTATTTATCATTTAAATTAAATAATAATCATTTAACAAATATTATTAATATAATCATTTTTGTTTCGCGTGATATCTGTTTAAAATGTCACGAAAAATGAAGGTGACAGACTGTACTCTTAGAAAAGTACAGCTGCGCTGATTAATAGTTACGACAGGTCGGGACGTGAATTTATATGTGCTAGTTTCCCGAAGATTTTATTGTTGAAATTAATCGATTATACCATTTTAATTTAAGCAGTTGTTTATTGATATTGAATTTGTTTAAATGAATATGGAATTTTATTTAAATATGAGATTTAGAAAATTTGTAAATTTTGTCGACACGAGATAGTCCCACATGTTGAGGTTAAACTTACAAGTTCGTAATAATGCCACCGATTAATAAATTCTTTTTTTTAGGTTAAAGAAATTTCAGATTGTTCCTTTGAGTTTAAATTGTCGTTAATATTATTAACGCGTAGCCGATTAATTAATAATAATTACCTTTGATTTTATGAACGACTTATATCAATTTTTTTTAGATTTTATAACACCTAAGAATTATCTTCCGGGTTATTTCAGTAGAAATTTCTCTAATCTAGCCTCTCGCCTTATTTTAAGTTTGATGCCTTTTTGCTCACTTATTGGGATTATAGATTAACCTTCAAACCTTCTTTTTTGTAATAAACAATCTTTTTTTATCTGTTCAAACTTTTATCAAGAGATTAATTGAAGCGAGACTTGTGATTTTAACCCAATATGACCTGCCGTACGCTATGAAAGAAAGTATGCGTTTACTGTCTAGCATGGTAAAATATACAATATAGTATAACAATTATTGTAATATTATGAATATCTGGCATAATGAGAAATGTGATTAGACCAATGGTCTTTTATAGACTTTGTCTTCCATTTACTGATATTAGCAATTTTTATAATTTAGTCAGTTTTTCTTCCTTTTCAGATTTTGTACTTACCTCTCGTTTCCTGATAATAATGTTTTATTAATTCTTAACTTTTAGTTTATTTAGGTTTCTTTTAGCCCTATCGTTTCCCGATTTTGCTTATATAGAGTCATTTTCTTTCGAATAAATGGTAATTTTTGAATTTTGTTATGTTTAACTATTGAGTTTTCTTTCTAGTATTTTGTTGACAACCCAGAACCCCCCTTCTCTCTTTTTTACACTACTGAGAGCCGAGTATTTCCGATAGCTTTTAAGATCTTTAATGTTTATTTGTAAATTTTGATTCTTTTTCTGTACAGCCCGCTTGAGAAGTTTGCTTGTGCCAAACACTCACAACACGCAAAACTGACCAACGCATTAGTTTTAAAGTTTTAGCCATAAAGTAGTATAAGGAGGCCCCACTCTCATGAAAACTTGAAGCAGATTTTCCCGTTTCTCTTACAAATTAGCGAAAGTGGAGAACCAAGCGAGATAATTTGGAACTTCGAAATTTCGTCTGCTACAATGCGTTTGCTAGTCACTTTTCCCGCCTGATCACCCAACTGTTTGTAGGAAGCCATTTGCAAAAAGCATTTCAAGTGTGTTAGTAATTGCATGTACACAAAAATGACATTGTGTGACTTATAATTCTAAGCTTTTCCGCTAGGTTCTCCACTATCGCTAATTTGTAAGAGAAACGGGGAAACCAGCTTCAACTTTTTCAAGGTTAAACATAGCAGTGGAGCCTCCTTATACTACTTCATGGTTTTAGCATTCACTGTAATGACGCGTTCTGCGAGAGAGAAAGCATGCCCCCCCCCCCCAATCTGTCTGTCTCACAGCCGCTACTCTCTTTCAGCTCAACATGCGTGGTGCCTGTTCCAGTAGTATTATAGTTCAATGGTCATCACGCGCAATTTAGTATTATTTACAGGTAAAGCTTGTTTTTAATCTTCTTAATTGTAGTTACTTGTTCCTTACTGACACAATTATTTTAAATAATTTTGGGATTATGATGTTGGTAGTTTCTATGCACAGCTCGGTGTGATAGAAATAACGTAGATTCTTTGGTTTTGCTTTTGATGGTTATGTCGCATACCTTCGTGAATAATCTTTCTTTCTTTTTTTTTTTGGAATTTAGTTTTGTTTAAATACCATGTCGGCTCCGTAATAACCTTCGTGAATGATCTTTTTCTCTAGCTTCAGCTAAAGTAACCGCTTAACGGCTTCCTCGTCTAGTCGTTATTGTTAATTTCGTGAACTTTGGTTATCGGTTATAGATCGATTTTTAATTAATTTTTTTTGACAAAGAACTGTCGCTCAACCTAATATTATTTATAAATTTAAACATTTACAGCGATTTGGAAATCTTAAGGCTAGGATCTTAATTTAAATGTAGATTCTAGGCGTGACATTCTTTGGATTTGATTTTTGTTGTTATATTTCGCTTTCTTTTGTCCCTTTAAGAATTTTTGTATTTCTGTCCTTATTTTGGTTGATATAGTAAGTATGGATTTAAGGCCAGGTTCCTCCAAAAAGCGCGTTTTTTCCAAACTTATTTTATTGATACTATAAAAAATATTTTTGAATCAAACTTGTTTCATATACAAAGACACATAAAAATACTAATTGAAAAAAAAATTCAAAATACCGGCACCGAAAATGTCTGTTTAAAAAAATCCCTTTTGTTGGTATGTGTCACGATATCTCTTGATCCATTCAATTGACAGCAAAAATCAAAATGGTTTCTTATTCTGTATGACATTGGCTATGGTGTGAACTAGAATGAAACATTTTCACCAAAAAAAAAAATGTCAGACTTTTTAATTTTTAACCCTTTTTTTACTTTTAATTGTTTATAACTTTTTTAAATGATGATGAATATTTTTGGTTGTAGTTCACACCATAGAGAGACATTTAAAGAGTAAAATGCCGTTTGGTTCATGTTGATAAGTGCAATAGTTTCTAAATAAGAGTGACACCCAGTTCAAAAAACGAGGTTTTGAGAAAAACGTGGTTTCGAGAAAAAGGCGATTAAAGTTTTTGTTTGTGAAAAATCGTAAAAAAGTGGATTTTACACATATATCCAATTCGGCTGCGTACACAACTTCTTCCTGGTCATCATAGGTGTCATTCTCAAAAATTTTTGCATTTCTTGCTGCAGTTTTGCAATCTTTAGACGCTTCTGTGGCCGCTCGAGCGGCCGGATTTACCGCTTAGCGCGCACCGCTCTCTCCTCTTTAATACCCACTTCTCGGTCGTGCAGACCTTCGAGACTAATTCTATATTATTTCTAAGAGTATTTTCTAGCAATTTACAGGGGAACAAAATTTTAGATTTTTTAAAAATTGTTTAGAGGAACCTGGCTGTAATTTAATTTTATTTGTTTTCAGATAATAATTTTGATTTGGGATTCAGTATAGTAAATTTTATTTTTGGGTAAAAATCTACATTACAATATCAACCTTACGTTTAAGATTTATAATATCTCTAAAAAAAATTACGATTAAAGTCACCCGAACTCGGAAATTTAAACCCTTAATTTAGGAAAGTGCATTTCTTAATCAGAGAAAATAAGGGTCACTCTCGATTGCTCTACGTTCCTTTGTAAGATACATAATATCAAAAGACATTACATTCAAGGTTCTGATATCTCTTAAATGTAATTTAAAGATATCGCGTCATCACCTGAACACATATTATTCAATGAAAAGATTACTGTTGTTTTCAGTTAACTAAGTGAGAAACTTTTAAAAAAATTTTCTAAATATCAATAATAATATTTACTAAGTGTCGTTTATAAATTATTAATTATCTAAATTAATCTCATATTCCCATGTATGGATTAAAAATATCATCTGTATTGTGGTCACACTGTGAAATTACTAGAATAACTAATGTATTCATTGTGCCAGCATTAATCCGATATTATGCAAGTGTAGGACAGTATTGTGCGAAGTGCAGGGACAGGATCATGCCAGTATAGGGTCAGTATTATGCGAAGTATAGGGCAAAAGTCATACCAGTATACGTCAGTATTACACCAATATTATGGTAATACTATGCCAGTATTATGGCAGTACTGTGCCAGTATTGTGCCGTTATTATGTCAATATTGAACACGTGGAATTTTCTTACATTGTTAATTATATTTTTTTTGATGATATTTTGGTCCTAATTGTTCAATTTCCAAAATTTTCAAATTAGAGTTAAAATCTTTAAATTCGGAAAATGATCAATTTCATTTCTATTTTCCGAATTAAAAAGGAGGCAAGTGTCTTGTTCCCGTGACGTACTATATAAAATCAATAATGTATTTCATAAGTATATTAACCTTATGTTTAAGATTTATAATATGTCTAAAAAAAATTACGATTAAAGTCACCCGCGCTCGGAAATTCAAACCCTCAATTTAGGAAAGTGCATTCCTTAATCAGAGAAAATAAGGGTTACTCTCAATTACTCTACGTTCCTTTGTATGATACATAAAATCAAAAGACATTACATTCGAGGTTCTGATGTCTCTTGAATGCAATCTAGAGATATCGAGTCATCACCTGAACTCAGGGCGAATGACTTTTTACTCAGGGCGAATGATGCCTTACTCAGAGAGAATGACGTTTTACTTCCGAAATTGTTCGATAATAATGGAGTTTTCTATTGTATGTTGCCCACGCAAAATTTTGGAAGGGATGAAAATACAGGAAACCGAGGTTTCTTTACAAATTCGTCGAAAACTAAAATCAGTTCTCATCCGCCGTCTAAGTTGTACATTTCGGCTCTTAGCTTCTACCTTCGAGCCATAACCAATTTCTTGTCGGGTTTTCGCGTAACGCATTGTCAGCTCACTGAATTCTTGTCTTTTACCTATCGCAAAAATTTTAAGGAAATAATTCTCTAATTGTCGTAGCATCCGTTAATGTATAAAATTCTATTGTTAAATCTATTGCGATATTAATTAGTAGAAATTATATCGTGGAACTGGTAACATGTCCAGTTTCAGAAGACCAAGAAAACTCCTGACTTAAAAATTGTCAGTAATCCTAATTCATCCTTTTTCCCTAATTAATCCTTTTGATCCAGTCTATTTAACCCTTCCTTTTGAATTCTCACAAATTAAGATACCATATCCATATTTGATTATATCCCTAGTCAAATACATAAATTATCTTTAGTATTAGAGAAGGGCATCAACCTTGAAAAGAACGTTTGAACTAGGACTTCGAGTCGTCGGTACGGTGTCAAATTACTCCACGACTGAAGGACTGCACCGGAGGCAATAAATTACTGACCATTCACTCATCTCTGCACGATAAATTCGTGTATTCCAGAGGCCAAATGAAGAGATTTTTAAAAACCAAATACTGTAAGTCTTGTATTTTATTTAGTTTTTACTAAATCTTAAAGTAAAAGTCTTTACTATCTAAAAGTCGTTCATTGTTTCAGTGAACGACGATTTAACTAATCAAGGATTCGAATTTTTCAAGCATTCTTCCTCTTTCAACCAATCTCTCAATCACATGTCTAAATTCTTCGATTAACTCGAAATTGTAATTTTATTAATAAATTTGATGTTTTTATATATTATAACCTAACTGATGCATATTGTTCGGTGGACTTTCTTTCCCCTGTTCACTTAGTTCATAGCCCGCTGGCTTTGTAAATGATTCATAGGTAAAATAATTAAAATTATAAGATTGTAGTTTGTCCCTTCCGAACATAACAACACTAACATTTCTTCATTATAATGGTTTAAAAAGTATTATTGCTGATTGTTATAAACAAATTAAATTAGCAAATGAATAGCTTACTTTTTTTTAATGAAAACTGAATCGTTTTTCTCCACATATTTTTATAATTTTCTTAACAGTAACATTTCCTCATAAATATTGTTTAAAAAGTATTATTGCTCATTGTTATAAACAAATTAAATTAAAAATGAACAGATCACTTGTTTTTTATGAAAACTGAATCGTTTTTTCCACATATTTTTATACTTCTCTTAACAGTAACATTGCTTAATAAGTATTGTTTAAAACGTATTATTGCTCATTGTTATAAACAAATTCAATTAACAAATAAAGAGCTGGCTTGTTATAGACTAATCAAATTAACAAACAAACAGCTAACTAGTTTTTTTATCAAAACGAAAGTTTTTTTCCTTAAATTTTTATAATTCACTTAACAGTAATATTTCTTCACGAATTTCTCCAAGTTCTGTTAAAAAAAAATCAGACCTTATTTAATTCGTTTAAAAATTAATTCGAAAATAAAAATTCGACTACAACAAAATAGTTTCAAACAAAATTCTGACAAATAAAAAGTAAATTAAGGCATGAACAGCTCACTTGTTTTTTTCGATAATTTGTTTATTTAATTTGTTTATAACAAACACAAATAACATTTTTTAAAAAATAGTCATGTGTTACATCCGTAACCTTATTAGAATTTATATTATTCTTGTGAACTCGATGAAAAAACATCTGCCTTCGTCTAATTTAAATTTGACACTTAAGGTAGAATCGCTCGATAATAGGAGTGGTCATTGACACGCGCTGGCCCTTTCACTTTTTAAGACCCTGCGATGTGACTACGCACCGATGCGATGGTGGATGGACTAGGTTCCTTCATTAACATATCACTTTTCTAAGCAATTTTTAATTGGATGAAAGTAAGAGTGTGTGTGTATCAACTTTATGACTTTTCGTGGCTGAAAGGTTAAAATAACAACAGATGGTTTAATATTGATCCCACGTGTACCAATACCTTCAGATATTTTATAAGAAACCAAGTTACGCACACTAAAATGTTATTTCGCGGACGCACCTTGAAAATGTTTGTCACTCCCCTAAGGAGTAGGAAAAAACACGCCTCAGGGCACGAATTCGTCTATTTAAGAAAAAATGCATTGTACAAAAATTAGTCTAAACCGGCCCTCTGAAAAGTACGCATCGTCCCTCGCGAAGAAGTCTAGTTGTCCCCTTGTCTTTCATACTTAGTCTTTACCGTCTCCCTGAAATGTAAACAACGTTCGTTTAAACATATCCTTTTGTAACGCGACAAGCATTGAGTATTAAGTAACTATTTATAATTCAACAATCGATTTTATTGTCAAAAGAGTAATTCGGAACCTCCCGTAATCCTCTAATAAATTTTGTCTTCGTTGAGAGTAATTCGGAACCTCCCGTAATCCTCTAATAAATTCTTGTCTTCGTTGAGAGTATCCGGAACCACCCGTAACCTCTCGATCTTTTATTCGCGAAACAGCAATCCGGGATCGTATCAAAATGTACGCGTCTTTTTCTTCGTGTTAAAACTAACTTAAAATACTAAAGAATTTCTCTGTCGATATTTTCTTTTTTTCTTTTTCTTTAATTATTGAACTCATATTAACTAACCGAATGTTCTTCAACATCTGGCAACTTTCCTTCATCAAAAATCAACATCATATCCGAATATTAATTCAGCGACCAGAAGGAGGTTTACAACCAGTGATGATGTACTGGAATTGAGACTGGTTATACCTCAAATCCATATCCTTACCTGCTGAGGCTGCTGAAGAGATTCGAAAAATTGGCAAAGGTAAATAATTTTATATTTGAACTCTATTAACGTTTCCCAAAGAATTTTGTATTAACTATTTGTATTTTCTTTTAAGGAGGATAATGAAATTGAGATTGTGTAAAGATATTTAATCTGGGATTGACTATTTAAAAAGGAAACATAACTCCAAATGCATTAACCTTATCAACCCAGCTTTGAAGGGAAATTATTAAAGTAACATTTCGGATACTTTCTATGTTAATAAATAAAGAGTTTAATAATTGAAAATTCATTGCTTATTATCACCCGCACACCTTTCCCACACTGAAAGCCACCGACTGTTAGTTAGTTAATAATAAATAAATGAGGTATGTTGGTTTATTTATTTATTTCAAAAAATAACGAAGAAATTATTAAAGAAATTGAAAAATTAAATAAAATTTCATTATCCTCTAAAAGTGGGTTACCAATAAGTCCAAATGAAACTATAATTTCCCAATCTAGTACTAATACGGGGGATTCAAGCGGTTTAGACTCAACTTTAACAGATTTTGGATTGGGAAATCTCGCTAATTCTACTAGTAATTTTGAAGGTGTTTTAAAAGAAAATAAGTTACATAACTCATTAGAAAATATATATGATAAATTAGAGCATACTCCTTATCCTAAAGAAAGCGAAGAAATTGATGAAACTTTAACTAATGAAACATTAACTAATGATACGTTAACTGATGAAAAATTAAAAAGTGCTTTGAATAAATCACGGGAATCAATTAAAAAATTTTTAAGCATTTGCCCTCAAGGTTTTTCTTCTGAATTTGAAGAAACTACACAGAAAAATTTAGATATTACTAAAAAAGTGAAAAACGACGATTTTAGATTAAAAATAAAAACGGAACAAATTTCTATTCGAGAACTCGTAACTACAAAAAGAAACATGACACACAATCAAATTCATAATAACCAAGTGATTTCCTTAAGGGACGCGATAGAAGTAGTTCCATTATATGACGGTCAAAACATGTCTTTGCAAAATTTTATTGAAGGTTGTTTAGAAGCAAAAGAAATGCTTCCAGCAAATGTAGAAGCAAACTTAGTTAAAATGTTACGCAGAAAACTGACAGGTGAAGCGCGGAAGTGTATATTTGGAAATACATTTAACACAGTAGATGCATTAATACAAAAGCTGAAAAAAGCTTTTCTTCCTTTAAAATCAATATACCAACTTCAGGGTGAATTAGGTTCCATTTATATGTGGGAACAAGAAAAAGTAATATCATACGCGAATCGAGTTAAAGAAATTGCAGATAAAATTTTAGATGCACATAAAGCATCAAACAAAGGGGCAGTAGAAGAGAATTTTCAAATAGGACTCCAAAAAGATTCAGCAGATTGTTTTTTAAAAGGTTTAAGACCAGATTTAGAAGTTCGAATAAAAAGAGCCGAAACATTGCATGAAGTAACGAGTAATGCACTTGATGCGGAAAGAAGGTTAGCAGCCTCTTCTGCTTTAAGAAAAAGCAATTTAACAAAAAATAATCAAGAATTTGCACCTCAAACAAATAAAATAAATTTTATAAACGAACAATTAGAAAACTGCCAAATTTGCGGAGACAGTGACCATACAGCACTAGTGTGCTTTGCATTTAATCAAAGCCCAGAAAATATTGGAAATTTCCAAAGACAAAATTTTCCTAAAAATGATTTCCAAAACCCAAATTTCAAAAATCCAAATTATAATCCTCAAAATTTTCAAAATCCAAATTTTCGAAGTCCAAATTTTAGAAATCCAAACTTTCAAAATCCAAATTATCAAAATCCAAATTTTCAAAACACTAACTTTAGAAATACGAATTTTAGAAACCAAGGATATCAAAATCCAAATTATCAAAATGTAAGACCTCAAAATCAAAATTTAACTCTTCCAAATCAATATACAATTCCAATTTACCAAAATCAAAATCCAAACTTTAGAAATTTTCGAAATCCTAATTACCAGAATTATTCAAATCAGAATCCAAATTACCAAAACCCAAATTATCAAAGGCCAAATTATCAAAGACCAAATTATCAAAATCCTTACTATCAAAATCAAAATACTCCTAGACGAAATTTTCAATACGAAAATTTCCAGTCATTTAATCAAAATTTCCAAAGAAAAAATTTTCCCTTCCAAAGACCAAACTTTCAATATAACCAAGGAAATAATTTGCAAAACTTCATAAATCCAAACGAACAATTTCTAAACCAAAACTACACTCAAAATCGCGAAAATCAAAATGAACAAATTCAACAAAATACAACACTGATATGTAATTATTGTAAAGAAATAGGGCACCATTTAGAAAATTGTGCAATAAAACAAAGAACTAGCGCTAGAAGATTACATCAACCGCAGTCGGGAAACGCGAGCAACCTTCACGTAGTGGGTGCGACGGAGGAGGTCAAGAGCGAGGAAGAAATGCACCTGTAATACAAAATAATGAAATGTTAAAAAAGAACGAAGAAACGGGCAACGAACTTATAAATACGACTATGTGTAGTAGTATTCCATACATAATGATTAACGCCGCAGGGCTTCGTAGTACAGTAAAAATGAAGATAGACACGGGAGCAGGTCCAAATTTACTTAAAGAAAGAACCGTTATGCCAGGCACGTACATTAACACATCAGAATGTTTACGATTAACAGGGATCAATGAACATCCAGTATTTACCTTAGGTCAGGTAGAAATTAAAATATTCGATCAACCTACAATATTTAACATAATTTCAAATGATGTGCCAATCGTTCATGATGGCATTTTAGGTACTCAATTTTTTAATAAAAATAATGCAAAAATCAATTATAAAGAAAAACAAATAGAAATTAACGAAAATGTTACCCTTTTTCAACCCAAGAATATATAACAGTACCAGCTAGAACAATTTCAACACTATTGGTAAAAATAAAAAATCCAGAGAAAAAAGTAGGTTACATTTCTAAATTATCGATAGGCGAAGGAATTTATGTAGGTAATGCTTTAGTAACAAATCATAATGGGAAAGCTTATTTAAAAATCGCAAATACATGTATTGAAGCTATGAATATTCCAATATTAACTGTAGAACTATTAGATTTTTCAGAACATAAAAGAAATTCGCAAAATATTCAAACAAAAAATCAACAAATACATTTATCAAAAAGTATCGTAAATACTCAAGTCGATTCATCAGAAAAATTTTTACACAATTTTATTGATCATAATAATAAAAAATTAAAAAATTTATGTCAAATATTTAATATTATGGGAACAAATCGCGTACAAACAGTAAAAGAATTACTTAGATTAGATCATTTGAACGAAGAAGAATTGTCGCATGTTATAGAAATCATAACAAAAAACATTGATAGATTTCATATACCAGGTGAAAGTTTAGAAGCAACAAATATACTCGAACACACTATTCCGACCACAGATGTCTAAACCTATTTCCTCACGTCAATACCGGTTTCCACCTATTCATAAAGATGAAATAAAAAGACAAGTAAATGACCTTTTAGAAAAAGGAATAATTAAACCATCCCAATCTCCTTATAATATACCTGTATGGATCGTTCCTAAAAAACCAGATTCTCAAGGAAACAAACAATGGAGAATAGTTTTAGATTTTCGTAAATTAAATGATAAAACAATTAAAGATAATTTTCCTCTTCCTAATATAATAGATATTCTTGATCAATTAGGTAATGCACAATATTTCTCAGTTTTCGATTTAGCGTCGGGTTTTCACCAAATAAAAATGAATTGTAAAGATTCGTATAAAACTGCATTTTCAACCCCAGACGGACATTATGAATTTGATAGAATGCCTTTCGGATTAAAAAACGCCCCTGCTTGTTTTCAAAGACTAATGAATGCCTGCTTAACAGGATTAATAAATACTGAATTATTTGTTTATCTCGACGATATAGTAATTTACGCAGATACTTTAGAAGAACATCAGCAAAAATTTGATAACCTAATGGAAAGATTAAGATCAGCTAATTTACAATTACAACCAGATAAATGTGAATTTTTAAGACCGGAAGTAAATTATTTAGGTCATATAATAGATAAAAATTATGTTCGACCAGACCCAAAGAAATTAATTGCGGTAAAACAATTTCCAGTTCCTAAAAATCAGAAAAACATTAAACAATTTTTAGGTCTAGCAGGATATTATAGACGTTTTATAGAAGGTTTTTCAAAAATAGCAAGTCCACTTAGTCAACTTTTAAAAAAAGATGAACCATTCCTATGGACCGATAAACAAGAAATTGCATTTAATATACTTAAAGATAAATTATGTAAAGAACCACTTTTAATTCGACCTGATTTTTCAGAACCTTTTATAGTAACTACTGATGCGTCGGGTTTTGCAGTCGGCGGAATATTATCACAGGGAACAATAGGAAAAGATAAACCAATTGCATATACTTCTCGAGTTTTAAACGATAATGAAAAGAAATTTGATACTTATGAAAAAGAAGCTTTAGCAATAATTCATTGTGTTTCGCAATTTAGACCTTATATATACGGTAAAAAATTTACACTTGTTACTGATCATAAACCTCTCGTATGGTTTCAAAATTCAAAAGACCCTTGTTCTAGAGTCACTAGATGGCGTTTAAAATTAGCTGAATATGATTTTGATGTTGTTTATAAAGCCGGAAAAACAAATGTAAATGCAGACGCGTTATCAAGAAATCCTATTGCTTTTATCCGTTGAAATATTGATGAATCAGACGAAGAATCTGACGAAGAGATAAATGAAGAAACGTATAATGAAGGTTACTTTAATGACAATGATTTTTATTGCGATGAAGAAATAAATTACCCTTATATCGAAGAAACTAATAACGTAGAAATTCCTAATAATTCAGTCAAACCTTCAACTTCTCAATCAATAAACATTTGTATCGCGAAAGAAAAAATTGATTTAACTAAAGACACTTATTTAAATAATGTTTTAGAAAGCGTAAAAGATCTTTTGGAAACTATTAAAGAAACTGAAATTTTAAAAGAAAACAACGAAACGTGTCATGTAGTTACGAGAAGCAAATTAAAAAAGAAAAATCGTGAAAATAACGAAAAGAATGAAATATCAATAGAGGAACTTAAAGCAAAAAATCAACCTCATCCTTTATTGCTAACTAAAAAGAAACGTGGTAGACCTAAAAGAATTTTAAATAAAAACAATGAAGAATTAATAAAAGAAAATGAAAATCGCGTTTTAACTAAGGAAAACTCTTTTGATAATGAAAAACCTGTACCTTTTCCAGTACACGGAAAACGTGGAAGACCTAGAAAAGTAATCAAAAATTTTGATATTAATAGATCAAATCCTGATCCTCGTAGGAAAATTAATCCTGATTCTGTTAGATTAAGATGTAGGGAAACAAATCCTGATCCTCGTAGGGATATTTATCCTGATCCTCTCCAATTAAGTGATGAAATTAATCCTAATCCAAGCTTAAGTCTTGAAGTAAATCCCGATACGGATCTTAATATGATGTATTCTGATAATGAAAGTGATTTTATTGATGACGATTTTGAAAATGAATTTAATAATAATGATCCTGATTATAACCCTAATAATATTAAAAATGGAGAAAAGAAAAAATTAAAAAGAAATAAAAGATTTATAAAGAAGAAAATAGAAGATGTTGATGACTTCGAAGAAAATTATGAAACGACGTTTAGTGATGAAGAAGAAATCTTCTCTGATGATGAATCCTTTGAAGAAATTATTAATGAAGAAAATGAAAATATTGATGAAAATAATGGTATTGAAAAAATTATAGAAAATGAAACAATTAAGAAATCTCCTAATTCAAACGTTGTAGAATGTCGTGATCAGTTACCAATGCGAAAAGATAATTACGCGTATTTTTTATCATGTGATGGTTCACCTCTTGACAATGGTTCAAAAGGATTAGAAAGAAATCATAAACTTCCTAAATTCGTTAATTTACAAAAAGGTTGTGCAAAATTCGTTAAAAAAGGACATCAATGTCATATCGCACTACCAATTAAAGATAAAGAAAACAAAGATAATTTAGAAGAAACTTTAAATAACATAAAAATGTCAATTCACTCTATGCATGAAATCGCGAAAAATTTGAATCTTAAATCGATAACAATTGCCAAAACTGCTCGGGTAAATTTAGTTACGTGGGAGGAAATCTTAACAATTTTAAAATCAACTTTTTTAGAATCAAAAGTAAAAATAATAATTTGCCAGGGTATAGTACAATATCCTACTAAAGAACAAAGAAATAAATTAATTGGAGAATCACATTCTTCAGCTATGGGCGGTCATAAAGGTGTTACTAAAACTTTCAATCGTATTAGACAAAATTTTTATTGGAGTAATATGAAAATCGAAATTCAAAAATACATTCAGCTTTGTCTTAAATGTCAATTAAAAAAGTTAGTTCGTGTCAAAACAAAAAATCCCATGGTGATTACTGACACTCCAGGCGCGGCTTTCGATAAAATTTCAATGGACATTGTAGGTCCTTTACCAAAAACTAAATTAGGTAATGAGTACATTTTAACAATACAAGACAATTTTACAAAATTTTCTTTAGCAATAGCTCTACCAAATCAACAAGCTAGTACAATAGCCGACGCATTTATTAAAAAATACATTTGTATTTATGGCTCACCCAAAGGCGTTTTAACTGACCAAGGAAGAAACTTCCTTAGTAACTTAATAAGAAATTTAGCAAAACGATTTCGTATTCGACAATTTAAAACTACGGCATTTCACCCGCAATCCAATGGATCTATCGAAAGATCTCACTATGTTTTGGGAGAATATTTAAAGCAATTTATTAGTAAAGATTCAGAATGGGATGATTGGTTAGAGTTAGCAACGTTTTCATACAACACTAGTATGCATGAAGGCACTAAGTGTACTCCTTATGAACTCGTTTTTGGAAAATTAGCGCGTTTACCTTCAAGCGAACCTCCGCTTGAACACGAGAAATTAGAAACTTATGACGATTACATGAAAGATTTAATAACACGATTACACGAAATGCGAAATACCGCAAGATTAAATTTAATCAACGCAAAAGAAAAATCAAAAGTTTATCATGATAGAAAGATTAATCCTCAAAATTTTAAAATCGGAGATAATGTATTTTTACTAAAAGGACCAAAACCACATAAATTCGGTGAACATTATTCTGGTCCTCACAAAGTGTTAGAAATTTTATCAAATGGAAATGTTAAAATATTAATTGAGAAAAAACCAAAAGTAGTTCACATAAATAGACTAAAATTGTCTCATATTAAACTAGTTAAGGAATAAAAATCGTTTAAATTTTCATTTCGATCCGATAAAATGTATTAAATTCATAAAATATAATATTAATTATAAAAAAAATCCAAAAATACTATTCAATTTGTTTTATCACATTTACCAACAGGTAATGTATCTTCTATCACTCTTCATCCTCATACTAACAGAACAATCTCACGCCATCGTGGGATATGATTGTGGATCACATAAGTCCAACATAACAACAATATCACTTCTTGAGGTAGGAGAATGCGACATTCCTCCAGACCAAGTACAAAGTAAACAAACATATATTCAGTTATTACAGTTAACTGAATTCACTAAAGTTAAAATAATTCAATGTAAAGTAGAAATCGAAAGAACAAGCAAACATTGTGGCATGCACTCACACACTTCTGACGTTACTAACGGACACAAAGAATATTTAGAAACAATCACAGCAGATCAATGTAGCACTATGCACTTAACTGGAATATATATGTACGGTTTATTAGAACCTATAACACAAATAAAAATTAACGCAACAATTATAGCAGGAAGAATGCTTGCAGGAACATTAGACTATGACGGATCTTGTACTGGAACAAGATACGTTGACCCGTTTGGAAATTGGAAAAGCGTCTTTGTAACAGCAACATATAAAATCACTTTACAAGAATATTATGCTAGAGTAAATTTTAAAACAGATAAAATTTTTCTAAATTCCGGTGTAGCTTGTAAATTATCAGATAGTAAATGTTTAGATATGGAAGGAGGTCATACATTTTGGACACAATTACCCTCAGACGTATGTAATTCACAAAGATATGAAATTGTACATGAAGGCATAGCTAATAAAACATATAACGTAAATGAAACTCAAAGTTCGGAAATTCTTTATTCACTAATTACACAAGACATAACTTTTGTTTTAGCAGAAAAAGCAAGACAACAGGTTTGCGCGTATAATTTAATACTTACAGAACATCCAAAATTATTAATTTTAGAAACTAGACCAGGAAACTCATTTTTACAAGACAAACGAATACAAATACAAAACATGGACATATTTACATACGTAAACTCCAAATTCGTTTATGTCGAAAGACATATTAGAAGAGAAATGAAAGAATTATATCGCAATATTTTAATACAAAAATGTACACTAGAACAACAAGTTTTTAAAAATTCTTTAGCTTTAGCAACACAAATGCCTGATCAATTCGCTTTTAATCTAATGAAAGGTCCGGGTTATACTTCCGTAGTTGCCGGAGAAGTAGTTCATATCATTAAATGTATCCCAGTAGAAGTTACATATCGAAGAACAGAAGAATGTTTTAATCAATTACCAGTTTTAAGAGCAAACAATACATATTTCCTTACTCCACGTACACATATACTAATACGCAGAGGTACTGAAATAAGCTGCAACGCATTTTTACCACCAATGTATTACTTTGGAGGTAGTTGGTATAAATTAACACCACACGCAGTACAATCACTAGAACCTACAAAAATAAAACCTACAACAAAACAAACTTGGGAATATACAAATCCTATGGCACTTGCAACAAGTGGTATTGATTCACAAGCAGATATAGAAAAGTTAAATGATCATATTATGTTCCCAGCGGAGAAACCGTCAATCCTTAATACTTTAGCTAGAGGTATCATAGGTGAAAAGTTCAATGGAAAATATATTTCTTTAGCAAATCTATTAGATGATAGAACATTAGATAAAAAAGCACAGTCAGCATGGGGAAAATTTTGGACAATATTTACAAGTTTTGGAAATGCAAGTGCAGGTTTAATAGGTGTCATTATAATAATTAGAGGGATAAAACTTATAGCTGATACAGTAATTCATGGGTATGCATTACACAGGGTTTTCGGTTGGTCCATCAAACTACTAGGAGCAGCTTGGGACTCAGTTACCAATTTACTACTGCACATCGCAGCTACTCCTGAACCTCCCACTCAGCAACCTACACAAGCAATACTACCTTCAGCTCCAATAACAGACAAATCTAAACAAGGTAAAATTGTCATTCAAGAAAATCCATCATTTAATATCTACGAAAATACATCATTTAACAATCAAGATAACCCTCCTTTTAATCCATCAATTGACAATCAAGAAAATTCAATAACTAACAATCAAGAAAATTCAACAACTAGTAATCAGGGAAATCCACCAACCTATCCTTTTGAAAAACTAAATGATATTAAAAATTCCCCTTTCAACACAATCCGTGTAGTATAAAAAAAATGGAAAAAGAAAACCATTATCATCTTTTAAACCAATACCTTAAAATAAAAAATAAGGACACAGCTTCTTACAAAGTTTTAGGAGTTAGGAACGCATCAGGTAAAATTTCATATGAAGTACAATTAAAAGCAAACGGAATATCGACAACGTTTAACGGAGAGAATATCAAAACTTTAATAAATAAAGCATCAGAAATAGCTTTAGAAACACTAGTTAGAATTTCCGCAGAACCTAATGAAGGATATACATTAATAAATGAATTAAAAAACGAAGTAATTAAATTTTGTAATATAAAACAAATCCCAAAACCCAAGTTACAAGTAGAAATTACGATAAAAGATATGGTAGAAGAATTTAAAGGAACTTGCACTATAGGTTGCATGGTGCATGAAGCTTATACAAAAACAACGCGATTAGCACAATTTCTTGTTTTGGTAAAAACACTCACAGCTTTGCATCAACTCGAAAAACCACTCTTTATTCCAATGACAAAAATCGATTTAAACACACCTCACATAAAAAATTACCTAAATAAAAATAAGAAATCAATTAAAAAGAAAAAATATTTCATTTGCGGAGATTGCTCAAAGCATGATATGCTTTTTGATATTTATTCAAAAAGAAAAATTCGTGGATTTCAAAGTACAATCCAAAATCTGAAAAATTCGAAACAAAACAAATGTATTAATTGTTTTAAAATAATATAGATGTTGTAATGTGACTATAATATCAAATAATAATATAGGTGTGACTCTTTATGTTTAATAGGTACATCAAGATGACTTGGCTAATTTTCATAATCATTTTAATCAACGGACTTTTTCCAGCATTAAATTCAAGAGGCATTATTAATAAACCTTTCAGTAGAAGCTTAGGGATCTATTTTGAAAAAATTGAAGAACTTCATTATTTAAAAAATGAAGAATACGTACTCTTTTATACTAATTTTGACAAAACAATAGATCTTCGAGACAAACTTATTAAAACATATAACGTTATCAAAACAATTTGTTCAGAAGAATACCCAGATTGCGAAAAACCAAAAGTAGAAAATTGGCAATATGAAACGAGTACAATTTATACTGAACTTAATTTCACATTAGATAACCTTCCAAATAATCCATTCCAATCTTCTTCTGATCCAAATGACCAAGAAATGAGTGATTTTCTAAATTCAATATTCTTAAATGATACAAAAGTTGAACATACAACATATTTTGAATCATCTAAAAACATTTACATAGCACCTAGTTTTTTACACTCGAAAATTTCAAATTACACTAAGATTTGCGAAAAAATATCACAAACTTACACCCCAAACAAAAATTCAACAACACTAAAAAGTCAATCTAGAGCTTGGATAGATATTGTAGATGAAATGTTAAACCAATATTTTCAATTAATAAAATCATTTTTGAATAAATTCATGTTTAAAAATGAAGATTTTTTAGATATCAGAGAAGGATTTCAACAAAGAAAAATTTTAAGAAAACTTTTGCACAAGATAAATTTTCAAGATTTAATGTCTTTAATAAAAACACATTTTTTCAAAATAAGTAATTACATTATATTATGTATAACTGTGCCATTAATTTCACAAGACACATTTACATTGAATAAAATTCATTCAGCACCTACATTTACAACATTTGATACAAATCAAACAGTTACACTTTATATAAAGCCTCAAACATCTTACATCGGACTATCTTCAACTAATTTATCATATTTTGTAACAAACGAAAATATAGTCGATTATTGTTATAAAACTATATTTAAATCTTACTTTTGTACCAAATTACCAGCACAAACAACCTTGTCTTTGAATCCAATTTGTGAGATAACAATGTTATTAAATAACACTCCTAACAATTGTAATTATTACATTAAATTCAATACATATCCAATATCGATGCCATTAGAAACTCATTCAGGATGGTTATATTCCACTCCTATTATTCAAAAAATTACGATCATTTGTTTAAAAACTTTACAAAAAACTTTTGAAATCCTAGGAACAGGAATCCTACAAATCAACCCAGAATGTAAAATTAAGTATCAAAATATTACTCTATTTCCTCAAAATATACATCGAAAAATTTTAGATCCTTTTATTTCAACACCTTCAGTGAATATACCTCTAAACTCGATATCTTATTATCTGCTTCAAAAATCTCTACTAGAAAACGAAAGATTAGACTCTACTTTTCAAAAATTTAGATCAAAAAACGATATGCCTATCGCAAATTTCGAAGAAATATTTGACAAAAATTATTCGGTAATTAATATTACACAGACAGAACAGTTCTTTCTAACAAATTATATGAGCATTATAATCGGTATACTAATAATAACGAACTTTCTAATAATTCTGATAATCTCAATCATAATACCTCGTATTTATGAAAATACTAAAAAACTAACAAATTTAACAACTTCTTATACACCAATTGACGAACCTAATAATGAAGAAACACATGATGTGGAACAACAAACTAGTAGTTCATTACCTTTATTTCCTCGAACTCGAAGACAATATAACTTGCAAACAATTCAAGAAGAAGCTTTATAAATTTTTTTTTATTACCAATGATTAACGCTGGTGTTTGTGAAAAACAATTTCAAATAATTACTATCAACAATTATTACTAACATTCGTAAAACACTAACAATTTTAAATAATTACTATTAACAATTATTACTAACATTCGTAAAATACTTACAATTTTAAATATTTACTATCAATTTAATTAATGCTAAAAACTTACTAATTCCTTAACAAAAAGGACAAAAATGCTAGATTCATAAAAAATAATAATAATAATAATTATTGGCAACTTTATGCACGCACATATATATATACGTATGAAAATGCACAAGAAATTTATTAATTAAAAATAAGAAAGATAAAGAATATACTATTACTACTTAATCAAAATATGAAATCTTGATGTTTAATTTTTAAATAATAAAAGAATTAGAATACAAATGAGATGTGTTAATTAACTATTAGAATAACAAAAATCGCAAATTTTAATGATATATGCAAAATATGAAAGGGTTTAAATCTAAAAATGATGAAAAATTATTATAAGATAAAAATTATTTAGTAAGAAGGCACTATTAAATTTAGACTCTCTGAAAGTAAAATTTTTTCTTTACAATTATACCAGTAGCTTAGATAAGGACAAAATACGATAATAATAATGATAGTAATAAAAACGCTAACTAGATTTTAACACTATATAAACATAATTAAGGCATAAACTGACGTCGAGCGGCACGAATCGGAATGTATTGATATAAATCGACATATTGAGAATAATAAAATATAAAATAATACAATATACTTATGTATACTATATATTCATCTATATATATATCTATTTAAAAATATGAAGTAATAATAAAATTATATATGACAGTAATAATAAAATAAAAGAGAAACCACTATATTGTAGAGATTGTATAAAAATTAGAATAATTTAAAATTTAGTTTTACTTTAAAAACTAAATAATATTAGAAATTGTATAATTATTATTACCAATATTCTTATAATTGTAATTATATGAAATTTAGATTTAACCAAAACTCAATTTTACTTTAATAATATATTAACTATAAATAACTATTATTATCATTGTTTTAAAATTACTATTAACATATAATTCAAAATAATAATCTTTCTTACATTTTAATAAGTATAGGAAAAATATGACATAAGGTAAAATTAAACATATATGTATTTGCAAATATAAAATTAATTAATACCTATAATTATAATCTTTATTATATTTGAATGAGCATAAAATAAATATGTGTTTATGAGTATAAAATTAATTAATAATTATAACTATAATCATTATCAAAATAATGGAAATCATTATTACAAATTACAATTATTATCTATCATAATTACTATATTCCAACTATACTCTAGAAATATTAAAAAAAAATATATATATATAAATAAATAATAATAATGAAAAAAAAAAAAAAATAATAATAATATGTTAAGGTCAGCAAAATGTACATATGTATACCCCTACCTTATTGCTCTCTACTTTGTATGGGTCGCGAAGCAATTTTAATGAGTCAGTCTTATTCTTTATTTTAAACTGTACGGTCATTTTATTATTTTATATTTTCTCTTCAAAATGGCGAGGTTCTGTTGAACACGTGCATTTCTTTGCTCCAACTTATCGTTGATTTTATCGTGTTTCCTGAATTAATTGCATCCCGATATATACGATTCCCGGTGCGGGTTTTATCAGTGAACAGTGTCTTTGGTGATTTTTGGATTTTTATTGCATAATGAGTGATTAATAACGACTTTTTAAACTTTTTCATTTACGAGTGTACTACCCATCCTGAAAATATCGACTACCACCTGAGTGAGTTATCATATACTCATACATATTCACACTTGCTGATCAGGGCCGTGTTTACTTTTCACGTAACCCTTTTACTTGACTTTTTGAATCATGCCGCCGGGTAGCTCGTGTGCTGTGTGTAATAGTAAGGTAAAGGATGGTGTATTTTGTCCTGGCTGTGGATCTGCTTTTCACCGCAGTTGTGCGGGTAAGACCAAGTGTAATCCTGATCGAAGTTACATCAAGTGCTGTGGAACTACAAGTGGGACTACTAACGATCGTTCTCATTCTCCAAATCCTTCAAGTTCTACATGTGACTTTCAATCTCTCTCGAATGACATCAGAGCATTGGCATCTCAGGTTTCCTCTGGTTTTGATAAATTGGACATAAGATTGGGTAAAATAGAAGATGACATCAGGAACAATCGATCCAGAGTGGCATCCGTTGAAAAAAACTTATCTGATGTCAACATTAAGTTGGATCGCACCGTTGCTCTCGTCAACAAACAATCAAGTGAGTGCACTCTTGACGAGTTTGAATTACGTTTCAAGGCCAAATCTAATTTGGTGGTTTTTGGTTTACCTGAGGCCATTTCTAATAGTGATTTTGATGTCGTAAAAGATAATGAAAGTATTTTTGATCTCTTCAATATTATTTCTCCATCTGATATCTCTTTTGATCAAATAAAGTTCTTTCGAATTGGCAAATTTACTATTGAAAAAAATAAACCTCGTCCAATAAAGATACTGTGCAGAAACCCGGACCAAGCAAAGAACATCCTGGAGGCGGCGAGGGTATCTCAAATCACGTTACGAGATACTCCCGAGTTCAAGAACATCGTATTAACTGCAGACCGGACCAGGAGCCAACAAAATTTATTCAAACTTGCCAAGATTCAACTTCAGGAGAGACTGCGTCTAGGAGAATCGAATTTAATCCTTCGATATATCAACGGGACTCCGAAGATCATCTCGGCACCACCACCCGTCAACAACGCTCCACCTGTACCACTAAGTTGAATTTTTTTTATCAAAACGTCAGGGGTTTGAATACCAAACTATTAAATATTATTAATTTTCCTGATTTGCTTAACTACAGTGTAATTGCCTTAACTGAAACGTGGCTCACATCTTCGACTAGTATTTCTGATTATTTTCTACCAAATAATTTTTCTTTGTTTCGAAATGAGCGCCCCTCCCGCCGAGGCGGAGGTGTTCTCTTAGCTATATCTTCATCTCTTCATTCTTCTTCTATTCAGTTGCATTTACCAAGTGAACTGGCCGAGTTTGTGAGCTACGTCGCTGTTCAAATCACTTTTTCACAGACCAATCTTTTTGTTTTACTATTGTACATTCCACCATCTTTGAAAACTGGCCTTTTTTGTAAAATTCTAGATTATTTTCAGGGGCAAGCATATTTATTGAAATCTAAACTTTTAATTTTAGGCGATTTCAATGTGCCTTGTTTCTCTGATTATTTACGTTCTATTGTTTCTAATTCAACCACCAGTCACAACACCAAGGCTGAATCTTTATTTAATTTTGTTCAATCTTTTTGCTTACAACAAGTCAACACTATCAGTAATTCCTCTGGACAATTTTTGGATCTGGTTTTCTTTAATGATTTCTTAACTATTGATAAAGCATTTTGTCCTCTTGTTAAGCCGGATAAATATCATCCACCACTCTCTTTTTATATTGAACTTATTTCTCACCCTTTGTGTTCTGACTGTGATTCAACACCGCGTGATGTGCGCTTTGTTTTTAATAGAGGAAATTATGAGTCTTTGTACAAAGAATTTATTGAGTTCGACTTATTTTTTTCTTTTGACATTCACAATATTGACTCAGTTTGTGTTAATTTAACCGATTACTTTCACAAATTAATGTATGCTCATATTCCTGTGGTTAAATTAATTTCTAATAATCAACATAAATATCCTCGTTGGTTTACAATTGAAATAATAAATAATATAAAGTTGAAGCGCACATTATCTCGAAGATTTCGGAGATCCCCTTCTGATGAGCTAAAAACTCAATTACAATCGCTTAACAATCACCTTAGATTACAAATCCGCTCAGCCTACAGTCTACATCAAAAGGCTCTTGAAAAACGTTTACTATCTAATCCGAAATCCTTTTGGAGCGGTTTTAATAATACTTCTAACTCCAATGCACGTTTACCTAACGCTATGGTTTCCAAGGATGGTGATATCAATGGCTATCAAAATATTGTGGATGCTTTTGCGGTTCAATTTGCGTCTGTATTTGATACCGATATGTACTTGCCACGTTCTTATCAGTCAGAGATTATTCAGTCATCAGCTATTAATTTTCAACTCACAGTGGCTGACGTGATGAGGGCTATTAAATCTCTGAAGCCCACCAATACAGCGGGGGTCGATGGAATTCCATCTTTCTTATTAAAAGATGTAAGTTCACTTATTGTCCATTTTTTATGCCGTCTTTTTAATAAAATCTTAAGTGAAGGTTATTTTCCAGATGACTGGAAAATTACTAAAATTGTACCCGTTTTCAAGAATGGTAAAGTAAATGAAATCTCAAACTATAGGCCTATTTCCGTAATTATTAATTTCGCTAAGATTTTTGAAAAATCTATTGTTTCTCAACTAAACTCAGCGTTGTCAACCGTTCTCTCTGACGCTCAATATGGCGGCGTGCCTAATAGATCGACAGTTACTAATCTTGCAACAATTACCCAGTATATTAATGACGCATTTGTATTAAACGAACAAGTCGATGTAATTTACACTGACTTTTCGAAAGCGTTTGACAAGGTTGACCATGCTATTTTAGTTGAGAAATTGTCGCGTTTAAATATTCCTTCTAACTTAGTTTCTACTTTGAAATCTTATTTATCCAATAGGAAGAATTTTGTTTATTATGAGGGATATTACTCGAAACATTTTGTTTCGACCTCTGGGGTTCCACAAGGGTCTGTTTTAGGTACCGTTTTATTTTCGATTTACATTAATGATGCCGTGGATGCCCTAGACGTCGAAAAAATTTTATTTGTCGATGACTTTAAAATTTATTCAAAGATTTGTTCTTTACGCGATTTAGATAATTTGCAAAAGAATCTAAACACCCTCGCTGTGTGGTGTGCCAATAATAAAATTGAGATCAACTACAAAAAATGTTGCGTCGTTTCGTTTTTTAAATCCAATCTTCATTACCTCCATGATTATAACATCAACGGATTTTCTGTACAGCGTAAACAGTCAACTCGTGATTTGGGAGTTGTTTTTTCCCAAAATTTAGACTTCAAAGATCACATTCTATTAACGACTAACTCTGCGTCGCGAGCTCTCTGTAATTTATTTAGGCGAACAAAAATGTTCCGCAATATTAAAGTCCTAATCATTCTCTTTAATACATTTGTCAGATCCAAACTAGAGTATGCGTCTATTATATGGGAACCACATTTAAAGAAAGATACTGAAATTCTTGAAAAGATTCAAAAGCGATTTTTAAAATTCTGCGTCTTTATTCAAACACACAACTATCCCCAGCGTGGATCTGACTATGTACATCTTTGTGACCATTTTAACGTACCTTCTTTGGAGCAAAGACGCGACATCGCAAAATGTAAATTTATTTTTAATCTCGTTAATAATCTGATCAATGCTCCTAATTTACTTGCCATGTTAAATTTTAGAGTACCTTGTTATGGCACTCGGAGTTATATACCTTTTTACAACGACTTACCTTCCGTTCCTATTGGCTACCGAGCACCTATGTACAAAATGTCGGAAAAATTGAATGAGATTGTCTCTATAAAAAACCGTGTAATAGATTTGTTCAATATCTCTCCGTCAAGATTTATTGATCTTGTTACTAGATCAATTCTATGTATTGACTAATCTACCATGTAATATTTTTATATTGTTTTTTTGTATTTTGAATGTTGTGCCCAATAATTACCTTCTCTGGCTATGGGCTATGAAATAAATAAATAAATAAATAAAATAAATAAATAATAAACGATCACTCATAGTAGTGATGCAACTACAAAAATTGTTTTAATCCTATAGACCGTAACATTTTGGCGATCCTGCCAGGATAGATACAAACGACGATTTTGTCAAACTGTACTATCGTTGATTACGAACTAAAAGATTCTACGGAATCTATCGCAACCAAATAAGAGAAAAGACTCCGGAGGTAATTTACGAATACCTTCGAAAAACAAAATAAGGCTTGTCGATCGAGATAGTAAGTCCTTGAGCTTGTCGATCTAGACAGTAAGACTCAGAAGAAGAAGACTTCTGGGAAAGTATTACCCAACTGGAAAAATCGGTACGCCAACCAATCCCTTCGAGTGCCAAGCAGTAGTGTCTACGGCCACCCTTCGCACACCGCCAGGTTCAGTACCAGAAGAAGAAGAAAAAAAAACGTGAGCATATAAAAACAAGTATATTGTTTATATATATTCATATATATATATATACAATACAGTTAGATAATTTGTAAAACTGTTCATAAAAGTAAGACTTTTTTTGGGTTGTACGTTCTTTGAACGGCCACCATTGCATAGGGTAAAAGCTAACCTTGAACAGTTTAGGACGGTGACTATACTTCGCGTGATCGCAAGCTCTGGTCTTCCTTAATAAAAAAAAAAAAAACAAAATCTTCCCTGAATAACCTTGTTGTAAGCGAGTAGCCGCTTGGAAAAGTGAAGGGAAATAAACAAAAACTACACAAAAAATTGTAACGCGAATTTTATTTTACACCTGACAAAAAGAAAAATATTGAACTGGCTTTTCAAGCTTATAGGGATTCACAACACACACACTATAGTACCACTGACTCTAACACTGACTCGACAGACGTTAATTCTGAAATTAATAATTTATCAACGACAATGAATGAAAATGGAGAACCTTTACCAACGGAGAAAACTACAGAAGAATTTTTAAAATCAATTGCTGACCAAATTTCGAGGTTAGAGATAGGTATGACTAGACTGATACGAGAAAATGATAATAGAAAAGAGGAAATAACAATATTAGGAAGGAAAATGGGCCTCAATCCCACAGAAGAAACAGATAATGAGATAGAAGGATCAGACAGCGCAAATTATGCGGACAAAGAAGAATTAGAAGACGATAGACGAACAACCGGGTCTAATAACGAAAGGCCAAATATTAGAGAAACGACATTGCAAAATCAGAACGTGGAAAAAATTGCAGCAAAAGATATAATAAGAACTGTTAAAACATTAACAGGACAAGATGATTGCGGAGTGGAAGATTTCATTACAAGCGTTAAATGTGCAAGAAAACACTGTTACCAACCGGAATTATTATTAAACTTCATTGTTTCAGAAAAGATAAATGGAAATGCGGAAAGAGCAATACGATATCTAGATACTAGCAGTTACTCGAAACTCTTTGATGTATTACGTGCAAATTTATCGCAAACCGGATCTGTTTCAATGCTTCGTTCTAAACTACAAAATTGCAAACAAAGCCCCACAGAAGATTTACAAACTTTTAATAATAAATACAGAAAAATTTGTCACGAATTAAAATACGCTATACAATCAGAATACCCAAATCGAGTTAAAAGGCAAATCGCGATAGAAAACGAAGAAAGCGAAATTTTAAAAAGATATATGATGAACATTCGACGTGAAATAGGATTGCAAGTAAAAGCGCAAAGACCGCAAAATTTAAACGAAGCTCAGATGCAAGCGATGGAATTAGAATTATGGTTTAAAGAAGGTGACATATCAAAAACACAACCAATAACAAAAATTTTGCCAAGATTTCCAATCCGACCTAATACTCTGAAATTAACAACTAAACCTTTTATAAATAATCGAATTGTGCCAAATAAATCAAATGCACCTGTAGCACAAGAGTCAACGATAAGACCGGTATCATGTTACAAGTGTGGAAAGCCGGGACATATAACAAAAGACTGCACTACATCAGCAAATTTTCGTGTCGGCGGAATGCCGAAGAGACCACCAGAAGCTATCAGAATGACACGCGAAGAAGAGGAATTTTTAAACTCTCAGGCAATGACCGAGGAAGAAATTCAACACCACGAAGATTACGAAAAGAATGCCGAGTATCAGCAGTGTGTGGACGACTACAATCTGTTTACGGAAGAGCTGATAACGGAGGAAAATATAGATTACTATTAGATTCCGGAGCATCTATTAACATAATAAAAAAAAATAAAATACCTCGAAATAATTGCACGACTTTAAAAATAAAAAAGAATTTCTGTATGGGAAGAGATAAATATCAATCAGATTATGCAGTATATTTAAATTATTTTGGCAAACAACAATTATTTCATATTGTCGACGAAGGGTTCCCTTTACCAGAGGATGGAATAATCAGACTACCATTTTTACAAAAATATGAACGATATGCTATTACGCCAAATTTTCTGATTATAGAAAAGTGGAAAACACCCTTGTACGATGACGGATATTATGTAGAACAAAACAAAATGCAGATTTGCAATATAGTAACGGATAAAGAAGATGGAGACATTTTACTAGAAAATCATCCGAATATACCCAGCGGAATTTACACGATTAAAAATGGAATTGTAAAAGCACCCGTTTACAATTATTCTAACCAACCTTTAATAATACCAAATAAAATTGAAGGATTTTCCATTAAAAAAATTGTTGAAGACAAAACAAAAAATGGAACTCAAAAAGAACAAGAACAAAAGTCTGATAAAATAAAAGAATACAATTTACCTAAAAGGTTAAAAGAATTAAGAGCAAAAACACGACTAGAACACCTCGATAAAAACACAAAACAAGATATTTGGAGAATAATTGGAAATTATCACATTAACTTTACATTGGATGGTAATGAAATTCCTTGTACTAATTTAACAAGTCATCAAATAATACTGAATAGCTGAAAAATAATAAATGTGAAATCATACAGACCTCCTGAATGTCATCGAGAAGAGATAGACAAACAAATAAATGAACTATTGCTGAAAAAAATTATCGAACCTTCTGACTCTCCATTTAATTCGCCAATCTGGATGGTACCAAAGAAAAAAGGTGCTAGCGGAAAACAAAAATGGCGACTGGTTATAGATTTTCGGAAATTAAACGAAGACACAGATCAGGATGCTTATCCTTTGCCTGTGATAGACGACATCTTATCGCAAATTGGGAAAGCTTAATTCTTTTCAGCCTTCGATCTTTCTTCTGGATTTCACCAAATCCCTATGGAACCTACTAGTCGAAAATATACAGGATTCAGTACAAGTAGAGGACATTTTCAGTTTATTCGTATGCCATTTGGGTTGAAAAATGCACCCGCTACGTTTCAAAGAATGATGGATCGCGCTTTTCAAGGATTAATAGGTACTGTCTGCTTTGTGTATTTAGATGACATCATTGTTTTTGGATCTACTTTGGAGGAACATAATAAAAATTTAATAAAAATTATGGAAAGAATAAAAGTTTTAGGACTTAAATTACAACCAGATAAATGCGAGTATCTTCGCCCAGAATTAGAATATTTAGGACATATTATCACAAGCGAAGGAGTCAAACCAAATCCTTTGAAAATACAAGCAGCTCAAAATTTTAAGGAACCAAAAAACGTGAAAGAAATACAATCATTTTTAGGACTAGTTGGATATTATCGAAAATTTATTAAAAACTTTTCGCATATAGCCAAGCCATTAACAAGGTTAACTGCAAAAGAAACTATTTTCGATTGGACTGAAGAGTGTAATACAAATTTCGAATTATTGAAAGATTTGCTATGTAAATCACCAGTACTAAAGTATCCAGATTTTAATAAAAAATTTGTTTTGACAACCGACGCAAGCAATGTAGGAATAGGAGCTGTACTCTCTCAAGATGGACATCCTTGTTGTTATATTTCAAGAGTATTAAACAAACCAGAACAGAATTATAGTACCGCAGAAAAAGAATTATTGGCAATTGTTTGGGCAACTAAAAGATTGAGACAATATTTATTAAGCAGAACGTTTACTATTCAAACAGACCATAAAGGATTAACTTGGTTAAAAAACGTAAAAGATCCTAGTTCAAAATTATTAAGATGGAGATTACGTTTAGAAGAATTTAAATATGATATACAATATGTTAAAGGTAAAGAAAATAAAGCAGCTGATTGTCTTTCAAGGTTATTTCCAATACAGGATGAAGATTTAGAAAACAATGAACTGAGTTCAACAGAAGAAGGAGAGAATGTGATACCCGAAATGCGAGAATGTCAAACACAAAGAGAGCCATACGACACACCATGCACAAGCGGCACTAATAGAAATGAAATTATAAATGAAGAATGTGATGAAGAAAACATACTGACTCACAATTTTGAAGATTGGAAAAGAAATAAAGAAATTGGCAACTTTAGGATTAAACCTAATGCACAAGGAAAGTTATGGAAAACTATACTAAAGAAAGATTTACCTGCATTCAACAAAGAAAAATGGTTAAAATATTTTGAAGAACTTGTAAAATATTTTACAGATAAAAAAATGGTAATAGTTCGTGTACAACTAGGAGACACTTTGATTTCACCAATCGAGAAAGAATTTATAAAAGAAATATTAGAGTTTTTTAGTAAAAAATATGAAGACCTTTCTTTTCATGTATGTTTTAGTCAATTGAGAGAACTTACAAAAGAAGAAAGAAAATCAATATTAAAAGAAGCTCATGGATCTGTTACAGGTCAACATTATGGAGAAAATAAAACAATTCAAAAAGCCAAAAGATTAGGAGAATGGAAAGGTATGGACGAGGAGATAACGGAATTTGTCAAAAAATGCGCGGTTTGTCAATTACAGAAAAGCACGCGAATAAAAAGACAAGCAGAAGGCATCATTCCTGACACACCGTTAAATCCAAATGATAAAATAGCTATGGATATTTTCGGTCCTTTATCTAAAACAAAGCAAGGTAATGAATTTATATTAAGCATACAAGATCAGTTAACAAGATATATCATGCTTATCCCCCTTAAATCAGCGACAAGTGAAAACATTTTAGAGAGTTTATTAGACCAATACATTTATATATTTGGTTCACCGAAAAGTGTTCTTACCGACCAAGGGAGAAATTTTGTCTCTGAATTAGTTGAAAACTTTGAAAATCTCTTTCGAATCAAACCAATAAGGACAACCGTATACCACCCACAAAGTAACGGACGAATAGAAAGAATGCACTCAACTTTAAAAAATCTCTTAAAGACAGCAATGGAAGATAATCAGAATGAATGGGATGAAAATTTAAAAATCATTAGTCTTGCGCACAATTCAACCACAAATGAAACAACAGGATTCACACCTTTTGAACTTACATTTGGAAGAGAAATAAACCTCCCCTTCTCTCTTGAAAAATCACCGGTTCTAAAGTATCCAGAACTCATTCAGCAATGGAAAGATAGACACGAAAAATGGTTAACTAAAGCCAAGGAAAAAATTAGGATTCAACAAGAAAAATCAAAAAAAAGATTGGACGAACAAATAGTATTACCACAACCGGTGTACGAAATAGGCGACCATGTGAAGTTAATAAATAATCATCCTGCTAATAAATTATCTCCAAGTTGGTTAGGTCCAGGGACTGTCACACAAATCTTTAACAATAATAATTATGAAATATTATATAAAAATAAGAAAATTAGATATCATGCTAACCAATTAATGCCATTTTATGACGTTTCAGATGATGAATCGAACAACCAAGGTAACTGCACTAATACTAATGACACTGACTTCTCTAATTGATGGAAGTGTTAACATCACTGAGCTAAAAGGAAATCTATTCATAGAAGACATAGGAGCAGTACACCAATACCATGAAGAATGGCAATTAATAATTGGGATAAACGTCACAAATGTAAACAATAGATTTGACATGATAGAAAAAACAATCCAAATCAGTGAAGCAGCTTGTTCAGTTCAGTGTGATTCCGAAAACGAAATACATTTAGTACGAGGTCGATTTGATAGATTACAAAGTAAACATGATTTATTAAATAAATTACTAGGAGGGCGGCGTACAAAAAGAGGTCTTGCCAACTTCGTAGGTGACATAGCCAAGCCTTTATTCGGAATTCTTAATGACGCAGACTTAGAATATATCAAAAACCAATTTGATCAAGTATATAATGATCAAAATCAACTTGCTAATATCTTAACAAATCATACTAAAATTTTAAAAGTAATCCTGGATTCGTCGTCATTAGATCATTCTTTCCTTCAAACAGAAACTAATAGAGAACTACAACTAATTACGAGTCTACGAACAACAATAAACGAAAGTATCAAAGACAATTTTATAAATTCAAAATTAGTGATCGTAACTCTTTTAATTGATGAACTTAACGAGGACATTGATATATCAATTAATGCGATGAATGAAGGAAAACACGGAATAGTTCACCCTCAACTGCTAACTCCAAAAATCTTGAAAGACACTATACAGGAATTTGAACAAATACACAGAACAAGATATCATTTCGAAAATACTGAAGAAACCTATCAATATATTATCGACCTAAGTGAAATTCAAGTAGCAATAATAAAAGGATTATTAACCTACATTTTAAGAATACCAGTAATCGAAAAAGAAGAAGGACACATTTTTCGACTAATACCTATACCAGAGAAAATAAAGGATACCTATTTAGGATATACACCAGAACACGAATTCTTAATAAAATATAAAGGATCTTACACTCTATTAGAAGGCAATTATCAAATAAACTGCAAAAATGTAATGGAATATAAAATATGTAAAAGGAGACAGGCAAACTATTTGTTAAGTAAATCAAATGGATGTGACGCAACTTTATTAAGAAAAGACCCTTTGGCCAACTGTATTTTATCACCATATTTATTACATCAAGAAACATACATTCCAACAAGTAATGGATATATCATACTTCCACTGAGACAAGTCGACCTAGACATTAACTGTGACGATGGACTAGAAACAATTACAATTAATCGTGCTAGCTTAATACAAGGGTCAAGATGTAAGGTCTTTTTAGAAAACACAGAATTGTATTTACCCACAACACAAGTATTTAACAAAATTGTAACCATTAATTTTAGCTACACATTACCATTTGACAAAAATGAAATAGAAAATCTTAAACATAAATTAATTCCGTTACCACAAAAATTAGATCACCATACTTTGACGAACGCCAAATTAGATATAGATAATACATTAGAATTATTAGAACAAATAAAATCACATACAAGAATAAAAAATTGGAAAGAAAAAAGTTTTGAAATATTGCACACAGCAGGATATGCTGGGTTAGGTATCATCGAAATGTTTGTAATGTCTAAATGTGGATATTATTTAAATCATTACGAAAATGTATTCCAAAAAGAATTTGCTTATTTTGCGTTAAGAATAAAATAAAGAATGACCCTGTAGTCGTAGCATTCGAAAGGCAACCTCAAGAAGAGCCAAAAATAATAATTAAACCATATCTAGATAAAAATGTAAAACTTAGGCTTTAGGGACTAAACCCTGTCTAGTGAAAGGGGTGTTAAGGTCAGCAAAATGTACATATGTATACCCCTACCTTATTGCTCTCTACTTTGTATGGGTCGCGAAGCAATTTTAATGAGTCAGTCTTATTATTTATTTTAAACTGTACGGTCATTTTATTATAATAAACGATCACTCATAGTAGTGATGCAACTACAAAAATTGTTTTAATCCTATAGACCGTAACAAATAATAATAAATTTATTTTTTAATATTAATAAATATAAGATCTACAAATAAAATAATAATCTACTATCATTACTATAAAAGCAAAACTTAAATATTATAATTATTATCATTAATATTAAAATATATTACAAATTATTACTATTACTAAAATTATCTCATGATTATGAAAAACAATTATTATTAAACTAATTCAAATCTACAAATTTCTAACAATTATTATTAATAAAATTATTTCATTATTATAAAAATTAATTATAACTACTAGAATAATAATAAAATAAAATAAAATTTAATAAAAAAAAACACAAAACAAAAAACAAAACAAAAAACAAACAAACAAACAAAAAAAAGACAATGATTGGCAAAAATATTATTATAATCTGAATAATCTACTATACTTCAAAAATTTTTTTATTGGTGAAGGGAAATAAAAATAAACATATGTAATCAAAAATTATTTTATTCAACTAATATTAATTAATCTAATTACATTAAAAATTAATAATATTTTATTAAAATTTATTAAAAAATACAATTGAAGTAATAGAACAAGATTTATAAAAAGTCCTCTTCAGAAACATCAATTTCCGGTAAAGCCATAACCTCAGAAGGATGCCTAATCTGAAAAAAAAAATAATATTATAAAATCAAAATAATAAAAACTAAAGATCAAACTTTTTTTTATATACTTACCCATATAAATCTATTTCTCCTAATCACATAAATCCTCCCATTAACGATCAACGGCAACTTTGGATTGTCTACTTGTTTTCCAAAACTGTACCGAAAACATTCACCAGAAAAAATATTTTCGGTACAATAATAATTTGGCAGATAAATCTTTCTACCAGCCAAATTAACACACCTTCTCCAAGCTTTATAACAAGTAGATTGAATAAACATTGCTTCTAAATCTCCAATCTAAAATTATCCAAAAAGAAAAATCACATAAAAAGAATAAGCAAAAATAAAAAAAAAAATATAATAATAAATAAATAATACTTACGTGAATAATTTTATTATTGGCATCGACTTTCCACTTTTTACCATCTACAATAAAACCTTCTTCATTGTAGAGGCCATTTTCGCACCATTCACGAAGAGTTCCTCTGATGAGGAGATCCCTCTGTTTCTCGTCCGCCACAACCCACGAGGAAGGAAGAACAATTTCCTTGTCATCGAACAAGATTGTTTGACAGTCAATATACATGGGTAACCATTGCTTCACCCATCTAATGTATTTAGACTCAACCTAGAAAATAAATAGAAATAATCTTTAATTAATAAAATTATCATAAATAAAAATAATAATCTTATACTTACCACTGTTAATTTGCCATCCGTAATTTGGCAAAACCTCTTTCCGACAAAATAAATTTTATAAATTGGATTATGAAGATATTCATCTTCTAATTGTTTTTTCAAAGAATCCCTAAATTCCTTACAGAATATTCCCCACCATGAGGGAACTAAAATGGTAATTAAATCAAAGATCCTCCATTCCAAGGATCCTTTACAATACAGAGGAGCCCAAGGGTCTCTAACCCCTAGAAATTCGGTTTCTGCAGTCGAATCGATCTCAAAATCGTTTAAGGAATCCATATTTTTTTTTTTTTTTTACTTTTTAATAAGTAAATATTATTTGATACTGAATAATACTCTCAATATCATCACTATATATACAAAACTTCTAAGCCCCACTTTAAGAAAATCTCGAAAACTTTCAATAAGCCTTTAATTAAACCAAAATCTCCATTTTTTCATAACATTTTCCAAAACAAATTTCATATTTAACTACCCAAAATCCAATCAAATTCGATCTTCCATTTACCTTATTATAGATACTAATAAAAGAAAAACATAAAACTTTGTTATTCATCCAGTTAACGACAAAATGGACCTTAGATCACATTACCTAAGTAACCTTTCAAACTTATTTCCAAATATACCTAATTGGTCATACGAATAATAAAATACATAAAAGTCTTACTATTTGTCTGACTAATAAAAATCAAATAACCATAAACCTAGACCCTCTCGTCTGTTTAAATCTTTACTGATTTCACATACGATAGAGATCATGGTATTAATTTTATTATATACTCATTACGTAAAGAAATAAAAAGAGCAATCAATATTGAAAATCGAAAATGTAAATTATGTTTTAGCACCAAAAATGGAAGCACGTACAGAGACACCAATGCATTATTTAAATAACTTATGTATAGAATACAGTTTTACGAAACCAAATTATACTGTACAAGATGTTGGCATGTTAAGTACAGGAGGTTTAAGAACAAAATTGTATAAGGCAAAATGCCAAACTAGAAAAGACGCATTCATCACTGCAGAAAGTTATGAATTTTTTACGGAAAAAGAAGCAAAACATAGCACAGCGCAAAGAGTAATAGAAATTTTAAACGAAAAATATGAATTTTTAGAAAACAAAAGCGAAAATAGAAAAATTAGACTATTACAATTTTTGGATTCTTGTGAGCGTTGTTATTCCAGATATCATGTAGCGCAAAACTGTAATGGTCCTTTACGAAACAATAGACTACTTGAAAATGAAGGATAACTTTTTCCTTTTTCTTGCATAAAATACGTGACAGCTCTTTTTTCTTTTATCTACAAATTATAAATTCAAAAAAAAAAGAGAAATTAGAAATTAAAGTCTAAGTAAAATACATAACTTACCTTAATAATCACACTCGAACTGAGTCGTTTGAGTAAAAAGAGGGGAGGCGTCACGTATTATTGAAATAATATATCATAAATACACACAAAATATATATCTCTTGCAAAAAGCACTAATTGAACTAATAATTATTAATATATATATGCGCACAGTGTGTATCTTTTTATGAAAGCACTAATTATACTAATAAAATTTCGATATAATTATATAAATTTTTCTTATATAATTAAATAAAAATTTGTCTTCAAAAGTACGATTATACGAAATTTATATAAAAAATTGTATTCATGTATTAACAAATATCGACTAAATCTTTAATGATCTATGTAAAACATTATTAACAAAAATGTTGTTTTGTAATTCATTTGCGAAAAAAAAGTATGCTGTAAAACATTATTAACAAAAAAAACATATATGTAATTCATTTGCGAAGAAAAAGTATGCCGAATGATTCAGATTTTGCATGGGATGATATGATGTTTCACCTATTCTCTTTTATTGCATTTCATAAATATGTTTTAAAAAAATAATTTGGTACCAAACCAAGCATTCTGATTTATTCATCATAATGCTCGGTCCAAAAGAGGGGAGGTGTTACATCCGTAACCTTATTAGAATTTATATTATTCTTGTGAACTCGATGAAAAAACATCTGCCTTCGTCTAATTTAAATTTGACACTTAAGGTAGAATCGCTCGATAATAGGAGTGGTCATTGACACGCGCTGGCCCTTTCACTTTTTAAGACCCTGCGATGTGACTACGCACCGATGCGATGGTGGATGGACTAGGTTCCTTCATTAACATATCACTTTTCTAAGCAATTTTTAATTGGATGAAAGTAAGAGTGTGTGTGTATCAACTTTATGACTTTTCGTGGCTGAAAGGTTAAAATAACAACAGATGGTTTAATATTGATCCCACGTGTACCAATACCTTCAGATATTTTATAAGAAACCAAGTTACGCACACTAAAATGTTATTTCGCGGACGCACCTTGAAAATGTTTGTCACTCCCCTAAGGAGTAGGAAAAAACACGCCTCAGGGCACGAATTCGTCTATTTAAGAAAAAATGCATTGTACAAAAATTAGTCTAAACCGGCCCTCTGAAAAGTACGCATCGTCCCTCGCGAAGAAGTCTAGTTGTCCCCTTGTCTTTCATACTTAGTCTTTACCGTCTCCCTGAAATGTAAACAACGTTCGTTTAAACATATCCTTTTGTAACGCGACAAGCATTGAGTATTAAGTAACTATTTATAATTCAACAATCGATTTTATTGTCAAAAGAGTAATTCGGAACCTCCCGTAATCCTCTAATAAATTTTGTCTTCGTTGAGAGTAATTCGGAACCTCCCGTAATCCTCTAATAAATTCTTGTCTTCGTTGAGAGTATCCGGAACCACCCGTAACCTCTCGATCTTTTATTCGCGAAACAGCAATCCGGGATCGTATCAAATTGTACGCGTCTTTTTCTTCGTGTTAAAACTAACTTAAAATACTAAAGAATTTCTCTGTCGATATTTTCTTTTTTTCTTTTTCTTTAATTATTGAACTCATATTAACTAACCGAATGTTCTTCAACATCTGGCAACTTTCCTTCATCAAAAATCAACATCATATCCGAATATTAATTCAGCGACCAGAAGGAGGTTTACAACCAGTGATGATATACTGGAATTGAGACTGGTTATACCTCAAATCCATATCCTTACCTGCTGAGTCTGCTGAAGAGATTCGAAAAATTTGCAAAGGTAAATAATTTTATATTTGAACTCTATTAACGTTTCCCAAAGCATTTTGTATTAACTATTTGTATTTTCTTTTAAGGAGGATAATGAAATTGAGATTGTGTAAAGATATTTAATCTGGGATTGACTATTTAAAAAGGAAACATAACTCCAAATGCATTAACCTTATCAACCCAGCTTTGAAGGGAAATTATTAAAGTAACGTTTCGGATACTTTCTATGTTAATAAATAAAGAGTTTAATAATTAAAAATTCATTGCTTATTATCACCCGCACACCTTTCCCACACTGAAAGCCACCGACTGTTAGTTAATTAATAATAAATAAATGAGGTATGTTGGTTTATTTATTTAGACGTAACACATGTATAACTGTTAATTGTAACTTCATGAGGAAATATTACTGTTAAGAGAATTTCACATAAAAATATGTGGAAAAAACGATTCAGTTTCCATAAAAAACAAGTGAGCTCTTCATTTGTTAAATTAATTTGTTCATAACAAACACAAATAACATTTTTTTAATAATATTCATGTACAAATGTCAATTATAACTGAAGAATAAAATAAATAAAAAAAAACTAATTCATTATAACTATAAATAAGCGCGATATTCATTTGTTAATTTAAATAAATTTAAAAATTTATTGACTAAATAAAGAAAAATTTTCTAAAAAAAAATATAATTCTTCGTCTTTTAGACGTTAATTCTCAGTATATTTAAATGATATTCAGCATAAAGACGACTTTTGTTTGATAAAAAGGAAGAGATGCTATAAACTTAGTCATTATTTTATTAATAACGTTAAAATAATATTAACTAAAAACAGAAATTCAAAAAAGTGCTTTCGTAAAGTTGTTAAGAATTTAACCTTGAGTGTTTTAAATTAAGAACTAACCAATTTGGTTAAAATTTGGTGGCTGTAGACTTTTTTGAGCAGTAAATTGCAGATTCTGACCCTGCACTGTGGGACGGGAGTGCGTCTGCTACTCATGGCGCGTAGTGCGCTGAGAGAAAAACTTGAATAATTTTTGACCTAATTTGAACTACTAACTTTTTTTTTAATTTTTCGTCATTAAATATAGAATAATATTCAATAAAAAAAATCTGAAAAATCATGGAAGAAGATGACATTATTTTTAATTGTTTATATATATATATATATGTCTTAGTACTAACGATATGAAAAACATAAAAACTATCCTTATTCCGTTGATGATTTTTTTAAAATTTTGATTTTGAAAAAGGCAAAATAAGTGACGTGTCGGTAAGTCGTCAAAGTGCAATATGCTGCAGTGATATTAGTGGTTTAATTAAGTTCGTTAATTATAAATTTGGCATAGACGAAATGAGGTGGGTATTTTTTTAAACTTTGTGTATCCAATCAGTTTTCACATCAACTGCATTCTCTTGAAAATGTGCCACGTAGACATACTTTGGCAGAAGGTACAATTTCATTAAATTTTGTGACAGTGGAGTACAAAAGCTGTTGATTGTTGGAGTCTCACCTGATTGGAAGGAAACACATAATAACTTGAAAATGTTACGTAATAGCACCAGTATAAGAGATGTAAATGGTATTTTCGACATCGTCTTAAAAGTTGCAAATTTATTATGTAGAATTGGTGCTCATAGCCATATGCATCCTTGCACATGGTGTTTTGCGCAATAAGATCATCTAAATAATCAAGATGTTTTACGAACAATTGAGAATATTACAGAATATTAAAATAAATGGAAGAAGCAGGTTGGAATGTTAAAGCTGCTAAAGATTTTAAGAATTACATAAGTTTACTGATAATGAAGAAGTGCAATACAGAATTGAATACATTGATAATAGATATCATAGCTCCTCCTGAACTTCATTTAATGCTAGGGGTAGTAAATACCATTTTTAACGATATGGTAAAAAAATTTGAAAAAATTGCATTGACTGGGCCTGCAAAGTGTTATGTTCAAAGAAACATTTTTCGGGTCTGCTTTGGATTTGATGGGAATAGTTGCAAGGAATTATTACAAAATATCAATGTATTAAGAAAGTTGTGTTCTTTGGAGTGCTTAAAGTATGTAAAACCTTTCGAAGATTTTCATGCAGTGGTTAAAGCTGGTTTCACTAATGATTTGTAAAATAATTACATCGATTGTATTTCTAACTTCCGAAAAAGTTATGGAGACCTCTCCATTTCTATCACTCCGAAAATCCACGCTGAGTTTTTTCATATCAAATAGTTTCGTTCAAGGTAAGAAGTGGGTTTAGTCTACTACTCAGAACAAGCAATGGAAGCAGTCTATGATGATTTTAATAGAACTTGTGAAAATAAATATAACATCAAATCAAATCAACTGAACTATATGAAACAATTGTAGAAGGCCTTTTGCGAATATAACAGTCTTCACATCTAAAATGTGTTACTAAGTTAGTAATTATATATTATATATTATGTTAAATAAATTAATAATATTATTTTAAAAAATTTATAATTTTTTTCTAATAATTATTTTCAAAAAATATTCTAAAGCTAGAAATAACGTAATTTTTTTAGAAATAATTAAATATCTCAAAAAGGGACCGATGGATGATTTTGATTTTTGTTGGAAATATCTTCTTTTTTGTTCTAGAATACATAAAAAAAATCTTGGTTGTTTTGACATTGCATAATAATCGGATTAAACTCACTGTGCCCTGACACACTTCATAAGTGGTTCATAAGTTGTTAGGTTTCAGTACCTAACAGTTCCTACCCTTTCGCACAGAGCCGGCTTTAGCACTTTCTGCGCCCAGGGAGAAGTTTAATTTTGCCGCCCCTCCCCTATAATATGTAATCTGCTTAGAAATAAAATAAATTTAAAAAACTACATTTTAAAAAAATTCAAAATTTTAAAACTTGTTACGTGGTTTTTGAAAAACTCGTCACAAAAGTAGTTTCCCAACGGCGGCACCGACAAAATACTCGAATAAAAGCTCGAAATTAGTTCACACGATTAATTAACCGGTTTATTAAATATTTCATTCGCGAAAATTGGCCAGATCCGGACTCACCGCCTAAAATATTGTATAAAAAGGAAGTTTTGTATTATTTTGTATTACACATTATTTTGTACCAGAATTATTGCTGATTCAGATTGTTATATTTTGTTTGTTTTATTGGAAATATCTTGATTAATTGTTAAAACATTCACAACGAAGAAAGAGTTGTGAACCAGAAACAATTTGTAACACTGAGTAATTCGCTAAGAATTAAGAGAATCGCACTTCTTAGAGAATATATGGTTCGATTTGGAAGTCACGAGATCCCGTAGAAGCGGCGAGAGAAGATTGAGGCTCGATAACTGAATGGTGACGCCATATAGCGGCGAGCCGCGAAGTTAACACGGATGACGAAGCGGAGAAGTGACGACAGCGACATTCTCCCGCAGTACGGATCTGGCCGGTCAACCCGACAAGTGTGTCACACGATGTAGCCGATTTAATTTGTCAGTCATCCAACAAAAAATGGACTACAGGAAAGTGCTCGAGCAGCTGAGAGGTTGGTAAACCATCTGTCTTCCCTTTGCCAGTAGTGTGGAACTGGTGGGGTCACGAGTTACGGGTGAAAAAGAAGTCGGCTTCCTGACCACGTTGAGCAGCAGGGACACCGCCATTACGGCATTACCGGCTAATCAACAAGTCACCTCAAAGTGTGCGTGTTCTCTCTCTCAAGACTCTATAAGAATTACTCAGTGCTAATTTGGAATAATAATAAAGTCAGTTTAATAGTGAAAGTTTATTAATTAATGGAGATAGTTAGTGTTGTGCTCGTGCTTGTCACCCCCTCCTCTCCCATATCGGCGTGAACCGCGACCGTCTGAGTGTATTCCCGCTGGGATGTCGAGCTAGCCATTTTTAGGCGTGCAGTTTCTTTCAGAAGTAGAGATTAGTGCCGTTTGCTGATAGTTAAGATTCTTAAAAATTACTCATTTGACATAAAATCAGGAGTTATAGACGTCAGCAAGCCTATTATAATAAACTATGATTTATTCAGAGAACAACAAAATTTTCCTATGTTAAGTTTTATAAAAATTTAATAAAGTTTAAAAAATTTCTAACTGATATTTTGATTTGGAAAAAATTAACTTCAAATTCGTAATCACTGACATTAAAACCCACCCTGTAAGAAATTTCAAAAAAGTACGTCTAGAAATTGAAAAAAAAATTTAATTTTGAAGAATCCCTGAAAAATATTATCTGCCATATTGAATCCGACATTTTTAGTTTTTAATATATGTAATAGGAATTGTAAACAGCGATTCTAAAGAACCTCTATGCCAAGGTTTATGAAAGTATTGGAAACAAGAATAGATTATTCAGGAAACGAAGCCAGGAAATACGTACAGAAGTGTTTGAGTTAAAATTTTAGACGTGGACCTTTCCTGTCCGCTAAGGAAAGACACAGATTTATATACAATTTAGATGAAAAAGTCGTGGCTTTTGCTTAGCAACTTTATGATCATTATCTCTAATCATGTTTTTCATATTTTTCTTGTCATATTTATGTCATATTAGCTAGGGATTGCAATCCCGTAATATTACGGATCCCTGTGGGATCCGCAAAAGCGTATCTTGTTTTCTCTTATTTGTCTACAATGTAAGACAATTTTCGTTTGTCTGACTCTACCTAAGCGCAAAGAGAATAAGCTTGCAGGTTGACACCCTTTAGCTTTCTTTCTCATAACTTGCTACGAAATTTACATATTGTTAATATATTACATCTTTTTACCAAACTTTAAGCACTCTAGGTTAAAAACTGTTGGTGCTACGATGCACAACTATTGAAAATAAGTGAAATTCAATAAGTTTTCATAAACTTTATAAATCTAGTGTTTTTTCAGAGTTGTATTCATTCAACGTTATGCATTCTCAGATACACGTATAGCAAATTTAATATACATTTATATTAAATTTGTGTTAATGAATCGCGGAACAAATTAAAAAAAAAATTTTAAGGAAATTACTTTTTTTACAACAAGTGGAATAATTTTATTTAGTACGTGTACGATAATGACGTTTAAAGTATTTTCGTAATAAACTAAAGAAACAGATATATGTATTAGAAAATTAAATAGTATATTACGCATCAAAGGAGAGAAGGCTGCGTTTTTTGACAAGCATAGATGTTTGGAGAACATTGTGCGAGGCAAAAAATCGGCCTCTCAAGGTGTATGTGCTATTTTCTACCACATATGTGTGAAAAATTTGTGTTTTGTACTTTGTAAAAATTAATTATCGCCATTATAAAGATCAAAGAAGAAAACTTTTAGATAATAAGCATAAATAAGATAATTCTATGACTTCAAGTTCTTCCGCAATTTGCTAATCACCCATATTCCTATATATTTCTATACAATAAATTTTTTATTTTATGTCTTATTTAGATACATAGGAAACTTGACTGTTTGGTTTAATTTTGATAATGAAGTTGTGGAATGGGAAGGAAATCCAATTTTGTTAAATCATGCAGTATCAGAGTGTAAGTGAATTTAAAATTATATCTAGCAGTTATTGTATGTAAAATAAATTAATTAAAATATTATTATTACAATTTAAAAAAAACTTCAAATTTTTTCCGGTACAGCTACAGAAGTACTAAAAGCTCTCAAGCCATGGAAGAAAGCTGCAGATCTTATAGGAAAAGAAATAATTGGATCGACTAAAGTGTATCTTGATGGAAAACGTGTGTGTCGTCGTGCGGAATGTAATATGGGCAATTTATTAACTGACGCTATGGTAGATTATGTAAGAAAAAACTATACTTAATACATAGTTCAAAAAGAAAATTATCAAGATAATTTTCCAAATAACTTTTTTTGATCGTAAAATTTTCAATTGTCAAAATATCAACTGTTTTTCGGTCAATCAATCATTTATTAAAAAATAATAATAAATGATTGTTTGACCAAAAAAAAGTTGATGTTTTGACAATTAATACATTGTTTTTTAAAAAATTCTTAAAACGTTTATGAGTCAAATCATGCCTAAGGAAAATCCGGCAAGTGCGAGTTGCAGTCACTCTAAAACAAAAGGGTTCCGTAATTCCACAATTTTTCAATTATAAGAGCTAGATATTTAAAATTTTGCTTTAGTAAGAGACATAGACACTTTATTACAATTTTGGCAATTATTCCAGAAAATGTTTTTTTCCCTAACAACGCAATAATAAATAATAATCTTGCAACATAGCCTTCGAGCTGGCACCTTGGCCAGTTTGCGTGGGCCTGGCTGACTGAGACAATATTGCTTCCCATGTATTAACACCCCCTACTCTTCGATAATGCATAGAAGGCAGGCTGAAACATCTGAAAAAGGTGGTAGCCCTACATAGCCTCAAGAAAGTTACATTAATTTTTTTTTGTTTTTCAAGTAAACTTTGACACTTTTTTCCTAAAATAACTCAAAAAGCGTATTAGAAATGATATTAAGTATAATTTTATTAAAATTTACGTATTTTTGTTAATACATAAATCTCCATTTTGATGAATTATTATTGTTTTATTTTCAAATTTGATAAACAATTCCTATAAAGAAAATATTTTTTCTTAACACCGTGGTCGAAAGTACGAACGTTTTGCATCGATTTCGAATCATAAAGCCTAAGATTCATGCATTGTTGGATGCACATGCGCGTTCTCTAGAATAGCGGAAGCAAAAGCTGCTGTTTACCGGCAGCGAATGCATAGCCCGAGTTATTGATCATATTGACATTGAAGATTCTATCTCGCGCGCGAGTTCACGGAAATATTACATATAAATAATTTATATTTAAGAACATATTATAAAAAAAAATAAGCAAATAAAAATAACTTAACACAAACTTTTGTTATTCATAGTGTAAAAAATGAAGAAAATGTTTTGTAACTAATTTTCTACCACACATGCACGAAAACCTCGTATTTTCGTGCGCTTTAAGCGGGGCAGAACTCACAATTTTTAGGTCAGTGAACTTTAGAGGTAAAAAGGAAGTTTTTTACCTCTATTGTTCACTAACTTCAAAACTGTGAGTTCTGCCCCGCTTAACGCGTACGAAACACGATTTTTTCGTACATATGTGATAGGAAATAGCATATGAACCTCGGGAGGCCGAGTTTTTGTCTCGCACAATGTTCTCCAAACTTGTTTCGAACTCGTTTTTCGAACATTTGTGCTCGACAAAAAAACACTTCCTTCCCTCCCTTGATGCATAATATACTATTTTGTTGCCTGCCCCCGACCAACAGGCTGGCATCAAGCTTTCACGAGAGTTGTTAAACAGAGGGGTTTCTGAATAGACGTGTGTTAGTGCATATGTATGTAAGCTAGGCTGTATGGGTGTATCCGTGTGAGATGAGTCATAATTGCGATTTCGGTGATTGCGTAATTGCGAAAATTAGGATTTTTGAATAATAGGGATATGAGTAATTGTGATAAAATTCTATGATCGTGAGAAGACAAATGGAATTTATGTAATGAATATCCTGTTATTGTTATAATCAGCTTTTTGTCGATGAATAAGAATGGTGAAATTCTTTTATTGATTGCGCAATGGAGAGTCTATCAACCCTTTTTATAGCAAGTGATTCTTACTAAAGGAATTTTGTTTTGGTGAGTAAAGCAGTAGTTTCATTTTTGTAAAATGTTTTATGAGTAATCTTTCTGTATTTAAAGAGGACTACTCGAAAAAATTTTCATCATTTATAAAGTTTTACTCAATGGTGTATAGTGTGAAGAAAGGAAAATTGGAGTGTCGAATAAACCGTCTTTTAAACCAGATACGTGAATTAAAAGACTTAGTGCAATATTTCCAAGATTCTTGTAAGTTAATAAGACATTTTGAGAAATTAAATATCAGTAAAAATAAGTTTCAATAAATTGAGCAATGTTGGTTTAGGCAAGCACTATTTGCCAACAAAAAAAAATGAATGAATTAGTTGTAAATCAGGTATAGAACATATCGGACATAAAGCTTGTAAATACAAAATTTGATCCTGGAGTCGTTGCAGAAATTGAAAAACAGTTTATGTATTTTTACCAAAGAGAATTGCAGAGGCGTTTTCTGAAGTCGATAAGTTATTACAAGATTTAAAGAAATTATCTGTGAAACAGAAATTATCTTTAAAACATTTGGGAGGCAAACAAAATTTATTTGAATTTGTAAAACTATGACTTGTATGCCAAAAACTGAACTAATTTCTTCGAGTTCATTTAACTTGAATTCTTCATTTACAAAACAACTTACAATAGGAGCTGAATTTACACCCAACGGAGAGTTAACCAGTGTTCTAAGATTTGTGTCAAGCCATCCACGAAGAAATATTTCTTTTAAGAGTCAAGATTAGACAATTTTTAAAAAATATATTAGTTTTATGTCAAAATATTTTAACGGCAAGGAAACTACTCAGTTAATAAAATGTGGGAATTTTAATATACAATTTGGAACTTTACATGGAGAAAATACAATAGCACTGAATGATAAAAGAGACAGAAATTTTTACTATCCATTTATGCTGAAGCAAGGTTCCTTTGAAATTTTAAAGCAGCTTGTTCCATGTATTGACCAGCGATTTGAAGAATTAAGTCTTGTAAGATTAAAAGAATTGTATAATTTTATTGTAATTTTTATTGCAGACAATCTAAAATGTAAAAAAAAATTAGTAAAAAAGAAGAAATTGAATTTTTTTTTAAAATAAAATACTTTTTTAAGTATTTTTTCAACTAAATAAATATTTGAATTTTTAAGTTTAGAAAGTTTCCTGCTCATAAAAACTACCAGAAATGAGATTTTCCTGGTAATCTTTGAGATGATATGTTACTGGTTCAGTATTTTTTACATGATTTTAAGTGAAAATTTCTGTAGTCCAATTTGGAGTATAGCCTTTTTCAAAAATGTGTTTAAATTTACTTATACGTACTTTTTCTCCTACTTTAAATTTAAACTTTCTTTTTATTAATGCAAAATTTTTTCTTTTATAAATATTAATTAACAATTGTTTTTCATTTTGAGTTGTTACATCTTTCGGCTTCATTTTAATAGTTCGATGTATTGTATTCTTATAAGAAGAAATTAAATCGGCTAAAATGTCTATCCACTTGTAATTTCCAAGTAAACTAAATTGTATCACATTTTACTTTTTAACGTTCGATTAAATCGTTCACAAATTGACGCTTTTAAATTAAAATAAGTAGAATACATATATTAATATTGTAATGTTTCACAAGATTTTCAAAATGTGAGTTATAAAATTCTTTTTCTTTATCCACATGTAAATTTTTCGGTATGCGCCTTTTTTTAAACACAGATTCCATTGCCGCAGTCACATCTTCACCTTTCTTGGATTTTATAGGAACAGCCCTAGGCTATGTATGTTAAGGTCCGGGAATCATTTCTCATTGAAATATATTGTTTTTCAGTTAATTTTAAACGACACATATTTTTCCGATTTGGTAAAAAAAAATTTTTAACGAAGTTATGCGGATTTCAATTTTTTAAGTTGAAAAGTCAGATTACGAGAAAATAACATTAAAATTTTTTAAAATTATGATTATTTTCTATAAGAATTTATTGAAGTCCCGCTTCCTAGGGAAGAATAAAAGAAATTTTCTTTTCAAGAAAAGAAAATTTAAAGTTTTTTTAAACCCTCTACTAGATACAACAAAAGTCCAAATAGAAAAAATGTTCCTCTTAAAAAGTAGAGTAAAAAAGTCTTATGGCTTTTACCTCGAACTTACGAATCTTTCGAATTATTATTTATAACACGAATTAAATCAATAAATTTTGCATTTTGGCAAGTATAATTTATACTTACAAAAATTCAAAACATTTTTTCTCCATTTTTTTACTACTTTCTAATTTTTATGGTTATATAATTTAAAAGAAAATTTTTTGCATTTCTGCAAGTATAATTTTTACTTGTAAACATGGGGCAAAATTCCTGAACTGTCCAGGTCAAAAAATAGAGTTTATTCAAACTTTGCTAAAATGTTTCCATTGTTAGTGGAAGTGTAAATACCAAATATTTTTTAATTCCATGAAATAGTTTTTGAGTTACACTGTTTTAAAATTTTGATTTTTTTTTAAATGTATTTTTTTAAATTTATTATATTTCTAAGTAGATTGCATAAAAGTTAACATATATATAGTGATTTTTAAAGCTTTTTTTACTGGCTATTCGATGATAATAAATGTTTTTTGTAAAAAAAAATTTGACCTTTAAATTCAAGGTCAAAGTGTTAATTTGATTGTATCTCGAAATCGGAGTTTTAGAAAAAAATTTAACCTGTCTCAATGGAAAGCTTGACTTTTTTCCTATAAGATATGTAAAAAATTAGAGTGGAACGCTAAATACTTTTGTCAAAAATACATCTTAAATACCCGCGCGAGTAACTAGTGGTTTCTCGAGCGCGCGCGTGTATTTGAGATGTATTTTTGACAGAAGTATTTAGAGTTCTACTCTAATTTTCACATATCTTATAGGAAAAAAGTCAAGCTTTCCATTGAGATAGGTTAAATTTTTTTCTAAAACTCCGATTTCGAGATACAATCAAATTAACACTTTGACCTTGAATTTAAAGGTCAAATTTTTTTTTACAAAAAAACATTTATTATCATCGAATAGCCAGTAAAAAAGCTTTAAAAATCACTATATATATATGTTAACTTTTATGCAATCTACTTAGAAATATAATAAATTAAAAAAAATACATATAAAAAAATCAAAATTTTAAAACAGTGTAACTCAAAAACTATTTCATGGAATTTAAAAATATTTGGTATTTACACTTCCACTAACAATGGAAACATTTTAGCAAAGTTTGAATAAATTCTATTTTTTGACCTGGACAGTTCAGGAATTTTGCCCCACATGCAAAATTTTTAATAATTCGAAAGATTTGCGAGATAGAGATAAAAGTCATAAGACTTTGTTACTCTACTTCTTAATAGAAATTTTTTTTTTATTTGGACTTTTGTTGTATCTAGTAGAGGGTTTAAAAAAACTTTGAATTTTCTTTTCTTAAAAAGAATTTTTTTTTATTCTTCCCCAGGAAGCGGGACTTCAATAAATTCTTATAGAAAATAATCATTATACTTCCAGAAAGTAGTACAAAAATCGAGAGAAAAAAAAGGTGGGGTTTTGGAGAAAATCTAATTTTTTTTTTTTCGAAAAAATGCCGCCATTTTGTTAAATTTGAAAATATTTTTAATTCTCTTATGGAATTTAAAAGAGCATGAAAGCCTTAATATGTGTCGTCTAAAAATGTCTGAAAAACAATATATTTCATCAACATACAATAATAGTGATGAAATTCGTATAACCGAACAGAATGAAGACCACTGTCTACTTTTAAGCAAAAGTTTGATTCATGTAAATGGGGCAAAATTTCTCAAGTGTACCAATCGAAAAAATGAAAATGGCTAATAAAGGCTAATGTTTGCACAAAATGTAGTATTCTATGTCAGTACTCAAACCACCAATTATTATAAAATTCTAATGATTAATTACTTTGTTAGCATTCATTTATTTAAAATACTTCAAGTTATGCTTGTTATATCCGGAATTTGATAAGCTTTACGTTAGTATGCCGAAAATTATCGAAAGTTTAATTGTTTGTTCAATATTTCATTTTTACTAATTTTTTACTAATTTTTATTAATTTCCTAATTAATAATTCAAAAATAAAGAAAAAAGACATTTACTTTATAGCGTGTATTGAAAGTGCACATAGTAAGCTTTATTTTAAAAGAAAAAAAAAGAAAAAAAATTGTCTTTTTTCAAAAAAAGTAAAAAAAAAAATTTTGAAAAAATAGGTTAAATTTTTTAAATTTTTGCACCGTTGAAAAGAGGAGGAAAAAACCTTTCGAAAACATACAGGTCAATTTTTTTGTCAACCTTGTTGCATAATAATTATGATCAGTGGCGTGCGCAAATGAATCCAAAATGCTGAATTGGGCCGCTGGTATACGATTATTTTTTGGTCACTTGAGGCCTTAGAAAAAAATATGTAGGGCACACGAAACAATTTTTTTGTATAAAAGGCCGCGCGAACAAACTATATTAGGGGTTTCAGTCGGCTGAGACACCCCAAATCAAAAAGTCTGCGCACGCCACTGGTTATGATTTTTCAAAAAATACCCTTTTCACACATTACCAGAATCTTCAGCCCCCCCCCCCCCCTACTACAATTTTCATTAGAATTTCATAATAATTGGTGGTTTGAGTACTGACATAGAATACTACATTTTGTGCTAATATTAGCCCTTTTCATTTTTTCGATTGGTACACTTGAGAAATTTTGCCCCAAATGGAAAACTGGTAAAAAAAGATGGAACACCAGTAGCAAATACAAGTTTAATTTCTAATGGTATTTGTCACTTATTTGAAGAAGCAGAGTATGAACTAAACGGTGTAGAGGTTGATAAAAATAAAAATGTTGGTCTTACAAGTTTAATGAAAAATTATGTTTTGCCTGATGCGAGTCAAAATAAATTTCTGGAAAATGATGGTTGGTTGGAATTTAATGAAGATGCAACATTTCATAATGCAGAAGGGTACTTTGATGTTTGTATACCACTAAATATAATTTTCGGTGTTGCTGAAGATTATCAAAAGATCATTATTAAACATGAACTCATTTTTACAAGATCAAGAACAGACTCAAATGCAGTTTTACAAACAGCACCTGTTGAAAATTTTAAAATTATAATTGAAAAAGTTGAATGGTTATTACCATATATAAAATTGTCAGATGCTCGAAAATTTAAATTATTGAAGTATATTGAAAAGGATCCATCTATTCCAATAAGTTTTCGAACTTGGGAATTGTATGAGTATCCATTATTTCCACTTACGCCAAAGCATATTTGTAGTGTAAAACCTTCAACACAGTTGGAAAAACCTAAATTTATTGTTTTAGGATTTTAGGAAAACAGAAAAAATACTACAGTGAGAAATTCAAGTTATTTTGATCATTGTAACATATCTGATGTAAAGTTATTTTTAAATTCACAATGTTATTCATATGGAAATATGAATCTTAATATTAATAAAAACCAGTATTCTACTTTGTAGGAAATGTTTAATAACTTTCAAGCTGCATATTATGGAACAGAATCACAGCCAATTTTAACGAAAAAACAATTTTTGGAATACGCACCATTAATTGTTATAGATTGTTCTAAACAAAATGAATCACTTAAAAGCGGACCAGTAGATATCCGTTTAGAATTTGAATCAAAGAACAATTTCCCTGCGAATACTTCCGCCTGTTGTTTTATTTTGCATGACAGAATTGTTGAATATAAACCAATTAGTGGAATTGTAAAAAAATAGTATAAATTTAACATTTTGAATATTATTAATTTTTTATTAGCTTTTAGAATTATTATTAATTATTAATAAATGAAAACTGTAAATTCATTATAAATTTTGAACAAAAAAGATCGATAAAGCGCAAAGAGTGTTCAAGAGTTCTTCTCTTAATATATTGGTACGCGTGGAGACTAAAGGTTCTTTTAAAGTAAACTGTGTGAGATTCGTGTTCAAGAGAAAAAAATGTCTGGGGAAAAGAAAGACTTGACATTTATTGAAGAAGAAACAAAAATTCAACCTACCAGATTGGTGAAAACCTTTGATGATCTTTTTCCTTTAACTTACTATTCCGTCTCTGATGTAGAGAGAATTGGAGAAGATATAGTTGTAGAAATTGATAAGGAATTCTTTATCTATTTATCACAGGATGTAGTGAAAGAAATAAACCCTGAGCTGTTTAAGCGATTAAAAAATATAGCTGATCAAGATGATTTATATATGATGTTCACAAATTATCTATTACGCGATGTAGATTTAGGTTATTTTCTATGCAAAATAAAATAAAATTGTAAGTGTGAGGGTGAAAAAAGTATATAAACTTATTGTGTAATCGTAAAATGCTCAGTAGTGTTCAAGATGCAATACGTAGTTGATGTGCAAGGATTTAAATTACCGATTAACAAATTTATTTTAAAAGAATTAGCTGCTGCTTCAGTAAATAATGACGTAATTCCATTTAATATAGTTTTTCAATCTCCTTGTTCCTGGAAGTGCATTCCAAGCAAATATAAATGCATCAATCGTTGGTTAGAAAATAAGTTTCATGGTATTTCTTGGAATAATGGTGATATACCTTATGTTTTTGTTAAACAAATGTTACACAATATGTTTAAAAATGTAAAGACAATTTATGTTAAAGGATCTGAGAAAAAAAATTGGTTAACAGATTTCATCGATACAAATTGTACTCAAATTATTGACATGGACGATTTGAATTGTCCATCAATAAAGAAAATCACAAGATATATCATTTGTTAAAATTTGTTAAAAGCATACCATGAAAAAAATCTTTTATATGCGTTCTAAGAAATGTTATGAACTTAAAATCTTAGTTATGTAAGGAAAACTAGCTGGTTTAGTATGTACATAATATTTTGATATGAATGAAAAATATTTTTAGTGTAAAATTAGTGTTTTCTCTTTAAAATATTTATAATCCTATTATATATTATATTCTACTCAAGAAATGTTAAAAATAAAATTGAATTTTCTACAAATTTTTTTTTTTTTTTTCTAAAAAATATATTTAGTTTTATTACTTCAAAATGATCAAAAATTTTATTTTTACTTTATTGTTTGTGTAAAGCATAATAATAATAATAAATATTAGGTTACGAAATGACTTTTTAAAATTCTTTTTAAAAACATATTTTATTTTGTTTTCACTAATTCTAACAAAGATAAATTTTTTTTATAAAAGTAAAATTTTAATTAAAATTTAATTTAATAAACGTATGAATTTTATTAAATGTATAATGAGTGAATGAATTTTTTTATTACAAAAATATTTTAATTAGGGAAGAGTGTCCATCAATGCACCAGTTTTTTCAATGAACCATTTCAATTTTCTCAGAAACAATTTAATATAAATTCTCTTAATTTAAAATATAAATGAAGTTTGCGTAAACACACTACGTCCATAAATTTGAGACGTGTGGATTCATTCTTTACAGAGAAAACTAAAAAAACCCTGTTTTTGATGCACTAAAGAAAAAATTTACCTAAAATATAAACACGTTTTTAATTGAAATAAGGTAATTTAAAAATTAATGTACTTACGATTTAATTTGTTTTGTGCCTTAACTACAATATTCTAATGAGATAAAGATTTTGAAATATTGGATTAAGTTATAAAAAACCATTTTTGTTGCAAATGTCATGTTGATTAAATTTACAGGGGAACAATGAACCACCTGGAATTTCAGTGTATTTTCGATTTCCAAAGTGGTATGCCTGATTATAAAACTAGGCATGCGTACAGCATGTTACAGTGACTGTTATCAGTACTTTTCTCAACATAGCAAAACTAAAATGCCATTTTAGCTAGTTAACTTAAATTTGAGGTATATTTATGTTATACATTATCAATTAAAAAGTGTTAAGTAATAATTTTTTATAGTATTTGATAGAAAATAAGTTTTTTTACAAAGTGAAAATTGCAATATTATTATTGTTAAACATTTTTAGTGTTTTTATAGAGGTGGTTGATAGTGTACCCAGGTTGTTGAAAATGAAAATAGCATGTTAGATTAGAAAAACCCTAAATTTTATTATTTAATCAAAATAAATCGTGTATAATGTGTGTGCATTACCTAGAGAAGTGTTATAGTTTTATATTGATTCAAAGAAGTGCTTGAAATTGGTGAAATTGAATAAGTACTATGACCATGAAAAAAACCCGGTACATTGATGGCCACTCTCCCCTGTCTTCTTTTTTCTCATCTCTCATCTTCACAGACAGGGCCAGGGGTTCGTCTATAATCATTATTTCATCATCTGTTGTATCTCCACTTTTCTCTTCTTCCTCTCCATTTTCACTTATTGTTTTCGTTATTATTATTACTTCTTCATCAACGCCTGCTCTATTTTTCGTTTCTTCTCCTATTTTCTCATCATTGTTCGTGTTTGATTCCTTTGCTGTATTTTTATCTTCCTCATCTAAGTCTGTTATTTTCTCAATATCGACTTCTGAGTCTTCCTCGCTATCAAGTATAATTTCATCAATTATATTAACCTCATCCGGTTTTTTAAGAACAATGTCCAACAACCCGCAATTGACCTTCACTTTAGGGCTGCTTTCATCTTGGCTGTTAATTACATCGAAATCGAAGTCGTTTCCAATCAAAGTGTTTATATCTGATCGTCGTTGCAAAAGAAAAGAATAGTTCGCAACACTTTTCACCTCTGCGACGATTCCGTTATGCTCAAAAGAATATTTGTCTCCATCCATTGGTGCGTCGTTGAATAAGTTATATCTTCTAACACCTGCTGCTATAATGATAAAATTTACCAGAGTTGGAAGGTATGAACATTGTTCCAACCACTCTCTTGGGACGTGGAAAAACAATCTAAATCCCGTATAAAGTTCTTCACACTGGAACAAAAAACAAGATTTTATTATTAATTATAACAATAATTACATTATTAATCTACTAATTTGATTTTATTAAAGTAATAAAATTTCCATTTTATTTAAATTAATAATTAATTTTATTATTTAAAATTTTTTTATTAAAATATATAGTAGAAAAAGCACTAATATATTAATTAATGACATTTTTGTTATTCCAGTTATTAAAAGACTTTTTCACTAAATCAGATTTGGAGAGCATTATACATCTTATAATTTTATTAAAAAATTAAAAACGAATTGATTTAAATTAAAAATTCAATAAAAAATTTGATCAACTTTATTAAAATAAAAAAATGAATAAAATTATTAGATATTATTATTATTATTAAGATGATTTATCAAAAATTCGTAGAAGTTTAAATCTGTCCTCCTGATCCAAAAGCCATTTGTCATAAGGTAAACGCAGGCCCTTACATCGTTAAATGTCATATAGACCGGACACCGAGAAGATGCTTCTCCATTGAAAATATTTCTCGCTCTTACGGCGAGCCCAACAATGCCGATTTCTTCAAATTCTTTTTGGATACTCTTTATCAAGCACCTTCGTGGTGCTTGGATGACAACTTCCATTGTCACGTATCCTTCCATTTCAAAAAACTAAAAAACAAGAATAATCGTTTTAAAGTTTTATTTAAAAGATTAGTACTGAAAAAATGAAATAATTGTAAAACATATTTAACCCGGTTAGCATAAGGTGAAACTTCGTAACACGGAGCGTAAGGTAGTGTATTTTTTACCCTGTAAAAATTTTCTACTTGTATATTAAAAAAAAGCTTGAAATCTTGGAAATTTTTTACCATATTTGTTTTATATTATCTGTTAATGCAATTTATTAATTTTATGATAAATTTTCATTTGTTTAAACAATTTATTATTGCAAAATTGTAACAATTCCATAACCAATATAGAGAAAAGTGAATTTCTATAAACTTGTAAGCTTTTATTGGCATTACTTATTATTAAATAATTAAAATAAATAAGAAATTTAGTTAAATTTGTTACAACAGTTATTTAACATTGTTTAAACAAATAATTGTTGTTATCTATTAACTTTTTTCTCATTGCACCTAGAAAGGTGCATTTTTTTTCTAATTTTTGAAGTTGATTATAATAGACGGCAAATATTAATGTTGAATCGTTATTTTATCAATTGTTTAAACAAATAATTGTTGTTATTTATTAACTTTTTTTCTATTGTACTGAGAAAGATGCAGTTTTTTCTATTTTTAGAATTTATGAAGCTAAGTATAACAAACGACAAATATTAAGTTCAAAAATTGTAAAATTAGAAAAAAACTGCATCATTTTAGATGCAATGTCAAAAAAGTTAAAAATAACAACAATTATTTGTTTAAACAATTGATAAAATAGCGATTCAACATTGATATTTGTCATTTATTATAATTAGCTTCATAAATTGTAAAGTTAGAAAAAACTGCATCTTTCTAGGTGCAATAGGAAAAAAGTTAATAAATAACAACAATTGAAATAGAAGATTTCGACATTACCGGCAAAGCGACATCTACACGTTCGATGCCTATAAGCTCTTGGTTTGAGTTACAGATGGTAAATTTTAAATTTAAATTCGAATGGTTTTTCGAATTTAAATTACTTATAAAATTTTTGTTCTGAAAAAATAAGTCGTGATAGAGCACACCGTGCATTTGAGAGGACTCGAACCCCTACCAATGGCCGCCTTTCCGGGGACTTACACCCTATTAGTGCATTGTAGCATCATCACGACTTATTCATGAGTTTGTAGAAAGGAGAATCTTCCCAAAAATTATAAATTATTTATTTTATTTGCTTATTTTATAATACAAACCAAGAAAAAAAGATTAAAAGAAGGAATTTAATGTAGAATAAAGTATAATTTTAAAATTTAATTATTATTAGGTTATTAACGCAAAACTTTGTATTGGTTTTGTTAATTTTATTTAATAGATAAATCATATTCGGAAATTAAAGAAGAAAACTTAAAGGGAATATATTTGAAGCAAATAGCAAAATAGATCACATCAAGTAGGTCAATGAACTTTGTTTTTGTTTATTTTCAGAATTTAAAGTAGAGGTTTGATCAGAAATATATATCTATTATTTGTAATTTATTTAATAATGCTAGATAAAAGTTTAACTGTATTAATGTTAATTTTATTTCATTTTTATATTTTTTATATTTTTTTTAATATCATAAAGTCAATGATGATCTCCCTAATGCTTGTTATATTATTTAACAAGTATTATAACTGAGATTATTAATGTTAACAAAATAAAATTTTGATTTAATTTAATTTAAAAGTCGAGCAGAAATAGAATAGAAATTGTAAAGATAGTAATTAAAAGTCAATTTAAATTTAGTATGCATAATATTTTAAAAGATAGATAATTACTACAGGTGGCATATATCAATATTTTCCTTTTAAATTTAAAATTTATGGGTTTAAATGCCCATAATTTGGACTACTTTCTATCTCACTCTAAATTCTTGCGATAATAGTAAGCATATGAACCACTTTCTTAGAAAATATTAAATATTGTAAATCCCCGGAAGGAACAGAGATAGGAAGTATGCCTCATGTTGTAACAAATTTAACTTAATTTCTTATTTATTTTAATTATTTAATAATAAGTTATGCCAATAAAAGCTTAAGTTTATAGAAATTCTCTTTTCTCGATATTGGTTTTGGAATTGTTACAATTTTGCAATAATAAATTGTTTAAACAAATGAAAAATTAATCATAACAATAGTAAAATGCATTATTTACCTTTAGTTAACAATTATAATTAATTACCCTAATGATTTTAACTTTTTTTTACAATATGCGAAAAACAAAACATAATATGAATAAACGAATTCAGTGAAACAATATGCACTAATTGTTTTAAACATAATTCAAATAAAAAATTATCTTAAAAAATCTTTAAAAAATAATAGGAATGAATCAAATGTCAATCAAAAAATTATTATTCTTAATACTCTAAGTTGGATATTAAATTTTTATTAGAATCGTTAACAGTTAAATTTATTTAATATCATAATAATAATATTGAATAATATTATTTAAATAATTTTCCATATAAAGAAGATAATTAAAGAAAATCTTGACAGAAAAACGAATAAAAAAATACCTATCAAAAGCAGAAGAAAAAATTTATAAATTTTGAAAAAATAAGATACAAAATAGAAATGAAACAGTTAACGAAAAAGTGAAATCTCTTAGAAATTTTTTAAGAAATTAAAAAGATGGTATTATTATTATTAATATGTAAAATAATTAATATTAATTAATTTACATTTAAATTTGAATTATTTGAATGTTTGAAGAAATCGAAATGTAAGTTAATAAATTGATTTTTGGAATTTATTTAAATTATTATAATGACTTTAGGATATAAACATTTCATACCAGACATTTTTGCTACCCGGCAAGAAGGCCAAAATTGAAAAAAATTAAAAAGTTGGATCGCGTCAATGGTACAGTGAGAATTATTCAATCTTTTTAAATTCCATTTCTTGCCTATTATTTTGTATTCTCTACTGTGATAGAGTTTTATGGAAAAATAAATCACTATCAATTCCCTGTTAATATTTCGATAATTTTTTAATTATTTTCAATTCCCTTTTAGTGTTTTAGTATTCTAATCTTTTCAATTATTTTCAATTCCCTTTTAGTATTTTAGTACTTCAATCTTTTTAATTATTTTCAATTCTATTTAAAATAAAGGAGTTACGACTTAAATATCTCAAAAGTTTAATGGATATTACAGTCGAAGTGGCTGGGTGGACAGAGAGTCCGTCTCGTGCGTTGAAAATTCGAGTTCGAATCTGCGCAACGATGGATTTTTTTTCTATTAAAAACTGTAAAGTATAATGGAAAATAATTAAATTTAGCTAATTTTCAGTAGTTTACAAGAAATACAAAAGAATAGGCAAGAAATGGAATTCATAAAAATTGAAAAAATGCAATTTTCTTCAATTTCGGGCTTCTTGCCGGGTATGTTTGTGCCAAAAATTTGTAGATCGAATTTTAAACTTTTCTATTTGTTTAATTATTTAAATTCCATAAGAATCTACTAATTTTTGAGATTTTTTAAATTTGTGATTTCTTACATACTTTTTACATGTTTACATTTTTTTTATTAAAATTATGATTTTAATGGAAATGACCCGGTGCTTTTAATCATGATTTAAATCAAACTGCTTTAAATTAATTCCTACTCTGATAAATATATGAATATATAACTAATATATAATATATAAATATAATTAAACGTAAATACAAAACTATAAATTAATAATTAAAAACTATTAATTGTTTAAAATATGTTACAACTTTTTCAAGTTTTATAAAACTTTGCAGTTACTAGGTCCTTCAAAATAAGACCGTTCTTTTTCGATGCCTCTTCGCGCGGATAAATGGTATTCAAAAGCGTTTATGTATAAAAAAAAATTGTTAAATATTCTAAAAAGTCGATTTTTGTTGTTAAGTAATTATGCCAATTTGCATGTAATTTGAGAATATGCTTAATTACTCGGTATATCAATTTTTAGTTTTTTTTCACGGCGTAACAAATGTTGTCGGCAGTTAAAACTTGTTGACCTTTTAGTTTTTTATTGAATAAAAGTCTCGAGTACTCGAACTTTTATGATAGAAAAATACAATTTTGCAATATTTCAGTACTTGAAACTTTGAAAGCGTTTTTCTCAAAACTATATTTTTCAAGTCGGGCGACACATTAGCGCCTACAATTTTTAACCGATCTTGCTCAAATTTTAACTGTAGCTTCATAAAGACATTTTCAAGTGAACTACGTAGGATTTTTTCGAAAAATTAAAATTTGCCAATTCTGTGGTTGATTTTCAAGCAATTTTTCTATCAAAATTCGTATTTTTTCTTAATATTGACGCCATTTTTTTTTAAATCAATATTTCTTAAAAATCATACGTAGTTCAGTAGCTTTTAGCATCTTGTTTCAAAATGATTTTGGGGTTTTGTTCTAGATTAAAAATTACGACCTGTAGTATGTCGCCCGTGCAAGGTCCACGAAGATAAGGGGTTTAAACTAATCAGCAACTGTGCCGCCATTTTTATTTTAAAAAAATGTTTTAATGTATTTTTACATACTTTAAGCTATGTTTTTTTATGTGTAAAAACCCAGACCTTAATAAATTTTATAGCTTTGTTACAAAAAATTCAGAAAAATGACTATACTTTTACTGCGCGCAAGGTAGTATTACCCCTTGTTAAATGTTTTCCACATTTGACAAGCATGCTCATAATCATTCTTTGATATATTTGAATTATTCAGTTTTGAAAAAATGCTCCTATTGGTGGCAATTTAGTTTCTTCCAATTTTCGCCAATTGTCAATAATATATAGAAAAACGCCCTTCCTAATGAGTAATTTAAATTCATCAATATTATTGCATCTTCAGGGTTGAATGAATTTTCACAAATATGACAAATTTCTGCAGTTTCAAATTCTAATTCTAGTTGAAAAAATAAAGTTTCTATTGGAACTATATTTTTTATATATGAATCAATTAAATCAGCAATTTTTATTAATTTATTCATGAACCACGAAATGCAGTTCTCCCCTCTATAACATTCAAATTTTGACAGACAATTATTAAAATCACATTTTAAAAAAAATGCTACACTGTGATATACCTATGTTTAGTACATGCTCCAGATATTTTGCTAGTACATGAAGGCTCTAAAATACTTTCTATATCTGCATAAAGTGCAAATGGCACCTTTTCTTTAAATCTGAAATTCTTAAAGTTTAATATACTCTCTTCGTTGCTAGGCAAAATAACCTAACATTTGTTTAAATTTATACAACCAGTTTTATGTTTAATTAATGAATTTTCACAATTAAATTGACATAAGCATCTGTCACATAACCATGTTCGACCTTTATGTTTTGTAATTTGTGATTTTACCAATCGTGACAAACTACGAATCTATGAAAAATGATAATTATTTGGAAGATTAATTATGTGGTCGTTTTCATATGTTGCAGAAGAAGGTTCTGATCTTTCAGTCATTAATAAATTAATATTATTTTTTTGGAAAAACTTTTACTTAAATAAAGAGGGACATTCTCTTGTATATTGTGAGCAACGGTTTCTAATCCATAAATATTTATTCTTAAACCATTTTTTTCAAATTTAGGCACATCTCTTAAGGATATAGGAAAATTTATTCCTTTATACTTTAAATTATTTTTAAAATGAGGATAAAAACTAGTAATATTTGCATTATCTTTGACAAGATATAAAGCTGCCATTATTGACCACAGAAAACATTTTTCGTCTCCATTTTTAATATTTACAACTGCATGCTTGTCTTTTATAAATTTTGGAAGTGTCGGATCTTTTGAACAACCTACTTGAATTGGAGCATGTCTGTTAAAATTTACCATTAAATTGAAAATCTCTTTTAATGACCACCCTAATTTATTTTTATTAAATTCCTTAACTTGTTGAAGAATATATTCATTCATTTCATTGAGAATTGAATCAAAGTCTGAAGAGGGTAAAACAATTTCATTTTTCGTATTAAAGGATTTTTTTCTTCTATATAATCCCCACTTTCCAAGGTTTCGAAATAACCTATGAGTACCAAATTTACTTTTAAACTACTATTTTGTTTTAAAGCATTTTTTAAACGAGATTTTACTAAGGATGTTGATTCTTCTAAAAAGTTAAGTAAATCAGTACGTTTTAAATTAATAACCGTTCCAGTTCTAACTCTATTTTCAAATGCCGATTCTAAATTTTCCCACTTTACTCTTCTTTTTTTTTCTGCAATGCCTTTACCGACTCTTTGGATTTCTTTAAATTTTTGATTTAAGCTTTTTAATATTGCAACGGTTGTTAAAGTTCTTTTTCTCTTACTTACGTTGATGAATTTGGATCTTAAAATTTTATTTAAAAGACGAATATTTCCCTCTCCTAGTTTAATCTATTTTTCCGATTCACGTAAAAATTTATTTTTATATTTAACGTTTTTCAGTATATTATAGACACTTTCTATAATATCAATTAGTTTTTTAAAATCTATATAATCTATTTCTTTTCTGTTTAAAAAACACTCGAACTATATGCTATGAAGTACGTTCTTTAATTGTAACTAATAATTCAGCACACCCTTATTTTATATTATTTTTCAAGGTCATATAAAAAGAGACAAAGACAATTTTTTTACATATTAGTATTAAAATTAATTCCATCACATTCTTTTCTCATGGTCTGAAAGAATGATATCATGCGTTGACCAATAGTCAAAAATAAATATCGGTGAAAAAGAAAACATCCTCAATTTTATGATAAAGACATATGGTATCTTAAACAAAACAATTTTTGGTCATTTTTAGATTAACCCATTTCCGATTTCATCTTATAATAACTTCTTTCTTCTTCTCTTACTGTTCACACATGTTTACATAAAACTGTATACAGTAATAAATTAATTTGCCTAAGCTTAAAACAAAACAATTTTTGCGCATTTCAGAGAAAGACATTCCGATTTAGTCTTATAATAACTTCCTGTCCACAAAGTTTTTAGATAAAACTGTATACAGTAATAAATTAATTTGCCAAAGTTTTAAAACAAAACGATTTTTGCTCATTTCATATAAAGACATTCCGATTTAGTCTTACAATAACTTCCTGTTCACAAAGTTTTAGGTAAAACTGTATTCGTTGACAAAGGACTAAAGATTGCATTCTTTTCTCACGATCATAGAATTTTATCACAATTAGGGGAGACTGGGGCTGAACGTTAAATTTTTGGAAAATATTTTTTTTGAAGCACTAAATCCCCAAATCCATATACGTAAACTCATGTACCTTCTAGATAAATTTGTGCTCAACAAGTTTTCATAATATTTTTTCCTATTTTTTTTTCATAAATTTATGTTTCAGCTGTTTTTCCAAACTTCAGTTTTTTTTAACTTTTAGCCCCATGGCGGGGCTAAATATACTTGACTATACCTTTCTCTATCCAATTCACAGAAACACTCAGATATAGAGAATTGATAATTAAAGATGGCGCTTACGCCGTATTTGCAATATTGAGGTTTATTTTATAACTTGGTACCCGGACTCCATCCGGCGAGTGAATCCTTTGGCAATACAAAAAAATACTATCATTACATAATTTAAATAAAGTATTATTAACATAGATGCTTGGCCTAAAAGAATTTTTCAATATTTTCGCGATTTGATGATAAATACTGGAGTAGAATCTATATGGTCCGTTTCATTCAGATAAATCGGGAAAATTACTATACCAGGCCTGCACAAGAGAGCAGGTTGGGAGCACGCGTCAGGGGAAGCGTTCTCCCACCATGCGTACGTTCCACCCTTCCCTCTGCCTCTCTTACTTCCGCACATGCCTATCTGTCCGCATGGTAGGAGACCACTTCCCCTTACGCGTGCTCCGGAGCTGCTCGCTTGTGCAGGCCTGCACTAACCAGTGCTTGGTTTCTACGGACACATGGAAACAGTGAATAACCGAAAGAACCTGGATGTGCTACTTTATAGTAAAGAAAGCTTTGTTTCGTTTCTGTTGTACTTTGTTTCTTCAGAAGAATAATGTGTAAAGCAGCTTTAATAGTAAAACTAGATTTTCAAATAAGACAAAATTAAATCCTCGTATAGCAAAACATAAAAATAGCTCTGCTCATTGTTCATCATTTCTTGAATGGAAATCTGTAGAACACTCTTTGAGAAATGTAAGATTACTTTGTGATCGTCTCCAAAAACAAATTTATGAAGAAACTAAAGTATATAAAAATATACTCGAGCTCATTAATGCAATAATACAAACAGTTGCACAAGAATATTTAGCATTCAGAAGAGATGGAGAATCAATTACTGAAGTTTCTTATCCAGGAAATTTTCTCGCTTTTTTAAAATATGTAAGTAAATTTGATCCTGTAATGAAAAATCATGTCTCTTCTGTATCTACCAATCCAGGAAATCTGTCATATTTTTCACCCAACATTCAAAAGAAAATTAATTTATTATTAGGAAACAAAGTGAGGAAATCTATTATTTCGTCTTTAAAAGATGCGATTTATTACATCATTCCGTTTGATTCCACAACAGTTTGCAGTCACGAAGAGCAAATATCTTAAATCGTGAGGTTCGTTGAAGTAAAACAAAATTCCGTTTAAATTAAGGAATCATTTATCGATTTTATCCCTCTTAAAATAAGTAATGCAGAAGAAATAACAAATGAAATCATGAAAAACCTAGAAAATGATGGTCTAGATTTGAATCACTGCAGAGGTCAATCTTACAATAATCAAGAAACAATGGCCGGTGTTTATACAGGAGATCAGCAACGAGTTTTGAATCTTAATCCGTTAACAAATTTCGTTTCGTGCAGTGATCATTCTCTTAACTTAGCAGGAGTTCATGGGGCTTATATCAATGTTCAGGCATTTACATTCTTTGGAACAGTCGAGCGAGTATATACCTTCTTCTCAAACTCTACTCATAGATAGGATGTTCTGAAAGATTTTGTTAAAATTACTGTCAAACGACAGACGGATACCATTTGAAGTGCTAACGCAAATGCAGTGGATAGTTCTACAATCTATCGACAAGGTTAAAAAAATATTTCAAACTAAAAGGATTAATTTATGCAAAGCGTCAACTTTATTGGCACCATTGACAGATAAATTAAATGAATGGCGAACTACATTATGCGATTCGGTCTTACTAAAGAAATGTAATCTTTTTATAGAAAACAGCTAACAGACAGGAACAGAAATTAGGTTTTACCTCTAAAGGAATACTATTATATATATCCTCATTTAGGTTAGAAGCTTATAAAACTTTTGTGACTGCCTTGAAAATTTTTTTAACGTTGCCAGTATGTGTGGCTTCATGTTAGCGTTCGTAAACTAAAATTGATAAACTTTTATTTTGTTATTCTTCATAACAAAAAATATTTTTTAAGGCTATTATAAACGGGGGAGGGTCAAAACGACCTCTTGCCGTGAGCGCCAGTTTGCCTCGGTACGCCACTGAGAACTTAAGATTGATTTAGAGTTACATAACCTTAAATCCATTTGTTTAATATTTTTAAATTGCTTACTAATTTTTTTTATTATTATTTTTTCTATTGTAATATTACTTAAATATTGTTTCATTTTTTAAAATATTTAAACTTAATGAAAATTAATTAGGGGGGTTAAGCGCTGTTTCTTATTTTGCACAGGGCGTTAAAAGTCTTACAACCGGTCCCGTCTAAAATCGGCTCGTTTGTGCTTGCGGAATACAAAATATCGTAAGCAGAACTGGCAGAAATATTGACCAATTTGTTTACATTGATGTTTGTAGCATGAGTGTCAGCCGAGTGGCCTGCGGCTCCACTTGACTGCCACTCGTGCTACAGTGTGTACTCTAAAGTCGTTCGATTCTTCGATTTTTCACCACTCTTAAAACTTTAAAGTCGTTCGACGCGTACTTAACGATTTCAGAGACGTAGGGATTCAAATTCACTTACAAACGTCTATACTTGAGGCAGTTGGTGCAGAAACCACATATGTCCATTTTTTCGGAAATCACTTTTTTATGGAAAATTTATCTTTAAGTGAAGCTCTAGGATCGAGTAAAATATTACATAAGTTGCAAAACTCTAAACCCTTAAAAAAAAATTATCAAATTTTCGTTTCGTGCAGACACAACACAAGTCCATGATTCCAAGTTGCGCACAAAGATGCTCAATGAATAAAATAATGTTTACTTATAATATTTTTGACATGTTTTAGAGGTTGTTAAATAATTTATTTTAAACAGTTTATATTATAAATAAAATTCACTCAAAACGAGGCAGAAGACAGTAATAGTGAATTATGTGATATTTGTTGAGAAAATGTAGAAAAGTGATTTTTAAAAAATGTTTATTATTTATAAAATGTTAATATAAAGTCTAAAAGTTAATTTATTTTTTTTTTAACCTTATGTTAATTAAAATATAAATCAATCATTTTGAATTTTTAACCTTATGGGTTAGTAGGAAATAATGCAAAAAGCAGAATTTAAAAAAATTCTCATAATTACAAGAAAATCAGTATTTATTGATTCCTCAACAATTTCGGTTTATGGACTTGTGCGGTTTCTGCACCAACTGTCTCACTTGATACTCGGATACACGACGGCACTGACTTCTGACGCGTGTCCATCGGAAAATGAACGACTTTGAAAAATGCTACCTCCCACAAATCAAACAACTTTGGAGGATGAACGACTTCGAAATCAAACGACTCTCGAGTACTCACTGTATTTCAAACATTGTAAGCTTTTGAAATCTCTAGTTACGAACCAAAATCATTAAAAAATGGTGAAAACAACTTTCAACTATTTAAACATTTCCAAAAAAATATAAAAATTCAATAGTTCCTGTAATTAATTAGTTAACAAAAGGCAGATTTTGTCTTAGTAAAAATTTACAAATTGCACTCTACATTATTGTAAACAAAAATTTGTGCTTAGCGTTTTCGTCTTCATGCGCTGAACTGCATTTACCAAAGCTGTTAACTGTTTTTTATAGCTTGAGGTATATAGAATTTAGTTAATAAATTTTTCTTTTAAATACTTTACAAACAATAAAAACATTGCGTCTTTATGATGAGATGACAGGGTGGGGCAACATCTGACGAATCAGAATTGCTATACTGAATGCTGACGTAAAACTCATAGTGGTTTTCTGTGAACCACTAATGAAGTAACTTAAAAAAAAAAAGTTTTATTAATCCAAATACTGATTTTGAAAACAAGGATAAGGCGTTTTTGCCATTTTTTGTTACTGATATTTTCCATACAGTAACTATCAGTTATTAATTTCAACAATATGTCTGAGAAAATAATATATTTTGTATTAAATGTAATGTATTTCAGTTAAGCAGTTTAGCAGTTTAAGCAGTTTAAGCAGTTTAAGCAGTTTATAACATATAAAGACATTATCAAAGTAAAGTAGAATACAATGTATTATAAAACTATAAAGTTACAGATATTATCATCATCTTCAAGCAAATTTTTTAAAATTTATATAATATTGCGTATTAAATATATTAATAATAAATATTAAAAATTATCTTTCATAAAGATTTAAAACTTTAACTGGACTTTAAGATTATAATAAACTTTAAGTTTATTTTTTTAACAAATTTGTGCCTCTGGGTACAGCATAAAATTTATCTAATACTGAGTTAAAATTAACTTTAACATCTCGATGAATATTCAGTGAAGCCAATCCATTTAATCTATTGTCACTCATAGTAGAACGCAAATAATTCTTTAACCGTCGCAATGTTAAAAATGAGCGTTCATTTGTTACTGTCGTAACTGGTAATATAGTTATCACAAGCAGAATTTGGTGAACATTTGGAAAAGCGTTATTATTGCAGATATCAAAAGCTTCTAGAGAATTATTAATATTTTTACCTGCAATTCTTCTTCGCCATAATTGGACTTCACTGATCCATACTTCAGGAGAATTGTCATATAAAATACTATTGTATTTTTGAAACAAATTCTTGCAAGCTTCCTCATCTAGAGACTCAGTTTTGGACGAAAAAAGATATCCAAAATTTGATAGAATTTCGCGATGTTTAAGGAAACGATCTTCAAGATGAGTAACAAACAAATCGAGGTATGGTATGTAAGTTGAAATTCGATAATGATCTTCAACACTTGCAGTTATTACATTTCTTCTACATTTTGCCTTCTATTAATTAATTCTTTTTTTGCAGCTTCTGCTAAATTTATTGCTTCTACTAAATCTTGATTCTCTGTTTGAAGAACCCGACTTAACGATAAAGGCAAGGAATGAATTAAATAAATAACTTGTAATGAAACTTGAAAATCTAAGGTTTTTATAGCTTTTAGAAGCTGAAAAGCAGCAGACGATGTTTTTAAATCTGTCCAAATATTCGAAATACCTTCTAGGGCGTCAATAACTCTTCTTGAAGAGCAAGTAGACGTTTAGGATAATTAAAAAACTTATATACACTCTGAATAGTACCTAGACAATTTCTAATAATAAGAACAACTTTGCACGCGTATACGACAACTAAATTAAAGCTGTGAATTGCACAATGCAAATATAGAGGGGGCAAAATTTCTCAAGTGTACCAATCGAAAAAATGAAAAAGGAAAGGCATTTGCACAAAATATAGTATTCTATGTCAGTACTCAAACCACCAGTTATTATTAAATTCTAATGAAAATTGTAGAAGGTCGAGGGGGTTCAAGATTCTGGTCAAGTGTGAAGAGGGGATTTTTTTAAAAATCATAACTTTTATGCAAAAAATTTGCATATGGCGGACAAAAATTTGACCCATATGTTTTCGAAAGGTTTTTTCCTCCTATTTTCAGTGGTGCAAACAATTTTAAAAATTCTTAAAATTTAACCTATTTTTTCAAAATTTTTATATACTTTTTTTAAAAAAAAAAAAAAATTAAAAATTTTTTTTTCTTTTAAAATAAAGCTTAATGTGTGCACTTTTAATACACACAATAGAGAAAATGTCTTTTTTCTTTGTTTTTGAATTATTAATTAATTAATAACAATTCGTAAAAAATGAAATATTTCACAAACCATTAAACTTTTGGTAATTTTGGGGCTATTATTATTATTATTATTATAATTAAGAGAAGAAGAATGGTTGTACAACCAATAGCGCTTAGGTAATTCCTTTACGCCCTCCAAAAACAAGGTATCTAATCCTTAGCCCAAAACCCCCCTCCACAAGAAGAGAACCCGAACCGGAGTCATAGCAGCGATATCTGCCTCCTCAAGGAATGGTTTTCCCGTGAGGTGAAGTCGTTCGCTAGTTAGCGAAGGGCAATGGCAGAGAACATGAGTAGAGGTATCATCCTTCTTTGCTCACTTCCGACACTCGGGGTCATTAACGGTGCCCAGTTTGTGTCGGTGATAGCAAAAATCCCCATGACCAGTTAATATTTGCATTAGGTTCTTGGCATCTATTCTGCTGAGCTTACAGAATTCTGCAGCTCGTTTCAGGTTAATAGTGTTACCAACGAGTGACTTAGCCTGTCTGCCACCAGCATAGCTATTTCACTCCTTTTGGTGTTCTGCGCGTAGCCATTGTTTGAATTCTACAGCCAACACTGCATTAGAGACATTTACAGGCGGGTCAGGGCCAACAATGCGGTTCCTGATACTCGCCTTTCCTAGTCGATCCGCCATCTCGTTACCCCTAATCCCAGAGTGACCTGGGACCCATAGGAGCGTGACGCGGTTAGTCTCAGCTAGGTGATTTACTGTACAATGGCACTCCCAAACTAGATGAGATGTTGTTGAGTAATGATTCAAGGACAGTAAAGCCACCTTGCTATCCGAGAATATATTCCTACCACGACAGAGCTCCGCGGTATCACCGGCCGCTTAGAGCAGTGCCGTTATCTCGGCTTGTAAAACAGTTACAGTGGACCCAAGCTTAAATGCAGAGCCCTCCATAGTTGTTTCATGATATACACCTGCATTCGCAGCCACTTCCCCTTTGGCTCCATCCGTAAACCAGATGTCACCGTATCTCTTCTCATTTTGAAGATAGATTTTTCCACCAAACTAGCGGGAAGTGTCACGTAACCCTTTCCCCTGACATACTTCCGCCCAAGCCCATCATTTATTCTCAGGTCAGATTTAACCGCCTCTGCTTTGATGGTAAGATGTAGTGGTTCCAGCCCTAGAAGTGCACCCAGGGGCATTATGGGTGTGGTACCCAACGCCCCCGTTATGCACTTCAAGACCATTCCCCTTACACTTTTAAGTCGATCGATAGTCGACAACAATTCGACTCTGCTCCACCAGATCACAGATGCATAAGTTAGCCTAGGGAGCAGAATCGCCTGATTGATCTACATTAGTGTATCCCGATGGCTCTTTTACATTGCCAGAGGGCTGCCATGAATTTCTTGCACTTATCTTCTAGGTGATCATTCCAGGCCAGTTTACTATCCAGGATGACTCTTAGATACTTTGCTCGCGCTGAAAGTTGAAGTTCTTGTCCTGAGAGCTTTAGCGTGCGTGTAGCTTTCCATTTATAGCGTTTCGTAAAGAGAACAATCTCAGTTTTCTTTGGATTGACGGACAGGTTGACCCGTCTGCACCAATTGTCGACAAGGTTCAGTGCCTGCTGTACTATTCCAAAAAGTTCCTTCAGGTGCTGGCTACGGACAATCAACAAGATGCCATCCGCGTACCCAATCACATAGAAGCCGTTGTCTGTGAGTAACTTTAGCAACTCATCAATCACCAAGCACCACAGCAGAGGTGAGGTAACTCCTCCCTGCGGACAGCCGGAATCAACGACCCCCCGCAGGGTGGTATCACTTTTACACGTTATAAGGTTCCTATTGCCTGAAATGTGGCAGGTCCAGTCAACGATTGTCTCTGGAATTTCATGGACCTGCATAGCCCTTCGTATTACATCTCCAGAGGTGTAATTAAAGGCCTCCTCGATATCCATAAAAACCCTAATAGCAAAGCCTGTTACTTCTAGCTGACCATCAATTAGATGCACAGCTCTAGTTAAGGCTGTTTCTATAGAGCGCCCTGCTCTATAGGCGTGTTGATCCCTGTGAAGCTTTGGGCTATTAACGTAAAGCTTATCAAATTCCGGATCCAACAAGTATAATTTGAAGTATTTTTGAGAATTGAATACTAAATAAATACACATTTTTATTTAATTAATTTTTATTAATTCTTTTTATAGCATTCATTTATTAAAAATATTTCAAATTATGCTTGTTGGATCCGGAAATTGATAAGCTTTACGTTAGTAAGCCTAAAATTACCAAAAGTTTATTTGTTTGTTCAATATTTCATTTTTATTAATTTTTATTAATTTCTTAATTAATAATTCAAAAACAAGGAAAAAATACATTTTCTTTATTGCGTGTATGGGAAGTGCACATAGTAAGCTTTATTAAAAAAATGTCTTTTATAAAACAAATACAATTTTTTTTTTTTGAAAAAATAGGTTAAATTTAAAAAATTTTAAGAATTAAAAAAATTTTAAAAATTTTTATGCTCCATTGATAAGAGGAGGAAAAAATCTTTTGGAAACATATAGGTCAATATTTTGTCCATCTTGTTGCATAATAGTTATGATTTTTTCAAAAAATCCTTTTTCACAATTGACCAGAATCTTCAACCCCCTCCCCTTTCTACAATTTTCATTAGAATTTCATAGTAATTGGTGGTTTAAGTACTGACATAGAATACTACATTTTGTACAAATATTAGTCCTTTTTATTTTTTTGATTGCCCTTGAGAAATTTTGCCCCAGAGCTAAAATGTATTGTGCTTGAATGTAGGCTTGAGCTCCGTGATATTCTGCATTCATAGCACTTGCACCATCGTAACATTGACCGAAGAAGTAAGTGCAGTCGATCCCTGAAAATTCTAGAAACTTTAATATTGCATTTGCAATTCCTTCTCCAGCAAATTGATTAGTTGGAACAAAGCACAAAAAATCTTTGCAAATTTTAAATGCACCATTCTTTACATTGACGTATCGGATGCAAATTGAAATCTGTTCAATTCCTGAAATATCTGCTAACTCATCAGCCATAATTGTGAAAGCTTTGGAATTTGTTTCTCCTATTAAATAATTATTTATTTATTTAATCGTGACAAATATCTATAAGTTCATTTTGAATGCGATTGCTCATGTACACTGATCGCCAGATATGCTTTAACATATTTCCATAGGGCCTACGTGTTAAAATGTTAAAGCATATCTGGCGATAGCTGTACATTGCATTTTTTGGCGAATACTCCAAGTGGTTCTTTAATACTTCATCATTCAATGCTCGATATCGTAAAAGAGCTCGAAAATTGTCATCGTTATGACTGGCGTTTTGCAAAACGATTCTACGAGTATCCTTACTTCCACGAAATGCTATTCCTTGTCTACCACACACAATGACTGTTTCAACTACAGATATAATATGTCCTCTGCATTCGTTTAAAAAAACAATATTTTGCTTCGATAATTGCGAATCGATGGATATCGCAGTTTGATTTCCAATTTCGGCTCTCATTTCTGATTTTAGTACGGACGTTTTGTAGAATTCCAGTAACAAATGTTTATTAAAATTTTCTAAAGCTTTATTCCAATTAGTATGAGTTTTTAATACCAAAATACCTAATTCTTGGCTGTTTACACCTGCCTCTCTGACACCAGACATGACACATAATTTGCGAAAGGCTCCACCTGTTGCAGCTGAATGAATAAGCTATCCATTTATGTTTTATTAGCCAAGAGTATTGAAACTTTAAGTTTCTTGGCCCCGATGCTGGAAATTGATAATTTGATGACGGAATCCAAATTTTTTTTTGTAATTTAATCGTAGAATTAATGCTCTCAACGGCAGGCTTATTTACAAATAATTCTATATCGAATGGATTTACTGAGTTTGTTGTAGTTGATGGTGAAGAATTAAAGCATTTTCATTATGATGCACTTCAGGCCGGTTAACTTGCTCATCATCTTTCTGCGAATAGAAGTCATAATTATCATAATTTTTTCTTTCAACGCATGCGAAAAATATCACATTACAATTATCAGTTTTTACAAATTTTGCTTAACAGACAGAAAAAACATACCAAAAAGATCAATTTTATATTATAAATTGATCCCCGAAGAAAGAGACTTGAAAACATGAAGTTGCAGGTTATGTTTTGAACTTTTTATCTGAAAGGAAAGAAATGTGATCAACACTTAAAGCACTTTAGCTGAAAAAGTCCGCCAGGATTTCCAGTCGGAAATTGATGTGGAGATTTAAAACGATTTCCCTGAATTCCGTTTGGATTTCCAACTTAATTTTTAATAAGCTTTAAACATACTAAAACCCCTCTAAAGAATGGGAAATACAATTTAAATTTAATACTAGTTTTTTAATATCACTTAAAATTTAATGGCAACAAGCGTTCCTAGGAGTTGGAAGATTCACGTTTCTAATCAAAGATAGTGGGTGGCACCCCACCCGCGACGATCAGCTGCTCTTCGACTCCCCCACCCCTAGAAAACTATAAATAAATTAGTTTAGTTATATCTATTATCAGTTATAATGTAGACTTTAGTCTAGGATTTGTCCTATTCGTAAAAAGAAATAAGATATTAGAGAGATATAGAGAGAACCTGATAGGTTTAGGTGCACCTGAGCTTAACAGAGGACGTGGGTCCGAACTCTGAATTTATTTTTTTTACTAAACAAGTATCAGAGAAATCTATCTAAGCTAACCGACCGCAAATTTAATTATACACTTTTTCAAAATTTTTTTGAAATTTTTTTTTTTTGTCAAGGTTCAGAAGAGGTAGCAATTGCCTAAGCTAGCAGGACACTTAACCCAGTTAAAAAAAGTTATTTCGCTACGGAACTAGAATGTCTCGCCGCCAAGTGGGGAATTTGGAAAATGCGCGACTACCTAGAGGGATATCATTTCATCGTAATCTCTGATCACCAGTCACTAAAATGGCTCGACAGCATAGAAACTCCATCTGGAAGATTAGCTAGGTGGATAATGGAGCTTTCTCAGTGGGATTTTGTGGTCCAACACAAAAAAAGGGATTGAGAACCGACTTCCAGACTATTTATCACGTTCACCAATATTTATCAATGCAATTTCCGACGTTTCCAACTGCAACTGGTACCAAAGGATATTTAAGGCCGTTCTTGAACAACCACAGCATCACCCAGACTATAAGATCGAAGACGGAAAATTATTCCGACACACGCTACACACCGTGGACTTTAATGACCAATCTTTCGAGGAACAATGGAAACTATTTTGAGACATAACTTTGTATGTCAGGTTTGTTTAATTGACAAAATATAATTCATTTTCTTTCAGATTAACGACCCCAAAGCCAATATAATTTGCGTTTTGATAAATGGAAACTATCTATCCCAAAAGAAGAAAGGAGAGAAATTTTACGGAAAATGCATGACGAACCAACTTCCGGACATCTCGGCATCGCAAAAACCATAACAAGACTAGCCCAGTATTTTTACTGGCCCGGAGTACTACAAGATGGGGCCGAATACGTTAGAAATTGTGAAAACTGCCAAAAGAACAAAGTTTCACAACAAGCAGCGAAATCGGAGAAAAAGTATTAAAAACAAATTTCAATCTATTAAACAAGGCGAAAAAGCAAAATTATAAACTGATGGAAAAATACAGTGGACCGTTCGAAGTCAAAAGACAAATATCGCCAGTTATTTATGATTTAGTGGACTCCAGCGAAAAAATACACAAACAAATACATCTCAAGGACTTAAAAGTTTTCGTCGACGCACCAGAGTAACATCGCTATCTACTACCTGTCTCTGCCCTCGAAATTCTTGAAGAGGAACATAAAATTATTGGTCATAAAATTATTGACAAGGGCAATAATCGACCATTCTTCATAAAACCAGTCTAAGGATCGGTCGTCTTAACTGGAAGGGCTCGAACAATCGGTAAACGTTTCTACACGTGCCGGTTAGTATCTGTAGCGTGTAAATCTGTGTACCTGTGTGGTAAACAATTTTTTTTTCTCTATGTGACCTGCTGTCGCGCCCAGACACTTATACTTTTATTACATTAATTTTTACGCTCGGACGTTCTTTTTTTTAGTGACACTTGTGTAAGTTTCTCTCGGTAAAGCACCATGGATCGCGACTCTAATAATATTGGGCGCGTGTTTCACCGACAAAAAGTGCTCACATCCGCCTCCAAGCCTCCAGCTTTTGAGTTACCCGAGAGACTGTTTCCACCCCAGAGGCTGACCGAAGCTGTTCAAATCCCCTCGCTCGGAGCTGCATTAGAGGTGGTCAACCTAATTGAACACCCAAGAGTTTTAGATTCTCTGTTCCATGCCCACAGAATAAGGCCAGACAAACATGGCAACAACGTGGGGGAAGTGGCATCAATCCCGGCACTAACCTCTTCACCTCCCTCCTCTCACATTTTCAACTCAAATCAGCAGAGGAAGACCATCATCTTCATCCCGTAAAGGCAGATGAAAATAATGAGAAGAAAAGTGAAGAAAACACCACCCCCAAAAACCACTCCTAAACCGAAGCCAGCTCGACCGAAAGCCTCTACAGACACCTCGAAACCGAAAACAAAGCCGACACAAATTCGTCGTTTAAAGCAGGAATTAAAGTCAACCCCTAGCAGATAGGGCAATCACCCTGCACCTAGTAAGTCAGGACCGGCCAATCCTGCACCTAGTTTTAGTACACCTAGTCAGCATGATGCTGAACCTAGAAGCCGGGGTCCGGCTAACCCTGCACCTAGTACCGACTTTAATTACAACCTAGCGAGTGCAAAAAGGTCATTATCGAGCTCCTGCGAACAATTGTACCAAGAGCTCGACGAGTTGATTGGTCCCGTCGACCCGGAAAAAGAGGCAAAGATTCTGGAAGAACTACTGACAGATGATCTAAAAATCTTCCAGACATCTCCACCTCTACGTCAAAGTCAAACCTAGCCTTTGATTAGCTCGAAAACGATGCAGCTCCATCAATACCAATCGAAGAACAAACGTCGATTCTCGGAGTTGACCCTGAAGATTTAACGCTAGTCCCACTGCCATTAAATTCAAGGCTGGCAAGTGAATACGACGACGATGCTACACCACTACAAGGGAGCATAGCAACTCTACCATACGTCAGTGCCAAACTTCCTGGTGGACCTAAAGTTCGAGTACCAGTCGGAGTGAAACGCTACCGAGTCATCATTGGAGAACAGAAGTGGACCCTTCATCTGAAGCCGGCAACAGGACTCATCAAGAGAGTAGCTTGACCTCGTGACGTAAGTCGTACCGCACCGATACAATATATCTAAATTCACACTCAGTAAACTTCGCTTTGTAAGTAAGAGGGAGATGTGTTGATGTGAGTTTTCACACTCACATCATCACGATATTAAAGTATAGCGGTCTATAGCCGCTCTTCGAGAGAGCAAGCGAACGCGCAGCTTTGACGCGCGGCTGTCGTCCCTACCACCAAGTCTGCACTCGGCAAAGTGGGCGAGCTATGAAAAGCAATGCTCGCCTGCGGATTCAGGAGTCTGCCCATTTGGTGGGCCCGAGGCGCACCTCGGGTCCATGTTAGACTCGCTTCCAAAGGTAATACCTCGTAGCGCTCCACGAGGTACTGCTGGCTTGACAGGAGACTGTGATTGGCGCACCAATCACAGACATCATGATGGCAACAAGCGTACCTAGGAGTTGGAAGATTCACGTTTCTAATCAAAGATAGTGGATGGCGCACCACCCGCTATATTTGTTTAAGATAGGAGAACTTCTAAGGGTAGTGGGTAGCGCTCCACCTGCTACGATTAGCTGCTCATCGACTCTCCCCCCTAGAAAACTAGAAATAAATTAGTTCAGTTATATGTATTATGAGTTATAATGTAGACTTTAGTTTAGAATTTGTCCTATTAGTAAAAAGAAATAAGATATTAGAGAGCAGAAGTTTTGCGAGACTAAGCGGTCGTAGCAGCGGAGCACCGTCACTACTGTCGCCAGGATTCGTCGTTACACCCTATGATAGGATCAGGCTCACCTGAGCTGAACAGAGGACGTAGGTCCGAACACTCAATTTATTTTTGTTACTAAACACGTATCAGAGAAATCTAGCTAAGCTAACCAACCGCAAATTTAATTACACACGTTTTCCCTTTTTACGCATGTTGCAGATTTTGCCTAGGAATGATATTAAAGCCGATTTACCCTAATAAATGGAGTTCAGGAGACATCCACGACTGCCTCGTATCCAAATACTTTTTATTTGATTATATATTACTTCGCTTTTCTTTTTTACATGGGTGATTCTCCACGAAACCGACAATTTGGTTACTGTGATTTCGGAAAAAAAATTTGCCAATTAAAATAAAAATCGTAACATAACTTTGAAGTATGATAGTCAAAACTGAAATATCTGTAATGGGCCGGACAAATTGTTTATAATTTTTGTATTTTTTAAACAAATTAGCTGTTACCGCATCAATGTACCATAACCGGTTGCATTTAATTAAAATTATGGATCACAATCGATTCTACAAGAAAAATTACAAAGATTTTGTTATGATCAAATTTTATTTTAAAGCATAATTTGTTGATAAAATCGCTTTAAACAAATATATAAATCTATGGTGGTAATTTATGAAAATGTTGAGGTAATTTATAATAATAACGAAAACGAAATTTAGGATTTAAAAAACTGATGCAGGAAATTTATGTAGTAGTTTATGGAAATTTATGGTAATTTATGCGGTAATTTATGAAAATTTTGATGTAATTTATAGTAATAACAAAAATTAAAAAAACTAATTTTTGAAATTTATGGAAATTTATAGGGTAATTTATGGAAATTAGGTTAAAATTTATAGAAATATATGTTGTAATTTTATAAATTATTTTAAAAACATTTATTGTAATTTATTTACAAATAATTTAAAATTTGCAAATCAGTTGCCAGCAATTTATAGAAATTTATACGGTAATTTATGAAAATTTATAAAGTAATTATTGTTAAACTTTTATTAAAATTATGACAGTTTAAGTAACTATTATTTGTTTAATTTTATTGGAACATAATCACTAAAATTTTTCAAATTGTACACTTGTTTAAACCACAAATTCAATGAAAGACAGATAAAAGGCTTCACCATGATGCAAAAGGCTTCACCATGACGCTGAGGCTCCACCATGACGTTTAATGAATACTGTTTTTTTTAACAAATTATTAGAAATTTTCAATCGGTTTCACAATCCTGTCATCTATATTCACGGAAATAATACTACTATACATCATTAATTGAAAAAATTTTTTTTTTTTTTGATTTATTGCGAAATATGTAAAGGCTTCACCATGACGATTCTGTGATTTCCTACAAAAATTTGGCGCTTTAAACGAAAAAATAGCAAAAAATCAATTATAAAATTTAATTCTATGGTAGTTAATCTTTTGAGGGAAGTCAATTGTTGCTTATACTAAAGTATAACAAAATTCTGATTTGATTTTTATGAAATATTTAAATTTTTAAAAACGAATTCACCATGACGCACATTTTGACAGTTGACAGCTGTCAATTCAACTGTCAACTTTGCCAAATAGCAATTTATTTTTATGAAAATGTTAGTCCAACGGTTCTTGGCTTCGATAGTAACAAATATAATACCAAATTGACATTTTGATTATTGATAGCTGTCTCTTCAACTGTCAACTTATATACTATATAATGTCAACTTATAACTACATAAATAAATATTATTTATTCGTTAACATATAACTGTTTATAACAATTAAGTTTCATAATACGTTAAGTACATATTTTCTACGATTTTAAATACTTAATTTTAACTTATTTTAATCACAAATAAAGCCCTAAAATTCAGAAAGAAAAATTGGATTACTTCAAAAGCTTGGTCTTGCAACTTCGTGTAAAAAAAAATAAGAATGCAGCTCCTTAAACCTCTTAAAAATTTAATTACCTTTTAAACAAAAAAATTAAAATCCGTTACGAATTGCAAGCTGTAGGTCTAGTCAAACCCCATTAAAAAATTTTTTTTTTTTGAACGGAAGTTATGGCACTTTTTCAAAAAAATCTAAAACATAAAAACTGTAATTTTTTCTATGTTTTGATGGATCAATGCAAAACTCTTTGTACTTAGCTCTTTTATTTTAATAAAAATAATTAAATTAATTCATATTTTAACATTAAAAATAAAATGGAAAAATAAATTACAAATTTCAAATTTCTACAAAATTCAAAAAATCAAAAATTTTAATTTTTAAAATTTTTTGTTTGTTTGAAACCAAATTTGACAGAGTGTTAGGTATTGACTCAGGATAAGTTTATAAATTTACAAAATTGAAAAATATTAATAACAACGGGAGATAAACTTTTTTTTTCGGAAAATTAAAAAAATCAAAATTTTCCGAATTAGGTATACATTTTTTGATGGACTGCTTTTAGACTTTCCGCAATTGAGTATTACAAGTGATTTCGTCACATTTTAGCAGGATTTTGCAAAAACTATATGCTATATCTGAGATAAAACATAAAATTGTTATCGAGATAAAAATAATTGAAAAAAATTATAATTGTAACGAATTACTTTGAAGCATAATTGAGTGGTATTTTTGGGGTCTTTGATTAAGATTTTGACGTCGGAAGAATATATTTTAGAATTACAAATTGAAAATGTCAGATTTAAATATTTGAGAGTTTACTTAATAGGAAAATTAAGAAATACAAATTAAAATATTTATTTATTTATTTATTTAATACACTTGTTTAAATACACTTTAGTGTTTACAAGAGGAGTAACGCAAAAAAATTAAAATAAATTAATTAGTTGAGGAGTACATTTAAACTCTATGAATACGATCAATCAAAATTTTGCATAGAGTATAAACAAATCTTTTAATTAGAACACAATCGCTTGACGAAAAAAAGCTAAGCCACGCTTCTGCTGACAATGTGCCATAGGCTGAATTTACAAAAATTGAGGTGAAAAGATGACTGCAAGCAGGGCAAGTACATAAAACATGGAATAAATCTTCATTGCTCAAAGCACAGGCAGCACAAGTTGCATCGGGGTTAAAAGTAAATTTCTCCGTGTCCAAACCAATTCTGCAAACATGTCGATTCAGAAGTCTGATCTGTGCAAATATTTTCTTAACAAAAAGTGGCAATGACATGGACAAATAGTGTTGGGCCTCTGGACCAATTGAGAGATATGGAAAAACTATAAGACTTTTAGATGATTGATAACATTCCAAATCTTTATTTTTTAAAAAACTAGCATACCTTTCAAAGGCGATTTCTATATCAGAACAGAGAGATTGGAGAGTTATGTCCGTTACCGTACTCGTCCCATTAATGGGTTCGAGGAAGGTAGCCCTTAGTTGCACCACCTAATTTAGGCGGTAACCGGGATCGGTTCTCGCCAGTTTCAACAATCTATCAAGACACAGTCGAGGGTACCGTGAACTATCCATCAATAAAATTTTTTTGAACCGAGACAATGTATTTTTGAAAATTGTGTATGAAGAGTGCAGAGAACCAGTTTCCAATCTAACCGCATAATTGGGGGTGCAAGCCGGGAGATTTAATAATCTTTTGAAAAAAGACAACTGAACTCTGTCAACATAATCCAGAAAACCCAAACTCCAGACTTGACAACCGTAGCAAAGAATGCTCCAGGCAAGGCTCTTTAATAAACTAGTGAGTAATCCCCAAGAGTCCACCCTGGCAGAATGAATAATTCTTAATAATGATCCGACAGCAGTATTAGCTGCACTAACAGCTCTTTTAGCAGCTGTGAAAAAAGAGCAGGAGTTATGAAAGGGAACACTTAGTAAAAATGACAATTTTTGTTTTTTCTGTGTTGACCGTAAGTTTGTTAAAATTACAATAAGATCGTAACGCTTCTAGTTTTTTTTATGTAGTTCAGTCGGCGCGTCAGCGAGGATTACAAAAACGTCAGCGTAACCTGAGACAAGTATTTCCACAACCCTATTAACAGATAATCCTCTGCAGCCATTTTTAATCAAATAATTCTCCATGTCTGAGATAAATAGTAAAAAAAGAAATGGACTTAAAACGTCTCCCTGCAGTACACCTTGAGAAACCTTAACGTTATCCGTAAACCCGTCCTTTGTTTTAATACACGTATATGAGGCATTTTACGTGTAATGTCCCAAGCTCAAAATTAATTTCTTTCAAAAAAATTGAAACTTAGGAAATTTATTGTCTTATCTAGTAGGATAATGAAAAAATTTCTTCGAGTATGATTTTTAAAGATTTTTTAATGCTCTTTTCATTGGTAAATTTTATTTTTTAATATTTTAAAAATTTGACCCTAATTTTTTATAATTAATATTTAATTTGCTATTTTCACCAAAATCGATACGTTTAATTTTAAAATAAAGTATTGCAAACGAAAGCTGAGGTTTTATCCTATTGATATAGAAATTTTTAGAATGACCTTTTTTTTGTTTTTAAGATATTAATCCTCAAAGAACGGATTGTAGGGCGCGGCGCGCTGCGACGCGGTCGCCTCGCATCAAGCCGCGTCAGCTACTCACTCTCACCAAAAGCACTATTTTTGGACAAAAATCTGCTGAAAACTCAAAAATGATAAGATTTTAACTTTCTTTTTATTAAAATACTCGAGAATGTTTGTCCTACAACTCTGAACTGCTAAAAAATTAAGATTTTTTTTATTAACTGAAATAAATGTTAATAACATTTAAAAAGTGAAAAAAATTATTTTTGAAAAAGTGACTTCAAGGTTCTTTGATGTCAGAAACTTTATATACTTATATAAATACACACAAATCTTATCAAAAGTATTTTTAAATGGTTCTTAGTTAATAATAATCAACAATTTTCAAATTGATTAAACAATCTTAGTTAACAAATTAATAACTTTAAAAACATTCATTCTTCAGATTCCGTTTCTTTTGTAAAAATTAATAAATTACTATTTACTTTACTTACGTTTCGTGTCTTTTGTAAAATTAATAACTATTGGCCTAGAATAATGAAAGAGTTAAAGAACGTTCACAAACATTTTTTGAATTGTTTAAACAATCTTAGTTAACAAATTAATAACTTTAAAGTTAACAATTGAATATCTTTGCCATTTTTCTTCATTTATATTTCGTTTTTTTTTTTGTTTTTTTTATGATTTTAAAGATGAAATAAAATTCTTTGCGTTTAGATTGGTTGAAAAAATCTAAGGAAATGGTAAAAAATTTATCTCAGAATAGGTACGAAATCGAAGCAACTTAAAATTTCGAGATTATTTATTTGCTAACTAATATTTTTAACAAATTTTAAAAATTTTACAAGGACCATAACTAGTTTTAAAATCTGAACCGAAAATAATTATTTTAATTACTTACAGAAGTGAAATCTAAATAAAGATAACTTTCAAAGTTATTATTTATTAACTAAAATTTTTGGAACAATTTAAAACATTTGGTAAATATTTAAACTACTTCATAAATTTAGATATAAATAGTAATTAATTAATTTTACAAAAAATCGAAATTTAAGTGAAGAAAAATGGCGAAGATATTCAATTGTTAACTAAGATTGTTTAAACAATTTAATAGTTGTTAGTAAACATCCTAAACTGCTATACAATACTCGGCCAATAGTAATTAATTAATTTCACACAAGAAACGGAATCTGAGAAATGAATGTTTTTAAAGTTATTAATTTGTTAACTAAGATTGTTTAATCAATTTGAAAATTGTTGATTATTATTATCTAAGAACCATTTAAAAATACATTTGATAAGTTTTGTGTGTATTTATATAAGTATATAAAGTTTCTGACATCAAAGGACCTTGAAGTCACTTTTTCAAAAATAATTTTTTTCACTTTTTAAATGTTATTAACATTTATTTCAGTTAATAAAAAAAATCTTAATTTTTTAGCAGTTCGGAGTTGTAGGATAAACATTCTCCAGTATTTAAAAAAAAAAGAAAGTTAAAATCGGATCATTTTTGAGTTGTTAGTAGATTTTTGTCCAAAAATAGTGCTTTTGGTAAGAGTGAGTAGCTGAGGCGGCTTGATGCGAGGCGACCTCGTCGCAGCGCGCCGCGCGCTACAATCCGTTCTTTGAGGAGTAATATCTTAAAAACAAAAAAAGGGCATTCTAAAAATTTCTATATCAATAGGAAAAAACCTCAGCTTTCGTTTGCAATACTTTATTTTAAAATTAAACGAATCGATTTTGGTGAAAATAGCAAATTAAATATTAATTATAAAAAATTAGGGTCAAATTTTTAAAATATTAAAAAATAAAATTTACCAATGAAAAGAGCATTAAAAAACCTTTAAAAATCATACTCGAAGAAATTTCTTTCATTACCCGCCAAGACAGAGAAAATTAAGTAAGAAGACGGTATTAAGCAAACTTGACAAAATTGACCCCCCTCTACCCCCTTTAATTTTTCAAAAACGTCAAAATTTTCTTTTGGGTTTTATTACTACTAGATAGGGCAATAAATTTCCTAAGTTTCAATTTTTTTGAAAGAAATTACTTTTGAGCTTGGGACATTACACATAAAATGCCTCATATGCTACCGAATAGAAATTAATTAAAATATTAATTAGCTTAGAGCTCATACCTAAAGAATGTAATTTGGTTCATAAAATCTGGTGAGAAATTGATGTAAAGGCTCCTTTTAGGTCGTTAAATGCAGCGTAAACCACTGCACCCGCGTTGTGCAAATGAATCTGGATAATTGAGGAAAGGATAAACAAATTTCCAAGCAGCTTCTATCCTTACGGACACCAGATTGGGACTCTGGAATCAAATTGAATTCCGTCGCCCAGGTGACTAGGCGATCACAAATGATTTGAGTAAAGATTTTAGCTATGCAATTGATTAAAGTGATAGGTCTATAATTGTCCGGATCTTTAAAGTTACCTTTTTTGAACAGCATAAACGTAGTAAGATTACCCCATTCCTTAGGTACCCTTTCAGAAGTCATAATTTTATTAAAAAGATGATTAATGTATAAAATCCAATTTTGAGGTAATTGCTTAAAAAATCATAGTTGATACCGTCCATACCAGGAGCCTTTCCATTTTTACATTTGGACAAGCAAGTCATACGTTTCTCAGACGAAATGTTGTCATCCAGCGAAGGGAAGAACAACTTTTGTAAACATTGTCTATCTACGGGACAAACATGAAATTGAGGGTATTTTTTTTGAAGAAAACTATACCAAATTCTAGAGTCCGTAATGGAATGTTGATCGCTTTTAGATCAAAAACTGTTAACAGCTCTCCAAAAATCGGAGGAGTTCTTACAATTGTTAACCGCAGAAATTTTAGCTGAGTAAAAATTTTTTTCTTTTAACTTTATGAGTTTACGATATTCCCTCTTTTCAGTATAATAATTTTTTCTAGAAGTATCGGAGAAACTATCTGTATTACAAATCTTCAACAACTCCGAAAGACGTTTTTTTGCAATCAAACATTCTGCATCCCACCAGGGTCTTCGCTTAACACATTTTCTCTTCGTGTAACATATAGACATTTGCAACTCTGAGGCAACGTTTTTAATAGTCGAAATAATATTTGAATTAAGAAAATCAATATTCTGATCCAAGAGTGCCACCTCCCCCCTTCAGGACATATTAACAGCAAATAAATTAATTTTATCTTTGTTAAATTTAAATTTAATAGTTTCTGTGGATAAGTCATTGTTAACAAGATTTCTAATATTTAAAAAAACTGGGAAATGATCAGATAATGTGGCTCTTTGAAAAACTTTAAAGTCCTGAATAAGGTGGAGGGCAGCAGTCGTACACCATACTAAGTCGATGACACTTGCACCTTGCCCGCTAAAAAATGTAAATTTAGCTGGAAAATCGCTCAGAGAGCGACCATTTAATAGAATTAACGCATTGGTTTCCATACAGTTAATAATTTTTTTCCCCTTAGCATTAGCAACTCTATCCAAAGAGCGTCTTTCAACAAAAACAGAGTTAGTATAATTAAAAATACTTGAACCCAACTGATTCATTTCCGCGACTCTACCATTAAAATCCCCCCCAAAAATAAGAGGAGTATCTGGATAATTAATGAAAATATTGTTCAAAGAAAGGTCAAAATTATCTAAAAAATTGTCAAGGTCGATCTCTGGGGCGACATAAACAAGACCTACAATAAAATGCAAATTTACACGACGAGAGCTAAATTTAACAAAAATTAGATTACAATCAATTGAAATTATGGCAGCCAAGTAAAGTTTAGTATTATAAGCAATAAGTAAACCTCCCTTAGCTCTTCCTTGCACATAGTCTCTTCTTGCTGGAGAAAGAATGCATTCATAATTAAAGTTGAAAGGTTGAAGAACTGCGGATTCCGACCAAGCCTCACAAATGCAGAAAATATCATGACAATTCGTAGAGTCACTTAGTTCTGAAATGTTGCGTATACCATGGACATTCAAGAAAACAATTTTCCCTTGGGTATCGATGTCTGAAGAACTTAAATCGGAAGCCGAACTCTCCACCAAATCCTGAGTGAGTATTCGCTGCTATTCAGTATCAGACAAGTTGAGTTTTCTAGAGGCAGCAAGCATAACATCAGTTTTCTTCTGTTGTTGTTTAGGAGTGACAGAAGTTAAAAAAGCGTCCAGTGGTTTTAAAAGTGCATTCTTTGTGTTGATTGTGTTCTTTTTAGATCTCTCCTTAGGTTTCTTCTTGATAGATGTCTGTGAAGTGGGCGCTCGAGCCTCGACACACAGAGCCGACTGAGAATCTGCGTTACGCATTGAAAAGTCTTTATCAAGTTGAGCAGGGTGAGAATCGAAATTTTCATTCGAGGCGAGTGAAGAAGATTCCGTCACTATTCTGTTCCCAATAATTTTCGCTTTAACACCAGCATCCTGGAATTCTCGGACCTTGGACAACAGTAGGCGACGATGTTCTCTTTCCTCCTTAGTAGGGTCATTGGAAATGATAATATTATTATCTTTAATTTAATTAAATTTAATTTAATTAAATTTAATTTAATTAAATTTAATTAATTTAATTTATTTTTATTTAATTCTCTTACTTTTGAGAAGACTGATTTCACCCATCTAACAGAAATAAATTTTACAATAACCGGACGGATGTTATTCACTTTTCCAAGACGGTAGGCATCTTCAATCTCTAGGTCCGGAATATTAAGACCAACTACAGAAAACAATTTTATAATCTTCGGAATTAAGTTACTATAATTTTCATTTGAATCCTCAAGATTAAAAACAATTATATTTTTGGCACGTTGTGAAGAATTAAATTGAGAAACATTAGTTTCCAGGACGTGCAGTCTTGCGTTGTGAGTTCCTATTTCATTCTTGACAGTTTCTAAGTTGACAACAGCACCATTAATTTTCGTACTCAAGTTATTATTAGAAACGGTTAATTCTTAATTGACGAGAATAGTCGATCCCATCTCTCTTTCTCTTCAAGGGCCATAGTCATAATGACAAACCAAAACAGTAGCGTAGAATAACAATACCGAACTTGTGCAAGACACGTTGAATCCCGTGAAAATCACAGGGATAAAATGGCAAAAAACCGATTTGTTTAGTTTAAAAAGCACAAAACAATGTCAGAAACAGAAGCACAACACAGAACACACAAATCCCAAGAAAAACCACGTAACGGAGAGACCGATAGAACAGAAAATAAATATAAAATTGTCACAAAAGAAAAGAGCACGGGAAAAGTCGACCGCACTTAACAACAGCTCAAGCGAAACTCAAGATTAAAATATTTAATTCAATTATTTAATGGACACAAATCAATACTTAAATTAAAAATTGTAATTAATTGAATTTAATTTTGAAATTAATTGAATTTAATTTTAAAATTAATTGAATTTAATTTTGAAATGGGAGACACAACATAATTTTGAAAAATGTACATTTTTTAGATTTGTTGCTTTTATACAATGTTCCTAAATTGACAGAACTTCAAAAATATTTAAAAAGGAAGATTGTACAATTTTTCTAACAATCTAAAAATATTCCTAATTTTATTATTATCTAATATACATTACTTCTAATATTTGTATCTAATGTAAAATAAAAATTCTATTAATTAAAATTAATTTCATTTAATTTTAAAGTTGTAAATAAAACATATTTGCATAATATATATTATAAATACTCTTATGATAAATATAATATAATGTAAACGAAACAATACAAAACTATTAATTTTCGTAAGAGTTTTGCTTTTTTGTCCTTTTTGAGTGAATTATACCTATTTATAAATATAAATTACACAGCCCCACAAAAAAATAAAAGTGTCGTGCGCGGCGGACTAGACTAGTCATTCCCTATGTATTTTAACGCTCTGAACACGAATCCGTCATCAGAATTGGCCTAGCGCGTCTAGGTTTGATCCTAACCTAAAAATTAATAAAATGGCACTTTTCGTTAATTAGAATCTGAACCCAACTCAACTTTAATACATAACTAGAGCCAATAGAAAGCTTGATTTATGACCTTTAAAACGCTTTTTTAAAAATTGTTCTACGATGATTTTTAACGAAGTTATGATGTTTTACTTAAAATCATTTTTTTCCAATACACCATAACTCATCAACAATTGATGAGTTTTTAACATTTGAAAAAAGTCATATTTTAAGTAAAACATTTTAACTTCGTTAAAAATGATCGTAGAACAATTTCTAAAAAATCGTTTTAAAGGTCATAAATCAACCTTTCTATTGGCTCTAGGCATGTATTAAAGTTAAGTCGGGTTCAGATTCTAATTAACAAAAAGTGTCATTTTATTGATTTTGAGGTTAGGGTCAAACCTAGACGCGCTAGGCCAATTCTGATGACGGATTCGTGTTCAGCGCGTCAAAATACATAGGGAATGACTAGTCTAGTCCGCCGCGCACGACACTTTTATTTTTTTGTGGGGCTGTCTTATCCTTTAATATGTCACTATTCTTAAGAGTTTTTAAAATTATTTTTGAAGGTGAATAATTTGTTACTTTCACGTGACACATCTTAGAAATAATATCGTAGACAATAAACAAAAGCGAAATAAAATAAAACATTGATGAATTCCATAAATTGTAAAGAAGATTTTGAGCAATGTAAAGACAAAAGTTAAAATGTACCTGAGGAACAAAAACCCGTCGAAGACGGTCACGACAGCTAGTTTTACATAATATTCGCTATCAGCAACCCCGAAAACTCGTACGCTGTCATTTTCATAAAAATAAATTGCTATTTGGCGAAGTTTACAGTTGAATTGACAGCTGTCAATAATCCAAATGTCAATTTGGCATTATATTCTTTACTATCGAAGCCGAAAACCGTTAGATTGCCATTTTCGTAAAAATAAATTGCTTTTTGGAAAAGTTGACAGTTGAATTGACAGCTGTCAAGTGTCAAAATGTAAATTTAACATTATATCCATAATCACCGTCCCCGAAAACCCTTGACTGTCATTTTCATAAAAATGAATTGCTTTTTGGAAAAGTTGTCAGTTGAATTGACAACTGTCAAGTGTTAAAATGACAATTTGACATTAAATTTGTTATCAGAGACCCTAAAAACCCATATCGCGTCATTTTTATAAAAAAAATTTATTGCTTTTTGGAAAAGTTGACAGTTGAATTGGCAGCTGTCAACTGTCAAAATTTTATTATAAGTAATTTATGTATCTTCTGTGATTAAAAATAATATATTTTAAACTCGTTTTGAGCACAAATAAAGACCTCGAGTCCAGAAAGAAAAATCGTTTCACTGCAAAAGTTCGCCTTTACAACTTAGTTTAGAAAAAAAGTTATAAAAAATATAAAAAAAGTAGCTTCCTACACCTCTTAAGAATTTAATTATCTTTGAAATAAAAAAAAATAATTGAAAATCCGGTAAGAATTGGAAGCTGTAGATAGTTTTGAACAGTAAATTCCACGTTTGCCCCACTGTGCGTCAGTGTGTAATTACGGCTTTGATTAATTTAATATTGATATAATGTGTGTATTTCGTCACATTTATGGTGAATTATATTTTTTGCAATTGTTCCGTAAACTAATTGGTTTTAGAAAAAATGCATCAATCATAAAAAAAGTATTTTTGTGAAAGCTACAACTTTGTTTAAAACGTCTTTTGAAATTTTGCATATTTTATGAGAGTATAGCAAAAAACTGTAAATTTTTATTGTAGTTTTTTATGGTTTTTACCAAGATAATCAAATTTGCGCCAATTTTCACTATTATTTTTTATATCAGTGCATGAAGATACATAAGTATACCAAGTTTTATTAAAATTTGAGGTACGCTATATTCGGAAGTACACCCGAACCTAGCATTTGTCAATCTTCGCACTCGAGATTTTTTTTGTCTGACAGTGTTATTTGAATAATATTAGGAGTTTAAAAATATTTACATTTTTATCATAAAACAATTTATGCACTTCTTTCCCAGTTATAGATATACTAAATATTATTAATACAAAATATTAAACAACCATATTACATTTTCAGAATATTGGCAAAGATGAAAATAAAACTTTTTGGACACGTGCATCAATTGGTGTAATAAATGTAGGTGGAATTCGAAGTAGTATTAGCAATGATCCTGAAATTATTAGGTATGAGGATCTTATAGGAGTTCAACCGTTTGAAAACACACTTGACACTGTGGAACTTCAAGGAAGAAATATAATGAAGGTAAATAAATAAAATTATAAGTATCTTTTTTAAATATTTAACCGTGCAGAAATTAGATTGAGTTTCCATAACAAATGCTAAAGTTAAGTAGGTTTCTGGTTAGAAAAATTTAGGAAAACGGTTATACCGAGATTATCTATGACGCTTGAATCTTGTCAGAAGTAACTTATGGAGAATTACAGTAAGCAAATGATACCACAAGAATCCTACGGTAGCCTTTCGGAAATTCTGATTCCAATATAATTACACAGACCCACAAAAAAAATAATTTTTTATTACACAGGCACAAACATGGCGCTTTTAGATGCATGTAGGTTAGGGTGGTCCAAAAACAAATAGTTGCAAATATTAGGCTCTAAGCCCCCAGGATTGTTCTATATCGAAAAAAAATTACCCCTATTTTTTTGTTTTTTTTTTTAAATATTTAGAGGTCGTTCTCGAAAAAAAAACTTTTTCGTAGAATTGATATAAAATCCATGAAAAAAAATATTTTTTGATCGAATAATGCTGCTCCTCTTCACTCAAAGACTTTTGACATTAATTCTTATAGTTTATTCACTAGTTTTTACTATAAAAACTATTATTCTTGGATAATCATGCAAAAAGAAAAATTTTCCCAGCGAGGATAGTAAAATTTCAAACATGGATAGGAATATTTACAGTTTTTTTTTTAAATTTAAATTCAGGATAGAAATATTTACATTTATTTTAGAAAATTTTCCTTTCATGCATTGAAAATTTACTATATTGGCTAGAGAAAATCTTTGTTTTACACGATTATCCCAGATTAAAAACCTGATAGTAAAAATTAATTACTAAAGTCTTTCAGAGTTCAGAAGAGTTCAAAGAATAAGATTCAGTGATATATTAAACAATTTCCTATTAATAACTATTTTTTTAAGGGCTTTAAAAAAACCCATACACGGAAAGAAATAATTCTTGAAATATTAAGGAACTTTGTACTTGAGTTTGTGGCAAGGATGGATTCCTGAAAAATTCTTATAGATTAGATGGAAAATAAAATTTATATTTTGACACCTAGTCTTTCCGATTTCAAACATACTATTTACTGCAGATTGATGAATTAAATGAAACATATAAAAATCCGAAATTGAAAAATCCGAAGCTGGAAGACTCGAACTCGCAACCCTTCACTCTAAAGCCAAGCGCTGTACCCACCAGGCCACTGGCGCAGTTACAAATTTCTACTTATACGTTATATACGAGCAACAGCTTACAGAGCGCTACAAGACAATGGTCGAGAGGCCACGCCTCCTAATGTATAAAATTCAGGAACCGGTTCAATAGTATTTACTGAAACATAAAGTGCTGAACCAAATTTCAGTTCCTACTTTACAGTTCCGCAATTTCTTCTGAATTTTCGTGAATTGGTAATGAAAGTTTATCAAGAATCGTCAAATTTTTTCTATTGCTCCAAACTTATGAATAAATTCCGTACTTATTCATGAATAATTTTTTTCCGTGTAAAATGAAAAAACGTGAAAAATCGTTAAAAAATATTTATTACCACTTTTTACAATATTTTAAACTAAAATTTCGTTTTATTACATGCAAATAATTTTTAACAATTAGTGCATGTATTTTTTAATTTGTTTAAACAAATTAATATAGTTTATTTGCAACTTTTCATCTAACATTGCTAGAAAATTCTAACTTTTCTCTAATTTTGCAACTGTTAAACCCTAGTAAATCTCAATATTAGTAAAAAACTAAAATATAGAGGAGAGTCGCCAGTTGTGAGACGGCTCCAGTTGTGAGACAGTCCATTTTTTTTTTAACATGAAATATAAAAAGGCTGATTGGTATACATAAAAACATTTCTTTTTATACGAGCTAACTTTTGCGTGTACACCGAAGCGGATATATGTATTGTTTGTGTAAGATGCCAACACTGTGTGTGAAAATCGACTAAAAAACTTTTTTTCAATATGTGCAAAGTACTTTTTTTTAAGTTAATTAATTGGAAAAGCTAAATGTTATGCATTTTTATTTAGTATTTTCCTTCTATTTTGTAATGCAATATTGCATTGTTTTAATCTACAGTTGGAAATATTTTTTTTCCTTTTTCAAAATAGCGCCAATTTCCGGTTGTGAGACACAGCAAGTTACCAGTTGTGAGACGGTGGCGCCGCCCATCTGGAATAGCCTATATTTTTCGTTATGCAGCATAAAGAGCTCCGTTCAGTTTAGTTCGGTACGTACATTTGATAACACAACAATTATTTAAAGTGTGGGAACATGCGCACAAGTTATTTCATTTGCCTACATTGTGACAGCTATTTCGATGAAGAAAACTGATAGTCATATTTTAAAGAATAAATATTTTTATTTAGTATATAATAATATGTATTATCAATATATTTAGTTATTTATATTAAACATAATGTTTCATGACAATTTTTTTAAATTTTAGCATTTTTTTATAAGTGTCTCACTTTTTGAACGGTGTATTTTATTTACGATTTCGTTTGCCTATTTCCAATTTATAGGTCAAAAATAAAACTTGTCTCACAACTAGCGACTCTCCCCTACAATTATAAAAATTGTTTCAACGAATTAATAGTGTTTATACACTTACCCGTAACGACTGGATGTTAACGCTGACCATCTAGATGCTAACGCTTAACATCCAGATGTTAACGCTTAATATCCAGTCGTTACGGGTAAACATCCATTTTTCTCAGTGTATACAAATTTTCATCTAATAAAGCTAGAGAGTTTAACGTTTTCCTAATTTTGCAACTTTTTAAACCTATAAAAGCCTAATACTAATAATAAACGAAAATCCACAATTATAATAATTGTTTAAATAAATAAATATTGTTTATTTGCAACTTTTCATCAAACAGTGCTGGAGAGTTGTAACTTTTTCCTAATTTTGCAACTATTCAAACCTAATAAATCCCACTATTAATAAAAAACTGAAATATACAATAATAAAAATTGTTTAAACAAATTAATATTGTTTATATGCAACTTTTCATGTAGTAAAGCTAGAGAGTTGTAACGTTTTCCTAATTTTGCAACTTTTTAAACCTATAAAAGCCCAATACTAATAATAAGCAAACATCCACAATTTTAAAAATTGTTTAAACAAATTGATATTGTTTATTTGCAACTTTTCATCTAACAGAGCTAGAGAGTTGTAACCTTTATCTAATTAATGATATAGAAATTTGTTGAGTTCTACTTAAAAAATAAATTGTTCAGAATTTATACTTCATTATTGTTGTTTACATTTAATCTTATACTTTGATCCTAAAGACACTGACACCTTCCGCTACATTTATTCTTATCATCCGAAACATAAAAGATTGTAAAATTAATTAAAAGTACCGACTTTCTAGCTTTATTAGATGAAAAGTTACAAATAAACAATTTTAATAACTGTTGATTTTACTTTACAATTAGGGGGCCATTCATTAATTACGTAAGCATCTCCGGGGAAGGGTGGTGTAAAAGTAAATCTTACGTAAGATTTAACTATGTATGGAAATTCACCTGGAAGCACGACATAAAGTTAAGGTGAATTTACACACCTTAACTTGTTTAAACTGCCGTGTTTTCCAGAAACACAGTAACTACAGATTAAAAGAATTCGAGAAAAACGCGAAAAACTGTTTAAATCTTTATTGCCTTGTTCCGTAAAGCCTAATTAAAATTTTAAAAAGCCGTTTTTACTCTTGATGAGAATAAATAATCTGCCTTGATTGATGTAAAAAAATGTCCTATTTGTTTAAACAATTAATTAATTAATAAAAATGTAGTTACTGTTGAGCGAATTCGAGGGTCGTCGCGCGAGCGACCAAGTAACTGGTAGTTACTTGGTCCGTCGCGCGAAGAGCGGCCGTTAGAGACCCTTCGTCGCGTGGAAAACCTAGTAACTGCAATAAAATATAAGACTTTAATTTTTAACAATCTAAAAATTGTAAAAATGTAATGAATAAAGATTCATAATTAATTAATATGGTGGAAGAAGGCTTTACAAAATAAATTAAAAAATAATTTTTGCTGCTGCCAATACATTTATTATGAAAATACGAAACTTTTATAAAAAATACATTACCATAAAATAATAATTAATGAGTCGAGAAACATTTTACATTAATTTTTTTAAAACACAATATTATACACATTCAAAACCATTTTGCGTTAATTATTTTTTTTTATTTCAAGTAATTTTTTAAAATAGAGGCTAGCTGAAAGTATACATAAAAAGAAGTAGGGAAGAGAGGCCATCAATGTACCAGGTTTTTCAATGAACCATTTCAATTTTCTCATAAACAATTAAATAAAAATTCTTCTAATTTTAAATATAAATGAAGTTTGCGTTAACACACTACGTCCATAAAATTGAGACATGTGGATTTATTCTTTATAGAGAAAACTGAAAAAAAACTGTTTTTGATGCTCTGAAGAAAAAATTTACCTAAAATACAAACACGTTTTTTAATTGAAATAAGACAATTTAAAAATAAATGAACTTACGATTTATATTGTATCGGGCCTGAACTACAATATTCTAATTAGTTAAAGATTTTGAAATACAGTCAAACTTCTACTTATCGGACTTCTCCTTAACGAAAACTCATTAGGAAAGCGTAGAAGGGAGTATATCGGTGAGAGTTATGACTGTGTGCGTACCATCAAATTCAGGGCCGAAAAGTTTAAGTGTCACTTAGTTTTGAGCAGAAGTTATTATGCCGCCAAAAATGATGAGAAAATTTTTAACATTTAAAGAAAAAAGTGAAGTGTTAAAAGATATTAGTGCTGGTGTTGCGAGGAATTTTATTTTTAATAATTATTATAATTTTGATTTCATATTTAAAGATCCTGTGATTTAAAATGGTTGTTACATCCCTGAACGTTCACTCACTAAAAACATTTTAATGACCTTCTACTTGACGAAAACGTCAAATTGCTTTTCGTTAAGTAGAAGTTTGACTGTATTGCATTAAGTTATAAAAAACCATTTTTGTTGCAAATGTCATGTTGATTCAATGTACCAGGGGACAATGAACCACCTGGAATTTCACTGTATTTTCGATTTCCAGAGTGGTATGCCTGATTATAAAACTAGGCATGCGTACAGCATGTGACAGCGATTGTTATCAGTACTCATAGCAAAACATAGCAAAACTAAGATGCCATTTTAGCTAGTTAACTTAAATTTGAGGTATATTTATGTTATACATTATCAATTAAAAAGTGTTAAGTAATAATTTTTTATAGTATTTGATAGAAAATAAGTTTTTTCACGAAGTGAAAATTGCAATAAAATTATTGTTAAACATTTTTAGTGTTTTTATAGAGGTGGTTCATTGTGTACCCAGGTTGTTGAAAATGAAAATAGCGTGTTAGTTTAGAAAAATCCTAAATTTTATTATTTAATCAAAATAAATCGGGTATAATATGTGTGCATTATCTAGAGAAGTATTGTAGTTTTATATTGATACAAAGAAGTGCTTGAAATTAGTGAAATTGAATAAATACTATGACCTTGAAAAAAACCCGGTACATTGATGGCCACTCTCCCCTAAACATAATAAAAATCATCGAGTTTAGGGTCGAGAAGCATTTTGCATATTTTTTTAAACATATTAATTTAAATCAACGAATCAAGCGACTCGGAAAATATTTTGCAAACATTTTTTTAAACATATTATGAACAAACGAATTCAGTGAAACATTGTGCACTAATTGTTTTATTTTTTATTTTATTTATTTATTGATATACAAAGTTCCTAGGGCTAATGAGCCCATTGATGAACATTATGTGATAAATTATATGATATATAACTGTACATGGCCGAACATGAAGTTGGTTAACCAACATCCAAACAAACAGAGTAAATAAATGAAGTCATTCATGCACAGTAAAAAATTTTGTGTTAAATTTAACATTTTTCACATGTCCCAAACGGTCCACTCAAAACTTATGTGTTAATTCAACACAAAAAAATATGTTGAATTTTGTACACAAATTTTTACCTCTTATTTTTTATTGTATTTTATCTTTTGCAAGTTAAAATAAATTTTCAATAAGGAATTTATGCTTTTGCAACAAAAAAATAAACATAAATTACAGAGTTACTACTAAAAAATTTGAGGTTATGTTCAAGAATCAAATGACATTTGAAGAATGTGTAAAATCAACACACGAAAAATGTTAAATTTTAACACAAAAAATTTAACAAGGACTGTTTTCTACACAAATACACAAAATTTTTAACTGTGTGTAAGAAAAAAAAATGACAGAATCGAAACTATTACTAAAAGTAAAAGTACAGACTAGTATAGCAAGGTGATAAACACATAGTTAATAACATAATTAAGATTCGCATACCTTCCAAATGGCTGGATGACAATAAGTTACCAGTAGGTGATATCAAATAAACTACTATCTAGGTGAAGCAAGAATTTAAATAGATGTTTTTTAAATATATAAATTGAGTTGGAACTCCTTAAGTATTTCGGAAGTTTATTCCATAGTCTGGATCCCCTAACTATAAATGATCGTTGAAATTTACAAGTACGATGATTGGGTATTTTAAGTACAGATTGTCTGTCTCTCAATTGCCGTTCATTTGTCCCAATATTCTCTCTGATAGAGAAACATTTAAAAAGATATTCTGGAACCTCAGTCTGTAATATAGAATAAATTAAATTGACCATGAAAAACTGCCTTCTCTTGGCAACATTAAGTAGACCCGCCTTATTTCTAAATTGAGAAATATGATCACTTTTTTTCAGACCAAAAACAAATCTAATGCAAGCGTTAAAAGACCTCTCCAGTTTAGAGTTCAACTCATCCGTTATATCATCATATACAATACAGCCAAAATCAAAAAACGGAAGAACTAAACTCTTCACTAGAAGAAGTTTGGTAAGGGTAGGCAAAGAGTCCCTTACTCTATACAGCTGTCTGAGAGTCCTGTAAGTCTTCCCACAAATTCCCGCCACATGCTCTCCCCAGCTCAATGTTCTATCCAACATCATTCCCAAGTCTCTGACAGACTCCTGAAATTCAATTCTTGAGCCCCCAATGTGTAATGGGGGGAGACTTCTCAGAAAATCAATTGATGGTGCACCTGAGCTGCCAAAGACAACGGGCTTCGTCTTAGCACCGTTTAGAACAAGACCGCTGTCCCTGGCCCACCGCACCACAAGATTAATGTCAGACTGCATCATAACCAGCATCTGCGACAAAGTAGACACTGGGCCTGAACGATACAATTTAAAATCGTCTGCAAACTTATGGTTTTTACAGTGTAAAAGCTGTTTTCCAAGCTCCGCAACGTAAATATTGAAGAGCAGAGGAGCAAGTGACGAGCCCTGTGGGACGCCACACCTGACTGGGGCCCACTCAGACTTTACACCCCTACTATTTACCACCATTTGCCTGCGTCGGAGAAGATATGAACCGAACCAGTTAATAAGTGGATTTGAGTGTTCCAAGGTACCTAGTCTCTGGAGTAGCACAGTATGATCAACCATATCGAATGCCTTGGAAAAATCAAAGAAAACAGCCACTGTGATTTCCTTGGAGTCCATGGCAGATTTGATATCGGTTGTAAATTTGAGAGTAGCTGTAGTGGTGCTATGCCCTTTCCGAAAACCTGACTGCATTGGATCTGTAAGCTGACGACTATTTAAATGCTTGGTAAGTTGTTTATGTACTATTCGCTCAAGAGGTTTGGACAAAACATTAAGCAACGAAATAGGTCTGTAATCAGCAATCGAGTTTGGCTTCGTTATTTTGGGTATTGGACGTATTAAAGCCTCCTTCCACTGGCTAGGAAATATCCCGGTTTGTAGGGAATAATTGTAAATGTGAAGTAGAACAGGAAATATTACCGGAAGAGCTAGTCGTATAATTCTAATAGACACACCATCAGCCCCCACAGCATTAGATTTGATTCTAGAGAGAGCTTCAATTTAAGTGTCCGGTGAGATATCAGAAAAAAAAAAATTGGTTTTCGTCAAAAATACTCGGGGCTTCGAGTGGTGTATATATGTTCGACGGTAGAAGAGGAGAAATAGAGAAATTTTTTTGAAAATCATTAATTGAAAAAGTATGATCCAATGCATTGCCCCCAGAAGGCATCAGCTTGAGTTTTTTAAGTGCACTCCATATATTAGTAGGGTTACTGGCTTTTTTAATTGTTTGATAATTATATTTGTTTACCGCATCTCTTAATCTGGTTTTAGCCAAATTTCGCATTTTACGGAATTCTGCCTGGATTTGCGGACTTTTAGTTCTTTTGAACAGTCGAAAAAGTCTGTTTCTTCCAGTTATAAGGTTATAGATTTCACAAGTCATCCATGGTAAGCCATTTTTTTTAACTCTCGGAACGTGCAGTGGTGCGAATATATCAAGCGCAGAATTTAAAAATTCAAGTAATTTCTTAACCTTTTCATCAATGTTTGCATTATTAAACAGACTTACCCAATCTTGATCAGATAAGTAACTGAGAAAATCAGACTCATTAATATTTTTAATATTACGGAAGGGTATAACTGGGTCTTGTAATATTGGAGAGCTTGGGAAATTATATTTTATAGAAATTAAATCGTGTGCAGAAAGGAAAGAAACTGGTTGCTGAGAAAATTCAGAAACCTTGTCCAGATCGTCGACAACGATTAGGTCAATTCTGGTACTGATTGTTAAGGTATGATGTGTTGACAGGTGGGGTACTAAAGATAGACCAGAAGATTGAAATAGTGTCAATAAGTAATTCGTTTTTGCATTCGAAGAATTAAGGTTAGTATTAAAGTCCCCAACGACGACGATATTATTATATATTGAGACAAAATTATGTAGGCAAGATTCTAAATCATCCCCAAAGGAAGCGTTAGGCGTTTTATAAACAACCCCTACTAACGCCTTGTTACAGTGCGACTCAATCTCAAGAAAGAAAAATTCAGCAGTGGGGTATTGATATTCGCGACTAGATTTTTAAAACCATTGCACGTAGGCTTTGGTGTACATAAATACAGACACCTCCTCCTCTACGTCCCACCCGGTCCCTTCTAAGTAGCAAATAATCTTCTAGTTCTACCAATGTAGATGGATCATTAACAGTTAACCAGGTCTCAGAAACAGCTATGATATGGTAAATACTTGACTCGAAAAATTTTTTAAATTCAACAAAATGTGGCACAAGAGACTGAGCATTTACATGGCATAAAATTAAATCCTCCATGAGTAAAAATAAACAGATTTTTTAGGCTTTGATATAAAAATACAGTGAGGCTCCCGAATAAGTTGCGCGGTAATATACAAAAAGGAGAGATCACGAATGATCTTTGTGAACCAAGATAAAGTAGCGTAAGGCTTAGTTAAAATATTTAGGACAAATGAATAGTGTTTTGTTAACAAAATACAATTTTTGATCTTTGACAACAAATACAGATCCGATCTCGAAATTACTGATTTAAATAAATACAAATCAATTAAAATGTACAGATCCGATCTCAAAATTACTGATTTTAATAAATACAAATCAAAAGCAAATTTATTCAAAATCATCATTTTGCATAGATAAGGATGTCTTACTAAATTTACTATGTTCTGCGTACAGACAAAATTATTATAATAAAAACAAAACAGAAATATTTTATAAAATGAAACAAAAAAACGTAACAAACCAAATTGAAATTCATAAGGGCATTTACTGCCATTTGTTGTTATCTGATTATTTAAAGCGATCCACATCCTCAAGACAAGTGAGTTGAACCCTAAGCGCTCCATCTTCACGTCGGCAAAAGATCTTTCCTCCTGAGATCCATAGATATTTTATCTTCTTATTCTCCTTTAGTACACGAGCAGCAGAGTAGATCCTTCGATTGAGTGGTGTCAAAGGCTCGCGAATGAATATGCGATGTTTTTCTTTACTTGACCATCCCAAATCAACAGTCGTAAAGTCCGCCCTCAGCTTTCGTTGCTTAATAATTTTATCTCTCAAGTCTTGCTTAGTTAGTTTTACCGAAATAGTGGGAGGATAAGGAGTGCTATCTTGATTATTATTCCTACGGATTCTATAGATTGAAGAGATTTCACCTTCGGTAATGTGTATATCCAAGGCCTTTGCTACATCACAAAAAATTGATGTCAGACTTTCGTCCGTTTTAATTGGCAGACCATGAATCTCTAGCGTTGTTTGTAATGAGCATTGCTCCTGCTGGTTAAGATAAGGTTCAAGCGAAACCACCTTTGATTTCAGCTCGCTATTTTCCTTCTTTACCTTCGACAGCAATTCATCCTCATTGACAGTTTTATTTTCAAGCGATTGAATTTTGCTAGAATTTGTGAGTATATCGGTCTTCAAAGAGTCAATCTTACTGGTAATTTCAGCATTAAATTTGTTTTGTGTGTCTGCAAACTGTGTGAACAGAGAAGTAATATGTTCCTTGAGTTCAGTGTAAGAGTCTCTCTGCCCCTCTGCTACTGCAACCCGTACAACCTCGGTGAGAACATCACACGGATAGTCATAACTTTTTTGAGTAGGGTTCAGAAGAGAATTACCAACAAGATTCTTGGCTTTCTCAGTAGTAACTGTTGACCCATCCTGCGTAGAGGTCGCGCCACTTGCTTTCAACTTACAGAGTGCACATAAATAGTCTATTTGTCCTTTTTTTATTTTATCAAACTGTGCTTTAGAAATGTTGATATTAATACAGTTTAAATGCGCCAACGTTCCACATTTCTTGCATGCCAGGGACTCCGTGCCTCTCACAATCACTTCCTTATACTCAGGACACTCAACCATGGTTGTGTTGTCACTGTCACTTTCACCAAAAATGCAAAAAATACCAAGTTAACACAGGTTATTCAATAGTTTAGCGATCCACAACTGTTCAATTGCAAAAGCAGATCACCCTTTTCACTCCGAACAACTAATATAGCGAACAGTAGTCAAAACAAAACCAAAAAGAGACGATACAAATAGAAAACACGTCCGTTCAGTCAGCCATGACAGTTTCAAATTTCTTTTTAAACATAATTCAAATAAAAAATTATCTTAAAAAAAACTTAAAAAAAATAAGAGGAATGAATCAAGTGTAAATCAAAAAATTACTTATTCTTAATACTCTGCGTTGGATATTAAATATTCATTAGAATCGTTAACAGTTAAATTTTTTAATGTCATAATAATAATATTGAACAATATTATTTAAATAATTTCCCATATAAAAAAGATAATTAAAGAAAATCCTGCCAGAAAAACGAATAAAAAAATACCTATCAAAAGCAGAAGAAAAAATTTATAAATTTTGAAAAAATAAGATACAAAATAGAAATGAAACAGTTAACGAAAAAGTGAAATCTCTTAGAAATTTCTTAAGAAATTAAAAAGATGGTAGGGGAGGGTGGTCCCAAACCGACCCCCTAAAAGGCAAAAGCCAAAAAGGTGCCAAAAACTTGTTTGATTGCTGAGGTCAAATTTTTTTTCAGAAAAGGAATTATTTTTCTATGTTTCCACTGGTTGCCGAGGCTCTGGATCTCATTAAGTGGGAGATACAGAGAGAAAATCGAAAACTGACGTTTTCGACAATCTCAAAAAGGGTGGTATGAAACCGACCCCCTATTTTTATTGCAGGAAATAGCGAAAACAAACAAAAGTTTGAACTTGTATTGTAATTTGAATTAAAAAACAACAAAATAGAATAAACTTAAATTACTTTTACTTTTTTTAAATACATTATTTAAGGCCTTTTTCAGAATAAGAGTAAAAGAATTATCATTACAATAAAAAATAAGTGTTTTTAGTTTGATCTTAATTACAAGCTATATTATCTTAGCTTAATTATTGTTATTTTATTAAAATACATTTGTAGGTATTATTTGGTAATTACAAATAATTTAGTTACTATTACAATGCAAGAAAAGGGGGGGGCGGTCGGTTTCGGACCACCTTCACTATTTTCACATAATGTCTTGCTGATCATTCATGTCAATGAAAGCGTTTGAATTTGAATATTGTGTATTAAAGTTGAGGCCATAAGCAACCAAAAAAACTTATACTTAAATTTTTCTGAACTCAATTCAACACTTTTAACTTAAATTCAAGATAGGTCGAAAACAAAAAATATTATTGCAAAAAACTAATTTTACGTAAAATTTCCAGATACAATATTACCAAGAGATTATTACCTATGGTCAAAATGTCAGAGTTATGAAAGTGTTCTTTTGATGGTATTCACGATTTATCTAGTAACACGATCTCTGAGAAACAGAGGGGGGTCGGTATGGTACGAGGAGTCGGTATGATACCACCCTCCCCTATTATTATCATTAATATGTAAAATAAATAATATTAATTAATTTACATTTAAATTTGAATTATTTGAAAGTTTGAAGAAATCGAAATGTAAGTTAATAAATTGATGTTTGGAATTTATTTAAATTATTAAGGACTTAAGGATATAAACATTTCATACCAGATATTTTTTGCTATGTTTGTGCCAAAAATTTGTAGATCGAATTTTAAACTTTTCTATTTGTTTATTTATTCAAATTCCATAAGAATCTACTAATTTTTGAGATTATTTAAATTTATGATTTCTTACATACTTTTTACATATTTACATTTTTTTTGATTAAAATTATGATTTTAATGGAAATGACCCGGTGCTTTTAATCATGATTTGCATCAAACTGATTTAAATTAATTCCTACTCTGATAAATATATGAATATATAACTAATAAACTAATATATAATATATAAATATAATTAAACGTAAATACAAAACTATAAATTAATAATTAAAAACTATTAATTGTTTAAAATATGTTACAACTTTTTTAAGCTTTATGAAACTTTGCAGTTACTAGGTCCTTTAAAATAAGACCGTTCTTTTTCGAAGCCTCTTCGCGCGCAGAAACTCAAGTAACTACACTGCTTCGGAGGCTCATGCAGTTACTTGGTGCTTCGCGCGACGAAGGCTCAAAAAATGAGGTCCGTGTTTTGAGGAACTAAGTTTCTATGTAGTTACTAGGTCCTTCGAATTATGACCCTCATTTTTCGAGCCCTCGTCGCGCGAAGCACCAAGATACCTTCAGTTACTTGATTTTCTCAAATTAGGACTCGCCAATCTTTGTAGTTACTGTTAAAATGACGTAATTATGCAAAAATTATTATTAATTACGTTAACAATTATTAAAAATGCTTTGCATTAATAGATGCATCTTTTTTCTACGATTCCAACGATATAAAAAACTAATTTTTCGATTTTTCTGTAGTTACTGTGTTTCTAGAAAACACGGCAGAAAAGCGGTCTGTTTGGCGGTCGACGACCAACAGATTTTGTAATAGAGTAAGAAAGAGAGACAGTATATGTGTCTCCTTTACTCTAATGTAAATTATGGCGGTCAACGACCCACCAACAGAGCTTGGTTGGTCCTTTAGCCTTCACTTTCTGCCAAAAGAAAATTTACTGTAATAGTAATGAAATGCGATTACGGATAAGGAATAAAAATTAAATTATTATTTCAACAATCTTTAAACAAGATGAGAGAGATGTTAATCCTTCCATTTTGTTTAAGTTAAACCAGAAATTATATATGATCCAGGAAGGTAGAAATAACACAATTTTATATCATGTCAAAAGCAACGTTTCGCCAACAAGGGTTCGTGGGCCTCATCAGGCTGTTTTTATTATAAAAAATATACAAAAATTAATAATCAACTTCAGATTTTTTTTGTTTGTTTGTTTATAATAAGTTAACACATAACACTTAAATTACTTTGAAAAGTGTATACAAAACCAAAAAATCACCTATATTCGTGAAAACTTTACACGTTCTTTAACTCGTCAAAAAAAAAAAAATATATTACAATAAAATTATGTTTAGCGTAAATTAGAAACATTTCTCACAACAGACAGACAACACGACGTAATTCAAACTGACTACTTATTCAAAAATATTAAATTTTATAAATGCCAAGAAGTTATTGAACTCAGTGAGAGAGATATTATAAATGTAAACACGCTGTATACAAACAAGAACGCACAGTAACTGTTACTGTCTGCATTAAAAAATCTGACTGCAATGAAAAAATGTCAAATTTACTTTTTGACAATTCAACTTACAAACTTATTTCTAGAAATCCTTTGAAAAAACTACAAGATAATTCTTTAAAAATTCTTAGATATCTTAATGATGAAGAATTTTTATATAAAAAGTTCCATAAAGATTAGGTTGCCTGCTCAGATACTGAATTAGCAAAAGCTTATGGCTTACCTAAAATTCACAAAGAAAACGTTCCTCTAAGACCTATTGTCTCGCTCATTAATTCTCCGACATATTTCTTATCCAAAACTATCTATGATGAACTAAAAAAGTGTATTAAAATTCCCGAATCACAAATCAATAACAGTTTTGAATTAAAAGAAAAATTAAAGAATTTTATTATTGAGGATGATCTTGTGTTTCTTTCCTTAGATGTTAGTTCTTTGTTTACCAATGTATCTTACGACCTGGTTATACAAAGCGTAGATTGCCGTTATTCACAAATCAACAATAAATGTAAAATTCCTTTTAATGATATTATTGACTGCTCAAAATTTTTATATGACAATACCTTTTTTGTTTTTAATGGAAAGTTTTATCAACAAATTAGAGGAACTCCGATGGGTTCACCAATCTCACCACTGTTCGCAGATATTGTAATGGAAGATTTAAAAAAAGATTGATTAAAAATTTTAAAGGATAAATACAATTAAATTCCACTATTTTATTTTAGATATGTTGATGATACAATTTTTTGTATAAAAAAGACATGATAAACATCATTATTGACATTTTTAATTCTTATGACGAAAATTTTAATTTTACTTTTGAACTGGAAAATAATAACCGGATTAATTTTCTTGATTTAACTTTGATTAAAAAAGATAATTGTATCCTTACTGATTGGTACCAAAAACCATCTTCTTCCGGTAGACTTATCAATTTTTTCTCAAATCATCCAATTCAACAGAAGAAAAATATTATTTATAATCTAGTGGACAGATCCATTTCTCTTTCTGACAAATCTTTCCATTTTGACAATTTGAAGACAATAAAGAAGATTCTTATAAACAATGATTACCCATTGGTTTTATTAAAAGACATATTAAAATGCGTCTCCAAAAACTTAAATACTTAAAAACAAACAAAGAATTAAATAACGCTCGAGCAAATATTTATAGACAAATTCCTGAAATTTGTATTTCATTTAATTCTTTATATTTTTTTAAGTTGTCAAAAATTCTTAAAACATTTAACATTTCTACCATACCAATTGTTAACAAGTCGTTAAATTCTATTATAAAATTAGGGAATGATCAGACTCAGAAATCAGATTATATTTATCGGCTCTCGATGCCGAATATTCAGTCTTCTGGTGAACGGGACCCGAGGTGCTGCTCGGTCTCAATACTCAGAAGCTGGCTGAGAGTTGGACTTGTGTGTGGGTGCTTCCGCCACAGGCTCTCTCTCATCCGAGCGACTGGGGAAAATCCAGGAAGACTCCTGAGAGCGTGGGAGGGTTAGGTAGAGGTGCTTCTCTCCTAAAACTCCCATGTAAAATTCCGGAACCCTTGAGGTGAAGGATTGCCTAGACGTTCGTCGGACCAATAGAGGTGCTTCTCTTTGGACTAATGAACGGAAATGAAGGCTCGCACGTCTATGGGTGCTTCCATGACGTTGTTGGTCAAATTTCATATAGGTTTTCTCAGTTCTTGGCTAGAGAGGGAGAAATATAGGTGCTTCTATTTTCTTTCTTTCTATCCAAAGTGAAGACTCAACTTTTCCCTTGGAGGGATTTGTTGAACATAGGCGGTGGAGGGTAGTAATTTTTATTATAGTAGAAATTCTATGGGGATAAATATTTTATTCCGAAACTTATAACTAGATATAAAATTTTATAGTCGAAAGTTTGTTAAATGGAAGCTAGAAAACTGAGAAAATAAATTGAATTCAAATATTTGTAATTATATAAAGACTAGGAAAAAATTAAATATTTGTTACAGATCCAAGCCTAGTATTCTAGTAGCGGTTCTGGCTAAAGCGTCCAGTCATGGTTTTGCATCAAAAATGCGGAAATAAAATTTTCGGATAAAATGTCGGGATATCGAGATTTGTAAAGATCTCAGTTATGTTTTATTTTCTTTTATTAAAAAAAAATGATGTTAATTATTTTCTTATTTTTGTAAACTAATTTTTATTTTTGTTGAATATATTTCTATCTTATTCTTAAATTAAGAATATTTGAGTTTTAACTGGCTACACCTATCCTTAGAAATAATGAAATTAAAAATTAACGTTAAATGTCAGCCAGCAGGCTAAGATTTATTTTGCTTTTACTTTTCTTTAAATTTTCAGCTAGAATTTAAGTTCGATTCATCGTTGGGTTGAAAAGTCCATTAATATTGGAGGTTATGTACGTTGGCCCCATCCGACGAGCGAATTCCGGAGCAACTTTTAAAATTTAGAAAAAGTCAGATCATCACAAACGTAATATTTCTGAGATGTTACACATTAAATTAAATAACTTTACTTTAAATAAAAAAGAAGACATCCTATTTTTAAACAAAAGTTTTTTCTCTTCAATCAACAGAATAAATTCATGATTAGGTTCTTGTCGATATTTACTGTGCGTTCTTGTTTGTATACAGCGTGTTTACATTTATAATATCTCTCTCACTAAGTTCAATAATTTCTTGTCTGTCTGTTGTGAGAAATGTTTCTAATTTACGCTAAACACAATTTTATTGTAATATATTTTAATTTTTTGACGAGTTAAAGAACGTGTAAAGTTTTAACGAATATAGGTAATTTTTTGGTTTTTTATACTCTTTTCAAAGTAATTTAAGTGTTATGTGTTAACTTATTATAAACTTTTGTTTTCGCTCTCCTGTAAAATAACCAATTTGCTGCTTAGGTCCCTTTCTTCAGACCGCGTCACATATATAATTTCTGGTTCAATCTTTTAACAAATTAATAGTGTTAACCACTAACATTTTCTACATTGAACCTACAGATATGCAGTTTTTCCTCATTTTCCCAAGCCGCACGTAATATTACGCGAATACCACAGTGATATAATATTATAATATTGGTAATATTACGGGGTGATATTACAGTGATATTGACGTGATATTGAAATGTCTGCCTCAAGGTAATATTACAAGTAATATTACGGTGATATTGAGGTAATATTAAAAATTTATTTTACATCTAATAAATTATTTTAAAAAATATTGGGCTTACACGGGGTTCGAACACGCAAGGTTCGACTCGGCATGAATACGCCTTGTACCTCTCGGCCATCCAGCTCTTGGAATCAATTTCAGAAATTGTTTTTCATATTTTACCAAAGGGATTTACAGGTAATACATGAAGAACGCTTTCTGAAATAGATTCCAAGATCTGGATGGCCGAGTGGTACAAGGCGTATTCACGCCGTGTCGAACCTTGCGTGTTCGAACCCCGTGGGAGCCCAATATTTTTTAAAATAATTTATTTGATGTAAAATAAATTTGTAATATTACCTCATTATCACTGTAATATTACTTGTAATATGACCTTGAGGCGGACATTTCAATATCACGTTAATATCACTGTAATATCACCCCGCAATATTACCAATATTACAATATGATATCACTGTGATACTCATGTAATATTACGTGCTGCTTGGGTTGCAATTAATCGCTGTTTGTATAATTAACGACAAAGACCCGTGTAGAAATTACAAGTGGAAAACTGGACCCAGCTATAGCACCAAAGCTGGAAACATAGTTTTGCAATTCTATCTAGATCCAGTCATGGCACTAATCGATTCTGCTAGATTGTCCATTCACATAAACTTAACCTCAAAATGCATTCTAGTCGCAAGAGTGGCACCAGACTAACTTCCACGCCAACTGCTAGCTAGCGAGTTGTCAATTCACAAAAATGTAACCTTAAAAATTTATTCTAGTCGCAAGACTGGCGCCAGTATAGTTTTCAGGCTAGTCGTTAGCTTGAAAATGCGTTACATATATACCTAGCGCCATCTTAAGGTTTTTGAAGTCTAGACTCGTACCTACCTAGCGCCACGAAATTTTTCTACCAGGGGAATTTAACAATAATAATTTGTTGAAAAAATATTTAAATAATAATTTAATTTTGTATTTCTCTTATATAATTAGTTGAAGATCGATAAATTGCAAGGTTAGGAAAAAAATTGCATATTTGTAGGTTCTATGTGAAAAAAGTTGGTATTTAACCCTTCAGAGTGCAGGTGTCACCCTCGTATATAACTTACCTGTCGCTAAGATAATTATCCATTATTCGCAACAGGTAAGGCGGTATTCCTTTGTTTCTCATCGATCGGATGAGATCTTTCCATCACACGGTATTAAACGCGTTAAATATATGTTAATAACTACCACCGCACAGAAACCCTTTTTCTTCCCTGGTCCCAAATTGTTCTTTTCTACTCTGCCCTGGTCCACCGCCTTCTGAACGGCGTCTACTGTGGACAGGCCCTTGTGTAAACCAAATTGGTTGTCAGATAGACTATTCTTACAAGTCAAGTGAGATTGCATTCTCTGCAGCAACATGTCCTCTAGAAGTTTACCCATCGTATCTAACAGGACAATAGGAATGTAGGATTTTCCGAATGCAAATTTTCCAAATGTTAATAATTCCGAATTCCGAAATTTGTTGTTTATTAAAAATTGGCATGTAAGAAAGTTTTGTTAAAAAAGTCTTTTTCATGTATTACCTTTAAATTCAAAATTGCGAAAAAATAATTTTTTGCTAAGTTGTGCTAATCTAGCACAACAAATATAATAAGTCCCTAATTTGGACTTATTTGCCCAAAATATTGACTTTAGCGATAAAAATTTAATAGCTTTTTTGTTGTGCAAGGCTAGCACAGTTCAGCACCAATTTGGCTGTTTCGAAATTCTGAATTTTGAAAATTGAATAATTAAAAAAATCACAGTTTCTAATGTTGACTTTTTTGCGAAAAATATAATAGTACAAATTAAAAAAAAATTTAATAGCAATCTTTTTAGCAATTGCTATTTGTTGGTACACACTAGAGCTTGTCTAGGAAATGTAAACAAATTAACCAGTACAACATTTTCACAAACAGTAGGGGAGAGTAGTCAGAGTTGGATATAGTTTTGACTTTTCTCTATAACTTTTCCTGTAGGCCGAATTTTGCGATGTCTCTTATATTATTAGAAAGTTCTACTAAAATGCGATGTTTTTGCTAAACATTGCAAAAAATTTTGACAAAAAGTTTCGGAGTTATAGGCCATTAAAAAAAAAGGTAGTGAAAGTTGAACATGGTAGTCAGAGTTGGAACACTGTAGAAAATCAATGAAATATGAAGATAAATGATTGAAAATGACCTTCGCAACATGGATAATCGTGTAAAACAAACATTTTTCCCAGCAAAGATAGTAAATTTTTAATGCAGGAAAGATAATTTTTTTTAAAAAACGTAAATATTGCTGTCCTAGATTGAAACTTTACTATCTTCGATGAGAAAAATTTTCTTTTTGCATGATTTTTTTCAAATTAATTGCTTTTATAGTTAAAATTAATGGATACATTATATTACTTAATGTTTAATGTCTTAAAGCGTATCAATCCCTCTTTAAATTAAAAAAAAAATTCTGTTAATTAAAAAAATATTATGTAAGATTTCACAAAGACCCCCCTCCCCCTATGTAAGATACCGTAAAATTTTATCAAACCCTCCCTCACCCCCTAATGGCTTACGTAATTTCTGTACCTTACCTAAAATCACCAACCCTCAAAAACCACCCTACCCCGCTTTTTCCATCCCTTCTCAATTTAACTTTTTTTGGTTTAGGTAAAAAAAATTTCTAACCAACTAGCGGATGGAAATTATTTAACAGTCATGTAGAAACAATATAATTTAATAACTTTAAACCTCCAATCCTTTAAAACTACACTGCCCCGCTTTTTGCACCCCTTCTTACTTTAGCTTTTTTTCGCTAACACTTAGAAAAAATTTTGTTTGAATCAAACAAAATATGTTTGATTTAAACTTAATTTCACTTTGTTAAACAGTAAACATAGCTAGATTTGATAAAAACAAAATTTTTAGTTGATCTAATATATTTGATGTAAACATATTTATTGTTTGATTCAAACAAATATTTAATTTAATTTAATTAAAATAGTTTTTTTGTTTTAAGCAAAGTAAATATTATTTAAAATAAAAGAAATTTTTATCTTTAACATATTGTTTTTAGGGTTCCGTACCGTAAAACGGAACCCTATTAAAATCACTATGTGTGTCCGTTTTCGCACCCCCTCTAACTTCTAAACTATATGAGCAAGAGACTTCCAATTTGGTAAATATATGTAATTTCACCTTGGGTTTACGAAAATGATGTGGAAAACGCGATTCGAGCTCATGAACATGCCGAAATCCAGCAAAAACCACTTTTTTGTACTAAAATGCAAAAAAATGACCCTGTCCTCCCCCTCTAATCTTTTAAACATTTTGACTTAGAATGCTGCAATTTAATACACATATGTAAATTCACGTGCAGATTACAGGAAAATTATAGAGAACTTTCAAAAAGGCGGTCTTCATAGTGTTTACTAGCAAAAAGTACGATTTTTTTTAAAAAGATTCGAAAAAATGACCGTGTCCCCCCCCCCCCTAATCTTCAAAACTATTTGACTTAGGATGCTGCAATTTGGTACATGTATTTAGATTTACGTGTAGATTACGGGAAAAATATATAGAAGTTTGTTAATGTTCGTCTTCATAGAATGTACTATCTAAAATTTGTGTTTTTTTTTTTAAAAAACTTTAAATAATAATTGGTTAATTCCTTATTTTTTGAAAACATATTTAAATAAACAGTACAAAAAGCAGGCGCAATGCCCTTACAATTTTGGGGTTCGTGGCTCTCTCTTAATCCCTACTAACCTCTCTCTTACAAACAACCAGAAAAATTGTAAAAAAACTAGTCTCCTCTCTTTCCCAGTCTCTAATTCTGTTTCTCTTGTATCCTATATAAGAAACGAGTACTGAAGGTCAGCGTTAAAAATTAACGGAAAAGCGTTAACAGATATTTTATACCTGGTTCCTTGGTTAGGGAGAGAAGGTATTTGTTAAAAGTTTACGAAAAAGAAACTCTTAGCTCATTATACAAATTACCTTGAAATTTAAATTTTATTTCTTAATAAAAACAATAGACTACCTGCAGAGAGTCATCATCATTAGAGCAAACCCTTGTATAATGAGGGTTGATGGCTTTGTTTATTAAGAGTTTGTGTTGTATAGTTCTTAATACGCTGAACGAAAAGTGTTTATTAAAGAAATTAACTGTAAGTGTTGTAACCGTTCTCTCTCTAACACAGGCAACTCATCGTGACAATGCGTGCGAGAGAGAAAGGTTATTGTGAAACAAACTGACTTACCACAATGGCCAACGCCCGATCTCGACTCGCAAGCCTTACGCTTTCAGCTTGCGAGACTCCCGCGAAGCCCGTTTAAATTTGTAAATTCGCCAGGCGGAAAATTCCACCCGAGCTCTTCCGAGATTGAGATCCCCTGGCCACGGTACCGGCCGGCTAGCTCTTATCCCACGACGTGCACCTTTTCGCAGACGAGTGAGAGAGGAAGAGATAATCGAGTACAATTTGAGAACACAAAACACTCACGTTTTATTTCGGGTGAACACAGTAAAACAACCCGAGTTAGTTCAATTAACTTTAATGAAATAATCACTAATAACGAAAAGCACGATTTACAAGAATCAAATAAAAAGAAAATAACACTGTGCACCTTGGCTCAGCACAGCCGCGACCGCGCACAATGATGCTCTTCGAGCCACCGATTCCGAATTTGAGAGAAGGACTAACCTTGGAGCCGTTGCAGGATTTCCCAAGGACCTGGCATCTCTCCCTTTTCTGCTTCTATCTGCGACAACTCCACAAACTTTAATAAATCGGCCTCGAGAAATCTCACGCTGTCAGACACTGTTTTCTCTTCGACTTCTCAGTACACACTGAGCTCTCCAGGGCCCGGCGCACGCAACGTTGGTTCATGCGCTTGCCAGTTGGTGGCCCTGGTTTGCTGTTTAGTCCCGTCCGCTTCTGGCCCCAAGTGGCCACTTTCGGGACTAACTGTTATTTTGTCGTCTGCTTGGCCAGATGTCAACAAGGTTCGATCAGCTGGCCAAAGATCGCGACATCGATCGTCCGGATCCTCTGCGTCGACCTTTTCGTCGTGGTTCGGGTGTCATGTAGTGTAGTGTTTGTGCCGATCGGTTCGCGGACTGTGCTTTGCGTCGGTAATTTACAAATACTAGTGAAAGTAGCCGTTATTTTTACATCGTGTTTTCGAGAAACAAAACAGACGATTTACAAAATATCAAGAGTTAGTTAGTTTACATAAGATCACGTCGGCAAACAAATAGTAATTTGTGTTGAGTGCGTACTGAGAGTGTTTCGCGGATTTAATTCTTTTAAGTTTCCGTATGCCCGGCGATCAGGTGAGGTTAGCTTCGGCGAAATCCCGGAGATTTGTTTTCCAACGTGTGTTTTCTCAAAAACCACGTTACAACTCCCCCGGACCTAGCCGAAGCCTACCCGCTTTTGTTTATTCGCGTGACTCTAATCCCGGTCTCTTCTCTTATCCGAACCGAAGGCTCATTTTTGCACTCGGCTCCCTCTGACGAGCAGACGAGCCGTACCACATCATTGTTCCGTCGCTTATCTCACAAGGCTTTGGACTCACCAGCCTGGCTCTGGCTTGACCCTAGTTTACTTTTACCCCAGACCGTCCTGTCCACTTACCTCTTTGTCACATCTTTGTAAATTTTCCCTGACCTCTGAAACTCTACTTGAGTTCTGTGCTCACCTAGGAATGTCCTTGGAACTAAAACTTGACATTTGACTAGACTAGATATAAAATTTTTGGTTTATTGTACACCCCCCCGCACGCTCACGTGTCAGTGAGGGGGGTGACCTCCTAAGAGAATACAAATTCTCGGATAACTACAATCCCAAAAAAAAACTATGTGTTCCCCCTGCACTCTCGTGTCTGTGAGGGGGCTACCTCAAACTCTTAGCTGGTTTGTAGGGCTTATCTAAATAACTATGGCACGATCACTTTAAAAAAATTGCCTCCTTACGAGGGATTAAACTTAACCAAGGTCATTTTTACTTCTGCCTGATTCTGTCGTTTCCTTGTCGGGGGTGACTGGTGGATGGAATATCTAAGCTTTCATCTTCTTCACCCTCTTCCCCCTCCCTAGGTTCATGGTCACGGTACGGAATCAGAAGCTTGACCGGGAACCTACCTAATCGTCGCCCTTCTGCTGTTCCCAATTCGTAAACTGAGGGTCCAACTACTTTGATTACGACGTACGGTCCCTGATTCTTGCCCCCAAAACAACGTGTAATACCTTTTCTACCCGAGGACGTGACTTGGCCTTTCCGCATGACTTTATCTCCGACTTGGAAAACCGCGTGACGTCGACGTCGATCGTAGTAGCTCTTTTGTTTGTCGAACGCGTTTTCGTGGTTCAAGGTCACGAGATCTTGTAGTTCTCTAAGTTTTAACATTCTTTCCTGCCATTCGGTTGGATCTGCCGGAACTGGATCGACTGGCTCTTCGACCTCTCTGCGTAGACTATTGCAAGGGCGTGGCTCTCTAGCGAGATTCAAGTAAGTCGGACTAACCCCTGTCGTACTATGTACCGCGGTGTTATAGGCAAACCTGAAATCTCTTAAATAGACGTCCCAACGCCTATGCTCTTTCTCCACGTACGCAGAGATCATTGTCTTAAGCACTCTGTTTACTCGATCTACTGGGTCTGCTTGTGCGTGATACACCAGAGTAAATGAGTGTCGGATACCATACGCTTCCGTAAGCCCTTCGAACGCTTAGTTTACGTATTCGGTTCCGTTGTCCGACACCAGCACTTCCGGTGCGCCCCAGCGAAAAAGTATTAGATCTTCAAAGGCCTTTATGATCGTTTCAGCATTGGCTTTCCTCATGGGTGTTAACTCGATCCATTTCGTGAAAACGTCTTCAAACACCACACAATATTCGTAGCCCAATGCCGTCTTAGGCAACGGGCCCATGACATCGGTCGCGATGACTTGCCAGGGCTGCTGCACCACTCGTCTTCCCATTACCCTCCAAGTAATGGCGGAATTTTCGCACAGCCCATAATACCGCTAGGCATTCTTTTTCGGTAAATGAATACTTCCGTTCGGCTTCCGTCATCGTCCTACTCGCGTAAGCAATTAATTTGATTCGTCCGTCTTGCTTCTGAGTGAGGACCGCTCCGACGCCAAAGTCACTCGCGTCCGTGTGAAGATCGAACGGAATCTCAAAATCGGAATAAGTTAAAATCGGCGATGTTGTGACTAACTTTTTTAGTTGCTCGAACGCATCTTGCTGGCGATTTTCCCATTTCCAGGCAACGTTTGTTCTGAGCAACGCATTAAGAGGTTCGGCTACCGTTGCAAGCTGTGGTATAAAGTGACGATACTACGAGATCATGCCTAGGAACCTTCTCAATTGTTTGATCGTGGTCGGGGCCGGATATTACTTCAAGGGCTCAATTTTCTCGGGGTCCACTTTGTGTCCTTCCTCGTTCCTTTAGAAATCCTAGGTAACGAACGGTTTTTCGGCTGAATTCGCATTTCTTTGGATTTATTGTCAATCCTGCGCCTTGAAATCTTTCTGCAACTCGGTCTATCCACTCTTTATGTCCCTGGAACGTCTCGTTTAAGATTACGATATCGTCAAGATACGCGTAAACGTTCGGCTCCATCTCGGGACCTATTAAAGAGTCAACGAGTCGCTGAAACGTGGCTGGTGCCCCAGACAGTCCGAAGGGCATTCGGTTAAAATGGAACAAACCCATCCCTGGGACTGTGAAAGCCGTATACTCCTTGCTGTCTTCTGCCATGGGGATCTAGTGATAGCCCCATTTTAAGTCAAGCGTCGTTATATACTTCGCGGCTCTCAGTTTTTCGAGGATCATGTCCATCTTGGGGAGGGGGTAAGCGTCTTTTTTGGCCACTTTGTTCAGCTTCCGGTAGTCAACGCAGAATCGGTAAGTCGCGTCGGACTTTCTGACCATAACTACCGGGCTGGACCATCCGCTTTTGGACGGCTCTATTATCCCCTCCGCCAACAGTCGTGCTGTCTCCTCTTGCATTGCGGCCAGGACCTTAGGCGACCCCCGATAGTATCTTTGCTTTATCGGCGGGTGTCCTTGGATGTCAATGCTGTGGACAATTCGATCCGTGGCCGGAAGTGATGTTGGGGGTGGATTAATTACACGCGACACGAGTTCATCGAGCTCAGCTCGTTCGCCCTCTGTAATTTGCTTAAGCCTGCAGAGGAAATTCGAGTTTAGCGTTTTACCGCTGTTTTCTTTAACCTCTGCCTCCACCCCTGTTTCGGTATAGCGGTGGACCACCTCTGGGTAATCCGACATATACCAAATCCTATTCCGGCCATCGTGCACTATCCCGAACGTATGGATGAAGTCTATTCCGAAGAATACCTGCTCTCCCATTCCTGGGACGATGAAGACTCTCATCATACGGGATACACGATCTATTTCGATGGGAAGTAAACAACTACCTTGCACTGAGCGTATGGTGCCATCGGCGGTGACGACCGATTTTACCTGAGTCTTCTGTATCGTTGCTTGATACCGCTCAGCTATCGCTAAGCCTATATCTCCCATGCCAGTTCGTTAGGCGCCACCATCGATCAAGGCTTGGACATCTGAGGTATTACCGATCCGTGCAGTCGTGAAGACTCGCATGGTAAAACCGCTGTCCTCGTCCGGTGGTTCCAGGACCCTTAATCGTAATGGTGTCTCTTCTTGTGGAGTAACGATCGCTTCTGGCGCATCACGTGAGCGCAGGATTGCCAGAATAACCTGGTTCGTTTTCCATGGATCCTCCCCGTCCTTGCTCTCGATCCTGTCATTGAACACAATAGTGTCTTTGGCTCCTCTTGGCTTCTGAGCCTTAGTTTGATATGACGTGGATGGTTGAGCAACGTTTTGTTGGGAGGGAATTTTGTCGCAAAAGGTGTCTGGGTCTGTCCTGTTCTTTACCCCTTCCTCAACGATTGCTCGAGTTACACACGGGTTCTGTACTCGAGCTACTCCTAGCCCTTGAGCTGCGTTTGGGGAACTTGGGTCTGGCTGCTGGGTAAGAGATGCGACCCTTACTTCTTTTCCCGCTCCTTGTTTCCCGGACACAAATTACACTCTTTTGTCGGCACGCCATCTTTACCGCAGCCCATGCAGTAATCTTTGCGGCGTGGCTTTGGACAACCTCGCTGGTAATGTCCTTCGGCTTTGCAATTGAAGCAAATCACTTCCGGACTCTCACGAGAACTTGAAGTCGGCGCTTCCGGTTCTTCCGTTCCGTTGGGACTCACGGCTTTCTTTTTGGGCGGGGGTGCTTTATTTTGTTTTGGTTTGTTACCCCGTAATAGGCGTTCGAGGCGCCTATTACGGCTACCAAAGCTTCAAATTTCTTTGACAGCTCCTCGAACTGTTTGGACCATTGTTCTTTTTCCGGTTTCTCCGCCACTGCTGCTATCGTTGGAGCCTTTTTCGGCGGCGGTGCCTTTCCCTTGTACGCGAAATCGGGTATCAATGATTTTTCGGGAGGAGGGGGAGGAGTATGTTCTAGTAGGGTCTCAGCGACCCGTTCATACTGACCGGCTAGGACGGCGAGTCCGTTATAATCCGCAAAATTGTACCTAGGTATTGCTCTACGGAACTCGGGCCTCAGATTTTCGTATATGCGGTTGAGCTGTTTCTCCAGAGGCAGTTGTACCTCAGACAACTGAAACAGCCCAAACATGCATGTCAGGAAGTCTGTCGCAGACTCATCAGCTCCCTGCTTTCTGAGTAGGATCTCTTCTTCAAGCCTCTCTTGATACGCGGGATTTCCGAATCTAGTTCGGAAATGTAGCTTGAATTGATCTCAGTTGGCCCACCGTCCCTTGTTTTGGCGAAACCAGTGGTATACCATGCCGTCTAGGAGAAAGGGCATAGCGAGAAGCAACTCTTCGTCGGTAAGGTAGGCACCAGCCTTTCCTTCCTCGATCCTCCATAAAAACTGGTCTATGTTCTCGCTTCTTTCTCCCTTAAACTTTAACCTCCATGCTCCTACGACCTTAAAGACATCGCGTTGGGGCCCTTGGGGTCTGTGAAACATCTGTCCCCCATTTTGCCTTACGCCGAATGTGGATGCGTCAAATGGGTTAAAGTTCGATGAATGTTGGTTCCATTGCGGCCCAGCTGTCGGAAACGAACCTCCCCATTGCTGGTTATCCGGACCGCTTTGGAACCCTATCGATTCTTGTGGAAAACCGAAATTGTTCTGCCCGTAAGTTTGCCTGTTCGAGTTTCCAGTCCAACTAGGTTCTGATCAGAAGAACGCAGGCCCGCTTTGAGAGGGGAAACACGCTTCCGTTTGGTGTCTTGATAGCCCCAGTGTCGTCGCTATTCTCGAGAACTGTTCTTGCGCCTCCCCACTCCTCTCTGTTCCCGCCCCCCAACTTTACCTTGCCACGCTTGTTGGGTTGACCTGCGGAAACAAGTACGACGGATTACTCCGGGCTTCGATTGGGACCTGCCAACCTAACGAAGTCGATGGCTGCCCTAAAAGAGTGTGTGTCATTGTCTGTGTGGTTTGTCGCGTATTCGTTAGATTTTGTGTTTGTGCATACATTTCTGGGCACGTTTGCCGGTAGCTATTATTTTCCTCTAAGTGATTCTGTTGCGCCCTCCGGTGACTGTCTTGGCTCCAGTTCAGTCCACTGAACTGGGAGCGCGAGCTGTGCACCGAGGCTGTGGTCACTACAGGGGGAGCTGTTGTCGTATTTGGCGTGTTCCATGACCATAAGGTACTTGCGATGACCCGTGGGCCCACGTTACTACTAGCCTCTGTTACATTCGGTACCGTATTTGCTACTGTCGTGGGAGTGGAATTCGCAGGAGGCGTCCTGGATGAAGCCGCTTGCGCCTTCTCTAATTCTGCTTTTAATTGCAGGATCAGTTCTTGCTGGCCTTTTACCAACTCCATCAAGAACTCAATGTTCTCCGCTGAATTACCCCCGTCTGCTTGGTCTGGGATGCCCGAGCCCGTAGCGCCACCTCGCGACCGCATGTTGACATTATCAAAGTTGAAAGTGTTTCCGAGTTCTTTTCATCCAATTTGATTCTCGATCTAAAATTTTTGCATTCGTCTAATCAAAATCATGACCTGAATTTCCATTCCACTTGTAAAATAGATTTACAGTCCATTGTAAGACTGGGAAAGGATGTTAATAACAAGTGGGATTGTACAAACATTGTATATAAGTTCGATTGCAAGGATTGTTTTGCAACCTATGTAGGAGAAACAAAGCGGACTTTAAAAAAACGTATTAATGAGCACAAAGATGCCAAAAGCGACAGATCTGTTTTTTATCGTCATCGTAAGACCTCAGGTCTTGATTTTGATTGGACGAGTGCAAAAATTTTAGATCGAGAATCAAATTGGATGAAAAGAAGGGTTTCAGAAATGATTCACATAAATTCAAACTATAATACACTTAATAGAAAGGAAGATGTTTTCTCTCTAAATAAGATCTTCTTCCTTTATTAAATAGACTAAAGTCTTGACTACGAAATAATATGAATGTACCTCGTGTCTTTTGTGTTTACGTCTAAGTTCATTGCCCTTGTTTTATTTGTATTTGTATCTGTATTAGATTTACATTTTGCTCCAAATCTAAAGTCAATCTTCAGTAGTCACTTTTTGTCGACCAACGATGGTTGTCTTTAAGACATTTGACGAGATTAAATTAATTTTTAACGAATTTAATTTTAATGTTTAACGAATTTTTTGACGTAGAGTGACGGAAGTTTATTTGTTGTGTGTGTGAAGGTAAAACATGTTTGTTATTTATTTATTATTTTAAAAAAAAAATTTTTAAAACATGTTTGTAAACCATTTTGTTAGTGAAGTGTGAATTAAAAAATTTAAATAAATATTTTAGCCTGAAGAGGTTGGCAAACCTAGCCAAGGAAACGTCGCTATGATAATTTAACGAAATTGTTGAAGTTTTATTCAATTTTACCTTCCTAAGATCACTTATTGGTTTTTCAACTTAAATAATATGGAAGGATTTACCTCTATTTTAAATATGGAAAGTGTAAATAGTGACAGAATATAAATGTTTGTAAGAAAAACATGTGGAAAATGCATCAAATTCTATTTAAGTAGTAAAAGAAGGTAATAATTGTAAAATATTGGAAACAATAGTAGTAAGAAGATATGTTTTAGCAATACTAATGAGAAAAGTAGAAAAAATAGTGCAGAATATCAGAAAAAATATAGTGAAATGATGAAATTAAAACGAAAAAGAATTAATAACCAAGAAACAGAAATATCAGTTACGGAAGATGTATGTTTAAGTAGTGAAACAGATATAAATTTTTCTAAAAAAAAACACATAGATAGTGCTGTTAAAGAAGGAAAGAGAGATAATAATTCTGACCAAATAATAATTTCTAGCGATTGTAATGAGACAAGTAAAAAAAGTCTTTGAGAATATCAAAAAATGTTGAAAGTCAGTTAAAGTATCTTAAAGAAGTACGAGGAGATGATAAGAATGAGAAATTACAAAGAATAGTGAACCAGACAAAAATTGTTAACACCTCTAAACAGATAATTAAAAAAAAAAGTAGAGCAGAATATAAAAAAGGCTATCCTCAAAGATTGAAATTGAAACAGAAGATGTGCCATGATAAGGATGAAAATAATGAAATACGATATTCAAAAGATATGAAGGAGAAAGATGTAAGAATTTGTGATGAGAAGATGAAAAAAGTCACGCAAAATAACAAAAACAATAAAGTAAGATATGGACATTTTAGGAATAATATAATACTTTACAATAATTCATTTGCTTTTGCATCTTAAAATGCTAATGTAGTTAATTTCAAGAATAGAAGGCGGGGACCATTTTGATAAATTATTCCAGATCGAATTTATTATCAAATCAACAATTTCCTATTTCTTGAAATTGATAATGATCCATCTTTTGATCAATTATTCCTGTTAGATCCAAAAGAAGCAATTTGCTATAGATTAAACCAACATGACAACTTAGATGTGGATATATTATTTAGTATTCACAAATCATTAAGAGATTGTAACGCATACACAAAGTCTTTTTTAATGATGTCTGAGATCATTAAAATGGAAATTGCGTTAGGAAAAAAAAAAATTTAATTTACAATTTTTAAAGGTGTAATGAAGTTGCTGCTATTTTTAATATGAATGCTGAAGGTTTAATACCAGAGTCTTATGTAACGATTTATAATACATCGATTTAACAATTACAATTAGTCATTTAGATCCAAATGTTGAACCTTGGATATATCCTATCCTTTATCCTCTAGGAAGCAAGGATTATAGTCTCGATATGATTCGTACGCATAGTGACAAACTAACCAGCAATCAAACTGTGTCAAGATCTGCTAATATAAAATATAAAATAGGAGTAAGAGATCATACCTTCAATCAATTTTTATATGGTGGAAGAATGTTTCAGCAATGGTTAGTTGATAATTATGTCAAAGTTGAAAAAGTTAGGTTACATTTTTGTAAAAATAATCAAACAAAATTAAGAAATGAAACTTACAAAGGATTAATTGATCATTTAGATAATCCAGAAATTGAAAATAATGTACATGTTGGCAAGATGTCGATACTGCCTTTAACATTTATAGGATCACCTCGTAACATGTTAAAACAATATTAATATGCAATTACCATTATGTAGCTTTTCATGTTAGACCAGATTTATTTATTACAATAACATGTAGTTTAAAACGAAAAGAAATTTATGAAAATTTATTACTTAATCTGTCAGCTTCTAATAATCCTGACACAGTTGCAAGAGTCTTTCATTTAAAAGTTAAGAAATTAATCGAAACTATAGTAGATGATAAACTATTTGGACAAGTAAAGTCTTATGTTTATGTTATTAAATTTCAAAAGCGCGGGTTACCACACATTCATTTATGGGTTATATTGGAAGAAGGTTCTAAAATATTAAGAGCAGAGAGTGTTGATCGGTAAACTTTTTAAAGTAAAGTTTTTAAATGGTTTTAGGTATATTATAATTTTTTATAATTATTCCTCATATTCTTCATTTTATTCTTTATCTTTATTTTATTTAATTAATTTTTAGTTAATCACAATTTGCAAATTGATATTATTTTAAGAAATCATAAAATTTGGCTTGCGCTTTTATATCATAATTTTTTATAATTATTCCTCATATTCTTCATTTTATTCTTTATCTTTATTTTATTTAATAAATTTTTAGTTAATTAAAATTTGCAAATTGATATTATTTTAAGAAAACATAAAATTTGGCGTACGCTTCAGCGCGCGCTTTTTTTCTAGTAATATATTATGCTTCCGGAACCATTCAGGTGTTTCCGTAACCATTCAGATGTTTCCGTAACCATTCGGGTGTTTCCGTAACCATTCGGGTGTTTCCTTAACCATTCGGGTGTTACCGTAACCATTCGGGTGTTTCCGTAACCATTCAAGTGTTTCCGTAACCATTCAGGTGTTTCTGTAACCATTCGAGTGTTTCTGTCTCTGGCTTTCACTATCTCCCTCTATCTCGCACACAACCTCAAATTGACAGCTGTAGGCTGTGAACGACGGACGGACAAACGGACGACAAAGTCTCACTATAAGGGTTTCGGTCCCGAACCACGAAACCCTAAAAAGGGCCCTGACACTTCAGCTCCAAAATTTTTGGCTTATAGTGCTAAAACTTTGTACTAATAAAGTTTTATTTATTGAATACAAAAAAATATTTTCAAAAATGGTTTCCTGGTGTTTTTTGTTTTAAACACAAAATTTTTTTATTGTAAATACAAAATATGTTCCGCCATTATTCAATGTTTGTTTCTTACTTTATATACAGCATTTTTTGTAGTTTGATATTACTCAAGTGTTAATTTACCATTTGTGGAAAACCGAACAAAACTACACTTCTCATTAGCTGCGCACAAATGTGAAAATGAGGGGATATAAATTAGACAAGAAAATTAGACAAAAAAACAATATGTTTAGTAAATTCACTTAAGCACAAAAGTTTCAATCACTTCAGATATAACTCAACTTTTTGATAAAATAATATCATTCCCACATTCAAGTAATCACTTTAATAAAAACAAAACTACGATTGCAAGTATATTTGTTTCCAACAAATCGATAAACACGCATAATCACTGGCATCGACGCGCACATGTTCTACCGGAAAAGTAAACTAACGTGAAAACAGTGACGCACATTGAATGCGCAAAGGCCTCAGCGCATTCAATATGTTTAAATCAAACATAAAATATATTTCTTTCAAATATAAAGACTTAAAACACATATCTGGTTTAATTTTAACAAAATTTAGATTTTAATTAAACAAACAGAATATCACCTTTAAACATAAAATATATTGCAATCAAAACTTCAGATATCTCTGATACATTAAAATTAAACTTAAAAACATTATTTATTCAATCAAAATCATTCAAATAAATACTTATATTTAAATCAAGAAAATATTTTTCTCAGTGTAAGTAAATTTTTTTTCGGACAGACTAGCAGATGGAAACTACTTAAGAGTCACCTAGAAACTATATCATCTGATAACCTAACATTACCAACTCCTGAAAACCGCCCCACATCGATATTTTCATTGCTCATCATTTTAATTTACTCTAATGGAACTAATTGTATAATTTGCAGACTGACTGTCAAACTGAATGGCGTCTGCCATTTTGTATCCGCTATTTTAAATTTCTAGAAAGAAAGCTCAAAATCATAATCAGCTACTTCAAAAACTTCCGAGGAATGTCTTTTAAGCCAATTTAATTCAGTTTTATTTTTGTGTCTGCCATTTTGGATCGGTCATTTTCAATTTTCAAAAAGGAAGCTCAAATTTATAGTCAGCCATCCCAAGAACCGCCCAGTAATTAATTTCAAGCAAATTCGATAGATTTTTACATTTTTGTCAGCCATTTTAAATCCGCCATTTTGAATTTTGAAAAACCAGCATTAGATTTGCATTCAGCGACCGCAAAAACTGTTAAAAAAGAGTTTGAGGGCAAGTTTGTCTTTTTTAGACTTTTAATACATGAAGTTATTTTTAAATTTTTTAATTAAACGCTTTTTTACGACATATTGGCAACGTTATTTTGAATTGTTAAAAACGCCATACGGCATTCAAAAGTGTGGGAAATAATTATTAATTATTTAGGATCCTTTGTTTCAGAAGATAATCCCACTGAAATCTGACTCCACATTTAACTTAACACCTTATTTATTAACAACAAATTGAATTTACATGAGTATATAAAAATATATATAATATCAGTGAATTTGTGTTCCACAAGTGACTGCCGGATTAATACTAATTTAATCGATATCATAAGGATATAACACATGATCACACATACAATTATTCTTCATGCATACATACATAATTCTACCGCTCATTCAAACCATGGAGAGGAAACATCTTCTCTTGCTTTAGGGTAAAATCACATGTAAGGAACGCGGGAAGCAAGGATGGAAACGTCGATCCTACGAATCCCCACACACTCGCCACCGAGTGACAACGAATAAATATCGGCGGGAAAAAAAAATTTGAATATCACAATATTTTGATATGCAAGAAAAAGAAACCAGTTCAAAATTACACAGTCTAACATTTGCTTCCCTAAGACGAACTAACTTTATATATTGTACTTAAATACATTTACAGTTAACTTATTCGAAAAACCTACAAGCTAGAAAAAACATAATATTCATTAAATTATCTAAAATCATAAATAGAAAATTACAATACCCATCATAAAGTACTTAATTTAAATTAAATAAGAAAATCTAAACACTGCTGAGATCTCAATTTGAGTAATCTAAGGTAAGTTAAATATAACTTTTCTGTTTTTGTTAACATAGGTTTTTAATACTGGTTTAACGTTTAATAGGCAACGAAGAATTCGACGGAACATTAGATGCGGGCTCAATCACAGGTTCATTTGCAACATCTGCGGCGTCGCGAACAAAAAAGGCACGTTTTAAGTTCTCTACGGATACTCGCTTATTTACGCCGTTCACATTAATTTTAAAAACTTTGTCAGACGTGCGATTTATTACTTTGTGTGGACCAGAGCACGGGCACTCAAGCGATATCTTAGTGAACGCTGCTTAAAAAAAACTTGTGAGCATGACTCTAAACTTTTATGAACAAATATTTTTCTTTCATCATGATGATCAACAGGTACCGGTCAAATCAGACGCATGTGCTCTCTAAATTCCTCCAGGAAATACTGAGGATTTGGTGCAAAATCTTCTGGCAGAACAAACTGACCAGGAATTCTAAGCGGAATCCCAAACATGTATTCAGCCGGTGATACTCCCGACTGCAAAATGTTGTTGCGCAATCCCAACATAACTACAGGCAAAGCCTCCGTCCATTGCTGGTCCGAATGACACATCAATACGGCCTTCAATACTCTGTGCCAGCGTTCCACCATACCATTAGAGGCAGGATGGTACGCTGTAGTTCTAAAACGCTGACAACCCGTTAACCTAAGCAGAGCCGAAAACAACTGAGACTCGAATTGGCTTCCTTTATCTCTTGTTAATGTTTCAGGTGAACCGAAACAAGAAATCCAACCGCTAAAGAATGCACGACAGACAGTAAGCGCATCGATACTCTTCAGAGGAATGGCCTCTGGCCAACGAGAACACCTATTAATAAGGGTGAGACTATACTGGAATCCATCACACATCGGAAATGGACCAATTATGTCCATATGTACGTGTCGAAATCTACTCTCAGGTGCCATGAAATGAGACGGTTGCGTCACGGTATGACGCGTGACCTTGGATTTTTGGCAGGGCAAACAGCCTCTGCACCACTCTTTAATATCCCGGTTCATCCCCGGTCACACGTATGACTTGCAAATTACCCTACACGAAACCTAGGCGCCAGGATGTGCAGGATCATGCAGAATTTGAAAAATGCGTTTACGAAGCGCGACAGGGGCAAAAGGACTTAAAAAAAAAATTCTGGATCGTCCTTTTCAGCTGTGGTCATTTCGGCCAGACTAATTTCAGACGCAAACATGACAGCATTTACGTGGGACAGAGCATCCGCGTCAACATTTTCTTTTCCGGGTAGATATTCGATATCGGTGGTATATCGGGATATCAACGATAACTGATTAAGTTGGCGAGAAGATGCCTTCTTCGATTTTTGCTGAAAAGCATAGATAAGAGGTCTATGATCCGTGATTATTTTAAATTTTTGTCCTTGCAACAAATGTTTAAAGTATTTTATTGACTCAAAAACTCTGGTCAACTTCCGGTCATACGTACTATATTTCCCCTGAATGGGGGTAAAACCGCGAGAAAAAAAGGCCAATGGTCTCCAAGTACCATCTGGGAACTGCTCAATTGAAGCTCCCATGCCAAAATCGAGTGCATCAGTGACCAAACGGGTCTGAGCCTTTGGATCAGGGTGTGCCAACCTAACCGCATCAGTGATACTATGGCAGACCCTTTGGAAAGCTTCGCAAGCCTCTTGGGACCAATCGATCTTCGTCTGATCGTTTTTCTTCGAACTACATAAATAAGCGTTCAATGGACGCTGAGCTTCGGCCGCATGCGGCAAACTACGTCGATAAAAATTCACTAGACCCAAAAAACGCCTTAACTCGACCATGGTAGTCGGTTTCGGATACTCAGCAATTGCCCTGACTCTCTCTGCGGTAAGACTAATACCATTGGCATCTACAATGTGTTCCAAAAACTCAAGTTCGGTAACACCAAATGAACATTTTTCTAGGTTAAGTCGAAGACCAAATTCCTTCAACCGTTGGAATACTTGCCTCAGATGACTCTCATGCTCTTCCACACTGGAACTCAAACGAACCAAAAGGTGTTGTTATCTCCGTCTTTGGGACATCTTCAGGCGCAACCGGGATCTGATTATATGCTGCGTGCAAGTCTAATTTGGTAAAAATTGCCTTCCCGTGAAGATTCGCGGTAAAGTTCTGTAAATAAGGTACCGGATAACTGTCAGGGATTGTTTGAGCGTTAAGTCACGGTAATCACCACACCGTCTATAATTACCATCCTTTTTACTGTCCAAGTGCAATGGCGATGCCCATGCACCTCGGGCTGGTCTGCACTGCCCCGTATCCAACCAAACTTTAAATTCCTTCTTTGCAATCTACAATTTCTCAGGTGATAAACGGCGAGGACGCTCGGCTACTGGAAAACCTGTGGTTTCTATTTGGTGAAAAACACCGCGTGCTGCAACACTGGAACCTTGTTCCAAACCAGTAATGCTGGGAAATTCGGCAAGAATTTTTGCGTATGATTTCGATCTGTTCACGGTGCTAACACCGTTGAACGAATCAAAACCAAGAACGAATACCGAACCAACACCAGAAAGAGCATCGATGACTCTTCGATTACGTAAATCGACATTCAGTCCATAGTGGCTTAATAGATCAGCTCCTATGATTGCATAGGGGACTGATGCTATACAAAAATTCCACATTATAGGACGTTGGAGGCCGATATTCAGTGAAAGTTGACGTTCACCGAATGTGTTTATTGTCGTATTATTCGCCGCATAAAGCACCAAATCGGCTGGCCTTCTCTTAGATCTACCATCGGCAGGAACAAGAAAAATGTCGGATCCAGTGTCAATCAAGAATTTTATGCCAGAAATACGATCTCTGACAAAGAGACGCTTTAGATTGGCCGTAGCATCGATAGTCTCGACTCGGTGCGGCAAGCCTAGTTTCCCGCATCCGATTTTGATTCTAAATTAGGTTCTAGTTTCTTTTTATATGAACAGGGTGGTTTAAAAAACCTTGCGTTCTTTCCGAACTTAAAATGATAATAGCATTTACCCTCATAGCGATTGTCCCTCGAACGACTGCGCAATTAGCAGAACGATCCTGAGAATTAAAACGATTTCTGGAAAATGATCTTGAACGTGATTGGTTCTGAAAATGGGATTGAGATGACATCGCGTCGATTCTCTTAGTGATAGCCTCAATTTTCTTTAAGACCTCGTTATCTGCGGAAACCGCGCTAACCGAGCTCCCAGACAATGAAATGTTTTCTACAATTTTTTCGGCTACGAGGGCCAATCGCGAGACGTCCTCAACCTCCGACAAGGATAAAATTGCTCTACAACTCTCCAGAAGCTGCTCTAAGAATAACGCTCTAATAACCTCTTCGGAACAACTACCGCGACTCAAATGCCGAATCTTACTCAAGATTAAAGATGGCTTCCCGTCAGTGATAATCTTGCCACGAAGAATTGAACGAAGCTCCTTTTTAGGAGAAATACTGAAATTATTAACGATCCGATCTTTAATTCATAATAATAAAGTGCTTGCACTTTTTCGGCATGAAACACTATATTTGGGTGGGAAATACAAGGTTGTTTTTGGTTCCCAAGGTTTTCCAGGAGTAATTTTTTGGCGCTGAACACAAATCTGAAGTCAAAATGACGATTGGACTTCATGGAAATTGTCAAACCACCTGTTCTGGTCGGATTATTATGGCAATTTGTCTGTCCGCACTGCATATCTTTTTGGTTTTATGCCGCATTTGGGGGTATAAGACAAGAATATATTTGGTTCTCAAGATTTTCTTGTAGTATTTTTTGTCGCTGATCACGAATATAAAGTTAATTTGACGATTAGACTTAATGGAAATTGACAAACCAGCAGTTGTCACACGATTATGAAAATTCACTTTTGTCTGTCCGCTCTGTTTTTCTCTGCAACTTCTATGCCGCATTTTGAGTGCATAATACAAGAATATATTTGGTTCTCCAGGTCTTCTTATAGTATTTTTTGTCGCTGATCATGAATCTGAAATTCATTTAACGATTGGACTTACTGGAAACTGACAAATCGTCCTGTCATAGGACGATTATTAAATTCATTTTGTCTGTTCGCACTGCTTATCTGTGTGGTTTTATGCCGCATCTTGTGTCATTGTTGTGAATGTAGAGTGGTTTTAAGAGTATTTTTCATCGCTAAACATAAACTATGAATGAAATTGAAGATTTGGCTAAATGAAAATTGCTAAAATGGCTGTTATTTGAGCAATATTATGAAAATGCAGTTTGTCTGTCCGCACTGTTTATCTGTATGGCTTTATGTCGCATCTTAAGTCATTAACGTGAATTTAGAGTGGTTTGAAGAGTGTATTTTTTATCGCTAAACATAAATTTTGAATGAAATTGATGATTTAACCAAATGGAAATTGCTAAACTGGCAATTCAAGCAATATCATGAAAATTTAGTTTGTCTTTCTGCACTATTTTAAAGTGTGGTCTTATATGCAGCATCTTATGTTATTGTTGTAATATACAGCGGTTTGAAGAATATTGTTTTACAGTAAAAGACAAATTTTCATTTAAATTAATGAAATTGATGATTTGACTAAATGGGAATTGATAAACTGGCTGTTATTGGAGCAACATTATAAAAATTCAGTTTGCCTGTTCGCACTATTTTGAAGTGTGGTTTTAAGCAGCATCTTATGTTATTAATGTAATAATGTACATCGGTTTTGAGTATATTTTCAACAGAAAAAGACAATTTTAAATTAAATTAATGAAATTTATTATTTAACTAGCTGTTATTGGAGTAATATTGTGAAATTCTTTTTTTTTGCATAAATTTTTTGTATAAATTTTTGACTTAATTAAGTTAATTTAAGTTTTTAAAAAATCAGCTGATTTTTGGAAAATTCAAAAAATTAATTTTATGGCAAAATTTAAACAAAATTGAGTCTGAGAGATCTTCTTAGTGATACTTTAAATAATTCCACAAAGTTTAGTGTCAAAATATTTATTATTTTAAAATAAAGTTTGCGGACAAATTTTACTTATACCAGTGACGTCATTCTCCATCACATGCGTTTAAAAAAAGATATTTTAATTTTAAAAAAATTATTTAAATAGGAGCCAAGAAAATTCCCCACTTAAATTAATTAAAATTTAAGCTTACCCTTAAAATTTAAAGAATTTTTATGTACGTTGTAGAATTTAACTATCCACTAATTTATATTGATGTATTTAACATAAAATTATATTAATATTATTAATATTTAATAATGTATAACTAATAATTAATGTATATTAATAATACGTTATAATAATTGAAGAGAATATCTTCTGTTTAAAGCCAATAATTTTATTATAGAAAAACAAAACAACAATTTTGTATTTTCGTTTTTGGCCTAATTGCGTTCGTTTGTTGAAAAAAGGGAAGGCAAGTATTGAATGAAAATAATTAAAATTTTTATTTTAAGTACAAATTTTTTTTTTACTTTGTTACTGATTGATGAGTATTTAATATATCTTTAAAAGACATTATCTCATTCTATATTTTAATAATTTTTTCGTACTCGGTTACGATGAACACCAAACCATTTTCTGAAAAGTAAATTTGTTTTATTTGTTAGATTATGTCAATACAAATTTACTCACAAATTTATCACAAACTTACGTATTTACTCACGGACAGTTGTATGTTGCGTTGTCTAGAGTAAAATCAAAAAAGTATCTGAAGATACATGCTTTAAACTCTGCATTATTTAACAATCCAAAAGATTTAAAAAGCTCTTACATAAAAAATATTGTGTAACATGAAATATTGTAACTAGGCGTTTTTACATTTTCAATTAAATAAAAATCATTAGATTAGAGATGTTTAATGGTTATTACACAGGGATTTTAATGCTCTTTTATAAGTTAAAATGTAGCGGAAGGTAAATAAAAATAATAATAAAAGAGAAGAAAATTATAAAAATGGCAAAAAATTTAATATAATATAAATATATATGAAATTGAATGGCAATTATAACAAAAACAATGAGAAAAATATCATTGAATTAAATAACCTATTATTTTAATGTTATTAATAAAAAGTTTATTTCATTTAAATCTAAAGTAATATATTTATTTGTATGAAATAAATATTAGATTCATAATGTTAAATTAATCGATTTTTTGTTCTATGAAACAAAAACAAATAGCAATTATAATAAACTCTTTTGTAGTAGCTTCAATGATATAATTATTTTAAATGTATCATAAATTGATTAATAAACTGATGATTTAAAAAAAGACTTAAGTATATATGTTTTTTAATTTTAGAATAACCTGATATAAATATTAATAGTAATCCTTAAATACATTTCAAAGTAAACAGACTCACTAAAAGAACAGTCTGGTTAGAATAACCAGAATTCTGGTAAGGGTATATTTAACATTGTGTTTCTGGTTCAATTAACCAGAGTTCACGTTAAATCAATCAAAATTGTGGTTAAGTTAACTAGAACTTCGGTTAAAATACCCAGAATAAAATTTTAAGTACAACCTAACCATAATTTTTTTTCAGTTTTGATAATTTAATCAGTGAAATTTGAAAGATTTTCAGTGGATTTTAATTAATTTAAATTTTAATTAATTTTAATCAATTTAAATAATTTAAACAAAATCAAAGTATTTACTATATACAATAAGAAGAATTATATTGATTTTATTTCCATAGTACGAAAGAGATGAAATTAGAAAGAAAGTATGGATGTAGAGTGGAGGTCTTCCTCATGTCATATAATTTTTAATTTTAATATATTTTGTTAATATACTTTGTATTATGTTGAAATATAGGTATGTATTATGTTTTTATGTAAACTTTTTATTTTATTGTAAAATAAACTATATAAAATGCAATGTTTCTTACGCGATTCGCGCGCGCATACTTTGCTAGTTTACGAATAAAGTCTTGGTCTCGGGGGGTCCGCAGTTAATAAATCACTAATTGTTTGGACAATTTCGAAATCCAATACTGAAACAACGGCACCGGCCTTTTGGCGTTCGTTTTTAACACGATTGCATTCGAACATCAGTTCCGCCTAAACAAACCAAAGTTTTGGGTCAGACAAAAAAAAACAAGGAAGTTTAACATTTCGCAAATCATCAACATGTGCCTCAACAGCAGGAACACCACCTGCTGCCCCGTCCAGTATGGCTGGAGGAGCCCCACATCTCCCGGGATCGGCGGACGTTTTAACCTCTTGTTGATCAACCATTGTGAAATATTTTTAAAAAAAATAGTGTTAATTTTGTTTTAATCAAAAAATGAAAATTCTCAAAAACAGAGGCAATGGGAATCCCGGAATAATAAAAATATTCCCAAAAAAATCGCTTAAGTGTCCGCACCGAAAATCAGCAATAAAATTTACCGCAAAACCCGACAATTATTGTTTGCGCGCATTCACAAGTACTCAATTAAAAATTCTTACAACCCGACAAAAAATTTAAAAATCATTTTGATTAGACAGGATGACGACATAAGGAAGTGTGTAAAAAAATAAAATACACAAAACCATACGAAGTTATCGACGAAAACTGGCGTTGTCAGTACAATCCGCATTTTAATTTCATGTCAAAATGTAAAAAATATTTTTATAAAAAAAAAATTAATAGTATATTATGCATCAAGGGAGGGAAGTGCGAGATAAAAAATCCGGCTCCTGAGGTGCATATGCTATTTTCTATCACATATGTACGAAAATCTCGTGTTTCGTTCGCGTTAGCGGGTCAGCACTCGCAGTTTTCAGGTTAGTGACTCTCATCGCGCAGGCGCCGCAATGCGCCTGCGCGATGAGAGTTTTTTTCACTGTTCGGAAGTTTTTTTACCTCTAACGTTCACTGACCTAAAAACTGTGAGTTATGCCCCGCTTAAGGCGAACGAAAACACGAGGTTTTCGTGCATGTGTGGTAGAAATATATATTTTATCAAAATAATTTAAGTAATTTATAGCTTCATCTAGCGCTTATTGTATTTACGATTAAAACTGGTTGCATGGTGCAACACATTATTTTTAAGAGTTATCTGTACGAAAGGGTGTATCCCCTCTATGAATAATTAAATAAATAAATAAATAAATAAAATAAACTTGTTATTAAATTATTTAAACATTCTCTGAAATCAAGAAATGAAATTAATGCGCTTAACGCAAAATCAAAAATTGAAAGCATGTAAGAAAAAAATTTTTTAAATATTAAAAAATTTGGAAATATTTCTTTAAAACAAACGCGGAAAAAAATGTTCGTATTAGTGTTTCTTCGACAAACCGAAAAAAAACAAATAAAAGATTTTATTTTTCTTTTGTCAAAATTAAAAGAAATTTCAAATGTTGTCTCGAATAAAAAATCATTTAAAAAAAAATTTAAAAAACAATAGTTTGAGAAAAAAATATTTTTCTAAAAAAACTATTCGAAAAAAATATTAATAAAAAAAATGTTTCGTAAAAAAAAAATTATTCGGAGACTTACAACAACATATATGCAAGTGCACAGACATAAATAATGGAAATTCCAGAGGCGATGTGACGATCCTCGGAGAAGACTCGGCAGGTGAATCGGACGACGAACTCCATGTCCAATAGAAACTTATGTCAGCAATCCTTACAGTTTGGCAGGTCCCTGCATACACCACGGCGGCGATGAACTCTCACAGGAATGGCCAAGGATCGCATGAAAAAAGGGATCTCATAAGAGACAGCAGACAGCTCCAAGAACTGTTAGTTTGCGGAAGGTATAAACAAGATAAATACCTTAAACATGGGCAAGAATGTTCTGCCCATGCTCCGTTTAATAAAAGCGTTCTTTTAAAATAAAAGTCTGGAACACTCGGAAAATGGTATGTCAAATCCAAACCAGGTTTGCCTCTCGAGTCGTGGTCCAGGAAGTCAAGTCCAAGTTTCATCTAAAAGTAAAAATGCCGGCAGTATCAGTGACTACATGGCACAAAAACTCACATTAATATATGAGGTAGAAAAATTAAAAATTCCAAAAAATATTGGTGCCCAGGAATATAAAAAATTCTCCTGTATCCATTTCTCCTCAAGAAATCCTTGGATGGCCTGTAAAATCACAGATAAAACTTCATTTAAAATTTTTACACTCGACATGTGCTCGACGGCGTAATTATATCACGATCACGTCGGGGTCACCAATGTGGGAAATAATTATTAATTATTTATGATCTTTGGTTTCAGAAGATAATCCCACTGAAATCTGACTCCACATTAAACTTAACACCTTATTTATTAACAACAAATTGAATTTACATAAGTATATAAAAATATATATAATACCAGTGAATTAGTGTTTCACAAGTGACTGCCGGATTAATACTAATTTAATCGATATCATAAGGATATAACACATGATTACACATACAATTATTCTTCACGCATACATACACAATTCTACCGCTCATTTAAACCATGGAGAGGAAACATCGTCTCTCGCTTTAGGGTGAAATCACAGGCTAGGAACGAGGGAAGCAAGGATGGAAACGTCGAGCCTACGAATCCCCACAAAAATAGACAATCTTACAAATTTTTTGAGCTATATAACTTTAAAATCGGTCAAGACCATTTTTGGACTCAGGCCTGTCCTTGTTGACGTGGAAGGTTCCAGATATATAATAATATATAAAGTAAATAACACAGCCCCACAAAAAAAAAAGTGTCATGTACTTTTGACCGGAATACCCTAGCCCTATGTATTTTGACGCGCTGAACACGAATCCGAAGTCCATTTTGCTCCATCACGTCAGGATTTTTTTCTAACCTCAAAAAACATGTCGGATTTTGAGAGGTAGGCGATTTTTTAAAAAAATTTATGGATTTACTTCAAACTTGGTATCTGGGGGTTTTTTGGGTCGCTGATTATGAATCTGAAGTTAGATTTTCAAAATTCAAAATGGCGGATCCAATATGGCGGACGAATTTTGAAAAAATTTGAAGATTTACTTCAAACTTGGTATCTGGGTTTTTTTTGGGTCGCTGATTGGGAATCTGACGTCATATTTTCGAAATTTTTATGAAATTTGGTATCTTCAGGTTTTTAAGTTGCTGAGTGTGATTTCGAAACGAGTTTCTCACATTTTCAAATATGACTTCTATTACAATTTTATCATAAAATATTCCTTGGTAACAGATTGGATATGTTTGGTGCAGAAGCCAAAAAACCCCCAGATACCAAGTTTGAAGTAAATCTTCAAATTTTTTCAAAATTCGTCCGCCATATTGGATCCGCCATTTTGAATTTTGAAAATCTAACTTCAGATTCATAATCAGCGACCCAAAAAACCCCCAGATACCAAGTTTGAAGTAAATCCATAAATTTTTTTAAAAAATCGCCTACCTCTCAAAATCTGACATGTTTTTTGAGGTTAGAAAAAAATCCTGACGTGATGGAGCAAAATGGACTTCGGATTCGTGTTCAGCGCGTCAAAATACATAGGGCTAAGGTATTCCGGTCAAAAGTACATGACACTTTTTTTTTTGTGGGGCTGTGATAATATATTTTGAAGTGAAGTGAAAGTGAAAGTAAAGTGAAGGTGAAATAAAGTGAAGTGAAAGTAAAGTGAAGTGAAGTTAAAGTAATGTGAAGTGATGTGAAGAGAAGTTACAGAATAGCACCCCTGGTGTATTCTTCATGCAGATTATAAAAAAATATGTTTGATGATAAAACGAAATACAGGTTAAATAAAAATGACAGATTGTATTGATATAGTTCCAAGTAATACAGATAAAAGATTGAAAAAACATAGAATTTTAAGGGCATCTTATGTAAAATAAAAAAATGTCAAATAGAGATGATATATTTAATCAGTTTTTATACTGTGGAAAATTGTTTCATTAGTGGCTTATTGACAATTATGTTAAAATTGAAAAAGATCAACTACAGTAGTATTGTGAAAGTCATCAAACAAAATTGCAAAGCAAAAGTTACAGAGGGTTAAGAAATCACATTAATGCACCGTGGGCCAGAAAGGGGTAATTTGTGGCAAAAATTCATAACTCTGAAAGTACATAAAATTTATGAACTTCGATTGTGCTACATTCTGTTTTTGGGGTCTCTGATTACGAATCTGACATCAGATTTTTAAAATTCAAAATGGCGGATCGAATATGGCGGACACAAAATTTAAAATACTATCGTATTTGGTTAAAACTAGTTACATGGGGGTTTTTGGGGTCGCTGATAACGAATATGATGTCGGTGTTTAGAAATTCAAAATAGCGTATCCAAGATGGCGGACACAAATTTTAAAAAAACTGTCGTATTCGTTTAAAACAAGTTACCTGGGGGTTTTTGGAACTTCTAATTAAGTTTGAAAACATTGGAAAATACTCAGGAATGTACCCCTAACCTTTCCAATTAATAACCAGAATTATTAGCCCTTAAAAACCACTTCTCAGAAAAAAAGTCGAGAAAATATTGAAAAAGATAATCATTTTCTTACACAAAATTCTAATGAAGTTCTGAAATAGCGAAAAATATTAAGGAATATGCGCTTTAATTTCTACAATTGATAACCAGAATTATCAACCCCTAAAAACTATGCTAAAGAAAAATAATCAACAAAAACTTTGAAAAAAATTATCAATTTCAACAAAACAATTCTAATGAAGTTCTAAAATAGCGGAAAATACTCAGGAAAATGCATCCTAATTTTTCCAATTGATAACCAGAATTGTCATCCTCTAAAAACAATCCTTGAGGAAAATTGTCGAAAAAAAAACCATTTTGCAACTTTACCTGTCTGCCATATTGGATCGGCCATTTTGAATTTCTAAAAATCGACATCATATTCGTTATCAGCGATCCAAAAAACTCCCATGTAACTAGTTTTAACCGAATACGATAGTTTTTTAAATTTTGTGTCCGCCATATTGGATCCGCCATTTTGTATTTCTAATCTGACAGTGGATTTGGATTCAGTAAGTCAAAATACCATAATGTATGCTATCCTGGTCAAGAAAATACCTTTTTTTCTATTTTTATAGGAATTTTTGTGGTAAAAATGTATTTTTTGGTGTTTTTTCCTAATCGAACCGTCATTTTAATGTTATGTTTAACGATTTTTGTAAAACACCAGACGGTATTAAAAAGTAGACTTCATAACAAAATTTTTGATGTATGATAAAGTACTTTTACCGCAAAAATAAAAAAAAGTCATGGCGCTATGCATCAGTAGTTCCACAATGTGCGCTTTATGTAACAAGTGATGCGCGCACATGTTTTGCTTGATTTCTTACATAAATAAAAAAAACCGCAAAAAGGCGCAAATTTTTCTTGAAGAATATATTTCAGAGAATAGATCTACTTTAATTAAAATTCAATATCTGGTGGAACGTAGGGGAACCATAATTCAAAAATATGTGCAATAGTAAAAATCACGCTAATTTTTGGAAAATATAATAACAAAAAATACATTTATCACTATTTTAAAACTATGAATTGTAATTTTAGACTTACATGAAATAATTAGTTGTGGTAAAACAGTAAAGCACTTTATATTATAGAGAAATGAAAATTGATTAGCACTTAAAACAAAAAAATTTAACTTAACCTGCGCAAAATTTCTCAATACATCTCCTTGTCAACAACGTATTTTTTAACTAAATGCGTTGAAACTTTAGTAAATACTAGTTTAATATATCTTTATTAAGGACAACTAATTATGTTTTTGAAATTCCGAATAGTGTTTATTAAAAGGTTCACAAATTCGTTCAATAAAAGAACACAGGATGAATATAAAATTGTTTATATTTGGTGAACTGAGTTACACGTTTTAAAAGGAGGAAAAGTTAAAATATAAAAAAGCGTGTATGGCTCGGACGCCATCAGACATAGAAGCGAGATCAGTTTTTAGGCGGCTTTGTCGCGGTCGAGCTTGGCTCCCTGTCGGAGAAAAAGGTAAGAGAGAAAACGCGCGAAGAGCTTAAATTTAATATTTTAACACTCCAACTACATCGACGTTTTCGATACATCTTGACACACATTCAGACATTCTCTTAATTTATTAAATTTAACAGAGTTGAGAGGTTTTGTTAAGATATCAGCATATTGATCATCTGACGTAACATCTCTCGCCATCTTTTAGTTTTTCACAAATAAAGTAATGTCTAACATCTATATGCATTGATCTTTGGTGAAATTCCAGGTTTTTTGACAATTTAATCTCACTTTGATTATCAACATTTAATATCGTAGAAGAATTACATGGGTGACCAATTTCCGATAACAATTTGCGCAACCATACAGCTTCCCTAGTCGCTTCACTTGCGGAAATAAATTCCGACTCTGTGGTGCTAAGACTCACTGTGGCTTGTCTTTTTGATGACCAAGAAACGCAACCCTCATTTAACATGAAAACTTAGCCACTCGTCGAACGTTGAGTGTAGTCTGCGTCACAATAACCTACAAGTTCGCTGTCTTGCTCCTTCTTTTTTAAAAACAAAATTCCGTAATCACGCGTGCTTTTTATATACAGTGCAGTCGCGCTAATCCGGTACTCCTTGTAATACGGCAACCATCGTATCACGTTAAGTGGGGGAATTTATTACATATGCATATAAGCGAACAAAAATCGATGATTATGACAATAAACATCACATTTGTTGAGCATAAACTTTTGTATTACATAACACAATTTATTTGTCGCATAAATATATCTTTATATTGCATAAAACAATTATATTGTTACTTATTTTTTATGTAAACAATTATATAATAGACAAAAAATTAAATTAAAGAATAGACTAAGCAAGTTTAAATAAAAAATGTTTCTAAATGTCGGATTACAGAGTGCTTGTTGACAATTTTGTCCGAACCATACAGGTTTGTGCATGTACTCGGTAATCCGGACAATTCGCTAATCCGACACTTTCGTGCAAAGCAAATGCCGGACTAACGCGACCGTACTGTATTTAAATATTCGTTTTACAGCGTTCCAATGCGCTTCATTATAAATATCAAGGTAGCGACTCACAAGGCCAACCGCGTATGCAATGTCTGGTCGAGAGATCATGGATAAAAACAACGAGGATCCCACAGCCTCCTTGTATGGCATATTAATCGAATCTTCATTTAATAATTTTTCTAAAATCACGTTGGTTCAGCAGGAGTCTTTAGATCTTTTAAATCATTCATTTTAAATTTGTGCAAAATTTTATCAATGTACTTTTCTTGGTTAATGAAAATTAAATCCTTCGTTTGAGTGATTTCCATACCTACGAATGTTTTTAAATCAGTAGTAGTGATATTGAACTTTTCTTTAAGAATATCGATGAACTAAATCAAAGTCTCACGCTTAGAAGCTGGAAAAAGCCCATCGTCAACGTACAAGGCCAAATAAACTCTGAATTGTTCGTAGCAACATAAACGCATTTATCAGAATTTGACTGTACAAAACTTGTTTGTTTTAGAAAACAATCGAACTTTTCGTTCCAACATCGACCAGATTGTTTAAGGCCTTAAATTGCCTTGTTCAGACGAAGAGCGTGATAACTTTCGTTTTCTTTTAAACCGTCAGGCACACGCATGTAGACTATGTCCTTTAATTCACTGATTAGGTAGGCCGAACTAACGTCAAACTGAACCAATTGTGAATTATATCGAGCTGCTAATGATAAGAGCACACGAACCGATTCGTAGCGCACTACAGGCTAAAATATTTCTCCGTAGTCAATGCCTGGCTTTTGGGAAAAACCTTGAGCACAAAGACGAGCTTTGTACTTAAGTTGACTATCGTGCGAATTTTTAACTTTAAAAATCAATTTTAAGCCTACAGTCTGACGACTGTACACACACGCCGCGTACCGACTTGGCTTGTGAAGATTATCTCGATTTCGTAAATTATAACGCAAATTTTCTCTAATAACATCGTTAGATTGATCAGGAGCAACTTTAACTTGAGTCTCATTTGCATTAGCTAAATCAACAGGATCATCGGATGCAGGATAGTCGATTTCAAGATTCGACGAAAGCGGTTCATCAAGTGAAATCCAGACTCCTGACTCTTCTTTAGCTTTAAATTCGGTTGTTTCATTAAATATAACGTTTCGTGATACGGTAATTTTCCCGGTTGTCAAATCTAATAACCTATTATTTTTTTACACCTTTTCGTAACCCACGAAGATCAGTTTTTTAGATTTTGGTTCCCACTCTCTTCTTTTGGCATTGGAAATTACGGTAAATGCTTCGCAATTAAATGTGCGCACGTGGGACACATCGGGCTTCTCGTTTGTCCACAATTCATAAGGAGTTGTTTCACTTAACCTTGAAGGCACGGATCTATTTAGAACATACACAGCCGTGCTTACTGCTTCAGCCCAAAGGGACTTCGGCAAACTCTTAGAGAGCGTCATGGTTCTGGCACATTCCACTATTGTACGCATTTTCCGTTAGGCACGACCATTCTGCTCTGGCGTATAAGGAACCGAAGTCAAGAATTCCACAACTTTTGAGCATTTCCGAGACTTTCTCGTTTAAAAATTCAGTATCATTGTCAGATCTTAAAATAATTATTTTTGTTTTCATTTGATTTTTGGTCATTTCGATACACTGCTTTAAATATTCCTATGTATCTATTTTATGTTTAAAAAAATAAACGTGTCCGTAACCGGATTTCCTATCTTTTTAAAGCAAAAAATATCGCGCACCTTCGATAGAAGGCTCCTCCATGGGGCCACAAAGATCTGTAAAAATAACTTCGCCTATTGAAATATTACTATCGTCTTTATCGAGTTTTTTTTCAAGGTAACTTTATTTGCTTTCCCAGAGGACAATCCTGGCAGAAAAATCCACCGTCATTTTTAAAGTCTTAACCTTTCACGGCTTACTTATCTCTTATTTTCTTAAGGTAAACTTCGTTTATGTGTCCCAAACGCTCGTGCTACATTTTAAAAGACGAATAACACACGACGTTAGCTTTGTCGTCGCCACTCCTGAAAAATAAGCGAATTAGATTATTACTTTGTTTTATGCCTTCAGCTAGTAACAGATCATTCTCTGAGTAAATAAAAGCTTTATCGCTACATAAAATGATCAAAAAACCTTTTTGAGTGCGTACACCAGCAGACACCAAATTTGTTGAAAAACTTGGGACAAAAAGCACATTTCTAATCTCGCCGTTTACCCAGTCATTGTTTAATAATTTTTTAATTTTGACAGAGCCACAGCGCACAGCCTTCTACTTTAACTTTAGAATCATCGTCTAAAACTACAAATTCATTTTTACAATGTTAAAGCACAGAAAACCATTCTCGCCGACAGCATACATGCTGCGACGCAGAGCTATCGAGTAACCAAATGTCTTCATGATTTAAATCAAAAAATTTATTCTTTTCTTTATATGTTAACAAAATATTGGGTTCATTTGTCAAAATCAGAGCATTTACATCAAAAGAATATTTTTTATTGTCGTCCTTTATTGAATTATGGCAAAAATTGTTCTCTCTTACCTTTTTCTTTGCTTTCTTTCTTTCTCTAGTTTTCAAGCAATTTCGGTTTAATTGTGTAAAAACACGCATTTTTTTGTATTTTTTGAGTGTATGTAAAACAATAAAGCAAAACATATAATCTGTCAGCATCCAACCAAATGATGGCTCAAACATTACCCTTTTAGATCCAAAAGCAAAAACCTAAGTATTATACATAACCTTTAATATCCAATGTGATGTAGTTAGTCCGCCATATTGGATCCGCCATTTCAAATTTTAAAAATCTATTGTCAAATTCGCATTAACGAACCCCGAAAACTCCCGAATAATGTGTTTTAAGTGAATATGGCAGATTTTTAATTTTAAGTCCGACATATTGAATCCTCCAACTTAAATTTTATGTATCGAATGTTAGAATCGTATTTAGCGACCCCGAAAACCCCTAATTACCATGTTTTAATTAAATCCGGCAGATTTTTAATTTTCAGTCTGCCATACTGGATTCGCCATTTTAATTTTTGAGAATCTAGTGTCAGATTCGTATTCAGCGACCCCGAAAACAGGCAAGTAACATGTTTCAATTAAATCCGACAGATTTTTAATCCTTTGTCAGCCATATTGGATCCGCGATTTTAAATTTTAAAAATGTCAGATTCGCATTAAGCGACCCCAAAAACTCCCGAATAATGTGTTTCAATTAAATCCAGCAGATTTTTAATTCTTTGTCAGCGATATTGGATCTGTCATTTTAAATTTTAAAAATCTAATGTCAGATTCGCATTAAGCGACCCCAAAAACTCCCGAATAATGTGTTTCAATTAAATCCGGCAGATTTTTAATTCTTTGTCAGCGATATTGGATCTGTCATTTTAAATTTTAAAAATTTAATATCAGATTCGTATTCAGCGACCCCGAAAACCCACCAGTTACATGTTTTAATTAAATTTGGCAAATTTTTAATTCTTTGTTCGCCTTATTGGATCCGCCAATATGAATTTTAAAAATCAAATGTCAGATTCGTATTCAGCGACCACGAAAACCAACCAGTTACATGTTTTAATTAAATTTGGCAGATTTTTAATCCTTTGTCAGCCATATTGGATCCGCGATTTTAAATTTTAAAAATCTAATGTCAGATTCGCATTAAGCGACCCCAAAAACTCCCGAATAATGTGTTTCAATTAAATCCAGCAGATTTTTAATTCTTTGTCAGCGATATTGGATCTGTCATTTTAAATTTTAAAAATCTAATGTTAGATTCGCATTAAGCGACCCCAAAAACTCCCGAATAATGTGTTTCAATTAAATCCGGCAGATTTTTAATTCTTTGTCAGCGATATTGGATCTGTCATTTTAAATTTTAAAAATTTAATATCAGATTCGTATTCAGCGACCCCGAAAACCCACCAGTTACATGTTTTAATTAAATTTGGCAAATTTTTAATTCTTTGTTCGCCTTATTGGATCCGCCATTTTGAATTTTAAAACTCTAATGTCAGATTTGTATTCAGCGACCTCGAAAACCAACCAGTTACATGTTTTAATTAAATTTGGCAGATTTTTAATTCTTTGTTCGCCATATTGGATCCTCCATTTTGAATTTTAAAAATCTAATGTCAGATTCGTATTCAGCGACCACGAAACCCTTAAGTAACATGTTTTTCCCTACCGATACAAACTCACTGGAAAACTCACTGGCGAAAGTCACTGAGTTTCTTGGGCTATTTTAATGCGTTTTCAGATAGTATTTGAAACATTTACTCACTCAAAACTTATTGGATCTTTTAAGTCTGATTTATGGAAATGGAAAATTCTACTGGAAACCCTTAAGAGGTGAAAATAATTTTTTGGACACTTTTGCGGTTTATGACCAACATAAATACTTTTGGTGACCTTCGGGCACAAAAATAATTACGCTAAACATAATGTTTATTTATTTTAACATTATATTTGTTTTAATGAACTTTAACTATTTTCATGATTCTATTATGTTTACTGCATATCCCTTTGACTTTGATTTAAAAAATGATATCAATTTTAACGTAATATTTATGGTTTACGAAATACCTTATAATTTCTTATAATATAAAATCCTTAATATTAAACGAGTTATATGCAAATGAGTTACCAAGTTCAAGTAAAGAGGAAAAGAGAAAAACGTATGCCTTTCTGTTTGGAGAGAGTGAGAAGCAAATGCGTTACCGATTGAAGGAGAAGATAAGAGAAAAAGTAAAATTTTGTCCTTTTCCTTAAAGCTATTAACCCTTATTATTACAAAAGGTTCTCTCAAAGGATAATGAGCCTAGCAGGTAGCCTATTGTTTGTATTGAAACTGACCCTCATTAGCACTGCTCCCTTGAACGACGAATAATTAAAATGTTAAATAAGTTGTGGAATAGGGTAAATTTAAAATAAAAATTTTTCTTCAAGTCAGTTGCAATTGAGCTGTTATTGTCGTTGGGTGCTATTTTTGTGGCTTGCGGCAAATGTTTTTTGAAAAAAAATAGTTTGAGAGTTTGAGAGTTAGAGAGTTTGAGAGATAGAAAGAAATAGAGAATTTGTCGTTGGGTTCTATTTTTGTGGCTTGCGGCAAATTTGTTTTGGAAAAAAAGAGTTTGAGAGTTTGAGAGTTAGAGAGTTTGAGAGATAGAAAGAAATAGAGAATACGAGAGGTAAAGAGTTATTTGAGAGATTATGTGTTTACAGAGTTAGGGAGTTTGAGATGTAAACAGTTTAAAGTTTAAGAGGTAAAGAGTTAGAGAGTTTGAGATATAAACAGTTTGAGAGATAAACAGTTTGAGAGAGATAATAAACAGTTTTTGAGAGTTAGAGAGTTTGAGAGTTAAAGACTTTTTTTTAGAGATTAAGAGTTTAAAGAGTTAGAGAGTTTTTTTGATCAGAAAGTTTGAGATATAAACAGTTTTAGAGTTAAACAGTTTGATAAATAAACAGTTTGATAAATAAACAGTATGAGAGATAAACAGTTTGAGAGATAAACAGTTTGAGAGATAAACAGTTTGAGAGATTAACAGTTTGAGAGATAAACAGTTACAAAGTAAAGAGTTTGAGAGATAAAGAGTTGAAGTATAAAACTAGAAAGATTGAGACAGAAAGAGATAAAAGAGAGAGAGAGAGTGAGAAACAAAGAAATAGGAAAATACAGATTTTAAAAAATTGTTTTTCATTGTAAAAGATTTGAGTATGAGTTCTTTATCACCATCTGATTGCTTGAAAAAAAAGCAAGGAAAAACACGAGCAGAAATTCAAAAAAATTACCGTGAAAGGCTTAAATTAAAACGAAAGGTTGATTCTAAAAAAGACTTAGATAATGTTTATGTAAGTATAAATCCTGAGGTAGTTTCTTTTAACAATACTGAAAACGATAAAATTGCATTGAATCTGATAAATGGTTCAAGTTGTATGGAAAATTATCTTGGTGAAATGACTTTATCTTGTAGTAAATGTAAAGCTAAACATTTTGAATATGAAAAAATTAATTGTAAATAAACTACTTTTAATGACTATTGCAGTCATGGTGGTGTTAAACTTCCTTTAGTAGATTATCCTCATTATTTAAAAACTTTACTTGAAGGCTCTCATAAAAAATCAGTGCATTTTAAGACCAATATCCGACTATACAATAATTCATTTGCTTTTGCATCATTGAATGCTAATGTAGTTAATTTTAATGGCAGAAGACGAGGGCCATATTGTTATAAGATACAAGGTCAAATTTATTACCAAATCAATAATGCTCTATTTCCTGAAGAAGAAGATGATCCATGTTTTGGTCAATTGTACATTTACGATCCAGAAGAGGCTGTTCGTTATAGATTGAAAAATAATGAAAAATTAGATGAAACGATTTTACAAATGATTGAAAGACTAATGAGAGATTGTAATGCATTCACCAAATCTTTTTTGAGGATGTCAGAAGTTGTTAAAATAGAAACTGAGTTAGCAAGAAAAAATAATAAAGAAATTCCAGACTTGCAATTATTGTTTACATTGAAAAAGGGTTTCGATAGCGGAAGGTACAATTTTCAAAGGAGTAATAAAGTAGCTGCAATTTTTAATACAAATGCAAATGGTGAAATACCGGAGTCTTATGTCACGGTTTATAATAAGTCAAATAAGGAATTAAAATTAGTTAGTAGTTTAGAACCCAATGTTGAACCTTGGATATATCCAATATTTTATCCGTATGGAAATAAAGGTTATAGCATCAATATGATTTGTTCAGACAGTGACAAAAGAATCATAAATCATACTATTTCAAGGTGTGTTTATCTCAAATACAAAATAGCAATAAGAGATAATAAATTCAATCAATTTCTAAATGGTGGAAAACTGTTTCAACAATGGTTGGTTGATAATTATGTGAAAGTTGAAAAAGACAGATTATATTTTTGTGAGAATCATCAGACTCAATTAAGAAGTGAAACATATAAAGGATTAATTGATCATTTACATAATCAAGAGTCTGAAAGTGATGTACACGTTGGTAAAATAGTAGTATTACCATCCACTTTTGTAGGATCACCTCGTAATATGATGCGAGGATATCAAGATTTTATGGCTATTGTAAGTCGCCATGGCAGACCAGATTTATTTATTACAATGACTTGTAATCCACATTGGCAAGAAATACAGGAAAATTTATTACCTCATCAATCTGCTTCTGATAGACCTGATATAGTAGCAAGAGTTTTTGCTTTAAAAGTAAAGAAACTGATAAAATGTATAGTTGATGATAAATTGTTTGGAGATGTAAAATCTTTTGTTTATGTCATTGAATCCAAAAAAAGGGGGTTGCCCCATATTCATTTGTTGGTAATATTGAAGGAAAACTCTAAAATTTTCATACCTGAAAGTGTTGATCGTTTTATATTGCCTGAAATTCCAGACAAAAACATTAATCTTATCCTTCACAATATTATAATGCAAAGTAATATTCATGGCCCATGTGGTGATTGGTGTTTAGTTGATGGAAAATGTTCTAAAAAATGTCCAAAAGATTATCAAGAAGAAACGACAATAGAAGATGATTGTTATGTAAATTATCAGAGAAGAAATACATGTGAAACATATGAAAGACCAAATGGATGTATTATTGATAATCGTTTTGTAGTTCCATACTCTCCAAAACTATCGCAAACATTTAATTGCCACATTAATGTTGAAGTTGTTTCTTGTATTAAATCTGTGAAATACTTATACAAATATATCTATAAAGGTCATGATGCTGCTTCGATTGTTATAAGAAATGTTGATGGCGAGTCTACTATAAACCATAATGAAATTAATCATTATGAAGAAAATAGATATGTTGGTCCTGTTGAAGCAGTCTGGAGAATTTTGAGTAAGCTGTTAGGGAAAAAAAGTCACAGTGTGAATCGTTTACCCATACATTTACCCAATGAACAGAACGTTATTATTCATGAAACCAAGAAAATTACTCAAATTTCATTTGATTTAGAAAAAAAGACAAAATTATTAGATTACTTTGAACTAAATAAGCGTGATAAGAATGTAAATCAGTACTATTATTTCCAAATACCAGAATATTACAAATGGGAAGAAAAACAAATGAAATGGGAACAAAGAGTGCGTAGAGAAAAAGTAATAGGTAGAATATATCCTATTATTCCATGTCAAGTAGAATTGTTTCATTTAAGGTTATTATTACTTACTGTGAAAGGTGCAACTTCATTTCATGCTTTAAGAACAATTAATGGAATATGTCATAAAACTTTTACCTCTGCTTGTTTAGCATTAGGACTTATAGAAGATGACCATGCATGGATAAGAACAATGAAAGAAGCCGCAATATGAATGATGTCTTCTTTACTTCGTCAATTATATGTCAGAATTTTAATTCATTGTCGCCCAGTAAATCCTTATGAATTGTGGGAACAATTTTAAGTCGAAATGTCAGAAGATTTTCGAAGAATTGATTTGGCTACGTCAGAGAAGAAAGCTTATAGAAATTTAAAGGCATTACTATTAAAATAGGGATATCATCTTACTGATTTCCAGGGACTTATAGATATCGAAGATGAGGAAGAGACTTTAGATTCAAAGGATGATATGAATATTCTGCAACACAATAGTTTGGGTCATGAGAAATATGCTAAATTAAATGTTCAACAAAAACTTGTTGTTGATTATATACTACAAGGTATTGATGAGATTTCTTCAAATAACTCTAGATGTGTTTACGTTGATGGTTCGGGAGGTTCTGGAAATACTTTTTTGTATACGACGATATGGCATTTATTAAAAAGTAGAGAAAAAAATGTTTCTAATATGGCATTTACAGGAATTGCTGCAACTTTACTTGCCAACGGAAAAACTGTTCACAAAGTCCTAGGTTTGCCTGTTCCATTATACAGCGATTCATCGTCAAATATTAAAGTTCAATATAAAGATGGAGTTTATCTAAAAAATATTGATGTTTTCATTTGGGATGAGGCACCAATGGCTCCTAAATATGCTTTAGAAATCATGGGCAGATTATTGAGAGATCTGATGCAATTAGATGAACCTTTTGGTGGTAAAATTTTAATTTTGGGAGGAGATTTTAGAAAAATTTTACCAATTAGAAAAGGTGGCATAGTGTCTGAAATAATTAATTTGTCAATCAAGCATAGTAAAGTTTGGAAGCATTTCCAAAAATTTACTTTAACGCAAAATATGAGAGCTTTACCTGATGAAAATGAATTTATAGATTTTCTACTTAAGGTTGGAAATGGTCAATTGAATGACGTTAATGATAACATTGCATTGCCGAAAAAAAATAATTCAAAAAGGAAACGTGGATATTGCTAAAGATATGTATGGCGATTTGATTCAAAAGAAAAGGTTTGAAGAAATGTCAATGTGTGCTATTTTATCACCTAGAAATGTTGATGTTGATGAGATTAATAAAAGGGTGGTACAATTATTAGACAGTGATAACGAAAAGATATATAAAAGCATTGATTCTACTGAAAATTGTGATAATGGAGATTTTGATGAAGTCATCCTACCGGAATATTTAAATGTCCTTTCACCATCTGGTTTACCACCACATGAATTGCATTTAAGAATAAATTCTGTTGTCATGCTTATAAGAAATCTTAGTGTTAATGAAGGATTATGCAATGGTACAAGATTACTGATTTTGAAATTATCAAACAATGTCATGAAATGTAAAATATTGACAGGAGACAAGTGCGGTAATTTAGTATTCTTACATCGTGTAACATTCTATTGTGAAAATGTATATCCTTTTACATTTAAAAGAAGACAATTTCCCATAAAATTGGCATTTGCCATGACTATAAATAAATCTCAAGGACAAACATTTAATAAAATATCGATCGACTTGCGAAGAGATGTTTTTAATCACGGTCAAATGTATGTTGCCTTATCACGGGTACGTTCATTCAATTCAATAAAAGTTTATTTAAGCTATAATCGATGCCACAAGTCTATAAAAAATTATGTTTACAAAGAAGTTTTAGGAATAAAGTAGTGTTGTTCTCTCATACGTTTCAGTAATCTTTTCATGTTTTTGGAACTTTCATTTTGAAGTCATTATACAAATTGTTTATTGATCACATTCTCTACACACCAGGCTCCTGAGGTGAATAGGTTTTACAAAAATGAATGAAAAATCGGCGACTGGGGTCTGATTTGTACTAACTAAATCAGCGATACAGCATAAGTTGATTTGAGATATTTAATAAGTTTATTCGGAGAATTTATATAAACTAACAATATTAAACCTATAAAAAACAAAATTTTAACTTTATGCGTGTAACGGAACTTCGATTATTAATTGTATTAAAGATAGGGATCGTTCGAAAAGTGGGGAAAGCTACTTATTCGCATCATTTAAATCGAATTTGGCCAAATGAATCACTTTTATTTTTGACGTACTCATAGATTGATCATTGGAAATTTTATATATTTATTACATTTATTGTTTACTACTAATAAGTACAGTGACTGAATATTGTGAAACCACGCAAAATAGGTGAGCTCATTTACGATAAACGTTAATTCTCCATTTGATGTTTTAAGGAAAAATATAATGTGCAATTTGTTAAATTCGGATTGTTACAGTGTGGTTTTTTTATGTATCGCAAGAAATGACGATTTTATGATCCCCGAAATCGCTGTTAAATAGAGTTCGATTGCTTCGCATTATTGATGTGCCCTTTTGGACCGTTAAAAAAGGATCTGTATGTAAACGCCATTAAGCAGGAAACTGACATCGATTAGATATATGGAATCTACACTGTGAGTCACCTAATAAGAATTGTATTTTTTGTCTGAATTGGACGTTTCTATATGAAGTCACAATCTATGGGTTAAAATTAAGAATTTGTTATTATAGTATGTGTGCGTATATGTATATCAGTCTTTTTGTATATTTGCTCGATGTATAGAAAACTATCGGATTTTTGACATTTATCTGAAATAGTTTATGATTGTAAATGATTGCGAACTAAATAGAAAATGAACGGAGAATATTAATTTAATTTATATAAAGCAACAAGTCTTGACAAACAATTTTCTGTAATATTTTAAAGTTAATAGAATATAAATACTTTGGTAATTTAAATTGTAAAATCGTTTTCATTCCAACTTATTTCAAATATTTAATGAATAGTAATTAAAGTTTTGTTTTGACTTGTTACATGCGTTATGTAATTATATAAAGTACATAAATCCATGAATTAATTACTTCATATTTAAACATGTTGTGAGGAGAATTCGACTACTGCCTTTTTTAAATTAGACAAGTATGTTTTATCTTCAACCAGGTTGATTTTGAATCGGTTTTAAACTTTTTTTATAAATAAGTTGTAAATTGCTCCTCCAGCTTGTTCCGACCATATTTTAAGACCGATTTTATCCAAGGAAACAGGACACTGGATCAAGTGCTTTAAATTCACATGGATTTTTAGTGTCTCGCTAACTCCTGTTTCATAAATAAAAATAAAAAAAATGCTAATAAATAATAATAGTAACAATAGTAAAATAATAACGATAGTATAATTAATAAAAACTACCTTAACTTTTAAAAGATATTTCTAATTCCCTTACAAGTTCTTCACAATTAATATGTACTTTTCTAGTGGAGAAAGGAGCATTCACAATTTTGTCAATGATTTTTAAAGAAGAAACGAAGGGTACCAATTTTAAAGATTAGCATTATTCTTATTTTATTTTTATTTATTAAACAAGAGTTATCGAGACACTAAAAATCCATGTGATTTTAAATTACTTGTCCCAACGTCCTATTTTCTTGGATAAAATCGGTCTTGAAATATGGTCCGAACAAGCTGGTGAAGCAATTTATAACGCATTTTTGAAAAAAATTTAACCGATACGAAATAAGCCTGGTTGAAGATAAGAGATGCTTATCTAATTTAAAAAAGGAAGTAGTCGAATTCTCCTCGCAACATACTTAAATATGAATTAATTTATTCATGGATTTGTGTAATTTATGTAATTACCTAACGCATAAAGTTAAAATTTTGTTATTTATATGTTTAATGTTGTTAGTTTATATAAATTCCCCGAATAAACTTATTGAATATCGTAAATCAACTTATGCGGTTCCGCTGATTTAGTTAAACGTGTATTTCTGGAGAAACCGAGCAGCTAGGATTTCGTTCTAAACATATTTTAAAAGTGTAAATGTGTACAAATTTAACTACAGTCGCCGATATTTCATTCATTTTTGTAAAACCTATTCACCTCAGGAGCCTGGTGTGTCTAAACATATTGTTATCAGTTTCAAGGGAAGGTAGGGTACAATGTTTATTTCGGTAAATTGGGAATCGTTAAGAACTTGGCAAAGAATAAATATAAAACATAATTGCTTTTATTAACAAGAGAATAAAGTAATTAATTATTGTCTTTAAGTACTGTCTTTAAGTACGTACATTTTTTTATAAATCACTACGCCGCTGTACGCCGGTTTCTTCTTAGTTCAACGCCGCTGTCGTTCACATTTGCCTCGGCTCAGGGTTCTAGATACTTTGTATTAATATCTTCAATATAACATTACGGTCATTGTAGAACGTAATGCTTCATTATTATAGTTCGAGGCATTTCCTTATACTACGAATAACAAATTATTCATTTTCTTTCTAACACAAAATCAAAATTTTTATTTATACTTTCATATAAATGGTAGTTTCTGCAAGCGCCATGGCAATATGTTATATATTTTCTAAAAAAATATACGAATCAGTATTATTAACAATGTCAATGTGATACTGACTAATATAGCATTAATTTAAGCTACAAATTGCTTTCACTTTTTTGTGCATTGAACTTTCTTAAAATAGTTTATTTCTTTATTACACAATTTATGCTTTATTTTTAATGTACTGCAATGTCTTTTCTTTTAAATTTATACACAAATTACAAAATAAAATAACACTTTTTCCAACAGTTTTTGACATTTTATTCTTTTATAATTATTTACTAATGTTTCTTATAACCATTTAGCTTCTTTATATACAAAGATATTTAATTTTATAACAGGAAAACAGTACACTTCCCTCTCTTTCAATGAACAAACACTTGCTGGACAATTCAAATTTCAAATATTGAAATGTACAGTCATTTTCAACGATTTTGTAGCACCTTCAGAACATTGTTAAATAAAAGAGTTATAATATCACCCTTTTAAGACACAAACTATTCAATTTCAACAATATTTCTATAACAAGAAGAGCCTATCAACGATCCAAGAAAGAGGCGCGCGTAGCGCGCAAATCATTGCGCTAGTTATCACAATAAATTTTAGATATTTGGAATCATGAAGTATTACAGATTCCAAATTTTTTAATTAAAAATTTCAAATAATTAAATTGCAGAAATTTCAAGTCATAAAATATTAGGGTTTAAAAATTATTAGCTAGGGTAACAATCGACATGGGGATTTAAAATGGATCCCTGCTTTAACAGTAGATTTCCAATTCATTTGTCATTTAAGTTCATGTTATTCAACCCGGTATTTTATTATCTGGAATTTATATCCTTTTACTTTTTGAGGTCTGCAATACAAAAATTGAAATCTTCAATATTTCACAATTCTGAATTTCTAAAATCCATTTTAAAAATGTATACTACTAAATTAAAAGTATAATCAATAAAATACTTAAAGAATAATTAATTATTAAAATGATATGTTATAGACATTTATATTTTTTATCGAAAATAACAATTGCAAAAACTAATCTTATAATTCATAAACAATAAAATTAATTAATGATTTTAAATCATAATTAGCTTTTTAAATAATATTATTCTCTGTAAATAAATATATTGTTATATTTTTGACACAATTTTAAATCTAGGTATATACTCGCATAATGTATATTGAATTTTCAGAAAAATATTTTTTTAAGAAATTACATAAAAATATGTCCTTTATAAGAAACGAGTACTGAAGGTAAGCGTTAAAAGTTGACGGAAAAGCGTTAACAGTTAACGAAAAGGAATACTTTTATACCTGGTTCTTTGGTTAGAGAGAGAAGGTATTTGTTAAAAGTTTAGAGAAAATGAAACTCTTAGCTAACTATACAAATTACCTTGAAATTTAAATTTTATTTCTTAATACAAACAATAGACTACCTGGAAGGGTGTCATTATCCTTCGATCAAACCCTTGTATAATGAGGGTCAATGGCTTTAGGAAAAGAGAAAAAATTTTCGAGTTTTAATGAAAAGAGATAAATTAAATTAAATTCTGAAATTTTACCTCATTATTCAAATATTCTTCAAATTTAAATTTTTCTTTCTAAATACAAACAATAGACTAAAAGAGAGATAAATACATTAGTGCGTGACATAGAAGTACATGGTAGTGAAAGTCATAATGAATAGAACTTGAGTGTGTATAATGTGGAAGTGAATAATGCTAATTTTTGTGTATTTTTTATTAAGTGTTTATAATAAAAATGTGTTTAATGTAAAAGTGTATAGTATTAATATGCTTATTGTTTATTAAGAGTTTGTGTTTATTTAAGAAATGAACTGTAAGTGATAAATAATAAATAATAAAGTGACTCTAATAGTAAATATACAGTAAAAATTAAATGTGAAAAGTGACAGTGATTAAAATGAAGGTGTGCAAAATCTGTTGACTAAAGTAACAATATTTAGAAAGTGTTTAAATTTTTTATTTCCTTCTTATTTTCAATAAAGTTAGTGTTACAAAATGCTTAAAGTGTCCATAAAATGCGATTGTGGATTCATTAAACAAGTGATTGATAACTGTTTAATAAATAAATTGATTGTGATTGTTTAATAAATAATAAAGTGATGACAATGTTTCTAAAGAGTCGTTACAGTGTAAAAAAAGTGTTAATAATATAATTATATAAAAAAGATGAGATAAAGATATCAGACAATAACATGAGACAATGATACGAAATAAACAGATGAGACAATGAGAGAAATGAGGTAAAAATATGAGATAATAGCATAAGACAATGTGATGAGATAAACATGCGAAACAATGAGAGAGATCAGATAAAGAGATGAGATAATGAGATGAGATAAATAGATATAAGATAAACATATGAGATACAGAAACAGAAAAACATTAAAGCTTAAAATATAAAGATACTTTGATGACATGTAGGATAAAGAGGTCATTATGGAGTTAGATCGTGAGTCATAAAAAATTCATTTTTATCACACAGGCACAAAAATGGCGCTTTTAGATGCCTGTAGGCAGGGTCTAAACGCATTCATTTGTTCGGCCGTGTGAAAATGGCGTCCATTTTTTCCCTAGGGAAACCTTAGGGAAAAAATGGACGCCATTTTCATACGGTCAAACAAATGAACGCATTTCGACCCTAACATACAAGCATTTAAAAGCACCTCTTTTGTGCCTTTGGAATAAAAAGTATCGTAAGCAACACGGGTTTAAAGTCAGTCCAATTTGTTTACAATGATGTTTGTGTACACAAACATCAGCGTAAACAAATGGCTTTTTCGTTTGTGATATTCACTGCCTTTACGGAGTTTAGCGACTATTGTTGTTCTTTTATGTAATAGTATTTTTTTTATACCACGTTTTCTTCCTAGAGTATTCTGTCTCATTTGTTTATATTGGGCTTAGAGTACACGTTTTGTTCTTCAATTTTTTATTTCGCGCTTTTGTCATATTCTTGATTCTTGTTAATAAAGTGTTTTAATACATGATTTTTAACCTAATGAGGTTAGCAAAAGTGGGCCAACGAAATGTTGCAAAAATAAAAATTGTATAATTTTTATTTATTGGCCTTACGAAGATCAACTAATTATTTGTATTAATTTAAAAATGTTGCTTTTTTAAAAAGGTTTAATTTAAATAAGTGGATAAACTTCTGAATAGAACCCCTGACCGATTTTAATGAAACTTGGTATACTTACACTCTTAGTTTAAATCAGTCAAAATTTGATTGATTGAATCAATCAAGCAGATTTTGACTGTCGAATCAATGATTTTCAAGGGCACAATAATCATGTTGATTGGTGATTCAATCGAATATTTTGATTGATTCAATCAGTAACTGAATTTGATTGATAATCAGTCAAACAGAATGATTGATTTGTCTGTTCAATTTATCTACAAACTTAAATCAGTCATTTTAACTGGTAAATCAATAATTGTTGTAAAAAACAGTAAACATTGTATAATGAGAATTTCCAAAATACCCTTATGTTTTTTTGAGTATTTTTATTATAACCATTATTATTATTATTTTAACTAATCGCAGGTGCTATAAAATTCCTAGACACTATTTTTGAAATAATAGTAGCTCGTAGCTTATAACGAGAGTTCGTAAAATAAATACCAGTGAGCGTATGGCATAATGGTTAGAGCGTTGGGCTTTAGATGTTATAATAAATAACAAATATTCTACCATAAAAATTTAAGTTCTTTACACTTACTTCTTTAAATATTAAAAATATCAAAAAATGTTTTTTATAAAAGTTATAGCGCTTATTAAAATACACATTTTATATTCCTACCATTTTTTACAAAAACTGATTAATTTAGGAGAAAAATGCAAAAAACCAGAAATCACCATAGAAGCGACCAAATACAAACCTTAGCCAGTATTATAATATCAAGTTGAGCGTACCTAGGGGCTAGAGGTGGAGCCCTTAGCCCCGTCAGGTGGAAGGAGGGGTAATTCCCTAATTTCCTCCGTGGCTTGGATAGGGTTGTAAAATTTCATGAAACTTTGACAAAATGAAAAGTTTCATGAAACTTTGGAAACGTTTCAAAGTTTCAAAAATTTCAAGATGTCGGAAATACATAGGCAGACCTAACCTTCTCTCACTTGATAGAAAAAGAGCGCATGCGCAAAAATTTATTCTTATCCCCATCACTCAATAAAACCCCACCATTTTTCAAATTTTCAAAGTTTCATGAAACTTTGGCCTATGAAACGTTTTGATGTTTCATGGAACTTCTAAAGTTTCAATGAAACGTTTCATTGACTCACAACCCTAGGCTTGGGCAATCTAAGGGGGGGTTGGGGTGCCACACTGAAAGTGGTAGACAACGATGGAAAAATTTATAATTCTGTTGGTTTTTTTATGGTATTATCATAAAAATGACAAAGTTAACCATTTCTTTAAAGATGATTTTCATAATTAGTGCATGAAGTTAAGTAAATTACGTAATATTTACATAATTGTACGTAAATACGTAGTAAATACGTGATTTAACGTTATTACGTAATAATAGGTAATCACATCTACGGGGATTTAAGTTTTTTGCAATTATTTTGTGAACTAATTGGTTTTAGTAAAAAATGCATCAAACATAAAATATGTACTTTTGTGAGAGCTACAGCGTTTGTATAAACTTTTTTTTTATATTTGCAATATTTAAAGAGATATATACAAGAAACCTAAATTCATATGATTTTTTATACATATGTTTTACCATGAAATTCAAATTGGCGCCAGTTTTCACTATGATTTTTGTAATCAACGCATCGAAATACGTAGGTACACCAAGTTTCATTGAAATCGATCAGGGGTTCTATTCGGAAGTACACCCAAATTTTTTCTGATTTCTTTATAATTAAATAATTTATTTATAATTTTTCAAATATTGTAATTAAACAACAATAAATTCAGAACAAAAAATTTTAACTTTAGAACTATTTTTTTGCATTTGATTAAATGCTTTAAAAATTTAAATTGAAGTATTAGCAGTTCCCGCCGCGTCTATGCCGCATTTGTGGGACGATGATTCTCAAGCGTATTTTGGTTTTGACAAGTGGAAGCAGGGCGCGTGTCCGCCAGTATTTCTCATAAATGAATTGCTTCAGCTCTTTTATATAATACTCCCGTAACGCTAAAAATACATCTTACATGTGTCCACCTGTGGCATGTATCTACCTTTCAAATCTTTGTAGCCGAATTTTGGATGGAGACTATTATCGCAATGCTTGTCATGCATTAAATAAATAAATTAAAATATTTATTAGAAAAATAAATAAAAGTATATATTAATATTAAAAACAAAAATTTGTTTTAAATTTTTTCTTTTTCTACCACAAGTTTCCTGCAAATTCACCATAAAAACTTTTAAATTTGTTAACTTCCTGGAAACTTTAGTTCTGTCTGTGTAGTAAAGAAATAAAGTATTTTTAAAAAGCGCAGGTTTTTAACTTAACTTTTTTAAATTTCCCCACCGGATTATTTGTTTTGGTGTTAAAATACACCACTTAGGCTTGGTCCAGATAAAAAACTTTAAGGCAAAGCAATTTCTTTTCATGAGGTCGTACATAAGTACAAATATAGTATACATATAATACGATAATTTGAAAACCGCTTTTCAGATACTGGAAGAAGCCGTTCTTGTAAGTCGTTCTTCAAATGAATTTGTTGGCAAAACATTTTATCAGTGGTCGGGAGTCAAAGTTATATACAATTTGTCTAATCCTCAATACCACAGAGTCTCCGACCTAAAAGTGCGGTAAGCAAAAAATTTATAAAATATTGTTTTTATAGACATTTTCTTTTATTGTAATATGATATATAAATCAAGAAGATTTTGTGGCATTTATTTAGCGCTTTTAAGAAGGCAATCTACTTGTGAGGTTTCAAAAGATTTATTTCTTACTTATGTGCATATTTCTAATCTAGAAGATGTTAAAAATATGATGTTAAAAAGTTTTTATGAAATTCAATTTTGTTTGCGCGTCGAAAATCGCAAAACAGAAGCACACACGGTGTGAAACAAAATTATATACCTACAGGATTGGCGGAATAATAAAATTTTTTTTTTTTTAATTTTCACTAAAAATGAATAAAAAGAACTCAAGAAAAGACAGAAGGGAGTACGGTATAACGGGCGAAAAAACACTTTTTAAACATTTTTTTTACGAAACTACTAAATATTTTTCAATCCTTTTATTATCACTTTATTTAGTAACTTTTGAAGTATGTTTATGAATTTAAAAAAAAATATCTAGAAACAACGGAGTCGCAGTCACTTGAAGTAGGCCATGTCAAGAATTGTTCCTCTTACGGTGCTGGATTAAAAATCGTAGAATTATTTGAAACACATGGGATTAAAAAAAAAAGTTATTTGGAACTATAACTCCCAGACAACGATGCCTTTTTATGAAAAAAAAATATTTCATTTTTTATGGTCGGTTAAGGAAAGTACGTCTTTTAGCCTAAAAAGGCGCCATTTTGTCGCTCTACAATCTATTAGAAACAAAAAAATAAATAAAAGGGGATCGTTGGTAAGTAGTCAAATATATATATGAACCGTTCGCCGAAACTGTGATATTCACGTAATATTACGTGCTGATTGGGTGAAGTATACACGTCACGTAGTTTGTTTACATTGTGCAAGGTTTCAAATAAAAGGTTATAAATTGAATAAATTACCAATTTTAAATAAAATGTAACGCTTTAAATAATTTTAAAATGCGAGGAAGATGAAAATTTAATGAATATGTACACAGTGTACAGTTATAATATTAGTAAATTTTTATAAATTAATTATGTTTAAACATTTTCACAAAAGTAAGGTTATTGTTCTTACACATATTTTATTACATTTAAATAATAATATAAATTTGTTTACATTATGTATTGTTTATAATAAATGATTAACTTAATAATATAATTTTAAAAGATTCTTTTTAGTATTAATTTAATCAGTTTTGTTAATACACAACTCTAATTATTTAAAAAACTTTTTTACTAAATTGCAATTTTGAATACGTAAGTGTTTAGATACTATACTCAAAGAAATTTTAATAATATAAATAACTAAAGAATTAAATTCAATATTTTTAAAAATGTCTTGTATAATTTAATTTTTTTTTTATTTAAACTATGGGGCAAAATTTCTGAACTGTCCAGGTCAAAAAATAAAATTTATTCAAACTTTGCTAAAGTGTTTCCATTGTTAGTGGAAGTGTACATACCAAATATTTTCAAATTCCATTAAATAGTTATTGAGTTACACAGTTTTAAAATTTTGAATTTTATTAAAATGTAGTTTTTTAAATGTCTTATATTTCTAAGTAGATTGCATAAAAGTTAACATATATATAGTGATTTTTAAAGCTTTTTTTACAGGCTACTCGATGGTAACAAAAGTTTTTATGTAAAAAAATTATTTGACCTTGAAATTCAAGTTTAAAGTGTTAATTTGATTATATCTCAAAATCGGATTTTTTAAATAAATTTTAACCTATCTCAGTGGAAAGCTTGACTTTTTTCCTATAAGATATGTAAAAATTAGAGTGGAACTCTAATTAGTTTTGTCAAAAATACATCTCAAATACCCGTGCGCGCTAGAGAAACAATGGTTGCTTGCGCTATTCGAGCGCGCGCGGGTGTTTGAGATGTATTTTTGACAAAACTAATTAGAGTTCCACTCTAATTTTTACATATCTTATAGGAAAAAAGTCAAGCTTTCCATTGAGATAGGTTAAAATTTATTTAAAAAATCCGCTTTTGAGATACAATCAAATTAACACTTTAAACTTGAATTTCAAGGTCAAATAATTTTTTTACATAAAAACTTTTGTTACCATCGAGTAGCCTGTAAAAAAAGCTTTAAAAATCACTATATATATGTTAACTTTTATGCAATCTACTTAGAAATATAAGACGTTATATTAAACGTTTTATTTACTTTTTAAATTTATTCAAATCTATAATAATAAAACATAATGTGTTACGTTTACACTACAACTAATTTTTTTTATTATTATTAAAATAATTTATATTGCGTAATTTATATGATTATTATTGTTATTTATAGTAATTTTTGCATAATAATTGATTGTTTTAAATATTATTATTAGTATTTATAATGATTATTTCATAATAATTTATTGTTTTCAATATTAACATATTATTAATAATAATTGTTGCATAGTGATAATTTATTGTTGTCAATATTAATATATTATTTATAATGATTGTTGCATAATAGTTAATTGTTGTCAATATTAATATATTGTTTATGGTTATTATTGCATAATAGTTTATCTTTATTAATGTTAATTATAATATTAATATTGAATTACATAAAAATTATTGAACGCAATATTTCATTATTTCATAATTGATGCAAGTTGAATCTAAGCACTCAGTACAAGTTGAGAAAGAAGAAATGAAAGAGAGAGAGCGAGCGAGAGAAATAAAGAGAAAGAAAGAGTAAGAAAGAAAAGCTTACACGCTATAGCATATGTCGTGCGTCTCACTACTTCTAATTGCGCATGCTTGACTCTTTTGCGCGAATAAAGAGAAAAAGAAAACGCAAAGACGAAGGAGAAAAGGAAATAAAGACGATTGCAATTTTCTATGTTTTTCAACTTCCGACCCATGATTAAGCATAAAAAATTATGTTTTCTAAGAGTACATTTTATTAATGAATACATTAATATACACACATCTATATATTATTATTTATATTTTTATGAAAAAACACATAGATTTAAACTGTATTAAGATTGTAAATCTATGCTCGGTGATCTAATGTCAAGCGCATTGCTGACCCAGATGACACCGATCTCAACACATTGAGATGTAGACATTACTAAAACTATAAATATTTTTATTACATTATAAATACCTATGTAAATATATACAGTAAGGTATAATTCATACCATACATTGGATTTTGCCTTACTCCTGTAAAATGCAAACAGACCTACACGAAAATTCGAAAAAGATATTAAATAGGGATTGCGCATGCTCAGTACGAAATGAGAATTAAGAATCAGAAGGCACAGTCGTAGACTCAAAAAAGCCGCGATACATCTAAAACTAAAAGAGCCAAATAGGTTCTTTAAATTAATTAAAAGTAAAAAATTTATAATAATGACTGTGTGGAAACAACTGTGGTAGATGGGGAATTAATGATTCAACTTATTATTGTCATTTATGGTGTTTGTGAAATAGTTAAAATGAGAAGAAAGTAGTTTGCCGATAAAGTGAGGTTATGGCAGTTTGTTTACAAACTGAAAACAATTAATAATGTAAAAAAGAAAGTGTTTTTAACTCCAAAAAAATAAAAGGAAAACAATTGAAAAAAGAAGATGGATAAAGTTTCATTTTAACTGTAAGTACTTTATTAAAATAATAAATTGTAAGTGTGAAAAAGTAGTCAAAAACCACAAAGTTATTGGTTAGTTATCACAAGTTAAGAATTTTAGAAAAATTATAATTAAAAGAATTTAGTGTTAGTTTAAACCGACAAATAATAAAAAGTTTAAATAATAAAGAACAATAGATGTCGAAGAACCACACTTATGTCAACTTTTTTCATGTCAGAGAAAAATTGCAGCAAAGTTTATACCAGAGAAAAGTTTTCTTGATAAAAATTGAAATATTGTCTTGAAATTTGAGGTAAATTAAAAAAAAATCTTGATAATTTGATGTTTTTTTAAAAATGTGCTTTTATCTTATTTACAGGATGATTGGAACTAGACAATATGAAATAATTACATCAACAAATTTTCTTTGACTGAATAGATGAATTTTATGAAGAGTTGAAATTGTTTTCAAAACTTGAGGAGGTCTGTAAATGTTAAAATCTCTAATAAAACTGTGGATACTTGGAATATTCTAAAAAAAGTTTCAAAACAATATTGACTGGATGTTTGACAACAAGAATTACTAAAAAAGATAAAATCGACGACAAATTCATTTGCATCACTAAACAATTTTAACAAAAATGTGATATTTCTCTTTAATCCTGAAAGAAACAGTGAAACTTTTGATTTTTAAAAAAGTATTGAAACTTGTTCTTTTATGGAAAAATGTTTTCACCTTATCGGCAAGATCTTTAGCACTGGTAATTATGGGAACACTGTCGCAGATAAAACTATTTAGTTGACACAACGACTTGCAATATTCGGATATGTTTTTCAAAATTCGTTGGATCCTTGACACTGGAAAAAATTATAAATTTATTATACAAGAAACTTATTTGAGAAATTCGACGATTTACTAGAAAATTGGATATTTTTTAAAATAAAATTTAAATTAGTACAAACAGTCTGGATAATGGAAATATTGAAGTAAACTGGTTATATGCAAATTTTTCGAAGCCTTCTTATTAGAAATTATTAACAATTTATTGAACAAAAAACTAATTCGCTCAATAAGACGACTTATTAAGTAATTGGATTTTTTTCATGAAAACCGAAAATAGATGTGCTAATTTAATTTTGGAAAAATAGTCTGGATAATGGAAACTTTTATGTAAACTGGATATTCTCAAATCTTGTTGGATCCTTCATATTGGAAATTATTAATAGTTTTTTTTACAAAAAACTAATTCCAGAGATTCCAGGATTTACTGGAAATTTGGATATTTTTTTCAGGAAAACAGAAGTTGGATGCTAAAATTTAATTTAAAACTAATGCTCACTGAATAAAATTATATCGAACACTTGTTATTTACAAAATTAGTTAGATCCTTCTTATTGTCAGTTATTAACAATTTATTAAACAAAAAACAAATCTGCTATTGGAAATTATTACAAGTTTCTTTTCAAGAAACTAAAAGACTGTATGGATAAAGGAAATTTTTATCTAAACTGGTTATTTTGACAAGTTTAGAATTGCTGCTATTGGAAATAATTATAAATTGATTTTACCAGAAATTAATTGGAGAAATTCGACGATTTACTGAAAACTTAGATATTTTTTTAAATAAAATTTAAATTAGTACAAACAGTCTGGATAACGGAAATATTGAAGTAAACTTGTTATATTCAAATTTTTGGAAGTCTTCTTATTGGAAATTATTAACAATTAACCAAAAAACTAATCCGATTAATACGACGACTTAATAAGAAATGGAATTTTTTTCATGAAAACCGAAGATTGATGTTATAAATTACTTTTAGAGAAGTATTCTGGATAATGGAAATTTTGATTTAAACTGTCTATTTTCAAATTTTGTTGGATCCTTGCTATTAGAAGTTATTAAAAGTTTTTTTACAAGAAACTACTTCAAAAAATTCGAGGATTAACCGAAAATTTGGATATTTTATTCATGAAAACAGAAGTTCGATAATAAAATGTAATTTAAAAAACGGCTTGCTGAATGAAGTTGTATCGAAAATTTGTTATTTTCGAAATTTGTTGGATTCTGACTATTGAAAATTATTATACATTTATTTTACAAAAATTAATGTGTGAGATTCGTCGATTTACTGAAAAATATAATATTTTTTTCCAAAATTCAAAAAACGTTTGAAAATTTTTTTTTTGGGAAAGCAGTATGGATAAAGAAATTGTTTATTTAAACTGGTAATTTTGACAAGTTTAGAATCCTTTTTTTTGGAAATAATTATAAATTCATTTTACATGAAGCTAATTTATTAAAAAAATTAAATTTGTACAAACAGTCTGGATAATGGAAATATTAAAGTAAACTGGTTATATTCAAATTTTTAAAATCCTTTTTATTGGAAATTATTAAAAATTTATTAAACAAAAAAACTAATGCGCTATTGGAAACTATTACAAGTTTCTTTACAAGAAACTAATTGGAGAGATTCAAGGATTTACTGGAAATTCGATTTTTTTTTTCTTGAAAACAGAAGTTGGATGTTATAATTTAATGTAAAAAAAGCTTGCTCCATGAAGTTGTATCGAAAATTTGTTATTTTTTGATTTTGTTTGATACTTACTATTAAAAATGTTTATAAATTTATTTTACAAAAATTAATCTGATAGATTCGACGATTTACTGAAAAATATGATATTTTTTTCTAAATCCGATAAAAGTTTTAAAACTTTTATTTTGTAAAAAACTGTATGGATAAAGGAAATGTTTATTTAAACTGGTTATTTTGACAGGTTTAGAATCCTTGCTATTGGAAATAATTATAAATTCATTTTACAAGAAATTATTTAGAAAAATTCGCAGATTTGCTGGAAAATGCGATATTTTTTTTAAAACCTAGCAACGGTGTAAAAATTTTAATTTGTATAAACAGCCTGGATAATGGAAATAATGCAGTTAATTGTTTTTTTTTTAAATTTTTGAAATCCTTTTTATTGGAAATTATTAAAAATTTATTAAACAAAAAAACTAATGCGTTATTGGAAACTATTACAAGTTTCTTTACAAGAAACTAATTGGAGAGATTCAAGGATTTACTGGAAATTCGATTTTTTTTTCTTGAAAACAGAAGTTGGATGTTATAATTTAATGTAAAAAAAGCTTGCTCCATGAAGTTGTATCGAAAATTTGTTATTTTTGAATTTTGTTGGATACTTACTATTGAAAATGTTTATAAATTTATTTTACAAAAATTAATCTGATAGATTCGACGATTTACTGAAAAATATGATATTTTTTTCTAAATCCGATAAAAGTTTTAAAACTTTTATTTTGTAAAAAACTGTATGGATAAAGGAAATGTTTATTTAAACTGGTTATTTTGACAGGTTTAGAATCCTTGCTATTGGAAATAATTATAAATTCATTTTACAAGAAATTATTTAGAAAAATTCGCAGATTTGCTGGAAAATGCGATATTTTTTTTAAAACCTAGCAACGGTGTATAAATTTTAATTTGTATAAACAGCCTGGATAATGGAAATAATGCAGTTAATTGTTTTTTTTTTAAATTTTTGAAATCCTTGTTATTAAAAATTATTAAAAATATATTTAACAAAAAACTAATGCTATAGATACAACGATTTACTACGAAACTGAATTTTTTTATGAAAACAGAATTTAGATGTTAAAATTTAATGTTGAAAAAAAGGCTTTGTGATAAGAATTATATCAAAAATTGTTATTTTAAAAATTAAATGGATCCTTGGTATTGGAAATTGTTAAACATTTATTTTACAAAATACTAATTCGATTGATACGACAATTTACTAGAAATTTTGATATTTTTTTAAAAAAACCAAGAAATTTTATAAAAATATTAATTTGTATTAACAGTCTGGATAATGGAAATCTTGCAGTGAATTATTTATTTTCAAATTTTTAGAATTGTGGAAGTTAAAAATTATTGAAAAAAAAAAATTTACAAAAAATTAACTATAGATTTGACAATTTACTAAAGAAATAATTTTTTTTTAAAACCCGTGGTTAGATATAAAATTTTAATTTTGGAAAGAAAGGCTTGCTGATTGGAATTCTGTCGAAAACTTGTTATTTCCGAATTTTGTTGAATACTTCCTATTAAAAAACATTATAAATTTATTTTACTAAAAACTATTTAAAAAGATTAGACAATGTACTTAAGAGTAAGATATTTTCTTAAAAACGGAAGATTGATGTTAAAATTTAAATTTGTTATAAAAGTCCTGATAATGGGACTCTGAAATTTAAAGGAGCTATTTTTAATTTTGTAAAGTCCTTGATATTAGAAATTATTAGCGAATTATTTAAGGAATGCCAATTGATGAGATTTAATAATTTTGTAATTTTTGGATTGTTTCTAAAAAACCGAGGGTGAATGTAGAAATTGAAATTTGGAGCAACAAGTCTTTTTGATTGAAATTTTGGTTAAAAGCTTGTTATTAATTAATTCTAAGGATCCTTTTTATTTAAAATTATTAAAATTTTGTTTTTCAGTAATTAATTTAAGTGACTTGAGAGATTACTAAAAAATTCCTTTTTTGATCTAAAAGAACCGGGGAAAGATGTCACAACTAATGTTGTAAAAAAAGTCTGATTGAAACATTTAAATTTTGTTGAATCTATTCATTACTTTATTTTTAAAATACTTGTCACAAAAAATGTATGTAAAATTGTTACACAGAATTTAATTTAAAAAAAAATTCTATCCGATTGAAGTTAAGTTTAAAAGTAGCTGTTTCATTGGGGTCTTCTTGATTTATTTCATCAAGTACTCAAATAAATTGCCCTCTGCTGCTACACAAGCTCGTAAACGCCTCTCGACTTCTTCGCTGGTAACTTTGCGCAAAACCTCGGGTGGTATCTCTGCAGAGTGACGAAGAATGCCCTGTCGCAGCATTTCAATACTATTAATTCGCTCGAATCTGTATAATTTTCCTTTTAGGTAGGCCCAAAAGAAAAAGTCCAGAGGGGTACAGTCTGGTGAACGAGGCGACCATGGTATTGAAGGGCTGAACTTCCCAATCCATCGATTGTTGAACAACTCGTTCAACATTTCCCGGACGCACCTCGCAGTGTGTGGTAGAGCTCCGTCTTGCTGCCACCAAATTTCCTACGGATCATATAATAACACAGCCCCACAAAAAAAAAGTGTCATGTACTTTTGACCGGAATACCCTTGCCCTATGTATTTTGACGCGCTGAACACGAATCCGAAGTCCATTTTGCTCCATCACGTCAGGATTTTTTCCTAACCTCAAAATCAATAAAATGACACTTTTTGTTCATTAGCATGTGAACCCGACTTAACATTAATACATGCTTAGGGCGAATAGAAAGCTTGGATTGTGACCTTTAAAACACTTTTTTGAAAATTGTTCTACGATGATTTTTAACGAAGTTATGATGTTTTATTTAAAATCATTTTTTTCCATTACACCATACCACATCAATGATTGAAGTGTTATTTACATTTGAAAAAAATTTATATTTTAAGTAATTCATCATAACTTCGGTAAAAATCATCGTACAACAATTTTTAAAAAAGCGTTTTAAAGGTCACAATCCAAGCTTTCTATTTGCCCTAGGCAAGTATTAATGTTAAGTCGGGTTCACATGCTAATGAACAAAAAGTGTCATTTTATTGATTTTGAGGTTAGGAAAAAATCCTGACGTGATGGAGCAAAACTGACTTCGGATTCGTGTTCAGCGCGTCAAAATACATAGGGAATGACCAGTCTGGTCTGCTGTACACGAAACTTTTTTTTTTTGTGGGGCTGTGTAATTATTGCGACATGAATATTTCTAAAAAAAATGTTAAATTCTAGTATTTAAAATTTTATAATTTTACGTACTACATTTTCATCTCCAACAATTTCTGTTATTGCTGGTCCAATTTGATTTATCAGCATCTCCTGATAAGTTGTCGCGTTTAGGTTCCCTTCAATGAAAAATGGCCCTATGAGCTTATCATCGAGCATTCCGCACCACACATTCACTTTTTGTTGATACTGGGAATGTGTGGGTACAACAACTCGAGGATTCTCTCTGGACCATGTTCGAAGATGTTGAACGTTCCTTTTGCCATCAACCCAGAAGGAACATTCGTCCGTCCACAGGATTCTTCGTTTCATTGTGGGATCCCGCTCAAAATTATCGAGGAGTTGCTGACACATTTGGAGTCTCTGGAGTTTGTCCGCTTCCTTCAAAATTTGTCCACTACGGACTTTATATGGAAAGTATCCGGCTTCCTTTAGTGTTTTTAACACTGAGTACTTGGATACTCCAACATCGATTGCGATTTGCCTGCTGGTCACATGCTGATTAATTTCAGCGCAAGCGCATATGCGGATTTTCATCTCTTCTGTCAGCGTGTAATTTTGTCGCCTTCGCACCTTAAAAATGCACAATTTATCAATTAAATTTAAGAATAAGTTTAAAAGAACTAGATTATAATCTGTTTCTGTCAACATTAAAATTAAATTATTAAAATTATAAATATCTGGGCTGTATATCGAACCATTTACATTTAAAGCATAATTTAATTGATCTAATCATGATTTTTAACACCTTTATTCCATTATTTCATTTGCATTTTTTGATAATTTCTTTAATTAGGTTTTTCATACGATTTTATTTGCAAAAATGGATTATTATTTTTCACAAATGTTTTTGGAATATGTCCTAATTATTTAATAGAAACAACATGTTTAGAAAACTTCTGTGTGTTAAAAATAATTATGTATTCACGCAATAAAATCGTATGAAAAACCTATTGAATCGATCTATTGTCAGTGACACAAAAAACCGTCTAGTTTTTTGTCTACTTCCTTTTCGCAAAATAGGAAATTTTTATTGGCAGCACTGTTAAAATAACTAATTATGTTTATTTTTTTTTAACGGTACCATCTTGATAAAACAAAGAACAAAGAATATCCGTTATTGTCTCCAATTCGAGAGTTAATTGCAATATTCGTGAATGGAAATTAGTGAATTTTTCAATTATAAAAATGCGAAACGTTTATTCAGTGGAGGAAAAAACGTTCTTGGTGCGGGTACAGTTGACTGGCGCGAGTACGAGAGAAGCACAACGCCTATTTTCCGTACAATTTCCAAATTCACCACTTCCTTGCGTGTACACGGTGAACAAGTGTCTTCTGAACTTCCAGCAAAAGGGATGCGTAAATGGTGCTCATGAAGATGGACCACATGTAAAGATTATATACTTTTTGTAACTATTAAAAAATTATTTTATCTGATTTTAATAATTATTAATAATAATAATAGTAATAGTGATTTAACAGAGCTAATAAAAATAATGATTTTTTTAATAAATAAGAAATGTTTAATTTCTTTATTTAAATAAGATGATTTTAAACATTTATAAATTTTTCGAATTTTGCATTATAGTATGTTTTTTATCTAGGAAAATTTAATAAGAAATAATAAGAAATGGAAAAACATTTATTGAAAAAAAAAACAAGTAAGAATACATTAGAAACTACAGAAAAAATAAAAAAAACTCTTCAAAGTAACTAAAGTTATGAAAAATACAAAAAAATGGGAAAAATTTAAGACGACAAGTATAAAAAAAATACAATTGTTTTTCAGATACTAAATTCGGAGAATTATTTGATTTAAATTGATAAAAAAGCAGCAAATAAAATGTTTTAATATTAAAAAATTTAGAATTGATAAAAAACAAATTCTATACAATATATGGAGTACGTTAAAATGAAAATATCTAGTACGATATTAAATTTTAATGAAATAAAATACAAAAATAAAAATCTTCAGAAAGTAAAAAATTAAAGAAATTATCAAAAAATGCAAATGAAATAATGGAATAAAGGTGTTAAAAATCATGATTAGATCAATTAAATTATGCTTTAAATGTAAATGGTTCGATATACAGCCCAGATATTTATAATTTTAATAATTTAATTTTAATGTTGATAGAAACAGATTATAATCTAGTTCTTTTAAACTTATTCTTAAATTTAATTGATAAATTGTGCATTTTTAAGGTGCGAAGGCGACAAAATTACGTGCTGACAGAAGAGATGAAAATCCGCATATGCGCTTGCGCTGAAATTAATCAGCATGTGACCAGCAGGCAAATCGCAATCGATGTTGGAGTATCCAAGTACTCAGTGTTAAAAACACTAAAGCAAGCCGGATACTTTCCATATAAAATCCGTAGTGGACAAATTTTGAAGGAAGCGGACAAACTCCAGAGACTCCAAATGTGTCAGCAACTCCTCGATAATTTTGAGCGGGATCCCACAATGAAACGAAGAATCCTGTGGACGGACGAATGTTCCTTCTGGGTTGATGGCAAAAGGAACGTTCAACATCTTCGAACATGGTCCAGAGAGAATCCTCGAGTTGTTGTACCCACACATTCCCAGTATCAACAAAAAGTGAATGTGTGGTGCGGAATGCTCGATGATAAGCTCATAGGGCCATTTTTCATTGAAGGGAACCTAAACGCGACAACTTATCAGGAGATGCTGATAAATCAAATTGGACCAGCAATAACAGAAATTGTTGGAGATGAAAATGTAGTACGTAAAAACATAAAATTTTAAATACTAGAATTTTACATTTTTTTTAGGTATATTCATGTTGCAATAATTATTATATGATCCGTAGGAAATTTGGTGGCAGCAAGACGGAGCTCTACCACACACTGCGAGGTGCGTCCGGGAAATGTTGAACGAGTTGTTCAACAATCGATGGATTGGGAAGTTCAGCCCTTCACCCGAGGTTTTGCGCAAAGTTACCAGCGAAGAAGTCGAGAGGCGTTTACGAGCTTGTGTAGCAGCAGAGGGCAATTTATTTGAGTACTTGATGAAATAAATCAAGAAGACCCCAATTAATCAGCTACTTTTAAACTTAACTTCAATCAGATAGATTTTTTTTAAAATTAAATTCTGTGTAACAATTTTACATACATTTTTTGTGACAAGTGTTTTAAAAATAAAGTAATGAATAGATTCAACAAAATTTTAATGTTTCAATCAGACTTTTTTTACAACATTAGTTGTGACATCTTTCCCCGGTTCTTTTAGATCAAAAAAGGAATTTTTTAGTAATCTCTCAAGTCACTTAAATTAATTACTGAAAAACAAAGTTTTAATAATTTTAAATAAAAAGGATCCTTAGAATTAATTAATAACAAGCTTTTAACCAAAATTTTAATCAAAAAGACTTGTTGCTCCAAATTTCAATTTCTACATTCATCCTCGGTTTTTTAGAAACAATCCAAAAATTACAAAATTATTAAATCTCATCAATTGGCATTCCTTAAATAATTCGCTAATAATTTCTAATATCAAGGACTTTACAAAATTAAAAATAACTCCTTTAAATTTCAGAGTCCCATTATCAGGACTTTTATAACAAATTGAAATTTTAACATCGATCTTCTGTTTTTAAGAAAATATTTCAATTTCTGCATTCATTCTCGGTTTTTAGGCACTAAAATACCCTTTTCTATTATTCGAAGACTTACTTAAATTAATTTCAAATAATAGTTTTCTTTAACAATTTCCAATATCAAGGATTATACAAATTTTTAAGTAACACATTTTTAGTCAAATTTTAAATGCAAAGACAACCTCTTTTTTTTAATTAAATTTTTCCATATTTTCATAATGCTTTACAAATAAATCACACTTTTTAAAAATTCGTGAAGTCTAACAAAAAAAAAAAAAAACAGCGGTTTACATTTATTTGACAATTTACAATAACAATGTTTCTAAATTTAAAAATACAACAAGTTGTAAACTAAATTTCAATCAAAACTACTTTTATCCCCAAAATTTAATTTTGATATCGATCCACGGTTTTTAAGAGAAAATACAATTTTTTAGTAAGTCGTCAAATCTATCTAATCAGTTGTTTTGTAAAATAAATTTTTCGAATCTCAAAGACAAAGGATTCAAAAAGTTACGAAAAAACCAAGATTTTAACTAAATTTCAATCAGCAAGCCTTTTTCCCAAATTACAATTTAACATCCAACTTCTGTTTTCATGAAAAAAAATCAATTTTGTAGTAAATCGTCGTCTCTATCGAATTAGTTTTTTCAGTAAAATGTCGAATCTCTCGAATTATTTTATGTAAAATAAATTTTTAATAAATTTAAATATCAAATATTCTAAAAATTTAAAAATAACCAGTAAACTATAAGGTTTCCATTATCCTGACAGTTTTTACAAAATAAAATTTTTACAACATTACTCACTTTTAAACAAACTATGCAATTTTCCAGAAAATAGTTAAATCTGTCAAATTCATTTTTGTTAAATAAAATTTTCGAAAATTCCAATCGCAAGGATGCAAAACAATTTGAATATACAAAATTATGGTCAAAAGAAAAACGCACACGTCTACAATGAAACTAGCTACGTCAAAATTTTCTGAAAATAAAATATAATGTAATTTCATATGCTTCGACGAAAATTTATCTTTGTTCTCTTGTTAAAAAAAGGCTAAGTCCAAAGATATTAGAGGCTTAAAGAGCTAAAATCACATAAGCAGTCCAACGTACAAACTGCATAAAATTAAAATCACGCTAAATGCCTCTAGAGTGATCCACACAGATGTTCCATTTTATAGGCGAGTGATAAAAAAAATCTTGTGTCCAAGGAATCTGAGCTAAAGTGGTTTAGTATGATTATCTCAATATAAGATTGTTGGAAAGGGTTCAATGATGCGGATCATTACTGACCATCACTCTAGGGTAATCCACAGAAATGTTCCATACCATAGGCGAGTGATGAAAAAATCTTGGGCCCAGTGATTCTGAGCTGAGTTGGTTTAGTGTGATTACCTTAATATCAGATTGCTGGAAAGGGTTAAATCTTGCTGATCATCATTAATCATCTCCCTAAAGTAAACCACAGACATGTTCTATACCATAGGCAAGTGATAAAAAAATCTCGGGGCCAGTGAATCTGAGCCAAAGTGGTTTAGTGTGCTTATCTCAATATTATATTGTTGAAAAGGGTTAAATAATGATGATCATCATTGATCATCTCTCTAGGGTAATCCACAGACATGTTCTATACTAAAGGTGAGTGTTAAAAAAATCTTGAAGCCAGTGAATCTGAGCTAAAATGGTATAGTGTGATTATCTCAATATCAGATTGTTGGAAAGGGTTAAATGTTGCTGATCATCATTGATCATCTCTCTAGGTTAATTCACAGACATGTTCCAGACCATAGGCGAGTGCTCAAAAAATCTAGGGGCCAGTTATTCTGAGCTGCGTTGGTTTAGTGTGATTATCTCAAAATTAGCTTGTTGGAAAGGGTTAAATGTTGCTGATCATCATTGATCATCTCTCTAGGGTAATCCAAAAACATGTTCTAGACAATAGGCGAGTGTTAAAAAAATCTTGGAGCCAGTGAATCTCAGCTAAATTGGTATAGTGTGATTATCTCAATATCAGATTGTTGGAAAGGGTTAAATGATGCTGATCATCATTAACCATCTCTCTAGGGTAATCCACAGATATGTTTCATACCATAGGCGAGTGATGAAAAAATCTTGGGCCCAGTGATTCTGAGCTGAGTTGGTTTATTGTGATTACCTCAATATTAGAATGTTGAAAAGGGTTAAATGTTGCTCATCATCATTGATCATCTCTCTGAGGTAATCCACAGACATTTTCTATACTATAGGTGAGTGTTACAAAAATCTTGGAGCCAGTGAATCTGAGCTAAATTGGTATAGTGTGATTATCTCAATATCAGATTGTTGGAAAGGGTTTAATGTTGCTGATCATCATTGATCTTCTCTCTAGGGTAATCCACAGACATGTTCTAGACCATAGGCGAGTGATAAAAAAATCATAGTGCTAGGGTATCTGAGCTAAGTTGGTTTAGTGTGCTTATCTCAATATGAGATTGTTGGAAAGTGTTAAATCTTACTGATCATCATTCATCATCTCTCTATGTTAACCCACAGACATGTTCAAGACCGTAGGCGAGTGTAAAAAAAATCTTGGAGCCAGTGAATTTGAGCTAAATTAGTTTAGTGTGATTATCTCAATATCAGATTGTTGAAAAGGGTTAAATGTTGCTGATCATCATTGATTATCTCTTTAAGGTAATCCGCAGACATGTTCTATACCATAGACAAGTAATAAAAAATGTCGGGGCCAGTGAATCTGAGTCAAAGTGGTTTAGAATGATTATCTCAATATGAGATTGTTAGAAAGGGTTAAATGTTGCTGATCATCATTGATCATCTCTCTAGCGTAATCCACAGACATGTTCTAGACCATAGGCGAGTGATAAATAAATCAAAGTGCCAGGGTATCTGAGCTAAGTTGGTTTAGTGTGATTATCTCAATATGAGATTGTTGGAAAGTGTTAAATCTTACTGATCATCATTCATCATCTCTCTATGTTAACCCACAGACATGTTCCAGACCGTAGGCGAGTGTAAAAAAAATCTTGGAGCCAGTGAATTTGAGCTAAATTAGTTTAGTGTGATTATCTCAATATCAGATTGTTGAAAAGGGTTAAATGTTGCTGATCATCATTGATTATCTCTTTAAGGTAATCCGCAGACATGTTCTATACCATAGACAAGTAATAAAAAATGTCGGGGCCAGTGAATCTGAGTCAAAGTGGTTTAGAATGATTATCTCAATATGAGATTGTTGGAAAGGGTTAAATGTTGCTGATCATCATTGATCATCTCTCTAGGTTAATCCACAGACATGGTCCAGACTATAGGCGAGTGTTAAAAAAATCTTGGAGCCAGTGATTCTGAGCTGAGTTGGTTTAGTGTGATTACCTCAATATCAGATTGTTGGAAAGGGTTAAATGTTGCTTAACATCATTGATCATCTTTCTAGGGTAATCCATTGACATGTTCCATACCATAGGCAAGTGATAAAAAAATCTTAGGGCCAGTGAATCTAAACCAAAGTGGTTTGGTATGATTATCTCAATATTAGATTGTTGGAAAGGGTTAAATGTTGCTGATCATCATTGATCATTTCTCCAGGGTAATCTACAGACATGTTGCACATATAGGCAAGTTATAAAAAAATCATGGTGCCAGTGAATCTGAGCTAAATTGGTATAGTGTGATTATCTCAATATCAGATTGTTGGAAAGGGTTAAATGTTGCTGATCATCATTGATCTTTTCTCTAGGTTAATCCACAGACATGTTCCATACTATAGGCAAGTTATAAAAAAATCATGGTGCCAGTGAATCTGAGCTAAGTTAGTTTAGTGTGATTATCTTAATATTAGATTGTTGGAAAGGGTTAAATGTTGCTGATCATCATTGATCATCTGTCTAGGGTAATCCACAAACATGTTCCAGACCATAGGCGAGTGTTAAAAAAATCATAGTGCCAGGGTATCTGAGCTAAGTTGGTTTAGTGTGATTATCATAATATGAGATTGTTGGAAAGGGTTATATCTTACTGATCATCATTTATAATCTCTCTATGGTAACCCACAGACATTTTTCAGACCGTAGGCGAGTGTAAAAAAAATCTTGGAGCCAGTGAATTTAAGCTAAATTAGTTTAGTGTGATTACCTCAATATTAGAATGTTGAAAAGGGTTAAATGTTGCTCATCATCATTGGTCATCTCTCTGAGGTAATCCACAGACATGTTCTAGACCATAGGCGAGTGATAAAAAAATCATAGTGCCAGGGTATCTGAGCTAAGTTGGTTTAGTGTGGTTATCTTAATATGAGATTGTTGGAAAGGGTTAAATCTTACTGATCATTATTTATAATCTCACTATGGTAACCCACAGACATTTTCCAGACCGTAGGCGAGTGTGAAAAAAATCTTGGAGCCAGTGAATTTGAGCTAAATTAGTTTAGTGTGATTACCTCAATATTAGAATGTTGAAAAGGGTTAAATGTTGCTCATCATCATTGATTATCTCTCTGAGGTAATCCACAGACATTTTCTATACTATAGGAGAGTGTTACAAAAATATTGGAGACAGTGAATCTGAGCTAAATTGGTATAGTGTGATTATCTCAATATCAGATTGCTGGAAAGGGTTAAATGTTGCTGATCATCATTGATTATCTCTCTAAGGTAATCCACAGACATGTTCTAGACCATAGGCGAGTTTTAAATAAATCATAGTGCCAGAGTATCTGAGCTAAGTTGGTTTAGTGTGATTATCTCAATATGAGATTGTTGGAAAGGGTTAAATCTTACTGATCATCATTGATCATCTCTCTATGTTAACCCACAGACATGTTCCAGACCGTAGGCGAGTGTGAAAAAAATCTTGGAGCCAGTAAATTTGAGCTAAATTAGTTTAGTGTGATTATCTCAATATCAGATTGTTGAAAAGGGTTAAATGTTGCTGATCATCATTGATTATCTCTTTAAGGTAATCCGCAGACATGTTCTATACCATAGACAAGTAATAAAAAATGTCGGGGCCAGTGAATCTGAGTCAAAGTGGTTTAGAATGATTATCTCAATATGAGATTGTTAGAAAGGGTTAAATGTTGCTGATCATCATTGATCATCTCTCTAGCGTAATCCACAGACATGTTCTAGACCATAGGCGAGTGATAAATAAATCAAAGTGCCAGGGTATCTGAGCTAAGTTGGTTTAGTGTGATTATCTCAATATGAGATTGTTGGAAAGTGTTAAATCTTACTGATCATCATTCATCATCTCTCTATGTTAACCCACAGACATGTTCCAGACCGTAGGCGAGTGTAAAAAAAATCTTGGAGCCAGTGAATTTGAGCTAAATTAGTTTAGTGTGATTATCTCAATATCAGATTGTTGAAAAGGGTTAAATGTTGCTGATCATCATTGATTATCTCTTTAAGGTAATCCGCAGACATGTTCTATACCATAGACAAGTAATAAAAAATGTCGGGGCCAGTGAATCTGAGTCAAAGTGGTTTAGAATGATTATCTCAATATGAGATTGTTGGAAAGGGTTAAATGTTGCTGATCATCATTGATCATCTCTCTAGGTTAATCCACAGACATGGTCCAGACTATAGGCGAGTGTTAAAAAAATCTTGGAGCCAGTGATTCTGAGCTGAGTTGGTTTAGTGTGATTACCTCAATATCAGATTGTTGGAAAGGGTTAAATGTTGCTTAACATCATTGATCATCTTTCTAGGGTAATCCATTGACATGTTCCATACCATAGGCAAGTGATAAAAAAATCTTAGGGCCAGTGAATCTAAACCAAAGTGGTTTGGTATGATTATCTCAATATTAGATTGTTGGAAAGGGTTAAATGTTGCTGATCATCATTGATCATTTCTCCAGGGTAATCTACAGACATGTTGCACATATAGGCAAGTTATAAAAAAATCATGGTGCCAGTGAATCTGAGCTAAATTGGTATAGTGTGATTATCTCAATATCAGATTGTTGGAAAGGGTTAAATGTTGCTGATCATCATTGATCTTTTCTCTAGGTTAATCCACAGACATGTTCCATACTATAGGCAAGTTATAAAAAAATCATGGTGCCAGTGAATCTGAGCTAAGTTAGTTTAGTGTGATTATCTTAATATTAGATTGTTGGAAAGGGTTAAATGTTGCTGATCATCATTGATCATCTGTCTAGGGTAATCCACAAACATGTTCCAGACCATAGGCGAGTGTTAAAAAAATCATAGTGCCAGGGTATCTGAGCTAAGTTGGTTTAGTGTGATTATCATAATATGAGATTGTTGGAAAGGGTTATATCTTACTGATCATCATTTATAATCTCTCTATGGTAACCCACAGACATTTTTCAGACCGTAGGCGAGTGTAAAAAAAATCTTGGAGCCAGTGAATTTAAGCTAAATTAGTTTAGTGTGATTACCTCAATATTAGAATGTTGAAAAGGGTTAAATGTTGCTCATCATCATTGGTCATCTCTCTGAGGTAATCCACAGACATGTTCTAGACCATAGGCGAGTGATAAAAAAATCATAGTGCCCGGGTATCTGAGCTAAGTTGGTTTAGTGTGGTTATCTTAATATGAGATTGTTGGAAAGGGTTAAATCTTACTGATCATTATTTATAATCTCACTATGGTAACCCACAGACATTTTCCAGACCGTAGGCGAGTGTGAAAAAAATCTTGGAGCCAGTGAATTTGAGCTAAATTAGTTTAGTGTGATTACCTCAATATTAGAATGTTGAAAAGGGTTAAATGTTGCTCATCATCATTGATTATCTCTCTGAGGTAATCCACAGACATTTTCTATACTATAGGAGAGTGTTACAAAAATATTGGAGACAGTGAATCTGAGCTAAATTGGTATAGTGTGATTATCTCAATATCAGATTGCTGGAAAGGGTTAAATGTTGCTGATCATCATTGATTATCTCTCTAAGGTAATCCACAGACATGTTCTAGACCATAGGCGAGTTTTAAATAAATCATAGTGCCAGAGTATCTGAGCTAAGTTGGTTTAGTGTGATTATCTCAATATGAGATTGTTGGAAAGGGTTAAATCTTACTGATCATCATTGATCATCTCTCTATGTTAACCCACAGACATGTTCCAGACCGTAGGCGAGTGTGAAAAAAATCTTGGAGCCAGTAAATTTGAGCTAAATTAGTTTAGTGTGATTATCTCAATATCAGATTGTTGGAAAGGGTTAAATGTTGCTGATCATCATTGATTATCTCTCTAAGGTAATCCGCCGACATGTTCTATACCATAGACATGTAATAAAAAATGTCGGGGCCAGTGAATCTGTGCCAAAGTGGTTTAGAATGATTATCTCAGTATGAGATTGTTGGAAAGGGTTAAATGTTGCTGCTCATCATTGATCATCTCTCTAGGTTAATCCACAGACATGGTCCAGACCATAGGCGAGTGTTAAAAAAATCTTGGAGCAAGTGATTCTGAGCTGAGTTGGTTTAGTGTGATTACCTCAATATCAGATTGTTGGAAAGGGTTAAATGTTGCTGAACATCATTGATCATCTCTCTAGGGTAATTCACTAACATGTTCCATACCATAGGCAAGTGATAAACAAATCATAGGTCCAGTGAATCTAAACCAAAGTGGTTTAGTATGATTATCTCAATTTTAGATTGTTGGAAAGGGTTAAATGTTCCTGATCATCATTGATCATTTCTCCAGGGTAATCTACAGACATGTTCCACATATAGGCAAGTTATAAAAAAATCATTGTGCCAGTGAATCTGAGCTAAATTGGTATAGTGTGATTATCTCAATATCAGATTGTTGGAAAAGGTTAAATGTTGCTGATCATCATTGACCTATTCTCTAGGTTAATCCACAGACATGGTCCAGACCATAGACGAGTGTTAAAAAAATCTTAGAGCCAGTGTTTTTGAGCTGAGTTGGTTTAGTGTGATTACCTCAATATCAGATTGTTGGAAAGGGATAAATGTTGCTGATCATCATTAATCATTTCTCCTGGGTAATCCACAGACATGTTCCATACTATAGGCAAGTTATATAAAAATCATGGTGCCAGTGAATCTGAGCTAAGTTAGTTTAGTGTGATTATCTCAATATTAGATTATCGAAAAGGGTTAAATGTTGCTGATCATCATTGATCATCTTTCTAGGGTAATCCACAAACATGTTCCAGACCATAGGCGAGTGTTAAAAAAATCTTGGAGCCAGTGAATCTGAGCTAAATTGGTATAGTCTGATTATCTCAATATCAGATTGTTGGAAAGGGTTAAATGTTGCTGATCATCATTGATCATCTCTCTAGGTTAATCCACAGACATGTTCCAGACCGTAGGCTAGTTATAAAGAAATCATGGTGCCAGTGAATCTGAGCTAAGTTAGTTTAGTGTGATTATCTCTATATAAGATTGTTGGAAAGGGTTAAATGTTGCTGATCTTCATTAATCATCTTTCTAGGGTAATTTACAAACATGCTCTATACTATAGAAAAGTGATAAAAAAATCTTGGGCCCAGCGATTCTGAGCTAAATTGGTATAGTGTGATTATCGCAATATCAGATTGTTGGAAAGGGTTAAATCTAACTGATCATCATTGATCATCTCTCTATGTTAACCCACTGACATGTTCTAGACCGTTGGCGAGTGTGAAAAATATCTTGGAGCCAGTGAATTTGAGCTAAATTAGTTTAGTGTGGATTCAATATCAGATTGTTGGAAAGGGTTAAATGTTGCTGATCATCATTGACCGTCTCTCGAGGGTAATCCACAGATATGTTTCATACCATAGGCGAGTGATGAAAAAATCTTGGGCCCAGTGATTCTGAGCTAAGTTGGTTTAGTGTGATTACCTCAATATTAGAATGTTGAAAAGGGTTAAATGTTACTCATCATCATTGATCATCTGTCTGAGGTAATCCACAGACATTTTCTATACTATAGGTAAGTGTTACAAAAATCTTGGAGCCAGTGAATCTGAGCTAAATTGGTATAGTGTGATTATCGCAATATCAGATTGTTGGAAAGGGTTAAATGTTGCTGAACATCATTGATCATCTCTCTAGGGTAATCCACTGACATGTTCCATACCATAGGCAAGTGATAAAGAAATCTTAGGGCCAGTCAATCTAACCCAATGTGGTTTAGTATGATTATCTCAATATTAGATTGTTGGAAAGGGTTAAATGGTGCTGATCATTATTGATCATTTCTCCAGGGTAACCTACAGACATGTTCTACATATAGGCAAGTTATAAAAAAATCATAGTGCCAGTGAATCTGAGCTAAATTGGTATAGTGTGATTATCTCAATATCAGATTGTTGGAAAGGGTTAAATGTTGCTGATCATCATTGATTATTTCTCTAAGGTAATCCGCAGACATGTTCTATACCATAGACAAGTAATAAAAAATGTCGGGGCCATTGAATCTGAGCCAAAGTGGTTTAGAATAATTATCTCAATATGAGATTGGTGGAAAGGGTTAAATGTTGCTGATCATCATTGATCATCTCTCTATGGTAACCCACAGACATGTTTCAGACCATAGGCGAGTGTTAAAAAAATCGTGGAGCCAGTGATTCTGTGCTAAGTCGGTTTAGTGTGATTATCTCAATATCAGATTGTTGAAAAGGGTTAAATGTTGCTATTCATCATGATCATCTCTCTAGGGTAATACACAGACATGTTCTATACCCTAGACACGTAATAAAAAAATCTCGAGGCCAGTGAATCTGATCCAAAGTTGTTTAGAGTGCTTATCTCAATATGAGATTGTTGGAAAGGGTTAAATGTTGCTGATTATCATTGATCATCTCTCTAGGGTAATCTACAGACATATTCTTACTATAGGTGAGTGATAAAAATATCATGGTGCCAGTGAATTTGAGCTAAGTTGGTTTAGTGTGATTATCTCAATATCAGATTGTTGGAAAGGGTTAAATGTTGCTGATCATCATTGATCATCTTTCTAGGATAATCCACAGACATGTTCCAAACCATAGTCGAGTGATAAAAAAAACCTTGGGGCCAGTGAATTTAAACCAAGTTGGTTTACTGTGATTACCTCCATATGAAATTGTTTGAAAGGGTTAAATGTTTCTGATCATCATTGATCATCTTTCTAGGGTAATCCATAGACATGTTCCACACCATAGTCGAGTGATAAAAAAAACCTTGGGGCCAGTGAATTTAAACCAAGTTGGTTTACTGTGATTATCTCTATATAAGATTGTTGGAAAGGGTTAAATGTTGCTGATCTTCATTAATCATCTTTCTAGGGTAATCCACAAACATGCTCTATACTATAGAAAAGTGATAAAAAAATCTTGGGCCCAGTGATTCTGAGCTGAATTGGTTTAGTGTGATTACCTCAATATGAGAATCTTGAAAAGGGTTAAATGTTGCTCATCATCATTGATCATCTGTCTGCGGTAATCCACAGACATTTTCTATACTATAGGTGAGTGTTACAAAAATCTTGGAGCCAGTGAATCTGAGCTAAATTAGTATAGTGTTATTATCTCAATATCAGATTGTTGAAAAGGATTAAATGTTGCTGATCATCATTGATTATCTCTCTAAGGTAATCCGCAGACATGTTCTATACCATAGACAAGTAATAAAAAATGTCGGGGCCAGTGAATCTGAGCCAAAGTGGTTCAGAATGATTATCTCAATATGAGATTGTTGGAAAGGGTTAAATGTTGCTCATCATAATTGATCATCTGTCTGAGGTAATCCACAGACATTTTCTATACTATAGGTGAGTGTTACAAAAATCTTGGAGCCAGTGAATCTGAGCTAAATTGGTATAGTGTGATTATCTCAATATCAGATTGTTGGAAAGGGTTAAATGTTGCTGATCATCATTGATTATCTCTCTAAGGTAATCCGCAGACATGTTCTATACCATAGACAAGTAATAAAAAATGTCGGGGTTAGTGAATCTGAGCCAAAGTGGTTTAGAATGATTATCTCAATATGAGATTGTTGGAAAGGGTTAAATGTTGCTGATCATCATTGATCATCTCTCTAGCGTAATCCACATACATATTCTAGACCATAGGCGAGTGATAAATAAATCATAGTGCCAGGGTATCTGAGCTAAGTTGGTTTAGTGTGATTATCTCAATATGAGATTGTTGGAAAGGGTTAAATGTTGCTGATCATCATTGATCATCTCTCTATGTTAACCCACTGACATGTTCTAGACCGTTGGCGAGTGTGAAAAAAATCTTGGAGCCAGTTATTCTGAACTAAGTTGGTTTAGTGTGATCACCTCAATATAAGATTGTTGGAAAGGGTTAAATCTTGCTGATCATCATTGACCATCTCTCGAGGGTAATCTACAGATATGTTTCATACCATAGGCGAGTGATGAAAAAATCTTGGGCCCAGTGATTCTGAGCTGAGTTGGTTTAGTGTGATTACCTTAATATTAGAATGTTGAATAGGGTTAAATGTTACTCATCATCATTGATCATCTGTCTGAGGTAATCCACAGCCATTTTCTATACTATAGGTAAGTGTTACAAAAATCTTGGAGCCAGTGAATCTGAGCTAAATTGGTATAGTGTGATTATCGCAATATCAGATTGTTGGAAAGGGTTAAATCTAACTGATCATCATTGATCATCTCTCTATGTTAACCCACTGACATGTTCTAGACCGTTGGCGAGTGTGAAAAAAATCTTGGAGCCAGTGAATTTGAGCTAAATTAGTTTAGTGTGGATTCAATATCAGATTGTTGGAAAGGGTTAAATGTTGCTGATCATCATTGACCATCTCTCTAGGGTAATCCACAGATATGTTTCATACCATAGGCGAGTAATGAAAAAATCTTGGGCCCAGTGATTCTAACCTGAGTGGGTTTAGTGTGATTACCTCAATATTAGAATCTTGAAAAGGGTTAAATGTTTCTCATCAACATTGATCATCTCTCTGAAGTAATCCACAGACATTTTCTATACTATAGGAAAGTGTTACAAAAATCTTGGAGCCAGTGAATCTGAGCTAAATTGGTATAGTGTGATTATCTCAATATCAGATTGTTGGAAAGGGTTAAATGTTGCTGATCATCATTGATCTTCTCTCTAGGGTAATCCACAGACATGTTTTAGACCATTGGCGAGTGATAAAAAAATCATAGTGCCAGGGTATCTGAGCTAAGTTGGTTTAGTGTGATTATCTCAATATGAGATTGTTGGAAAGGGTTAAATCTTACTGATCATCATTGATCATCTCTCTATGGTAACCCACAGACATGTTCCAGACCGTAGGCAAGTTATAAAAAAATCATGGTGCCAGTGAATCTGAGCTAAATTAGTTTAGTGTGATTATCTCAATATAAGATTGTTGGAAAGGGTTAAATGATGCTGATCATCATTGACCGTCTCTCGAGGGTAATCCACAGATATGTTTCATACCATAGGCGAGTGATGAAAAAATCTTGGGCCCAGTGATTCTGAGCTAAGTTGGTTTAGTGTGATTACCTCAATATTAGAATGTTGAAAAGGGTTAAATGTTACTCATCATCATTGATCATCTGTCTGAGGTAATCCACAGACATTTTCTATACTATAGGTAAGTGTTACAAAAATCTTGGAGCCAGTGAATCTGAGCTAAATTGGTATAGTGTGATTATCGCAATATCAGATTGTTGGAAAGGGTTAAATGTTGCTGAACATCATTGATCATCTCTCTAGGGTAATCCACTGACATGTTCCATACCATAGGCAAGTGATAAAGAAATCTTAGGGCCAGTCAATCTAACCCAATGTGGTTTAGTATGATTATCTCAATATTAGATTGTTGGAAAGTGTTAAATGGTGCTGATCATTATTGATCATTTCTCCAGGGTAACCTACAGACATGTTCTACATATAGGCAAGTTATAAAAAAATCATAGTGCCAGTGAATCTGAGCTAAATTGGTATAGTGTGATTATCTCAATATCAGATTGTTGGAAAGGGTTAAATGTTGCTGATCATCATTGATTATTTCTCTAAGGTAATCCGCAGACATGTTCTATACCATAGACAAGTAATAAAAAATGTCGGGGCCATTGAATCTGAGCCAAAGTGGTTTAGAATAATTATCTCAATATGAGATTGTTGGAAAGGGTTAAATGTTGCTGATCATCATTGATCATCTCTCTATGGTAACCCACAGACATGTTTCAGACCATAGGCGAGTGTTAAAAAAATCGTGGAGCCAGTGATTCTGTGCTAAGGCGGTTTAGTGTGATTATCTCAATATCAGATTGTTGAAAAGGGTTAAATGTTGCTATTCATCATGATCATCTCTCTAGGGTAATACACAGACATGTTCTATACCCTAGACACGTAATAAAAAAATCTCGAGGCCAGTGAATCTGATCCAAAGTTGTTTAGAGTGCTTATCTCAATATGAGATTGTTGGAAAGGGTTAAATGTTGCTGATTATCATTGATCATCTCTCTAGGGTAATTCAGAAACATGTTCCAGACCATAGGCAAGTGATAAAAAAATCTAGGGGCCAGTTATTCTGAACTAAGTTGGTTTAGTGTGATCACCTCAATATCAGATTGTTGGAAAGGGTTAAATCTTGCTGATCATCATTGATCATCTTTCTAGGGTAATCTACAGACATATTCTTACTATAGGTGAGTGATAAAAATATCATGGTGCCAGTGAATTTGAGCTAAGTTGGTTTAGTGTGATTATCTCAATATCAGATTGTTGGAAAGCGTTAAATGTTGCTGATCATCATTGATCATCTTTCTAGGATAATCCACAGACATGTTCCAAACCATAGTCGAGTGATAAAAAAAACCTTGGGGCCAGTGAATTTAAACCAAGTTGGTTTACTGTGATTATCTCCATATGAAATTGTTTGAAAGGGTTAAATGTTTCTGATCATCATTGATCATCTTTCTAGGGTAATCCATAGACATGTTCCACACCATAGTCGAGTGATAAAAAAAACCTTGGGGCCAGTGAATTTAAACCAAGTTGGTTTACTGTGATTATCTCAATATGAAATTGTTGGAAAGGGTTAAATGTTGCTGATCATCATTGATCATCTTTCTAGGTTAATCCACAGACATGGTCCACACCATAGGCGAGTGATAAAAAAACCTTGGGGCCAGTCAATCTGAGCCAAAATGGTTTAGTGTGCTTATCTCAATATAAGATTGTTGGAAAGGGTTAAATATTATTGATCATCATTGATCATTTCTGTAGGGTATTCGACAGACATGTTCCACACCATAGTCGAGTGATAAAAAACCTTGGGGCTAGTGAATTTAAACTAAGTTGGTTTACTGTGATTATCTCAATATGAAATTGTTGGAAAGGGTTAAATGTTGCTGATCATCATTGATCGTCTCTCTAGGGTAATTCACAGACATGTTCTATACCATAGGCGAGTGATAAAAAAACCTTGGTGTTAGTTAATTTAAACTAAGTTGGTTTACTGTGATTATCTCAATATGAGATTGTTGGAAAGGGTTAAATGTTGCTGATCATCATTGATCATCTTTCTAGGGTAATCCACAGACATGTTCCACATTATAGTCGAGTGATAAAAAAAACCTTGGGGCCAGTGAATTTAAACCAAGTTGGTTTACTAAGATTATCTCAATATGAAATTGTTGGAAAGGGTTAAATGTTGCTGATCATCATTGATCATCTTTCTAGGGTAATCCACAGACATGTGCCACACTATAGTCGAGTGATAAAAAAAACCTTGGGGCCAGTGAATTTAAACCAAGTTGGTTTACTGTGATTATCTCAATATGAAATTGTTGGAAAGGGTTAAATGTTGCTGATCATCATTGATCATCTTTCTAGGTTAATCGACAGACATGTTCCACACCATAGGCGAGTGATAAAAAAACCTTGGGGCCAGTGAATCTGAGCCAAAATGGTTTAGTGTGCTTATCTCAATATGAGATTGTTGGAAAGGGTTAAATATTACTGATCATCATTGATCATTTCTGTAGGGTAATCGACAGACATGCTCTATACCATAGGCAAGTAATAAAAAAATCTTGAGCCCAGTGAATCTGACCTAAGTTAGTTTAGTGTGATTATCTCAATATCAGATTGCTGCAAAGGGTTAAAATTTGCTGATCATCATTGATCATCTCTCTAGGGTAATCCACAAAAATGCTCCATACTATAGGCAAGTGATAAAAAAATCTTGGGCCAAGTGAATCTGAGCTAAGTTGGTTTAGTGTGATTAACTCAATATCAGATTATTGGAAAGGGTTAAATGTGGCTGATCATCATTAATCATCTCTCTAGGGTAATCCACGAACATGCTCTATACTGTAGGCGAGTGATAAAAAAATCTTGGGCCAAGTGAATCTGAGCTAAGTTGGTTAAGTGTGATTATCTCAATATCAGATTGTTGGAAAGGGTTAAATGATGATGATCATTGATCGTCTCTCTAGGGTAATCTACAGACATGTTGTATACCATAGGCAAGTGATAAAAAATCTCGGGGTTAGTGAATCTGAGCTAAAGTGGTTTAGTGTGCCTATCTCAATATCAGATTGTTGGAAAGGGGTAAATGTTGCTGATCTTCATTAATCATCTTTCTAGGGTAATCCACAAACATGCTCTATACTATAGAAAAGTGATAAAAAAACTTTGGCCAAGTGAATCTGAGCTAAGTTGGTTTAGTGTGATTATCTCAATATCAGATTGCTGCAAAGGGTTAAATCTTGCTAATCATTATTGATCATTTCTTAAGGGTAATCCACAGAAATGTTCCACACCATAGGCGAGTGATAAAAAAACCTTAGGGCCAGTGAATCTAAGCCAAAGTGGTTTAGTGTGATTATCTTAATATCAGATTGTTGGAAAGGGTTAAATGATGCTGATCATTGATCATCTCTCTACGGTAATCTACAGACATGTTCTATACCATAGGCAAGTGATAAAAAAATCTTGGACCAATTGAATCTGAGCTAAGTTGGTTTAGTGTGATTATCTTAATATTAGATTGTTGGAAAGGGTTAAATGATGCTAATCATTGATCATCTCTCTAGGGTAATCCACAGACATGTTCTATACTATAGGCGAGTGATAAAAAAATGTTGGGCTAAGTGAATCTGAGCTAAATCAGTATAGTGTGATTATCTCAATATCAGATTGCTGCAAAGAGTTAAAAGTTGCTGATCGGCAATGATCATCTCTCTAGGGTAATCCACAAACATGCTCTATACTATAGGCGAGTGATAAAAAAATGTTGGGCCAAGTGAATCTGAGCTGAGTTGGTTCAGTGTGATTATCGCAATATCAGATTGTTGGAAAGGGTTAAATGTTGCTGATCATCATTGATCATCTCTCTAGGGTAATCCACAGACATGTTATATACTATAGGCAAGTGTTAAAAAAATCTTGGTGCCAGTGAATCTGAGCTAAGTTGGTTTAGTGTGATTAGCTCAATATGGGATTGTTGATAAGGGTTAAGTTTTGCTGATCAACATTGATCATCTTACTAGGGTGATCCACAGACATGTTTCACGCCATAGGCGAGTGATAAAAACACCCTGGGGCCAGTGAATGTAAACTAAGTTGGTTTACTGTGATTATCTCAACATGAGATTGTTGGAAAGGGTTAAATGTTGCTGATCATTATTGATCATCTCTCTAGGGTAATCCACAGACATGTTCCACACTATAGGCGAGTGATAAAAAAAACCTTGGGGCCAGTGAATCTGAGCCCAAATGGTTTAGTGTGCTTATCTCAATATCAGATTGTTGGAAAGGGTTAAATGATGCTGATCATTGATCATCTCTCTACGGTAATCTACAGACATGTTCTATACCATAGGCAAGTGATAAAAAAATCTTGGGCCAAGTTAATCTGAGCTAAGTTGGTTTAGTGTGATTATCTTAATATCAGATTGTTGGAAAGGGTTAAATGATGCTGATCATTGATAATCTCTCTTGGGTAATCTACAGACATGTTTTATACCATAGGCAAGTGATAAAAAAATCTCGGGGCCAGTGAATCTAAGCCAAAGTAGTTTAGTGTGCTTATCTCAATATTAGATTGTTGAAAAGGGTTAAATGATGCTGATCTTCATTGATCATCACTTTATTGTAATTGACAGACATGTTCCACACCATAGGCGAGTGTTAAAAAAACCTTGGGGCCAGTGAATTTAAACTAAGTTGGTTTACTTTGATCATCTCAATATGAGATTGTTAGAAAGGAATAAATGTTGCTGATCATCATTGATCATCTCTTTAGGGTAATCCACAGACATGTTTCACACCATAGGCGAGTGATGAAAAAACCTTGGGGCCAGTGAATCTGAGCCAAAGTGGTTTAGTTTGCTTATCTCAATATTAGATTGTTGCAAAGGTTTAAATGCTGCTGATCATCATTGATCATTTCTGTAGGGTAATCGACAGACATGTTCCATACTATAGGCGAGTGTTAAAAAATCTTGGAGCCAGTGAATCTGAGCTAAATTGGTATAGTGTGATTATCTCAATATCAGATTGTTGGAAAGGGTTAAATGTTGCTGATTATCATTGACCATCTCTCTAGGGTAATCCACAGACATGTTATATACTATATCCAAGTGTTAAAAAAATTTTGGTGCCAGTGAATCTGAGCTAAGTTGGTTTAGTGTGATTATCTCAATATCAGATTGTTGGAAAGGGTTAAATGTTGCTGATTATCATTGATCATCTCTCTAGGGTAATCCACAGACATGTTATATACTATAGCCAAGTGTTAAAAAAATTTTGGTGCCAGTGAATCTGAGCTTAAGTGGTTTAGTGTGCTTATCTCAATATTAGATTGTTGGAAAGGATGAAATGTTGCTGATCATCATTGATCATCTCTCTAGGGTAATCCACAGACATCTTTTAGATTAGACTTGAGTTTTAGAAAAATTTTGGAGTTAATTAATCTAAGCTAATGTGATATCGTTGTGTTTGTTGTCAAATAAAGTTTTAAAAATTTCTAATATCAAGAATTTTAAAAATTTGAAAGTAACCAGTTTACTACAAGTTTTCGATTATTTAGTTTTGTTTTTATAAAATGAGTTTTTACATCTTTCCTCGCTTTTTAAGAACATATCTAATTTTCACAAAATTATTAAATCTCATTAATTGGTTTTTGTTAAATAAATCGCTAATAATGTCGCATAACAAGGATTTTAAAATATTGGCAATAACTCGTTTACATTAATAGTCGCATTTTCAGGACTGTTGTAACAATTTTCAAGTTTAACAACGTTCTTCGGCTTCTAAGAATGTATCCTACTCTTAAGTACATTATCTTATCTTTCGAAAAAGTTTTTAGTAAAATAAAATATAATAATTTTTAATAGGAAGGATGCAACAAAATTCGAAAATAATAAGTTTTCGACAAAATTTCCATCAGCACGCATTTTTTTCAAAATTAAAATTTGATATCGAAGTACGGTTTTTAAAAAAAAATAAATTCTTTAGTAAATCCTCAAATCTCTGGAATTATTTTCTCCTAGAATTAATTTTTGTAATCTCAAATATAAAGAATTCGAGAAAAGTTCAAAACCATTCAATTCTCGACAAAATATCAATCAAAAATATTTTTTTTGCAATATTAAAATTTGATATCGGCCTAAGGTTTTTAATAGAAAATTCAATTTTGTAGTCATTGATTATCTCTCTAAGGTAATCCGCAGACATGTTCTATACCATAGACAAGTAATAAAAAATGTCGGGGCCAGTGAATCTGAGCCAAAGTGGTTCAGAATGATTATCTCAATATGAGATTGTTGGAAAGGGTTAAATGTTGCTCATCATAATTGATCATCTGTCTGAGGTAATCCACAGACATTTTCTATACTATAGGTGAGTGTTACAAAAATCTTGGAGCCAGTGAATCTGAGCTAAATTGGTATAGTGTGATTATCTCAATATCAGATTGTTGGAAAGGGTTAAATGTTGCTGATCATCATTGATTATCTCTCTAAGGTAATCCGCAGACATGTTCTATACCATAGACAAGTAATAAAAAATGTCGGGGTTAGTGAATCTGAGCCAAAGTGGTTTAGAATGATTATCTCAATATGAGATTGTTGGAAAGGGTTAAATGTTGCTGATCATCATTGATCATCTCTCTAGCGTAATCCACATACATATTCTAGACCATAGGCGAGTGATAAATAAATCATAGTGCCAGGGTATCTGAGCTAAGTTGGTTTAGTGTGATTATCTCAATATGAGATTGTTGGAAAGGGTTAAATGTTGCTGATCATCATTGATCATCTCTCTATGTTAACCCACTGACATGTTCTAGACCGTTGGCGAGTGTGAAAAAAATCTTGGAGCCAGTTATTCTGAACTAAGTTGGTTTAGTGTGATCACCTCAATATAAGATTGTTGGAAAGGGTTAAATGTTGCTGATCATCATTGACCATCTCTCTAGGGTAATCCACAGATATGTTTCATACCATAGGCGAGTAATGAAAAAATCTTGGGCCCAGTGATTCTAACCTGAGTGGGTTTAGTGTGATTACCTCAATATTAGAATCTTGAAAAGGGTTAAATGTTTCTCATCAACATTGATCATCTCTCTGAAGTAATCCACAGACATTTTCTATACTATAGGAAAGTGTTACAAAAATCTTGGAGCCAGTGAATCTGAGCTAAATTGGTATAGTGTGATTATCTCAAAATCAGATTGTTGGAAAGGGTTAAATGTTGCTGATCATCATTGATCTTCTCTCTAGGGTAATCCACAGACATGTTCTAGACCATAGGCGAGTGATAAAAAAATCATAGTGCCAGGGTATCTGAGCTAAGTTGGTTTAGTGTGATTATCTCAATATGAGATTGTTGGAAAGGGTTAAATCTTACTGATCATCATTGATCATCTCTCTATGGTAACCCACAGACATGTTCCAGACCGTAGGCAAGTTATAAAAAAATCATGGTGCCAGTGAATCTGAGCTAAGTTAGTTTAGTGTGATTATCTCAATATAAGATTGTTGGAAAGGGTTAAATGATGCTGATCATCATTGACCGTCTCTCGAGGGTAATCCACAGATATGTTTCATACCATAGGCGAGTGATGAAAAAATCTTGGGCCCAGTGATTCTGAGCTAAGTTGGTTTAGTGTGATTACCTCAATATTAGAATGTTGAAAAGGGTTAAATGTTACTCATCATCATTGATCATCTGTCTGAGGTAATCCACAGACATTTTCTATACTATAGGTAAGTGTTACAAAAATCTTGGAGCCAGTGAATCTGAGCTAAATTGGTATAGTGTGATTATCGCAATATCAGATTGTTGGAAAGGGTTAAATGTTGCTGAACATCATTGATCATCTCTCTAGGGCAATCCACTGACATGTTCCATACCATAGGCAAGTGATAAAGAAATCTTAGGGCCAGTCAATCTAACCCAATGTGGTTTAGTATGATTATCTCAATATTAGATTGTTGGAAAGGGTTAAATGGTGCTGATCATTATTGATCATTTCTCCAGGGTAACCTACAGACATGTTCTACATATAGGCAAGTTATAAAAAAATCATAGTGCCAGTGAATCTGAGCTAAATTGGTATAGTGTGATTATCTCAATATCAGATTGTTGGAAAGGGTTAAATGTTGCTGATCATCATTGATTATTTCTCTAAGGTAATCCGCAGACATGTTCTATACCATAGACAAGTAATAAAAAATGTCGGGGCCATTGAATCTGAGCCAAAGTGGTTTAGAATAATTATCTCAATATGAGATTGTTGGAAAGGGTTAAATGTTGCTGATCATCATTGATCATCTCTCTATGGTAACCCACAGACATGTTTCAGACCATAGGCGAGTGTTAAAAAAATCGTGGAGCCAGTGATTCTGTGCTAAGTCGGTTTAGTGTGATTATCTCAATATCAGATTGTTGAAAAGGGTTAAATGTTGCTATTCATCATGATCATCTCTCTAGGGTAATACACAGACATGTTCTATACCATAGACACGTAATAAAAAAATCTCGAGGCCAGTGAATCTGATCCAAAGTTGTTTAGAGTGCTTATCTCAATATGAGATTGTTGGAAAGGGTTAAATGTTGCTGATTATCATTGATCATCTCTCTAGGGTAATTCAGAAACATGTTCCAGACCATAGGCAAGTGATAAAAAAATCTAGGGGCCAGTTATTCTGAACTAAGTTGGTTTAGTGTGATCACCTCAATATCAGATTGTTGGAAAGGGTTAAATCTTGCTGATCATCATTGATCATCTTTCTGGGGTAATCTACAGACATATTCTTACTATAGGTAAGTGATAAAAATATCATGGTGCCAGTGAATTTGAGCTAAGTTGGTTTAGTGTGATTATCTCAATATCAGATTGTTGGAAAGGGTTAAATGTTGCTGATCATCATTGATCATCTTTCTAGGGTAATCCACAGACATGTTTCACAACATAGTCGAGTGAAAAAAAAACCTTGGGGCCAGTGAATTTAAACTAAGTTGGTTTACTGTGATTATCTCAATATGAAATTGTTGGAAAGGGTTAAATGTTGCTGATCATAATTGATCATCTCTTTAGGGTAATCCACAGACATATTCCACACTATAGGCGAGTGATTAAAAAAACCCTGGTCCCAGTGAATCTGAGCCCAAATGGTTTAGTGTGCTTATCTCAATATAAGATTGTTGGAAAGTGTTAAATGTTACTGATCATCATTGATCATTTCTGTAGGGTAATCCACAGTCATGTTCTATACCATAGGCGAGTGTTGAAAAAATCTTGGAGCCCGTGAATCTGAGCTAAGTTAGTTTAGTGTGATTATCTCAATATTAGATTGTTGGAAAGGGTGAAATGATGCTGATCATTGATCATCTCTCTAGAGTAATCCACAGACATGTTCCACACCATAGGCGAGTGATAAAAAAACCTTAGGGCCAGTGAATCTGAGCCAAAATGGTTTATTGTGCTTATCTCAATATGAGATTGTTGGAAAGGGTTAAATGTTATTGATCATCATTGATCATTTCTGTAGGTTAATCTAAAGACATGTTCTATGCTATAGGCGAGGGTTAAAAAAATCTTGGGGCCAGTGAATCTGAGCTAAATTAGTTTAGTGTGATTCTCTCGATATCAGATTGCTGCAAAGGGTTAAAAGTTGCTGATTATCATTGATCATCTCTCTAGGGTAATCCATAAACATGCTCTATACTATAGGCGAGTGATAAAAAAATCTTAGGCCCCGTGAATTAAAACTAAGTTGGTTTACTAGGATTATCTCAATATGAGATTGTTGGAAAGAGTTAGATGTTGCTGAACATTATTGATCATCTCTTTAGGGAAATCCACAGAAATGTACCACACCATAGTCGAGTGATAAAAAAACCTTGGGGCCAATGAATCTGACCTAAGTTAGTTTAGTGTGATTATCTCAATATTAGATTGTTGGAAAGGGTTTAATGTTGCTGATCATCGTTGATCATCTCTCTAGGGTAATCTACAGACATGTTCTATACCATAGGAAAGTGTTAAAAAAATCTTGGAGCCAGTGAATCTGAGCTAAGTTAGTTTAGTGTGATTATCTCAATATTAGATTGTTGGAAAGGGTTAAATGTTGCTGATCATCATTGATCATCTTTCTAGGATAATCCACAGACATGTTCCAAACCATAGTCGAGTGATAAAAAAAACCTTGGGGCCAGTGAATTTAAACCAAGTTGGTTTACTGTGATTATCTCCATATGAAATTGTTTGAAAGGGTTAAATGTTTCTGATCATCATTGATCATCTTTCTAGGGTAATCCATAGACATGTTCCACACCATAGTCGAGTAATAAAAAAAACCTTGGGGCCAGTGAATTTAAACCAAGTTGGTTTACTGTGATAATCTCAATATGAAATTGTTGGAAAGGGTTAAATGTTGCTGATCATCATTGATCATCTTTCTAGGTTAATCCACAGACATGGTCCACACCATAGGCGAGTGATAAAAAAACCTTGGGGCCAGTGAATCTGAGCCAAAATGGTTTAGTGTGCTTATCTCAATATAAGATTGTTGGAAAGGGTTAAATATTATTGATCATCATTGATCATTTCTGTAGGGTATTCGACAGACATGTTCCACACCATAGTCGAGTGATAAAAAACCTTGGGGCTAGTGAATTTAAACTAAGTTGGTTTACTGTGATTATCTCAATATGAAATTGTTGGAAAGGGTTAAATGTTGCTGATCATCATTGATCGTCTCTCTAGGGTAATTCACAGACATGTTCTATACCATAGGCGAGTGATAAAAAAACCTTGGGGTTAGTTAATTTAAACTAAGTTGGTTTACTGTGATTATCTCAATATGAGATTGTTGGAAAGGGTTAAATGTTTCTGATCATCATTGATCATCTTTCTAGGGTAATCCATAGACATGTTCCACACCATAGTCGAGTAATAAAAAAAACCTTGGGGCCAGTGAATTTAAACCAAGTTGGTTTACTGTGATAATCTCAATATGAAATTGTTGGAAAGGGTTAAATGTTGCTGATCATCATTGATCATCTTTCTAGGTTAATCCACAGACATGGTCCACACCATAGGCGAGTGATAAAAAAACCTTGGGGCCAGTGAATCTGAGCCAAAATGGTTTAGTGTGCTTATCTCAATATAAGATTGTTGGAAAGGGTTAAATATTATTGATCATCATTGATCATTTCTGTAGGGTATTCGACAGACATGTTCCACACCATAGTCGAGTGATAAAAAACCTTGGGGCTAGTGAATTTAAACTAAGTTGGTTTACTGTGATTATCTCAATATGAAATTGTTGGAAAGGGTTAAATGTTGCTGATCATCATTGATCATCTTTCTAGGGTAATCCACAGACATGTGCCACACTATAGTCGAGTGATAAAAAAAACCTTGGGGCCAGTGAATTTAAACCAAGTTGGTTTACTGTGATTATCTCAATATGAAATTGTTGGAAAGGGTTAAATGTTGCTGATCATCATTGATCATCTTTCTAGGTTAATCGACAGACATGTTCCACACCATAGGCGAGTGATAAAAAAACCTTGGGGCCAGTGAATCTGAGCCAAAATGGTTTAGTGTGCTTATCTCAATATGAGATTGTTGGAAAGGGTTAAATATTACTGATCATCATTGATCATTTCTGTAGGGTAATCGACAGACATGTTCTATACCATAGGCAAGTAATTAAAAAAATCTTGAGCCCAGTGAATGTGACCTAAGTTAGTTTAGTGTGATTATCTCAATATCAGATTGCTGCAAAGGGTTAAATCTTGCTAATCATTATTGATCATTTCTTAAGGGTAATCCACAGAAATGTTCCACACCATAGGCGAGTGATAAAAAAACCTTAGGGCCAGTGAATCTAAGCCAAAGTGGTTTAGTGTGATTATCTTAATATCAGATTGTTGGAAAGGGTTAAATGATGCTGATCATTGATCATCTCTCTACGGTAATCTACAGACATGTTCTATACCATAGGCAAGTGATAAAAAAATCTTGGGCCAATTGAATCTGAGCTAAGTTGGTTTAGTGTGATTATCTTAATATTAGATTGTTGGAAAGGGTTAAATGATGCTAATCATTGATCATCTCTCTAGGGTAATCCACAGACATGTTCTATACTATAGGCGAGTGATAAAAAAATGTTGGGCTATGTGAATCTGAGCTAAATCAGTATAGTGTGATTATCTCAATATCAGATTGCTGCAAAGAGTTAAAAGTTGCTGATCGGCAATGATCATCTCTCTAGGGTAATCCACAAACATGCTCTATACTATAGGCGAGTGATAAAAAAATGTTGGGCCAAGTGAATCTGATCTGAGTTGGTTCAGTGTGATTATCGCAATATCAGATTGTTGGAAAGGGTTAAATGTTGCTGATCATCATTGATCATCTCTCTAGGGTAATCCACAGACATGTTATATACTATAGGCAAGTGTTAAAAAAATCTTGGTGCCAGTGAATCTGAGCTAAGTTGGTTTAGTGTGATTAGCTCAATATGGGATTGTTGATAAGGGTTAAGTTTTGCTGATCAACATTGATCATCTTACTAGGGTGATCCACAGACATGTTTCACGCCATAGGCGAGTGATAAAAACACCCTGGGGCCAGTGAATGTAAACTAAGTTGGTTTACTGTGATTATCTCAACATGAGATTGTTGGAAAGGGTTAAATGTTGCTGATCATTATTGATCATCTCTCTAGGGTAATCCACAGACATGTTCCACACTATAGGCGAGTGATAAAAAAAACCTTGGGGCCAGTGAATCTGAGCCCAAATGGTTTAGTGTGCTTATCTCAATATCAGATTGTTGGAAAGGGTTAAATGATGCTGATCATTGATCATCTCTCTACGGTAATCTACAGACATGTTCTATACCATAGGCAAGTGATAAAAAAATCTTGGGCCAAGTTAATCTGAGCTAAGTTGGTTTAGTGTGATTATCTTAATATCAGATTGTTGGAAAGGGTTAAATGATGCTGATCATTGATAATCTCTCTTGGGTAATCTACAGACATGTTTTATACCATAGGCAAGTGATAAAAAAATCTCGGGGCCAGTGAATCTAAGCCAAAGTAGTTTAGTGTGCTTATCTCAATATTAGATTGTTGAAAAGGGTTAAATGATGCTGATCTTCATTGATCATCACTTTATTGTAATTGACAGACATGTTCCATACCATAGGCAAGTGACAAAAAAAACCTTGGGGCCAGTGAATCTGAGCTAAATTAATTTAGTGTGATTATCTCAATATCAGATTGCTGCAAAGGGTTAAAAGTTGCTGATTATCATTGATCATCTCTCTACGGTAATCCATAAACATGCTCTATACTATAGACAAGTGATAAACAAATCTTGGGGCCAGTGAATCTGAGCCAAAGTAGTTTAGTATGATTATCTCAATATAAGATTTTTGGAAAGGGTTAAATTTTGCTGATCATCATTGATCATCACTTTATTGTAATTGACAGACATGTTCCATACCATAGGCAAGTGACAAAAAAACCTTGGGGCCAGTGAATCTGAGCTAAATTAATTTAGTGTGATTATCTCAATATCAGATTGCTGCAAAGGGTTAAAAGTTGCTGATTATCATTGATCATCTCTCTAGGGTAATCCATAAACATGCTCTATACTATAGACAAGTGATAAAAAAATCTTGGGGCCAGTGAATCTAAGCCAAAGTGGTTTAGTATGATTATCTCAATATAAGATTTTTGGAAAGGGTTAAATTTTGCTGATCATCATTGATCATCACTTTAAGGTAATTAACAGACATGTTCCATACTATAGGCAAGTGATAAAAAAATCTTGGGCCCAGTGAATTTAAACTAAGTTGGTTTACTGTGATTATCTCAAGATGAGATTGTTGGAAAGGATTAAATGTTGCTGATCATCATTGATCATCTCTTTAGGGTAATCCACAGAAATGTTCCACACCATAGGCGAGTGTTAAAAAAATCTTAGAGTCAGTGAATCTGAGCTAAATTGGTATAGTGTGATTATCTCAATATCAGATTGCTGCAAAGTGTTAAAAGTTGCTGATCATCATTGGTCATTTCTCTAGGGTAATCCACAAACATGCTCTATACTATAGGCGAGTGATGAAAAAATCTTGGGCCAAGTGAATCTGAGCTAAGTTGGTTTAGTGTGATTATCTCAATATCAGATTATTGGAAAGGGTTAAATGATGCTGATCATTAATCATCTCTCTACGGTAATCTACAGACATGTTCTATACCATAGGCAAGTGTTAAAAAAATCTATGGCCAAGTGAATCTGAGCTAAGTTGGTTTAGTGTGATTATCTTAATATCAGATTGTTGGAAAGGGTTAAATGATGCTGATCATTGATCATCTTTAGGGTAATCCACAGACATGTTCTATACTATAGGCGAGTGATAAAAAAATGTTGGGCTAAGTGAATCTGAGCTAAGTTGTTTCAGTGTGATTATTGCAATATCAGATTGTTGGAAAGGGTTAAATGTTGCTGATCATTATTGATCATCTCTCTAGGGTAATCCACAGACATGTTCCATACCATAGGCAAGTAATAAAAAAATCTCGGGACCAGTGATTCTGAGCTAAGTTGGTTTAGTTTGATTATCTCAATATTAGATTGTTGGAAAGGGTTAAATGTTGCTGATCATCGTTGATCATCTCTTTAGGGTAATCCACAGACATGTTCCACACCATAGTCGAGTGATAAAAAAAACCTTGGAGCCAGTGAATTTAAACCAAGTTGGTTTACTGAGATTATCTCAATATGAAATTGTTGGAAAGGGTTAAATGTTGCTGATCATCATTGATCATCTTTCTAGGGTAATCCACAGACATGTGCCACACTATAGTCGAGTGATAAAAAAAACCTTGGGGCCAGTGAATTTGAACCAAGTTGGTTTACTGTGATTATCTCAATATGAAATTGTTGGAAAGGGATAAATGTTGCTGATCATCATTGATTATCTTTCTAGGTTAATCGACAGACATGTTCCACACCATAGGCGAGTGATAAAAAAACCTTGGGGCCAGTGAATCTGAGCCAAAGTGGTTTAGTTTGCTTATCTCAATATTAGATTGCTGCAAAGGTTTAAATGCTGCTGATCATCATTGATCATTTCTGTAGGGTAATCGACAGACATGTTCCATACTATAGGCGAGTGTTAAAAAATCTTGGAGCCAGTGAATCTGAGCTAAATTGGTATAGTGTGATTATCTCAATATCAGATTGTTGGAAAGGGTTAAATGTTGCTGATTATCATTGATCATCTCTCTAGGGTAATCCACAGACATGTTATATACTATATCCAAGTGTTAAAAAAATTTTGGTGCCAGTGAATCTGAGCTAAGTTGGTTTAGTGTGATTATCTCAATATCAGATTGTTGGAAAGGGTTAAATGTTGCTGATTATCATTGATCATCTCTCTAGGGTAATCCACAGACATGTTATATACTATAGCCAAGTGTTAAAAAAATTTTGGTGCCAGTGAATCTGAGCTTAAGTGGTTTAGTGTGCTTATCTCAATATTAGATTGTTGGAAAGGATGAAATGTTGCTGATCATCATTGATCATCTCTCTAGGGTAATCCACAGACATCTTTTAGATTAGACTTGAGTTTTAGAAAAATTTTGGAGTTAATTAATCTAAGCTAATGTGATATCGTTGTGTTTGTTGTCAAATAAAGTTTTAAAAATTTCTAATATCAAGAATTTTAAAAATTTGAAAGTAACCAGTTTACTACAAGTTTTCGATTATTTAGTTTTGTTTTTATAAAATGAGTTTTTACTTCTTTCCTCGCTTTTTAAGAACATATCTAATTTTCACAAAATTATTAAATCTCATTAATTGGTTTTTGTTAAATAAATCGCTAATAATGTCGCATAACAAGGATTTTAAAATATTGGCAATAACTCGTTTACATTAATAGTCGCATTTTCAGGACTGTTGTAACAATTTTCAAGTTTAACAACGTTCTTCGGCTTCTAAGAATGTATCCTACTCTTAAGTACATTATCTTATCTTTCGAAAAAGTTTTTAGTAAAATAAAATATAATAATTTTTAATAGGAAGGATGCAACAAAATTCGAAAATAATAAGTTTTCGACAAAATTTCAATCAGCACGCCTTTTTTTCAAAATTAAAATTTGATATCGAAGTACGGTTTTTAAAAAAAAATAAATTCTTTAGTAAATCCTCAAATCTCTGGAATTATTTTCTCCTAGAATTAATTTTTGTAATCTCAAATATAAAGAATTCGAGAAAAGTTCAAAACCATTCAATTCTCGACAAAATATCAATCAAAAATATTTTTTTTGCAATATTAAAATTTGATATCGGCCCAAGGTTTTTAATAGAAAATTCAATTTTGTAGTCAATTGTCGAATATATCAAATTACTCTTTTATAAATTTTTTCTTTGATAATTGCTAAAATCCGGGATCTTAAAATTTAGAAAATAAACACTCTACTACAGGATTTCCTTTATCCAGACAGTTAATACAAATTGAAATTTTTATATCGTTACATAGTTTTTTAAAAAAAAATCAAATTTTTTAGTAAATTGTTTAATATCTCCAATTATTTTTGTGTAAAATACATTTATAATTAATTCCAATATCAAGGATACATTATATTTCACAAATAACATGTAATGGACAAAATTTTATTCAGCAAGCCGTTTTTTTAAATTAAATTTTATTATCAAACTTCTGTTTTCATAAATAAAATATCTAAATTTTCAGTTAATCCTCGAATTTTTTGAAGTAGTTTCTTGTAAAAAAACTTTTAATAACTTCCAATAGCAAGGATCCAACAAAATTTGAAAATAGACAGTTTAAATCAAAATTTCCATTATCCAGAATACTTCTCTAAAAGTAATTTATAACATCAATCTTCGGTTTTCATGAAAAAATTCCATTTCTTAGTAAGTCGTCGTATTAATCGGATTAGTTTTTTGGTTAATTGTTAATAATTTCCAATAACAAGACTTCCAAAAATTTGAATATAACAAGTTTACTTCAATATTTCCATTATCTAGACTGTTTGTACTAATTTAAATTTTATTTAAAAAAATATCTATGTTTTTAGTAAATCGTCGAATTTCTCAAATTAATTTCTGGTACAATCAATTTATAATTATTTCCAATAGCAGCAATTTTAAACTTGTCAAAATAACCATTTTAGAAAAACATTTCCTTTATCCATACAGTATTTTACAAAATATTAGTTTTAAAACGTTCGTTGGATTTAGATAAAAATATCATATTATTCAGTAAATTGTCAAATCTCTCGCGTCATTATCTTATAAAATATATTTAAAATAATTTTCAATAGCAAGGGTTCAACAAATAAAAAAAAAAACAAGTTTTCGATACAATTTTTTTTAGTAAGACTTTTTTCAAATTGAATTTTCACATCCAACTTCGGTTTTTATGAAAAAAATAACCGAATTTACAGTAAATCCTTGAATTTTCCTAATTAGTTTCTTGCAAAGAAACTTGTAATAATTTCCTATAGCCGATTTGTTTTTTATTTAATAAATTGTTAATAAATCCAAATAAGAAGGATCTTGCTAATTTTGTAAATAACAAGTGTTCGATATAATTTTATTCAGTGAGCATTTTTTTAAATTAAATTTTAGCATCCAACTTCTGTTTTCATGAAAAAAATATCCAATTTTCCAGTAAATCCTGGAATCTCTGGAATTAGTTTTTTGTAAAAAAGCTATTAATAATATCCAATAGGAAGGATCCAACAATATTTGAGAATATCCAGTTTACATACAAATTTCCATTATCCAGACTAAGAAGGCTTCGAAAAATTTGCATATAACCAGTTTACTTCAATATTTCCATTATCCAGACTGTTTGTACTAATTTAAATTTTATTTTAAAAAATATCCAATTTTCTAGTAAATCATCAAATTTCTCAAATAAGTTTCTTGTATAATAAATTTATAATTATTTCCAGTGGCAAGGATCCAACGAATTTTGAAAAAAATTTCCGAATTTCCAGTAAGTCCTTGAATCTCTCGAATTAGATTATTATAAAAAACACTTTTAATAATTTCCAATAACAAGGATTCTGAAAATAAAATAATAAGTTTTTAACTAAATTAGAATGATAAAGGCTTTTTTTTTGAAAAATTAAACTTTAACTTTCTTACCTCATGCTTAAAAAAATATAATTTTTTTTTGCAAGTCGTTGTGTCAACTAAATAGTTTTTTCTGCGACAGTGTTCCCATAATTACCAGTGCTAAAGATCTTGCCGATAAGGTGAAAACATTTTTCCATAAAAGAACAAGTTTCAATACTTTTTTAAAAATCAAAAGTTTCACTGTTTCTTTCAGGATTAAAGAGAAATATCACATTTTTGTTAAAATTGTTAGTGATGCAAATGAATTTGTCGTCGATTTTATCTTTTTTAGTAATTCTTGTTGTCAAACATCCAGTCAATATTGTTTTGAAACTTTTTTTAGAATATTCCAAGTATCCACAGTTTTATTAGAGATTTTAACATTTACAGACCTCCTCAAGTTTTAAGAACAATTTCAACTCTTCATAAAATTCATCTATTCAGTCAAAGAAAATTTGTTGATGTAATTATTTCATATTGTCTAGTTCCAATCATCCTGTAAATAAGATAAAAGCACATTTTTAAAAAAACATCAAATTATCAAGATTTTTTTTTAATTTACCTCAAATTTCAAGACAATATTTCAATTTTTATCAAGAAAACTTTTCTCTGGTATAAACTTTGCTGCAATTTTTCTCTGACATGAAAAAAGTTGACATAAGTGTGGTTCTTCGACATCTATTGTTCTTTATTATTTAAACTTTTTATTATTTGTCGGTTTAAACTAACACTAAATTCTTTTAATTATAATTTTTCTAAAATTCTTAACTTGTTATAATTAACAAATAACTTTGTGATTTTTGACTACTTTTTCACACTTACAATTTATTATTTTAATAAAGTACTTACAGTTAAAATGAAACTTTATCCATCTTCTTTTTTCAATTGGTTTCCTTTTATTTTTTTGGAGTTAAAAGCACTTTCTTTTTTACATTATTAACACAGTTGTTTCCACACAGTCATTATTATAAATTTTTTACTTTTAATTAATTTAAAGAAAAATTTTTCATTGTAAAATTGGCCTAAAATCTTATTACTAATAATATCACAGTTATTTATTGCAACATGTCGAACTTTGATAGCATTTAGAATTGCAGAGTAGATTACTCCTTTTACACAAACATCTTTTGGTACTACAAGATTTTGTGCAATTGCAGCGAAAGTAACCTTGACCGGAAGTATTCGACTGTTGTGATGCAATAGATCTCAAGGAAATAGTTTCAGTGGAAAGATTTTCTTCTTCGTCAATAAATTTCTTTTTGCATTTCTCAAATTCAGATCTGAAAAAAATTATCATAAGTGTTGAATATGAAAAAATGAATACTTATGATATGCAAAAGCAAATATTTTTATGTACCTGCAGTATAATCTATTTATTATCCCATGTCGTGTTCCAATTTTGTACTAATATTTTTGGCAATAAATTCCATTTAATTTAATTCAATTTACATTGGTTTTCAATTTGACTAAAACGGCCTCGGCAAAACCCGAATTGACTAGGTAAAACCCGAATTGCCTAGGCAAATCGGGTTTTGCCTATGGATCTCTAGGAAATTCGGGTATTTCCTAAAATCATTGCTCGAATATACATATATTGTTCTCTATTAATTAGTGTCTCTTCTGACTTCAATTTGTACACACCATTCAAAATGAGTAACGAAAATTGTATTAAAAAATGGAAGAACGATTTTTATGATGCGGTTAATAAATCCGCAAATTATAAGTTAATTGCGCAAGAGCAATATGAAAAGATTTTAAAGGATGTAAAAAGTGCAAAATTGAATTGAATTTGAGAAATGCAAAAAGAAATTCATTGACGAAGAAGAAATTCTTTCCACTGAAACTATTTCCTTGAGATCTATTGCATCACAACAGTCGAATACTTCCGGTCAAGGTTACTTTCGCTGCAATTGCACAAAATCTTGTAGTACCAAAAGATGTTTGTGTAAAAGGAGTAATCTACTCTGCAATTCTAAATGCCATCAAAGTTCGAAATGTTCCAATAAATAATTGTGATATTATTATTAATAAGATTTTAGGCCAATTTTACAATGAAAATTTTTTTTTTTTTTGATACGACGTTTCAGCAGCTTCAATAAATTTTAAAAGAAATTCATTGATTCATTGTATTGGATTCATTGAAATATGCTTTAACATGTTTCTATAGGAGTTATGTGGTAAAATGTTAAAGCATATATGACGATAGTTGTACGTTTGTGTGCGTCAATATAATATAAAAATTTCAGTTTTTCCTAAAAATAAATCTAAGGATGACTGCACCGGAGTTGCGGCTGCGGTCGACATTCTAAGCGGCTCGCGTGAGGGGTATGTTCTCCCACTCCTCCACACAGAGTTCGAGATGCTTCCCTTCCACTCTGCCAAGTTCGAGACGCTCCTCCCCCACTCTACCAAGTTCGAGACGCTCCTCCTCCCCTCTGGCAAGTTCGAGCCGCTTCTCTTCCACTCTACACTCTTTCAGGCCTCTCACTCATGCCACTTTTTGACACTTTTTTCAGCTGATGCCACTATTTAGCTACCATTTAAAAAAAAAACAGTAATGAAACTTTTTTTAAAAAACGGCCACTAAAGACACTATTTCCAAATTAGCTGTTTAATAAAAAACAAAGTACTAAAGCAGAAGCCAAAAAAGAGGAAGCGCATCTTCCACTTTATTCTACATAGGATTTATTTTCTAATTTTGGGAAAAAATCCATTATATTATTCGGATAATTGTCCAATCTTTTGGAATAAATTCCGACTTTTTTGGAATAAGTGCATTTTTTCGAACTACGGAAATATTTTCATTTTGACTTAGGATTTATTTCCTAACTTTTGGGAAAAATCCAACGCGTTTAGACGATTTTCAATTTTTTTTTACCAATTCCTGGGACCCATTTCCGAATTTTTGGAAAAAAAATCGTCTATGTTCAGAAATTTTTTCAATCTCAATTTTTCTTTAAATATGGAATTTTTCCAAACTTCGCGAAATAAATCCACTAGTTCGGAAAATTTTCTAAATTTTTGGAAAAAAATTGAAAAAAGGATAAAAAGCATGGGATTTTAAGATTATAAAACTCAAAATAATCCTTAAAAAATTAGAGATTGTTAAAACATTGCAAATCACACTAAATTCAAAAATTGCCAGATTGATTCTGTTCCCATTACTACAGTTAAAGTCACAAAAAAAATATTACTATTGAAGAACTTTTGTAATTAAAGTATTTCGTATTTGTTTAATTTAATGTATGTATGCAAAGCGTTCAAAGCCCACAATTTTCCCTACACACTTTCCCTAGTCTTACTACTTCTGCAAGTAATTCATTTAAAATATATAAAGTATGTCTGGAAGGTTCCGCTCAGTTCCGCCTCAAAAGCGACAGTGAGCTATACTACAGTGATCTACCTACAATGGTAGTGCAAGTTTTCGGAATTTTTTCGGCCAAACCCGAAACTTTTTCCAAAAATGGGTCCCGTACTGCAAATTTGAATTTAATAAAAAAGTTAAATCTCACTTAGTTTTTGAGATTTAACTTTTTATGTGGCGTCAGTTTCTCAAGGAAAAATAAAATCACTTGACACTTCACTCACAGATTCCCACTTTGACAATTTATTCCGGCAAAACCCGACACTTTTTACAAAAATGAAAACCGTACTGCACATTTAAATTTAATTACAAATTTTATACTCACTTTGTTTTTGAGATTTCACTTTTCATTTCGCGTCAGTTTCTCGAGGAAAGTTGAAATCTTTTCAGTTTCTTCAAAGAAGCTGTCAAACAATATAGTTTGTTGTGCGCTGATCTGATGCGGCATTTTCGGGTATTATATTCACTCGGCGCAGGATTTGAAATTATACTCAGGCGTACATTTCAACCTGATTATAGAATTCAATTTTTACAGACAGAATTTAAAGCATATTACATAAATAATTTATATCAAGTTCTAATATGACTTTACTGCCTTTTTTAAACAATTAATATTTGTTTGTTATTTCAAGTAAAGTTAGCTCATTGAAAAGACGCATTTAAAATACTTCAAATAATTCAAATATAAGAAGTAAATAATTTATTGCAATTTATGCAATAATAATTTCTAAACAAATAAAATATTTGTTAAAATCTAAGAGTTTCAACACAAAACAGTAGAGTTTATTTAGTTTATAAGAAGAATGCAACCCGACTTACCTAGGAGTTGGTTTTAAAACCAAGTAAACAGAGTAATTGATAAATATTTTCCATTGTAAAAATTAAAGACAATGAATATTAATCAGATTTGTTATTTTTTTTATTTTTACGAAATAATAAATCCAATTTTATATGATCTTAGAAACAAAGTATGTTGTACATTAAAAACAACTTTAACGTCCGACACAAATTTTAAAGAAACAATTTACGACCAATTTGTTGGGGACTGCTCCTAAAAAGTTAATGTCAATTGGGTAAATAATTATATTACATATAGTAATATAAATGTTTTTATTTACATATATAGTTGATACTTTTTAATCGCAAAATTTCTAAATAATATTAAATGTATCCAAATAAAGTAATTAAATGAACACGATCGTCTAGAGCTCTGAAATTTAAGGTACTTTTAGTAATTCGTTTAAAGGTAAAAATAATAAACAACAATATTTAAACTTTTTAGATATTTTTAAGAACTTATACTGTACATAAAAACAATTTTTTTTATTTTTAAATAATTAAAAAATGGCATTAATTAAAACCCTTAAAAAATGGACCTAGGTGGTGTGATGGATTTCTTCTCTTCTATTTATCTGAAAAATAAAAACCAAGAAATTTCTTAATCAGTATGAGTACAGTTATAGCCGGAACTAGAATAAAAAAAAATATTGAAAATTGACAAAATGCCGCGCTTTTGATACTCAAACTGTAAAAACAGGCTGCTTTTTTATTAATTTTTATATGTAAAAAATACGAAGTTTTTGAAACACAATATTGGTTCTAGTTCCAGCCATAACTGTTCTCATACTGATTAAGAATTTGTTTGGTTTTTATTTTTCAGATAAATAGAAGAGAAGAAATCCATCACACCACCTAGGTCCATTTTTTTTAAGCGTTTAAATTCATGTCATTTCCTAATTAATTAAAATTAGTTTGGAAATGAAAAAAATTGTTTTTATGTACAGTATAAGTTGTTCAAAATATCTGAAAAGTTAATATCAGTGTTTATTATTTTAACCTTTAAACGAATTACTGAAAATACCTTAAATTTCAAAGCTCTAGACCACCGGGCCCACTGAATTATTTTCTTTGTATAGATTTAATATTTCATAGAAATTTGTCGATTCAAAAGCAGCAACTGCCAGTGTAAATAAAAAGATTTATATTACTATAGATAATATAATTATTTGACCGATTGATATTAACTTTTTAAGAACAGCCCCATTTAATCTCTGTTTTCGATTTCCTGTGTAAGTCGGGTTGCATTCTTTTTCTATCCTAAATACAAAAGGTTTTGTGTTAAAACTCTTGGACTTTCAAAAATAATTTGAAGAAATAAATATAAATACATCAGGGATGTGATTTCTAGTACAATTGTACTTTTCTAGTACAATTTGACATGTTCTAGTACACTAGTACCCCAATGACTTTTTTAGTACAATGTAAAAAGTACATTTTTAAAAAGCAGCACAATCTAGTACATTTCCTTATTTTGAGGTTTTTCTTTAGGATAAAGGTAGTATTTAGACCGGATTAAAGTCGATGTAAACTATTTGAGTAACTTTTTTAAAATTTTGTTGAATTTTTATAACTAATAATATTTTTATGATTATTAATAGTATTTTTTAACTCTAATTCAGATTAAATAAATTATTTAAAAATTAATTTAAATTTAAAACATTTAAACTGACCGCCAAAATAAAGGCTTGTGATGGAGAGTACAATTTTTGCTCCAATCTAGCACAATCTAGTACATATTTTGTCCACGTCTAGTACACATCCCCTCCACTTTTGTAACAACCCTGAAATACATAATGCTGTAATATATAAATTTTTATTTAATGTTTATAAATTATGCAATTGTTTATTGGAATGCAAATAAATTAGTTTATACTGTTTGAAAAATAGTATTATATAAGACTTCTTATTTTTAAAGAATAAAATAGAATATTTTTGTTATCCAATATAAATATTTTTAATTCTTTTTTTTTATTACAGCGAATTAAATTTTTTATTTTTCATAAATTACATAATTTGGTTTTTAAAATCATATTAAATAGAACATTTTTATTTGTAATTAATAAAAGAAATAAAGTGTTAACATATAAAACATTTTATTCCTTTTATTCTTATAATCCTACGAAATTAAATATTTTATTTAGAAGAAAGAAAGAAAGAAATAATTTATTTGTAAAATACGTTATTGTAATTATAGAAGAAGTCGATTTTTAATAAATATGTTATGAAAAAAAAATTTATAAAATATGTAAACAGTTATTTTATTTTATTGAAGAAATATAAATAATTGAATGTAATATGAATTTTTGAAAAGAAAAATTTAATTATTTTTTTCTAAATGGAAAATGCAATTCAATATGATTTTAATAAAAAATTGAAACATTTATTAAGCATAAAAAATACTCCATTTATTTAATTTTTTTATAGTGATAAATTTAATTCACTGTGATTTTAAAAAGAAAGTGCATCAAAAATTTATCAAATATTTTAATTACCTTATTTACCAGAAATAGAAAATTAATTATTTTATTTGTATACTTTTAATATTGCTCAGGAATTTGACAATTAAAAAGTAGCAACTAAATATGTAAATAAAAATATTTATATTAGTATATGTAATATAATTTTTTGCCCGATTGATTTTAACTTTTTAAGAACAGCCCTCATTTAATCTCTGGTTTTGATTTCCGGTGTAAGTCGGGTTGCATTCTTGTTCTATTCTAAATAAATCAAAAGGTTTTGTGTTAAAACTGTTGGATTTTCAAAAATAATGTGAAAAAATAAATATAAATAAATTATATTGTAATACATAAATATTTTTTCTATTTTTAAATTATCCAATTGTTTATTGAAATATTAAATGTAAATAAATAAGTTTTTACTGCTTGAAAACAAATTTTTTATGCTAAATCACATTTTTTATTTTTGAAAAAAATAGAATATTTTTCTTATGTAATGTTATTAATTTTAATTTCTTTTTTTCTATTATTTTGAATTGAATATTTTATTTTTCATAAATAAAATAATGAAACTACTTGATAAATAATTTATTTATTCATTTTTTCATTTCTAATTACGTACTTTACGAAGTAAACTTTTTTTCTAGTACAAGCAAGATATATGTAAGTGTAACATGAAATAAATGAAATAAATGTAATCTACAACGTATTTTGTTTCTAAGATCATATAAAATTGGATTTATTATTTTGTAAAAATAAAAAAAATAACAAATCTGATTAATATTCATTATCTTTAATATTTACAATGGAAAATATTTATCAATTACTCTGTTTACTTGGTTTTAAAAAATAAAACAACTATTTTAGTCCCTATACGATCTCTATTTCCCAACTCCTATGTAAGTCGGGTTGCATTCTTCTTATAAACTAAATAAACTCTACTGTTTTGTGTTGAAACTCTTAGATTTTAACAAATATTTTATTTGTTTAGAAATTATTATTGCATAAATTGCAATAAATTATTTACTTCTTACACTGAGAAAAATCTGTTGCGATTATCGCATGAGCAAATGATATGAATATAGCATAGACACTAACTATACAAAAATTGCAAGAATCCACCTAATTATTAGGCCGCTCCGCCTAGTTTTCAGGCCAAGTCCGAGCAATAACTATACGTACTGTTAGAAATATAGCATCAATAGAATTATGGAAAAAGTGCAAAAATGATTTCAAGCAATAATCGCAACAGATTTTTCTCAGTGTATATTTGAATTATTTGAAAAATTTTAAATGCGTCTTTTCAATGAGCTAACTTTACTTGAAATAACAAACAAATATTAATTGTTTAAAAAAGGCAGTAAAGTCATATTAGAACTTGATATAAATTATTTATGTAATATGCTTTAAATTCTGTCTGTAAAAATTGAATTCTATAATCAGGTTGAAATGTACGCCTGAGTATAATTTCAAATCCTGCGCCGAGTGAATATAATACCCGAAAATGCCGCATCAGATCAGCGCACAACAAACTATATTGTTTGACAGCTTCTTTGAAGAAACTGAAAAGATTTCAACTTTCCTCGAGAAACTGACGCGAAATGAAAAGTGAAATCTCAAAAACAAAGTGAGTATAAAATTTGTAATTAAATTTAAATGTGCAGTACGGTTTTCATTTTTGTAAAAAGTGTCGGGTTTTGCCGGAAGAAATTGTCAAAGTGGGAATCTGTGAGTGAAGTGTCAAGTGATTTTATTTTTCCTCGAGAAACTGACGCCACATAAAAAGTTAAATCTCAAAAACTAAGTGAGATTTAACTTTTTTATTAAATTCAAATTTGCAGTACGGGACCCATTTTTAGAAAAAGTTTCGGGTTTGGCCGAAAAAATTCCGAAAACTTGCACTACCATTGTAGGTAGATTCCGGCACATCACGTTCGTCGAGAAACTGACGCTCGGGGAATACTTGATTTATGAAAAGTGAGTATTTTTCAGAATCCTTATTTTCATAGAATTTGCAGTACGCTTTCCTTTTCTGGATAAAATGTTGTGTTTTGTCGAAAAAAATTCCCGAGTGTTTCAAACACATGGGGACTGTCTTTGAGAACCCCTGACAACCACGGCAAAATTCTCTGTCTCCAACGGCCTTAAGAAGAAATGATTGCTTTTTGCAACTTTATTCACAAATAGTTTAAACGTAAATAGTTGGATATTTTGACCAATTTTCTAGGACGAAATTATTTTATGAGGTATTTTTATTCAGTGCTTCTCAAGCACATTTCGCTTTACCAAAAATGTACCAAAATTTTACTAACGCTGATTTGTTTGAAATCATCCTTAGCAGTGCACCGGAGTTGCGGCTGCGGTCGAAATTCTAAGCGGCTCGCATGAGGGGTATGTTCTCCCACTCCTCCACACAGAGTTCGAGCCGCTTCCCATCCACTCTGCCAAGATCGAGACGCTCCTCCTCCACTCTGGCAAGTTCGAGCCGCTTCACTATAGAGTCTATTGACTGTAGTATAGCTCACTGTCGCTTTTGAGGCGGAACTGAGCGGAACCTTCCAGACATACTTTATATATTTTAAATGAATTACTTGCAGAAGTAGTAAGACTAGGGAAAGTGTGTAGGGAAAATTGTGGGCTTTGAACGCTTTGCATACATACATTAAATTAAACAAATACGAAATACTTTAATTACAAAAGTTCTTCAATAGTAATATTTTTTTTGTGACTTTAACTGGAGTAATGGGAACAGAATCAATCTGTCAATTTTTGAATTTAGTGTGATTTGCAATGTTTTAACAGTCTCTAATTTTTTAAGGATTATTTTGAGTTTTATAATCTTAAAATCCCATGCTTTTTATCCTTTTTTCAATTTTTTTCTAAAAATTTAGAAAATTTTCCGAACTAGTGGATTTATTTCGCGAAGTTTGGAAAAATTCCATATTTAAAGAAAAATTGAGATTGAAAAAATTTCTGAATATAGACGATTTTTTTTTCCAAAAATTCGGAAATGGGTCCCAGGAATTGGTAAAAAAAAATTGAAAATCGTCTAAACGCGTTGGATTTTTTCCAAAAGTTAGGAAATAAATCCTAAGTCAAAATGAAAATATTTCCGTAGTTCGAAAAAATGCACTTATTCCAAAAAAGTCGGAATTTATTCCAAAAGATTGGACAATTATCCGAATAATATAATGGATTTTTCCCCAACCACGGCAGATTCTCTGTCTCCAACGGCCTTAAGTGATTTTTAAAGACACCGAATTTAAATTATCATCCTATGTATTATTATCGTACGTATTATTCTATAATTTTAAAAAAGTATCTTATATTATGTATTTGAATACAGATGTCAATCCTGCACGTATCCGTCTTTTGGAAATATCGATTGGAATAAATGGTACAGAGTTACAACTTTGAGCTTCTTACTAGATGAAAGTAAATATGCGCCTCCATATTTCGCTGGATATCGAAATAGGATTAGAGGACCTCAATTTATAAGTGTTTTCACTGAATTTGTCAAGAAAAAAAGTCCAATTACTTATGGTACAGAAGGAAGGATGACATTGCTTGGAACTTGGAACGGGAGACAACTAAACTTTAAAATGCATTTGAAATAATTCATTGTTTTATAATTTTAGAATACGAATGCCTTAAAAGTTTTAAGAATCACTCAGAATTTTGAAAAATTTAATATCGAATTTTAAAAATGTACGTAAGATTAGGTGTTGTAGAGAAAGGGGGTTATTGATCAAGCGTTTTGGCTAGTTGACCAAGCCGTCTGCTGAATTGTCCAAGCGGCATTTGGACAATCGGGGTGGTTGCTCGATCATTCAATCTTTCAATGCATTATGCCCAATAATCCTAAATGTATTTCGAGCTTAAAACTGGAGAAAAGCAACATAACTATTGAGAAAACAATTAGAAACGTTAAATTATGGATAAATGCAAAATACTGTACAATAAAAATACGTTTATTAAGGCCAGGTTCCTCCAAACAATTTTTAAAAAATCTAAAATTTTTTCCTCCGTAAATTGCTAGAAAATACTCTTAGAAATAATATAGAATTAGTCTCGAAGGTCCGCACGACCGAGAAATAGGTATAAAAGAGGAGAGAGCGGTGCGCGCTAAGCGGTAAATCCAGCTGCTCGAGCGGCCACAGAAGCGTCTAGAGATTACAGAACTGCAGCAAGAAATGCAAAAATTCTTGAGAATGACACCTATGATGACCAGGGGTACTATCACGTAATTTTGAAAACGAAACCGAAAACGAAAACGCAAGTTCGATTTTCAAATTTTTTTGTGAAATGTCAGTTTGCCTTTGTGATTATTATGATCATTGTTTGTATTATGAAATCGTCACTATTTTGGGGTTAATAGAATTTCAAAAAAGCTTAAAAAACTAACCACTTCGGCAGTATGAATGCGTGAAGTGTCCCGAAGCGGTAAAAATCATTCAAAATGACGTCATGACTATTTCTCGATTAATAATATCTGTTGTGATTTTTTATGTATGTAAACATAGTATTCTTATATTTTATTATTCGGTGATCACGAATATAATACTAAAAATTAAATTTTTTTAGGTTTTCATTGTTTTTTAGCAAGTTAAATATTGACGATTTTCAATCATTTTGGCGAATGGCGTCATACGTTTATTCAGTTATTATCTTTCATTTTTGGTTTATTCTTTTTAAAAATTTTTGTAACAAATATATCGTCTCAGCAGGACCCAGCGGGGGTCATTTGTATGTAAGGGGGTCTAACTTGCTCCCACGTGAAAATTAAAATAAAAAAATTGAAAACTTATTTTTGTCAACGACTATCTCGTATAAAATGATCCGCTAGAGGTCATTTTTATGCAGGGGGTGACTTGAACCCACGTGAAAAGTAAAATCAAAAAATTGAAAACTTATTTTTGTAAACAAATGTCCCGTTTAAGGATAATTCGCTAGGGGTCATTTTTATGCGGGGGGTGACTAGCACCCACGTGAAAATTAAAAAAAAATAAAAAAAATTATTTTTGACAACAAATATGTCGCCTCAGGATGATCCGCTGAGGGTCATTTTTATGCGGGGGTGACTTGCACCCATGTGAAAATCAATTTCAAAAAATTAAAAACTTATTTTTGACAACAAATATGTCGTCGAGCATTACTTAGCCCCGCATAGAAATGCTCCCGCTGCCCTTTCCCCCGATTGACAAAAATAAGTTTTCAATTTTTTTATTTTAATTTTCACGTGGGTGCAAGTCACCTCCCGTATTAAAATGACCCCCAGCGGATCATCCTAAAACGGGATATTTCTTGACAAAAATAAGTTTTAAATTTTTTGATTTAAATTTTCACATGGGTGCAAGTAGCCCCCCTACATACAAATGACCCCCGCTGGGTCATCCTGAGACAACATATTTGTCGCCAAAAATATGTTTTAAAAAAAAATAAACTAAAAATCAAATAGAATAACTGAATAAACATTTGACGCCATTCGCGAAAATTATTGAAAATCGTCTATATGCAACTTGCTAAAAAACAATAAAGACCTTAAAAAATTGAATTTTTAGTATTTTATTCCTAATCACCGAATCTTAAAATATAAGAATACCTACTATGTTTACAAACATTAAAAATCACAACAGACATTAATAATCGAGAAATAGTATTGACGTCATTTTGATCATTTTTTACAGCTCTGGGACACTTCACGCATGACGCCAATTTTTGCGTCATACCGCCGAAGTGGTTAATTTTATAATCTTGTAAAATTCTTTTAACCCCAAAATAGTGACCGAAAACGAAAACGAAAACGCAAGTTCGATATTCAAATTTCTTTATGAAATGTCAAGTTGACTTTGTGATTATTATGATCATTGTTTATATTTTGAAATCGTCACTATTTTGGGGTTAATAGAATTTTAAAAGTTTATAAAAGTAACCACTTCGGCGGTATGACGCCAAAATTGGCGTCATGCGTGAAGTAGCCCAAAGCGGTAAAAATGAGCGAAATGGCGTCATGACTATTACTCGATTAATAATATCTGTTGTGATTTTTTATATATGGTCGATTTTTGCGTAACTGCCCGATTTCAAGATAAGTTTTGGTAAAAAAAAAATTTTTTTATTCAATGTTTCTCTGCACTTATTTTTCTTATTAGGGTGTAATATAAGTATATTTTAAACGATTTTACTACAACTATATTTATACGAAAATAATAGCAAAATTTTGAAAATTGGCTGCCATGTGGAGCTGAACCGCATCCTTTTATTGTAAATATATTGTACAAAATAAAAATTTCTTTTTGATATTTTGCTAAAACGAAAATAAATAATAAATTCATAAATTATTAAATATTCTAACAGTATTTTAGATATTAATTAACATATATAAAATTTTATAAAAGAACAGCAAATACAATATTTAGTAATGAATATTTCCTTTTATTTTTTGGATAATTTGAAATCGAGATCGAGCAGTGTAATCCGGCATTGCTAAACTACTTTATAGAATAATATTTTAAAATAACCACCACAGATAAAAAAGTTTCTTTGCATGAAGCACACTGAACACTTCATATAGGCCATGGAGCTGAAATTTTACGTGATACCATCGAGCTGAAATTTGACATTTATTCTAACCTCACTTCTACAATATTGCAAAATAAATCTATTCCTTCTGCAGATCGCTTGTTTCACATGAAAACTTAAAGAAAATGGTAACAATACTATCAAATAGTTGTGACAGTAATATAATAGTAATGACATGGAACTGAACGCTTTTTTTGTACACATGCGATTTTCACAAAAATAATTTTTTTTAAATCAAAAATTTTTCTTTTTTAAAACTTTTTTCACATGTGATTTAGTGCTAATGGATCAAAATTGAGATTTAACTTATTAGAAGGCGTAATAACGAAACACATGACACCTTAATTATAAGTCTACAGATTGCGTTCAAAAATTGGAAAAATTGAGGGACAAAATATTTTTACAGATTATTAAGTATGAAAATGGTATTATGAAGTGCAATATTGACCTAAATTGTTCATAAATATAGACACTTTATGCTTGAAAAAGGCTGAGTAATAATAATGATATTTTCACCGAAAATTATTAAATTAAAGTTAACATTTTGTAAAAGGGACACGCCACGGAGCTGAAATTTCACCAGTTATAGTGCAATATTTTAGAAGTTATAATATATATATTTATGTATATTTGGTTTTCAGTTACTCTCATATATACCTTTAAAATTCATTAATACACTTCAGAATATATTTTTAATTTAGGTGTATTTTTTTAACTCCGCCAAGTAGGGCAGTTACGTAAGAATGGCTCATATGTAAACATAGTATTCTTACATTTTAGGAATCGGTGATTACGAATATAATACTAAAAGTTCAATTTTTTGAGGCTTTCATTGTTTTCTAGCAAGTTGAATGTTGACGATTTTCAATCATTTTCGTGAATGGCGTCATAGGTTTATTCAGTTATTATCCTTGATTTTTGGTTTATTTTCTTTAAAAATTTTTGTAACAAATATATAGTCTCAGAATGACCAAGCGGTGGTCATTTGTATGTAGGAAGGAGGCTTCTTGCACCCACGTGAAAATTAAAATCAAAAAATTGAAAACTTATTTTTGGCAACAAATGTCCTGTTTCAGGATGATCTGCTAGGGGTCATTTTTTTGTGGGTAGGGGGACTTGCTTCCACGTGAAAATTAAAATAAAAAAATTAAAAAATTATTTTTGTCAACAATTATCCCGTTTTAGAAGGATCCGTCGTGGGATAGTCCCCACATAGAAATGACCCTATGCGGATCATCCTAAAACGGGATATTTGTTGACAAAAATAAGTTTTAAATTCTTTGATTTGAATTTTCACGTAGGTGCAAGTCCCCCTACCCACATAAAAATGACCACCGGTGGGTCATCCTGAGACGACATATTTGTTGACAAAAATAAGTTTTTTAAAAAAAAATAAACCGAAAATCCAGGACAATAACTGAATAAACATATGACGCCATTCGGGAAAATTATAGAAAATAGTCGATATTCAACTTGCTAAAAACCAATGAAGACCTTAAAAAATTGAATTTTTAGTATTTTATCCGTAATCACCGAATCCTAAAATATAAGAATACTATGTTTACAAACAACAAAAATCACAAACGACATTAATAATCGAGAAATAATCATGACGCTATTTTCCTCATTTTTTACAGCTCTGGGCCACTTCACGCATGACGCCAATTTTCGCGTCATACCGCCGAAGTGGTTAATTTTATAAACTTTTAAAATTCTATTAACCCCAAAATAGTGACGATTTTAAAATATAAACAATGATCATAATAATCACAAATGCAAACTGCCATTTCACAAAGAAATTTGAATATTGAACTTGCGTTTTCGTTTTTGTTTTCGGTTTCGTTTTCAAAATTACGTGATAGGACCCCAGGAAGAAGTTGTGTACGCAGCCGGATTGGATATATGTGTAAAATCCACTTTTTTACGATTTTTCACGAACAAAAACTTTAATCGCCTTTTTCTCGAAACCACGTTTTTCTCGAACCACGTTTTTTGAACTGGGTGTCACTCTTATTTAAAAACTATTGCACTTATCAACATGAACCAAACGGCATTTTACTCTTCAAATGTCTCTCTATGGTGTGAACTAGAACCAAAAATATTCATCATCATTTAAAAAAGTTATAAACAATTAAAAGTTAAAAATGGGTTAAAAATTAAAAAGTCCGCTATTTTTTTTTTTTTTTTTGTGAAAATGTTTCATTCTAGTTCACACCATAGCCAATATCATACAGAATAAGAAACCATTTTGATTTTTGCTGTCAATTGAATGGATCCAGAGATATCGTGACACCCACCAACAAAAGGGATTTTTTTGAACAGCCATTATCGGTGCCGAAATTTGAAAAAAAAAATTTAATTTTTTTTCAATTAGTATTTTTATGTGTCTTTGTATATGAAAAAAGTTTGATTCAAAAATATATTTTTCATAACGCAGTCTTAAAAATGGCGTGATTCGGTTCTCTGTAGATAACCAGAAAGTTGCAGATTTAAGAACGATTCACTATGTGACGTCAGAGTGCAAACAAATACAGTCCAAATTGCATGTCTCCCACTTTTCTACTTTTCTTGCACGCACTGTTTGACCAACAGAACAGAGTCGATGTCTTTAGCGTGAGTAGTACAGCTTCAAAATCTAACCTGACCGTATCACTAGCGTGGCGTGTTGACAAGTAAAAAAATGTGAGACATTCAATTTGGATTGTATTTGTGTACACTCTGACATGACATAGTGAATCGTTCTTAATTCTGCAACTTTCTGATTATCTATACAGAGAACCGAATCACGCCTTTTATGACTTTGTTATGAAAAGTATCGTTCGTAACTGCGTGAACAAAGCAGTCGTTTTGTAACTCGCGCAATTTTTGCAACTCGTTTCACTCGTTGCAAAAACATTGCTCTCGTTTCAGAAACGACTCCTTGTCACGCATGTTACGAAATATACTATTTTAGTAACAATAAAATAAGTTTGAAAAAACACGTTTTTTGGAGGAACCTGGCCTTAAGAATAAATAACATTTCAGAAAAGTCGTGATTTATTGACACACAGGGAGCAGAACACCTGACCAGCAGAATAGACGTAGTCAATCACATTTTATTCTCTCGCGGTAGAAAGATTTTTATTGGTTACGTCTATTCTGCTAGTTAGGTGTTCTGCTCCCTGTGTATCAATAAATCACGACTTTTCTGAAATGTTATTTATTCTTAATACACGTATTTTTACTGTACAGTTTTTTGCATTTATTCATAATTTAACGTTTCTTAATGTTGTCTCAAAAGTTAAGTTGCTTTTCTCCAGTTTTAACCTCGAAATACCATTTGGATGATTGGGCATAATGCTTTGGATGATCGAGCAACCACCCCGATTGTCCAAATGCCGCTTGGACAATTGAGCAGACGGCTTGGTCAACTAGCCAAAACGCTTGCTCAATAACCCCCTTTTTACTGGGAGATTAGGTTTATATTCGGTGCAATGGAATCATTTAAGTTAATAAATTAAAAAGTGCAACACAATGATTAAAAACCATAAAGTGATACGTGTTCTACTTATTTTAATAGAAATAGGTATAACATGCTACTACAATAATTAATGCATAATTAAATAAAATTTCATAGCATTTCTATCACAATTTCTGGCATTCATTATTTCCATACAAATTTAAAAAAAATATAGTTAAAACTGAGTTTCAAAATAATTAACATAATAAAACTAGTAACTGTTAATGATTTTAATAAGTAATTTAGTAGAAAACAGTTAATTAATTGAAGCTAAATTAAAAAATGTTGATATTGTTTCACCAATTCATCTCATAAGACTGAGCACAAATCAAAAGTGTTCTCGTGATTTTCTCATCAAATTCAAATGTGTTTACGTCTCTTTTTGAAACTTCTAAATAAATTAAGTGCCATTATCTATAATATTAAAACACAACTAATAATGAATAATTACTACATTCTATTAGAATAAACTAGTAATTAGTTTTATTTGCACTTAATTAAAAAGAAAATCACGCATATGATAAAGAAAGAAATATTAAATAATAAAAAAGATCAAGCTACTCAAACTTTCATCATTTTTTAAATAATATTTATCAAAGCATGATAAATACATTTATTTTGTAAAACAAAAAAAAATGGAAATGAAGAGAAAAATATGTTTTAATATGGTTAATGCAACGTAATAGAACACAAAAGTGACTCAAAACAAAACTACCGTGTTCTTTTGCTGAGGAGACTCAACAAAATCAAATACCTTCGGATTTCTGGAGGGAAGATCTTCTGCCGTCAGGAGGATGGCGCATTGAGATTGCAGCTCACGTGCTTGCAAGATGTTGACCACTTTAAATAGCAATTACAGTTTTTATGGGGCCTATTCACGTCAGAAATATTAGAGTTGTCAAAGGGTTCTTCGATTTTCTTGAAACTTCGTGGTATTATACTGCTATATGAGAAACTTTCTCCCTCCAAATGATTTTTAAAAAAATTCAAAATTTTAGAAGATACGCCATTTTGATTATCAACATTAATTTAACAAAATTGTTAATATCTCAAAATATTATAAAGATATTTTGATGAAACTAACACATGTTTTAGTTAAAAATATGTACTTTTAAATGAAAATAAAGTCAATGAAAAAAAAATATTTCATGTAAAAAAATTAAAAAACAATTTTTAACTCAATTTTTTATTTACTTACTCCTCTCTGACAAAAATTTCATTAATATTTTTAAATTCCTTATGAATTTACCTTTAATTTAAAAAAAAAATTGATGGAAACTTTATTAGGTCCCGAGATATTAGACTTTTTGTACAATCGCGCGTCGTTGCAGCGGCCGTGGCAATGCCAGGCAATGCGACGCGACAGCGTAGAACAGGGGTGTCCAGAAACGGCAAGTGCGGAGTGACATTACGGTAGCGCGAGTGACACGAAATTTTTTTCGTCGATGTTCGAAAATCCGAGAAAGGGCTATTGTACGACTCACAGCAGGCAGTCCTGGGTTTTATGAGTCCCATTTTCACGCCTTTTAAACTTACCAGAACGTAATGGTCGTAATGAAAAAAAAAATTTATGCAATAAATAAATAAAATAAAAATCAAATATTTATATAAAATTATACTAATAATTATTTACTTAAATATTTTATTTGAACTAATTTTTTTAAATTTCATTTTGTTAAATTAATTTTTATTAATTTTAAATTATTAAAAAAACATTGTTAACAATTACTATTTTAGGTTTATAAAAAAATATGTAATTAAAGATATTTTTTAATTTCAATTTTTTAAATTTCAATTTCTAAAAACTTTGAATAAACACTATTTATTTATTTAAATTTGTTATTACTTTTTATTTATTTATATTGCAAATTTTTAGATACTTTTAATTTACTTCTTTTTAAATTTTTTTTAACTCGATAAGGACGATACGGTTTAAAAGGCTTGGACCTTCATTAGGACCAGAACTAAACTCTCCATTGTAGAATTTGGGAAGCAGAATTTGACCTAGAGAATTGAGTGACACTGTCACTCGGAGCACCGAATGAGTGACACTTGGACACCCCTGGCGTAGAAGCTTAGCAATGCAGCGCGCCACGCCGCGTTTTGCTGTCGCAACCACGTGCGGTAGTACAAAAAGTCTAATATCTCGGGACCTAATAAAGTCTCCATCAATTTTTTTTTTAAATTAAAGGTAAATTCATAAGGAATTAAAAAATATTAATGAAATTTTTGTCAGAGAGGAGTAAGTAAATAAAAAATTGAGTTAAAAATTGTTTTTTAATTTTTTTACATGAACATTTTTTTTTTATTGACTTTATTTTCATTTAAAAGTATATATTTTTAACTAAAACATGTGTAAGTTTCATCAAAATATCTTTATAATATTTTCAGATATTAACAGTTTTGTTAAATTAATGTTGATATTCAAAATGGCGTATCTTCTAAAATTTTGAATTTTTTTAAAAATCATTTGGAGGGAAAAAGTTTCTTATATAGCAGTTTAATACCACGAAGTTTCAAGAAAATCAATGAACCCTTTGACAACTCTGATATTTCTGACGTGAAAAGGCCCTATGCTTATTTTTTATCTTGGCTTGGTCCTTTAATCCGATTTTAAATTGTTGGTTTTTTTCAATATTTATGTGTACACGAAGTGTTTAAGATGCATTATTTTTTGTTTATTGTAAAAGTTGTTCTATCACCAAGTCCTTCTGTCTTTCTTACATGTTTTTTACTTATTTTCTTCTTTAATCATGTTTTTTATATTTCAGGAACCCTACTTTTTGCTTTATTTTTAAACTTTGATTTATAGCGTTTTTTTTGAGAAATAATACCCTGATAGCAGCGGATATCCGCTGGAAATCCAGGAAATATCCTTAAATGTCTGTAGGATGTCCAGAGGATATCTGGTGGATATTTTTAGGATATCCGAGAAAGCGGAAATTTCAATATCCGATGGATGTCCTATGGACATCCCAGGAGATCTTATGGATATCCTGAGGATAATTTAAGAAAATCCTGAGGCTATCCTTGGGACATCTGTAAGATACCCTGGATATGTTTTTTGTTGGTTTTGTGATATCTTGTAAACATCCCCAGGATATCGAATAGATGTCCTGCAGATATCCTTCTGATGTCCTGGACATCTTTAGACATCTTCGGATGATCTCTGGATATCTTTTGGATTTGCAGGTAGTTGTCTACGGATTCGACTTTAAGATACTCGGAAGAATGCCAAATGTCAAGTGATTACCTGGGACATTTTCGATTTTCAGATTTTTAGTAAATTTGATTTAAAACTATTATATCGAATTATTTTAATTGTTGTTATTATTATTGTTATTACTAAATTTTCTTTGAGCGAGTACTTATTAATGTTATTAATAGAGTAGAGTGGGGTGAAAAAGCCATTTATAATACACATAACCGTCAAATTGATCGTACACTTTATATTAATTTTACATTAGTTTTAAAATATATTAATAAATAATAATCTTCCAAATTTATTAAAATAACATTATTTAAAATATAAATAAAGAAAAAACATTAAAAAACAAAAATTAATAACATGTTTTGTCAAAATAGCAAAGTGGCTTTTTACCGCACCAGGTGGTGCAAAAAAAAACACTGTGTTTGTCGCACTGAGATTGCGAATTATAGTTTTTGATAAATCATCACGCAATGGTACTCAAATTTCTTGAACTCGGAGTGAAACGTAACGTCGACTAGCACGATAACAATTATAAGATTTGTAAACTTACTTATTTATTGTTATTTGTTTAGTAATCCAAAAGTAGCAACTTTCGCGAAAAACCTTTAAGTGTAAGGATAAAATACTAGAAACTGAATACGAGTGCGTCAGTAACAATGAAGATTTTAACAATCGACAGATTCTCTTGAAACTCCATAATTGTAACTTATTTAAAGTCGCAGATTACACAATTCATTGAATTCGCTTAAAAAAAGTTTTCAACGAATCTGATAAATTTTTAATTTGTGACGGATATTTTGAATTTGCTAGATTCGTAATCAGCGACCCCAAAAATACCCAAGAAGCCAGTTTTAAGCGAATCTGATAAGTTATTAATTTTTTTGTCTGCCATATTGGATCCGCCATTTTAAAATTTCAAAAACTAACACCGGATTCATAATCAGTGTCCCCGAAAACCCCCGAGTAGCCAGTTCTAAATGAATTTGATAAGTTTTTAATTTTTTGTCCGCCATATTGGATCCGCCATTTTGAATTTTAAAAATCTGATGCTAGATTCTTAATCAGCGACCCCAAAAACCTCCCAGTAGCTAGCTTTAAGCAAATCCGACATGTTTTTAATTTTTGTCCGCCATATTGGATCCGCGATTTTGAATTTGCAAAAACTAACACCGGATTCGTAATCAGCGACTCCAAAAACCCCTGAGTAAGAAGTTTAAAGCCATTAAAGTGTGAAGAAGTATCAATATTAACATGGCAACATTAAGATCGTTTTTCTTGAATTCTTGTTTTAGCACGTTAGCTCTCTATTCACTGTCCAGATCACATATGGGGCATTCCACGTGACATTTTCATTCAAATTTTTTTTTGTTTGCAATAATTTTTTTCTGATTCTATATGAAAAATAAGGAAACACGTATTTTTTTATTTTTTTATTGAATAAAAATTGCAGAAGTTATAAATTTTTGAAATTTAACGTTTTTTGAAATAGAGCATTTTGAACCTTCGTTTTTATCCGTTATTATTAGTAAATTGAAAATATTAGTAAATTGAACTACATAAACTTTGTTCAATTTTTCTTAGATTTTTTAGACATGTAGTAAAAAATAATTAATTTGCAACAAAAATACATGAAAAATTGAATTTCCGCCTAAAAAGTGACTTTTCTTAAAACCGAAGGTCTCAATTTTTGATTTTTTTCTTTCCATGTTGATACTGATTAATAAAGAAATTTTTCTTGTAAGTCTAAAAGTGGTGCTTTTTAATGTTTGAATGATATTTATAATAATTCCTTGTTGCAAAAAGTTAAAATTATGAATTATAGAAATAAAACAACTTCAACTCACAAATTCCTGTGTGTATGTTTGTTTTGTTTTGTAACAGAAGGTTAAAATTTAAAAAAATGTAAAAGTAAACTATATAAATGCAAATATGATTAAAACGCTAAAGAGCACCACTTTTAGACTTAGGAGAAAATTTTCTTTATTAATCAGTAACTGCATTGAAAGAAAAAAATCGAAAATCGAGACCTTCGGTTTTGAGATAAGTCACTTTTTAGGCGTAAATTCAATTTTTCATGTATTTTTGTTGCAAATTCATTATTTTTTACTACATGTCTAAAAAATCTAAGAAAAATTGAACGAACTTTATGTAGGACATTATTTTCAATTTACTAATAATCACGGAGAAAAACGAAGGTTAAAAATGCTCTATTCCAAAAAAGTTAAATTTCAAAAATTCATAACTTCTGCAATTTTTATTCAATAAAAAAATAAAAAAATATGTGTTTCCTTATTTTTCATAGAGAATCAGAAAAAAATTATTCCAAGCAAACAAAAATTTTGAATGAAAATGGCACGTGGAATGACCCATATATTAGCAGAAAAATCCACATAAATAGTAATAATTAAAATTTGTGACTGTTTAATAAATTGATTAAATTATTAGTTTTTAAATTTTCATCTTTCCTAGCGGTACCATATAGGAACCTTTATAAATTAGGATTGTCAAGAGTAGTGATGCCGTCCGATACGATATTTTCTCGGTATCGTATCGGAAAGTCACGGAAAAATATCGTATCGGTCTCGGTTTTGTCTCGGATCGGTTTAGTATCGGAAAAGTAGTCTCATATCGGTATCGTATCGGAATTTTGATACTACCAGTGCCAGATGTGGAACTTCTACCTCCTTTCGCCAGGCAGGGAGATAAAATTCCTAAGAAGGTCGTAACAAAGGGTTTGTGAAAGGGTTACGTTGAAGATTTTGAAATATTTTTACTTCTATTGTTAATATTAGTCCACCAACGCATTACTTTTATAATGTTAAATATAAAATTTTCATTAAAAAAATATTTTGAAATGCTTTTTGATTATTATACATAGGGGAAAGTTGGGTATAGTGGGAAGTCGGGTATAGTGGGAAATGATAAATAAACAATGTTCTAATTTATTTAAAAAAAATGAAACAGATGTACAACTTTTGTTGTGTGTTGAAACTAAGTTTTATGGTTCAAAAACGTGTCTACACGTTTTTCTTTTAAATTTAACAAAGAAAATAAAAATGTGGTTTTCAAAAGTTCTTGCAGCCTTTACTTTATGCTATAATTTTATAATGTTTTTTATTTTAATTCAAGGTAAGTAGTTTCAAGTAATTAGCCTTTAACCTTTATCTTTTGGAATATAAATTTATTTTGTAATAATTCAACATTATTAAAAAAAAACATTAACATTTTTAAAAACTTTGTTAGTGGGGTAAAGCGGAAATTGGCGTGTGGGGTAAAGTGGGAATTCTGAAAGCAATGTTATGACGAATCGTTATACTTCTGTTGTCTAAGTCCTCAACGATTAAACTTTCTTTTCCGATTATGACAACAAATCCACGTGGAAATCTTGTAATTGGTGAATTTGGTAAATATAACTTTTGATTGGGTCCCCTAACCACCAACATAATAACATTCATAATAGCAAAATCGAGTAAGAGATTGACGATCAGTAACTCTTGAATTTTAATACAGTTAGTGCTGAAAGCGGAAATTTTTGCGTTGGAAAAATGTAAGTAAAACAATAAAAAATTAATAATTTTTGAAACGATTTTAATTTTTTAATTAAATGTAAACTAAATTAAATAATGACAAGGATTATTAGGTAAATTTGTAAATTTTTTTCTAAAAAAAGAGGAATAAAATATTCTGATAATTGGAATGTGAAGAAAAGTGCTGGCAAAGATTGGTACTATAGTTTTATGCAGAGACATCGGAATTTATCTCTTCGCACACCTGAGCAGACAAGTGCGAATAGAGCGAAATCTTTTAATAAGACAACCGTCAACGATTTTTTTAAAAATTTAGATACTGTACTGACTGCTAATGTGTATGAGCCGCACAGAATTTGGAACATGGATGAATCCGGATTTCCAACGGTTCCAACGAAGATTGGAAAAATAATCAGCCAAAAAGGACTACGACGAATTGGTCAATCAACATCTCAGGAACGAGGTAGTAACGTTACAATGGCAATTTCGATTAATGCAGGAGGACAATTCATTCCTCCATTTTATGTATTTCCCAGGAAAATTATGCGATCTGTGTACATGGAAAATGTATCTCCCGGATCCGTTGGTTTCTCGTCGGAATCTGGATGGATGGATAGAAACTTGTTTGTGAAATTCATGAGACACTTTATTAAATATAGCAATGCAAGGAAAGACATCCCAACTTTGCTACTTCTTGATGATCACAAATCCCACCTTTCAGTAGAAGCTATTGATTTAGCTATTGAACATGGCATTACATTACTATCGTTTCCACCGCATTGTAGTCATCGGTTGCAACCCTTAGATGTTTCTGTTTTTGGTCCACTAAAAACTTTTTATAATTCCCAATGCAAAAGTTGGACTAAGAATAATGCGGGAAAATTGTTTGAAGTGTATCACGTTCCACTGATGGTGGGGAACTGTCTAGTTTTAGCTATGACTTCAAAAAACATCAAGTCAGGATTTGCCTCAACTGGCATTTACCCGTTTAATCCAGATATTTTTAACGAAGAGGATTTTATTGTTGCTGAGATATATTCTCCAAGCACGAGTATTAATGAAGAAAATCTAAATCGTCTCCTTATTTCATCAATTTCTGCAGCACGTGATAAAGAAAAAGTGTCATCTAATACAGCGAATTCATCAACTAGCTCATTAAATGAACTCATCAAAGAAGTTGGCCCTGTTCAATACGCTACACCAAAAAAGAAATCCAATAGGGGTCCGAAACCAATGAACACCTCAATTTTGACGTCTCCTAAAATACGGGATAAGTTACTAACAAAAGAAAATATGCGTGAAGAAAAAAAACAAAAAATAGGAAACCAGCGCTCCAAAAAAGAAAAAAAAGTCAAAGAAGCAGTACCACAATCAAGAAAACAACACAGGATAAATAAAAAAACACTACCTTTCATCTCGTCTGATGATACTGATTTTTGCATAATCTGTTTAAAAGTATTGCCTAAAAATTTAAATAAAAAAAATTCCGTACATTGCAATTCTTGTGATCGACCAGTTCATTTGAACTGTGTAAAATTAAATAGTCATCATTTTACATGCAAAAATTGTGATTCTGAATAGAAATTTCTCACATTTGTTTAAATTTTTAAAAAATTACGAATTATTTTTGATATAATAATTAAATTTGTTTATAAAATGTATAAAATTTTGAGTTAAACACAAAATATATAGGGGAGAGTGTCCATCAATGTACCGGGTTTTTTTCAAGGTTATAGTATTTATTCAATTTCACTTATTTCAAGCACTTCTTTGCATCAATATAAAACTACAACACTTCTCTAGGTAATCCACACATATTATACCCGATTTATTTTGATTAAATAATAAAATTTAGGATTTTTCTAAACTAACACGCTATTTCCATTTTCAACAACCTGGGTACACAATGAACCACCTCTATAAAAACACTAAAAATGTTCAACAATAATAATATTGCAATTTTCACTTTGTGAAAAAACTTATTTTCTATCAAATACTATAAAAAATTATTACTTAACTCTTTTTAATTGATAATGTATAACATAAATATACCTTAAATTTAAGTTAACTAGCTAAAATGGCATTTTAGTTTTGCTATGTTGAGAAGAGTACTGATAACAATCGCTGTCATATGCTGTACGCATGCCTAGTGTTATAATCAGGCATACCACTCTGGAAATCGAAAATACACTGAAATTCCAGGTGGTTCATTGTTCCCTGGTACATTGAATCAACATGACATTTGCAACAAAAATGGTTTTTTATAACTTAATGCAATATTTCAAAATCTTTATCTCATTAGAATATTGTAGTTCAGGCCCGATACAAAATAAATCGTAATTTCATTTATTTTTAAATTGTCTTATTTCAATTAAAAAACGTGTTTGTATTTTAGGTAAATTTTTCTTTAGAGCATCAAAAACAGTTTTTTTCAGTTTTCTCTACAAAGAATAAATCCACATGTCTCAAATTTATGGACGTAGTGTGTTTATGCAAACTTCATTTATATTTAAAATTAGGAGAATTTTTATTTAATTGTTTCTGAGAAAATTGAAATGGTTCATTGAAAAACTTGGTACATTGATGGTCACTCTCCCCTATATAATATACAAGTATAAAGTCTATTTCCTACTTTACCGCACAATTTCCCACTTTACCCCACGATGCAAATTTTGGAAAATTATTAAAAATAATAACAATCATTTTTATTTTTTAGATCTATTTGTACGGGATAGATAAGTTAAATTCTAATCTTTAATATAAAATTTTTAAATTTAAAAAATTTTAACTTTTACAAATTTTATGTCATAAAACATAGATCTATTCCCACTATACCCAACTTTCCCCTATCATTTTTCAATATGATAAGATAATATATTAATTTTATTGTAAGAAATTGAATTATATTTATTTTAGCCAAAAAAGAAAATTATAAACAAGAGTTTAATGCACTGTAAAAAAAATGTGGATTGTTCACGAACTTTTCATCATGATTATTCCATATTTTCTGGGGAAAATTTTGTTTCCCAAACAATTAGTGAATATTAACAAGAAATATAGTGAAAATTCTCCAAAACTGTAATGAATTTGCTTTTGCCTATAAAATTTGTAATCGTTTTCTAACTTTTAAGAAATATTTTTTGGAAATTGGGGAATATTCACTAAGTTTTTGGAAAAATCCCCAAAAGTCTCATAAATTTACTTTTTCCTAAAAAGCCGTTAAATTTTTCCTAATTTTTAAGAAATATTTCCTAAAAATTATGAAAAATGCAACTAGTTTTTTGGAAAAAGAATATTTAATAGAATGTTGGCGAATGTTTATCAAGTTTATTTTTTTAAACCTATTATGATTCAAAAGATAATTCTAAAAAAAGTAAATAGTTTGCCTCTGACTGGAATGATACTCAAATAATGGGTTTGTAAATTTTAAACTAAGCGAACGGGTACGGGGGGGTTAGAGCGTCTGACTTGCACCCGAAGGGTCCTGCGTTCAATACCGGCAGGTGTGCGATTTTTAGTTATTTGGAATAGTTTTAATTGTTTAGGTTTATAAAAATGTTTTAAACAGTTAATTAAATTAATCAATAGAAATGTAAAAATAAAATTAAAAAACAAAGTTGTGTTCTGCTAGTAAATTAGCAAATAATATTTAAGGAATTTCCACAGCATTTCAGGGAATATTCACTAAAAAATCTTGGGAAATATTCACTTATATTTGTCAATTTTTCATAAAATTTTGAGAAATATTTTAACTAAACAATATTAGGGAATATGTACTAATATTTGTGGATTTTTCACAAAATTTTAGGAAAAATTTTCACCAAAAAATTTTGGGAAATTCTCCACAAAATACCCGCCAAAGTTGCGTCAACAGAATTTTGGTGAATTTTCCCCAAAAATTTTTTACAGTGTGGGTCCATTCAAGTATTACGTGAGCATATTTTAAAAGGTTTTCGACCTCCCTTCCCTCATGTCACCATTTTTCAATATACAAAAAAAATTTGTATGAAGTGTCACCCTTTTGTGATTCACCCCCCCCCCCACCTCCCTACCTTGATGTTTATGTAATAACTTGAATGGCCCCAAAGGAAGTTTCTCGGGTCTCTTATTACGAATTTAGTACAAAGAATAAAGAATTGTAAAAATTACTAAAATAACAAGTGCTATATTAGTATTAAATTTTTTTTACTTATTTATTATAAATAAATAATTAATAAACAAAAAGAATGACTTTATTTTATCTGAACCCATGCTTAGTTACATCAAAAAAGTAATGACTGAAATGTGTAATGAGGACAGAACAATAATTTTTTATGTTAATTTTGTTGAAGAAATGAATTGTTCAAACAAACTGTTGTAAACAAACACAAAGAATTATAATTAATAAAAAATAAATAGCGCTATTCAATTGTATGGTAAACTTACTAAACAACATGTGCTATATATTCCAAATTTCTTGAATTTATTTATTATAGATAAATAATAAATAAACAAAAAGAATTACTATATTTTATTTTAACACATGCTTAGTGATATTTCACTCTATTTGTTATAAATAATTTATAAACAAATGAGTACCTCATTCTTTCCTAAAATATCTCAATTGAGTTTTCTCTTAAGCATTTCACCGTAGGTTTTACTCTTTGGGACAGATAATACATAAATGCTTTAATGCTACGAAAATACAAAAGATGTAATAAAACCCCTGATGGCAACGGTCAGTTTTCTGCACTCTCCAATCATCTTTTCGTGTTCAGAGACACTTTTGCTTAGTTGTACGTTCCCCTTTTCATGTTTTCGTCAAAATTTCACATCTGGCACTGGTAGTATCGAAATTCCGATACGATACCGATATGAGACTACTTTTCCGAGACTAAACCGATCCGATACGAAAACCGATCGAGACAAAACCGATATTTCAGTGGAGTGTCGTATCGGTATCGTATCAGTCTCGGAAAATCTCGATCGACGGCATCACTAGCTCAAGTATTGCGTATTGCGTAATGGTTAGCGTATTAGACTTCGGTGCGTTAGTATATAGGTTCAAATCCCCCCAAGCGTTGCGATACTTAATTTGTACAAAAATGCGTGTTTAACTGTTTTTCAAAAATGTATAAGTGTAATATAAGTTAATAATAAACAGTATTAATCTTGGGTAATAAGTTTCAATTTTTTTATTAATATTTATTTTTAATTTTATGCTGGGTGGTAGAAGGATATCTGTGGGACATCCTAAAAATATCTGCTGGACATCCTCAGGATATTCATAGAACATCCAGCAGATATCCACAAGATCTCCACAGGACATCTTTAGGATATTTAGTTTAAATTACAAATATCCAGAAAAAATCCATATCAGAATATGTACAGGATATCTGAGAGAGCGAAAATTACTGTATCCGATGGACATCCTAAGGATGTCCCAGGACATTCTGAGGACGTTTTCAGGATATCCGTGCAAAATATCCAATATCAGTCGGATATCTGACGGATGTCCTTTTATTATGAGGGTATTATCACACTAGTAATGCGTTTCAAATGTTTCCAACATATTTTGCAAGTAGTAAATGTCATTTTTCAAAAAAAAGCTTGTTTGTGGTACTAAAATTATGTTTTTCTGGAAATTTAGAATTTAAATCGTAAAATTTTCAAAAGTTTGATCTTTTTTCGACTTTTAGGACCAATTTAGTCAAGAAAATGAATTATTAACAAAAACATTAAATTTCTAAAAGACATAAGCTATCTGTATTATGAATAAAATCCCTTAATGATCAATATTTTTTATTTAAGCTTTTTACAATAAAATATAATCTAACGCAACATAAAGGATAAAAATGCAAAAAAAAAATTACTTTATTTTTTATATCACATGTAATTTGAAAAAGAATGTAATTTTTTATGTTGTGTAACTTTATATTTTATTGTAAATATAAGTTGCTAAGGCTATTTAAGTGTACTCTGTGATAACAAAACACGGAAGTAGTATACGAAGCCTCCCGCTCGCGCTGGGGAAAAATCGTTTCCCCAGGACTGTCCCTTAATGTTACATGAGTTTCTGCTTTTGACCTTTAAAGTTCAAAGTTCAAGCTTTAATTTAAGCTAATTTCTTGACTAAATTGGTCCTAAAAGTCGAAAAATGATAAAACTTGTGCAAATTTTACGATTTAAATTCTAAATTTCCAGAAAAACATAATTTTATTACCACAAACAAGCTTTCTTTAAAAGCTGACATTTACTACTTGCAAAATATACTAGAAACTTTTGTCTTAAAATGCATTGCTAGGGTATCACGATCGGCACCAGTGATATTATTTTTTAAACTTTTTGCTCATAATAATGTTTTAAATATTCTTTGATTATATTAAATTTAAAGAAATCAATAATTTAATTGTTAATTCAAAGACCTATTTAGGTCATACAAATTGTTTCTGACATATTATTGCTAAACGTAAAAATTGTATTGCGAGAGCAAGAATGATTAAAATCGCAAATTAAGTGAAAAATGCGAATCAACCCAAATCATAGACACCAAAATAAATCTAAAACTCCCTTATTAATAATATAAAAAGTCGAATGGACAAAGTTATTAACAAACTTTTATTTCTTCTTATTATTTAAATTAAAAGCAAACATGATAAAGAAAAGAATTACACTTTCAAGATCAAAACATTATATTACAAATCAAAAACGCAAGATGATGTGCTCTCGATTTTACAACAAGAAGACGTGCCAATAATCATTCTTTTGAGTAAAACAAGTTAGCGCTTAGTTGCGTAATAAAAACAAGTTTATTTTGATTAGATTTAAAAGTGTAATAATTCATAAAAAAGGCATTTAAATATCAGTACTAAATATAAAGAATTTAAGAAGTATACATTTAAAAATACTCAGAAAAGATTTGAGAAAAATAAGTAAAATAATAAAAAGAAAGAGAAGAAGTTATAATTTGTAATTAACATTATAAAGTGATATATATATATATACAATTACACGTATATGGTAAATAAATGGTTACGAGAGGCAAACTCTCGTTAAAAGGTTTTTTTTTTTTTTGCGTTGGATGTGAAAACCTGCTACCAGGTACCCTGTAGCCCGTACTGCAGGGTTATGCGGGGGTGGCGATGTCCTGCCGACCCGCTAAAAACACACCCTTATTTGGGACCTTAAGACCACTCCCAGGTAGAGCCAGTTTACTGACGTATCGCCTTCAGGAGTGGTCTTATATCCCACCTCTATCGCCTAAACGATATCATCCCTCGATCTACGGGAACTACCTTTGTTGGCGGCCATCGAGATCTTTAAACCTCATAACATGTTGGATGAAGGTCTCGATGTGCCGCCAATTCTCTTTGGACTCGGTCATTAACAGGACCATGTTCTCCGGTGTAACTTTGCAGTTTACACCGGCGAACATGACCTGTCTCTGAGCTTTCCATCGTCCGCATATAAAGAGTGTGTGCTCTGCGTCATCCTTTGGGGATTGGCAGTATGCACACTCTGAACTTTCTCGTCTTTTGAAGCACTCTAGGTACGAGTTAAAACACCCGTGACCTGAGAGCGCTTGGGTGAAATAGTACGAGACTACTCCATGCTTTCGATCTATCCAGGTGGCGAGTGTAGGTATGAGCCGATGTGTCCATCGACCCTTCTCATTCCCGCTCCATCTTGCTTGCCATCTTTCGACGAGTCTGCTTCTCGCATCTCGGCGAATTTGGTCCTTGCTGGGTCTATTGTCATCCCTATAACGGGTGGATATCCTATCTTTGAAAAAGAGGAAAATTTCCTCCCTTTCTTGCGCCAAAAGATCTGCCGGCGGGACGCTGGCAAGGACCTGAGCAGCACTCGCAGATACTGTCCTGTAGGCAGAGATTATACGCTTGGTGATAATCCTTGGCGAGGACAGCATCTTCTCCAAGATGGTCTTGCTTCTATCTGTTCGCAGGGAGGGAGCCCACACTGGTGCTGAGTAAAGCAGCTTTGAGTGGAACACACTCGCCACCAATCTCCTTTTCTTTTCAAAAGGCCCACCGACGTTCGGCATTATACGGGCTAAGCTTATCGCACATTTTGCAGCTTTGTCGGAAGCCACAGCGATGTGATGCTTAAAATTCAGAAACTTGTCGAGTTGTACACCAAGATACTTTATATGCGTGCTCCACTTGACCGAATCCGTCTACTTCGAGCCGGGGAAGTTCGTAACCACGTCTGTCTGTGACCATGAGCGCTTCGGTTTTGTCCAGGGCCATTTGAAGGCCTCTGGCATCCAGCCAGCTCTTTGTTCGTCGCAGACATTCGTTTACCAAGATTCCGAGCTCTTCTGCAGTTTCGGCAGAGCACACGATCAACGCGTCGTCCGCGAAGCCGATGATCACCGCACCTTCGGGTAGACCCATTCGCAAGAAGTCATCATAAGAGACGTTCCATACGAATGGTCCTATCCTCGAACCTTGAGGGGCACCTCGTTGCATCTCTTCCTTCTGAGTGCAGGTGTCTCCCTCGTATATTACCCACCTGTCGCTAAGATAATTATTCATTATCCGCAACAGGTAGGGCGGTATTCCTTTGTTTCTCATCGACTCGATGAGATCTTCCCATTTAGCGGTATTAAACGCGTTGCGTATATCTATAGCTACCAAAGCGCAGAAGCTCTTCTTCTTCCCCGGACCCAATTTGTCCTTTCCTTCCTTGGCTAGGTCCACTGCCTTTTGTATGGCATCTACTGTGGACAGGCCTTTACGGAAACCAAATTGGTAGTCGGATAGACTATTCTCTCCAGTCAAGTGGAGCTGCATCCTCTGCAGAACCATGTCCTCCAGAAGTTTGCCCATCGTATCTAACAGGCATATTGGTCTGTAAGATGGGACATTATGTAGAGGTTTATTACCTTTCCTTAGGAGGACCAGCCTCTGTCGTTTCCAGTCCCGGAAGAACTCTCCTCTTCTTAGGCAGTTGTTGAAGCAATCTAAGAGAATCTGGGGTGAAGCAACGATCACTTGTTTAAGTATCTCGTTACTTATCCCATCGATTCCAGGCGCCTTGTCTGGCTTCAATCTTCTGCCTGCTTGGTGGAGCTCTGCAAGAGTGAAGAGTTCCTCCTCACGGACTTGACAGTCACTCCAGTCCATCCTAGGCCATGGTTCTGCTGGTGGAAACAAGGCCCTGATTATTTGACGCACCCAATCGGGATTGTCCAGGCCGGGGGTCTTTTGCTTCGTTACCAATTTCTTGGTGACGATTTTATAGCCCAGACCTTATGGGTCCTTCTCGACATCCTCGATTAGGGTCTTCCAACACCTTCGCTGTGAAGCTCGAATCTCCTTTCTGAGGATTCTCTTGGCCTCTGTATATGCGTCCTTTAGCATAGGATCTCCTTTAGAGCGGGTGTATATCCTTCTTGCTCTAACGCATGCTTTTCGCAAAGAGGCCAGCTCCTCTGACCACCAGTATACATTACGTCTTCTGGGAGTGGTACTTCTGCAGCGCGGCATTGACGCGTTGCATGCGGTGATTATCATATTCATCACCGGCCGCACCTCCCCATCCAGGTTGTTCGGTCTCTTCACCCATCCAAGTTCCTCAAAGAGGCGGGATTCTTCAAGGGACCGACCGAACTTTTCGACGTCTAGCTTTTTAATGTTCCACCTAGGGCCTCTCTTACAGGAAGCATCCTGCTTGTTTGCTCTAGGTGTGTCTCCTCCTGAGACTGAAAACTTAATATACTGGTGGTCACTTTCGGTATGATCCTCAGAGACGTGCTAGTCTTTAATGTGCTTCTTTAGGAGAGACGTTGTTATCGTAAGGTCAATAATAGATCCGATATTATGGTCTCTCTTGAACGTCCACTTTTGGCCCTGATTAACAACCATCAGATTGTTCCTGGAGACCATTTCTGCGATTAGAATTCCTCTATTGTCGAGCCTTGTCTCGCCCCAGTCTGGCGACTTCGCATTGAAGTCGCCCGTGACGAGAACATCCAGCCTGGATTCTCGCAGGCTCGACTCGAGTTCGTCTATCTCCGCTTCGAAGGTTGTCAGTGAGTCGTTGGGTGAGAAGTAGCAGCTATACATGCGTATACCTAAAATTTCCACCCATACGAACCCATTGCTCGTTTCCAGGAACTTGTCTTCCCTCAAATCGGGATTGTAGACCTGAATGGCTGCTCTTCCCGATGAATCCTGGTACCAGGGAGCTAGATCGTTTCTTTTGTTCTGCTCAGTGCAGAACAGAACGTCGATCATCTCCTGACTGGCTGTCACCAGCATCAGGTCCTGGGCCTTCTTACTTGTGTGCAGGTTTATCTGCAGAAACTTTAGGTTTTTGCCTGTTTTAGTTTCTGCAGTGCCTTTTTGTAAACCGGGCAGGCGTTGCTGCCTGCCCAATGTTCAAGCTCGGTTTTGCCTAAGTCCGTGCAAGTAATGCACACAGGCACCTGGATCGAACAATGTTTGGCCAAATGTCCCGCATCGCCGCATCTCCGGCAGTTTTTAACCCTGTCGGGGCACTTGCATATGCGTGTAATGTGTCCGTAACCCAGGCACCTTTGGCATCTCTGGACCTCCATGTGCTTCTTAATAGCCGCATTGATCCAGCCAATGCGGACTTTTCCTGCCTTGAGAAGGGCATTACAGTCTTCTTCTGGCAGGCGGACCAACGCCATTTTCATGCCACCAAACCTTGGGAACAGTCGGCATGTGGCTTCGAGGTTGTCCTTCACGAGCTTTGTTCGTAAACCCATCAGCACGCCTTCCTCTGTCACTGTCTCGTCGAGATCTCGGATCTCTAGCGACTTTGTATTTACAAGGGCCATCACATTGGCCTTTTCGTTCAGAGCCGCAGATAAGGCTCTGGCGAGTTTAGAGGTATCTCCTCCTTTTTTAACAATGATGAGGACCTCTTGTTTAAGAGTCCTCCTTACCTTTAACACTTCCGTGCCCATCTGGTCTGGATTTACATCCTCTTTCATAGCACGGAAGACCTCTTGGTAGGCTGCGGGGTTTTCGGCTGAAATCCTTACAGCCTCCGTTGTTCTCGCCTTTAGCAGACGTTTCTTTTCTGCTTTCTCGGCATTCTCCTTCTTTTGGTCGGCTTTCCTTTTCCGGGCCGCTTTTCTTTTGTCGACGATGGTTTTGAAACCATCATCGTCTTCTGCCCTTCCATTGGAGACCACCTCTGCAAGGGACCGAGATTTGCTTCTTTTCTCGCTCAACTCAAGCTCTTTCGAGAGATTAACTGGGGTCTTCGCAGGTGTGACCCTGCGCTTGACCTTTTTTAAGCTCTTTTGAGGGAAGTTTACGTCTGGGCTTTCGCCCTGGCTACGAGGCCTTTTTTTTCATCGTTTGGGGTTTGAAAGCCTTGCCCACGCAAGGTCGCCCCTGCCGGCTTCTGGGACGGGCGTTCAATAAATCGCAAATTTTTGCGAATTACTTTAAAGGCAATCTCGAGCTGCTTGATGGCTTCTTGTACCTCCTTCCTGATATTTTTTTGCTTACCAATTCCCTTCTTTATTGTCGCGAAGATGCCCGGGAGCTCTTCCAACTGGTGGACTATGTTCTCCGAGAATCTCTCGACTTCGGGAGTTTTGGTCTTTTCAGCAAGGTTAATTTGCCTAGATGTAGAGGGCAGAACATCTACTTCGTCGCTATTAACTTCCATAGCCTGATCTAAATTTTCCGTTGTTTAAAAGAATTACGTTTTAATTTTCTAAAACCTGTATTAAATTTCTGGTGTATTTGTGATGATAATAGTGTTCTGGTCTCTAAATATGCATGGTTCCGAGTAGTGTTGCACGCGCGTAACACGCGACCATTTAAAGCGTAAAATTCAAATTTTTTTTTCTCGAAATCAAAACAAAACCCCTCTCTGAAAATTTCAAGATGTTTAAAAGAAGGTTTGAATTTTATAAAAATATTTTTTTTTTAAAATCCATGGTGTCCTTCCCTTTTTTAATTAACAATGAAAAATTATTGTTTAAACAAATTGTGAAAAAATTTATTTTTTCGCACTTTTTTATTTAAATTATCAAAATTTGACTTTTTCTCTTTAACTTTGTATAAATGACTTTTTTCTGTAGGATCAAGACTTTCCGAGATAAAAAATCATGAAAAAATACATTTTTATCAAATTTCAATTTTTCAATTGCAAATATCTGGTAAAAAAAATTTTTTTTTGAAAAACCCTTTAAGGTACTCATTTAGCACCCCAAGTACTATAATTTTACGAAGTTTAAACAAAATCGGTGATTCACGATTTCCCTTTCCTATGGGACTGCCCTAAAACAAGTTAGCGCTTAGTTGCGTAATAAAAACAAGTTTATTTTTATTAGATTTGAAAGTGTAATAATTAAAAAAAAAGCCATTTAAATATCAGTACTAAATATAAAGAATTTAAGAAGTATACATTTAAAAATACTCAGAAAAGATTTGAGAAAAATAAGTAAAATAATAAAAAGAAAGAGAAGAAGTTATAATTTGTAATTAACATTATAAAGCGATATATATATACAATTACACATATATGATAAATAAATGGTTACGAGAGGCGAAATCTCGTTAAAAGGAATTTAGATTTATTGGTAAGTACATCAAAACTAAACACACTACATATGAGTCATTTTACGTGTAATGTCCCAAGCTCAAAATTAATTTCTTTCAAAAAAATTGAAACTTAGGAAATTTATTGCCCTATCTAGTGGTAATAAAACCCAAAAAAAAATTTGACTTTTTTGACAAATTGAAGGGGGTAGAAGGAGGTCAATTTTGTCAAGTTTGCTTAATACCGTCTTCTTACTTAATTTTCTCTGTCTTGGCGGGTATAATGAAAAAAAGTTCTTCGAATATGATTTTTAAAGGTTTTTTAATGCTCTTTTCATTGGTAAATTTTATTTTTCAATATTTTAAAAATTTGACCCTAATTTTTTATAATTAATATTTAATTTGCTATTTTCACCAAAATCGATTCGTTTAATTTTAAAATAAAGTATTGCAAACGACAGCTGAGGTTTTTTCCTATCGATATTGAAATTATAAGAATGAAGTTTTTTTTTAAGATATTAATCCTAAAAGAACGCATATTGGCGCGCGGCGCGCTGCGACGCGGACGCCTCGCATTAGGCCGCGTCAGCTACTCACTCTTACCAAAAGCACTATTTTTGGACAAAAATCTGCTAAAAACTCAAAAATGATCCGATTTAAACTTTCTTTTTTTTTAAATACTCGAGAATGTTTGTCCTACAACTCTCAACTGCTAAAATATTAAGATTTTTTTTATTAACGGAAATAAATGTTAATAACATTAAAAATTAAAAAAAATTATTTTTGAGAAACTGACTTCAAGGTCCTTTGATATACCTTAACCTATAATTTATTGATTCTATAATCAACAGCATCTTTAGGATCCTAAATAAATAGCTAACTATAAGAAGGGTCATCACCAATTTCGGGATATAAAGCATTATTCATTTGATAATATATTTGTCCTTGAATTTTAAAACAAAATGGTCCTTTCCTTTTTGTATTAAAATTAATAACTTTGTCATTAAATGAGGCAAATGCAACTGAATTATTATAACATCTTATATTTTTCTTAAAATGGTTTGATTTTTGTTTGAGCCATTTAATAACCCTTTTAATTCCCACGGATAATCCAACACTTCTGACTTGACACAACAATCATTATATGACTTCAATTCTTCTTCGTCTTTTCCTTTTTCATTCAGTTCAGATTTTTTAGCAACTTGTTCATCTTTAAAGTGTTTTACTTCACAATACTTGCAAGCAAATGACATTTTACCAAGATAATCTTCTTTGTAAGTAGGTGAATGAATAGGATCAAATAATAATTGATGTTCTTCTGGATAATCAACTAATGTACTTACTACTTATGTTAATTTATTAACTGGAGAATCAACCGATGTACTTACTGATCGTCTTTGTTTAAAACATTTGTCATGGGAAATAATGCCTCTACTTTCTGTGCATGTAAGACACTCTTTCTATTATATTTTCTCCTTATTTCTTAGACGATAACGTTTCATTCTTTCTCTGTTGAAATTGTTTGTGTGAATTCGTTTTGATTCTATGTTATCAGCTTCTGTTAATCTATTAACTTCTTGTTTATTATTATCTTCCAATAATCTATTCCTTTCTACTTTACCTATTGAATCCAACGAGCATAAAGATTTTTTTCGTTTAATTGCAGTTATTGCAATCGATGAGGCATCACTCATTTTTCTTTTCCTTTCTCTCCTTATTATAGTCTCCTGCACTTTAATTTTTTCAGATATGACATTGAAAGTATTGGATATACGAAATGTACATTATGAAATTCACGATTTTCTCCAAATTTACAATAATTAGACGATTTAGATTTATCTACTGAATTTTCTTCCTTTTTCTCCATTTTAACCACAATTTTATTTATCTGTAATAATATATTTTTTATCAAAAACCAGGAAAAAAATTTTATATTTACAGCTAGGGAAGTTTACATAACCTCACTTCATGTGACAGGTTCGAAAAATCGAATTCTTTTTGTCATATATGACACCTATAACATATGCAGAATATATGACTAAAGTTATTTTTACGTATTCGTCGTTGTTGAAAAGTTTTTACAGTGTGAAAGAAGGATGTTCGAACACGTGGTCAAGCTTTCAACGAAGAGTAGTACTGAATAAGCTTTTGAAAAAATTGTCAATTACTTGGCAGATATCAGGAAAAAGCAAAACCAATAACCAATAACAAAAATTTGCAAATTTAACAAAAAATGACAGTTCTTCAACTATAGTAACCAAAATTTCCAATTTTCCATCAATGACCTAAGTTATACCAAAATTTCCAATTTTTAAACAAAGTTTTCAATTTGTAACTAAAATTTCTAATTTTTCAAATATTCTATAACCAAAATTTCCAATTACCCAAATATTCCAATAACCAAAGAAAAATTTACCAAAGACCAAAGTTGACAGTTTTAAAATCAAAATTGCAACTTTTTGTACCAGTATAGGGCAAGCGAGGTAAACGATTACCAAATTAATGTCAGCTGACAATTAGAAGACAAACTAACTGTTTAATAAAACATATTTTCTATCCCAGCATATGTATCTTCTTTATCTCTCTCTCTCTCTTTATCTCTTTCTCTCTCTTCGAAGCTGTTTGCCATCTTAAATTAGGAAAATTAAACGAAGGAGTAAGTTCTAATTAGACGAACCCAGTAAAAAAAGTTAGATGCAAGGATCGGAGATTCCGTATACCAGCATGATACCTTGTTCACGAAAATAGACAAATTCCGTTGCCAAGTGTTTACTGGTAAACGGCATCGTAATAACCTTGTATACGAAATCTTTTTTTTTTTGCCTTTAAAGGGGGAAATAGCACTCTAATGGACACAAATTCGTATTATAATAAGTCTAGAAGGTAAAATAAAGGATTTTCGAAGTTAAAAAAGGTAAATATAATGAAAAAAACAATGATTTTACTCTCTGCAGTTGGATGACATATGGCTGCTCTACCTTACCGACAATGCATGTTAATTTAACGCGGTTTCTTTAAGAAAATTTGAAATGTCTAAAAACAGCAATTTTAAAATTATTAATTTCTCTTCATAATAACACAAAAAATATAATTTTTAGATTTTAATTTATATTAATTTTATTATAATACTTATTAGAAATTTTAAAAAAAGTTTTAAATTAAAAGAATAAAATGAAATTACAAATTAGACTTTTATTATTGAGTTTAATAATATTTCTTTTTATTATGTACATTTTTCATAGTATTTTTATAATAAAACAATACATTTTATTTATAAAATTACCAATCTATAAAATCATGAAATATTATTAATTTAAGGTTAATTTATCGATTTAAAAAATCTTGAATATTAAATAAAAAAGATCAATTTAAAAAAAAATGTATTTTTTTAAATTCCGAGAATACCATTTTTTAAAATGTCTATTATTTTAAAAATTATAATACAAAAAAAAATTTCAAAAATTTTTAATTAATAATAATTGTAAAAAGATTAAATTAAAGTTTTTTTTATTATAAAAGTCTTTAACGTCCGAGAATGTTGGGAAACGGGACAGGGGGGACCGAGCAATCCTTCACCCCAGGACCTTCGTCGGTAGGACAATAGAGGAAGAGGAGGTAAATCCTAAAATCTTTTTCATCTTAATTCGTGCAGAAGAATATTCAGGGGGGATAGTGGAGTTCGAAGAGACGATAGATGAAGTGGTACATGAGGACATGAGTGGGACAATTGTGACACAAGTAAGACAACAACATTGGGGACCAGAAACTCAACAAGAACTTGAGCAAAATGAGGAAGAAGTGGTGGAAGGAAGTGTCCCAGAGCCTCAAAACCTACTACAGTGGACAGTCGTGGAGAGAGAAAATGGGACACCAATTAAAGTGAGACCAGCTTCTCAGAGGGAAATTGAACAGCGTTGAAGTTGTCAAATCCAAGTACATCAAGTAGAGAGGAAAGTGGGACACAGGCTGGTCCAATGGGGGCACAAGGGCAAGAGAATGGTGGAACTGAAAATACTGATGTTTCATCAGTACGTTTAGTCCAGGGAAGGGGTGAGGCTGTAGAGAATAAAGATGCTCCTGATTTAACAGAGGAGAGGAAAGATGCATCATCATTAGAAAACCGTTATTTTCTTAAAGTGGTGATGGCAGATAAACCCTATATAGCGTTGTTTGATCCGAGTGCCACAGTTTCGTTGGTTGGGCCGGAATTGACAGAGAAATTTCGAGATAGACTTACGAAAGCTAATACGGTAATTGGAAGCGCGCTTGGGGAATCAACAGCAGCGTTGGGGAAGTTGAGGTTATGGTTGACGGTGGACGGTTTTTATCAACCTTTCGACTTGCAGGTCGTAGATAATCTGTCCCATGAAATGCTTTTGGGTCAGGATTTTTATCGAGCGGGCGACATGGATGTGAGGTTAGGAAGGGGCATGTGGAGAGTTCAAGAGGGGGAATGGCACAAATTTTTGGAGTATGGAGGGCTGGGTCCAGAGGGGAGTAGTGGTATAGGAAATAGTAAAGAGAAGGGGATATTTTTGCGGAATGCGTGGGGATTTGTAAGTTATCAGAGGGGCAGAGATAAAAAATTTAAAAATTCGTGGATCAGCTGATTTTACCACAGTAAGTGGAATATGGTATGACTACCATGACGGAACATAGAAAAAAAATCACTGATCCAACACCAATTAAACATCGATCTCGCAGGATGTCGCCCATGATGTTAGAGTGAGGAAACCAGGAAGTACAAAAGATATTGGAGAGGGAAGTGATTGAGAGATCGGCCAGTGAGTGGAGCAGTGCTCCAGTTATCGTAAAGAAGGGATAAAGATCATTGCGTTTCTGCATTGATTACAGGGATTTAAATAAAGTGGAAATAAGAGACACATATCCCATCCCCTCCATTGACTCGATTTTGGATAAATAACGGAAGACCCCTTATATTTTCAAAATCAATCTCAACCAGGCTTACCATCAAGTGCCGATGTCCCCTAAGAGTCGCAAATATACAGATTTTGCTATTCCTGGTTCTCGTTTGTGGCAGTTCAAAAGAATGCCATTTGGACTCACAAATGCCCCGATGACATTCCAGAGGTTAATTGATTCGTTGTTTGGTGTAGAGTTCGAGCCTTAGGTGTTTGGGTATCTCGATGACATAATCATCGTTACGGATGATTATGATAAGCTTCTAGAGTGGTTAGAGATTGTACTGAAAACATTAGCAAAGGCTGGGTTGGTGATAAATCCGGAAAAATGCGAGTTTGGGTGTTCGAGAGTTTTATACTTAGGTTATGTACTCGACAGCCAAGGATTGAGACCGGACCCCGAGAAAATCGCACCAGTATTTGACTATCCGGCACCAACCAACATAAAACAGCTCCATCGATTTTTAGGTATGGTGAGGTAGTATTCTCGTTTCATAGAGCATGATAGCGAATTAAAAATACCACTTTTGAGGTTATTACAAGAAGGTCAAGCTTGGAAGTGGGAGAAGATCAACAAGAGGCGTTTCAGGCATTGAAAAATAAATTGACTTCGGCTCCAGTCTTGCCAAGACCAGACTTTGAGAAGCCATTTACGATTCAATGCGACGCAAGTGGTTATGCGATCGGGGCGGTGTTAACACAGGAGAGGGAAGACGGTGAACATCCCATAGGGTTTGTGAGTAAAACTCTTTCTGTTCACGAGAGAAATTATAGTGTGGCGGAGAAAGAGATATAAATTCACAGCCATTACGGACCACAGTGCTCTGAAATCGTTGCAAAACTTAAAAGAGCCAACTGTCCGATTGGCGCGTTGGGCTCTTGAGATGCAGCAGTGGGATTTCGAGATAGTTCACCGTAGAAGAATTTACCATCATGTTCCGGATGCCTTATCGAGGATGTACGAGGATGAGGTCAAAGAGGTTGCGGCCTTTGAAACGATTTTAGATCCGTGGTACCTCAAGAGACTCGATTTGGTAATCAAATTTCCCAACAGATTTCCTGGTTGGAAAGTTCTAGAGGGGAGTTTATATTGGTTCAGGGATGATCCATTATTATTGCCGTACACAGGGAATGAAGATGGGTGGAAATTGGTCGCCCTATTAGAGTATCGTGAAAGAGTGCTCAAGAGTGCGCACTCAGAGTTCTCGGCAGGACATTTGGGAATCGAGAAGACCTACGATGGAGTTGCGAGAGAGTACTTTTGGCAGAATGCTTGGCACGATGTGCAACAATTCGTGCGAGCGTGTCCTCAATGCCAGTATCATAAGGTCTCACAGGAAGGTCCTTAAGGTTTTATGAGACAGAGGAAAGTTAAAAGATCCTGGATGGTAGTGGCAGCTGATTGCATGGAATTTCCTTCAAGCAAAAGTCAGTGTCGCTACCTACTGGTCTTTCAAGATTTATTTTCTCGCTGGGTAGAGGTCAAGCCATTGAGATCTGCGGATGGCAAATCAATTGCAAGGGCATTTGAGAAGCTTTTTTTGTTCAGGTGGGAGACTCCAGAGTTTTTGCTGACGGACAATGTTACGTTCTGGCAAAAGGACAGAACATAATTTGAATTTGCATCGAAATTAATCAGGGTTTGTAACAGCTTAATCAACTAAGAAAACCTAGTCTTTATATTTATTTTTTAGGGTTAGTTCACTTTATAAAACCTATGGGGTTTTTGTTAAATAAATCTTTCTGTACTTACTATTGATCACGTGATTTCAAACCTCGATGTCAATGTGCTCAAAAGTAGAATTCGAAGATAAAATAAGTAAATCTTTATGAATTAATGGGTAGCCAGTACTGGGTATTTATCAGTAGTAGGAAAACTCACAGTGATTTCTGGATTTTAACTTATTTATTTCAGAAAACAGATCAAGCTTTATGACAGTTACAATACTAAAATAAGTTACATTCAATATTCGTTATTGTTTATTCGTTACTTGTTAATCATTAATTACTTTTTCCGTTACTCGTTAATCATTAATCAATTGCCAATCGGTACACGCTTTTGGGTTTACATTTGCTCAGCATGGGTAATAAAATAAATAACTTACATGTAAATTGAAGATTCTTTGGAGATTCTATGATTGACAATATCGCACAGCTTTTGCGGTCGATTGGATCAATCGATTGAACGGGGTTGAAACGGCTCACAGTTTCGAATTTCGCAAATTCGAATCGTGCCGCTTCAAAACACTTAATTAAACAGTTTATTTTACGAAGGTTTCACAATATTTTTAACGGTATTCTATGTTTTACTCGAGCAAACACTTGCAGAATTTTGACAAGATATAACGTAGGAAAATTTGATAACCGACGGGTAGCTACGATAATACTCTCTCGACAGAGGTTTCAGCGTATACGACCCCCTCCATTAGGCGTCGTCTTCTTTTAAAGACGATTTTTGCCGTTTGCGGGGATTAGTTTATGTTATTTGAGCACGATCTCATGAAAAAGTGTAGTTAGCACGTTCTCATGAAAAAGTGTAAATGTCACGTTCTCATGAAAAAGTGTAGTTGTCATTTGAGATCATTTCTAAACTTTTAACTCGATTTTACACAATATGTAATAGATAATCGATTCATCGATTAATTGCTTAAATTTCTTTCGATTCTTTCGGTATTTACAAGTTTGTTCTAATAGACTTGATCTCATTATTTGTGTTTAACAGACTTATTGATTTATAAATATCGATTACTGGCAGCAGTACTGGACCAATCGGAAGATCGATGCTTATCGATTTATTGTCTTTTCTCCATTAATATGCGTGAACCAACCGAGAGTAATTTCTATGCATTGATCACCTTTAGTCATCAACTTTAACAATTTTGAACTTATTGAATCATTTATTTATTATTCTTATCACTCTCGATTATCTCACACATTATCTTTGGAAATTTGAATGAATATTATGGTAATTATCTTCTTTATTCGTCTGTAGGGTAAATGAGTTAAGTAGTATGATAATTACTCTTTAGGTAATCTCATGGTAACTACCGCATTATGATAAATAGATATCGCAAGGCGTCAGTCACCATTGTCGCTCTACTTTACCCTTACTCAATTCATATTTTATTATCACTAGAGATGTTAACTAATGGCTGCCAGTACAGATATATATAGTAACACGCATATAACATTGATCATTATTGATTTTGTAATGAGTGATCACGGGTACCGGCTATCACAACCTCCATGTTTTCACCTTATGTGTAATTTTGATATCTCAATTTTTTACTAAATTTTACTCTAATTAATTATAAATTTTGGGTTTTGTTTTATAATATACTTTCATATGATTTGATATACATTAATTAAGTTCTAATTATATAAAAATAATATAATCGTTGAAAACATTGAGACAGACAGCCCGTATCACTGATCCATCCTATTGTTGCAATAATGTATGTGTTGCGGATGCCTACTCTCAGGCGTTACCTTTGACGGTTATGACCTTGCAATTGGTACTGGCTTAATTTTTATTCTATTGATCTTATTCATAGATTTCACGTATAAACAATTTAATATTGTCCATTCTCATTGGTACTAGTGTAATAATAATTATAATTTTATGGGCAGAAAAGGAAAAAAAGGGTTTCCTAAAAATCAATACTTGAGTATGAAACTATAATTTAATTGTAATTAACTTTTGAATTCTAATTATGAATTTGTCAACATCTATTTTCGCACGTGTGCAATTCAATGTCATGCATTTGAAATCAGCAGGTATAGAGTTAAAAACTAGCATATAATATTTTTCATCGATTTTACGTATAGTTATCTTTACAAAGGATGGCTGCCTAAGTTTAGGCGCCTCTTTTGAAATATTATAAAAATTAAAAAAATTTTGGTCTTCGAACGTAACAGACAATGGCAAGGAATTTGATAACAAATTCCTAAAATCAGTCCTGAATGATTATACGGTTCAGCATCTCACTACCCCGCCTTATCATCCGCAGGCTAATCCTGTCGAGAGGAGTAACCGAGTGTTTAAAACTATGGTGGCGACCTTTATAGGGGAGGATCATAGAGAGTGGGACAAGCATGTTCATGAGTTCCGTCATGCCATGAATACTGCTGCCCAATCGACAACTAAGTTCTCACCCCCGTTCCTTAATAACGGACGGAATCCTAAACCGGTCAAAAGTTTGCGTAGAAAAGTAGAGGGGAGAAAGATTGACGAGAGGATTGATCCCGAAGTCTGGAACAATCGATTAAAGAGATTAGACGCGTTAAGAGATCTGGTAGCGAGGTTTATAGATAAAGAAAGAGAGTAGCAGACGACGTACTATAATCGAAATAAAAGAGGCGCGGAATTTTTTGTAGGTGATCGAGTTTTGTGGAGAACACATGAGTTATGGGACGCGAGTATGAAGTTTTCGGCCAAATTGGCACCGAAATACGAAGGGCCGTCCGTCATAACAAAGAAGTTATCTCCAGCTGTGTATGTACTAAAAAGCAACGATACTAGGCGCATCACAAAAGTGAACATTTCTAATCTTAAATGTTTTATACCTCCTCGCTTTGGGATGAATGTGGGTGTATGATTATGGAATTCAAATATGAGTAAAGTAAGTGATTAATGTTTTTTTCACTCTTTCTTAATTGTAGATTTTCACTGAAGATGTCACCACCGAGGACACGAGCTTCAGACTTGCTGAGTCTCCGGTTGCAAAGGAGACAAGGCGCTGGAAGAGGGGAGATTCCCCCACCTTTTCCATTCGAATTGGATGTTACGAGACCTGGGGTAGCACCGAGGAGAGTTACCTCTGTAGAGGTGTTTGACTGTCGCCTTTATAGTGGGAAGAGAGAGGCGGAGGTCGGGGATGTGGGTGAAGTGAGTTGGGGGGAGTCCATCCAGGAGAGAAAGTGCTTGGAGATGGAGGTGTCCTCATTGGAAGAGACGTCAACTGATACGACCCTTTCGGATTTGCCTGTGGAGGACCAGGCCGCCCAGACGGAGATTTGTTAATTTCAAGAAAATCCGTCAGCAAGACCAACCGGTACTATCCCTCCAAAGGGAGAAAGGAGTCGACACAATTCAAGAAGAGGCCGGCTGAGAAAACGTTAGCGAGACGAGCTAATACCATTAAGAAGGAGGATTTTGTAAGTCCTACGGATGACGATCTGGATAATTCCATTTCAAGGCCGATTACACCTCTGGGAACGCCGGAGCGTAGGGCTTCTAACCCCGTTCGTGGATTGCTCCGACCAGATATTTTGTCCCATGGACACCAGAGAGTGCTGCCAATCAAAACAAAAGGGGTGATCTTTGGGGATCTAATCCCTATTCCAACTATTCCGCACCTCTATCCCCCGCCAGGCGTTTGTCACAATTATTGGGTTAGAGGACACTTGGCAGCGCAGCGGGATGCCCCCATCCCCAAAAGGACATTTTTTGTAAGAATTGTGGAAGACGCAAAGTAAAAATCAGCGAATGTCCCCGTTGTTGGGAGCAGTACTGGAAGAGGATGCGGCTGCGGGGGCCAGTCGTTGGAAATCCGGTACAGCAAAGGGAGGTTGCTTCGATCGATGTACCGTCCCCAGAGGAAGCTGAAGAACGGGGATCGCCGGATGTGACTGTTGAGGCTAATGCGGTTTCGTCCGTTTTTGGACGACTGGAAGAACGACTGCCGGAAGAAGAGGTGATTTAGCCGCATGAGCTTACGTTGTTAAGAGGGGTGAATGAGGAGGTTGTAGACGTCAGAGAGGAGGTCGCTATTGGACCAATGCCACGTCCTGAAATCCCAAGAGAAGGTCCTCTTGACTTGATCTCGGAGATCCAGGAGCTGACCATTTTAATGAGGAATGTCACTCGCCAGCTGTTAAACCAAACGATAGAGCAGCTACTGGCAAATAGAGGGCGAGGTGACGGAGCGGGTACAGTCACTATCGTAAATAGGAGGTATATTTCTTGAGGAGAAGTTCGAGTGGAGTTGGTAAGCAGTTCATTTTTGATACGGGGAAATTTTAGGTAAATAGATTTTTTTTTGTTTTGTTTTTTTTCTTATTGAGTTTTCTATTAGAATGGTTGTCGGCAATACTAAGGGGATAGTATTAGGCTAGGGGAGGGGATTGTGACAGAGTGACTCGTCACGGACAACAAAATGTTGTAATGTTAAAAATATAATTTTAAATGAATATAATCGTGTGTTTCGAAATGTTTGGGCAGCTCAGGTGCTTTGGTTTTGCCATTATTTAAGGCCCTGATTTAGCGCCCATTTCCGCTTTGTCGCAGTCCCCGAAGATTACTCATTTTAAAGTTCACGTGGGGTAATTTAACAAATAATGTGTCGAAATAAGAATCCGTGCGATTTTCATGATTTTCCCTCGTTCGTAGCAGAGCCCTCTTTTTCTTATTTCAGGTGCAAATAAAATTGACTTACTGAGACAGGAGTATCTCGTCATTGCGTCGAAGGGAAAAGTCACTACGGAAGGAGCGGCGCCCTCTTCCCTTTTGATGGACGAAGGACTTAAGAGACGCGGGACGAGCGATTCTTGCTGAGGCAGTATAATTTATGCGATTTTATGTCTATTAAAGTTTTCTTTTACTTATCTGCAAATCTGGTAACATACTGTCTGGGGTTTCCGAGATTCGGAGAAATCATTAGATTCTGACGAATTTTGGAACCACGTGATCATGATCGCTGGAATGGTGGGGTGATTATTCGGGGAAATTATATTATTTTTCCATTCGGTATCCCTCGATCATTTCATCGTCTATCAGCCCAACAAGTGAAACCCGGTCCCACTCTAAGCGTCTCGCCGAGAATTCTTTAGGTAAGTGTAAAAAATATAAAAAGAGAAGAACCAGAATTTTGAACTTTTCTATAAGTGCTAAAATTTACTTTTTTGTTCTTGTTTTTTTTGTTCTTTAGTGTGGCGGAAAATAGTGCCGGGTTTTTTCTAATTAATCACTCGACAAAAATGGAAGCCACATGGTCAACGTGCCAATTAAATTGATTTAAAGACGAAGCCTCATCGCCCATTTCGATATTTATTGAATTTTGACGTGGAAATCCGATGTACCGTCTTCAAAACCGAGCCGCTTTATCTATTGAAGTTTTTGGTCATCCATAAGAAATCTGAGTGCATTCTCGACGTGAAATTGAATGAACCGTTGGAGAAATACAGGCTGATAGCGATGAGTATTATACGATTATATTTTGACTGAAAATGTTTTTTTGCCATACTCTTGTTTTTTGATAACGTTCTAATTTTTCTTATTGTAATATATTATAATAATGTTGGTATGATTTTTCGTCTAAATTAAGACATAATATTTTTCTATCCGCCGGTTGTGACGTCACACGAAATTTTAATTGCATGCGTGAATTTTATGACTGATTTTATTTGAATTGTGAAATTTACATTAAATATATATAATTGTTTATCTAATTTGAGTCTTGTTTGTTTCGTTTATCTTTCTCTCACATCATATTTGGTATTTATTGAATTGTTATTTAAATTAAATGGTTTTTGAAATAAAATTAAACTCTTTTAAAATAATAGTCGGTTACATTTTTTGGCGCCCAACGTGGAGGGCACGATTTAGATTGACCCTTAAATTTTTATGATAAAAAAAAATATATCTTGTTTTGTTTAAAAAGTATTTTTCTTATTTATAATTTTTTATGACGGCTAGAACTCCTGATAGAAAAACTAGATCTAAACAAGGTAATTTATTATCAGGTTTGGGAGATAAAAAGAATAATTCTAATAAAAAAAATTTGTTCGTAAATAATTTGATTATAGAAAATAATTTTGAAAATATGACGCGAGAGGATGATGAATTGTTGAATGCTTTGACGGTCGAAGAGCTTCGTGTTGAGGTAAGACGTTTACAGCAATTAAATACGGTACAAAACAATCAATTAACGACGCTTAGACAACAAAGCAATGCAAATTCTGTAAGTGTTGATAATAATCAAATGATTCAGACTTTAATAGAGGGACTTCGTAGTATAAATGTTGATATAAAACCTCCTAAATTTATAGAATCTGAGAACCCGAATTGCTTTCTTGAAAAATTAGAAAAATTTTTTATCACAAAAAAAATTAATGATGCTAATAAAGTCAATGTAATTGAAAATGCTTTTGAGGGTAGAGTCCAAGGGTGGTTTGAAACTCAAAAGAATTCTTTTGCCAGCTATATGGATTTTAAATCGAAGTTTTTGAATCATTTTTATTTAATTCCAATAAGAGTGAAAATTCAATTAAAAACAATATTTTTTCCTAAGATGGAAGATTATGAAGTGTATTATTCAATAATTTCACAAATGCCGATACGTGTACGGGAAACAATGCCAACTGTGGATTTTTCCGATTTTGCTAAAATTTCGCAAGCTTTAACTCAACTTGATCTTACTTTTAATGATAAAATAGAAACACAAAAAAAATCTCAATCTAGTAATGTAAATAATAGCAATAGTAATAATCAAAGAAATAACTTTTCTGCAAATAATCATTTTGAAAATAAATTTAAAGCTAATACTTGTCAATTACACAGTAATCAAAATCGGAATCAATCGCCAGTTGATTGTAATCAAATTAATAATGGTACTGAAAGGTTAAATTTAATAAGAGCCTCAAGTCATAATACGAATTATCCATCTTTTTCAAAACAGATGTAGTAGGCGCGATGTTGTCAGTCGAAACGTCGCGCCAATGTTTATACGACGATTTTGAAAATTTGGCTAATGATTTAGATAAGAGCACGGAATTAAATGAGGGTAAAAAATTATCGAGAATTCCTGTGTGTCCACGAATTATTGTTGGTTTTTTTTCGGTACCGGTCCTCGCGTTGATCGACACTGGAAGCTAAGTTACAGCAATCTCGGTTATTTGTCATTGATTTCGCACGGAAAAATTAATGAGCTCCCGGTCACAAATATCCCTCTTTTGAAAGCGATAGGTCAAAAACCGACAATTATTAAAAAACAGATTTCTTTTGAAATTTCAATTGGTGATAATAAATATCTGTCTGTGTTTTTGGTAGTTCCCAAGCTTTCGAATCCGATTATTTTAGGTAACGATTGGTTTATGGATAAAGAGGCTACTATTGATTATAAGTCTAAGTCTTTGTTTTTAAATGATATTGCCGTGCCAAAAAATTTGGTCAGATTTGATCAAGCACTTTCAGAGCGTTTGGTAATTACTGAAACTAAAGATGATATTATATATATTCAGTCGCTTAATATTTTGCATAATAATAACGAAGATAATAAATTTCAGGGGGATTATTATCAGTCGGAAAAAAATGTAAAACAGTCTACTCAAGATTTAATATTTGATAAATCAATTAATTTCGATATTATGAATGAAAATGATTATTTTTTCGGTGAATTATTTACGGATAAAAGTAATTGTAACGAAGGTGTTAGTTTTGTGAATTCATTACATTTCGAATCCAATGATAAATTAAATGAAATGTCAAATTCTGTATATTTTGAAAATTTATCGGGAGAATATATGTGCAATAATATTGTTGAGGAATTTTGTGCAGACAGAGACTCGGGTGATAATGCAGATTTTACTGATTCAAGTACCGAAAAAGAGTTTGCTAATTCGGAAAATTTTATTGAACAATTGAAGTCTATTGTTCAATAGATACCGGATTTAAGTTGTCAAGAAAGAAAAGATTTTATTGCTAAAATGAGTAAATTTGAAAACTTATTTACCCCAAAACTCGTATGTGCTAATACTTTTGAATATAAATTGAAAATTAAACCGCACTAGGCGTATGTTCGAAAGCATTATCCGGTCCCATTAGTACATCGCTAGGCTGTGGACAAATCAATTAAAGAAATGCTTGATTCAGGTATCATAGAAAGAGCTGATAGTCAATATTGTAATCCCTTAAGGATTGTGATAAAAAATGATGGCTCTGTTCGAATTTGTCTCGATGCTAGGTATATAAATGAAATAATTGAGTCTGATCATGAATCGCCGCCTTTAGTCAGTGAGCTGTTACAAAAATTTCATGGCATAAAGTATATGTCTACAGCTGATCTTGCGACCGGATATTGGCAGATACCGTTGCATCACAGCAGTCGACAATATACGGCCTTTGTGTATGGCTCAAAAGTTTATCAATTCTGCCGATTGCCATTCGGGCTAAAGACGGCAGGATCAGCATTCATCAGGGCATTAAATTTTTCCCTGGGTGATCAATTTATTGAAATTTTGTCTACATACATCGACGATTTTTTAATTGCAACTCCTGGATCTTTTTACGATCACTTAAATGCGCTAGTTTCAGTTTTTGATGTTTTGAAAAATAAGAATTTTACTTTAAAATTAAGCAAGTCTTTATTTTTTCAAACGAAAATAAAATTTGTAGGACATGAGTTGTCAACTTCTGGAATAAAACCCTTAACGGATAAGCTCGAAATAATTGCTAATTTTTAGAAACCCGGTAATAGACGGGAATTGCAACAATTTATAGGAATCTGCACGTACTATCGTCAGTTTACTGTTAGTCATTCAAAATTAATTGAGCCATTCCGATATCTTTTAAAAGAGAAAAATCCATGGAATTGGACGGAATTTCATGATGAGGCTTTTCTCGCGATGAAACGTGCTTTTGTAAAATGTGTCGAACTCAGCCATTACTTACCCAATGCTCCATATAAACTACAGACTGATGCGTCTGATATGGGAGTCAGTGGTGTTCTGTACCAATATGATGAAAGTAACGACATTCGAATTGTTTCCTTGGTTAGCAGGTGCCTTAATTTTGCTGAAATGAACTATACAACGACCGAAAAAGAACTTTTAGCCATAGTATATTCAGTCACAAAATTACGCACATATCTCTTGGGAAGAATTTCTGAAATCATTACCGATCATAAAGGTCTAACTTTTTTGAACTCCACAGCTTATCTCAGCGCAAGATTAATTCGATGGAGTTTGATTTTACAGCAGTATGAGTTTCGTGTATCATATTGTTGTGGCAGGGATAATGTTGTGGCTGACTTCTTCAGTAGAAATCCGCGCGGAAAATTTGAAATTGGTTCACACGGTAAACTGTCAAGAGACGTTTAAAGTTATAATAATGATTGTTCTGTTGAAATAATTGATTATGGAGAAACTCTAGAGGAATCATTAAGAAATTTAACCGATCTGCAAAGAGAAGATGAGTCCTTTAAAGTCATTTTTGATCGAATTAATCAGGAAGATCATTTTGGTTATTATGTCGTAAAAAAAAATATTTTATTCAGAAAGGACAGATTTTTAAATTTATGGCAAGTTGTGATTCCAAGTGTGATTACCGGGCAGTTAATTGATTGCGTTCACTCTAAGCTTGGACACCCCGGGGTGTACAAAACTATAAGATATTTAAAACAATTTTACTATTGGAGAAACATGAATAAAGAAATAAAGAAGTCTGTGTTGCCATGCGATCTCTGTCAATGAGTCAAATCTTCTAATATTAAAATGGAGGAAACATTCAGATTAGTAGAGTCGACAGAGCCGGGAGATCTCGTTTGTGTTGATTTTTACGGGTCATTGCCAAAATCAACGGGCGGCCTTCAGTATATTTTTGTGGTTATGGATGTATTCTCTAAATATATTAAACTTTATCCCATTAAGAGGGAAACTACCGAGATTGTTCTAAAAAAGCTCTGTGATCGATATTTTCCGGAAGTGGGGAAACCAAAAAGAATATTGGCTGACCATGGAAATCAATTTACCTCTCAAAAATGGGTCGAAAAATTAGAAAAAATGGATATTAAAGTAATCTATTCCTCAGTTAGACATCCGCATGTTCTTGTTCATTTTTGTTCTTTAGTGTGGCGGAAAATAGTGCCGGATTTTTTCTAATTAATCACTCGACAAAAATGGAAGCCACATGGTCAACGTGCCAATTAAATTGATTTAAAGACGAAGCCTCATCGCCCATTTCGATATTTATTGAATTTTGACGTGGAAATCCGATTTACCGTCTTCAAAACCGAGCCGCTTTATCTATAGAAGTTTTTGGTCATCCATAAGAAATCTGAGTGCATTCTCGACGTGAAATTGAATGAACCGTTGGAGAAATACAGGCTGATAGCGATGAGTATTATACGATTATATTTTGACTGAAAATGTTTTTTTGCCATACTCTTGTTTTTTGATAACGTTCTAATTTTTCTTATTGTAATATATTATAATAACGTTGGTATGATTTTTCGTCTAAATTAAGACATAATATTTTTCTATCCGCCGGTTGTGACGTCACACGAAATTTTAATTGCATGCGTGAATTTTATGACTGATTTTATTTGAATTGTGAAATTTACACTAAATATATATAATTGTTTATCTAATTTGAGTCTTGTTTGTTTCGTTCATCTTTCTCTCACATCATATTTGGTATTTATTAAATTGTTTTTTGAAATTAAATGGTTTTTGAAATAAAATTAAACTCTTTTAAAATAATAGTCAGTTACATTGCTTATCGGCTAGGCTCTCTGGACGAGTGCCACGTGCTCCGGCGTGAAATTTGTGTTCATCTAGTTTTTCTCTTTAGTCGTGATATAAATGGACAAATAATCAAAGAGACCTTAGTTCGGAGAGTTGTGCTAAGACAAGTGAGAATATTATTCTTTTATTTACGCCCGTTGGCGAAATATTATTGTTATTACGCCCGTTGGCGAAGTGTGAGTGTATTTGCGCCCGTTGGCAAAACCATTAATTAGTTTATGTTTGGGATTTTAAGAGCGGTTTGCTAAATTTTGGTTGTTTGAAGACTCAATAAATAAGTTGGAATACCGAGTGTTTATTCTTATTATTGGAGTTGTCCCGGAGTGCTTTCCGAATTAGTGTTTTTCCCTGAGTGAGCAACGTTCTGGTAAGTTCTTTTGCAATTGTCCGCTGTCGCACTTTTGAGCCATTATCGCTGTTGGGGGTTTGGCGGAATCTCCCTTTGTAAGAAGTGAAACGGAAAATAAATATTGAGCATTGGTTTTTAGATTAATTTGTAAATTGAATTTTGAACTATAAATTTAATTGACTCATTATACAAAAAATCTTTATGATAAATTAAAAAATCTATTTACATGCGCTGTTGTTTTCTACTGTTTTCTATGGCAGCTAGGGTTGGAAAATTCGGTGCTATTTAGGTGAGTTCAAAGTTTTTTATCCAACAATGTTTTTAAAATTGTTTATAAAATTGTAAATAATAATTTTTAAAAATAAATGTCGTTGAAGTTGACGAAGAATTAAAAAGAAATTGTACAATCTATTATGGAATATTTAAAAAGAAGAATCTCTAAACAACGAAAAACTTTAGAACTATGTATTTGTAAAATAAGCATTGTTTAAACAATGTGTAAATTAAAAAATGAACTTGAAATTGTATTTCAAACTATCATTATGTAATAATACTTGATATTGCAAATTAAATTTTATCAATCACTTCATAAGATACTTTGAGATATTCATTGTTTATATAAATTGTTTATAATATAACAAATTAATTGTTTATAATCTTGAATAGTCCTATTAATTACTTTTAAATAACAAAAGCTGTAAATTGTGTTAAATTAAATCGATAAATGTATATAATCTAAATAAATCAATCGCTGTTCACTTATTTTATAATAAAAAAATGAAAAAATTTTAAACAACATCGTTACTTTTACCCTTTTTTTATTTTAACGTTTAATAAACAGTTGTTAACAATTTTTGTTTAAAAATAAAAAACGTACATTTTATACAGAATTTTATTACCTTTAATTTAAAAAAATTGTAAATCTGCTAAAAAATAGGGGATAAAAATCAATTTGCCCACAGGCCATTTTTTCCCTACTGTGTCAGCGAACCGGGCCGCGTATTGACAGCATACCAAAATTTATTAAAATCCATCAAATAGAACTGACAAAAAAATGTATTCATAATTTGATACTGGAAAATTGTTTAAACAATAACTCATGAAAAAATTAAAAATTTGCAAAACTACTTCAGAACATTATTTCGGTTCGAAAATAATACAAACAATTTTTTATAAGACATATACCATAAAAAAATTGTCCAACTTCAGAAATTCTCAACACTGTGTAAATACAATATGATTTAGATATACAGATAATTATAATAAAAACCGTTTCTATCATGAGAATAATTAGAGACAATAAATAAAACAAAACAAATAGATTTTGTTAAAATTAAGAGTACTTATCATCGTAGATGAAGAATCGCCATCGATTTGAATTTACTTGATGCTTCTGGTGAAGAACTTTCTGACAATTTGAATTTAATACAAAATTTCCCAAAATTCACAGAAGTGAGTCGACGATTCAGGATAATTTTCCAATTGAGATTGGTGTTCTTCATAACGGATCAAGCTTCAAAAAACTTCGATGAGGAACACATAGACAATTTGTCCCCCAGTGAAGATATAATTTTAGAATATAATTAAACGCCGCACTGCAATAATAATTAGGACACAAATTTATATCACAGAATATTTCTCGTTTAATTCTCACACAATTTTTAATTAAATACCTTAATATTCTTCATTTAGTTATTTAGGTTCGGCGCACGTTCTTATTTTAAATTTAGACTTTATACAAATGAATCTCATGATAGATAAAGCTCGATGAAACTATATTTCAGCTTATATGTAATCGCATGGGGTGGGGTTGATTTTAAAGACATTTCCCTCTCTTGATCGAACTAGCCATGAGGTGCTAATACTTGAGATATTTTAAATATGGAAATATACAAATTTCCTACAACTGTATAAAGTATTTTTAGACCAAAATGAGTCAAGAACAGTGAAATACTTGAAAAAGAAAAAATGAAATGAATAACAGCGATTCAACAGACGGATACAAAAAAAAAATATTTTTGGTCGAGTAAATATTTATTTATTTTTTAAAATTTAAGTTCTAATGAAAAGATAATGAAAGCATAAATTTTAAAGTTTTTCACCTGTTACAAAAATTACCACAAATGCAAAAATAAAGTATTCGTCGTAGTTTACAGCGTAGTGACATACGTCATTTCTGAATTTCGACGTCGGAAACTAAGAAGTAAACGACGTAGTTAACGACGTAGTATAAAACGTTATATACTACGTAGTATGCTGCGTAGTATGCTACGCAGGTTAGAACGTCGTGGGTCAATGTGTAATTTGCGACGTCGTATGCTACGTAGTATCCGACGTTGTACACTATTTATTGTTAGGTTGGGTTATGATGTCTTGTATTTCTTCCCTTTTTCATTGGCCCTTTAATTAAAAAAATAAATAAATATTTGCTCGTTAAAAAAAAAATTTTTTTATACCTTGGTGATGAATTGCGAATATTATTTAGCAAGAAAGATCTCTCTTAGTCGAATGCGTTAATGCGTAATTCTCAGTACGGTCGAAATGGTCGAAATCTAAACATATAGCCTCAAAATTGGGATTAACGGTTTCCCGCCTTGCAAATCCCAGATGTTTCAAATATGAAGTTCCTCTGGATTTTCTAAATTTCTTTTTGTTAAATACAAATTGTTATTTAAAGTCAATGCAAAATATACATTCTGCCTAATTTTTTAAAGCTTTCTAAACAATAAATTGTTAATTGAAGCTTAGGGTAATGTCACCTTGAGTGGACCGTCACCATGAGTGGACCGCCTAAAAGTTTTTAGTGATCTGACAGTGAAAACGTAAAATAAATAGTTCGAACAGCAGCGCCGCAGCTGGAAACCAAAAGAGATTAAGTTTTGCGGTGAACAAATACGTTACTGTTTGACAAAACGAATTTTTTAAAAAACAAACTGTTAAAAAAGTCGTTGTTACAATTAATGAAGTGATTCTGAAGTGAAAAAATAGTGTTGAACACGAGTTCTAAAGTGTAATTTATTTTCTTCCTGTTAGTTTGGATATTGAAATTGATTGTTTAAGTTTAATTAAGTGATAATTTTGCCTAGAAAGGAAAATGTTTGTGGCTCCCTTAAAAAGTCACATGTCACCTTAAGTGGACTATTGTTTATAATCTTGAGTGATCCATCTAATTTTTTTTAATTTTTAATGTCAATTTACCATTTTTATGGATATAATTAAAAAATAAACTTGTTTATAATTATATTTTATGTTATTTATTAATATTTTTTGTGATTTCGAAGAAGGTATAGTCGAAAATAGTATAGAATAACAGGGTGTCAAAACTGGATAATTTACTGAAAGAAATTAAAAATCTTAAATAACTTTTGCAATTTCTTGAGTTATTATTTATTTTCTGACCTTTTCTTGCAATTTTTCAAGAGTGGTCCACTCAAGGTTACATTTTTTTCATTCTTCAAAAAAACGCATATTTTTTTACGTCAAATTTATTTTTTCTAAATAACAAAATCAAAGCTCTCATGACATAAGCTCTTATCTAGGGATCTAAACAAAAGCTTGGAATAAAGAAGTACATTTAATTTAGAATTTAATATAGAATTTATTCGAAAAAAAGCTAAGGCGGTCCACTCATGGTGACATTACCCTACATTTTTCGATTTGACGAATTTAGCAAGCAAGTACGCTTTAAGGGGTTGTTGGGGTCGTTGATTAAGAATCAGGAGTCAGATTTTTAATATTTTTAAAATTCAAAATGGCGGATCCAATATGGCGGACGAATTTGTAAAAAATGATAAAATTTGCATAAAATTTGTTACTCGGTGTTTTTTAGGATCGCTAATTACCAATCAGAAGTCAAATTTTCAAAATTCAAAATGGCGAATCCAATAAGGCGGACGAAATTTTTAAAATTCCTTGAATTCTCTAAAAACTTGTTACTCGGCGGTTTTTGGGGTTGCTGATTACGAATTTAAAGTCTGATTTCCAAAATTCAAAATGGCGAATCCAATATGGCCTAAGAGATTTTTGAAATTTCTTGAATTCGCTTGAAACTTGCTACTGGGGGTTTTTGGGATCGCTGATTACAAACCTAAAGTCCGGTTTCCAAAATTCAAAATGGCGGATACAATATTGTGGACGCAAAATCAAAAATTGATCGGATTTTCTTTTAGGGATGCAAAAAATACAAAAGCGTTGAGCCAAGAAACAAGTATGCATTGAAGGTGAAGAAATATTCTTCCAGTGAAACTTTTGATGTAGTTACTTTCTTTAAAACCGACCATCTACGTGGAGCAAAAAGAAAAATACATTAATTACTTCTTAAGAAAGAAACGCATTCTTGATTTTCTTACTGTTTTTTAAAATTAATTATTAAAACACTTTTAACTGGGTAGATACATTTTTAATACTAAGTGTAAAAAATATGTGCATGGGGCAAATTTTCTCCTGTGTCCAACGTCAAAATTAAAAGTTGTTGGATCGGACTAATATTTGCCCAAACTGTAGTGCTACATGTAAGTACTTTAACCACTAAATATTATGCAATTTTATTTAAAACTGTAGAGGAGGAAGGGGGTTGAAGATTTGGGGAAAGAAAGAACATTGAGTTTTTCAAAAAATCATAGTCGCTAAATAACGAAGTGAAAAAAATTTTCACATATATATGTTTTCGAAAGTTTTTTTTCTGCTCTTTCACATAATGAAACAGTTTTTTTAAATCAAAATGTAACCCTTTTTCTTTTAATTTAAATTTTTTTTTGACTTCTTTTTCAAAATAGACCCTTTTTTCCTTTTTTTTTGTCTTAAAAGAAAGATAAAGTTGTGTACTTTAATCATACCAAAATAACAAAATGACGTTTCTTGTTCAATTGTTATTTTGTTTTTTGTTGTTTTCGAATTATTAATTAATTAATTAATAAAAATTTATAAAAATTGAAATATTTTACAAAAAAAATTAAGTTACGGCAACTCTAAATACACCACTTTAAAGCTTATCAAAATCCGCGTTCAACGAGCTCTTATATAAAGTATTTTAAATAATTTTATGATTTATAAATAATTATTTATAAAAAATTAATTAACATACCTATAAATATCATCCATAAAAATAAACAACAAAAAACGTCAGTTTGTTCTTTTGTTATGTTTAAAGTACACAACTTGAGCATTCTTTTAAGACAAAAAAAAAAGGAAAAAAAGGGTCCATTTTGAAAAAAAAGTCAAAACAAAATTTAAATTAAAAAAAAGGGTTAAATTTTAATTAAAAAAAAAACTGTTTTACCACGTGAAAGAGCAAAAAAACCTTTCTAAATCATATAGGTGGAAATTTTTTTCATTTCGTTATTTAGCGGATACGATTTTTTGAAAAAGTCAACGTTCTTATTTTACCCAAATCTTCAACCCCCTCCCACCTCTACAATTTTGAATAAAATTGCATAATATTTGGTGGTTATAGTACTTACCCATAGCAGTAAAGTTTGTGGAAATATTAGTCCGATCCAACAACTTTTAATTTTTACGTTGAACACTTGAGAAAATTTGCCCCGTATATTAATATATGAATTCATAATTAAATGTTTAATTTGATCACTGCATTGCTTTGAACGTTTCAAATTATTGTACATAAACGTATGCGCGAATTGCGTCACACTTAGAGCTGGCACGACGAACTTATAAAATAATTTATTTAAATCAAACTAAGAGTCGAATAATTATGAGACTTATTGCATTGTATTTGTAACATTTTTAAGTTTATTTAAAGAAAAAAAAATTAATTTGTTTATAAAAAATTGTTACTTTGTTATTATAAAAACACGAATGGCTTTTCTTGCTAAAATAATTGTAAAGTTGACAAGAAAATCAGTATTTTTTGTCTGTGCATAAATTTTGTATCTTCAATATTGTGCAAACTATAAACAATTAAAGAAAGGTCTAAATTTGAAAAATCAAAATTTTGAAAATTCGTAACTCAAAAACTTGGCCTTCGAAATTCAAATAAAAAATTACGTATACAATATTTTTCACCTCAGAATTTAAAAATATACATTAACTTTATTTTTTTTATAGGTAAACCTCAGTTGGAAATACCAATATGTGCATTATCTATTTCATTTATTAATTGAAGTAATTTAAAGTTAAACTCTATTCAATTTTAGCAATTATACAAAATAACATTTCTAATTTTTGCATTTGTACAAAATAACGTGAGAAAGCATCATTTAGACATAAAGCCTAATTTGAAAATTTTTATTTTGGAGTCGGTATCATTTTGACTTTGGCTCGTATGCAAACATTATACTTGAGAAATCACCTGCTTTACGTACTTGTATCACAAATAACTTTTTTTAGTCAACATGTTTGTCTTTTAATTTGATTAAAAACTTATCAGAGTATTTTGAAGATCTCTCAAATATCAACTCCTGATTGAACACTATCTTTGGCTTATAAACTGAAGTTTTTCTGGACTTTATGTCCTGCTATTAAAAACAATATATTAGGGTAAACTGTAATGCTAGAGGTAAATAAACAAGGAGTGTGATTGATTTTCGCACTTTAACTAGTAAAATTTTGCTGAATCTTTTAATCTCTAAATTAAAAGCTTCAGAACTTACACAATTCTAAACCAAAAATATAAGTATAATAGGTTATTTTAAAGATAAAATATGCACTTTAAGAATCTTTAAACCGAATTATTAAATATTGATAAGGTAAAAAATTATTTTGAAAACGCCAAAAGTTATAAAAATTCCATATATTTTACATGGGAAAAATAGGCGCTTACAGGAGAAAATTAATCAAAATTAAAATCAATTTCTGTATCGAAATTTTTTATAATTTTGGCAAAAGATTTGATATAGAGGAGGGCGCAAAAATTATCTTCAACTTGGTAAATAACAGCCACCTGACCATACATATACAGTGCCGCTCAAAAGGATTTGCCCACCCTACGGCATGCAAGGGCTTTACAAAAAGTTTTGTATCTTCATTAATAATAAAGATAAATCCATCCTTAAATATTTATTTTAAAGTTTAGGTATTTGACTTGAAATGACACCTGAACAAAATTAAAAAACAAAATTTTTTTATTGTTTAATTGCTTAAATTAAAAAAAAAAAATTTCACTTTTTTTAAAAAATTTCAAATTGATACAATTTTTGAAGAAATCATCACATTTTAATTCTACAAATGTTATTTTAAAGCATTTTTTGTCGCCTTTAAAACGATTTTTTAAAAACTGCTCTACGATAATTTTTAAGGACGATATGATCATTTGTGTATAAAAATAGCCTCTTTTTTCAATTGTTGGTAACTTGAGAACAACTGACTTTTGGAAAAAATTGTTAAGGAAAAAAATGTGCCTTTTTGTGCGTAGAATTAGAAAAAAAATAATTGATCATTAAAAAAAAAAATATTCTATTTTTCCTACTGTATAATATATTTTATGACGGAAAAAATATACATGCCAATACATATCGATAAAAAATTTTTTTTTTAATGTTCAAATATTTTTTTCCTAATTCTACGCACAAAAAGGCACATTTTTTTCCTTAACAATTTTTTCCAAAAGTCAGTTCTCAAGTTACCAACAATTGAAAAAGAGGCTATTTTTATACACAAATGATCATATCGTCCTTAAAAATTATTGAAGAGCAATTTTTAAAAAATCATTTTAAAGGTGTCAAAAAATGCTTTCAAATAACATTTGTAGAATTAAAATGTGATAATTTCTTTAAAAATTGTATCAATTTGAAATTTTTTAAAAAAAGTGAAATTTTTTTTTTTAATTTAAGCAATTAAACAATAAAAAATTTTGTTTTTTAATTTTGTTCAGGTGTCATTTCAAGTCAAATACTTAAACTTTAAAATAAATATTTGATGAAGGATTTATCTTTATTATTAATGAAGATACAAAACTTTTTGTGAAGCCCTTGCATGCCGTAGGGTGGGCAAATCCTTTTGAGCGGCACTGTACTATCTTCGATATTAACTCTCATTTCATTAATTTGAGCTGTATTGATTCCTTTATTTAGCTGTTGCAGCAGCAAAAGGATCGGCCTTATCCTTTTGGGACAGAAAGACCTAGTACCAGAGACATCTGCCGAAGAAAGCACGAAAAACGCCTATATTAACGGTTTACCAAGCCTTGAGGCAATAGGTAGGTCTGATTTTACACATCTTAAATAAGACGGCTATCGCCTTAACCCATTAACCCATTAACCATTAACGGTTTTAATAATATTAAAACAAAAAAAAAACAAAAAAAAAATAAAATAAAAAACGAAAAAAACAAAAAGAAATAAAATAAAAAACGAAAAAAACAAAAAAAAATAAAATAAAAAACGAACAAAAAAAAAAGACTCTTTATTGTCCACCTCCTCGCGGTAAGAGTCGGGCAACGGCGAATTATTCGACGGCAAACGGACCAAAAAATTCTTATTCATTGTATAATACTTATTGAAATTCAAACAATTTGACTCTGCTATTTTGTATTTTCAAGAATTGCCATCAGATTTGCAATTAGCGACCCAAAAAACCCCCGAATAGAGAGTTTCAAGTAAATCCAATAATTTTTTACAAAACTCGTCCGCCATATTGGATCCGCCATTTTGAATTTTTAAAAACTGACATCATATTCGTAATCAGCGACCCCAAAAAGCCCTGAGTGGAGAGTTTCAAGTGAATCCAAAATTTTTTTAAAAATTCGTCCGCCATATTGGATCCGCCATTTTGAATTTTTAAAAACTGACATCATATTCGTAATCAGCGACCCCAAAAACCCCTGAGTGGAGAGTTTCAAGTGAATCCAAAATTTTTTTAAAAACTCGTCCGCCATATTGGATCCCCCATTTTGAATTTTTAAAAACTGACATCATATTCGTAATCAGCGACCCCAAAAACCCCTGAGTGGAGAGTTTCAAGTGAATCCAAAATTTTTTTAAAAATTCGTCCGCCATATTGGATCTGCCATTTTGAATTTTTAAAAACTGACATCATATTCGTAATCAGCGACCCCAAAAACCCCTGAGTGGAGAGTTTCAAGTGAATCCAAAATTTTTTTAAAAATTCGTCCGCCATATTGGATCAGCCATTTTGAATTTTTAAAAACTGACATCATATTCGTAATCAGCGACCCCAAAAACCCCCGTATAAAGAGTTTTAGGCGATTTCAGTCACATGAAAAAGTTGGAGCACCCTGTTTCATATCTGAGCCATTTTTTTAGTTTTAGCCGCCATATTGGCGTCCGCCATTTTGAAAAAAAAATTTTTTTGCTTCAGGGTCTTATAGCTGGGGGTCCATGGACGCGATATTTTGAGCTTTTGAGAGCATCTACTTGCTTTTTTCCGGTGAAAATATGTCTAAAATGAAAATTTTTTCTCAAAAAATCGTGTTTTTTTGCAAAAAATTGTTTATAACTTTTTAACGATTTGTTATAAACAAATTTTAACTTCAGAATCTAAAAGAGGAGTAAATTTTACATTAAAAATGATAAGTGCTAATTTTTTTGTAGGCATTTTTTTTAAAAGGGAGGTCCTCAAAGTCAACAGAAATTTTTCGTCCGTCTGGGCGTTAATGGGTTAAGTACATTGAGCAAGGATGCAGAACTGAAGATAATTTCGATAAAAACTAAACAGGACGTGGATACAGGGAAGAAGAAATTGAGGTCCAGCGTTTCTTCATGAAGGTGGTAAGTTATGTGTTTGAACTTTAAAATAATGCCATTTGATTAAAAATTTTTAATTTCACATAAATAAGAATAACCTTTTTACTGAAACCTTTTTATTTTTTTTGTTAAGTAAAATCATCTGAAAAGTAGCAATTTTTTTTTAAAATCAGGGGCATGTTAGAATTTGTTCAGAATAAAAAAGATTCATTTTGTAACGGAAAACAAAATTCTTTTCTGCTTGAACATATTTCAATATTACTTTACATATGAATTATTTGATGTGGTAGGTTAATAATGTAGTACAACCATCCAGAAAGGGAAAAACAAGCCTGAGAGTCAACTACGTTATGAGCTAACTTTTGACTTTTAAAGCAGGCAAACTAATCTCAATGACGGGAATATCAAATAAAAAATTAATATTCTCAGTGAAGCGTTTCTATGCATTAGTAATTCGTAAGTAATGTTTAATACATTATTCGTAAAACTAAAAATGTATTAATGAAAGAATTAAGTTTTATTATGAGCATGTGATGGAATATGGCGTCATTATAGTCACATAAATTTTCCCTCGTTGTCACTTTTAAAATAATGAAGTTATTCTTTTGAAAATTAGTAAACTGCCGTCTCCTCTTCATTAGTTTCAAAACCTTTTCCTGCAGCACATTATATTATTTTTATGGAAAAACAAACTTTCTATTGAATGCATACCCGAGTCGAAATTTTGAAGCTACTTTGAAGCTCATGAGGAACTTTAGCTTCTACTTAACGACTTCTTAATTTTTAGCCTCTTCCTTACTTCTAATAATAATATTTCCTTCTACTTTACGTCTATACACATGTTTCATTTTTCCAATCATTAAAATTAGCAGCTCTTTTAAAGCTCCACATTCCTAGTTATAAAGAAATGAAAATTTTTATTCTACTTTAAACCTGCAAGTGAAACTCAGTCATTTTTTCCATTGAAATATACTTTTTTATTTAACATATAAGAAAAACGGGAGTTAAACTAACTTTTTCTTCAATTATTATTGTTCCTCTGATTAGCCCTTAAGAGGAAAAAATTTTAATCTATAACCAAAACCCAATAATTTGTAAAATTAGGGAAAATGTGTATCTTTCTAGATGCACTTGTAAAAAAATAACAATTATTAACAATAATTTGTTTAAACAATTTTGAGTGGTGATTGTTGTTAATTATGATGAATATATCTTATTTTTTCAATATAAAAAATAAACAAATTAAAAAACTACTACTTGCTAGGTGTTTTTAAATGTTATAAATTAACAATAATAAATTGTTTTAAAATATAAAAATAATAATTTATGGTCAATAATTTTTATTTTTCTAACCAGAGCCCAGTAATTTATTTGTAAAATTAGGAAAAATTTGTATCTTCCTAGGTGTATTTGTAAAGAATTAGTAATTACTAGCAATAATTTGTTTAAAAAATTAAAATTGATGAAAATAAAATTAAAAAAATGTATATAAAAAGTCCAGAAAAGAAAATTAAAAATCCTTCAGAAAAAAAAAGTTTGGGCAAATTAAACTAAAAACATTTTTATAATATTACACTGAAAGCAAGTCCAACAATAAATTTAGAAAAATAAAGAAAATCTAAAAATTCTATAAAAGAATAAGTACTAAGTTTGCAAGAAACCTCGCAAAAACTATCCAAGATTTAAAAACAAATTGATTAGGTGCATTAATAAAAAAATAAGCGTATTTATTTTTAAAAATATGAAAAAACTTATGAAACTCAACGAAATAATAATAAATAATAATTATTATTTATTATTTATAATTTATTTATCAATAAAATAAAATGACAAATACAACAACAAAAAATATCATTAGTAAAAGGAGAAAAAATCTTTAAATTTTATAAAAATAAGAAATTATAAGATAAAATTTAAACAGTTTCGAAAAAGAAACTGAATTAGAAACTAAAGAAGAATTACAAATATTGTAAGACTTAAAAAAAGGATTATTGTGAATATGAAAAATAATTAATATTATTTAATTATTTTGCATTATCTAATGTGTCTTTAAATTTGAATTAATTGACATTTAACAGTTTGAAAAAATTGGAATATGAGTTTATTGACGTTTGGAATTTATTTAAATTATAATGACCTAAAGATATAAAGATTTAATATTATTTTTTGCTATCTTCATACCAAAAATTTGTAAATCGTAGGTATTTTGATTATCTATATTAGCCCAATTATTTAAATTTTATAAAGATTAAAATATTAAAATTGAAATTTTAAAGATTCATCCACAAATTTGTGGTTTTTTTATGGTTTGTGATTTTTTACATGCAGTATTAGACATCCGGAGAATTGTAAAGTTTTTTTTTTATTTAAATCATGATTTTAATGCAAATGCTTCAATGATTTAAATCAATATCAGCCTGTAACTTGACAATAATAAATTGTTTAAACAAATGAAAAATACATAAAAATCTCCGTAAACATTCAGAAATTGGCGATATGTAACAATTTTGTTGAAAAGTCCTAAAAAAACTATTCGTAATTTGTATCATAAGGACACTGAGAAAATTAAATATTAAGTTCATAAGCGTCGGTAGCGTAGGGGTTAGTGCGTTAGATTATAAGTGTGTAGGTCGTTATGTCGTGGGTTCGAATCCCCACTTGCGTTATAATAATTTATTTAGTAAGTTTAGACTGTTTCCAGCTTGTGTGTATTAAGTGTGACGAATTCTAAAAGCGCATGAATTTTGAATATTTATTTTATATTTTTTTTTATAATTTCATTCATATTAATTTCAGTTTTATTCGCAAAAACAGATTCTTTCTTTGTTTAGACTTTAGAAGATCAATAAAAAGGGGGTCTTGAGCGTTAAAAGAGGCCTTAATATAGTTGAATATTAGCTTCTACTTTAACGCTCTCATCGCGAAAACAGGAAATTTCTTCCAATAATAGCACCAAAGTAGAAGCTAAATTGTATTGAATTTGCTTCTACTTTAAACCTCTATTTCCTAAAAATTTTGGACTATGTAGCGTTAAAGTAGCCACAAAATTTCGACTCGGGTACGCTAAATATTAGTTCTCTATAATGTTCTTAATTTTTAATAGATATAATGAATACTACGAAGCCGAAAACCACAAATGATAATCTTTACATGGGAGATTCATGATTCATCCCCAACTTATTCCCGTGCACCTGCTCGGCGAGGAAAACTCATTCGGGGCCTTCTCCCACTCTTGGGCCCTGCCTACCCCTCCGTCCAAATAACCCGTTTAAATTTACTACTGCCAAATACCCCATCCTTTCTATGTACAGTCAAATTTTGCTGCAGTCATAGAATGTGACGGTATATAAAAAATGTGGAGTATGTTTTTATTAATGATTATTACTATCAGTGCTTTTTTTAGTAGAACTATAGTTGCTGCTAATCCTAATAAGCTAAATAGAGCGACTATTCGTACAGAAAATTACCACATTATTTCTTTTTGTAAAAATCGCTGTTATCCCAGTATCTTTTGGTGAAAAGAACAATTGTAGGTATCACAAGAATCCCCCGGTACCTCTTGAAAAAAATTTAAAATTTGTTTTTACAGGCGAATTTGAAGCATTAACCGGTGAAAAGCCTGGTATGAATGTTTTGCACGAATCACTGTAACTACACCGTTGAAAATATTGTGTAATGTGACTTGGAAAGTTAAAATGGACCTTACGTCAAAAAATCGATTTTTTTGACGCAAGGTCCCTTTTAACTTTCCAAGTCACATTTGTGTAATAATCGGTTCTTATTAAATTTGTTGTGTCAAAATTTAACATTTTTCGTGTGTGGATTTAATACTTCCTTTAAATGTCATTCGATTCTTGAGCATAACCTCTAATTTTTTAGTAATAACACTGTAATTTACACTTAATTTTTTGTGGTAAAACGTAAATTTCATATTGAAAATTCATTTTAATAAGCAAAAGGTAGAGTTCAATACTAATTGAATAAAATGTACTCCTTAACTCAACACGATTATAATTTACTTCTGCCAAGCAAACGATAAACATAACAACATAAATCCCTGTGTTAAAAATTAACACAAAAGATTGGACCGTTTGGGACATGTAATTTATGTTAAATAAAACATAAACATTTTTAACTGTGTAGCTGCAATTATTACAGTAGAAGAAGTCGGTCGGAGGGATAGGCAGGGCCAAAGAGTGGGAGAAGGCCCCGAATGAGTTTTCCTCGCCGAGCAGGTAGACGGGAATAAGTTCGGGATGAAAAGTGAACTGTCCCTTTACATCTATGTGAAGAAATGGTTTGAGCTATGTACTAATCGGCCGAAGGGTTCAGAGTAAGTAACATAAAACATGTTCTAAATTGAGTCTTAACATTAACTTAATTTATTCTGCGTCATTCTCATTATCTACAACTTTTTTTAATTTAGAGAAAACCCTGGTAATAAGCCTCGATCAGAAGCTGCAAATGTTGTCAATTTAGAAGTTACAAACTCTGAATCAGAAAAGGAGGACGATTAATAAGTCATAAGGACCCTTAAAAAGAGAGAATAACACGTTGTGGTTGTGTGAAGGTGGATCTAACTATAACTCTAAAGGTCGTTATAGGTCAGCCAAGTTCTAAACTTGGCTACATGTGTGTGAGTATAGAAGTTTTATTTACTAGTTGCTATTACTAGCAGAGCAGTCGATGTACAATGAAAAAACTGAGAAATTACGAGGATTTAAAAAAGTAATTACATACCGAAATTTGTTTACTACTCTAATATTCAGAAAAAATCTATAACAACATAAAAAAAATGTTGATTTAATAAATCGACACATTTGGACTGAAATACTTTTCATTTTTTATTTAAAAAATGTCCTACGTTTCGAGAACGAACAGTTCTCCTCTTCAGGGACTAATGTTAATAAAACCCATAATTTGTCACAATCCCATGTCAGGAATCAAATTAAAACTGTTTTTGAATCTAAAGATTTTCCAGATGCTTCTTCATGACACAAGCCTACAAAAATTTGTTCATGTCTGTTACAAAAACAATGGGAGATGATTCTTGTAGATTTTTTGACTCAGAATCAGAATCTGATCTGAAAAAAGGCTCATCATGTCAGGAGTTTTTGTAATATCATCTTAAGTGGATAAGAAACAATCATTTTGGCATATTTTGTAAAATTTTTTGTGGCTTACAAAAATAGTTGTTTTTATTTTCCTAAATAGTATCGTATAGTAGTACTCTTAACCTTTAAAACTTATTTTTGGAAACTATTTTACGATTTTTTAAACAAATATACAGATTTGGATTTTTTCATGTAGTCAAATATTCATATGAAACATTTACTTGTAGTGTCCGAAGTTCCAAATTCGTCTGCTTAAAAAAAAATTAAAAATTGGAAATATATTGTCCTACCGAATGCTAATATAAACCAAATTTTTTTTTTATTTTTTCGAAAAATTGGTGGGGATGGAGGGGGTTCAATTTTATCAAATTTGCTTGACAACGGCTTCTTTCTCAATTTTTTCTGTCCTTACCTGTAATGGATATATGTTGTTGCAATCATAAATGTTTTTAATGATTTTTTAATGCTCTTTGCATTAGTAAATTTTATTTTTTAATATTTTGAAAATTTGACTCTAATTTTTTATAATATTTAATTTTCTATTTTCACGAAATTGATCCGTTTAATTTTAAAATAAAGTCTTGCAATAGAAAGATGAGCTATTTTCCTATAAATGTACCAAATTTCAGAATGCCGTTTTTTGTTTGTTTTCTAGATATTAGATGTCACAGAATGCGTTATGGCACAGCGCGATCACAAAATGGTCGTGCTTGGGAGTTCACGGGGTTCGCGAAAATGCAGAAAGGTTGCACTGAGCCGTAACGTATTCTTTGACTTCTAATATCTCAAAATGACAAAAATACCGAATTCTCAAATTTGGCATACTTATAGGGGAAAAAATTAGCTTTTAATTGCAATACTTTATTTTTAAATTAAATGGACCGACTTTGTAAAAATATCCTATATAAGAAATTACTTAGCTGTTTTCTGTAGACGCTGTGCAAGCGAGAGAGACAAATGCATTAGGTAGGTTAAAGATTGAGAGAGACTCTAGACATTTCTGTAGGCGCTACGTCTACAGGAAAAGAGACATATGCATTAGGTAGCTTAAAGATTGAGAGAGACACTAGACATTTCTGTAGACGCTCAAAGGCGTAGGTTCAGGGGGTATAGAAAAATCAACCAGAATAGACCAATCAGATAATTGCTCATCTTGGAAAGCAAGTTCTGATTGGTTTGTTCTATTTCCTTTATCCCCGAAATTGAGAGAGACAAAATGCAGATTGTTATTGTGGCGCCTATGTGCAAACCTCTGCATGTGTGATGTGTATATCGTTTTGAGTAATTAGATGCACCAACGCATATACATATATGCACATATGCACATATGCATAAGTGATTGTCATGTCTGAAGTTTATTTTTGAGTAAAATTATAAGTTAAGTGTTAATCTTATAAAATGAAGTAGGTTTGTTTACATGTCAAACATAACCTTCTAGGTTGTTTACTTTGTAAATGTAGGGGAGAGGGCCCCAAGATGGACAGGGCCCCAAGATGGACATTACATATAAAATTTTCGTTCAAGGTGACAGCGCCTTGTGTTGTTTGTTCCACACATACCTCCTGATTTTTCGTCTAAAAAAGTTTCGTTGCAGTTTTTCCTTAAGTTGTTAACGTTATTTAAATTTGTGATTGAGAATAAGTATTGAAGATAAGAACTAATAAAAATGTTAAAAATGTATTTAATTTTTTAAAAATTATTCTTTCATTCTTCAAAATAGTTATAAAATATAACAAATTTTGTTCTGTAAGTTTTTAATCTTTCATACTTTAATAAACAATTTTCTGGGGGTACTGGAGGGGAGGTGAAATTTATATAACATACTCTCAGAAAATCTTCCATTTAATTATTGTGTATAAAATCCCTTTAGAAATTTACTTGTTTACTTAGAATAAAGTGTTCCAAAGTTTTCTAAGAATTCACAAAATAGTACATGGTAATCCTATATAAGAAATTACTTAGCTGTTTTCTGTAGACGCTGTGCAAGCGAGAGAGACAAATGCATTAGGTAGGTTAAAGATTGAGAGAGACACTAGACATTTCTGTAGGCGCTACGTCTACAAGAAAAGAGACAAATGCATTAGGTAGCTTAAAGATTGAGAGAGACACTAGACATTTCTGTAGACGCTCAAAGGCGTAGGTTCAGTTTTTTTTTTTTTTTTTAAGTCTTGAAAAATAAAGTTTCATTGTTTTCCATGTGTAAAATGTTGTATGTGCAATTTACTCTTAAAAATTGTTTGTTTTACACAATGTATATGACTTTTTTGTTAATGTGTTTTTCTATGTTCTTTCGTTTGGACATAGTTTAACTGTCATTTATCGTCCAAATTTTAACAACTGCGCAATTCTTGAGTTAAGAGAAAACTACTGCGCATGCGTAACTACCTAAGGATGCCATTGCGCAGGTGCATAGTTTATAAAAAGCTGTGCGGATATGTTTTTATCGTTGAATATTATCGATTTGCTTTTTATTATGTTTCTTAAAATATATATTTCTGCAATTTTAAAATAATTGCTTTTTAAATTGTAAACTATATGTTGTAATTATTTTTTTAGTTACATGGATTTGCATACAATTAACTTCATATAAGTAGCAGTATTTTGTTTGTTAAAAAAATTGGGATTACCCAATATTCTTTTGTTGGTGATTTTGGCAACTTATTCTAAAATATTATCACCAGAAGTTGTTGAACGTTACATTTCAGCTGAGATACCTGACTAGAATGTAAATCTCACATTGCATGAAATTATAATGGCAAATAATATTTATGGTCCTTGTGGAGATTGGTGTTTAGTTGATGGAAGATGTTCTAAAAATTTTCCTAAAATTTTACAAGAAGAAAATACCGTAGAAGATAATTGTTATGTCTCATATCTTCTAAGAGATGCAGGTAAAACTTATATGAAGCCAAATGGTTATGTTGTTGACAATCGCTATGGTGTACCTTATTTTCTTAATTGTCAAAAAATTTAATTGTCAAATAAATGGTGAAGTAATATCAAGTATTAAGTCGGTGAAATATTTATATAAATAAATATTTAAAAGGGTCATGATTCCGCATCAATTATCATTACCAATAGTAATGGAGAATCTACTATTAATCATAATGAAATAAATCATTATGAAGAAAATGGATACGTAGGTCCAGTTGAAGCTGCATGGAGAGTTTTAAGTAAACATTTATCCAAAAAAAGTCATAGCATATGTCGTTCACCGCTGCATTTACCGAATGAACCAAATGTTTTTATTCAACAAAAACAAGGAAGTCAAGAAATATCATTTGATTTTAACAAAAATACACAGTTATCTGATTATTTTAATTTAAATAAACGTAATGCTAATGCTTATAAATTTTTTTATACTGAAATTCCAGAATATTACAGATGGGATAAAAAGGAATGTGAGTGGATCGAGAGAACTAATAAAGAAAAAGTGATAGGAACAATGTATTCTGTTAATACAAGTGATATAGAATTGTTTCATCTTAGATTGTTACTCTTTACAGTAAAAAGTGCAATTTCATATGAATCATTAAGAACTGTTGATGGAGTAATTCATCAGAGTTTTACGTTTGCTTGTTTAGTATTAGGACTTATTGAAAATGATCAGGAATGGAAAGAAACATTAGAGGAAGCTTCTTTGTGGATGATGCCTTATTCACTTTGTGAATTATTTGTAAGAATTTTAATTCACTGTCGTCCAATAAATGCAGGTGAACTTAGGAAACAGTTTAAACAGAAGATTATGTCAGAGATTTTGATAATGTAATAGCTGAAAATAAGGCATATATTAATATAAGAGAATTATTGTCTGAAGAAGGATATCACCTTCATGATTTTCCTATATTAACCGATGTTGAAGATGAATGTGAGAATTTTGAAATTGATTTTTCTGTGAATTTTGACGAAAAAAGAGTCTAAGGCAAAGAAAGATAGAAAGATTGTTGTTGATTCTGTATTAAATGCAGTAAATAATTGTGGCAAAAAAACTTGTTGTAACTTATATGTGGATGGTTCTGGAGGATCTAGCAAGACATTTATGTACATAACTTTGAGGCATTTACTAAGAAGTGAAGGTAAAAATGTTTGTAATGTGACTTTTACAGGAATAGCTGCTACTTTACTTTCTATGGATATAACTGTTCACAAAGTATTGGGATTACCTGTGCCGTTATATAGTGATTCATCATCCAGTATTAAACTACAGTCTAAAGAAGGTTTGGTTTTAAAAATTGTAACGTCTTTATTTGGGATGAAGCTCCAATGGCACCAAGGTATGCTTTAGAAATAATGGATAGAACATTGAGAGACATCATGCAAATCTATACTCCTTTTGGTGGTAAAATAATCATTTTAGGAGGTGATTTTAGACAAGTTTTACCAATAAAAGAAAGAGGTACAAAATATTAAATTATGAACTTGTTTATTAAAAAGAGTAAATTGTGAAAGAAATTTTTAATATTTACATTATCTGAAAACATGCGAGCTTTTCCAGAAGAAACAGAGTTTATAGATTTTCTGTTAGAAATAGGAAATGGTACAAATAATGATGTTAAAGATTGTGTTCATTTACTACAAAGAATTATTGAAAAAGGAAATGTTGATATTGCAAGAAATACGGATAAACACTTGATTAAAGAGAAAAAATTTCAAGAATTGTCATTTTATGCTATTTTGTCACTTAGAAATATTAATGTTAATAACACTAACAAACAAAATGTATTGTTATTAGATAACGATAAAGAAAAAGTATATGAAAGTATTAAATGTATAGATAATTCTGATACATCGTATATTATTATATTGTGAGAATTTTTATCCTTTTACATTCAAGAGAAGACAAATTCCAATCAAACTAGCCTTCGCTATTACTATTAATAAATATTAAGGACAGACATTTCATAAAATTGCAATTGATTTAAGAAAATATGTAATTAATCAGGGTCAATTGTATGTATCATTGTCAAGGGTTCGCTCTTTTCATTCAGTTAAACTATATCTAGGTAATCAAAGAAGTGAAAAATATATTAAGAATTATGTTTATAAAGAAATTTTTTAATAGGTTTAATAAAATTATAAAATATATTGTTATATTGTCATGAAATTTAAATATAAGTTTCTATATTACAGTTAACATTACTTTTTGTATAGCTCATTTAGAATGTAATCTCGACTTTAATTAATGATTAAAATTTAATACATTTAAAATTTCAAATTTCAAAAAAAGAAAATAATTTAAAATTACATTTTTAATTATAATTATAAATAATTAAAGACATTCCTGTTTCTAAACAACTTAATTAAAAATAGTCATAGGGTAATTACCAAGTCATTACCAAGTCATTACCAAGTTTATTTAGAAAGCAAAAGGACAAGTACTTTTTTATTTGTTAAAAAAAATACTCCAATATTTTTGTCGCGTGTTATTGCAAGGTAAATATATGTAATAAAACAAGATTCCAAAACTTATTTTAATTTATCGCGCACCTTACTTTTTGTGGATGTTCGACGAGAGATGGTTCACTGCTCTATAAATATATGACTAAGTAAAACATAACTTTTTTTAATGAATGTACAATTTTTTAATTTATGAATAAGTAAAATTTTCATTTAGCAATAAGTGATATTTTCACTTTCCTTAGATATATATATATGTTGTGTTTTTACTTTTTATATTTCGACTTAGTTCACAAACAGTTTTGGTATGTGCTTCACTGTACCAACGTTCAACGCAAGCTTGCAGGCATGTAATTGCAAGATAAAATCACACGGATACGTTAAAATTTGCGTCGCTGGTGTTTACGGTATTTCCCTCAGAAAGCACTTGGAGCTTAGGGGTGGTAAACCATATTTGGAAGAAAAACGTATTCTATTTTTTCTTTAAAATTAATTAATTAATCACATTTTAGTAAATTTTAGTACAAGGTAAACTAATTTTAACAAATTTGTAAATATATGTAGTGCATATTGAGTGGCCAAATTGATTTTAAGTCAAAGTGTTTACATAATCTAAATTTTAAAAATTTGATAAAATCGATTTAATTGTTTATGGAGTAAAATAAATTAATCCATAAAAGATAAAGAATAAGAGAAACCTATTTATGCAAAATAATTGTTTATTTTTACATGTTCTTTGTTTATTTATATTGTTTGAAAAAATTAAATTTTTTTCTATTCCGTCATTAAGTAAAACATTGCTGTCGATAGATGTTTATAGCCATAAAGTTTTAAAATTTTCTTTCATAATTAGTATAATCAAGGCATCATACATGTTTTTTTGCTTAATTCGCTCGGTCCTAGGAGACGAAAAACACATTTAGGGCTCAAAGAAGGTTAGTTCACACCCCTTTTTTGGTAAAAATATACACTAAGCTTACGAAATCTAAAATTTCTTCACAATGTTCGCCTTTCAACTAAACACGGTTTTTAAAACTGTCTTGTAGCTAAAGGTTATGTCAAATAGAGGTAGTCTAATTCCTGAGCTCCAATCGCTCTCTCAGCGAAATACCGTAAACAAAATATTTTCAAATATTTTATAAAATTACTTTTATTGGATCGCATGTATTATCTCCAAAACCTAATTGACTGAACTTATAATTGACCGAACTTATAATTGCCTGAAATTTAATTATCCGAATCCGTAATTCTCTTAATTTGCATTTGTCAGAATTTGTAATTATCAGAACTTGCATTTGTCCTAACTTTTAACTTCCCGAATTCGTATCTGTTATAAATTTAAAATTACTAAACTCGCATTTGCGATTTGCATTTCTTAAAATTTTCAACTTCTCGAAATCGTATTTTATTTATTTATTGAAGTTTCTAGGGCTAAAGTATTTGTTGGTACTTCTACACTCCAAACTTGTGGTTGCATTTGTCCGAACACTAAATTTGCATTTTTTCCAATCTTTCAAATCACCGAACTCGTATTTAGCAAAATATTAAACTACCCACATTTAGAACTGTAAGAACTTCTAAATCCCTGAATTTCCATTTGTCTGAACTTTAAAGTAACCAAACTTACATTTCTTAAAATTTAAAAACACCCGAATTTGCATTTGTCCAAACTTTGAAATCACTGAACTCGCGTTTGGTTGAATTTTAAAATCTCCGAATTTGCATTTGACTAAACTTTTAAATGACCGAACTTGCATTTATTCGAACTTTCAAATCACCAAACTTGCATTTGTCATATATTACATCGATCTATCTTCAATAACATTTTTTTCACTTTTTTTGTAAATGCTATTTTTTTTCTTCTGATATTTGCTTACAATTTATTTTTAACAATTGTCAAAAAAGAGGAAACTGTGGAAAATTAATATTTAGTCAACATTTAAGGAAGCTCAAGTTAAACAGACCTTTCTATTGATAGTTCAGGTAATTCTAAGGATTTTCGTGACAAAATATAAAATAGAATTCTGAACAATAGTCATATAATTATTACAACAAACAAATTTGCGCCACTTCTAAGAAGACAGAAGCCTTCTTAGGGTCACCTAGGCCCCCGAGGGCTATATACCGGGCAGAAAGGAAGGAAGAAGAGAGAAGGGACAAAAGAGGAAGGAAATAGGAGGGTTAACGAAAACACTGCGTTGCCCACGATTACAATATAGACATTGTAATCCCGGGAAGGGAGGGGTGTGGGGAAAATTACCGTTTAGAGGAGTCTGTGACATCCAAACGGAATTAGAAGACCCAAGTGTCCCTTTCGGGAAGGAGAAGTATTATGCAACCCTTGTTAGTGCTCAGCAACAAGTTGCTAAACGCTCCCACTGCCGTAGCAAGTGTGCTCACTCAGTACTAGGAATCGTGATAGGAGCGGTTTCGACGATCTGGACAGTGGCCCAATCTATTCTTTCAGATATGCTGCTTAAGTCGTTAGATCTCTACTCGGCCCAGTCTCTCATATTTCCGGGTCAACAACCAAGTTGTGGCTCCTTTACTTGGTTCACTTACTGACATGTACTGACAGAGGGGACGAGGCTCTGCGTTCCTGTGCGTTCCGTTACTACGTTCGATTCACCAACAACGAGGCGTCTCGCCTTCCATAAGAGCGACCTGCTCTATCACTACGACTTCGGGCACGACCAGTGGCCAGAGAATCGGGCTCCTCTAGAGAGTCATAGTATCCTGGTACTGATCGGTACCGCTCTTCCGGGGATATGGGTCACCAGCTCAAGCCACTGGACCTACACGTTTCAGTGGACGGACTGAACCAGAAACAGCCCCGTGCCGACCTACTCCTTTCAGTACCAAGTGATCAAGCACTGGCCCGCCCTCACCCTTAAGACTTTTCCGTAGTCCTAGGTGTGACACATACAGAACTCGTACCCTTCAGTCAGAAGAGACACAGAGAACCTGCACCTCAACGCCAGGATCTTTTATTACACGGGCCTGTACCTGCCACCGTCCATTAACCATATACCTATTGGCTTCTTCACGTTGACACCAGGCGGTATTTTGGGACGTTTGATTCTTGTTACTGACTGTTCGCACAGCGCCCTCTAGCAAGCCAGAAGACCCTTTGACAACAACGAAAAGGGCAGCGCCGATTGCATGATCAATGCTAAAGCTCACCCAGAGACGCGACAGTAGCTGAAGCTAATCTCTTATCGGATGGAACTATTGGCTTAGCTCAGGCACCGCGGGGTCGCCAATCCCGTAATCAAATTCACGATTTGTGAACCTGATTCCTTGCGGAAATATAATTATTACAACCCTATTCCCGTTACATCATACTCTATAAGCTGCCCTTTATTTATTCATATGTTAAAATGACACCATGACATGGCGCGCGTAGCGCGCAGTTTTTGTTCTAGTAAATATTAATAATAATAATCGCAAACTTCATTCTTTCATTCTTTCATTCTTTCATTCTTTTATTCTGTCATTCTTTCATTCTGTCCACACCTGCAGTTTGGCACAATAGATGTTTTTTGTTTTAAATAAATAACTTTTGAAAAATGCATTTTTATAATAATTATAAGATTTCTAATTTTATTTATTTAATTATAAATTCTCCTGAATGTAAATGTTAAATCAATTAACAAATTTATATTTTATTTTCAATAATGATAATGTATTACAATACAAACGTGTCTTATTTGAATTTTCTTTACCCATTTTAATAACGATTCAAAATACTTTAAACATAATATGAAAATTAATTAATATTTTATATTATAATTTGTAATAATATATGAATAATTTTTATAATAATATTTCATTTTTTTAATTACTTCTAAAAACACAATATAAATAAGAATAAAGAATGAAAAATCATGATGTGATTGGTAAAAACCGTGCACTGTTTTCAAATATTTTGTAAGACTTTTAAATGCCTTTTTTATAGTTTATTTTTTTTTTATCATTTTTTTAACGTTAAACTTTCTTCCCCATTTTAAAAAAAAATTCTTACCAAATTTAATTTCTCCAAATAAATATTGTATTTTTTATCTCAAAATGCTTATTTTTTATTGGTAAATGATTAAACTTATTTAATTTCTAATTTTATTATAGGTTCGAAATATTATAGGTTATATATAATATATAGGTCATATTATAAGTTTTAAGTTTAAAACACCTAAAATACGCATTGTTAGCATTTAAAAATATTTAAAGTTTATAATAACTGTAACATGAATTGATCAAATTCGAAAAATTAAATGTTTTAAATAATTCAAGTTTATTATTAATAAAATTTAAATAATTCATAGTTCATATTCTAACTAATGTTTAAAGCAATTTAAATTTATACTGATAATATCAATTTTAAAATTTTTAATTTAATTTAATTTGTAAAGGTAAAAGATTGGAATAATTGTTCCCACCATTAGGGATCAAAATAAAAATGAGTTATAAATCTTAAAACTTTCGTTATATTTCAATTTTGATTAATTCAAGACTGAAATAATTTCAATTTGAATCGATAGAAGTTGGGAATTTTTTAATTTGGAAAAATGAAAGATATTAATAGAAATTTTGAAGAAAGGTTTGTTATTAATGTTATTTCGTAAAGAAATGTTAATATAAAACTATAGATATTTTTTTTATTTAAATCAATAACTTTTGAGAAAAAATGTATTTTTAAATATAATTTCTAATGTTTTTTTTTTTTTTTGCGTAGGATGTGAAAACTTGCTCTCAGGTACCCTGTAGCCCGTACTACAGGATTATGCGGGGGTGGCGACTTGCCGACCCGCTAAAAACACACCCTTATTTAGGACCTTAAGACCACTCCCAGGTAGAGCCAGTTTACTGACGTATCGCCTTCAGGAGTGGTCTTATATCCCGCCTCTATCGCCTAAACGATATCATCCCTCGACCTACGGGAACTACCTTTCTTGGCGGCCATTGAGATCTTTAACCCCCATAACATGTTGGATGAAGGTCTCGATGTACCGCCAATTCTCTTTGGATCGAGTTATTAACAGGACCATGTTCTCCGGTGTAACTTCGCAGTTTACAACGGCGAACATGACCCGTCTGTCGTCGTTCCATCGTGTGCATGTAAAGAGTGTGTGCTCTGCGTCATCCTTTGGGGATTTGCAGTACGCACACTCTGAACTTTCTCGTCTTTTGAAGCGCTCTAGGTACGAGTTAAAACACCCGTGACCTGTGAGCGCTTGGGTGAGGTAGTACAAGACTACTTCATGTTTTCAATCTATCCAGGTGTCGAGTGTAGGTATGAGCCGATATGTCCATCTACCCCTCTCATCCCCGCTCCATCTTGCTTGCCATCTTTCGACGAGTCTGCTTCTCGCATCTCGGTGAACTTGGCCCTTGCTGGGTCTATTGACATCCGTGTAACGGGTGGACATCTTTGAAAAGGAGGAAAATTTCCTCCCTTTCTTGCGCCAAAAGATCTGTCGGAGGGACGCTGGCAAGGACCTGAGGAGCACTCGCAGATACTGTCCTGTAGGCAGAGATTATACGCTTGGTGATAATCCTTTGCGAGGACAGCATCTTCTCCATGATGGTCTTGCTTCTATCTGTTCGCAGGGAGGGAGCCCACACTGGTGCTGCATAAAGCAGCTTTGAGTGGAACACACTCGCCACCAATCTCCTTTTCTTTTCAAAAATCCATCGACGTTCGGCATTATACGGGCTAAGCTTATCGCACATTTTGCAGCTTTGTCGGAAGCCACAGCGATGTGATGCTTAAAATTCAGAAACTTGTCGAGTTGTACACCAAGATACTTTATATGCGTGCTCCACTTAAACTCGAATCCGTCTACTTCGATCCGGGGAAGTTCGTAACCACGTCTGTCTGTGACCATGAGCGCTTCAGTTTTGTCCAGGGCCATTTGAAGACCTCTGGCATCCAGCCAGCTCTTTGTTCGTCGCAGACATTCGTTCACCAAGATTCCGAGCTCTTCTGCAGTTTCGGCAGAGCATACGTTTAACGCGTAGTCCTCGAAGCCGATGATCACCGCACCTTCGGGTAGATCTATTCGCAAGAAGTCATCATAGGAGACGTTCCATACGAAAGGTCCTATCCTCGAACCTTGAGGGGCACCTCGTTGCATTTCTTCCTTCAAAGTGCAGGTGTCTCCCTCGTATATTACCCACCTGTCGCTAAGATAATTATTCATTATCCGCAACAGGTAGGGCGGTATTCCTTTGTTTCTCATCGACTTGATGAGATCTTTCCATTTAGCGGTATTAAACGCGTTGCGTATATCTATAGCTATTAAAGCGCAGAAGCTCTTCTCCTTCCCCGGACCCAATTTGTCCTTTCCTTCCTTGGCTAGGTCCACAGTCTTTTGTATGGTATCTACTGTGGACAGGCCTTTACGGAAACCAAATTGGTAGTCGGATAGACTATTCTCTCCTGTCAAGTGAAGCTGCATCCTCTGCAGAACCATGTCCTCTAGAAGTTTGCCCATCGTATCTAACAGGCATATTGGCCTGTAAGATAAGACATTATCTAGAGGTTTGTTACCTTTCCTAAGGAGGACCAGCCTCTGTCGTTTCCAGTCCCGGAAGAACTCTCCTCTTCTTAGGAAGTTGTTGAAGCAATCTAAGAGAATCTGGGGTGAAACAACGATCACTTGTTTAAGTATCTCGTTACTTATCCCATCGATTCCAGGCGCCTTGCCTGGCTTCAATCTTTTGCCGGCCTCGTGAATCTCTGCAAGAGTGAAGAGTTCCTCCTCACGGACTTGACAGTCACTCCAGTCCATCCTAGGCTATGGTTCTGATGGTGGAAACAAGGCCCTGATTATTTGACGCACCCAATAGGGATTGTTCAGGCCGGGGGTCTTTTGCTTCGTTACCAATTTCTTGGTGACTTGAATCTCCTTTCTAAGGATCCTCTTGGCCTCTGTATATGCGTCCTTTAGCACAGGATCTCCCTTAGAGCGGGTGTATATCCTTCTTGCTCTGACGCATGCTTTTCGCAAAGAGGCCAGCTCCTCTGACCACCAGTATACATTACGTCTTCTGAGAGTGGTACTTCTACGACGCGGCATTGACGCGTCACATGCGGTGATTATCATGTTCATCACCGGCCGCACGCGCACCTCCCCATCCAGATTGTTCGGTCTCGTCACCCATCCAAGTTCCTCAATGAGGCGGGATTCTTCAAGGGACCGACCGAACTTCTCGACGTCTAGCTTCTTAATGTTCCACCTAGGGCCTTTCTTACAGGAAGCATCCTGCTTGTTTGCTCTAGGTGTGTCTCCTCCTGAGACTGAAAACTTAATATACTGGTGGTCACATTCGGTATGATCCTCAGAGACGTGCTAGTCTTTAATGTGCTTGTTTAGGAGAGACGTTGTTATCGTAAGGTCAATAATAGATCCGATATTATGGTCTCTCCTAAACGTCCATTTATGGCCTTGGTTGACAACCATCAGATTGTTCCTGGAGACCATTTCTGCGATTAGGATTCCTCTATTGTCGAGCCATGTCTCGCCCCAGTCTGGCGACTTTGCATTAAAGTCGCCGGTGACGAGAACATCCAGCCTGGATTCTTGCAGGCTCGACTCGAGTTCATCTATCTCCGCTTCGAAGGTTGTCAGTGGGTCGTTGGGCGAGAAGTAGCAGCTATACATGCGTATACCTGAAATTTCTACCCACACGAACCCACTGCTTGTCTCCAGGAACTTGTCTACCCTCAAGTCGAGATTAAAGACCTGAATGGCTGCCCTACCCGATGAATCCTGGTACCAGGGAGCGATGTCGTTTCTTTTGTTCTGTTCACTAAGGAACAGAACATCGATCCTCTCCTTACTGGCTGTCACTAGCAACAGGCCTTGGGCCTTTTTCGCTGTATGCAGGTTAACTTGCAGAAACTTTAGGCTTTTGCCTGTTTCAATTTCTGCAGTTCCTCTTTATATACTGGGCAGGCATTACTACCGGCCCAGTGTCCGAGATCAGACTTATTCAAATCAGAGCACGTTAGACATTTTGGCTCTTTTACCGTACAAGCCTTGACAAGGTGACCCGCGTCTACGCATCTCCGACAGTTTTTAACCCTGTCGGGGCATTTGCATGCTGTCCATCGGGCGCCAACCCTAGATCGAGACTACTCCACACCAACTGTCTTCCACAGCTGACTAGGATGGTAAGCCCCCATTTGGAATCCAAATTAACGTCATCCGCACAGGTTAGCTAGTGCACAAGTTCGAAAAACGGCGGCTATCCGAATTAACGGGATCCCGTTCATTCCCCTGTGTCCAAACTCGTCAGACAACGGGAGTCGATGAGTTCTGGGAAGAGCCGAACAGCTCTTCCAGTGATGGCGTCCAAAGGACAAGCGACTGGCCGGTCCTAAGCCCCCTCACCACGACAAGGTGACACCACAAGGGGGATAATTTCTAATGTTACTTATTTATTTATTAATTCTCCAGAATTTGTAATAAATTTATATTTTATTTTTAACAATAGTGAATTAAAATACACAGTGCGCCTCAACCAGTCGCAGGTGGTCTGAAAATGTAACAACAAACGGATAATGTGGAATTGTCCTAAATGGCTCCCAGATTTCAAATTTTCAAGATTTGAAATCCTAGCTGCTCCACTTTTTAATATTTCCAAGTGTTAGTTCCATATTTACCATGAAAACGCCTAAGAGGCTATCAACTCATGAAAATATCGGAATAAGACGTGTCATTACGTATTATGACTGTAAATGTCGATAGACCCGACTTTGTTATAGGCGAAATACTTTTTAGCAATAGACACCCCAACCCCCCAACACCCAACCCATCACCACCAAGGATCACAGAATTGCTTATTAAAATGAAACGAAATTTTATCAACAATAATTGAAAATGTTATTGATACTCATCGTTGTAGGATCTTTGACTACCCTCTTCACCTTCATTAACCACCTTTTCGCTCTATCTAGCCCTCTATGGAGCCACCCCAAACCGACCCCAAATTATGACAGAATAGCTTATTAAAATGAAACGAAATTTTATCCACGAGAATTGAAAATGTTATTGATGTTCATCGTTGTAGGATCTTTGACCACCCCCTCACTCTTATTGACCACCTATCCCCTTTTGTGGCCCTCTATGTAGCCACCCCAACCCCCCATATGATGACAGAATTGCTTATTGAAATGTCACGAAATTTTATCCACGATAATTGAAAATGATATGGATACTCATCGTTAAAGGATCTTTGACTACCCCCCCCCCCCCTCCGCCCTCGTGGACCACCTATGATTCCCCTCTATAATTTATCTTTATTAAGATAATATTTTTTATAGATGTACTTATACTTCTGTAAAAAATACTATCTTAATCAACAGGAATTTAAAATAATTACAAATTTACTTTCTATATTAATTAGTATAAATTAAGACAGCTTTTCTGTCATGAAATAAGACTTTTAATAGAGAGGGAAAGGTGGTCAATGAAGGCGGGGGTGGGGGACTGTAAAAATACCTACAACAATGAGTATCAATAACATTTTCAAATATCGTGGATAACATTTTGATTTAATTCAATAAGCAATTCTGTCATCATTGGTGAGGGTCGGTGTGGTTACATAGAGGGCTACAAAGAAAAGGAAAAGGTGTTTAATGAGGGTGAAAGGGTTAGGAAAAAATCCTACAACAATGAGTATCAATAACATTTTCAATTATCGTGGATAAGATTTCGTTTCATTTCAATAAACAATCCTGTCTTATTTGAGGGGCGGAGGGTAGTGGCTACATAGAGGCCTACATAGAGATGGAAGAGTATCAATGAGGGTAGGGAGTTAGTCAAATATCCTACAATGATAAGCATCAATAACATTTTGAACTATCGAGGACAAATTCTGTCATCCTTGGTGGTGGGGGGATTAGAGGGGGGGTGTCCATTGATAAAGAGTATTTCGCCTTTACCAAAGTCGTGTTTAGCTACATTGACAGTTATAATACCTAATGACACGTCTTATTTCGATATTTTCTTGAATAGATAGCCTCTTACGTGTTTCCATGGTTAATCAGGAACTCTTACGTAAAAATATCAAAAATTGGAGCAGCTAGGATTTCAAATCTTAAAAATTTGGAATCTAGGAGCTATTTAGGACATTTCCACATTAGCCGTTTTTTGTTACATTTTCAGACCACCTGCGACTGGTTGAGGCACACTGTGAATATGAAGGCGTGTTTTACTCGAGGTTTTACTTCAATCTACTTTCCAGTTTTTAATAAAGATTTACAACACTTTAAACATAATATGTTAATTAATGAAAAAATATGTACAAATAATTCGAAATAATTTAATCTTTCCAATATATTCGACGATTTAATTATAATTTTATGAAATATAAAATAAATAAGAATAAAAATAAGGTATGAAATTAAATTGAAGAAAGCGAGCAGTTTTCCAATATTTTTTAAAGCTTTTAAATGCCGTCTTTATAATTTATTTCTATTTCTTGGTAGACTTATATTTGTTAAATTAAATATATTCAATTCGGTTAATTTAAAAATTCTTAAAAATTTTAAGCGTAGAAGTTTAAGTTGAATGATATTTAGATTTTTGGAAATTAAGATTTTAAATAGTTTCAAATAGTTCTTAGGAGAAGAAGTCTGCATCATTAAAAAAACTTAGAATCGTTAAATTCAAGTATTAATTGATTAAAGTTTGAATCAAATGTAAGTTTATATCTATTCGAAATTTCCAAATTTGCATAAGTTGAAATTAATAGTTTTTAAATTTGTATATAATTTCAGGTTCCATTGCTTCCAATTTTTAAAATATTTTAAGACTTCAATAGTGGAAATTGTGATCATAAAGTTTGAATTGATTTAAGTTTTGATACTATAATACACATTTTTTATCATTTTAAAATTTTAATGTTGGTTGAAGTTTGAAATTCCTAATTTAAATATGCATTGTTAAAATTAAGAAATATTTATAAGTTTATTATAATTTCAACATGAACTGCTTAAAACTTGAAACATTAAAAGTTTTAAATAATAATTGAAGTATATTACTATTCAAATTTAAAAACTTGGCAAAATAAAATATTTATGGATTGCTGGGGGAAGAATCTTCTGTCGTCGAGAGGACGGAGCGCTCAGACTTCAACTAACCAATCTTCAAGACGTCAACAAACTGCAATAGCAACTCTGGTCTAATATTGTATTTGATTACTACGTTCTTTACTTAACATTTACTATTTTTATTTTTCTTTCTTTAAATTTTCACTATAATCTGAATTTATTTTTTGAGACAAATATTATTTTATTGTTTGTTTATTTTGCAAATTTTATTATGAAGTTTAATACTTGTTATATATTACATAGCTTATACTCTCTTTGTTTATTAATTAAGATTTGTTTGTATTCTCTCAACCAGATGCATTTTAAGTTAGTTCTTCTGATTAAAAATGAACTAATAAGAAGTGAGCATTTTCTGCAGCCATTCTTCACATTGGAAGTTATTCTTGCTATGCTAAGAAATTCAATGAAATGGGAATTTAATAATATGATTGTGTTAAGTAAGTTGTTTTCCTTTTGCTACTAAATGGACAGCCTTTCTATCTGCCATGTAAATGCCCAATCACTTTTGGCTCATTTTATTGATTTTAATATTTTTTTTAACTCCTGTTTTTATCACGTTATTGCTGTCTCGGAAACCTGGTTAACTCCTTTTGACACGTCAGATACGGTTAAACTTGATAATTACATGCTTTTTCGCAGGGATAGAGAGGGGCGTAGAGGAGGTGGAGTCTGTTTTTATGTTCACATTAACCTAAAAGCTTCACTTTTAGCCGTCAGCTCTGAAGGATCCTTCCCCACAGCAGAATTCATTTTTTTAGAGGTCAAATCTCAACTTGATTCTGTGTTACTTGGAGTCGTTTATAAACCTCCAAATGCAAGCTTCGGAGATGACCTTAAATCCTGTCTTAGTACCTTTGTGCCTGTCTACAGTAATATTATAATTACTGGCGATTTCAACACAAATATAAATACCATAACTACTCGTACTAAATATTTAACCTCACTCTTTTTTTCTAACAGTTTATCTATAGTGCCTCATACATCGACTCACCACTCTAAAACTACTAGTACCCACATAGATTTATTTATTGTCGATGATTTGAATAAAGTATCCTCATTTTCCCAACATCCGGTTCCTTTCCTTTCAAATCACGATTTAATTAATGTAAACTTTGATTTATCTGGTATTCAATCTCCGAATAATTCTGGTGTCCTATCTAGGAATCTTAAAAAAATTAATGAACCCGAATTCATTCAATATTTATCAGAGTTAAACTGGGCGAGTCTATACGAGGATATCAACATAAACGGTAAAGTAAATAAACTTACTGAATTTTTAAAATCTGCCTTTGATAAATATGCTCCATTACATGTTTTTTATACCCGCAAAGCCTCGCCCCCTTGGATGACCAATGAAATTCGGGACCTTATAAAGGAAAGAAATCGTTTGTACCGAATTTTTAGATGATCAAGAAACACTTTAATTAACGTGCAATATCGTAAAATTCGTAATCTATGTCAAACGAAAATTAGAGATGCTCATCACAGTTATAATTATAAAACTATTCGAACTACCAGCAAATCGGAAAACCTGTGGAAAGTTTTGAGGAGGCTCAAACTTATTTCTAAGTTACCGATTATTTTTCCCGTTTTACTTCACATTTATAATTATTCACTACAGACTTCTACATTTCCGGATATATGGAAGAGTGCCACGATCAGACCAATTCCTAAGCTCCCCCGCCCTGCCTCAGTCACTGAATTCAGACCTATATCGATACTCTGTACATTATCTAAACCTATTGAGCGAATTGTTCACAACCAAATTTCGGAATATTTAAACTTTCACAGTTTAAACGACGCTAGGCAATCTGGATTTCGTAGTAAGCATAGCACGAGCACGGCATCATTGAAATTCACGTCTGATATTAAAATGGCAATGGATGAGAAGAAAATCACGTTAGCAGTTTTTTTTGATTTCTCCAAAGTTTTTGACCTTGTAGATCATAACTTGCTTCTCAAAAAACTAAAATCTCTTACCCTCTCAAAGACAGTTACTACTTGGTTTGAATCATATTTAGCTGACCGTAAGATAAGGGTAGTTAATTGTAAAGGGCAAGGCTCTGAGTGGGCCAAAGTAAGATGTGGAGTGCCTCAAGGATCCTCTTTGGCACCTTTACTGTTTAATATTTTCGTCTCTAACCTAGGGAAAAATCTGAAATATTGTGAATACCACAAATTTGCTGACGACTACAAACTTTACCTTTCTGGTTTGCTATCTGACCTGCTTGACCTTATTAACAGGATGCAGTCTGATATTAATCTTGTAGCAGAATGGGCCAGAGAAAATGGTTTACTCCTTAATGCATCAAAAACGAAAGCCATGATATTCGGACCTACCAGTACTCTATCACACCAGCTATTAAATATTTCTCCTGTTTTGCAAATTGGGGGATCCAATATAGAATTTAGTGAAGTTATTAAGGATTTGGGTATTATGATGGATAGGTCTCTTTCCTGGGAGGAGCATGTACTTGGAATTTGTCGCAAGACATACACAGTTCTTAGACAGCTGTACAAAAACAGGAGTTCCTTTAATACAGCAACTCGTATGCACTTGGTTAAGGGTTTAATCTTTCCTGCTTTTGATTACGGATGTATAGTGTATGACGACATCTCTGATACACTCAATTATAAGCTTGAAAAGGCCCTTAACGCGTGCATTAGGTTTATTTTTAATATTAACAGAAATGAGCACATTTCTCCTTATAGAACCAAAGCTGGGTTCCTGAACGTGGCAAAAAGAAGACAATTTTTCTTGGGTAACTTTCTCTATCAACTTCTTGAAAATGAAGTAGCTCAATATTTATTTCAATTATTTGAATTTAGAAATATTAACGTTGCAGATAAATGTACACTTCGTGAAAGACAAGCTCTTCTTAAAATACCTATGCACAGAACTTGTAAATTACAAAGATCCTTTGCTATTAGAGGAGCTAGATTGTGGAACAAAATACCTGTGAAAATTAGAAATGTTAATTCTTATAAAACTTTTAAAATTCATTTGTACAAATTTCTCTTCGCAATTGATAACACTGTTTTTGAGATTACTTATTGGTAGATTATGCAAGAATACTTATATTGTTTTAGGCTATGTTCTTCATTGATAAGTATAGGCTCATAGATGTATGCACTTGCTTTCTTATTATTATATTAATCACATTTGTCTCTCTTATTTTTTTGTTTTTTGTTTTTTTTTATCTCAATTATAAGGATACTTATATCGATGGTCATCTAAATGATTTGTAACTACCTATGTAAACTTTGTTTCATTTAAGGGCTTATTAGCCCTAGAAACATACTTTATGAATAAATAAATAAATAAATAAATAAATAAATAATTCATATTTCCTACATATCCCATTTTAAGAAACTTTTTGCGCCTCAGATACAATAAAAAATACCAAAATATCTTATAAAACACTTTCGAAACACTTGTTTTTAGAGTGTATTAATTAAAATTTTTTAAACAATTTGAATTTCTATTAATAAAATCAAGTTTAAAATTTGTAATTTAATTTAATTTGTAAAAGTTAAAGATTGAAATAAAATAAAATTCGACGCCCCCCGTTGATAACATGTTTATTAAAAAGCCAATGACCATAAGTTTTATCATACAATCAGTGTTTAATTATTTTTTAAATCAAAATAAAATTATTAAATAGAACTCTAAATTTCTTATTTAGAACATAATTTTAGAAATATTATAAATTGTACAATTAGTAGCTATTATGATAATTTTGCTTTCTCATAGAGGAAGCGTTGTGATCTTTAAGATTTTCGATTTTCAAAAAATAGTGTAAATCGATTCAGTTTCATCTGAAAAGTTCAAATTTTCATTCCTGAGAAAATGTCCGGATGTGTGTGTGTGTGTGTATGAGTGTGTGTATGTGGTAAATTTTTTGTCGCCAGGATATCTCGAGAACGCTTCAACGGATTTTAATAAAATTTGGATGACATATGAAGCTCACACATATCTAAATTTTGACACAGGGATTTTTGAAAATACCCTATTAAAATTTTTTTGATCACCTTTTTTCATCAAAAAATATCGTTTTTGGAAATTTAAAAAAAAAAATTTTTTTCATGCTAAAAATTCAACCAAACGAATTACAAAATCATATTCCTTCTCTCAAAACGTATCGATTGACCTATATTAAGTATGTAATTGACTAAAAACCCACGTAATAATTCATAATTTTTCATTTTTTTCAATAATAATTAATTTAAAATTAAATTATTATTTTTTGTATTATAAATAAATTTATTGCTTCCTCTATGAAGAAGCAAATTATCTTGCTTCCTTGGAAGCGAAGTGTCCATGAAATGGACAGAATTCACACCTAGTTTAATATTTAACTCATGAACTTTAAAATATACAGGTAAGCAAAAAGTATGAACTTACTTTTTTTTTTTTTTTTTTTTTTTTACAAAACAAGTTTAGGAGAGGAAAAAATGCATTTACGCACTTGTTCGTGTGGGACTCGACCACGTGCTGTGGTAATACCTCACTAAAACAACCTCTCCCATTCTTGCTTTACATATTCTAATCCACTATTGCTCCATCCGTCCTGGAGGGTAAGCAAAAGCGTGATTCATTTACTAGAGTTGTTATTTTCGTTTCTTACACTGTTGTTCTCACCCATTGCCGCCGATATTCTTAAGCGGTGGTCAAGAACGTTGTTGGATGCTTTTTTAGAGCTACCGAATAGGATCTTATAATGAACAGTGCTGCCGAACCAGATTTAGAGAGTTCAGAAGAACAGCCTTCTGCATGCGAACCGCCAACGCATTAGCCTTGTGCTCGCAGCTAGGAATTTTTTGTAATTGGCTCACAAATGAAGCTCGCATCCCTCCTAAACAATCGAGTACAAGAACAATTAATCTGACCCTGTAGCCTGGATATATTTTACTCAATTCAAACAGAAGGTCTTGATACTTTGTCCGCTTCTCATCCTCCTTTTGAGTGATATTGCTCTCAGCAGGTGCCGAAAACTCTATTACACAAATGACCTTACTTTTATGATCCTGGAGCACTATATCAGGTTTATTGGCGCTGATACGATGAGTGGTGGAAAAAGAAAAATTCCAGTAGATCTTACACTGATCATTTTCCACAACGGACTCCTGATCCCCCTGGGCATACGGCAAGATGGGTTCTTTATCTATACCATATTGGTGTCGAAGGTGATAATACAACACCTTAAGCGCAGCATTGTGTCTTTCTACATATCTGTAACATGCATACTTCGGGCACGCACTTAGAATGTGACTAAGTGTCTCCGGGTATTGCCTGCACGCTCGACAGTTGGTATTGTCGACAGATATATGCATCACTCGACTGCGATACACCAAAGTATTTATCACTCCATCTTGGCAAGCAAATAAAAATCCTTCAGTCTCCGATTTCAAACCAGCAGACTTGAGGAAAGCAAATGACAAAACCCCAGACAGTTCCAACTCTTTTATGAGACTGAAAAACCGTCCATGCACAGGCTTGTCAATATGCTCCTGTAACAGAAGCGCATGTTCTGCTTCCTTAACACGTTTTTTAAGCATTAATGGTGTTAAAGATGCTAAACCGTGTTCCATATCCCTGGTTTCAAATGGGAGACTAAGTTCACTTGCAGCTCTTTCTGCCGCTCGATATAAAAACGCCCCAACCTTTGCAATTTCATGATGGTGAACAAATTGCATAAGAGGATCTCTACTGTTTATGACTGAGCATGCTGCAGATAAAACAATTCTACGATGAAGACACACTAAATTTAAAAGACCTCTTCCTCCCCGATCGCGTGGAAGGTAAATGCGAGGTACGGAAGACCTAGGATGATGACTTCGATGTATAGTCATCATCTTGCGAGTTTCTCTATCTAGTTCCTTCAACTCATTCACATTCCACTTAACTGCTCCAAATGTATAGAGTAGTAAAGGAATGGCTAATGTGTTTGTGGCTTGTATCTTATTCTTCCCAGATAGTTCAGAAGCCCAAATTTTTCTGAGAAGACCATGGTATTTCATATGGAGATGATCTTTAAGCCCACACAAATCTTGACTTTCCGATTGAGGAATTCCAAGATATGTGTAAGTTTCCCCAACACCAAGGTGATGAATGGTATTGCCACCAATGAGCTGAATATTCTCAGAGTCGCTCGACATTTCAGCTGCTTCTCGTCTCCCTTTAATTAAATGGATAACAGCACATTTATCTAATCCAAAATCCATACCAATAGCTCTAGAGTACTCGGCTACTGCAAACACCAGAATTTTTAATTCGTCCTTGCTGGATCCATATAGCTTAAGATCGTCCATATAAAACAGATGGTTGATCTTATAGACTCTATTTCTGGGTTTTCCACACATGTATCCAGAGTATTTTTCTCGGAGTACTATAGACAGAGGCAAGAGGGAGATGCAAAAAAGTAGAGGACTTAGGGAGTCTCCTTGGAAAACTCCTCTTCCAAACGAGATGATGTTAGTCATCACTTGCTGTTTGTTGGATGTTATAACAAACCTTGTCCTCCACATGAGCATTAGCTCCTTTAAGCATCTCACAATGTTCGGATGTACCTCTAAGCATTCAAGGAGCTTGATGATCAGCTCATGACTTGTAGAGTCAAATGCCTTTCGGTAATCAATCCAAGCCATTGACAGGTTACGTCGATAAAATATCGCGTCTTGGGTAATACACCTATCAATCAATAGGTTCTCCCTACAACCTGCCAGACCTCTCTTGCACCCTCGCTGTTCGCTTATTGCACTCCAAACTGGCTCGATGGATGTCAAAATCCTCTCTTTCAGGATGCCAGTGAATAGCTTGTAGCAGGTGTTAAGACAAGCTATGGGTCGATAATTTTTTGGAATAGATAAATCACCAGATTTTGGTAAGAGTACCGTTCGTCCTTCCACCAACCACTGTACTATTGGATGTTGACCGTTGAGAAAGGTAGAGAATATTCGAGCCAAATGTTGGTGAGTTGAAGAGAACTTCTTCCACCAAAAGTTATTAATCTTATCTGGCCCGGGTGCTGAAAAGTTCTTCGTTTTAGCAACTATGTTTCTCACCTCCTCCTTAGTAATTGGTGGACTTACCTCTGCTGGATGGTCAAGCCCCTGTCTAAAACAGAAGCTACGAAAAAGTGTTAAGGATGACTCTTCATCGTTCACTGAATGGGCTTTCCCATATATGTTACTCCAGAAGTTTTCAATCTCTTCACGACATGGGGGTCTTTCGACAGTTGGCGATAGTGGACTGAACAGGCGAGAAGGATTAGTAGCATAGGTATTATTTTGCTTTATCCATTTAACCCGCCGTTCTAAACGCTCTCTTATAACAACAAGAGAACGTATCTTCTCAATCCAATGTTGCTTGATGGTCTGCAACTTCGATTTCTTCAGAGTGTGATGCAATCTTTTTAGAGTCTGGGCTATTTCCAAAACCCTGGATGTAAATTTTCTTTTCGATTCAAGATATACAATCACACTCTGCAATTGAGAAGCATGCCTTCGAGCCACCCCAATCTTAAACTGTACTTGTCTGATTCGTTTAAAGGTCCTATCGACGCGGTCTGAAACAGATTTTCTGTTACTTTCACGAAGCAGGACCTTTGCTTTTTCGTACACAGCACAATTTAATGTCCAGAGATCTACATCCTCTGGGAGTAATGAGAGCTCGTTATTCCCTTCAGCGATTTTGTCCATTTTAATGGAAACCTTTAGATGTACTTTGGTTTCCCTAGACCTCATGTTCCCTTCCTCGGTCGTTGGTGTAGGTGTTACTGTCGGAACCTGAAGGTTCTCGGAGGGTTCTTCTTCTTCCTGCTGAAGAAAAGCTTCATGTCCCTTTTTTCGCAGAAAGGATACTTGGTCTCTTAAATACTGAGGTGTCATTTGAGCGTATTGGGGGTACATATTGACCCATCGCTCATGCAACCTTAGCATGTATCCTCTTCTGCAAGGACTACTGTTTTGCCAACATAGCATGATGTCCTTCCGAAGTTGGTCCGTCCATTTAAAACGTACTCTAGCTTGTCCCGGGTCAATGCCTGGTCGTTGCCTGGGTTCTGTCCTATTGCCACTCCCAACTGAACCCTGATCTCCATCCGAGAGAGACCTATTGTGGGTGGCACTGCGCGTTACAGTCGTCGTAACCGCAAATACTCTGTGTGGGAGGTTATCCCAACACAGAGTGGACAATTATATCGGGTGCCCACCCCTATCTGACTTTTGGTCCGCCCCGGGTATTCTAATTTCCTCGGTACCTCCCATATCTGAGAGGCCTTCCCCTATCCGCCACCTGGGGAGGCGCCCAATTGGGGTATCAGAAACCCCATCTCAAATGACATTCAAGTACCCGACCCAGTCGGCTAAGAAACTCTGTGATATCCCGTAAAGGGTACCACTCAAAAAAGAATATGTTTAATTTTTGAAAAATAATATTAAATTTTAATGAAATGACAAAGTTTAAAAAAAAGAAATTTCAGTAGATAAATTCAACTTTTTAATTTTAATATTTTTATTTAATCATTTCAAATTATATTTGATTATTAATTCAGGTTTTAATATTTTTAACTAAAAAAATGTTTTTAATTAAAACAACAAAAAAAAAATTGAGCGGAATTGTACTTTTTAGGTACAAGATTAAAAAAGAATACCTCTTTTACATATATAGCCTTGTATTAACTTTATAATATAGTTTTAAAGATTAAAAAAGAATGTTATTGCATATAATATTTGATTAAATAAACAAATATTAAATAAACAAATATAAAAAATTATAGTCTACGTTCGGTCCAATTAACATTCTATAGCACACAACTTCAACAGACATTGAATTAAACAAACAATTGAATACAAATCATATCTTACAAAATTATTAATAAAAATGATTTTCGACTGTTTTTTAAATTAACATTTTATTTCATTGGCTTTTTAATAAACATGTTATCAACGGGGGGCGTCGAAATTAACTCATTTTGATTTTAATTTCTAATGGTGGGAATCACAAATTATTTCAATCTTTCACTTTTACAAATTGAATTAAAATTAAAATCATAAACTTAATATATAAATATTAAATCGTTGGTTATATTGCAATTTTGATTAGAATTGAAGTTTAAAATAATTTAAATTTGAATTAATAGAATGTGAGAATTTTTTAATTTAAACAAATTAAATTTTATATTCATAGAAATTTTTAAGAATGGTTTTTTACTAATTTTCATATTGTTTAACGAAAATTGAAAAACAATTATTTCATATCAATAGAAATTTAAAATAAATGAAATTTGTATAGAACATTGTAATAATTGTATTAAAAAAATATATTTTGTTCAAAAAACTATTTAGAAATATATTTTAAATCTAAAATTTCTATTTATTTATTAATTTATAACACATTTTAACACATTCACAAAATTTAATTTGATAGTATAATTAATTTAATCTAAATAAGTTCAGTTTATTTTTTGTATTGAAACTATACAAGGCAATGAAAAAAGTAATTCTCGCGCGCCTTAGCGCGCGTATTTTTGGCTGTTAATTATAAAAAATTCGAGTGAAATTTTCGAAATATTTAAAAATAAAATTAACTGATGAAAAGAGCAATATGTAACATATTTGACAAATTTCTTTTCACTTCATGTAAAGACAGAAAAAATTGAGAAAGAAGACGTTGTCAAGCAAATTTGATGAAATTGACCCCCCTTTATCCCTACCAACTTTTCAAAAAAGTCAAAAAAAAATGTGGGTTATACAGTAGAATCCACGTATATCGGACCTGCATATATCAAATTTCAACTTACATCAAATATTTTGCCGGTCCCTTGAATTTATATATCATGTATATTCACCCGAATAAATCGGATTCCCGCTTATATCGGAAAACTTTTTGGGTCTCTGGGAATCCGATATATGTGAGTTTTACTGTATTAGAACTGGATAGGGCAATAAATTCCCCAAGTTTTAACTTTTTTGAAGGAGATGAACTTTGAATTTGGGACATTACACGTAAAATGCCCCATATACGTCTCTCTAAATTTCTTGGGGTGAGATTTCACTCCACAATGAGTAAAAATGGTATAACTACAATAAGAGCGAAATCACCTTCCATTTTCTTTGTAACAGACATGAATGAAACTTTGCAGCTCTGTGAAATTAATGACAATAAAAAAATCAATATAATCAATGATTTTTAATTATAAACAACAACAATAACACCAAATGTTTCTTTCTTTTCAGGTTCATGGCTAATGACATAATAATAAACAGATAAATTATACCTACTATTAAGAAATATTATATTAAGAGATAATAACAAATTGATAAATTATAATATTGAGAAATAAGCTTGTGAAAATAATAAATGTATCTGTTTAATAATGTTTTCATTTAATTCAAAGTTGACTATTAATTATTAATAAGGATTACTGCTTTTTATAGAATATCCTTTACTTCTTAAAAACCTTGGAAAAATACATATAAGATCTTGTAGTTAAGGAGTTGTGGGATTTTTAGCTTCTGGAAGCGCCTTTGATAAAAATTACTTTTTTCATCTCAATTTCACCTAATTAGTATTGTTTTTTGAATGAAATTTAAAATGTCTTTAGAACTAAACTTTTAAATATTCAACGAATAAAGTTCTCTTTATTCTTATGTCCACAATTAATGTATTTTCATTATTGTTACAACAAATTTTCCATTAGTTTTAAAAAAATTGGTACTGCTATTTAGAAAATTTTTATACAATTCACCTAAAAAAGAGCAGTTTTCTTGCTAGTTTTGCAATTTACTGAATTTTATACGAATTAAAGAATTAAAAATAAAAATGATAATTAATAGTATATTAAGCAACAAGGGGTTAAAGGCAACCATTTGTTTACGCTGATGTTTGTGTACGAGTGACAGTCGAGGGCGAAGCCCGAGACGTAAACTCGTACACAAACATCAACGTATACAAATTGGATGACATTAAACCCATGTTACATACGATATTTTTTATTCCAAAGGCACAAACGTGGCGATTTTAGATAACCTGATGACAGGGACTAAAAGTCATTCATTTGTTTGATTATATAAAAATGGCGTCAATTTTTAACCAAGGGCAAAAAAACACACGCGCATGCATCCTTTTTTTGCTTAAGGTTAAAATAGATGTCATTTTTATACAATCGAACAAATGAGTGCCTTTTAGTCTCTGTCTTCAGGTATCTGAAAGCGCCATTTTTGTGCCTGTGGGATAAAAACAAATTTGAAATAAAATATTGTTTTTTATCAACTTTGACGAAGTTAAAAAAACATGCAGTCTTTCCTAACTTTAAAATGCACTAAAGTTTACACGAATTACGGATAAAGATGAAAAAGAATATTGATATTTAAATAATTTTTAAAGAACTAGAACTCCAAAAGCGCGCTACGGGCGCGCAATTCTGTTGTACTTCAATTTTCATTATTTTTCAATTGTCTAATTTAATATTTTACTAATTTCTGATAATTGTTAATTTCCCAATAGTGAAATCTGCAATGTCTCCAATTACCAGTTTACCAAATTCTCTATTGTGCTAATTTTCTTAATTAAAAATTTCTTTAGTTCTACAATTTTGTAGTAAACAAATGTCCAATTTCCTAATATGCCAATTTTCCAATAACTAAGGCTTAGATTTCTCTATTTATTATTTCACAAAATTTTCTAATTCTCGATTTTATCAATGTTGATATTTTGACAAATTTCGCAATAGAAATTCCTTTTTTTTATATTTTGTAATAATTTCTTTTCCACTTTCATAAAAGCCATTTTAACTAAATTAAAATAATGAGCTACCTGCTATTACATTAAACCTATCTTTGTTGTCTCTGTCTCTGTCAGCGTTCCTGAGATAGTATAGCAGTATGGGGAAACGGTTATTTTTTTGGGAAAAATGCTTTTAATTTGTACCATTCCTGCACCCTATCCATCAAATTCTTGTAATGCGATATCTGAAATTTGCTAGACTTTTGTAATTTGACAAATAAATTGCAGAAAAATTGTAGAGAACTTTGTTGGAAGCTATTATCATACTGTTCTTAAGAAAGAAACTCCACGATTTTTAAATAAAGATAATGCTAAAAAATGAAATAATTTTACAAATGTAAGAAATGTAAAGTGTGTGTTATGATTGCACTAACTTCCTTCTTGTAATACAAAAATTTTACAAAAATTGTGTGTTATAATCGCACTAACTTTCTTCTTAAAAAAAGTGATAGAAATCGAAATAGAAACATAATGTATTAACTATTCCACATATAACCAATTTCAAAAGTTCCGAATTTCTTAAATTACCATTTAACCAAATAAAAAATTCACCGAAATTTTCATGTCAAATGTAGCAATTATGAATTTTCGAATTCAAGATTCTTCTCAGAATTTTAGAAGAAAAATTTTCTTTATAAAATATTTAATTAACAAATGATTTGTACTATTTCAGCATCTATTAAAAAATACTTTTAAGCAACAGTGTTTATTTAAATTTTTTTGTTTATTTTGTTATTAACAAATAAATAAAAAGTTACATTTTAGTCGTTTTCGGCAATGTTTATAAAATTGTTCTGATCCTAGATTGAAATAATTGCAATTATTTAAGGTTTCAAAGTTTAGTTTTTAAAAATCCATTTATTGTTTATAAAATAATTAATAATTAATTATAAAATAATTAAGCATGTTTAAATAATTTTGTCTAAATTTTGTATTAAATTAAAGGTAGATAAATTTTTCATCGAATCTTCTTCTCGGAATTTTAAAAGAAAACTTTGTTTATTAAATATTTAATTAACAAATTAAACAAAAGAATTTTTTTACTTTTAAAGAGTAACATTTATTTACTCATCCCTTACGGGTTCGAGGGCATTCGTTTCGTTTATATCTAGATCTTCTCATCTCTTAAAGCACCTAACTGACAAGTGCCTGGGATACTGTTTCCTGTTCCTTTTTCCCATAATGGGTTCATCCCGTTCATCGCCCACCATTTTTTATAAAGTAAACCTCTACTTTCTTCTTTCATCTTCTTAGCATTAACCCTTTCATTCACTAACTTTCTCTCAATGTCTCTCGTGCCATCCTCACATCATCCTAACCTTCTCGTTCTTCCATTTATACGTTCTCCTTCCTCTCCATGATCTATTTAACTTCACCTTTCTATATCTAAGCCTATTTCTGGACTCACTTTGATGACCCCTTCCGTATTCTCTTTCACCTGCCATCTTACACTATCCACCCAAACACTTTCTCTGTCCATTTTTACCTCACTTCCATTTCTTCTCTCCGCCCACGCTGCTTGTTCCAGCATCCGTCTTCTCCTTCTCTCTCTCCACGTTCTATCCACATCTATCCTCTCAGCACATCCTTTCAACTTACTCTTTAATCTAATAACTTCATTCTTATCTTCCTCATCCTCTAATTCCACAATCCACAATTTTGGTATTTCCTTATCATCTTCCTTCACCCCCTTAACATTTCTGATCCTAACCTTAGCCCCAATCCTTGACAACAGTGCTTCTACTTTTTCTTTACCTTCTGTCCACCCTACCTTGATTCCTCTGATCACAATATTCCTCTTCCTTTTCTCTCTTTCCATAAGTTCTACTCTCCTCGATAATTCGTCCATTTTGAATTTCAGGTCCTCATCTCCTATTCCTCTACTCCCCTCACTACCTCTTTTTCCATTATTTAATGCTACTCTCTCCATTTCTACCTTCTCTCTCAGCAAATTCTTCTCATTCTCACCTATACTTATTCCTTTCTGTACATTTTCTATTCTTTTCTACATACTCTCTTTCTCCTCTTCCTAACTTGCCTCCCACTCTTCAAACCGCTTTAAAATCCCTTTCATTGCCTTTCGTAACATTTCAATAGGCCTAGACCTTTTTTCCTGTAATTCCTTAAAATCATCCATTTGCTCCCAAGCTTCATGAAATTTTTCATTCGAATCCTTCTTTTTTACTTCTTTTTACCATTCATACATTTAACTACCTCTTCATACACTCTTTTCATTCACACCTTTGCACTTCACTCTACACTTACCAATTACTCCACTGCCCACCCTTCAGTTATTATTAATAAATTTTAAATAAAACTATTTCCCTTCACAAACGCGTCAGCTACTCATCGGTACCGGAAACGGAAGCCTACTTTCAAAGAGTACTATTTTCTTAAATTTTCAAAATTTTGTTTAAAAATGTTTTGTACTACACGGTGTTCCACAGCTTAAGTTTTAAAAGACGTATGGGGTTGCCCCCAACGTTTTTTTCTAACTACGGTCCTCACTCGTATTTATAATTCACTAATTATTTGTGCCCAAAAAGTATACAAATTGGAAAAAAGGCCTCGTCCTGACAATTGTACGTCACTAAAAAAATTAACACGGAACGATTTCATTATTGGAAGTCAATTTAGGATGGGAAGTATGAATAGAACTTTTTGACACATTTCATAAACAATTATGTGAGGGCTAGAGATGATCATATGCACCAATCTTCACACTGTGCCATATGTAACAGGAAGTCAGGACCGTACTTAGAAAAAAAGGCGTTGGGGGCAACCCCCAAAGTCTTCTTAAACTTTGGCTGTGGTACACCGTTAAGCAACTATTAAAAAACAGTTTTAAGCACCAGAGTTTATTTGAAAAATTTTTTTGATTCTGTTATTAACAAATAAATAAAAAGTTACATTTAAGTCGTTTTCGGCAATGTTCATAAAATTGTTTTGATTCTAGTTTGACAAAGTTGCAATTATTTAAGGTTTATTTATTTAAAAGAATTATGTATGTTTGTATGTTTGTATGTATGTATATCTGTATGTATTACCCTTATTAAAATTCGTTTAATTAATTTTCTTCTAATCCCCAAAATGTCGGCTACCATACCTGTAAATCTCCCCCTAAATTCAGTTATATCTCATGATATGAAATCCATTGTAATAAAACGAAATTGGCTCAAAATTTACTAATAAATAAGATTCTTATGTTAATACAAATCAATACAGAGTTTCTTTGCTATAACAGACACCAGTTCCAATCAATCAGTTCATCCCTAATTTTTTTTAAACATCCTTTTGTTTACCTATTAAACTCAAGACTCCATGATAATTATTTTTGCTTGTCAAAAGTCTTAAAGGAAGATGTTGTCTAGTCATTGGTCAGAATGTTCAATCTTAAAATAATTTTTCACTAAAATTTTAATTATTGAGCAACAGTTTTGGTTTGCTGGTTCACTCCTGGGAGGGTCATGCTTGCCTGAGCAAGAGGCCTGCTTCAGCCTCCGTTAGGAAGGGAGGTGTTGTGATGTGGTAAAATTTCACACACAATAAAACATTAAATCACTACCAATTCACGCGAGGCTGCCACTCACGAGCGTCGAAAAACGAGCAAACAAAAACCGAACGCATTTTTATTAATAAAACTACCGTATATTAACTATTACTTTTTGTTTACACTATGTCAAATACCGAGATATCGTCTGCTTACTGCTTCCCACTTTCACCACGAAGTCTGGACATCAGGATACTCAGATCACCAACTCCATATTTAATCTCGACCCGAATCCTCGTCTCTCCGCCACCTGTAGTTGTCGCCACCGGCCGAACGATTAACGCATTGATTATGAATCCACGAGTCGAATTTGAACAGCCCGCGCGGCTGTGCAGCTCGCCCTGCGCGCTACAGATGTCGCCACTCTGCAGAAAATCAATAAACTGACGCTGGATTTTAAGATTGTTTGAATCTACCGCCACGGGAACCCAACCTCAACTGATTTCGAGCAAACGAAATCAGATGTCAATTATTTTAAGAAATCCGCCAATTTTCTTAAATTAATCGGATTTTGGCAATCCGATAATTGCACAAATGACGTATATTTGTAAAAGTTTGTTGAGAAGATTTTTAATACCAATTTTGGACTGTCGATCCAAAACCCTGAAGCTACGGCCCTGCCGTCAGTAACTTTGTTCCTTGATTTCGGATGAGGATTATCCGAGCAAAAATCCTCAACTCCGTGAGAATCTGGTCTAAGTGAGGACGATCCAGGAGGGAAAGGTTTAAAAACAACATCAGCAACGTTCCCGAATCCAGAAAAAAGTGAAGTGCCCTGATGCCCATTTACAGTTCAGCCCTGACGAGAGTCGCTCCAATTAACTCCAGTGGTGCAAATTAATAAAGGACGGAATGTGGAAGACGAGAGAGGAAGCGAGAGATAAAATAGCGGAGCACATGTTGAAGACGGAAGTTAAAATTTCTCACTCTCAATTCGTAGACAGCTGGAGTAAGACGTTCGCTGGTGGGAGCAGCTGAATTAATTGAAATAAAGATTGTAAAATTTTCCAAAGTGGCGTATACCTATTAATAAAATTGAATAGACCTAGATAAAGATTATATTTCTACGAAATCCAAGTAAGTAGACCTTTTGTAGCTGACATTTATTGACCTTTTCGGGAGTGTTAAAATTTTGTAATAATGGCGTCATCTGTTTAATTTAAAAATTTGCTTTCCCTCTCATTGTAACTTCGCCCCGTAATATTCTGACCAGACTTTGCAGATAATGTCGAACTTAAGAAAAATTGTCAAAATTGATCGCGTTTATCGAATTTCAATTGTAAAATTTGTCGAGTTGTACATAAAGTGTGCGGAATATAATCGAGACTATTTGGTCACCTGTCCCTTTTTATCTCCCTTAGTAAATTTAGAGTCTCGTTATAAAAATGTGTAAAATAATAAAAAATTCTGATCGCGTACAAAATGGCTGCAAATGGCCTTATAGTTTTGCTTCCCCCTGTCACTTCTCTTCCCCTTTGGTCACCGCTTTAATAAATTAGTCGCCATCTTATTTAATGCGTCGTTATTGTAAAGGATACGATTCTTTTTAATTTTATGCTCAATTTAGTAAATTAATAAGATAATGTGTAAATAAAAAGTCTGTAGAGAGTCACGACTGATTCGCCCGAATGTCATGAAGTAGAGAGCCAAAAATTTTTAATTTGAGATGTAAAAGAAAGGAGAATGGTTTTTATTCGACAAAATATACGGATGAGGACTTTGACGATTAAAAGTTAATTCGTCTCATTTAATATATTCGGCGCTGAGGATGACAGCCACTGTGACGTTCACCGCGGTTCTCACTCAAAGTAAGAAATTGTTATAATATTTAAGAAAGAAAAAGAGATAACTATTGTGTTTCAAATTAATTCAGTTTATTCTTGAAATAATATCAATTCTTTTATTTTGTTTAGTTAATTCTTCTCTTTAATTTTCTCTTTGACTAAAGGTGAACTCAAATTGGCTCGAATCAGTAATATCGGTTCTGGTTTGTTCAAAATATTCCCTTTAATTTTTGAAATAGCGAATAGTCACTTATAGATTTACGAGTTTGGTTATTACGATGATTTTAAAATGCCATTAACAACTAGTCGTTCATAAGTTCATAAATCCAATATGTTTTAAATTGATTTAAAATTTATCAATTGTGTTCTTTTGACAGGTACATATGATTATATGTTTTTATTGTCGGAGCAATTATAATCGGATATTCGAATTCGTCCGAATTTGCTTATTAAATAAAAAAAGTTAATGGATTTATGAATCGACTTCAATTAGTGGAAAGCAAGTCGAATTATTCGATTTATTTAAAAAGTTAAAATAATCAGAATGAGTTAGTTATTAACTATATAATTTGATTTGTGAATTTAATTATAACCAAATGACTAAATTGAATTAGTGAATATTTAATATATAAGATACATAAAATGGCGTCTGGGTTACCCTTAACTAAATAGTTTCTTTTTCTTAAACTTTTTATATTTAAAATTTTTCGACTTATTAATTTTTATGACTTTCCCCTATGATGTAGCTTACCCTCTGTTATAATTTTTTTTGTAATTTATACGATAAAAGAACTTATGTGCATATTTTCCCTAATTTTTGTTATTTATTAATGAGACCCAAATTTGCGAATATTGTAAAATCTTGAGTAATGATTATGAATTGGCGCTTTTGGCTCAGTATTGGTAAACTTTGAGCAATGTTTGTTAGATTGGCGCTGTAGACTGGAAAACTTTCTGCAAATTAAATAAATAGTTTGTTTAAATTGATTTATTGGTTCAAAAGTGAATTTCTTTCTAATTTCTTTTTCGAACCACTCCCTCTCTCCATTTAAAACCTGACTGCCCGGCATTTCTTTAGCTTTTCGGAGTAATTGGTCTAATTCGTTTTATTTTGTTTTGAGGTTATGAGTACGAGCTGGAGAATCGTGTTAATATCTGACGATTCAGTCGTCCCACGGTTACCGCTCCCCTCCCTTCTTTTTGATTTTTATGAAATCGTATCGCTTATCGTGTTGTATCGCTTTTCTTATCGTATCGTATCGCTTTCGAATTTATTTTAGATGGCTCGGTATCCAAATTAGATGCATTTTTTAATTTTTTGAATTTCTCTTTTAGTAGATGAGTTATATTTGCTACAGAGAATTTATGGATTTATCGTTCTCGCGTTTTAGACAGATTTGGAATATTTCAAATTGAATTTAGTTAATTTTGACCCTTTCTCTTTTTCTTCTATTTGTTTTAAATTAGTTTAACGAACTGGCGCCTGACACCCTTTTTTTGAGTTACCTCTCTTTTTTTTTGCTATCGAAGACCAATGAACTCCGAAGGTTAAGAAATTATTTTTGTAAGTAGATTACGGCGTTAAAAATTATCTTCAATGGATTATTTAAATATTTTTCTGGATTAACGTTGTTCTGGATTCAATTAATGTTAAGATTAGTAGTATTTACTCAATTTCATCGAATTTGAAGAATGGATAATTGAGCGATTTGTAGTAAGTATAAAATATGGTTCACTAAGCATCTATTGCATAATTTGGTTAATTGTTGACGGTCATCTGTCGTGAATTATTGTCATTTAATGAAGTTTACAGCATCTATTGAATTTATTTTGAGAAATTAGACGTTTTTGAGATTTTAGTTTTGGTGATAAAATCTATACATTACAAATTGGTGCCCAAATTGAGGCCCGAAGTCAATAATTTTCAGGTTAAATAATTTTGAGTTTTTGTTTGGAAAAATCTACATTACAAAACATATGTATGGAAAGCTAGAGACCTTAGATAACTACTGGCGATGAAACTAAATTGATTCTGTCGAATAGAAAAATTTTATTAAAAATTTAACAAAATGGTAATTTTTCGCAAAAAAAAATTTTTGGTTCGGTTGTGGGCACCCTTATAAAAATCTGCTAAAAATGGTAAGAAATGAACTAAAATGAACAAAAACTACGTGCGGATATAACATACACTTTACATTTGTCACATTTGACAAATCTCTTTTTAGTCAAAAGTTTTGCAGGGGTGCCCACAACCGAACCATGCCCACAACCGAACCTCTTCTCCTACATTTTTTGATGTACTGCTTTTAGACTTTCTACAATTGAGAAATTACAAATTTAATTAAATTAAATTAATCAAATTACATGTGATTTCGTCACCTTTTAGCAGAATTTTGCAAAAACTGTTATTCTATAACTGAGATAAAACATAAAATTGTTATCGTGATAAAAAAAATCAAAAAAATTATAATTGTAATGAATTACTTTGAAGCATAATTGAGTCGTATTGTTGAGGTCGAAAGAATATATTTCAGAATTACAAATTTAAAATGTCAGATTCAAATATTTGATAGTTACTTAATAGTAAAAATAAGAAGTACAAGATTAAAATATTTAATTCAATTATTTAATGAACACAAATCAATACATAAATAAAAAATTGTATTTAAAGTTGGAATTAAAACAGATTTGCATAATATATATTATAAATACTCTTATGATAAATATAATCTGATGTAAACGAAACAATTAATACAAAACTATTAATTTTCGTAAGATTTTGGCTTTTTTGGTCTTTTTTAAGTAAATTATACTTATGAATATAAATTATCCTTTAATATATGACTATTCTTAAGAGTTTTTAAATTATTTTTGAGGATGAATGATTGGTTACTTTCACGTGATACATGTTAGAAACAATATCGTAGAAAATAAACAAAAACAAAATAAAATAAAATATTTATGAACTTCATAAATTGTAAAGAAGATTTTGAGCAATGTAAAAACGAAAGTTGAAATGTATCAGTAGGAACTAAAACCCGTTGAAGACGGGTACGACAGCTAGTTAAGTATAAAATAATTAACCATCTATATTAATAAAATCAGAAACTTACAGAACTTGGGTACAAAAATTAAAATTATTATTTTAAATAATTATTATTATTTAAAAAAATTATGTATGGTTGTATGTCTGTATGTATGTATGTATGTATGTATGTATGTATGTATGTATGTATTTTGTTTGTTTGAAACCAAATTTGACAGAGTTTTAGGTATATCTGACATCGAATCTTCTTCTCGGAATTTTAAAAGAAAAATTTTGTTTATTAAATATTTAATTAACAAAATGAACAAAAAAATTTTTTTACTTTTAAAGAATACTATTTTCTTAAATTTACAAAGTTTTGTTTAAAAATGATTTGTACTACTTAAGCAACTATTAAACAATAGTTTTAAGCAACAGTGTTTATTTGAAATTTTTTTTTGATTTTGTTACTAACAAATGAATAAAAAGTCAAATTCAAGTCGTTTTCAGTAATGTTTACAAAATTGTTTTGATCCTAGTTTGACAAAATTGCAATTATTTAAGGTTTCAAACTTTTTTTAAAAAAATCCCTTTATTGTTTAGAAATTAATAAATAATTAATCATAAAAGAATTAACCATATTTAAATAATTTTGTCTACATTTTTTTTAAATTAAAGATAGATAAATTTGACATCGAATCTTTTTCTCGGAATTTTAAAAGAAAAATTTTGTTTATCAAATATTTAATTGATAATTGTACATAAAATTGTTCTTATCCCACAGGCACAAAAATGGCGCTTTTAGATACCTGTAGGCAGGGTCTAAACGCATTCATTTGTTCGGCCGTCTGAAAATGGCGTCAATTTTTTCCCTAGGGAAAAAATGAACAGCTGATCGATGCATTTTTTTCACCTTAGGGAAAAAATGGACGCCATTTTCATACGGTCAAACAAATGAACGCATTTCGACCCTAACGTACAAGCATTTAAAAGCACCTCTTTTGTGCCTTTGGAATAAAAAGTATCATAAGCAACATGGGTTTAAAGTCAGTCCAATTTGTTTACAATGATGTTTTTGTACTCGTTTTGTCTCGGGCTTCGCCCTCGACTGTCACTCGTACACAAACATCAGCGTAAACAAATGGCTGCCTTTAACCCCTTGTTGCTTAATATACTATTTGATCCTAGATTTACAAAATTGCAATTATTTATTTAAGGTTTCAAAGTTTAGTTTTTAAAAATCCATTTATTGTTTATAAAATAATTAATAATAATTAATCATAAAATTATTAACCATATTTATCTAATTTTGTTATGTTCAATTTCAACTTTCTTAAAAAATATTGTTATCTGTGCATAATATGGTGCTGTTCATTATATAATTAGTCATAGAAACAAATCTTAAAACATTACCGAAAACGACTTAAATGTAACTATTTCTTTCTTTGTTTAACACGACTTTCTATGAAATTTGAAATGCCAACCACCTCCTAGCAGGTAATAAGGGTAAAAGAGGGGGAATTTTGTCTCCAATTTTTGAAATTACCAGTATACCTATTTCCATTATCTATCACTGCCTCGCTCTCTCTCTCTCTCGCACATTTAAGCTACCTGGCATCCCAAATTAGGATAATTAGGTATAAGTCTTAATTATACAAACATTTTCAAATTATACCTACCTTTCTTATCTTAAACTATTTTCAATCTTCGTTTCTCTCTATAACCGTCCTGCGTAACATATTTGCGTTACAGGCACATATCCAGCTGATTTCTTATATACTAAAACTACAAAAGCGCGCTACGCGCGCCTAATCGTTATTCAGGTTACACTCTTAAAACAAGTGTCTTCTTTTGTCCTCACTTTTAAGAAATTTTAGGGTGTCTTAATTTTAAACCATTGAGATAGTGTCTTAAAACTACCTGTAAGACGCTTTCTAAACGTCTTATGTCTCAAAATAAGACACTTGTAAGACACCTGTTTTTACAGTGTACAAAGAAAACATTAGTGAAGAATGTCACATTTCTGTATTTAATAAACACATCTTATTTCAGTGATGGATTATAAAGTTCACGTCTGGGGATGCGCAGTAAATATTTGCAGGAAATGATATGAATAAAAATATAGAAATGTGTTCAGGAATTGATAAACAAACATTGTCATTTTTGAAGAAATAATAATAAAGAAGTACATGAAACGTTCTGACTGGACTGAAACTTGAACAGCTGTCAAAAATATGGGGGGGTAGGGTGTTTAAGCACCCCTAAACCCCCCTCCCCCCCGGCTACGACCCTGCTCGCCCTCTTCTATTGTGTTCAGTAGAACAATTTGTAACACAGACGACATAAGAAAATAATATTTTTTACCTATTCAGTTGTAAATGTTGAATTCATGTTAATGGGTGTTAATTATCCTCTTTTTTTCTGTTTTTTAAGTAACACGCATTATCTCAAATGTAAACCGAACTTACCCGAGAGAGGAAAATCATATTTCTGGTAAAAATTTTTTTACTTAATATGCATTTATCTAGTAAAAATGCACTCTTATAGAAGTACAAAAGAATGGTCTAAAGGATGGGGGGACGATTTCAGAAAAATTTCGCGGGTCTAAGTGGGGGTGGGAGAGTTCAAAAAGTGAGAAATCTCAGAATCGCTGTTTGCGCATTTCAAATTTTTGCTGAATTAAAAAAATTATGTTTCGCATATTTTAAGGATTTAATAATTTTTTTTTACTAACACGTAGAGGAATCTTCTTAAATCTCTTTAACCTTTTACTTGCCCCCAACCAAGCAGATATGTTCTTTTTTCATTTATGAAAATTTACTATATACTATGATATTTTTCGTATAAAAATTTGATTTATTTAACAATTATATATTATATATCCTAAATAATATAACTGTATGATATATATCTCTTTCTAAATGTAAATGCTATTCGTTAAAAAATATAACTTTCCGGGTAAATATCAGGTAAAAAAGATTTAAAAAGAGTCCTGTATGAGTTAAAAAAAAATAGTAAACGTCTGAAATATGCAAAAAATAAAGGGTGAAGTTCCGAAAGCGGGGTACCTCCGATTTTTTTGACACTACGTATACTTACGTATTTTGATGCGCTGATTACGAATATGATAATGAAAATTGGCGCAAATGTGATTTTCATGGTAAAAACAAAAAAAAAACCCATAAAAATTCGGTTTTTTGCAATTATTTCAATTAATATTAAAAATTTAAAAAATTTTTTTTTACAAAAGTTGTAGGTCTTCCAAAAATACATATTTTGTGTCGAGTGCATTTTTTACTAAAACCAATTAGTTTACGATATAATTGCAAAAAACATAAATTAACCTAAATGTGACGAAATACCCACATTATATCAATATTAAATGGTAATTCTTTACAAGTCTTACTTTGACAGCTGTAAATATTATCCGGGTTGTGCAGAGATGGGTAAATGTAGAAAACTCGAGGTTTTCTACGTATAATACATGGTTTTCTACATTACGTAAAATACGTATTATTCTGACTTACGACTTTGGTCCATTATATATATAATATATAATAGGACCAAAATACGGGGGGGGTTGGGGTGCCACTAACAGTGGCACCCCACTGTCAGTAGCACCCCAACCCCCCGTTATGTTGGTCCTTGCGCGGCCGCAGGCCGCGCAACATGTCGTCTTCATGTCGTGTAATATATAATCGACCAAAGTGGCACCTCACTGTCAGTGGCACCCCAACCCCCCGGTATCTTGGTCCTTGCGCGGCCGCAGGCCGCGCAACATGTGGTCTTCATGTCGTGTAATATATAATACGGGGGGTTGGAGGTTACCCCCTCCCCCACCCCTCTGACGGGGCTGGGGGCGAAGCCCCTAGCCTTTATTGTTATTATTATTATTGATTTTCAGTTTTTTTTGCATTAATGTCATAATGTCCGCTCTTTCTGGTGAACCAGCAACTTCACCAACGATTTTCTCCCAAACTATTAGAGATATAAAAAAAAAAATCAAATAACTTAAAATATGTATTTTTGGAATGCCTACAACTTTTGTAAAAAAAATTTTTCAAAATTTTTAATATTAATTGAAATAATTGCAAAAAACCGAATTTTTATGGGTTTTTTATGGTTTTTACCATGAAACTCAAATTTGCGCCAATTTTCATTATCATATTCGTAATCAGCGCATCAAAATACGTAAGTATACGTAAGTATACGTAGTGTTTCAAACAGCCGGGGAGAAGAAGATCGATGTCTTGTTCTGCACAGAACAGAACAGAAAGAACGATCTCACTCCCTGGTATCAGGATAAATCGGGAAGAGCAGCCATTCAGATCTGCAATTCCGAGTTGCGGGCAGATAAGTTCCTGGAGACGAACAGTGGATTCATGTGGGTGGAAATGTCAGGCATACGTATGTATAGCTGTTATTTTTCACCCAACGATCAATTGTCAACCTTCGAAGATCAGATATTCGACCTCGAAATGAGCCTTAGAGAATCCAGGTTGGATACCCTCATTACAGGTGACTTTAATGCTAAGTCACCAGAATGGGGCGAGAAAAGGCTCGACAATCGAGGAATCTTGGTCGGAGAAATGATCTCCAGGAACAACCTAATGGTTGCGAACCGTGGGAGGTCTTGGACTTTTAGGAGAAACGGTCAGGGATCGATAATTGACTTGTCGATCACAACGGCCCTTCTAAATAAACGTATTAAAGATTGGCGCGTCCTGGAGGATTATACCCATAGTGACCACCAGTATATCGAGTTTTCAGTCTCAAGGGGAGACACGCTGCGGGCCAGGAACCACGGAGTTCTCCGCGAAAATGGCCCAAAGTGGAACATTAAGAAAATCGACAAGGAGAAGTTCGGTCGATCCCTAGAAGAATCCCGCCTCATAGAGGATTTGGGATGGGTGAAGAGGCCGAATAACCTTAAAGGGGAGGTGCGGACGGTGAAAAATATGATTGTCACCGCATGCGACGCGTCTATGCCGCGTTGTAGAAGCACAACCCCAAGAAGAAGAAATGTATACTGGTGGTCAGAGGAATTGGCCTCTTTGCGAAAGGCATGCCTCAAAGCAAGAAGGAGATATGACCGTTCAAACGGAGATCCTCTGCTAAAGGAGGCATATACAGAGGCCAAGAGAATCCTCAGGAAGGAGATACGCGCTGCAAAAAGAAAGAGCTGGAAGAACCTAATCGGTGACGTCGAAAATGACCCATGGGGTCTGGCTTATAAAATCGTTAACAAGAAATTGTTATCGAGGCAAAAGACCCCCGGTCTAGACAATCCCGATTGGGTCCGGCAAATCATAAAGGCTTTGTTTCCTCCAGCAGAACCATGGCCTAGGATGGACTGGAGTAGCTGTCATGTCGGTGAGGAAGAACTCATCACTCTTACAGAATTACAAAAAGCAGGCAGTAGGTTAAAGCCAGGCAAAGCGCCGGGATTTGATGGGATAAGCAACGAGATCCTTAAAGAAGTGATCGTTGCTACACCCCAGATTCTCCTAGACTGCTATAACAACTGCCTAAAGAGAGGAGAGTTTTTCCGCGACTGGAAAAGACAGAGGCTGGTCCTCCTAAGGAAAGGAGACAAACCTCTAGATAAAGTCTCATCCTACAGGCCTATATGCCTGTTGGATACGATGGGTAAGCTTCTAGAGGACATGGTTCTGCAAAGAATGCAATCTCACTTGACCGGAGAGCATAGTCTGTCTGACAACCAATTTGGTTTCCGTAAAGGCCTGTCCACAGTAGACGCCATCCAGAAGGCGGTGGACTTAGCCAGGGAAGGAAAAGCCAAATTGGGACCAGGGAAGAAAAAGGGCTTCTGCGCGTTGGTAGCCATTGACACACGTAACGCGTTTAATACCGCGCGATGGAAAGATCTCATCGAGTCGATGAGAAACAAAGGAATACCGCCCTACCTGTTGCGGATAATGGATAATTATCTTAGCGACAGGTGGGTTATATACGAGGGTGACACTTGCACTCTGAAGGACGAGATGCTAAGAGGTGCCCCTCAAGGCTCGAGGATAGGACCATTCGTATGGAACGTCTCTTATGATGACTTCTTGCGAATGGGTCTACCTAAAGGCGCGGTGATCATCGGCTTCGCGGACGACGCGTTGATCGTATGCACTGCCGAAACTGTAGAAGCCCTGGGCGTATTGGTGAACGAATGTCTGAGACGGGCAAAGCGCTGGCTGGAGGCCAGAGGCCTGCAAATGGCTCTGGAAAAGACCGAAGCGCTGCTAGTCACAGACAGACGTGGTTATACGGCCCCTGGTATTCAGATAGACGGATTCGAGGTCCAATGGAGGAATCATATTAAATATTTAGGTGTCGAACTCGACAAATTTTTGAATTTGAAACACCATATAACTGTAGTATGTCAGAAGGCCGAACAGTGTTCGGCAAGTTTAGCTCGTCTAATGCCGAAAATTGGCGGGCCTTCTGAAGCAAAGAGGAGACTTGTGGCGAGTGTTGCCCTTTCAAAGCTGCTATACGCAGCACCTGTATGGGCTCCGACCCTGCGAAACGACAGAAGCAAGACCATCTGTAGAAGGGTGCTGTCCGCGCAGAGAACAATTACGAAACGTATTATTTCGGCCTATTGGACAGTACCGACGTGTGCTGCTCAGGTCCTTGCCAGCGTCCCGCCGGCAGATCTTTTGGCACAAGAAAGGGAGGAAGTTTTCCTCCTTTTCAAGAAGAGAAATTCTTTCGCATATACGGAAGATAATAGACCCAGCAAGGACCAAATTCGACGAGATGCGAGAAGCAGACTCGTCGACAGATGGCAAGAACGATGGAGCGGGGAGGAGACAGGCCGATGGACGTATCGGCTGATACCTACACTCGCCACCTGGATAAGTAGGAAGCACGGAGTGGTTTCCTACTATTTAACCCAAGCTCTCACAGGGCATGGGTGTTTCGGCTCCTATCTGGAGCGATTTAAAAAAGTCGTTAGCTCGGAGTGTGTGTACTGCAAGTTCCCAGTGGTCGACCCAGAGCACACACTCTTCAGCTGTAAGCGTTGGGACGCGGAATAGAGGTCCCGTAGAATAAGGGAGAAAGTCGTTTTGGCGACAGAGAAGGCGATATAAGACTACTCCCGATGGCGATACGCGCGAAAAGTGCTAGCCGGGAGTGGTCCTAAGGTCCCCAAATAAGGGTGTGTTTTTAGCGGGTCGGCAGAACATCGCCACCCCCGCATAACCCTGTAGTATGGGCTACAGGGTACCTGAAGGCAGGTTTTCACATCCTACGCAAAACAAAAAAAAACAAAAAAAAAAAGTATACGTAGTGTCAAAAAAATCGGAGGTACCTCGCTTTCGAAACTATATCCGTGACATTTCAATAATGAAGGAAGCCAAAAGCGAAATGCTTCTAGGAGAGTTTATGCCCATTCCAGATGTAAAGGTAAAGTGCGACGCGTGCGTCGCCGCTCTGCCGCGCGCGTCAGTTTAGTCGCGCGACGCGTGAGAATTGAATTGTTACCAACTGTAGGCAGTGAAAAAAAAAGTTCCCAGTTGTATGTACAATATGTGTGCATGATGATTTTCTTTCATTTTAATTATTTCTATTTATAAAAATCTTATGAGATGTCAGATATGGAAATATTGTTGACCAACTCAAGTACATTTTCTAATTACGAATTCGCACTCTCAGTAGCGCAGGTAGGGGGCAGGGGGAGGGAAGATCTACCCCGATGTCACTTCAAATTGCATGTATTTTCTGCAAAAGAGGGTGATACTGACAAACAGAAATGTGATACTTATCAATTTTGTGGGGTAACTATTTGTCCAGAGGGACACTGGACCTAGCTATGCCCATGCACACTCTTTTATAAAAGTTTCATTTGATGAAATTCGATGTTATATCTGATAACAGCGGATATTCATTGGATATCGTATGAATATTCGAGAAGATGTATAGGATATCCTGTTAGTATTCACAAGTAACTTACGCTCAATATCCTCAGAATATGGTATAAATGTCCTAAGGGTATCCAGAAGATAGCCTCAGAATATGATTAGAATATTTAATATTTATCTCGAATTTCAAATATCCATAAAATATCCCGGATATTTTTCGAGTAAGCGGAAATTTCAATATCCATTGGATATTCTAAGAATAACCAATCATATTTTGAAGACATTTTTAGGATATCCTACTACATCGTCCGACATCCATCGGATATCCGACTGAGATTCTTTTGATATAAGGATACCTAAACAAGAGTCTTAAAATGTTATATTTTTCCTGTTTAATAATTTTGTTAGGTAAGTAGTAAATCACGTGGAAAACAAGAAATGAATTACGAGAGGGGGGGGGGCACTAAGAAATAATTAAAATTGATACAAGACAACAAAGTTTTTTTTTATTTCATGAAGGACTTGCTTCTAACTTTTTTAAAAATTGAAAATTTCGAGTTATTCTTTAATAAAATAGAGTTTGTCAAAATTATTTTGAATATTTACTGCTGCCGTCGGGCAACTCCATTTTTTTATGTAAAATGTGTGAAAAAATTTCTAATTTCAAAAAATCAAAATCATTTGAATGTTTTGAAAAAAAAAAGTTAAAATTAAACTTCTGGATCCTAAAGCTGACTCTCTGATAAGTAATTTCACCTTTATAACGTTTTATTTAGACTACCTTAGCCCGGTACAAGACTACCCCAAATTACTCTTTTTCTTTTTAATTTTTGCACTTATAAGCACCTTTCCTTATCAAAAATAAGTATTGGATTAAGTATTCGGATTAAGTATTGGGATTGAGTATTGGTTGAAGTACTGAAATAATTATTAGTTTAAGTACTGGAAACCCATTACTTTTGTAGTGCTCAACAAGTAAAATTTTTAAGAATATTTAGCAAAAAATATTTATCTGAATTTCCAATACTTCAACCAATACCTATTCTAGCACTCAATCCAATATTTATTTTTGTTGCATACTCTCAGCACATTATCCAATAATAAATCCAATACTTATTTTTAATTATGTAAAATCCATGTTTGACAGTTTTATCGATAGAAATGATTATTATTATTTATCTCAGGTATTATCAACTGTTTAATTAATCTTTTGCATTAAAATGTACAACTGTTTGACTGTTGTCTAAACGAATCAATTAGTTTACAAAATTAATTTGTTATAAAAATCTAACAAATGCCATTTTTATATTTTGTAGAATATTTTCGTAAAAATTAATTATTGAATTAATTATTAATTATTGCTTGAAATCATTTGTGCATTTTTTTCATAATTCTATTGATGCTATATTTCTAACAAAACGTATAGTTATTGCTCGGGCTTGGCCTCAATACTAGGCATACCGGTCTAGTATTCATGCGGATTTGTATAATTTTGGTACAATTGGTGTTTATACTATATTCATAGCATCTGCCATGCAATAATAACAACAGATTTTTCTCAGTGTTCAAAAGCTGTCTTTTTGTACATTTCAAAACAAAAATGTTATGTGTTGCATAACATTTTTTAATCGTTCTAAAAATTAATTATTATTCAGTTTTCACTTTAAAAAATGTTTTTTTCTTCTTACAATGAATTATATAACGTAATGTCAAGTAAGGATTCTGAACTGTTACTCTGATGTATTATTTACTTTCACTACTAAAATAATCATAAGTCCCTAGACTTAATTAGCCCATCGAGAAACCAAAATAGAGAAATGCATAAAATTTATACAAATGGTATAAACATAATTAAATAATATTGCCATAGAAAATACAGTAGACATGTCCTATAACTAAAAATAAAATATTTAAGGCTTAATAATTTCTTTATAATAAAACTTAAACTTAAAGGTGGACAAATTAAATAACTATAAAAATATTACAATTTCATATTAAAACATACTGACTTTTGTGATAAGTTTTATAATTGTTAAAATAAAAAGAAAGTTTTCATTTTATTTATTATAAAAATAAAATAAATAAATAACAGACATTGTACATAAAACTGGGAATTTTTATTTTTACTGCTGACAGTTGGTAACAATTCAAGTTTCACGCGTCCCGCGCTTAAACTGACGAGCGCAACAGCGCGTCGACGCACACGGAACATTTTACCTTGAAATGTGGAATCCCGCTAAAAATTGACGCGTCAACTTTGCTTGCGTTGCGATGAGAGATAGAAAAATCTCTAGCGATTTGATTAAATAAAAAATCTTGTTAACTGACATTTTCAAATGAAATTTATCATTATTCAGCTGACTGAATTTTCACAATCCTTAAAATATAAAATATACATTTAATTTTTAAAAGAAAATAGTTTCTTAAGTATCAAATTTCTTATAATTTTGACGATTTTCCTCTCAGAGAAAAAAATCTAATGATATACGTACCAATCTTACAGGTGTACATATTAATTGATTTGTAAATCTTTATTCATGTGTATGTTACAGTAGTTCATTTATTACAAAATGTTGAGTATAATAATGTACGTTTAAAATTTGTATAATTTAATGGAACATTAATTCACATAAATTACTATTGAAACTAATATTATTTATTGTAAAAATATATGAGGGCACGCAAAAAAATGTACTTATCTACTTATCATTTCCTTGAATTTTTTTCCATACATATATGTGTACAGTTGGGAACATTGATGCCTTCCCATTTTCCACTAGATTTTTTCATGTCTTTCCATAAAAAATCTAGTGGAAAAATGTGAAGGTATAAATAAACGCGACTGTACGTCCGCATGAAAAGAGCTCACTTTGTCGATTTTATTTTACGAGATATTCGCATTTATCTAAACAATTAGGTTTAGATTTTCGAATTTTGTTTTATTTCTGAAAAACAAACTGCGTAATATCCCACGAGGAAGCATGCGTTTATTATAACTTTCTCGTAATTCAAAACAAAAGATAATCTTATTTTTGATTTTTAAAATGTATGTCCGCTAATGGTAATCTTAAACTTTAAACTCATTTTTCTCAAAACTAGAATTTAGACACTTCTAAATTTCAACGCTTATAACTTTGTAAATGTCGCCTCTACAAGTTGGTTAAACACTGAAATAGAATATATTTTACCAATCAGATGATTGCAGTTTTCGAACACGAGCTGTGATTGTTTGAGTTTATTCATCTAGCAAAGAAAATAAACTAACAACGAAACATGCGAGGTTTGAAAATTTTTGCAAAGGTTAAAACAATTTTTTATCCCATAGGCACAAACATGACGCTTTTAGATGCCTGTAGGCAGGGTCTAAACGCATTCATTTGTTCGACCGGGTGAAAATCGCATTTATTTTTTCTCTAGGGAAAAAATGAACAGTTGATCCATGCATTTTTTCACCACAAGGCAAAAATGGCCACCATTTTTATACGGTCAAACAACCATTTAGACCATAACCTACAATCATTTAAAAGCACCAAGCTTGTGCCTTTGGAATAAAAAGTATCGTAAGCAACACGGGTATAAAGTCAGTCTAATTAGTTTACAATGATGTTTGTGTACAAGTTTATTTATGAAATAAAGTACTTTTAGAGAACTATGTAACAGTCATATAATATAAAGTACGTTTATTCGAAAAACAGTATAATACTATATTAAATAGTACGGGTGACCACCGCTAGGTTCGTGTGTCAGTTTTCTCCCCCTACAATTATTTTCTTCTACTTTTTATACCAATAGTAAATTAATCCCAAAGATGCGAAAATATCGCTATAAGTATAGTTATATTTTTTAGATACGATTATTTTTCATTCATGGTAAGTACAATTTTATAAATATTTTTTATGTAACCTCCTGTAAATGTAAATTTCATGCAATACTAAAGCTTTTATAACTTTAATTCCGTCATTTTCATGTTCGTCAAATATTTCTTATAACAAAATAATATATTATAATTGAATCCTTCAGAACCAATTCTGCCGACTCAAATGATAGTTTCTCGCTTCACTTTTCTCCCACCACTATTTCTTCTCCGGCGCTAGCGCGTCAAAGTTATATATATATAGATACACGCGCGCTATGACATATATATTGTTTCAATCAATAAAGTTAAGTTTTTTAGTTAAACAAATAACAGTTTTAAAATACCATTTTCCTCTTTTTTAGCCACTCGTCTCAAATTTGTTTCCAAAAAATATTAACATTCATTTCAGTTAGGATTCTGGAACTAAAGTTATTGCAACATTTATGTAGAAAAAGATAATATTACAAGTACAGATATTTCTTAATTTATTCATATTCCTAAAATAAATAATCCCTAAAGATGCAAAAATTTCGTTGTAAGTAGAGTTTTATTTGATAGATAGAATTATATTTAATCGTGAAAAGATTAATTTAATTAAGAACATAATCTATTTATTTTTTAATTTTATTTTTAAGCAATCCTAAACGTTTCTTCAACCCTTTAACGCCTGCGGATTGTATATGTCCCACTTGCATAAACGCCTGTAACTTTCTTAGATATCAATATTTTTTAATGCTGTTAAGCTTATTTTCTTCAGTATGGATGCCAGTATCTAGAAAAAAATACAAGTAATAGAAAAAAAAATTTGTTATTATTAATAAATAACAAAATGTTTATGCAAATCGTAAAAATTGTGAAAAAAAATTAGTTAGCTCCCAGACGGACATCTAAGTCAAAAAAATTTTTTAGGACACAGAGTTTAAAAGGTTGTTAAACTACTAAATACGAATCTTGTCCCAAAATTAAAAACTTTAAAATGTCGTATCCTAGATGGCGCCTCAAACATAAAAAACATAACTTGTGTTTCCCAAGTAGTAACAATAATTATAAATAAGTGACACATGTTTATAAGGGTTTCCGGGATCGCTGATTACAAATATGATGTCAAATTGACAAATTGATAATTGACAGCTGTCAATTCAGTTGTCAACTTTTCTAAAAAGTAATTATTTTTTACGAAAATGACAGCAATATCTGTTTCGGGGACGCTGACTACAAATATGATGTCAATTTGACAAATTTGACAGCTGTCAAAGCAAATGTAGGATAAGAGCAGAAAAGAACATTTTCAATGATTATTTTTTCTTTCTTTTCCTGAACGAAATTGAATATCAACTTATAAAAGGACATTTTATGTTATATATAGGGGGCAAAATTCCTGAACTGTCCAGGTCAAAAAATAAAATTTATTCAAATTTTGCTAAAGTGTTCCGATTGTTAGTGGAAGTGTAAATACCAAATATTTTCAAATTCCAAAAAATAGTTTTTGAGTTACACAGTTTTAAAATTTTTAATTTTTTTAAAATGAATTTTTTTAAATTTATTATATTTCTAAGTAGATTGCATAAAAGTTAACATGTACATATATAGTGATTTTTAAAGCTTTTTTTACAGGCTATTTGATTATAATAAATGTTTTTTTGTAAAAAAAAAAGTTGACCTTAAAACTCAAGGGCAAATTGTTAATTTGAAAAAAAGTAAATATTTTTTGTAAACAGATTTGAGACAAGTGCCTAAAAAAGAGAAAAATGGTATTTAATAAGTGCTTTTTTTCAACTAAAAAAATTAACTTTATTGACTGAAACAATATATATGTCATAGGGCGCGTGTATCTTTATATATAACTTTGACGCGCCAGCGCTGAGGAGAAATAGTGGTGGGAGAAAACTGACGCGCGAAACTGTCATTTAAGGCGGCAGAGGTGAAGTAGTTCTCAAAGATTTAATTAAAAAATATTAGTTTTTTATTTAAAATACATTACAAACATGAAAATTATAGTTTCGAATTAAAAAAACATTTAGGATTGCTTAAAACAAAAATTAAAAAATTAATAGATTATGTCCTCAATAAAATTAATCAAGCATGAAAATAATTCTATCTATCAAATAAAACTCTACTTAAAACGATATTTTTGCATCTTTAGGGATTATTTATTTCATGAATAAAAATAAATAAAGAAATAGCTGTATTAAAAAAATTATATTTTTCTACATAATTGTTGTAATAAAACTAGCTTAAGAATCGTACCTTGAAAGAAAGTAAATATTTTTTGTAAACAGTTTTGAGACAAGTGCCTAACAAAGAGAAAAATGGTATTTAATAAGTGGTTTTTTTTAACTAAAAAAATTAACTTTATTGATTGAAATAATATATATGTCATAGCGCGCGTGTATCTATATATATAACTTTGACGCGCCAGCGCTGAGGAGAAATAGTGGTGGAAGAAAACTGCCGCGCGAAACTGTCATTTAAGGCCAGGTTCCTCCAAAACATGTGTTTTTTTCAAACTTATTTTATTAATATTACAAAAAATTTTTTTTAATCAAACTTTTTTCATATACAAAGACACATAAAAATACTAATTAAAAAAAATTATTATTTTTTTTTTTTAAAATGGCGACACCGAAAATGGCTGTTAAAAAAAATCCCTTTTGTTGGTGGGTGTCACGATATCTCTGAATCCATTCAATTGAAAGCAAAAATCAAAATGGTTTCTTATTCTGTATGACATTGGCTATGGTGTGAACTAGAATGAAACATTTTGACAAAAAAAAACAAAATGGCGGGACTTTTCAGTTTTTAACCCTTTTTTTCACTTTTAATTGTTTATAACTTTTTTAAATAATGATGAATATTCTTGGTTCTAGTTCACACCATAGAGAGACATTTAAAGAGTAAAATGACGTTTGGTTCATATTGATAAGTGCAATAGTTTCTAAATAAGAGTGACACCCAGTTCAAAAAAAGTTGTTTCGAGAAAAACGAGGTTTTGAGAAAAAAGCGATTAAAGTTTTTGTTCGTGAAAAATCGTAAAAAAAAGTGAATTTTACACATGTATCCAATCCGGCTGCGTACAGAACTTTTTCCTGGTCGTCATAGGTGTCATTTTCAAGAATTTTTGCATTTCTTGCAGCAATCGTGTAATCTTTAGACGCTTCTGTGGCCGCTTGAGTGGCCGGATTTACCGCTTAGCGCGCACCGCTCTCCCCTCTTGTATATCTACTTCTCGGTCATGCGGACCTTTGGGACTAATTCTATATTATTTCTAAGAGTATTTTCTAGCAATTTACGGGCGAAAAATTTTTTAGATTTTTTGAAAATTGTTTGGAGGAACCTGGCCTTGGCGGCAGAGGTGAAGTAGTTCTCAAAGATTTAATTAAAAAATATTAGTTTTTTATTTAAAATACATAACAGACATGGAAATTATAGTTTGTAATTAAAGAAACATTTAGGATTGCTTAAAAATAAAATTAAAATATTAACAGAATATGTATTTAATTAAAATTAATCTTCTCACGAATATGAAATGTTTTTAAAGATTTAATTAAAAAATATACATTTTTTATAAAAAAATACATAACGGAAATGAAAATTATAGTTTGGAGTGGAAGAAATATTTAGGATTGCATAAAAATAAATTTCCTATAATTTCAAAATAGGAATATAAATAAATTTAGAAATAGCTGTACTTGTTAAATTATATTTTTCTACGTAATTGTAGAAGAACACTAGTTTCAGAATGTTTACTTGAAAAATAGTAAATATTTTTTGGGAACAGATTTTAGACGAGTGCCTATAAAAAAAAGAAAAATGGTTTTTAATAAATGATATTTTTTTAACTACAAAATTTAACTTTATTGAATGAAACAATATATATATATATATGTCATAGTGTGCGTGTATTTATATATATATATATATATATAAGTTTAAAGCGCTAGCGCTCGAAAAGAAATGGTGGTAGGGGAAAACTGACGCGTAAAACTGTCATTAGGGGCGGCAAAGGGGAATTGGTTCTTAAAGATTTAATTAGAAAATTATTATTTTTTATAAAAAATACATAACAGACATGAAAATTATAGTTTCCTTTTTAAGAAATATTTAGGATTACTTAAAAATAAAGTTTATGAATATATAGATCCTGTTCTCAATAAAATTAGTCTTCTCAAGCATAAAAATAATTCTATCTATCAAATAAAACTCTACTTACAACTATATTTTTGCATCTTTAGGGATTACTTATTTTAGGAATATGAATAAATTAAGAAATATCTGTACTTGTAATATTATCTTTTTCTACATAAATGTTGCAATAACTTTAGTTCCAGAATCCTAACTGAAATGAATGTAAATATTTTTTGAAAACAAATTTGTGACGAGTGGCTAAAAAAAAAAGGAAAATGGTATTTAAAAACTGTTATTTGTTTTACTAAAAAAATTAACTTTATTGATTGAAACAATATGTATGTCATAGCGCGCGTGTATCTATATATATATAACTTTGACGCGCTTGCGCCGGAGAAGAAATAGTGGTGGGAGAAAAGTGAAGCAGGAGTTACATAAAAAAATATTTATAAAATTGTACTTACCATGAATGAAAAATAATCGTATCTATAAAATATAACTATACTTATAGCGATATTTTCGCATCTTTGGGATTAATTTATTATTGGTATAAAAAGTAGAAGAAAATAGCTGTATTTCTGAAATTTTTTTGTACATACATTTTTAAATGAACTTAATATAACTAGTTCGAGAATTGTATATGGAAAGTAAGTAAATATTTCTTGGAATCAAATTTGAGATGCTAGTCCAAAAAAATGTTATTGTGAAAACTTGATTTACAAAGTGCTATTTTTTGAACTTTAAGAAAGTATTTTTTTGATTGAAATAATATATATGTATATATACCTCAGAGATCGTGTACCTATACATATTATCTTTGACACCTTGGAGTTGACAAAGATGTAGTAGAGGGAGAAAACTGACACACGAACCTAACGGTGGTCACCCGTACTATTTAATATAGTATTATACTGTATTTTGAATAAACGTACTTTATATTATATGACTGTTACATAGTACTCTTAAAGTACTCTTTATCCCACAGGCACAAACATGGCGCTTTTAGACTCATTCATTTGTTCGACCGGGTAAAAATGGCTTCCATTTTTTCCCTAGGGAAACAATGAACAGCTGATCCATGCATTTTTTTCACCACAGGGCAAAAATGGCAGCCATTTTATACGGTCAAACAAGAGAATTTAGACCCTAACCTACAAACATTTAAAAGCACCAAGTTTGTGCCTTTGGAATAAAAAGTATCGTAAGTAACACGGGTTTAAAGTCAGTCTAATTAGTTTACAATGATGTTTCTGTACAAGTTCACTTATGAAATAAAGTACTTTTAGAGAACTATGTAACAGTCATATAATATAAAGTACGTTTATTCGAAATACAGTATAATACTATATTAAATAGTACGGGTGACCACCGCTAGGTTCGTGTGTCAGTTTTCTCCCTCTACAATTATTTTCTTCTACTTGCTTAATATACTATTATTTCATAAGTGAACTTGTACACAAACATCATTGTAAACTAATTAGACTGACTTTAAACCCGTGTTGCTTACGATACTTTTTATTCCAAAGGCACAAACTTGGTGCTTTTAAATGATTGTAGGTTATGGTCTAAATGGTTGTTTGACCGTATGAAAATGGTGGCCATTTTTGCCTTGTGGTGAAAAAATGCATGGATCAACTGTTCATTTTTTCCCTAATGAAAAAATGAAAGCCATTTTCACCCGGTCGAACAAATGAATGCGTTTAGACCCTGCCTACACGCATCTAAAAGCGTCATGTTTGTGCCTATGGGATAAAGAATTGTTTTAACCTTTGCAAAAACTTTCAAACCTCGCATGTTTCGTTGTTAGTTTATTTTCTTTGCTAGATGAATAAACTCAAACAATCACAGATCGTGTTCGAAAACTGCAATCATCTGATTGGTAAAATATATTCTATTTCAGTGTTTAACCAACTTGTAAAGGCGACATTTACAAAGTTATAAGCGTTGAAATTTAGAAGTGTCTAAATTCTAGTTTTGAGAAAAATGAGTTTAAAGTTCAAGATTACCATTAGCGGACATACATTTTAAAAATCAAAAATAAGATTATCTTTTGTTTTGAATTACGAGAAAGTTATAATAAACGCATGCTTCCTCGTGGGATATTACGCAGTTTGTTTTTCAGAAATAAAACAAAATTCGAAAATCTGAACCTAATTGTTTAGATAAATGCGAATATCTCGTAAAATAAAATCGACAAAGTGAGCTCTTTTCATGCGGACGTACAGTCGCGTTTATTTATACCTTCACATTTTTCCACTAGATTTTTTATGGAAAGACATGAAAAAATCTAGTGGAAAATGGGAAGGCATCAATGTTCCCGACTGTACACATATATGTATGGAAAAAAATTCAAGGAAATGATAAGTAGATAAGTACATTTTTTTGCGTGCCCTCATATATTTTTACAATAAATAATATTAGTTTCAATAGTAATTTATGTGAATTAATGTTCCATTAAATTATACAAATTTTAAACGTACATTATTATACTTAACATTTTGTAATAAATGAACTACTGTAACATACACATGATTAAAGATTTACAAATCAATTAATATGTACCCCTGTAAGATTGGTACGTATATCATTAGATTTTTTTCTCTGAGAGGAAAATCGTCAAAATTATAAGAAATTTGATACTTAAGAAACTATTTTATTTTAAAAATTAAATGTATATTTTATATTTTAAGGATTGTGAAAATTCAGTCATCTAAATAATGATAAATTTCATTTGAAAATGTCAGTTAACAAGATTTTTTATTTAATCAAATCGCTAGAGATTTTTCTATCTCTCATCGCAACGCAGGCAAAGTTGACGCGTCAATTTTTAGCGGGATTCCACATTTCAAGGTAAAATGTTCCGTGTGCGTCGACGCGCTGTTGCGCTCGTCAGTTTAAGCGCGGGACGCGTGAAACTTGAATTGTTACCAACTGTCAGCAGTAAAAATAAAAATTCCCAGTTTTATGTACAATGTCTGTTATTTATTTATTTTATTTTTATAATAAATAAAATGAAAACTTTCTTTTTATTTTAACAATTATAAAACTTATCACAAAAGTCAGTATGTTTTAATATGAAATTGTAATATTTTTATAGTTATTTAATTTGTCCACCTTTAAGTTTAAGTTTTATTATAAAGAAATTATTAAGCCTTAAATATTTTATTTTTAGTTATAGGACATGTCTACTGTATTTTCTATGGCAATATTATTTAATTATGTTTATACCATTTGTATAAATTTTATGCATTTCTCTATTTTGGTTTCTCGATGGGCTAATTAAGTCTAGGGACTTATGATTATTTTAGTAGTGAAAGTAAATAATACATCAGAGTAATAGTTCAGAATCCTTACTTGACATTACGTTATATAATTCATTGTAAGAAGAAAAAAACATTTTTTAAAGTGAAAACTGAATAATAATTAATTTTTAGAACGATTAAAAAATGTTATGCAACACATAACATTTTTGTTTTGAAATGTACAAAAAGACAGCTTTTGAACACTGAGAAAAATCTGTTGTTATTATTGCATGGCAGATGCTATGAATATAGTATAAACACCAATTGTACCAAAATTATACAAATCCGCATGAATACTAGACCGGTATGCCTAGTATTGAGGCCAAGCCCGAGCAATAACTATACGTTTTGTTAGAAATATAGCATCAATAGAATTATGAAAAAAATGCACAAATGATTTCAAGCAATAATTAATAATTAATTCAATAATTAATTTTTACGAAAATATTCTACAAAATATAAAAATGGCATTTGTTAGATTTTTATAACAAATTAATTTTGTAAACTAATTGATTCGTTTAGACAACAGTCAAACAGTTGTACATTTTAATGCAAAAGATTAATTAAACAGTTGATAATACCTGAGATAAATAATAATAATCATTTCTATCGATAAAACTGTCAAACATGGATTTTACATAATTAAAAATAAGTATTGGATTTATTTATTTATTTACTCTTGTTTACAACACATGTATATGTGATTACAAGGGAGTTACGCTAATAATAAACAGACGAACGGTTAAACGAAGTTACAATTATTCAGACGTACGAGCAGACAGGACTTTAATAAAAACATTGACAAATTTTTTAATCAAAATTGGGTTCGTCGATGACAGAATATCTAACCATTTATCGATATCAGTTAAGTTAGTACTTTCACTGCCCAGAATAGGAATAAATAAGTGCGTACAGGCTGGACATGAAGTTAAGATATGGAGTATAGATTCCTCCTCCAAGTAACACGAGGTGCAAGTTGCATTCAGGTGGAAGGCAAACTTCTTTCGGTCAAAAACAATTCTTGTCACGTGTCGATTTAGAAGTCTTATTTGAGCATAAATTTTCTTATAAAAAATAGGCAAACGTAGTTTTAAATAATTTTAGGTGCCTTCTTGTAAGGAAAGAGATGGAAAAAGTTCAAGACTACTCGATAGTTTCAGGGCCTCAAGGTCAAGATTTTTCAGATAACCTGAAAACTCCCTGAGAATGAGGTCACTGTTCACGCAAGCGGAATTAGACCCTATTCCATGCCAAAGTTCCGAAAGACCGCAGGGTTCGAAAAACTTAGTTTTTAACTGAGTCATCCAATTAAACTTATTTTCTGGGTTCTTTTTTGACTGCTTTATTAGTCTCAATAAACACCTTCTTGGAACCTGAGAGTTTTCCATTAAAAGAATTTTATTTAACCAAGAAAGAGCGTTTTTGAGAACCAGACCAGCAAGATGTGGAGCCCCTGTCTCTATTCTTACCGCGTAATTTGGAGTGCAGTTGGGGAGATTCAAAAGTTTCTTAAAGAAGGAGAGTTGAACACCCTCTATTAAATCCAAAAAATTCATTTCCCATATTTGACTACCATAAGCTAGAATACTAAGAGCCAGGCTTTCAAACAGTTTAGAACAGGTTACCCAGGATTCTGTTTTAACCGAATAAATTATTCTTAAAACTGAACCCACTGCGGTATTTGCGGCACTTATAGCTTTTCCTGCAGCCGGTTTAAAGGAACAAGAATTGTGAAAAATAATTCCTAGATAAGTATATTCTTTGACCACCTCAATGCTACTCCCACCAAATTCAAAACGTTTAAATTTTTTTGCTTTTGAATTACCGGATTTCGAAAAAATAACTATTTTTGTTTTTTCTGTATTGACTGACAGTTCATTGATCTCACAGTAATCATAAAGTACCTTCAATTTTTTTTTAAGTTCTAAAGGAGAGTCGGCAAGTAAAACATAGTCATCGGCAAACCCACGCATGTGTACCTCCGTCGATTCATCTACTGATATACCTCTACATTCTCTATCAATAAAAAAATTTTCCATGTCTGATATGTACAACAAGAATTCAATTGGACTTAGAATCTCGCCTTGAAGGACACCTCGCGTGACCTTCACCATTTGAGTTGATCCCTCATGCGTTCTAATACACGTATATGCTTTAGAATAAAAATCTTTCATGATATTAATTAACTTGGAGCTCACTCCTAAAGAGTACAATTTATTCCACAGAAGTTGATGGTTGATGGATGGAAAGGCCCCCTTAAAATCAATGAAAGCCGCGTACACAACTGCCCCAGGATTGCCCAGATGGATCTGTAAAGTAGCTGTAAAGACAAACAAATTATCTAGGCAACCCATACCTCTTCTAAAACCCGCCTGAGATTCAGGAATAAGATTTAAAGACTCTGACCAGGCAACAAGTCGGTCATTCATGATTTGAGTGAAAATTTTTGCTATATTATTTTCTAAAGAAATCTCTCTAAAGTTTTCTGGATTGGAAGGATCCCCTTTTTTGTGGAGCATAAAGGTGGTTAAATTTCCCCAGTCATTTGGGACTCTTTCCGAAATCAAAATTTTATTGAAAAAGTGGTTCATATATAGGATCCAGTTCTGAGGCAGGTTCTTGAAAAAAGCATAATCGACTCCATCCAAACCAGGGGCCTTTCCATTCTTACATTTAGCCAAGCAATTAATTATCTCTTCATATGTTATTGGGTCATCGAGCATAGGAATAAAACGCTTCAAAATAACCGTCTCCATAGTCGGTTTCGGCTGAGGGAAACGACTTTGCAAAAAACGCTGCCATGTATCAATATCTACATTACATTGCTGCGAAGATTTCGCCCTAGAGCACTTTATAATTTTCCAAAATTCAGATGGGTCTCTACAACCGCTCACTGCGTCGATTCGAGCTAAGTTATACATTTTTTTTTTCATTAAAAATTTTCGTTAGTTTGTGCTTTTCTTTGTAATAAATGCTCTTGGAGAAGTTACAAAAATTATTTAATTTACAAACTTTTAACGCATCCGAAACTCTTTTTCTCGCCAATTTGCAATCACCGTCAAACCACGCTTTCCGTTTAATACCCCTTTTAGAAAAAGAAGAACAGCACGGCATATTTAATTCTAACGCAACGTCACGGATCGCAGTAATAATATTAGAATTCATGTCATTGATTTCCAGGTCCACTTCGGCCACCTCCTCTTTCCAAGCCATCGTGGAAAAATATAAAGGAGCAATGCTTGTATTAAAGTATAATCTATTAGAATTTAAGTTAACAATTTTTCGGGGTACAAGAGAGAGATATAATGTCACCGGAAAATGATCCGATGAGGTGACCAAGTGTGTGACCTCCAAATCCTGAATGAGGGGAAGAGCACCCACAGAACACCAGACCAAGTCTATCACGCTCGAACCAGTTGGACCCAAAAATGTAAAATTAGCCGGAGAATCACTATGGCAACGACCATTTAAAAGAATTAAATCACTAGACTCAAAGTTATTAATAATTTGTTTACCCTTTGGATTAGATAATTTGTCTAAAGAGACTCTTTGTGGAAAAACCGAGTCTATAAATTGAAAAAGGTCAGAGTTCAACTGGTTCAAATCTGCCACTCTTCCATTAAAATCACCCCCCAGAATAATAGGAAGATCAGAAAAATTAGTAAAAATATTATTTATAATAAAATTAAAATTGTCAAAAAATTCATCCATACTATCGTCTGGAGCAAAATAACATAAACCCAAAATAAAACTATTTTCATTTGAACGTGGTTTAACCTTAATAAAAATTTGATTACAAAACTTAAATATTACCGACATTGAATAAATTTTAGGGTTGAAAATGATGAGAAGTCCTCCTCTTGCTCTGCCATGTTTGTGAATTCTTGTAGCTGGTGCCTGGATGAAGTCAAAAACATTTTTGTCCACAAAAGGGACTCTATCAACCTCATTCCAGGTCTCGCAAATGCACAAAATGTCCTGTAGCTTGAAAAAATGATGAATATCCGGTAAGTTGCCAATACCATGAATGTTCCAAAATAAGATTTTTCCGACCTTGGAGTAGTTTGAATTAGAGTGTCGTTGTAGTAAGTTCACAAGATCGCAAGGTCGTTGCTATTTCTCCTCTTCTTCGTCCCTCTTTAACTTCTTATGATTAAGGTCACTTCCGGAAGGTATAACATCTTGAGTTGACTTGGGTGCAGTAGTCAAAAATTTTATAAGTGACTCATCCCCCTTGGGAGAGTCCTTATGAGAACGGCCTCTTTTAGCACCGCTCCTCTGAGATCGAAGATCTGATTTCTGAAGAGTGGGAGTGGAAAAATTCTCCTTCTGGATCTCTTTGATCTGTCCTATTTGAGGCTGCGATATTTGGTCCTTCTGCACAGTTTTCGTCGTATCTTCTAATATTTTTATCTTATTGTTTAAAATTGTCGCTCTTACACCTGCTTTTTGCAGTTCTCGTAACTTCAAAACTAGCTGTCGTCGATTTTCTCTTTCTTCTGGTGAACGGTCATTCGTTATATATAAATTATTTTCTTTGAAGATTTTCACCTTAGAAAATATTATCTTTACCCATCTCGCTGCAATAAACTTTATAAGAATTGGGCGGTTTCCTTTAATTTTGCCTAGTCGAAAAACATCTTCAATGGCCAACTCCGGAATATCAACTCCCAATCTTATAAACAATTGAGAAATTGCCTGAAAAAGATTGGAATTAATCGTGTCAGAATCTTCCAGTTTAAATAGGATGTTGTTTTTGTAACGTTGAGCATCAATTAATCGAGGCATTACATTTTCCACAGCTGTCAATCTTCCTTCATTATTTGTCTGCTTTTCCCTCATACTTTCTAGCATATCATTGGTATCTTGGACTTTCTTTATCAGATCCGAGTGCGATGACGATAATTCCTTAATTGATGTAAACAATTTATTCCATCTATCCTCGTCCTTGAGGTCCGACATGCTAGTAGACGAAGACAAAAACACTCACAAATTCAGAAATACAAAATAAAATCTTCAATAATTAACCAGATCTTCACCAGAGTAAAACACCACAGATATTATATAAAGCAATTCTGAGCTATAAAAAACATTTGTCACTTCATCACAATGGTAAAAAGTAGTCCCACAAACAACGAACCAAGACAAAAAATGGAAATAAAAAAGATACTCCAATGTTGGAGATTAAAATCATAGGCACAAAAGAAAAAAATCAGGGAACACTTGGCGAACAACAAATCGCACAGTAAAATACTTGTTTTACGAAAAATATTAAAATTTGGTACAAGACAAGACTAGATTTTTTATGGAAAGACATGAAAAAATCTAGTGGAAAATGGAAAGGCATCAATGTTCCCGACTGTACACATATATGTATGGAAAAAAATTCAAGGAAATGATAAGTAGATAAGTACATTTTCTTGCGTGCCCTCATATATTTTTACAATAAATAATATTAGTTTCAATAGTAATTTATGTGAATTAATGTTCCATTAAATTATACAAATTTTAAACGTACATTATTATACTTAACATTTTGTAATAAATGAACTACTGTAACATACACATGATTAAAGATTTACAAATCAATTAATATGTACACCTGTAAGATTGGTACGTATATCATTAGATTTTTTTCTCTGAGAGGAAAATCGTCAAAATTATAAGAAATTTGATACTTAAGAAACTATTTTATTTTAAAAATTAAATGTATATTTTATATTTTAAGGATTGTGAAAATTCAGTCAGCTAAATAATGATAAATTTCATTTGAAAATGTCAGTTAACAAGATTTTTTATTTAATCAAATCGCTAGAGATTTTTCTATCTCTCATCGCAACGCAGGCAAAGTTGACGCGTCAATTTTTAGCGGGATTCCACATTTCAAGGTAAAATGTTCCGTGTGCGTCGACGCGCTGTTGCGCTCGTCAGTTTAAGCGCGGGACGCGTGAAACTTGAATTGTTACCAACTGTCAGCAGTAAAAATAAAAATTCCCAGTTTTATGTACAATGTCTGTTATTTATTTATTTTATTTTTATAATAAATAAAATGAAAACTTTCTTTTTATTTTAACAATTATAAAACTTATCACAGAAGTCAGTATGTTTTAATATGAAATTGTAATATTTTTATAGTTATTTAATTTGTCCACCTTTAAGTTTAAGTTTTATTATAAAGAAATTATTAAGCCTTAAATATTTTATTTTTAGTTATAGGACATGTCTACTGTATTTTCTATGGCAATATTATTTAATTATGTTTATACCATTTGTATAAATTTTATGCATTTCTCTATTTTGGTTTCTCGATGGGCTAATTAAGTCTAGGGACTTATGATTATTTTAGTAGTGAAAGTAAATAATACATCAGAGTAATAGTTCAGAATCCTTACTTGACATTACGTTATATAATTCATTGTAAGAAGAAAAAAACATTTTTTAAAGTGAAAACTGAATAATAATTAATTTTTAGAACGATTAAAAAATGTTATGCAACACATAACATTTTTGTTTTGAAATGTACAAAAAGACAGCTTTTGAACACTGAGAAAAATCTGTTGTTATTATTGCATGGCAGATGCTATGAATATAGTATAAACACCAATTGTACCAAAATTATACAAATCCGCCTAAATACTAGACCGGTATGCCTAGTATTGAGGCCAAGCCCGAGCAATAACTATACGTTCTGTTAGAAATATAGCATCAATAGAATTATGAAAAAAATGCACAAATGATTTCAAGCAATAATTAATAATTAATTCAATAATTAATTTTTACGAAAATATTCTACAAAATATAAAAATGGCATTTGTTAGATTTTTATAACAAATTAATTTTGTAAACAAATTGATTCGTTTAGACAACAGTCAAACAGTTGTACATTTTAATGCAAAAGATTAATTAAACAGTTGAAAATACCTGAGATAAATAATAATAATCATTTCTATCGATAAAACTGTCAAACATGGATTTTACATAATTAAAAATAAGTATTGGATTTATTATTGGATAATGTACTGAGAGTATGCAACGGAAATAAATATTGGATTGAGTGCTAGAATAGGTATTGGTTGAAGTATTGGAAATTCAGATAAATTTTTTGCTAAATATTCTTAAAAATTTTACTTGTTGCGCACTAAAAAAGTAATGGGTTTCCAGTACTTAAACTAATATTTATTTCAGTACTTCAACCAATACTCAATCCCAATACTTAATCCGAATACTTAATCCAATACTTATTTTTGATAAGGAAAGGTGCTTATAAGTGCAAAAATTAAAAAGAAAAAGAGTAATTTGGGGTAGTCTTGTACCGGGCTAGGGTAGTCTAAATTAAACGTTATAAAGGTGAAATTACTTATTAGAGAGTCAGCTTTAGGATCCAGAAGTTTAATTTTAACTTTTTGTTTTGAAAACATTCAAACGATTTTGATTTTTTGAAATTAGAAATTTTTTCACACATTTTACATAAAAAAAATGGAGTTGCCCGACGGCAGCAGTAAATATTAAAAATAATTTTGACAAACTCTATTTTATTAAAGAATAACTCGAAATTTTCAATTTTTTAAAAAGGTAGAAGCAAGTCCTTCATGAAATAAAAAAAAACTTTGTTGTCTTGTATCAATTTTAATTATTTCTTATTGGCCCCCCCCCCTCTCGCGAAATTCATTTCTTGTTTTCCACGTGATTTACTACTTACCTAACAAAATTATTAAACAGGAAAAATATAACATTTTAAGACTCTTGTTTAGGTATCCTTATATTAAAAGAATCTCAGTCGGATATCCGATGGATGTCGGACGATGTAGTAGGATATCCTGAAAATGTCTTTAAAATATGATTGGATATTCTTAGAATATCCAATGGATATTGAAATTTCCGCTTACTCGAAAAATATCCGGGATATTTTATGGATATTTGAAATTCGAGATAAATATTAAATATTCTAATCATATTCTGAGGCTATCTTCTTGATACCCTTAGGACATTTATACCATATTCAGAGGATATTGAGCGTAAGTTACTTGTGAATACTAACAGGATATCCTATACATCTTCTCGAATATTCATACGATATCAAATGGATATCCGCTGTTATCAGAGATAACATCGAATTTCATCAAATGAAACTTTTATAAGAGAGTGTGCAGGGGCATAGCAAGGTCCAGTGTCCCTCTGGACAAATAGTTACCCCACAAAATTTATAAGTATCACATTTTTGGTTGTCAGTATCACCCTCTTTTGCAGAAAATACATGCAAATTGAAGTGACATCGGGGTAGATCCTCCCTTCCCCCGCCCGTACCTGCGCTACTGAGAGTGCGAATTCGTAATTAGAAAATGTACTTGAATTGGTCAACAATATTTCCATATCTGACATCTTATAAGATTTTTATAAATAGAAATAATGTAGTAAAGGTTTTTATTATTTTAAAATGAAAAAAAATCATCATGCACACATATTGTACATACAACTGGGAACTGTTTTTTCACTGCTTACAGTTGGTAACAATTTAATTCTCACGCGTCGCGCGACTAAACTGACGCGCGCGGCAGCGCGGCGACCCACGCGTCGCACTTTACCTTTTCATCTGGAATGGGCATTAATGAAAAATTGTTTTAGGGAAGAAGCGGCGCATCGGCTAAATCAGCGTACGATCATTTAGAGCGCGCATGGTATTGTGTAGAAACTGCTGATGTTTGAATTGTCATAACTTGAAAAATATCCAATAAAACCATTTTCTGATTTTTGATAATGAAAAAGGAGCATTTAATGACATTAAATCAATCACAATCTAAAAATCGATTTATTGCTTCTTAGGTACCTTTCCTCGGAGCGCGTCACATATTTATCCTTTCTAAGAAGAGTTCATACACGAAGAATAGTGAGTTAGCCGCTGCTGCCAACCAAATTTAGCAAACACTTATTTAGTCACCGCAGCTATGTATTAGCTAAGGCAGCATGTACAGTCGCGGCCATATATGCCTTCCCTCGTCTACGCTTGTCTTATGCACGTGATCATATGCGTAAGACAAGCGTAGACGAGGTAAGGCATCAATGTCCCTGACTGTACATTTCCTACGTCTGCTAAAAGTACGCTATGGTAGGTAACAAATTTAGATCCCATATCTAAATCTAGTGTGACGTAGTTTATGAACAGCCCCTAGAAACTAATGAAATACTTCAGGTACACGTTAGCTGCAGTTTCATTATATTCTTTGTCCATAAATAATATTATGTAAAGCAGCTGTTTTAAATTCATTGAATCCTGAATAACATGAAATATACTTCATAATAATGATTTATTTTTTCGAGGAAAGAAAGGGCTCCATTCACGCCCATTCCTGTGAGGTACAACCATTATTGTCACTGTTTTTCAATCACACATGCGGAAGACTTCCTTTTCCATACATGTACATTGAAATACAGAGTATTTACCTCTCCATTAGGGAAAAGGAAAAAGGAAAATCTGCGTGGAAATATATTTATAGGCAGTTGTGTTTTCTGGTATTATTCTTAAGATTCTTATTTTAAAAATTATAATGAAAAAGTTTAATAATTTATATTCAATGTCAGGCTATCAAAAAGTATATAATTCATTTCATTTCTTTATTTAGTCCTTTTTTAAATTTAACATTCTTTGCGTTTCTGCATCATTTAAAGTAGAAATAGGTGAAACGTCATCCTCAACAGAATGTTAACAATGAATTTTAAAATTTTTGAAGTCAGAAGCACTGTTTAAAGATGTTTATGGTATAAAATTCAAGAAAGAATTTCCAAGATCTGCATTACAAATTATTTTCAATCATTTTGGAATCTTCTATGTTCCTTATTTTTGCACTATAGAACATTATTCTTTGCTTCCCTAGATCATTAATCTTCTTCTTATGTGTTAAAATTGCAGAACAATCTTCCACACTTTCTGTGCTTCAGTTATTTTTACATACAATTAAGAGTTATTGTTTTCCTTCTCCGGTAAAATTATTTCATTCTAATTGTTGTAATTCATTAGATCTAGAAAACTAATTTTACAAAACTTAATTATCTAATAAACAATTTTCTAATATTTAAACATCCAATAACCAATTCTTGAATTAGCAAATTAGCAATTTACACGTTTACTAATTCTTACACTAAACAACTATACAATAACAATTCATTAATACAAATTTTTGTAATTTACTAAATTTACAATGGATATATTTTTTAAATATGAATTACTCTATTTAATAATTAATAAACAAGTTCAAAACTTTAAAATGTCGAATTTACTATTATTTGTTTGCAGAGAATACAATTACAAGGACTTACCTCTATCTTTACAAGTGATTGTTCAATAACTGACTGTAATTGTATTACACCATATACTGATAAAATGAGCCCCTAATCCGAACTTATAAATAGCTCTGTTAAAAAAAAAATATTTAAAAGTATACCAGATATAGTTAAAACAAAGTAAATAGTTAAAAATATAAATAAAAATATGGAAATGTAAACAAGAATTCATAAAAAATTATTACAAATTTAAATAAATGAATACATAAAACATTCTAAATGTAGTTCAAAATGTGCTTACAACCGTAGTTCGTATATCGTCCGATAAATTGTTTAGTTTTTCTTAATGGTAATTAGAATAATGTACATGAATCTCAAAATGAAGTATTAAATCTGAAATTTAAGTACGTTATGTATATTTCATGTCAATACATGTACTACATGCATGTACATATAAAATTGAAATCAAAGGTTTTTGTATTTGTGTTTTAAACAAAAATTGTAATTAAAAATGTCTTCATAACATTTGGAACTTAAATGGGAAAAAATAAAATTTGTGCACTTACTATTCTAAACATTAATTTTGTTTATTTGTAGGTAAAATTCTTTTTATCAAAATGTGTCATGAATCATATAAATCCTGTATTAAATACAACTAAATATTAACGATTTGCATTATATTTGAGAAAAAGGAATAAAAGTAATGAAAAATGAATTAATTCAGAACGTGTATAAGTTTCAAATGATTTAAATCTAAACAAAGGATCTTCCTACGTTATTCAAAAAAGATTTTCATGCATATTTTTACACACTTTCTTAGATAACTTTCCTAATGAACGTAATATTTTAATATTATCTGTAACCATACATTGTCATGATATGCTTTCAACTGTACTACAAACTACTTTCTGAATATATTCTATTTCTACAATAATAATCATTCCAAAATTTCATTGTAAACATAATTCTTAATACATTTTCTACTTCTTTGATTTCCTAAATAAACTGTAACTGCATTAAATGAACGAACTCTTGATAATGCAACATACAATTTACCATGATTAAAAACATCTTTTCTTAAATCAATTGCAATTTTATTAAATGTCTGTCCTTGAGATTTGTTTATAGTCATAGCAAATGCTAATTTAATTGGAAACTGTCTTCTTTTAAATGTAAAGGGATAAACATTTTCAGAATACAATAATATTCGATGTATGAATACAATATTTCCACCCTTATCTCCCGTTAATATTTGGCATTTAATAACATGATTTGATAAAGCTAAAACCAATAATCTTGTTCCATTGCATAAGCCTTCGTTAATGCTAAGGTTTCTTATAAGCATTACAACGGAATTTATTCTTAAATGCAAAACATGTGGTGGTAAACCAGGTGGTGATAGAGTGTTTAAATAATCAGGTAAAATGACTTCATGATCATTATTATTATCACCATTATCTACACTGTCAATACTTCTATAAACTTTTTCTTCCCTCTTATCTAATAACTGTACTACATTATTATTAATTTCATCTACATCAATATTTCTAGGAGCTAAAATAGCACACAATTCCAAATCTTCAAATCTTTTCTGTTTAATCAAGTCTCCATATACGTCTGTACTGATATCAATATTTCCTTCTTGCAGAATGTTATCTGGTAATTGAACACAATCTTTTACATCGTTAGATGTGCCATTTCCTATTTCAAGTAAAAAATTAACAAATTTTGTTTCTTCCGGTAAAGCTCGCATGTTTTCAGATAATGTAAATTTTGAAAATATCTTCCATAATTTGGATTGCTGCCCATTGGCAGCAAGGTTGCAGCTATCCCTGTAAATGCCATATTACAAACAGTTTTACCTTGACTCCTTAATAAATGCCACAATGTAATATACATAAATGTTTTTCCTGATCCTCCAGGGCCATCGACATATACACATCTACAAGTATTTTCGGTATTATCATTTACTGCATTTAATATAAAATCAACAATGTCTTTTTGTTTGACATTCAATTTATCATACTTTTCTTTTCCCACCTCTTTTTCCTCTGCAATATTTATAGAATGTGTGATTTGAAAACTTTCAGTTTCATGTTCTATATCCATTAATCCAAAAAAATCATGTAAGTTATAACCTTCTTCAGATAACATGTTTTTTACATTTATGTATGCCATTTTTTCAGCTGCAATATTATAAACGTTTCTAGCATAATCTTCAGACATACAAAATTTAAATTGTTCCCAAAGTTCACCAGCATTTATAGGACGACAGTGAATTAAAATTCTAACAAATAACCTTCGAAGTGATTGAGGCATCATCCATAAACTTGACTCTTCTAACGTTGCCTTCCATTCATGATCATCCTCTATGAGTCCTAATGCTAAACAAGCTGACGTAAATGTCTCATGTAATACGCCATTAACAGTCTTTAATGATTCGTATGAAATTGCACCTTTAGTTGTAAGTAATAATAATCGAAGGTGAAATAATTCTAAATTGCATGGACTAACAGAATAAATTCTGCCTATTGCCTTCTCCCTACATAATCTCTTGTTCCATTTACATTCTTTTTTATCCCATGAATAGTATTCAGGAATCTCAGTATAAAAATAGTGACAAGCGTTTGCATCACGTTGATTTAAATTGAAGTAGTCTAATAATTTTGTATCTTTATTCAAATTAAATGATATTTCTTGACCTGCATCTCTTTGCCGAAGAAGAATATTTTGCTCATTTTGCAAATGTATTGGTAAACGATATATACTATGACTTTTTTTGGATAAACTTTTACTTAAAATTCTCCATGCTGCTTCTACTGGACCAAAATATCTATTTTCTTTATAATGATTTATTTCGTTATGATTAATAGTAGCTTCTCCATTACTATTTGTAATGATAATTGATGCAGCATCATGACCCTTATAAATATATTTCTACAAATATTTTACGGCCTTAATACTCGATACAACTTCAACATTAATATGACAATTGAATGTTTGCGAAAGTTTAAGAGAATAAGGTACAACAAAACGATTACCAACAATATATTCATTAGGTCTTGTATACGTTTTCCCTGTATTTCTTCTTCTATATAGCACATAGCAATTGTCTTTAACAGTAGTGTCCTCTTGTAAAGGTTTAGGAAAATTTTTCGAGCCTTTTCCATCAACGAAACACCAATCTCCACAAGGACATGTATATTGTTTGACATAATAATTTCATGTAATCTAGAATTAACCATCTGATCTGGTATTTCAGCTGAAATATGTCGATCGACACTTTCTGGTGTTAATATTTTTGAATTGGACGTCAATATAATCAATAAATGAATATGTGGTAATCCCCTTTTTTAAAAATATATAACATAAACCTACGACTTGACATCTCCAAAACATTTCTTCTTAACATTACATTCTATTAAATGCTTTACTTTTAAAGTAAAGACTCTTGCAACAATATCAGGTCTATCAGCTGCTGTTTGATTCGGTAATAAATTTTCTACTATTTCTTTCCACTGTGGATTACATGTCATTGTTATAAACAAATCCGGTTTACCATGTTTTGCCACAATAGCCATTGAATCTTGATATAGTTCCATCATATTACGAGGTGAATTGATAAATGTTGATGGTAACACAACCAATTTCCCTACAGGTGTATCATTGCTTTTCGCTACATCATTAATGTGATCTATTAACCCTCTGTAACTTTCACTTCGTAATTGTGTTTGATGATTTGCACAATACTGAAGTCGATCTTTTTCCATTTTTACATAATTGTCAACCAGCCACTGTTGAAATAATCTTCCACCGCATAAAAACTGATTAAAAATATCATCTCTAATTGCCATTTTATACTTTACATAACATGCACTTGATATTCTATGTTTTTTTAATCTTTTATCTGTATCATTTCGAAGCATATCAATGCAATAACCTTTTTCTCCAAAGGATAAAATAGAGGATATATGAATGGTTCTACACAAGGGTCCAAACTACTAACTAATTGTAATTCTTTACTTGTTTTGTTGTATACAGTGACATAAGAATCAGGTACTTCACCTTCTGAATTTGTATTAAAAATAGCAACTACTTTATTAACTCTTTGAAAATTAAATCGCCGTGAATCTTTTCCTTTTTTAAAGTAAATAATAATTTTAATTCTGGAATTTCTTCATTATTTTTGGTCACTAACTCTGTTTCTATTTCTATAACTTCTTTCATCATCCTAAACGATCGAGTGAACGTATTATGATTTCTCATAAAATTCTCAATTCCTCCTACAATACCTTTATCCAATCTATCATTTTTGTTTAATCTGTATTCAATTGCATCATCAGGATCGTAAATAAACAATTGTCCATAAGACGGATCATCACCGTTTTCCGGGAATAAAGCATTATTCATTTGATAATATATTTGACCTTGGATTTTAAAACAATATGGTCCTCTTCGTCTACCATTAAAGTTAATAACATTAGCATTAAATGACGCAAAAGCAAATGAGTTATTGTAACATCTTATATTCTGCTGAAAATGCCTTGATTTCTCATGTGAACCATCCTAATAACGCTTGTAATTGAGATGGATAGTTTAAGCCCTTTAATTTAATACCTCCATAGCTACAACAATCAGAGTAAGAATAAATTTTTTCTTCACCTTTCTTCTCCTTCGAGCGTTTAGCATCAGAATGAGTAACTTTGGTACTAACTTCTTCATCTTTGAAGTGTTTAGCATCACAATGCGTACAGTAAAATGACATTTTACCTAGGTAATCCTCTGCATAAGTACGTGAATGCAATTTATTTAATTCTATATTTTCTAGACAATTACCTAATGTACTCAATATGTTTTCCTTATTTACATTACAATGGAAAATGGATGGAGAAACATCATCCTCAATAAAATCTTGATTACTTATTTCTACATTTTCTGACTGTGGAAGTGTGAGAAAGGATGTTGATTGTACAGAATACACAACTAAATTATTAGAATCTGCATTACAAGTTTCTTTTTCTACCTCTTTTGATGCAATACTTTGCAATTCCTTTTTTTCTTTTAATTTAGAACGATAGGACCTCATTCTTTCTTTTTGGAATTTTCGAACTTCCATTTGTTTCTCTATAGTTAAATTAGCACGATAAGAACTTACTCTTTCTCTTTCCGTTTTTCGAAATTCCATTTCTCTTTCTACAGCTACATTTGCACGACGACACTCAATTCTTTTCGTACTAACAATATTTTTATCAACTTTTTTTATTTCTTCTACTTCTTCCTCGGTAAATATTCGTTTTTCTTCAAATCGTTTCCCTTTTGTTAACGTAGCACTACAACTTTGCATTCTTTTCTCTGACAAAGCATTAATCTTTTTTTTCTTTTCTTGTAATATTTTTGCTGTTCCTATTTCGTCTATTGGATGCAACATACTGAAAGGTTTTTTTTATGCAATTATAGGGGTCTGTAAATCAATAAGTTTCCTTTTACTTGCTTTTCTTACTTCACTGCCCTGTAATTCGTGCTTCATTTAAATAATGCGTTCTTTTAATACATCTGAAGAAACACACTCAGAAGTAATTATATTATTATCAGTAGTAACATGTGTTACTAATCTACAACACCTCATGGCAATGTCGATAATGTACTTGTACATTTCGGGAATGTGAAGGTGTCTGAAAGGATGTTGATGGTATTGAATTCACAACAAAAGATTCAGAATTTGCATTGCAAGTTTCTGCTTTTCCCTCTTTTAGTATATTACTTTGCAATCCCTTTTTCTCTTTTAATTTCGCACGATAGGACCTCATTCTTTCTCTTTGGAATTTTCGAACTTCCATTTGTTTCTCTACAGTTAAATTAGCGCGATAAGACCTCAGCCTTTCTCTTTCCAATTTTCGAATTTCCATTTCTTTTTCTACAGCTACATTTGCACGATGACACTCAATTCTTTTCGTACTAACAATATTTTTATCAACTTTTTTTAATTCTTCTACTTCTTCCTCGGTAAATATTCGTTTTTCTTCAAATCGTTTCCCTTTTGTTAACGTGGCACTACAACTTTGCATTCTTTTCTCTGACAAAGTATTAATCTTTTTTTTCTTTTCTTGTAATCTTTTTGTTGTTCCTATTTCGTCTATTGGATGCAACATACTGAAAGGTTTTTTTTGTGCAATTATAGGGGTCTGTAAATCAATAATTTTCCTTTTACTTTTTTCTTTTACTTCAGTACCCTGTAATTCGTTTTTCATTGATTGACTGTGTTCTTTTAATACATCTGCAGAAAAACTCTCAGAAATATTAACATTATTATCAGTAGTAACATTAGTGACTAATCTACAACACTTTTCTCCTTCGTCATTCGAATTCTTTGCAATTTTATCATTCTTCAAGTCATTTAATCCGTCACTTTCTACTTCATTTAAATGGAAAATAGATGCAGAAACAACTTCCTCAATGGAATGTCGATAATTTACTTGTACATTTTGGGAATGTGAAAATGTATGTAAGGATGTTGATGGTACTGAATTCTTAACAACAGATTCGGAATCTATATGGCAAGTTTGTTTTTTCACCTCTTTCGATATATTACATTGCAATGTCTTTTCTTCTTTTAATTTAGCACGATTACACTTCATTCTTTCCCTCTGCAATTTTCGAACTTCTATTTCTTTCTCTTCAGATAGACACGCACGATGAAGTTTTACCCTTTCTGTGCTCACATTTTTTTTTGTCATTGTGCGGTTTTTTCAATCTTATTTGACATTTTATTTATATAATATAAATGTGTCAAATTGTAATAAATCTAATAATATCTGAAATTTGAAAAGCCAAATTTAAAAATGTCAAAATTTGTAATGATGAGTTTTAGAATTACGTTTATAGCAATTTTAACAGTTCCCAATTATCTAAAAAGAAATGTACAAAATCATTAATAAAAAAAGAAAATTAATGATAAATTGCAAATTGCAAATTTTGAATAATTAAAAATTAATTAAATAAATAAAAGATGAAAAATAAAATAAAGAATATCAAGAATAATTATAAAAAATTATGATATACCTAATACAATTTAAAAATTTTACTTTAAAAAGTTTACCGGTCAACACTCTCTGCTCTTACTATTTTAGAACCTTCTTCCAATATAACCAATAAATAAATGTGAGGTAAACCGCGCTTTTAAAATTTAATAACATAAACATAGGACTTTAATTGTCCTAATAGTTTATCATCTACTATAGTTTCCATTAATTTTTTTACTTTTAAATGAAAGACTCTTGCAGCCGTGTCAGGTTTATTAGAAGCTGACTGATTAAGTAATCAATTTTCATAAATTTCTTTCCATTTTGAACTACATGTCATTGTAATAAATAAATCTAGTCTACTATAAAAAGGTACATAATGGTTATTGCAAATTAATATTATTTAACATGTTACGAGGTGATCCTAAAAATGTTGAAGGCAATATCAACATCTTGCCAACATGTACATTATTTTCAATTTCTTGTTTAACTAAATGATCAATTAATCCTTTGTAAGTTTCACTTCTTAATTTTGTTTGATTATTTTTACAAAAATGTTACTTAATTTTTTTAACTTTGACATAATTATCAACTAACCATTGCTGAAACATTCTTCCACCATATAAAAATTGATTGAAGGTATGATCTTTTACTCCTATTTTATATTTTTTATAAGGAGATCTAGACACAGTTTGATTTCTGGTCGGTTTGTCACTATGAGTACGAATCATATCGAGACTATAACCCTTGCTTCCTAGAGGATAAAGTATAGGATATATGAGGCATTCTCTGAGCAAAAAGCCACCTTAAAAAAAAGTTGCCTAATGTTTTGGTCAATGATATGTAGTCAAAAAACAAAAATTTTAAGTAGGTTCTTCGGTCTGTGTAATGCGTGGTTGCAATGTTACCAGGGGCCCAATTTCATTGCAGCGTAATTTTCAATTGCCAATAACTTTTAACAAGATAAATGGATTTAAATATCTTATGGGTGTTTTTTGTGCAGAATTTCCTAAACTTTCAAATAAAATTACTCATTATTTTTATAATTTTATTTTTAACAAGAAAAATGCAAAAAAATGTTTGTTTTTTAATTTTTGACCAACACTCCCCCCTAGGAACTTTTTTATAGCTACCTACAAATGATCTTTATTTTATTTTATTTTATTTATTTTTATTTTTTTATTTATCCTTACAAATCGTTCTTTTTGTTGTAGAAAAAACAATATATACTATTTTTTCACTTTTTTGTTCAAGTAAAGAAAGTTGGTAACATTAAAATCATTTAAGACTATATAAAAGAAAACTGGATGGAAATTTGTAAGGTGTACTGTAACACACATTCACCTATAGCTTCTACGAATCTTGCTCTCCCAAAATGGTATTTAGGGGGTTGAAAAGCTTATAAAATAAGGATCATTTCTAGGTAGCTATGAAAAAGTTCCTAGAGGGGAGTGTTGGTCAAAAATTAAAAAACAAACATTTTTTTTTAATTTTTCTTGTCAAAAATAAAATTATAAAAATAATGAGTTTGAAAGTTATTTGAAAGTTTAGGAAATTCTGCACAAAAACACCCATAAAATTTTTAAATCCATTTATCCGGTTAAAAGTTATTGGCAGTTGAAAATTACGCTGCAATAAAATTGGGCCCCTGATTACATGGCAACCACGCATTACACAGACCTAAGAACTTACTTAAAATTTTTGTTTTTTGACTACATATCATTGACCAAAACATTAGGCAACTTTTTTTTAGGGTGGCTTTTTGCTCAGAGAATGCTTCATATCCAAGGTTCAACATTTGGATCTAAATCACTAACCAATTGCAATTGTTTAATCGATGTATTATAAATTGTTATATAAGACTCTGGTATTAAACCTTCAGCATTGATATTAAAAATAGCAATGTCATTACAATTTTTTTAATTCATGAAGGTATTTTTCTGAAGGCAACGATACACCATCATGACTGCAACAATAATTATCAGTTAATTTCTTTTGAATTTTTCTTTCTCAAAATGTTTTGCCTTGCATCTTTTGCAAAAACACGACATTTTACCAAGATAACGTTCGTTATAGTTTGGAACATGTATGCTATTAATATTTTTTTCTGCATAAGCAAAATCACGAATATCAATGTTGTTTTCATTTCCATAAATGACTCCATTTTTTACCTCTATGTTAAGAAACATCTATTTTTTCCTCATTGATTACGTTTCTTTTTAATTTTAATCTTTTACATTATTGTTTTTGTTATTCTGCGTGACTTTTTTCATTTTCGCATCACAAGATCTTATAACTTTCTCCTGCATATCTTTTGAATATAGTATTTCATTATTTTCATGCTCATCATGGCACATCTTCTGTTTCAATATCAATCTTTTACGATAGCTTTTTTTTATTTTCTTTTTTTAGTGGTGTTAACAATTTTTGTCTGGCTCATTATTCTTTGTAATTTCTCATTCTTATCATCTCCTCCTTCTTCTTTAAGATACTTTAACTGACTTTCAATATTTTTTGATATTCTGCACGACTTTTTTTACTTGTCTCATTACATTCGCTAGAAATTATTAATTTGTCAGAATTATTATCTCTCTTTTCTTCTTTAACAGCACTATCTATGTGTTTTTTTTTTAGAAAAATTTAAATGTGTTTCACTACTTTAACATACATCATCCATAACTGATATTTCTGTCTCTTTGTTATCAATTATTTTTCGTTTTAATTTCATTATTTCACTATATTCTTTCTGATATTCTGCTCTAGTTTTTCTACTTTTCTCATTAGCATTGCTAAAAAATATCTTCTTACTACTATTGTTTCTAATATTTTATAATTATTACATTCTTTTACTACTTCAATAGTATTTGACGCATTTTCCACAAGTTTTTTCTCACAAACATTTATATTCTGTCACTATTTACACTTTCCAAATTTGTTATTTGTCTCTCTTTTCCATCTCCCCTTTTAACTTAGGTCTTTTACAATACATTTTTTCATATTTGGTACTGCTTTTTTTAGTTTCTTAGTCAGGAATATAAGCAACTTTTTTATGTTCTATTTTTGTATGTAATGAAGGACTACTACTATCTATTTTTATTTCTGTAAAGCCGTCATTAGTTTGATAATCTAATTTTCTCTTCTGTGTCGCATCTTTTACATTCCTCACATGTAAATGATTGTTTTTTATTTATTCGATATTGCCAATTCCAAGTTTATACAATTTTGTAAAATTATCCGAAAATGAGATGACACATTTTTTTCAAACATCATATACAAATGAGTTCTCATTAAAGCATAATAGTATACAATATTTTCAGGTTTAATATTAAAATATAAAGAAACAGCATACGCAATGGGGTATACACCACAATCAACAAAATTTGGTTGTTGTACTCTTATAAAACTACATTAGGTTAAAATGGATATAACCTGCATAAATATTCTCTTTGATCTTCATTTAAACATCCTTCATTAAGACTATCATAAACAAAAAGTTCATTTCCATCATAGTAAGTGCAAATCCAGTGACCCAAAAGTCGATTTCCACTAAACAATATTTGAATATGTGATTTATTCTTATTAATTGCTTTATTTTCATCTAACATTTCTAAATATCTTGTAATTTGTTTTTGGAAACTACCACCTGAATAAAGTTCCAAAAATTCCTGAAACTTATACATGTGATTGTCATTTAGCATTTCCCAATTACGAATATCCTAATCTTTATTATTTAAATTGAAATATCTTTTCTTTCACTGAGAAATTATTTTTCAAAAACAACTTTCATAAAAAAAAATTAACAAAAAATGAATCTTATTTTTTATATCTATTTTATCTATTTATATCTATTTATCTCATCTCATTATCCCATCTCTTTACCTGATCTCTCTTATTGTTTTAAATGTTTATCTCATCACATTGTCTCATGCTATTATCTTATATTTTTACCTCATTTCTCTCATTCTTTTATCTGTTTATTTCATATCCTTGTCTCATGTTATTGTCTTATGTTATTGTCTTTTATCTTTATCTCACCTCTTTTATATAATTATATTACTAACACTTATTTTACACTGTAACGACTCTTTAAAAACATTATAATCACTTTATTATTTATTAAACATTTACAATTAATTTATTTATTAAACAGTTATCAATCACTTGTTTAATGAATCCACAATCCCATTTTATGGACACTTTTAGCATTTCATAACACTAACATTATTGAAAATAAAAAATTTAAACACTTTCTAAATATTGTTACTTTAGTCAACACATTTTGCATACTTTCATTTTAATCATTTTAATCACTTTTTGTTTACCGTATTAAGAACTATTCAACACAAACTCCTAATAAACAATAAGCATATTAATACTAAACACTTTCACATTAAACACATTTCTATTATAAACACTTAATAAAAAATACACAATAATTAGCATTATTCGCTTCCACATTATACACACTCAAGTTCTATTCATTAATAACTTTCACTACCATGCACTTCTATACCACGCACTAATGTATTTATCTCTCTTTTCGTTAAAGCTCGAAAATTGTTTCTCTTTTCCAAAACCAATTATAACATTAATTATGCAAGGGTTGACTCGAAAACCAATGGGCTTATTTAGTCTATTGTTTGTATTTAGAAAGAAAATTTTAAATTTGAAGAATATTTGAGTAATGAGGTAAAATTTCAGAATATAATTTATTTTCTCTCTTTTCAATAATACTCGAAAATTTTATCTCTTTTCCTAAAGCCATCAACCCTCATTATACAAGTGTTAGCTCTAATGATGATGACTCCCTGCAGGTAGTCTACTGTTTGTATTATGAAATAAAATTTAAATTTCAAGGTAATTTGTATAATGAGCTGAGAGTTTCCTTTTCCGTAAACTTTTAACAAATACCTTTTTTCCCTAACCATGGAACCAGGTATAAAATATCCTTTTTCGTTAACTGTTAACGCTTTTCCGTTAACTTTTAACGCTGACCTTCAGTACTCGTTTCTTATATAGAATAATAATAAATAATAATAATAATATAGGACTTGTTGTATATATTGTAATGGTGTTTTTCCCTTTCACCTATTTTACAATAACGACGTTGACGGCACCGACTCTGAATTTACGGACTCCACCCTTTGAGCCCGTGAATAACCACCGAAGTCCGTTTATTTATTTGGAGATGCTTTCTCCGGGCGCCAGGTAGATCGAGTATCTACCCGGACTCCGTTTTCACATCAAACGGTACGGTATCCAGACTGGCTAGCTCGACGTCTAAATTGACTTCCCGTCTCAAGATCGTGATTCACGTCGATATGGGAGAGGGGCGTGGACAGGCACGAAACAATGCACTAATGAACAATGAAAACCAATCAAACACTTTAACTGAGTTTACACCATTGAATTTAATTTATTTAACGAAACACTTCACTGAGAATTCTCGTCGAGAGGCGTAGAGGGAATTCGCACTTCGAGGTGAACGGTCAGCCGGCCGGCGTGGTGAAGATGGCAACGTCCGTGCTTCACAACGTGGTCGGGTGGCTGACCACTTTTAATCATAGAACTCGTGACCCCACGAGTTTTAAACACTGGCACAGGGTAGAAAAGCTGTTCACCAACCTTTCAGCTGCTCGAGCACCTTCCGGTAATCCATTCTCGTGGTTTCAACAACCGAACAATAAAAGACAAATCGGTCACAACGTTGAGCACGTGTGGCGATTCAGTAGGCCAAACCCTAACTCCTCGAACAACGTGCTTCATGCACGCATTGGCGCTGCGAGGCTAGCTTTCGCGGCCCGCCGATGAGTGGCGCCACCATTCAGTTTTCGGGCCTCTGATTTTCCTTGCCGGTATCCGTGGACCTCGTAATATCGACGTCAATCCTTCGCGCCAACTGACCATTTCACGTTCGTTGATTCTAATTCCAAATGTATCAATCTCTGAGACGTGCGGTTCCCTAATTTCTCAGAGAATTGCTCAGTGGTACAATATTCTTTTAATTCACGACAATTCTTTCTTTGTCGTGAATCTTTTCGTATTTACCAAAACAAAAGTAAACAAAATATAAGATATCACAATCAATAATAATTCAGATACAAAATAATGTTCAAATACAAAATCATATGAATTACAATATTTTGAGTGTCAGTGAGTCCGGATCTGGCCATTATTCGCGATTTAATATAAAAATTAACTAAAATTATTGTCTGTGCGAACTTATTTACGTTTTTACTCGGGTAGTTCATCGGTGCCGCCGTTAAGGAACTACTTTTGTGACGAGTTTATAAAAACCACGTCACAATATACTATTTACACACAGCACTTAAACTGTTAAATAAATTGTAATATTCAGAAAAACAGAATATCAGTAGGTACATCGAGTAAACAGTTGGTAACTAACAATAGTAATTTGTTACTTAAATTATTAAATAATTATTTAATTTTAAGTCTGTATTAGCAATTGTATAAATTTCGTTGAATTAAAAAATTTGGAAAAAACCTTACCTTTCTAAGTAAACATTTCAAGTTTTAGAAAGGCTACCATTATCGATGTTTATTTTTAAAATATTATTTGACTTCAGATTCGTAATCAACGACCTTAAAACCCCAGGAGTAACAAGTTTCAATCGATTTTAATCACTGTTTAAAAATAAGTCCGTCATATTAGATCCGCCATTTTGAATTATTAAAATCCGACTTCAGTTTCGTAATCAGCGACCCCAGAAACCCCGAGTAACAAGTTTCAATCGATTTTAATTATTTTTTACAAATAAGTCCATCATATTAGATCTGCCACTTTGAATTATTAAAATTCGACTTAAGATTCGCAATCAGCGACCCCAGAAACCCAGAGTAACAAGTTTCAAGCGATTTTAATCATTATTTACAAATTAGTCCGCCATATTGGATCCGCCATTTTGAATTTTTCAAATTATACTTTAGATTCGTAATCAGCGACCCCAAAAACTTTCTTGTACCAAGTATGATTAAGGGGTAAGGCCACTGTAAACGCGAAAAAAAACACGTTTTTTTCAAGATTTTTTTTCAATGGAAGGAAAGGGAATACAATTATAATGATTTGGAAAGTTATTATCTACATATTGAAGTAAAAAATGACAAATTTTTAATAACAAATATTTCAAAATGGCGGCACTGGAGCCATTTTTGTAATACATGTTTTTTTGGAGGAGCTCCGCGGCAAGCAGCACACAGAGTGCAAAATTTAATCCAGAACAAAATAAAAAATTTTTTCCTAATCTATATGAGAATAGCTAGAGAATGACGTACGGATTTTAAAAAATATTAATTTTTGTGAAATTTGGAAGCATTTGAAAAAAACTTATTTTTGGACCCAAAAAAACCGCAATTAATTGTTTATAACAATTGTTTAAATTAAGTTATCGAAAATCTCCTACGTCATTCTCTTTGAAATGTTATTATAAAGATTTAGAAAAAACCGATTAAAAATTTTGAAAATTGTTTGAGTTGTGCTGCTTGCCAATTTCAAAAGCCGTGTTTTGAGAAAAACGCGTTGGTGTTACACGACCAAAGACGGATAAAATTGTTAGTATATTTTTCGATTTTTTTTGTGTAAAGAAAAGTAAGAAAATAATAATATTATAGAATATTATTAGGTATATCTTAAAGTAAACAAAATCATTAATTTAGATTGAAAAATATTTCAAGATGGCGGCGATGGAAAGATTCTCTCAAAGCATGTTTTGCACGAGGCGCTTCGTGCACCCAAAGTAGTTGTCGAAAAGTTTAATCCTGAAACAAAAACAGGTTCCAAACTTTTTTCCCTGTGTTCTAGAAGGTTCAAAGAATTTTTTTGGCCAATAAAAAAAAATTAATTTTTTGAAGCATCGAAGGCCTTTTTTGAAGGCCTTACCCCTTAATAATTAGAAAGTTTTCAAAATTTCGTACATCTTATTAGCATTTTGCAAAAATATCAACTTTAGTCGCCATTTTGAGAGCGCCATTTTGAAATTTAATTTTCACAATAGTCATATCTTTTAGATGAAACATTTTTGACACAATGTTTGTAGCAATCAGACATATCCCTCTACTATAAAAGATCCAAAAAAATTCAAAAATGTAAAAAAATCCAAAAAATCGTGTTTTTTATTATAAAACTTATTTGTTTATATATAAATATAGTTAATTTCTTATTGCAGAATCTGAAAAAGCGATTCTTGAGCAGAAGGAAATGCCTATAGGCAACTTTATATTGTTATGATTAATACAAATGAATTTATTTTTATGCAAAAGTTGTGTACATCCCGGGATTAATCAGTCGCTGCTGTCTGAATTAAGAGAGCGTAGGCCGCGACACAAAAGAAATTTGTTTTTGAAAAAAACGGTACTTAAAATTTTGACACCATGTAAAAACCACAATTTTGATAATTTTCAAAAAATAGTTTTTGGCAAATCTTCTGTCACATAATACAACATTTTCACCAAGTTTCATTAAAATTGAAAGACCCGAGACCAACTTTGATTTTTTTAAGAAATTTTAGCCCATTCTCTTACTCAATTCGCAATATTTTTCAATCGAAATTTGAAAATACATTGTTCAAATGTTGCAGTATGACATGAAAATTTATTAAATGAATTTACTTTGTCTATATCGCAAAAATATTCTGAAAAATATGCATTCTTTTTACCAAATTAACCTTTCACACCCCTTAATTTAGTAATGGTTTATACATGTTTAAAAAGTTGATGATTTTTAAAAGTGAATACAATTTACTTCTGCTTGCGTAGAAAAAATGACCTAATTTTAATAATCGGATAACGCTATTGAATTAAGCATACTTGAATTAGTGTTACTCACCTGGCACCCAGTTTGTTAAGGTTTTAGACTTGCACAGTGTTATAGATATTCAATTAACAGTTTAACAGTGAACCAATTTGCTATTTTTCCAACTTACCAATTTAGCAATATTCCAATGCACCCTAGATTTGGATCCACCATATTAAATTTCCAAAAAGTTGCTCCAGATTCGTAATCAGCGACCCCGAAAACCCCCGAGTAACAACTTTGAAGCGAATCCGATCGAATTTAAAAATTTTGAAACCATCCATTTATTTTGTTAGTTAACTTTTTTTTATTCATAACAATATATTATTGTCTTTAAAAAATTATTAATTAAATAAACGTTGTTTAGGTCGAAATGTTTGTGTATTGTACATTATTTTACTTCAAAAATGCGCTTAAAATGGAAAATGGAATTTCAAATGCAAAATAGGTTGCAAATCTATTTGAAATGGAAAATGGAAAATGGTTTTCTGATTCCTATTTGAAATGGAAAATGGAAAATGGCATTTTGCATTTCAAATACGTATTTGAAATAGATTCATTTCAAATACTTACCCAGCTCTGAAACGCAGCAGTATAGCTATATCTATCACTGTCTAATTTCTTATATAGGTTTATTTACTTACATGGAGACTCATTTTGCCATAGTATTTTTTTTGTTATAAGGAATTAGATGACGTTATAGGTTGGTATTAATTTTGAAAAGTTTTTATTAAAGAAAAGATGAAATACATAAGAAAGTACAGATTGATTATTTTTGTTACTGGCGGAATCTAAAATAGAGGGTTAAAAATAGACAGACATCCTGAATGCAACACTAAAAAATTGTTTTACAACCCCTCCTAACCACTCAAGTCTTACTTGAAGATAGTTACTGCTTGAAAAAGAGACATGCCCAAGTTTACGCCCAGGTTTATGCTTCAAATTGGATAAACAAAATTTTCAAACTCGCTTAGCAAATTTTTACAGTGTTTTTTTGTATCATGTTAACAGTCACAGTTGTACAAACGTTCCTGCCTGCGTGTAAGTCGTCAAGGCAGCCCACAAAATTAAAAAAATAACAAAATTCAAATTTGAATTCACTGGTTATTTTCCTCTTGTACGTTACCATAATAAGGGGCCATCCATAAATTACGTACTACGTTTTTTGGTAATTTTGTTCTATGTAACAAGTCATAAAAAACTCATTTACACTCCCTCCCCCTATGACTGTTACGTAACTTTGAAAAATATTTTATTACCTTCTGTTTTATAAAAAGTTTGCTTGTTTTTTACCAAATAGTAAATAAATTCAAGGGATATAATTATAATACAAAAATCCAAACTTTACAAGATATTTTCTGAAACTTGCCTTGCCCTTACGCTCAAAGTTTCAGAATATTTCAATGAATATTCAGGCAACATTAGTGCAAATAGTAAAATGTCTGCTTGTGAGGCAACATTGACTTGAAACTTGAGAGAACATTTCATTGTAATATTCAGGCAATTTCCAACGTTAAATGATGCGCACAGGTCGATCTTTGCTTCTATGGCCCGTAGGTCTGCGCAGTAGTTTTTAACCTCCTAGGCATCTGTAGATGTTAAATATGTCACAAAATTCTGATTGGCTGCAAATAAAAAAATTTTGAACTTTTTATTAAATATTGCCTGAATATTGCAGGAATCTTTTTCTGCAATATTTCCTGAACATTGCATGTCAATTTTCAGGCACACGGAAAGAAGGTTTTACCTGTAAGCAGGGTGTAGTCACTGTTAAATACTATGAGATCATAGCAGAAGACGGTGCGCACGCACAGGAAATATAGGTGCAGGGGTTGGAAGCTTAAATTTTCATGGCATTAGTTAACATGATGGCGCCACGATATTTTTTGTTTCATGACATGAAAATTTAGGGTGTCGTATCACGCACTAAGTTATTCCATGTCAAGCACGTTCTTTTTCGATTCGTGGCATCGATTTTTCCCGTTCCATCAAGCAGAGGCACTCTGAGACTCGTTTGTCATAATATATATAAGTTAGTGAAGTTTGCGTGAATTATTATATTATTACTGTGATTATTATACTTGATAAGACTGCATCATGGACGAGTACGTTTTCCAAATTTTGAGGAATTGGGAATTGGCTAGTTTAGAGCAAATATTTCGATGTAAGTATATAAACCGAGTATCTCATTCTATAGGTTATGTTGAACAATGTAAATTAAGTTTTATTGATAGAAATTATTAATCTTTATAAATTTGAATATTTGTAATAGATTGACTTGGAGAATTGGAATAATAGATTATTGACTTGGAGTGATTGATCAATTCATCCTACTTATGAAAAAATTTTCACCAAGTGATAAATTCAAATTATCAATATTTGTAATAGTGTTACAATTAAAATTGTACGTTTTTTCACTTTATGCTTTTACTTTGTTTTAGGTATGTAATAATTTTTTTTTTCAAAGTATCTTGTGTTTTCTAAAATGTGGGTCAAAACAAAAACCGAGTTAAAAGTTTTACCTACATCCAAATTGATCATTTACATATATATCAAATAGAATTCAATAAATGCAGTATAAAATTAGCATTTTTTAAAACGGAGAGTTATTATTGCATTTATATTTTTGTAGTTCACAGCATAGACCAAAGAAAATTTCTTAGTTTAACTGAGGATGACATTTCGCAAATAATACCGGAAGAATTTGGGAATAATGTCATCACTAATTTTAAAACCAAATATAAATTATATTTAGTTCAACAGTTTCATGAAACTGATAAAAATTCAGAAAGTGTTCTTAAAGATCGTAGCAACTCAAAAAATTTATCGACAAGCTCTAAAGATAATGTCAGTTTTGAGAAGAAATTATTATTGCCGGTAATAGACATCGAAAATTATGAAACTGTTGATAACGAAAATTTTGAAGTCGAAATTCTGATGTACGAAAATAGAATCCACGATTTAAAAAGAGTAGAAGATTTGTATACTCCAAGTAAATATTAACATTTTACATTCAAGGGACAGCATTATTGATAGTATAAGACTGATGTAAAACTTGATTTATTTTAAATGTTTCTTTAATTGTATTGTTTTTAACTTTACAGTTGAGAGAAATATGACTCTTTTTCAATTATTATGTGAAAGTCTTATCGGAAGAATTATATTGTACGATTATTCGAAGAATAAAAATCTGTGGAGAAGAGATTTAAGTAAAATTATTTTACAAAACCATCTGTTTAAATGTTTAGAAACTGAACCTTCCTTTTCGTAAGCAGGTTTCTACAATTCAAATTTCATTTCTATTTACTTTCTGTTCATTATTTAATTTATTATAAAAATAAATAAAACTTTATCAGTAAACTGTTGTAAGCGCATCCCTCTTTTAAAAAAGAAAAATGAGGGGAAGCTTTGTTTACTTTAGGTAAATAAAATTATAAGTACACTTAATATTTCATATCAAGAATTCCTTTGTTTTAGAATAACTTGTGATACGTTCAAAAGTCTAGCTGCTGACATAAAAGCACTTTTTCCTACAGAGGAAACTGCTCTGTATTACACGCCTTTCTCTTTTTTTAATGAAAACAATAAAAGGAAACGAATAAATGCAACTGGCTTACTTTATAAAGCGTACTTGTTGTTTAGAGAAAAATTAGTGGAGGTTAATCTATTACAAGCATCATAAAAATCTAAGGTTCAAAAGAAGAAAGAAAGTGAAGGTGAATTATAATAAAAAACTTTAATTACATTTAAATTTAATAAAATTATTTTTAATTTGTACCTATTTCTTTTTATACGTCCTAGAACCTTATATGTGTCAAATATTTATTTATATTTTATTAACTACTTTTTAAACAATAATCATTGTTGACTTTTACATATTTATTGAGTAAAAATTATAATTTTTAATTACAAAAATACGAATTACTTGGAAGTATTCATTTTTCCATCGTACCGAAAGTGTCTATAAGGAAAAAAAAGTCCAGTACAAATTCTCGATGAATTTAAAATTTTAAAAGGAAGTTTGGGACAATCATTAGTAAGTTTATGTATATTATAATAGGGTTAAAAAAAAGTTTATTCTTTAACAGCACCTAATTTTGTTCTATGTCGACAAAAATGAGACTTGCATTTTCCTATTTTTCAATTGTTTTTATTTAATATCTACCCATGCCGCTGTGACCAAAATTAACATTAAATTTCCCTAGAAAAAATTATCTTCCTCGTAAATTTAGTATCAAGTCTTTGCAAGCTGATATAATTTAATCTGTAAACCATATTTTAAAAAAAAATTTTTTTTTTCTTTCCTTGTTTTCCAAATTGCTCCAAAGAAAACATCGAAAGTTGATAAAAAATCATTTTTATACATGTTTTTTGTTCTATTTGTTTTAAATGTTTTTAAAAACCAAAGAATATATTTGTTTATTTATTTTTAAAAGATTGATAAATGTTTAGAAACTTTTTATTTTTATTTAGTTACAACTTTTAGATTTTACCTTGAAAGTTTTATTTTTCTCCTTAAGGGCATGGGATGGATTATGACGTCACTGTTAAAGCAAAGTTTGTCCGTCACTTTTCTCTTAAAGTATAGAATATTTTGTCACGGAACTTGATGGAATTACTTAAAATATCATTAGAAAAGTCTCTCTGACCCGAGTTTGTTTAAGTTTTGGCTCAAAATAAATTTTTAAAAAATTTTTAACTTTTTGAAAATTTTTCAAAATTATTTTTGGGTCAAAATTGGAACAAATTTGGGTCAGAGAAACCTTCCTAATGACATTTTAGGTAATTGTACCAAGTTTCTTCATAAAATATTCAATATTTTAAGAGAAAAGTTACGGACAAATTTTGTCTATACCAGTGACGTCATAATTCATCACATGCCCTTGATTTTTCGAATTTTGAATATTTATTCGAATCAGAAGAAAAACGTATTAGTTTATTGTTGAATTAAAAATATCTTGAACAAATTATTTTTTTTGTTCCATCTTTTTTCAGGTCTTACTTATATATTTGTTTTATAAAATTATAATATTCTTAAAAAGGATAAGGAGACTCAAAATGATGGTGAGCAGAATAATAAAAACATAGTTTTTTAACATTTTAGTACTTAGTATCATATGTAACTATTTCAAATTTATTAGTTTTTAAACATTTTATTCATTATGCATTTTCTTTTCTTCATATTTTCATAATTTTTACGTTCTTCCTTTGTTTTTCTCTCAATTTTTTTTACCAATTCCTTAAACTCTTCTTAGTTTCTACACCGAAAATAAAAATTCTCTAAAGTAGATGAATATTCCGCTTCTGTTTTTGAAAATTATTCCTTTATTTGTGAGAGGATTTTCTGAGACATAAAGGATTTTCTCTCAATTTTTCCAATAAATGTCTTTATTTTTTGTTATTTGTTAGATTTTAAAATTTTTTTTATTTCGTCGAAGATTCTTTATTTTTTTATACATAATTTAATAATCCAGATCTTTTAGAAAATTCTCGGGTGTTTGCAACTCTTTCTCAAAAACTTGTATGAACTTTATATTTTTTTAAAAAATTTTTTGGTTCTTTAAGTTTTTTAAACTTTATTTTCTAATTTTTGTTTTGTATAGTTTTTAAATTTTTTGCACAATTCTAACAGTTCGTTTTTATTATTTTATTTATCACCATATTTACTTCAAGTCATTATTCTTTAAAGGCATTATAATAATGATCTTTATTTCAACAAACTATCATTTGACACCATTTTTTTCGTACAATTATTATTTTATAGGAAAAAAAATCAAAAAATTATCTGGAATTCATATGAAAATATTTTAAAAATGGTAAGTAAATTAAAATTGAAATTTGTTTGGCAACCCTGTATTTATTTAAATTATTAAGTACGAACTAAAATAATGACATTTTGATTACTTAACCAAAAATGATAAGAGACTGTCAGAGAAAAGGCAGATAAATCTGTTGTCTATTTTTAATGGACAACATAACTTAATTATTAGTATTTTGATATAGATTAAAATTTTCTAAATTATACTTTCTTGATAATAAAAATTATATAACATAATTTTTTTTAGCACATGTGAGTGCTCTGGCATTTCTTCTTCTTCCGAGTTTAATCAAATACGCTTTTCCAGCGAATGCGGAAAATTGAAAGTCGGATCAAAGTGACATTAAAAATTCATTTATTTGCCATATTAAGGTAATTTAAGAATAATATGTAATTTTGTTAGTAATTTTCTTTTCATTTTTGCACAGTCATAAATAAATTTGTTTCTATTAATAATTATGTAATATTTTTTCTAATTCATTGTAGCTTTAAAATATCCAGTAATTTTCAGTAGTAATATGTTACAGATACCTGAAAGTAAAGACAAACTTCAGGAATTTGTTAATAAAAAATGTAACTTCTACGAAAGTAAAGGAGTGACAACCATACAACCATACGTTATTATTTCTGGATCATTAGATGCGATTAAAGCAACATACGTCGTCATTGAAAAAAATATTTATGAGTGTACCTCAGCAGTGGAGGCTGTTGACTTTTGTTTTAAGTCCTTTTTTGTATTGCCAATAAATTATTCGTTAGCTTGTCCCCACATATGGTCCTTTTTGCAAAAATACGTTTTTGAAATAAAAGGACGGAAAGCTTTATTTGGCACAAAACAAATAAACATTTTTTGTACCGAATCAGGAAAAGTTTCGGAATAACTTTTTTGTAAACTTGTGCTGATAATTATTTGTATTTTATCATCAATAAAGTAGGTTTTCCAAAAGAATTGTTAGATTTTCGGTTGATAGTTTGGGTCACATAAGTTTTCATAAATTTATTTAATAAATTATTTTCTTATTGTAAAAAGCTCTTTTAAGTAAAATTGATATTCATGATAAAATATTGAAACTAACTTGCGATTTGTATAATAATTACAATTTTTCAAGATCTGACGTTCAAATGGTAATAGAAAAATTTCAGAATTTTATAGCAAATGATTACAATTCACTTTTATTAAATAAACTAAATACAAAATTGCATAACGCAGTTGATAAATAAGTTTCCAATACAATCAACAATGTCTTTGAAAAATACAAGAACCCATTTCTAAAGTTTGACACAGAGCAAAAAAGGATAACGAGATATAAAAAATTAGGATACTATGAAGAGCCTGAAACTTGTGTCTTAAAAGAAGATCGAGTGCCAAAATTTTCAAAAAATAAAGTACATATTACGACACAAATGACAACAATGGTCCATTTGCCATTAAGAAACTATTGAAAAAAATTCTTCAAATGGAAGGTTTGCTAAAAGCAACATTAGCTCATATGGATTTCCTGCTATCAACTCCAGATGTCTGTGTGCACTTTATTCAAGGATCCTTATGGAAAGAACAGAACAAAAATTTCAATAAAACTGATATTGTTTTGCCTCTGTTTATTTATTACGATGATGTTGAAACTGGCAACGCCTTAGGATCACATGCTGGGATAAATCAAGTCGGATGTGTTTATGGTACTATTCCTTGCTTTCTGCTGAACTTTTCTTCAAAACTCGACAGCATTTTCATAATAAACATTTTCCATTCACAACACCGAAAACAATTTGGAAATTAAGTCATCTTCAGTAAACTTCTTTCTGCATTGAAAGATTTGGAGAGTTCAGGTCTTGAAATTATTGTTGACAAAAAGTCCTAAAAAATTCATTTCGTAGTTAGTTTGATTTTAGGCGACAATTTAGGACTCAACGGAATTTTGGGATTCGTCGAGTCATTTGCTTCAACACATTTTTGTAGAGTTTGCTACGTTGGACCGGATAAATCTAAAATTATGATACAAGAGGAAATAGCCGAATTACGATCAGAAGAAAAGTATGAAAAAGATTTACAAAAATCAGATTTTTCTATTATGGCACTTAAAGAAGTCTGTATTTTTAATGACTTAAAAGAATATCACGTTTATAAAAATCAAAACGTAGATGAAATGCATGACATCGAGGAAGGTATAGCAAATTGTGTTATGTCAAAAATTTTGTAAAGACTAATTGAAGAGGAACATTTCTCGATCGATATTGTAAACAACGCTTTAAATTCAACAGATTTCGGGTTTGAATCATCAAACTTACCACCGAAAATTTCATTGGAGTACGTCAAGTTAAATAATCGTCTAAAAATGTCATCTTCAGAATCATTATTTTTTACTAGGTACTTTGGGCTATTAGTGGGTCACATGGTCCCAAAGGAAAATAAAGCATGGATTTTATACACGAAACTGAGGGAGATTGTAAACATTACGAGTTCACTGTTTTTTACACGTTCACACCTTTTGCAATTGGAAATGTTTATAGAGGAACATCACAAATTATACATCCAGTTATTTAGTAATTTAAAAGCGAAGTTCCATTTTTTGCTGCACTATGTGCGAATGATGTTACAAAATGGTCCAGTGATTCATACGTCATCGATGCGTTTTGAAGCGAAACACCGTTTGGTTAAAGAAATTTTAAATGGAACTGCATCCAGGAAAAATATATTGCTCACTCAATACGGAAGTGAGAATCATGATGACTCTGTAACCTTTTATTTTCCATTTTCAACCTCACGAAAGTGTGTGAGTAATGTAACAATAAACGACGTTAATTACAAAAGTGGGACCATTATAATTACTAATGTCTTGGAAAATGGTCCTATTTTCAGAAAAACTAAAAAAATTTATGTCGTGGACAATTTCATTTACTTTAATTATATACCATTTCAAACAATTGTATTTAACTCACATTTCTTTGCATACAGTGTTGTCGCTGAAAGCAAAAATAGAAAAATAATCGAGCATGACTCGATAACATTAAGAAAGCCGTGCCTAATGTATGAGAGAAACGAAATTTTCTATGTATATGTAAGACATATTTTTTAACATGGTGCTACGTGTCAAGCAAATAAAATATTGAACATGTTTTTGACGTTTATTTTATTTTTGCTATAATAAAGAATAATTGTTATTATATTACTGTTTTATTTTATAACCATTATCTTATGACACTGTCAGTATTAAGTAGTTCCTCGTTGTAAGTAACTAAGTTATTTTAAAACGTACTATATTTATATCTTAGTTACTTTTTTTAGCACGTAAAAAAAATTAAAAAATCCAATTTATTTAATTTAAATCAAAAATTGATTTTTTAAAAATATAATCAGGATATCAAATCTCTAAATGTTTATTTGTAAGTAGTTTATTTTTTAAATTGAAAACATTTAATGAAAAATAATGAAGAATAAAACATTTAATCAAAATCGAATAAATTATGTGGAATAAATAAGAAAATTTTTAAAAAATATCTTTAAATTCATATGAACGCAAAATTAAAAAAAATAGGTAAAAGCAGCGAAAGAATAATAAATTATAAAAAAAATCAAGAACTTAAAAATATAAGAAAAAAGTCTACTAAAAAAAATGAGAAAATTCTTGTAAAAAAAATATTAATTTTTTATTTACCAAGTGACTTTATACTACTATTCAAATTAAATAAAAAATGGAATAGGGATTAACGAAGAAATGAAAAAAAATTAGGGAACAACAAAAGAATGAAACAGTGGCATAAAAATATAAAAAAAAGTATAAACTTTTTAAAAAATATATACTATTAACGGACATTTTTTTTAAATTAAAAAAACAAATAAGATGATAATTTAAAAAAAAACGTTAAAATATGTTATTAAAGAGAAAACATTTTTAAATTTAGAAAAATTAGAGAATTATTTTACAAATTAAAGAAAAAAAATGAACAGTGAACACAATTTTGAAAAATTGAAAAATTTTAAGAATAAGAAAATTTTTATGAAATCTTAAGAATTTTGAACAGTTTTGTTCTTTATAGATCACTTTCGGTATAATTTTTAATAATATTTTTAGCATTACAAAAATCTTTATTTTATATAAAGTTAATAATCAGTCAATTTAATTATAACTACACTTTCTGTTATAAAATATATAGAATAAGTTGTAATATGACGATTCCTGTTTAATTATTATCTTCCAGTCACAATAGTTTCTAAAATATCACAGTGAAATGTTCAACGTTTTTTATAAACGAAAAATAAAAACCCAATTTTTTAATCTTAATTTGCATAATTATAATTAAACAAAAAATTATTTCCGAATCATTCCAAAGCTGAGTTTAAATCTTTCTGAATCCTCTGTTTACGTTTTGAATCAGTTTTTTAGATAGATGAATAATTTATTGCTATTTTTCATTTTTCACAAACGTTGTGCACTTCACTATCATTCTAAAATAAAGTTATTTTTCAAAATAAATAAAGTTTGTTAGTTTTTGATTATTAGGCTAATTTGGGCTTCAGCAAATGAAAATGATAGTTGAATTTGGAATTTTTGAAAATTCTATAACACTCAAACGACAAATAATTCAGGAATTTCAATACATAAATCTAATAGTATTATCTCGTAGTATTATTTGCCATTAATATACTAATTTTTATGCCTTGTATTTTAAGAGTTATGGATTTTTTAAAAAAGTCAGTTATGTTACACCTCCGCCATTTGGTCTATTTACATTTCAAAAATCTACAAAATCAAAGTCATTTATGTTTATAATTCTTTTGACCTTTATTCTTTCTAAAACTTATCAGAGCTTACTTATAAAAACTATAATAAGTTGTTAATTTTCATTAACAAAATTATAATGTTTTTCAAGTTATATTAGAGATTTAATGCACATAATATATTATATTAAAATTTTGTATTGTTTTTCATTAATGTAAATAACAATTGAATCTCATTGCAAAAATAAAGCACTACATATATTTTAGAAAATTATCATTTGATTGAAAATATATAATTATGCACTATTAAGTAATATCATATTATATAACCAAGCAACCAACAAATACATTAATACGTTAAACACTAATTTTTGAGGTGCACGACATAAAACTACACCTCCTTCCTCGATGCTCGACACTCTGCTTTAACCTGTCACTTTGTTCATTGCAATTATAGGTGAAAACTTCTTTCCGTGCAATGTTCGGGATGAATATTGCCTCACAAGAGGACATTTTCGTACTTGCACCAATGTTGCCTGAACATTCATTTGAATATTCCGAAACTTAGAGTGTAAGGGTCAGGCAAGTTTCACGAAATATTTTGTGCTGTGTGGGAAGTTATTTGTATTTTTGTACTGAATCGACTAAAAAATTCATGAATTTAATCAAATTTTGAAAATTTTTAAAGAAGTACAATTTAAAAAGTATTTTTAACAATGTGTAAAAATATTACGTAACAAGGTCGATTAGCCCTCCCCCATGTAACAAGTAGTAACATTTTCTCAAACCCCACCTCCCCCTAAACTTGTTACGTAATTTATGGATGGCCTTCAATCTGCAGATAGGCAGGTAAGTAGGCAGGTAGGCAGGTTGCAGAGCTACCAAATTGAGTTTAAAAAATCTGAAATCGGCTTTAAAGAAGATGGCTGCAGATTATTTTACTACATTAAAGTTTTCAGTGCTCTTATATAGTTTAATCTAATATCATATTATTGGATACTTTTATAAATTTAAATATCAATGTTTTGAAACTGTAACTACTTGGCAATTTAATGATCTGTGTAGTAATGAATACACTTTTTACATAGTCTAAGACAATCAGTTATCAATTGAGAAAAAGCTCACAAATTGTCGTACAATACATATTTGCAGAAATCAATTGCAAAAAATTGATTTGTCTGTTTCAAAGCGCTCGAAGATTAATAAAAGATTTTACTAATTGTCTCAATACATCGGCATTTTAATTTTTTCAGTAAAATATCTGTTACGATTTCAGAAAAAAAAATGATTATGCACAGCATGTATCCTAAGCCAAGAATGATAAGTAAATAACTTAATTCGTCATCTAATTTTGACTTGTTTAAAATACTGGAAGTGCTTACATTTTGAGTAAAATTAGATGTATTGACAGACACATTTTGCCACTTTTGAATCATTCCAGCTTCTATAAATCTTTGTGTTATTTCATCAAATTGTTTAGCATATGGTGATCCTGGTGCCAATACTGTACTGCTGATAAAAACCCACAAATTTTCATCAAGAATTTTCATTAATGGATTACCAAATTTATCTCGATATCTTTGAATAACATATTCAGCGTGATCTGTTCGGGAAACGCAACTTAGATTTTTATTATTTATCATGCGTAATATACAATCATTTTCCGAAATTCTTAGTCGAACAGCTTTGTCTAACATCTTTTTAATTTTTCCTTTACTGTTATTATACAAAATATCAGCATAATTATTGTGAATTATCGTTTGAAGTTCTGATTGTAATACATCTTGAACTGACTGAAATTTTGATTTTTCTTCTTTGTTATGACTAAAATCTGTAAAAGACATATATATATAAGTTGAATGGAAGAAACATGCCCACATCATTGATGCGAAGACAATTCTCTCTTCTATTCTCGTTGGTTTATGTGGAGTTGTTGAATTAAGGACCAATTGAATCATATAGATTGCATGCCATTCTCGAAGATCAAAATGAAGAACATGTGAAATTATCCACATAAAAACAACCAATCCCAATACTGTTAACCCATCTAGGAGTTTCCAATGGTTTGATGATGGTAAAGAATTTTCAAGAATTTCTGGTACCACCAATGAAACAGAAATTAGCTTAACTCCTTTACTGAATTCATAAAAGTTATTATCACAGACAGAATATCTAGGGTGTTCAATAGCTACTGCATGTACGTCGTTATTTAGTAAATCACGGTAAAAACCATAGTTTTTCTTTTTAGAGCAGCTAAAAACTCCCCAATTATCAATAAATTGTTTCACTAAATTAAAATTCATTAATTTTGATAACGTAAGCATTTTTAATCCACTATATCCAGACAATGAAATGATCTCTCCATAGCCATTTAAATCTAAATTAATATCTGGTGGGTAATTATGAAATCCTACTTTTATTGGATAACTTTTTAGATCTTTCGTTTTTTCAGGAAACCAATCAGTATTAATAGATATGTTTTTACAAAATGTATCATTTAAATATGGGTTATAGTAAAATAAAGCTGCTGATTTCTCCTGTTTGACTTGTAACAAGTTTCTCTTTTTAAATAAAAAATGCGTTAGCTCAAGAATCGTTGCGTCCAAAATTAGATTAAACCATGCTGTTTGTAATAAATTATGATAAATAAAATTTTGAATTTTACAATATGATATAAAATTTTCCTGTTTTTTTGAATCTAATAAGTAGGTTTCTCTAAAAAGAATAATGAGGAACTTTGGGCGTCTTTTATTTTGTGCAAGAGTTGATATAAATTGGGACATTTCTTTTAATATGTTTCTTTTTTCAAATGACATCAATGTTATGAAAATACTTGTGTCCGCACTAAAATGTGATAATGTAGGAGTAAAGTTATTACCAAAATAAAGTTTTTTTGTAGGGAACGTATTTGAAACTGTTTTTATTATATTATTGATTATGATGTTTCGGTCTTCATTATTAATCAATAAAACCATTTCATATACTTTACGTTCGTTTTTCAAATATTTCATAAAATAATTTATCCATTTATCTCCGCCTTCTTTTGTTCTTATGACATGCACAAACAAAGAAAGAAGTAAACTCCACGTTATGAATTTGAACTGCATCCTGAAAATTAAGAAATTTTTATTAAATGAAATATAATGCAAATTTTTTCTTTTTTGTTAATTCATTATTTTTTAGAATTATAACTTTAAACGTTTTGACACATATGCTGAGTTAAAACGTTTATATAGTTTTTTACAGTTTACAACTTTAAAATTATGTAAGAGCTTACTCGCAATTACAACTTTAAAAAAAATTTTTTACGAGCTGCGCAATTAGTTTGTAAGCAATGGCGCACTCACATGGGGGCCACGACCCTTCCTGGAGCCTTATATTTATGTGAGAGAGAAAGAGATAACACTAGAGACAACTGTAATGTTAATTCTTTCCATCTCAAATATAAACCCCTTCAAAAATGTTTTCTGGATTTACCCCTGTTGGCAAGGTTAACTTAAAAATTTAAAAGCGTTTTCTTAAAATATTGTTTTGAATATCGATGAGTACGATAACAAAAACCGCTTCACTGATCTTTCGTTACACGAACCCTGTCTAACATGCCCTGCCGCAGGAACTGTTGAACTGTTGAAATAGGTCAAGGAAATTTAAAGAATTCCATTAAATAACCACCCTGATATAACCTTGATATAACGTCGGTGGCTTATGTGTAGTTAGTAACTAGGACCAACTGAAAAAAGTCTAATTACAATCACGAACCGAAACTAAGAAGATTGTATGATAAAATATGTCAAACAATTAGTAGCAGAGTACGTGTAGACGACTAACGTCAAAATTCTACGTCAACTTCTTCATAAGCCCATTGTTGAAAGGGCCTAAAAAGATGCCAACGTGGTTGAATGAGATAAAGACACGCATAGTTGGGCAATACCCCAGAACTCTGAAGATCAGAGGCCCATTGGCCAACCCTAATAGACCTTTTTTTAAAGGAATTTCCAGAAAACTTACAGCTTGCAGAAGTTTATAGTTGCATTAGGGCTTCATCTTATTTCTTTCCAGGGCACTTACCGATTCAGTTATGCCACTGAAATAACCCCATGGCTATTTAATTCTTGATTAATTGCTTGATCACTGAACTACCGAAGGTGTATAACTAGTACAATTCCTTAGCAATTAGCAGACAGTTTCTTAAGGAAAATATGCTTTTTTCTTTATTTCAGAGTAAGACCCCTCAATACCTTTTTAGTTTTTTTTAATTTATCAACTTTAATGACACAATCCATAGCAGGATGCGAGAAAGAACTTCTATTTTAAAATACCCGCTCATCGAACCTGTAAATATCAGAAATATTTTCTTATTAGAGGCGCTCGTCTTTGGAACAAACTTTTCGCGTCGCTCAGATATGTAAGCGGAATAGACCAATTTAGGGAACTTTTTTTTATTTTTTTATTTAAAATTAAAAATAGCTTTTTTGATATTACCTTTTGGTAGATCATTTTTCTATTTTTCTTCATTTTTAGGGTTCCGTACACCACAAGTGTACGCACGGAACCCTATTGGAAAGACTTTGTCGAAAATCGTATCCCCCCCCCTAGCCGCCAAACTATTTGACTTAGAAAGTTCAAATTTGGTCCACATATGTATTTTCACGTGTAGATGAAAGGAAAATTATAGAGAACATGATTCTAGGGGTTGATCATAGCGTAGTCAAGAAAATAACAAGATTTTTGAGAAATTTTGATATTTTTTGGCTGATAACTTTTGCCATTTCTTTGACAGCGCTATCACCAAAACAATCTCTATAATTTTTCTGTAATCTACATATGATACTACATTCTTGTACCAAATTTGAATTCTCTAAGTCAAATATTTTGGCAGATAAGAGGGGAATACGGTCATTTTTTCGAAAAAATGCGTTTAATTTGTACCATTCCTGCCCTTTATCGGCCAAATTATTGTACTTAGAGTGCTGAAATTTGGTACACATATGTAGTTTGACGTGTAGATTACAAAAAAAACTGAAGAAAACCTTGTTGCAGGCTGTTATCATAGCGTTTTTCAGCAAAAAAAAAATCGATTTTTTTTAAAAAATGCTAAAAAATGGTCGTATCCCCCCCCCCCCCTGAACATCCAAACTATTAGACTTAAAGAATTAAAATTTGGTACACAAATGTATTTTTACGTATAGATTACAGGAAAATTATAGAGAACATGATTGTATGTGTTGAACATAGCGTTGTCAAGGAAATAACAATATTTTAGAGCATTTTTTTAACATATGGGCCATAGTTTAGTGTTATAACTTTGACAGCGCTATAATCATCACTTTCTCTATAATTTTCCTGTAATCTACACGTAAATCTACATACGTGTTCCAAATTTCAGCATCCTAAGTCAAATAGTTTGGAAGATAAGGGGGGGGGGGTACGGTCATTTTTTTAGCAAAAATGCACTAAAAGTGTACAATGCCACCTCCATATCTGCCAAACTATTGTACTTAGAGTGCTGAAATTTGGTATACATATGTAGTTTGCCATATAGATTACAGAAAAACTGTAGAGAACTTTGTTGCAGATCGTTATCATAGTGTTTTTAAGCAAAAACCAACGATTTAAAAAAAATGCTAAAAAATGACCATATTCCCCCTCCTATAACTTCTAAACAATTTGACTTAGATAGTTCAAATTTGGTACACAAATGTATTTTTATTTTCACGTGTAGATTACAGAAAAATGGTAGAGAACATGATTGTAGAAGTTGATCATAGCGTTGTTAAGGAAATAAAATGATTTTTGAGTATTTTTTATGGATATTTGCTAAAATCTCTGGATTTTTCGTTGACAGCGCAATCACCATCACGATCTCTATAATTTTTAAGTAATTTACACCTGAAAATACATTCCTGTACAAAATTTGAACTCTCTAAGTAAAATATTTTGGAAGATAGGGGGGGGGGGGGGGTGGTCAATTTTGTATAAAAAATTCATTTTATATTATATTATTTATAATATGTATAATATATTTATATATTTAATAGTATCAAATATATTAAAAATTATTTTGTTTTGTGTACGGAACCCTCGATTTTAGTGCGAGTATAACTCGAACTTGCCCGATTTTTTTATTTTTATTGTTTGCCATACTGATATTTTACAGCCGCCATGTTAACTGTTTCTCATCCTAACCAAAGACTTAATTACGCAGTTTCTATTTGAATTACTGTAGATCTTTTATCATTATTTTTTTTTCTTATCAAACATACTATTTTAAGTTTAAGTTTAAGTTTAAGTTTTTTTCTACATAATTTACTTATATTTTGTACTTCAGCTGTTTTGTTTCTTAGAGGGCTTTCAGTCCTAGAAATTTTGTATATTTTAAATAAATAAATAAATAAACAATTATAAATGATTCAGTTGGACAGATGTTAACTGAATAGTTAGTAATTTAATTTTAATTTACCCCAAATTATGACGTCATACCTTATCCCAATCATGCGCAGGATGTTCGTCAGCAGGCATGTGCGCAAGGAGGAGTTTTGGGATTTCAAACCCCTCCCCAGACAAATGCCATTTTCCATTTCCATTTCAAATAGGAATCCAAAAACCAGTTTCAATTTACCATTTCAAATAATTTGCAACCTATTTTGCATTTGAAATTCCATTTTTCATTTTAAGCGCATTTTTGAAGTATATCGACCTAAACAACGTTCCGCTTACTCGGGCGTTTTTGGGTTCGCTAATTACGAATAGGAATTAATTTTTTGGAAATTTAATATAGCGGATTCAAATCTAGGGATGTGTTTTAAGGGTTGATTGGCTCAGGTTATCACTTAATATCTTAGTCACTTGACCACCAAATAATTTCCTATTCATTAAAAACTCTTCAAAACCCCCAAAACCTCCGCGTAAAAAGTTTGAAGCTAATCTAATCAAAATTTAAAAATGGTGTCTGCCATTTTGGATCTGCCATTTTGAATTTCTAAATAGTAACTTCACATTCTTAATCAGCAACCCCAAAATCCTCCAAGTAACAAGTTTTAGGCGAATCAGATCAAGTTGAAAAATTTTGAAACAATATATTTATTTTGTTATAGTTAACTTCTTTTTATTTATAATAATATATTGTCTTAAAAAAATTATTAATTAAAGAAAGCCACACGGCTAAAGTAACTAAATTTCCTAAGCTGCAATTTTTTAAAAAGAACGGTCATTTATTTTTAAACACTTTTTGGACAGAGGGGGGAAGGTGTCCGTTTTCAGAGAATAACTTATTTATTTTACTTATAAGGACGTGGAAATCTTAACGTTAGATAATTCGTATTTTTTAATTTACTTTTTAAATAGTTATTGAAATTAATTTGTTAATTGTTATTTTATTCTAGTCTGGTGCAAAAATTAATTTTAATTATTATTTAATAAATAAGTTGAAAACCCATTTTGCATTTTGTGTAAAACTATTTCAAATATACATTTTCCATTTTCCATTTTAAATAGCAAATATGTAATAAATATAAATATATTTATTATACGAGGCGCATGACGGAACTTAATATAAGAACTTACAAGCGTTCGTACCTACGTTCTCACATAAAATCTTATACGAGATCTCGTCTGTGTCACCTGAGATCTTATATGCTTACACATGTAAGTACATACCTACCTTCTTACGACAGATCTCACGCACGTTTTTACAGTAGGGTTGTAAGAACTAAAGTACCAAAGTACCCAACCGCTGACCACGTCATTTCCGGTCAACTTCTTCAGGAATGTTAACCTCAAAATATGAAAATCGACTTCTTTGAAGTACCGAAATATTAAACCAATGTCCAGGTAATTTCCGGACAACTTCCTCAGTAAAGTTAACCTCAAAATGTGAAAATCGACATCTCTGAAGTACCCAAGTACGCAACATAGTGTGCCTCAACGAGTCGCAGGTGGTCTGAAAATGTAACAACAAACGGCTAATGTGGAATTGTCCTAAATGGCTATCAGATTCCAAATTTTCAAGATTTGAAATCCTAGCTGCTCCACTTTTTGATATTTTTACGGAAGAGTTCCATATTAACCATGAAAACGCGTAAGAGGCTATCTATTCAAGAGAATACCGAAATATTACGTGTCATTACGTATAATAACTGTAAATGTCGGTATACACGACTTTGTTGAAGGCAAAATATTCTTTAGCAATGGACACCGCCCTCCCAAACCTTTCACCCCTAAAAATGACAGAATTGCTTATTGAAATGAAACGAAATCGTATCCACGATAAGTGAAAATGTTATTGATACTCATCGATGTAGGATCTTTGACTACCCCCTCCACCCTCATTAAGGGGTCAGTATAGATTTATTTTTTAAAAAAATTTATTTTTCATAAACATCAATTTCGTATACTATATACCTATAGAAATAAGATAAAAACTAATATATAGGTAGTAGAGTTCAAAAACAGGCTAAAAAACGCGATACTGCAGACCCTGTCGAAAGAAAAACACTGAAAAATCACTGAGACAGAACCACTGAAATCCCAGTTGTTTTTAAGTGGTTTCTCAGTTGTGATTTGGGACAATTCGCCACTGAAAATATCTATTGTGAGGGTTGATTTATGACAGTTGGCCTGGAAGTCCCAAACCGTTTACCCTAGCCTTTACCCTCATAAAATGGAAGGATAACCTTTCTTTTTTACAATTTTAAATAATTTAAATTATTTATTCCAATATTATATTTGTTGTTTAAGAATTTAGCCACTTATATAAATATATGTTATTACTATGAACATAATACATACTTCTATTCAAAAATCCAAAAATGAGATCAGTTTTTTAATATCTGCTACCGTTTATGAGATACGATATTATTCATTTAAATTTAGGATTTTTGGGGAAATTTTTATATGTACGTAATTGTTAGAACTTACAGATTCTAAATTTAAAAGAAACAATTTTCTATCATTAAAATTTAAACAATTTTATTTGTTAAAAAACAAATTTTTCACAGGTCAATTTTTAATATATTCAAGGCCTCGTAGAAGGGTCCAGAGAGATCATAAAATTAGAAGACTCTTGAATTTAATTAAAAATCGGGAACAAAAATTTCTCTAATTTCGCATTAATAAAGTTATAAATTAAATATTAAAATTCTACGTGTTCTAACGATAAAGAATATCTAAAAATTTCCTCAAAAAAGTTATTTTTCATAATAATAAAAATAGCTTTGAAAATTTACTTTCCTTCAATTTTAATAGTTTTTAGAATTTTTTTTTATATTCCTAATCGTGAAAATAAGTAGATTTCATATTTTTATTTTTGAAATTTTAATTTTTGAAATTGCAAAAGTTTTTAATCATAAAAATTTTGGGTTACGGGAACCATAAAAGCAAAAAAAATTACAATCAGGAATCGGTGTTCGACCTGAATTTCCAGGTCAAATTGCTTGTAAATTTTTTTCGTTAAAGAGTCGAAGTTTATTCCCCTACAAAACTACTTGGCATTTAAAACTATTGTACTATTGTTACCCCAACTCCAAAAAAAATTCTATCTGAAGATATGCAGGTCAGACCACTGAAAAATCACTGGGCCAGTGGTTTTTTCAGTGGATTTTGAGTGGTTTACTTTCGACAGGGGAAGCATAAGGAGCATAGCATAGCGGTAAAAAATTGTTTAAACAAATGTCATTATAGCATTATTAGTAAAATTTATTATTTGATAATACACAGCAATGTTAGAGAAAAGTATTTATGTATTTAAGCCCTTTTTACCTTAAAAATTAAAAGTACAATAGAATATTTATATTGCGTGACCAGCGCGAACAGCCCTTGGTTGCGCGAATGTTGAACGCCTTTTTCTCAAAACAACGTCTTTCGACCTGTCCGACACGATTTAAGAAAAACTATTGAACCGATTAAGCTCAAATTTTCAGGGGTTCTTCTATGCACGTGCCGCTTTGGCATGAACTAGGATAATGAAAATCCATGGATATTTAACCCTTTTTTTAAACAAATTAAGTTGTAAAAAAGGGGTAAAAAATTTAAACTTCCGCCATTTTGTTTCCTTTTATCGGAATTAAAAGATCCTAGTTCATGCGATAACTATAGATCCAAATTTTAAGAAAATACTTGATTTTTTGATTTTAGACAATCCAAACTCCAGATATAGTGTCGGGCAGCAAAATTTAAGGCTAACTTCAAGCAGCTATTTCGCATAAATAAACAATCAAAAAGAAAAATGAAAAATATTTTTTGTCACTTTTAAATGTAAACTTTTATGTAAAAAAGACTGGGTTATAAAAATACATTTTAACATAAAAAATAAATTCTTGCAAATTTGTACAATAAACCCATACTGACACCTTAACCACCTTTTCTCTCTATCTAGCCCTCTATGAAGCCACACAACCCGCCCCCTCAATTGTGACATAATTGCTTATTGAAATGAAACCAAATTTTATCCACGATAGTTGAAAATGTTATTGATACACATCGTTGTAGAATCTTTGACTACCCCCCACCCTTATTGACCATCTTTCACCTCTATGTAGCCCTCTATGTAGCCACTTCACCCCGCCCCCTAGTTATCACAGAATTGTTTATTAAATCAAAACGAAATTTTATTCACGATAATTGAAAATGTTATTGATACTTATTGTTGTAGGATTTTTGCCTACCCCCCACCCTCATTAAACACCTTTTCCACCTCTCTTTTGTCCTCTATGAAACCACCCGACCGCCTCCAAGGAGGACAGAATTGCTTATTGAATTAAATCGAAATTTTATCCACGATAATTGAAAATGTTATTGATACTCATCGTTGTAGGATCTTTAACTACCACCCCTCCCACCCTCATTGACTATCATTTACCTTTATGTAGCCTCCTATGAAGCCACCCCTCGCCGCCCCCAATTATGACAGAATTGCTTATTAAAATGAAACGAAATTTTATCCACGATAATTGAAAATCTTATTGATACTCATCGTTGTAGGATCTTTGTCTAACCACCCTCATTGAACACCTTTTCTCCTCTGTTTAGCCCTCTATGTAACTGACCCCTAACCCCTCCGCAAGAATGGCAGAATTGCTTATTGAATTGAATCGAAAGGCCGTAGCCGGATAAGCATGTGTCTGCGGCCCTTGCTCGGATTTTGTCCATATTCATGGAATTGAGTACCCTTAATATGAAACTTTTTTTCGCCAAGTATTAACTTTTGAAAATTATTTTTTTAAAAGTTATGGCACTTTTTTGAAAAAAATTAAAAATTGATGTTTTCTTAAGTGACTGAATCGATTTATTTGGCAAAAAAATATGTTATAAGGGAAGCAAAAATGCATTAAAAAAAAAATAGGCGATTAATTTTGGGCAGGATAAGGGGTAGAAAAAAAACATTTTTACTTTCTATAATTTTTTTTCATAGTAGTTGACTTGGAACAATCACCATATTTTTTGTTACATTCCTTTTCATCTAAAAAGAAACATATATTTTGGGCAACTCGATCTGAAGGGTACTTAACTGTGAAAATTAAAAAAAACTGATTTTTGGCCCCTAAAATACATGGTATATCATGGAAAGGAGGGGCCAACCTATTTTTTACTTGAGCTTTTACTTCCTGTCTCATTAATGAACGCCCCGAAATAAATTATGAACATACGAGTCATATATTATTAAAATAAGCCAATTATATTATATGTTTTCGGGAGTAGTAATTGAGATTTTGCACTAGATTTGAACAATTATTGTGTTTTCTCGCTTCTGGAGACACATAAAGCAAATCATCTTTTTATTAAAACATATTTCAGTTAGCTGATGAATATACGAAGTGTTAGCTAAATATTTACCATATTTCTTCCCTTCAGTTGTTTTTCACTTACTATTTTTCTTTGTAGATAGAAACAATTGTTATGGAACATATTTTGATTCTAATAAGCATTTTAAAACTAATGAATCTTTAAAAAATCATTTTCTCGAATATAATGAAACCGAAAAAGAATGCATTAGAATTATTATTATCTAAAGACAATTGCTTTACTACAATGTTAGTAAATCCACGCCCTGGCGCAAGGGGGTGGTTAGGGAGTTCACCCCCCCCCCCCCCCTAAGAGGTCTTAAATTACTTTAAAATTTTTTATCTTTCTGATAAAAAACTTTTTTTAATAAAGAACGAAGTTTTCACACATCTTTTTACCCCCCCCCCCTCCCGTCCAAGATTCGGACTCATTAAAGAAAAGATATAGAACAGGCCTGGGCAAAACGTGCTCCGCGAGCACTTTGCCGTGGAGCTAAACCTCCCCTTCCATCCGTCCAGTCAGTTCCCACGCCTTGGCGCAGGCCACGCTTCATGCGTGAATCCTACCACTGGAGATTCACGCGGGAAAGAACACGGAAGAATTAACTGGACGCATGGAAGGGGAACTTTTGCTCCGCGGCAAAGTGCTCGCGGAGCACGTTTTGCCCAGGCCTGATATAGAAATATAAAAGCGCAAAGTCTTTGACTGGGGGGGGGGGGGGGTTAAAAAGTGTGTGAAAACTTTCCAGATAGCACGTAACCTTGCATCAACCTTGCCGAAATGTTTCCGTGCTAGTTTTTGCCGAATAAATCGATTCAGTCAATTAAGAAAAAATCAATTTTATTTTTTTTCAAAAAAGTGCCATAACATTTTAAAAAATAATTTTCAAAAGTTAATACTTGGCGAAAAAAAGTTCCATATTAAGGGTACTCAATCCTATGAATATGGACAAAATCCGAGCGGGGTTCGCAGACACATGCTTATCCGGCTACGACCTTTTATCTACGATAATTAAAAATGTTATTGATACTTATCATTTGTAGGATCTTTGACAACCCCCACCCTCGGCCTTCATTGGCCACCTTTCTCCTCTGTGTACCCACCCACTAGTTATAGGATGCCTTTTTAAAAGTCTTACTTTATGGCAGAAAAGCAGTCTTAATTTATACTAATTAATATGGCAAGGTAAATTTGTAATTATTTTAAATTCCTCTTGATTAAGATAATATTTTTCACAGATGTATAAGTAGATCTATGAAAAATACTATCTTAATCAAGATGAATCATAGAGGGAAATCATTGATGGTCCATGAGGGCGAAGGGGGGAGGGTAGTCGAAGATCCTTTAACGATGAGTATCAATATCATTTTCAATTATCGTGGATAAAATTTCGTTTCATTTCAATAAGCAATTATGTAATCCTTGGGGGTGAAGGGTTGTGGTGGCTACATAGAGGGCCACAGAATGGCAAAAGGTGGTCAATAAGAGTTAGGGGGGTCAAAGATCCTACAACGATGAGTATCAATAAGATTTTCAATTATCGTGGATAAAATTTCGTTTCATTTCAATAAGCAATTCTGTAATCCTTAGGGGTGAGGGCTTGAAGGGGTAGGGTTGTCTATTGCTAAGAAGTATTTCGCCTTTAACAAAGTCCGGTCTATCGACATTTACAGTTATAATACGTAATGACACGTCTTATTCCGATATTTTCTTGAGTTGATAGCCTCTTACCAATGTCCAGGTCACCTCCAGTCAACTTTTTCAGGAAAGTTAACTTTAAAATGTGAAAATCGACTTCTTTAAAGTACACATATGTACCCAACCGATGTCCACGTCATTTCTGGTCAACTTCTTTATGAAAATTAACCTTAAAATTAAGAATGTTCATTCTCAGAAGTACCCCAATACCCAACCAATCTCCAGGTCTTATTAGAAGTATCCCAGTTCCCAAACAATGTCCAGGTCACCTTCGGTCAACTGTTTTAGAGAAGTTAACCTGAAAATGTGAAAATCGACATCTCAAAAGTACCCAAGTACCCAACCGATGCACAGTGGGGCCAAATGGCAAAAAGCTGGCCAAAATATCAAATCTATTTCCTATTTTCGGGGGGACAGGTATAAAGGGGTTTTTGAGGTCGCTGATTACGAATCTGAAGTCTGTTTCACAAAATTGAAAATGGCAGATCCAATATGGCAGACGAAATACTAAAATTTTATGTTAATGTTCATGAAATTGCGTTTCAGGAGGTTTTTGAGGTCGCTGATTACGAATCTGAAGTCGGTTTCACAAAATTCAAAATGGCGGATCCAATATGGCGGACGAAATACAAACATTTTATTTTAATGTTCATGAAATTGGGTTTCAGGGGGTTTTTGAGGTCGCTGATTACGAATCTGAAGTCTGTTTTACAAAATTCAAAAAACCGGATCCAATGTGCAGACGAAGGACTAAAATTGTCTTTCAGTGTTCATGAAATTGGATTTTAGGGAGTTTTTGAGTTCGCTGATTACGAATCTGAAGTCTGTTTCACAAAATTCAAAATGGCAGATCCAATATGGCGGACGAAATACTAAAATTTTATGTTAATGTTCATGAAATTGCGTTTCAGGAGGTTTTTGAGGTCGCTGATTACGAATCTGAAGTCGGTTTCACAAAATTCAAAATGGCGGATCGAATATGGGGGACAAAATACAAAAATTTTATTTTAATTTCTATGAAATGGGGTTTCAGGAGGTTTTTGAGGTCGCTGATTACGAATCTGAAGTCTGTTTTACAAAATTCAAAATGGCGGATCCAATCTGGCTAAAATATTTAAAAAAATTCCTTTTCATAATCATGAATTTGTGTTTCAAGGGAGTTTTGAGGTCGTTTATCATGAATCTACAAAAGTTTTTTTTAAATTCATGAAATTTGGTCTGGGGTGGGTTGAATGTCTCGAAATACGAATCTAAAGTATGATTTACAAAATCTAAAATGGCTGTTATTAGTATAAAAGTAATGTTTAATTTTTTTGAAAGTCTAAATCTAATGTATTCTAATGATGCTTATTTCTAAACTAAAAAAATATTTGAAACTCTAAAATAGCAACTTTATTTTTTGTCAAAAACAAATATTTTAGAAAAAGACAAATTATTTGTTTACAAAATGTAAAAATTGTTAATCTCCATCTGTAGAAACGTCTGTAGAAGTCAAGTAAATAAAAGAATTTTAAGCGGTTGCTGATAATGACATTATATTGGTACTCAGCAACCCCGAAAGTGCTTGCACTGAAATTTTTATAAAGATTAATTGCTTTTCTGCAAAGTTGACAGATGATTTGATAGCTGTCAACTATAAAATTATCAATTTGACAATAAATTCGTAATTAGCGACCTCGAAAATCCTTAGACTCGTAAGGCATTAGTTTATATTTACACCCAATTTTGCTCAGATGTGAAAAGATTAAGTGAAATTCGTAAATGTTTTCATAAAATTTGTCTAAAATACGCAAAAGCAGATTGGGGCAACTTTTTTTTACGAATTCTGTTAAAGGAATGTCTAATCCCTAATTTAAAAAAAAAACTTTATCGGGCAAAATCGGGCAATTAACTTTTTCCTTTAATTTATATTATTATTAAAAGTTATTTTTCTTTATTTTTTATTAAAAACTTTAGTTAATAATGATGGAATAAAATTTTTTTTTGGACTTACAATATCAAAATATAATGTCCTTACTTCCACCTAAAGAATCTATTTTACTGATATTAATTTTAACTTCATGTTCTTTTTTAAATACACAATTACTAAAACACTTATTTTTTTAACAAAAGGAAGCGGATAGTATGCTTAAAAATGACAGTCTTCAACTTCTTAGTACGGGTCGAAAAAATACATTAGGGTTTTTTGACCAACAGCATTATAATCTTTGATCCTTCTTCAATCAAACTAGTTGGCCCACTTGAAAAATCTGACGTCAAATAATACGTCGATTTTGACGTAAATTTTTACGTACAAAAAGACGTAAAAAAGTACGTCATTTTTAGTAAAATATGACGTCAAAAATTACGTCCGGAATTGGGATATAAAAGGACGTTATTTTTGACGTCTTTTTTAACGTCATTTTTAACGTCTTTTTGTACGTCTTTTTAACGTAATTTTTATGCCATCCCACATGCACCAATATTTCCGGGAATTTTCCTGGAAGTTACCCGTGGAAACTTTCTGGAAACTTCTCGTGGTAATTTCCGCGGGCCTGAAATTTCCAAAAATTATTTAATTTTTTTGCGAATAAAATTATAGTTTACAAAGGTTCAAAAAATAAAGGGAACTTTATATTTTGCTTTGTCGTGAAATAAAAAATTTAATATAAAAAAGAAAAAATATCGGTTCCTTTAAGGTCAGCGGACTCGAACCCCTGTCCACCCAGCGGTAGGGTAAACTCGAGGTCTCGAGCAGCTGCTGGGAAAGTGCGCCTTAACGCGTTCGACCAAATCGCCACTGACAACGTTTTACATGATATCAATTGAGATACAGAATCAAGAAAACCAATTTTCTGAGCGGCATATTACAAAAGATAAATATACGAGGTTTAATGATTCATATAATATGTAATTCCTTATACGGAATAAATACACAATCACATGAGTCGTTGCATATGAACGGGATAATAATCTCTCGTATACGTATGAGTTTTGTAGGGATTTTAACAAACTAATACTACTCTAAGTAACAAAGAAACGAATAATAATTCATTTCTCAAGTAAAACAAATGGTTCTTCATAAAAAAATTCATATTTACAGGAAAAAAACAATGATTTTTACCTAAAGTTTGGAAGTAGTGAAAAGTATTTTGCCCTACTTTACCTACATTGCATATTGATTGAATCCGGTAAATTTGAATATCGTTTTTCAATATATATTAATATTTCCTAATTAATGAGTAATATTAATTATTATTAATGCAAATAATAATTTTAATCTTAATTTTCTAATACAACATTATAAAAATTATCTCTTTACAATTCTTAATATCGAAATAAATGCGAATAGCTTAAAAACAGCAGAAAAATTGTATATTTAATTTAAAAAAAAGTGTTACATTAAATTAAATGGAATTAAATTTATTTCAAATTTTAATTATTAAATCAAAATAAATAAATTTAAAATTCAAAAATTTATAGTTAAATTTAACTAAATTTAGAGTTAAAAATAAAAGGATAAACAAAATTAATTAAACACTATATAATATTTAAACTCAAACAAAACTAAATATAGAATTGCAAAATGTTCAAATGTTAAAATGAAATAAATCAAATTTCAAAGTAAAATAATTAAATACAAAAAAAAGAAATAAATAAGAAATCTTTAGTTTAAGGTGAATTTACAAATATTTTAATTTAGGAATTAAAACAAAAGTAAAATTCAAAATCTATAATAATAATCTGCAAGATTCATTCATTCTTTCATTAATTCTTGTCTGTCCGCACCTGAAGTTTGTCACTTAGATATTTTTTTGTTTTAAATCAGTTACGTTCGAAAAAATGTATCTTTAAATTAAAATTGGAGTATACTTTCATAAGAGTTAATTTAATTGACAGAAACTAAATTAATTAAAATATAGTTTACCCCAAAATATTGGACTGGAATTTTCATACACTAAAATTTTTAGTAAAATTTAATTTAATTCTATCAATATAAATTAACTTGTAATGTTCTTGTGATTAAATTAATTGGTATTTAGATCATTGGAAATTGAGATCATTAAAACTAAATATTTAAACTTTTGACAATTAAAATTTTTTGTGTAAATATAAATTTCACTTAATTTCAAATTCTGTTAGGCCCAATTTTTATTGATTTAAATTGTAGTCTAAATTATTATTTTCAAAATTTGGACTGATTAAAACTTTAATATACAATGCAATTTTTTTGTATGATTAGAAGTTTTTATACAATCGGTAATGTTTAAAATAATTTAAATATGTATTATTGGATTTTGAAAATATGTATAGCTTATAATAGTTCAAATTTGTATTAATTATTAAAATTTTTATTAATTACAATTTTAAGCATTAAAAGCTTAAAATAACTTTGTAATTCCTATACTAATTAAAGTTTAAATCAATTTAAAACCGTATAAATAATATTAAGTTTATATATGTGAGTTTGTAAATGTAGGAGATTAAAATAATTAGGTATTTAAAAAAAATTAAATATAAATCTTAAGACTTTAATAAATAAAAATTTGAATTAATCGAAGTTAAAATAAATTTGATTCAACATTTCGTTGCAACTGTTTTAAGTTTGGAACTATTTTAAATTTGAAAAAAATTAAAACTTGAGTTGTTAGAACTTTTGAAGAATAGAAATAATCTTCCATAGAAGTTTGGAACTATTAAAGTTCGTATAAATTACTCTCTAAATTTGAAACAGCGCAAGCTGTTTCAAAACAGCGTATATAAGCTGGTGAATTAGTGAATTTCGCTGTTAATCAGTAAAAAAATCGCTTTTTGATCAGCGTATATACGCTGTTTTGAAACAGCTGTATACTTGGGGCTGGTTAAACAGCGAATTCTCGCTGTTTCAAATTTAGAGAGTACCCTACCGATACAAACTCACTGGCGAAAATCACTGAGTTTTTTGGGTTATTTCAATGCGTTTTCCGATAGTATTTGAAACATTTACTCACTCAAAACTTGTTGGGTCTTTTAAGTCTGATTTATGGCAATGGGAAATTCCACTGGAAACCCTTAAGAGGTAAAAATAATTTCTTGGGCCCTTTTGCGGTTTATGACCAACATAAATACTTTTGGTGACCTTCGGGCACAAAAATAATTACGCTAAAAATAATGTTTATTTATTTTAACATTATATTGGTTTCAATGAACTTGAACTATTATCATGATTCTATTATGTTTACTACATATCCCTTTGACTTTGATTTCAAAAATGATATCAATTTTAACGTAATATTTATGGTTCACGAAATACCTTATAATTTCTTAAAATATAAAATTATCACAATAAATTTTAGATATTTGGAATCGTGAAGTATTACAGATTCGAAATTTTTTAATTAAAAATTTTGAATAATTAAATTGACGAAATTTTAAGTCATAAAATATTAGGGTTCGAAAATTATTAGTTAGGGTAACAATAGACGTGGGGATTTAAAATGGATCCCTGCACTTTAGCAGTAGATTTCCAATTCTTTTGTCATTTAAGTTCATGTTTTTCAACCCGGCATTATATTATCTGGAATTTATATACTTTTACTACTAATTTAAAATTATAATCAATAAAATACTTAAAGAATAATTAATTATTAAAATATATGGGGGATTATTTCTCAAGCGTCACAGGTCCGCAAAGCAAGTTTATTCTATCGGGCTGAAACTTGGACAAAATGTTGTCCTATTGAATAGTAATGAATAAAAAAAAATCTTGACTATAGAAGAAATATTAAGATTGGGGGAGGGGATGAAATTTTTGATTTTTTTAAAAAACTGTTTACTTTGATAAAATTTTTGTTCTTATAATTTAAATTGAAAAAAATCTTGTAATACCAGTTTCGGTAGATTTTTTCACGCTCTTTCGATTGGTTATATCGTTTTTTACGAGAAAAAAATTTTGATCCCTGAAAATAGAAAATAAAAATAAAACTGACTTTTTCTTCAAAAAGGACAATTTTTAATTTTATTTTTATTTTTTTAAATGAAAGCCCTACTTTTTTCCTATAAAAAATCTTTGGAGTAAAATGTTGGATGAGAACTCCTAATCATCGAAAATAAATGTTGAATAGAACCTAACGCCTGTGACGCTCGCTGCCACTAGCACACACTGTGGCCAAAAGCACTAATTTTGGACAAAAATCAGCCGACAACTCAAAAATGAACCGATTTTAATTTTTTTTTTTTAATACTCAAGAATGTTTGTACTATAACGCTTAACTGCTACCAAATCAAGATTTTTTTTATAAACGAAATAAATGTTAATAACTTTTAAAAAGTAAAAAATTGATTTTTGAGAAAGTAATTTCCAGATACTTTGATGCAAGAAACTATATAATTTTATATATGTTACACACAAATTTTGTCAAAAGTATTTTTAAATGGTTCCAGTTATAAAACAACAATTTTTAATTTGTTTAAACAACCTTAGTTAACAAATAAATAACTTCCAAACTTTTCCTACCTTAGACTTCGTTTCTTTTGTAAAACTAATTAATTACTATTGGCCTAGAGTTCTAATACAGTTGAGGATAATTTCTTACAATTTTTAAATTGTTTAAACGTTCTTAGTTAACAAATAAATTACTTTTAAAGTTTTCTTTATTTAGATCTTGTTTTTTTGTGAAATTAATTAATTACTATTGGTCTAATATTCTAATACAGTTCGGGTTGTTTATTATCAATTTTTAAATTGTTTAAACAATCTTAGTTAACAAGTAAATTACTTTGAAAGTTTTCTTTACTTTGATTTCGTTTGTTTTGCAAATTTAACTGATAACTTTTGGCCTTGATTTATCATAGAGTTTAAGATGTTCAGTAATAATTATTATATTGTTTAAACAATATCTTAGTTCACAAATAAATTACTTGGAAAGTTGTCCTCACTTAGATTTCGTTTTTTTTTAAATTTAACTTATAACTATTGGCCTAGATTTATAAAATAGAGTTGACGATGTATACAAATAATTATGATATTGTTTAAACAATATCTTAGTTAACAAATAAATTACTTTAAAAGTTTTCCTTCCTTAGATTTGGATTCTTTTGCAAATTTAATTATTAAGTATTGGCCTAGATTTATAATACAGTTTGAGATGTTTTCTAACAAGTATTCTATTGTTTAAACAATATCTTAGTTAATTATTAATTATTACTAAACATCTTAAACTTTATGATAAATCAAGGCCAATAGTTATCAGTTAAATTTGCAAAACAAACGAAATCTAAGTAAGGAAAACTTTCAAAGTAATTTATTTGTTAACTAAGATTGTTTAAACAATTTAAAATTTGTTAATAAACAACCTGAACTGTGTTAGAATATTAGCCCAATAGTAATTAATTAATTTCACAAAAAAACAAGATCTAAATAAAGAAAACTTTAAAAGTAATTTATTTGTTAACTAAGATTGTTTAAACAATTTAAAAATTGTTAGAAATTATCCCCAACTGTATTAGAACTCTAGGTCAATAGTAATTAATTAGTTTTACAAAAGAAACGAAGTCTAAGGTAGGAAAAGTTTGGAAGATATTAATTTGTTAACTAAGGTTGTTTAAACAAATTAAAAATTGTTGTTTTATAACTGGAACCATTTAAAAATACTTTTGACAAAATTTGTGTGTAACATATATAAGTTTATATAGTTTCTTGCATCAAAGTATCTGGAAATTACTTTCTCAAAAATCAATTTTTTACTTTTTAAAAGTTAATAACATTTATTTTAGTTTATAAAAAAAATCTTGATTTGGTAGCAGTTAAGCGTTATAGTACAAACATTCTTGAGTATTTAAAAAAAAAAATTAAAATCGGTTCATTTTTGAGTTGTCGGCTGATTTTTGTCCAAAATTAGTGCTTTTTGCCACAGTGTGTGCTAGTGGCAGCGAGCGTCACAGGCGTTAGGTTCTATTCAACATTTATTTTCGATGATTAGGAGTTCTCATCCAACATTTTACTCCAAAGATTTTTTATAGGAAAAAAGTAGGGCTTTCATTTAAAAAAATAAAAATAAAATTAAAAATTGTCCTTTTTGAAGAAAAAGTCAGTTTTATTTTTATTTTCTATTTTCAGGGATCAAAAAATTTTTTCTCGTAAAAAACGATATAACCAATCGAAAGAGCGTGAAAAAATCTATCGAAACTGGTATTACAAGAATTTTTTCAATTTAAATTATAAGAACAAAAATTTTATCAAAGTAAACAGTTTTTTAAAAAAATTAAAAATTTCATCCCCTCCCCCAATCTTAATATTTCTTCTACATTCAAGATTTTTTTTTTATTCATTACTATTCAATAGGACAACATTTTGTCCAAGTTTCAGCCCGATAGAATAAACTTGCTTTTCGGACCTGTGACTCTTGAGAAATAATCCCCCATATGTTATAGACATTTATATTTTTTATAGAAAATAACAATTGCAAAAACTAATCTTATAATTCATAAACAATAAATTGAATTAATGATTTTAAATCATAATTAGCTTTTTAATTAATATTATTCTCTGTAAATAATTATATTGTTATATTATTGACACAATTTTTAATATAGGTATATACTCGCATAATGTATATTGAATTTTCAGAAAAATATTTTTTTAAGAAATCTACATGAAAATATGTTTAATAAAGAGCCACAGATGGTTTGTGACAATATAATTTTAATTTCTTTTGAAACTAAATTTAAAAGGACTACCTCAAAACGGGCAATAAATTTTGACCTGGCCTGAGTGTAGCAATAAACCCTAGTGCGCTAGTAGCTCACTGGGCCAGTGAGCTTCGAATAATTTTCCAGTGATTTTCTATCGGTAGGGTATAGAAGTTTGAATACGTTTTGTTCAGAAACTATTCTCTCAACAAAAATATTTCAACTTTTTTTAATGTATCTACCTACGCTATTTTCTCCTTTTATTTATTTTGTTTTTATTATTTATTCTTTTTTAATTGCAAAAATTTAAAAATTTCGTGCTCTTTTAAAACATTTTTTTTATGTACTTTTACTTATTTGTCTATTACTTGAAGTCAGCAGCGATTTTAATTTGTATAGAATGAAAGTCATATTTATCTAAAATATTGAGTTTATTTGAAGAACCAATTTTATTAAATTATTAAGAAAATTTTTGAAAAAAAATAATAAATAAATTTTTTGAAAAAAAAAAATAAATAAATAAATTTTTTTGAAAAATTAATAATGCCTATTGATATTTGTAAGTAAATTTTAACAAAACTATTTCAAATTTAATTTCTAAATTAAATTAAATTTGATCAATTAAATTTGATCCTTAACAATTTAAACATCATTTTCAATTTTCTTATTTTTTTTTATTTTTTCTGTGCTTAGAAATGATTTAATGAGAATTTTTCTTAATAAATTTATAAAAAAATAAAATTAATTTAATTTTTTACAATTTTTTTTATTTGACTTATTGTATTTGGGTTTAAGGATTATAATTTTTACTAGCAACTAGGGTTGCCACCTTCTTGAATTTTAAATATAGTATAATTCAACTTTTAAGTCAAAAAAATAAAGTACGCATGAAAAAAATAAAGTACACATGATTTCCTTGACTTATTTTCTTCATACATATATTTTTTAGTTTGAACTAAGTTAAGTAAACATTATTATCGTTCTTAAAAACTTATATTACATCCTGGGCAAAAAATAACATCACTGAGAGAAATAGATGCTACGGAGTACCATCTAGATTAGGGTGTTTCAAAAAAAGAAAATTTTTGAAAATCGTTTAAAGTCGCACGGAATTCGACTAAAAATGGAAAAAAAATTACCCCTATTTTTTTGTTTTTTGATCTGACAATATTAAGGGGTGCCGCTTGCACCCCCTATTTTCCCATTAGAAATACATGGGAAAAGTGTACTTTTTTAAAAAAGTGCGAAAAATTGTTCATAATTTTATCGAAAAAGGCTCAGAAGTTTATGAGACCTCTATAAATGTCCAAAGTTGAAGAAACTGTGGATTATTATTATTTTTTTGCAAACTGACCCTCTCTAGGGGTGCGTTAAATAACCACCCCTAAACATGAATTCAGCATTTATGAGTAAATAGGTCTAAAATATTATGTTTTTACGTCGCTTTTTTTAATAAATTTTGTTATTAAACAAAAAACAAGGCTCGCTGCATTACTAACTTAATTTTTAATTGTTTAAACAATTGTAATTTGTTTAAACAATTCTTTTTCATATTTTTTGTTTTAATTAAATATTTTAAAAGCTTACAACTTTTTAAATAACGAATAGAAAATAAAATGAATTTATGTAATTTAATTTATTTAATTTAATTGATTGTTTAAACAATAAAAATTGTTTAAAATCGACTTTTCATTAAATTCACCTAGAAAAAAAAAATTTATAAAATGACTTGCATCATACAGTATTATTATTTAAACAAATATTAATGTTTAATTGTTAAATAAATAAATATATTATATGCAAAATATCATATTATGTGGTATAGGTTGGTTAAAGAAAATAAACGAAACAGGTAGATTTTGGGTAAGTATAAAGTAAAAGAGATTTAAAAAGCTTCCTCTATGAGTTATTAAAAAAAATTGTGAAACCTTTAAAATATGAGAAAAATAAATTGTTTATGCAAATATAAATTATTTAAACAATTGAAAAGTTTTGAAAATGGCAAACGAAAAAATTCGTGATATTTCTTTAATGAAGAAAACAAAACACGAAATACTTCCGGGAAAATTTAATGAAAAATTGTTGTTAACAATTTAAATTGTTTAAACAAACAAACAAAATATTTCATGTAAAAATTTTCTGTAAATTGTTACTAAAGAATCGACAGATTATAAAAAAATTATTTAAATTCAAAAATATAAGAAAAATAAATTGTTTAAACAAATTAAAATTGTTTAAACAATTGAGTGTATATTTCAAATTGTGTGTAAATAAGTTCTTTATAGTTCTTCAATGAAAATTGCAAAAAACCACATGATTCTAGGTGAATTTAATGAAAAGTCGATTTTAAACAATTTTTATTGTTTAAGCAATCAATTAAATTAAATAAATTAAATTACATAAATTTATTTAATTTTCTATTCGTTATTTAAAAAGTTGTAAGCTTTTAAGATATTTAATTAAAACAAAAAATATGAAAAAAATTGTTTAAACAAATTACAATTGTTTAAACAATTAAAAATTAAGTTAGTAATGCAGCGAGCCTTGTTTTTTGTTTAATAAAAAAATTTATTAAAAAAAGCGACGTAAAAACATAATATTTTAGACCTATTTACTCATAAATGCTGAATTCATGTTTAGGGGTGGTTATTTAACGCACCCCTAGAGAGGGTCAGTTTGCAAAAAAATAATAATAATCCACAGTTTCTTCAACTTTGGACATTTATCGAGGTCTCATAAACTTCTGAGCATTTTTCGATAAAATTATGAACATTTTTTCGCACTTTTTTAAAAAAGTACACTTTTCCCATGTATTTCTAATGGGAAAATAGGTGTGCAAGCGGCACCCCTTAATATTGTCAGATCAAAAAACAAAAAAATTGGGGTAATTTTTTTTTCCATTTTTAGTCGAATTCCGTGCGACTTTAAACGATTTTCAAAAATTTTCTTTTTTTGAAACACCCTAATCTAGATGGTACCAGATACCATATCTGATCTTAAATATACGGACAAGAATCTAGATGGTACGGGTTAGCATCTGATAGCATCTGGATGGTATGATGTAGCATCTAGATGGTACGGTGTAGCATCTCTGATGGTAGAGTGTAACATAACCTCTCTGCAACTTCAGATAGTAAAATTCTTACCATCTATTTCTCTCAGTGATTTTACGGGAGTATGCCTTAAGGGGAGATTACAGTTATTTTTTTTCAAAAAATCGAAATTTTTTTTTCATTTTTGGTTAGTGTAATTATCTAAAAAGACGGGAAAAATAGTATGAAGTAAAAAAAACCTCGAAAATTTGTATTTTTTATTAATTAACTAACTGTAGTACGTTTATTTTTAATTTACAGTTTTTCTGGTGCACCGCTTGAAAGAGCAGTTTTTAAATTATAATTATAAGCCGAACTTCAAGTTAAATTTTTGTAAATTTGGTCCTTCAAACTTTAAACGCGTTTTTTTTGAAATTGCATATTTTCAACTTGTTTACACTCTTATCTTTACACTATTCAACAAAATAACTTGAAATTTGGACAGCATGTTCCTTGAATGTGTAGTTTTCGTGTAAACTAGGATTTTCAAGATCCATTAATATTTAAAAAAGTTATTAACAATTTAAGTTACAAAATTATGGTTGAAAAATTAAAAAGTCTGTTATTCGGTAATTTTTAATAAATATTTTTTATCCTAGTTTACACGATAGCCAAAATGGTACAGATTAAGAAGCTATTTAATTTTTTTATTTCACATTAACCGTTGCAGAGAAAAAGTGTAAACAACTTTTAGAGAGAACCACTTTCGGCAGCCATTTTCTAAGACTTTATTAAAAAAAAATAAAATAAAAAAAAAATGTTTTTAATAACTTTAAGAGTTGTATTTTATTGTAAAGAAAATGTATGTAATAAATATTTTTTTACTATAAAAAAAAAATCTTTGAAAAAAACCTTAAAATCACTGGAATCTCCCCTTAAGATGTTTTTCTTCTACACGTACCCCGTCGTCTTGTGTCTAAAACAGTGTTTTCTCAAGTTGGCAAAGTTATTTAAATTTGTGATTTAAAGTAATTACATAACGTTATAATATTATTTATTATAATAATATTCTAAAATAAATCTACTAATTTTGTGTTTGTATGCAACTTTTTACTGGGGCTCAAAAAATGGTGTCATGTTGTCATGTACCCTAAGATGAATAGATGCCAATACTCAATGTATTTATTTTCGGGTATACACTTTCTTCAATAAATTTTTAAACCACGTACCTAATTGAAATTTTTTATTTTCCGACATGAAATATGATATTATCGTTAAAGAATTTGATATATCGATATTTTTCGATATCTTATTACTTTGTTACTGTTAAGCTACTTAATTAAAGTTTTTAAAAATGTTATTTCTTGATAAATACAGTAAAATGATCAAAAATTAGTTCAAGAATTGTTACATGGTGATTTATTATATATTTTTCAGTGACTTTTAAGACGATGTCGATCTTGGACATACTTTTTTTAGATTGAAAATTTTAACAATTAGAAAAAATGCTTTAAAAAATGTTTATGTTACAAATAAAATTCAATACCTAAGGCCATAAGTTACCTTTTCGAACACGTTCTGTGATTGATTAATTCTATTCATCTAGTAAATAAAACAAACTAACGACGAAACATGCAAGTTTTGGAAAATTTTGCAAAGGTTAAAAGAATTTTTGTCGTACATATGAAATATAGTACTTTCAGCGTACTATATAACAGTCATATAATATATAGTACGTTTACTCGAAATATAGTACAATACTATATTATATAGTACGGGTGGCAACCCTACTAGCAACACTAACGCGCACCCAAGCGCGTGACAAACTTTCGATTGTTGATGGTTATTTGAAACCATAATTTTTTGCAAATTCAAATAATTTAAATTACGAAATTGAAGATTATATCTGAAAAAATGACGAAAATAATTGACAGTTGCAAACAAAATTCGAAAAATGACTACTTAATTACACAATTAAAAGGAATAGTTTAAAAAATTAAACAATGAATATTAAATTTAAACAAAATAGTTGAAAAATTTTAGGAATAGCTGTTGGAAATAATTGTAAATTAAACAACTGGATTGGATATCGAAAAAAATAATTGAAATAGAAAAAAAATAATAAAAAGCTAAGGAAATAAATTGAAAATTTAAGAATTAAATTAAAATTTGAGAAACTAATTGATAACTGAAACAAAAATTATATAATGACGAAAATATTTAACAATTGAAAACAAAGTTAAAAAATGTCTATGTAATCAAAGAATAATTAAAAATTGTTAAGGTAATAATTAAAAATTGAAAAATTTGTATAGGAAATAATTAAAAAATCGGGCAAGTTCGAGTTACACTCGCACTAAAATCGAGGGTTCCGTACACAAAACAAAATAATTTTCAATATATTTTATACTATTAAATATATAAATATATTATACATATTATATATAATATAATATATAAAATATAATATACAATGAATTTTTTATACAAAATGGACCACCCACCCCCCCCCCCCCCCCCCTATCTTCCAAAATATTTTACTTAGAGAATTCAAATTTTGTGCAGGAATGTATTTCCAGGTGTAAATTACATAAAAATTATAGAGAACGTTATGGTGATTGCGCTGTCAACAAAAAATCAAAAAAAAGTCAAAAAAAAAGATTTTAGCAAATATCCATAAAAAATACTCAAAAATAATTTTATTTCCTTAACAACGCTATGATCAACTTCTACAATCATGTTCTCTACCATTTTTCTGTTATCTACACGTGAAAATACATTTGTGTATCAAATTTGAACTCTCTAAGTCAAATTGTTTAGAAGTTATGGGAGGGGGGATACGGTCATTTTTTAGCATTTTTTTTTAAATCGTTGGTTTTTGCTTAAAAACACTATGATAACGATCTGCAACAAAGTTCTCTACAGTTTTTCTGTAATCTATATGGCAAACTACATATGTGTACCAAATTTCAGCACTCTAAGTACAATAGTTTGGCAGATATGGAGGTGGCATTGTACACTTTTAGTGCATTTTTGCTAAAAAAATGACCGTATCCCCCCCCCCCCCCTTATCTTCCAAACTATTTGACTTAGGATGCTGAAATTTGGTACACTTATGTAGATTTACGTGTAGATTACAGGAAAATCATAGAGAAAGTGATGATTATAGCGCTGTCAAAGTTATAACACTAAACTATGGCCCATATGTTAAAAAAATGCTAAAAAATATTGTTATTTCCTTGACAACGCTATGTTTAACACATACAATTATGTTCTCTATAATTTTCCTGTAATCTATACGTGAAAATACATTTGTGTACCAAATTTTAATTCTTAAAGTCTAATAGTTTGGAAGTTCAGGGGGGGGGGGGGATACGACCATTTTTAGCATTTTTTAAAAAAAATCGTTTTTATTTGCTGAAAAACGCTATGATAACAGCCTGCAACAAGGTTTTCTGTAGTTTTTCTGTAATCTACACGTCAAACTACGTATGTGTACCAAATTTCAGCACTCTAAGTACAATAATTTGGCCGATAAAGGGCAGGAATGGTACAAATTAAAAGCATTTTTTCGAAAAAATGCCCGATTTCCCCTCTTATCTGCCAAAATATTTGACTTAGAGAGTTCAAATTTGGTACAAAAATGTAGTATCATATGTAAATTACAGAAAAATTATAGAGATTGTTGTGGTGATAGCGCTGTCAAAGGTATGGCAAAAGTTATCAGTCAAAAAATATCAAAATTTCTCAAAAATCTTGTTATTTTCTTGACAACGCTATGATCAACCCCTAGAATCATGTTCTCTATAATTTTCATTTCATCTACACGTAAAAATACATATGTGGGCCAAATTTGAACTTTCTAAGTCAAATAGTTTGGAGGCTAGGGGGGGGGGGGGATACGATTTTCTACAAAGTCTTTCCAATAGGGTTCCGTGCGTACACTTGTGGTGTACGGAACCCTAAAAATTGCAGAAAATAATTAATAATTGAAGGAAATAGTTGAAAAATGATAAGAATAATTGAAAAATTGAAGAAAATATGTCAAAAATGACAAGAATTATTGTCAATTGAAAACAAAATTCAAAACTTGACTAGATTAATAGACAACTGAAGAAAATAATTTAAAAAATTAAAAAAGAAATGTGACGCGTCGCGAAGAAAAGCACCTAAGAATATTTAAAAAAAAAAGTAAAAGAATAATTATAAAATTTAAAGAGAATAATTGTATATTGAAAACTGTTGAAAATTATAGGAACATACAAATTGAAAAACATTGAATTGTTTCTGGTCATTTAAAACTATAAATTTTTGCAAGTACAAATAAGATTAATAATTTAATAAAATTGGTTCTTCAAATAAACTTAATATTTTAGATAAATATGACTTTCATTCTATACAAATTAAAATCGCTGCTGACTTCAAGTAATAGACAAATAAGTAAAAGTACATAAAAAAATGTTTTAAAAGAGCACGAAATTTTTAAATTTTTGCAATTAAAAAAGAATAAATAATAAAAACAAAATAAATAAAAGGAGAAAATACCATAGGTAGATACATTAAAAAAAGTTGAAATATTTTTGTTGAGAGAATAGTTTCTGAACAAAATATATTTAAACTTCTATACTCTCTAAATTTGAAACAGCGAAAATTCGCTGTTTAACCAGCCCCAAGTATACAGCTGTTTCAAAACAGCGTATATACGCTGATCAAAAAGCGATTTTTTCACTGATTAACAGCGAAATTCACTAATTCACCAGCTTATATACGCTGTTTTGAAACAGCTTGCGCTGTTTCAAAACGCGCTGTTTCAAATTTAGAGAGTAATTTATACGAACTTTAATAGTTCCAAACTTCTATGGAAGATTATTTCTATTCTTCAAAAGTTCTAACAACTCAAGTTTTAATTTTTTTCAAATTTAAAATAGTTCCAAACTTAAAACAGTTGTAACAAAATGTTGAATCACATTTATTTTAACTTCAATTAATTCAAATTTTTATTTATTAAAGTCTTAAGATTTATGTTTAATTTTTTTTAAATACCTAATTATTTTAATCTCCTACATTTACAAACTAACATATATAAACTTAATATTATTTATACGGTTTTAAATTGATTTAAACTTTTATTAGTATAGGAATTACAAAGTTATTTTAAGCTTTTAATGCTTAAAATTGTAATTAATAAAAATTTTAATAATTAATACAAATTTGAACTATTATAAGCTTTACATATTTTCAAAATCCAATAATACATATTTAAATTATTTTAAACATTACCGATTGTATAAAAACTTCTAATTATACAAAAAAATTGCATTGTATATTAAAGTTTTAATCAGTCCAAATTTTGAAAATAATAATTTAGACTACAATTTAAATCAATAAAAATTGGGCCTAACAGAATTTGAAATTAAGTGAAATTTATATTTACACAAAAAATTTTAATTGTCAAAAGTTTAAATATTTAGTTTTAATGATCTCAATTTCCAATGATCTAAATACCAATTAATTTAATCACAAGAACATTACAAGTTAATTTATATTGATAGAATTAAATTAAATTCTATTAAAAATTTTAGTGTATGAAAATTCCAGTCCAATATTTTGGGGTAAACTATATTTTAATTAATTTAGTTTCTGTCAATTAAATTAACTCTTATGAAAGTATACTCCAATTTTAATTTAAAGATACATTTTTTCGAACGTAACTGATTTAAAACAAAAAAATATCTAAGTGACAAACTTCAGGTGCGGACAGACAAGAATTAATGAAAGAATGAATGAATCTTGCAGATTATTCTATATTTAGTTTTGTTTGTGTTTAAATATTATATAGTGTTTAATTAATTTTGTTTATCCTTTTATTTTTTAACTCTAAATTTAGTTAAATTTAACTATAAATTTTTGAATTTTAAATTTATTTATTTTGATTTAATAATTAAAATTTGAAATAAATTCAATTCAATTTAATTTAATGTAAAACTTTTTTTTAAATTAAATATACAATTTTTCTGCTGTTTTTAAGCTATTCGCATTTATTTCGATATCAAGAATTGTAAAGAGTTAATTTTTATAATTTTGTATTAGAAAATTAAGATTAAAATTATTATTTGCATTAATAATAATTGAGTTCCGCTCGAGCCTTTGAAGAGGGAGGTCGTGTTTATCTGTGCTCTCTAATACTCGATTGAATTATATCTTCGGAAATATTAAATCGGTATGAAAGTCTAAGTTTTATGAGCTGATATCTATGAATTCGGTGCTCCTTCGAAACTAAACGATCGCTAGAGTGGTTCTATTTTCTTTTTCTTTTCGTTTTCTCATTTTACCGAGTGCTTTAACAATCTAAAAGTGCAGTTTTGTATAGTTGTTTGTGCCTGAATTGGTGTTGTGTCCCTGTCAAAAAGTGAATTGTGGAATCTGTGTTATTCATTTGAGTTTGACGAGAGTTACATCCTGCTTAGGGTTGAATTGACGTTTTCAAATTCATATCGCTTTCCTTAATTTTATTCTAAAATCAATGTAAATCTTGCCATCTTAACAATTAATTATCACGAGTTAGAACTCGCATTTAATTACGATGCCTACTCCTGAGAAAGAGAGATGGGAAAAGCTATTTACCAACATCAATGAAATTTCCACAACACAAAAGACAATGAATAGCAAGCTGCAAGAGACAAACAAAACACTGGACTCTATTAATGTGAAACTAAACGGACAAGAGGGAAGAATGGCCATCGTCGAACGTAAAACGAATATTTACGATAAATTACTAAGATCTAAGAATATTGTACTTTTTAGACTCGAGGAAACAGAGGCCATTAATAGTCGATTAATTGAGGTGATCGGTCAGATTTTCCACGATCTGGGCCTAAATATTCCCGATCTAGCTATAGATGATGCTTTCCGACTTGGGAAGGGTAATGCTCCATGTCCAGTACTGGTGAAATTTATTGCATCCAGATGGGTGAAATTAGTTTTCACAAAAGTTAAGGAATTCAAAAGCAAAAATCTGGTGATAGCAAACGACCGTTCGATAGAAGAGAGAGAAAATCGGAAGAATTTTCTCAGAGAAGAACAAAGGGAGCAATCATCGGAAAACAGAGAATTAAACAAAGTGATTGAAATTAACCAAGATGTTAAATTACCTAATAGCTGCACCCCTCGGGGGGATCACAAAAACGTAAATTGGGATTCAAGAAGCCTGACTTGCAAAAGATCGCTAAGAGAGGACGCCCCAGATTGGGGACTAATGATTCCATAACCTCCCACTCCTTGGAAAAATTCCTATCACCTGCCCCAACCAGCTTGGATCCGGAAAAGACTCCATTGGACGAAAATCAGATGGGTGACTCCTTATGTGAAGAAGGCGTGATATAGCAACGAAGGCACTATGGAGTGGGGATGTCGAACCTGGGCTATACGGAACCTTTGAGGTGCTACGATAATGGGGAAAGAGGGAAAATCATTTTCTGGAACATCCACGGAATTCGCAACTTGCCAGATATTCGTGAAGCTATTAATTCTCATGATATACTCTGTGCGTGCGAGACTTGGAATGAAACTGAGAAAATAACTACACTGGAGAAAAGCTGCTTCAACTACATTTAGGTTCCTGCATCAAGAAACTTTATCCTTGGAAGAGCAAAAGGAGGTCTTCTTATAGCATTTAACAAAAAATTTTATTCAGTAACGGTAATAGCTAAACATAGTAACTACTTATTTATTAAGGTCAGGACTCCCCCAAGGGGTATTATTGTTATTATTGGACTTATATATTTGCCTCCGAATGAAAACATGGATAAATTTATGGAGGATTTTACATGGACAATAAATAATATGTATTTAAATTTCCCTAATATTCCTGTAATTATCGGAGGGGACTTTAATGGCAGGGTTGCTGAACTTAATCAACTAGACCCACAGATTTTCCTAAACTCTAATGTAGTTTCTGTCGAAAGAAAATCTTATGATAAAATATTAAATACTAGAGGTAAAATAATTTTAAATAATTTAGAATCATGTGAATTTACTCTTTTAAATGGTCGTTGTGTGGGCGACAGCCCTGCCAATTTTACCTAATCAAGTAAGATTGGGGCTAGCGTAATAGAACTGGTGTGGTGCTCGGTGGGGGCTCTCCCATCCGTAGTCGACTTGAAGGTCCTTCAATTGATAACCTCTTCAGATCACTTTCCAGTTGCACTATGTATTACTTGCCTTAATAGTCATAAAGTGCATAATTTGCTTTCTAAACTTCAATTTTGCAAGGAAAAAGCTGATCTTTTCTCATGTATGATGGCTGAAAGAAAAGAGGTGTCGAATGTGGACCTTGATGTCGACGAGCTAAGCTCAATTCTCACCTCCACAATTAAAGAAGTGGCATTGAATTTGGGGATGTCAGAGGCTGTCAATATTAATGGGAACTTAAGTCAAAATCCCTGGCATGATAAGGAGTGTCGAGATGCGAGAAAAAATGTATGAAATGCTTTAAGGCTCTCCAGAAAAGAGAACTTGTCAATTATTACTAGAAATGCATATTATAGTGAAAAGAATATTTATTTGAAAATGATTAAAGCTAAAAAACGTAACTTCGAAACAACTCGTTTGGAAGCAGTCAATAACAGTAAGAATCCGACTCAATTCTGGAAAGCTGTAAATGCATTTCGACCGCGTATATATCAACAACCAAACGTCGAGATCGATACATGGTATCAATTCCTATTAAAAACATTCCCGGCAAATCCAGTGAACACGGATTTGGGTTTAGCCCAACCGACGAGATATGTTCCGGAACTAGATGATTGTATTACATCTGACGAGATCCTTTTTAGCCTTTCTAAGAGTGGGGATGGGAAGACCCCTGGACCCGATGAAATTAATTATAGCTTTCTTACAAATTTGCCACAAACTTGGGTCTTATTTATGACCGTACTTTTTAATAAAATTCTATACACAGAGAAAATGCCAAAAGCCTGGGGTAAATCAGTAACAGCTATGTTCTATAAAAAAGGGGATCCTAAAATACCTGATAACTACAGACCAATAACATTAATTAATTGTTTAAGTAAGATCTTCACCCAGATAATGTGTTCGCGACTTATGTCATGGGCGGAATCACGCGGATTAATACCAGAGTCTCAAGCGGGGTTCAGGAAGGGTAGGAGCTGTCTAGACAATCTGTTCAGTCTCTATGCTACTCTCCAGATCCACCTTAGAAACCCGGGCTCGGTCGTGTACGCGTTATTTATTGATTTCAAGGGGGCTTTCCCATCAGTTTCCCACAATATTCTGTGGAGCAAACTTTATATGTTGGGTCTTAGTTCGAAGTTTATCAAAATCGTCAGAGACTTTTATAATAATGCGTATACTTGTATTAGGACGAATGAGGGAATTACTGAATGTGTCAAGGTCTCTCGGGGGATTCTGCAGGGAGAAGTCCTGAGCCCGTATCTGTTTCTTTTGTTTATAGCAGATATGGAGCAATTTGCAATAGACATGGGTTGTAAAGGGATTTCCATTAATAACGCGACAGAAATACAAATGTTAGGATACGCCGACGATTACGTTTGGCTGGCAGATACTCTAAATGAGCTAAAGAAAAAACTAAACGTTTTACATGATTACTGTATTATAAATGATCTCATAGTTAACACGGACAAAACAAAAATCGTTATATTCTTCAAATCAGGTAATTCAATTGCAAAAAAACTTAGATCGCTCAAATTCGGCGAGAGTAGTGTCGAGGTGGTAAAAGAATATATCTACTTGGGTGTACCCTTCAATAATGCATGTTCCTTTTTTCTGCGGCAAAGAAATTTTCTAGCTCTGTAAATACTGCGGTGGGTGCAGTCCTGAAGACGGTATATTCTGCTAAGATTAATTCGTGGGCCTCATGTTTAAGATTATTTTAGAGCCTAGCTATTAGTGTACTCCTCTACGGAAGTCAGATCTGGGTTCTTAATTTTCTGGAAATTGTTGAAAGAATACAACTCACATTTATTAAAAAGATTTTAAATCTTCCGGCCTGCACCCCTAACTACGCAGTGAGAATCGAAACGAGCACTAGGCACCTAGCTTACGAGGTTTTTAAGAAGTCACTGTCATGGATAATTAAAATTTCACAGATAAACAATTCACGGATTCCCAGACAGTGCGCGGAAAAATTAATAATCCTAGCTAAAAACAAATCAAGTAATAATAAACTTAACTGGTTTGCTCAAATAAAAGCCTCTTTCCTGGAGCCTTGTGGTCTGGGAGATTTTTGGGATAATTTAAACCCAGATTCATTTGAATTAAATGAGAAATTTTTGAAGGACTCTTACTCGATATATATCAATGACCTCGTATATTTATCTTTTGTAATATGCCGCTCAGAAAATTGGTTTTCTTGATTCTGGATGTCAATTGATATCATGTAAAACGTTGTCAGTGGCGATTTGGTCGAAAGCGATAAGGCGCACTTTCCCAGCAGCTGCTCGAGACCTCGAGTTTACCCTACCGCTGGGTGGACAAGGGTTCGAGTCCGCTGACCTTCAAGGAACCGATATTTTTTCTTTTTTATATTTAATTTTTTATTTTACGACAAAGCAAAATATAAAGTTCCCTTTATTTTTTGAACCTTTGTAAACTATAATTTTATTTGCAAAAAAATTAAATAATTTTTGGAAATTTCAGGCCCGTGGAAATTACCACGAGAAGTTTCCAGAAAGTTTCCACGGGTAACTTCCAGGAAAATTCCCGGAAATATTGGTGCTATCTGGGATCGCATAAAAATTACGTTAAAAAAGACGTACAAAAAGACGTACAAAAAGACGTACAAAAAGACGTACAAAAAGACGTTAAAAATGACTTTAAAAGAGACGTCAAAAATGACGTTAAAAAATATGTCAAAAATGACGTCCTTTTATATCCCAAATCCGGACGTAATTTTTGACGTCATATTTTACTAAAAATGACGTACTTTTTTACGACTTTTTGTACGTAAAAATTTACATCAGTCTAACTTCAAAATTGACGTATTATTTGACGTCAGATTTTTCAAGTGGGGGATACAATATCTGAAAATAAAACTTTATTTTTTGACTTTTGGCCAGCTTTTTGGACTTTGGCGTCACTGTGCGATGTCCACGTCATTTTCGGTCAACGTATTCAGGGAATTTAACCTCAAAATATAAAAATCGACTTCTCTTAAGTACCCAAGTACTTACCCTATGCACAGGTCATCTCCAGACAACTTCCTCAGGTAAGTAAACATTAAAATGAAAAAATTTACTTTTTAGAAGTACCCCATTTGCCAACTAATGTCCAGGTCTCCTTCAGTCAACTTCTTCAGGGAAGTTAACCTCAAAATGTGAAAATCGACTTCTCTACAGTACATTAGTACCCACCCGTTGTCCACGTCATTTCTTTTCAACTTGAACAAAGAAGTTTACCTCAAAATGTGAGAATCAAATTCTCTGAAGTACAGAAGTACTCAACCGATGTCCAGGTCATTTACGGACAACTTCCTCAGGAAAGTTAATCTTAAAATAAAGAAATTTACTTTTTAGAAGTACCCCACTATTTAACCGATGTCCTCGTCATTTCCGGCCTACTTTCTCAGGAAGTTAACCTTAAAATGCAAAAATCGATTCTTCTAAAATATTAAAGCAGCTATCCGATATCTATGTCTTTTTGGTCAACTTCGTTCGGTAAGTCAACCACAAAATGTTAAATCGACATCTCCGAAAGACCCAAGTAATCGATCAAAGCCCAGGTCATTTTCTGACAACTTCCGCAGAGAAGTTAACCTCCGAATGTGAAATCTACTTCTCTGATATACTTAAGTACTAGTCTGATATCTAGATCATTTCCAGTCGACTTGTACTGGGAAGATAACCTCAAAAGCTATAAATTGGCTTCTCAGAATTACCACAGTACCAAACCGTTGTTAATTTATTTCCGGTTATCTTTCTCAAGGAAGTTTACCTTATAGTGTGAAAATAAACAACGCTGAATAAACTTACATACTGACACTGCAAACCAAATGTCTTGTTTTGAGACTTTTAGTCCCTACCCTGCCGATAGGAAATACCTAAAAAATGACTGGCTAAAATGACTAAATGAATTCAGTCATTTTTGAGGTACGATTTGAATGATTCCGTGCTTAGAAAATGTGTAACGAAAAAGGGATCAAAAAGGTTAATTTATGGCTATTTATGACCGTAAATTCTAAACCCTGAAGAATTTTATTATGCTTTTACCCTCTCATAAAATGAAAGGTTCTTTTACAGTCCTTTTTTTAATTCTAAATTATTTATATTATTTATTGCAAAATTATACTCGTTTTTCAATAATTTAGTTATTTATATGTTTATATGAATAAGATATATTCTTTTGAAACAAAATTCTAAAATGATGTCAGATTTTTAATATCTTCTACTGTTTACGAGTTACGCTACTATTCTTTTAATTGTAAGGCTTTTACCAAAAATTTTACATCTCTGTAATTGTCAGAAATTACAGATTCTAAATTTAAAAAAACCGAAGTTCTAACTTAAAAATTAGAAAAATTTTATTTATTAAGAAATAAATATTTTTTACCAGTACACTTTTCGCATTTGAGATGTCGAAAAAGGGACGAGCTATGTCGTAAAACTTTTAAACATCTGGAATGGATTAAAAATCAGAAATAAAAATTTCTCTAATTTTGTAATTATAAATTTATAAATTAAGAATTTGCATTCTACGTCTTTCAACGATTATGTGTATCTAACTTTTTTCCCGATAATGTTATTTTTTATAAAAAATAACAATATTTATAATAATTGATTGTCATTTAATTTTATTAATTTTGAGAAAATTTTTAGATATTTATAATCGTGAAAAACGAAAGATTTATAATTTTTTAATTTACAATTTCAAATTTACAAATTGCAAAATTTTTGAGTCATAAAACTTTTGGGTTACCGAAGCCATAAATGAAAAAAATATCCTGGTAGGCATTGATATATTCCAGTTCAACGCATTTATGATACTATTAAAACTTAAATAATAAGTACTTCCGAAATTTAAAGGGGCTACCTACTCGGAGCAAAAAGTGGTACCTGGCATTGTTAGAGTAAAAATGACTGAAAAATGTCGTACCAGTCATATTTTGGATATATTTTAGGTATATCCTATCGGCAGGGTATATTTAAAACATTTAAACTTATGTTAGTTTATTCAGAAAGATTTACTTTCACATTTTGAGGTTTATTTATCTGAGAAAATTGATCGGAAATGAAGTAGACATCGGCTGGGTATTTAGGAACCTCAGAGAAGTCGATTTTTTTATTTTGTGTCTAACTTTGCTGGAGAAGATGACCGGAAATGACCTAGAGATCAGTTGGGTTTTTGTATACTTCAGAGAAATCGATTTTTACATTTTGAGGTCAACTTTCCTGAAAAGTTTACCGGAAATGACCTAGACATCGGTTTGGTGCTTGGGTATTTAAGAGAAGTCGATTCTCACATTTTAAGGTTAACTTCCCTGAAGAAGTTGACCGGAAGTGACCTGCCTTAGTCGGGAATTTAGCTACTTTAGAGAAGTCAATTGTTCCAATTTGAAGTTAACTTCCCTAAAGAATTTGACGGGAAGTGACGTGGACATCAGTTGTGTACTTTGCTGCTTTAGAAAAGTCGATTGTCCCAATTTGAAGTTAACTTCCCTAAAGAAGTTAACCGGAAATGACCTGGACATCTGTTGGGTACAAAGGTACTTTAGAAATCTTAGTAGTCGATCTTAACTTCCCTAAAGATATTGACCGAAAAAATCCAGTTATGCTTTAGATACACTAAGGCCAGCCAGTTCCCTACTTTTTTTATGTTCTCATTTTGAAAAAATTTAGCCCTTCCAGCCCCTGTCTAGAAAGCAATTTCTATTTTGGCTAACTAGGGCTATTTCTACATGGGAAATTGCCAAAGTAAAAAAATTTGTAAATTGAAAAATAAGAGATTTGGTTATTGGAAAATTGATAAATTAAAAAATAGGAAAAGTAGTTATTGGGAAATTAAAAAACTTTAAATTGTTAAATTGAAAAATTAACAAAATAGAAAAATTCGTAAACTGGTAAATAGAAAAATAAAATATTTTTTTATTAGGAAATTGACAAATTAAAGAAGTCGTACCTTCGACTTGGTACGAGTGTAATTCATACTTGCCCAATTTTTTTTAGTTATATTACTGAATGCTTTTTAAAAAATACAAAAAACTAATGTTTAAACATGAATAACGGATTTTCTGAAAAACGGCTCGATGAAAGATTTTGAATTTTTTTTTAAAAAACTCAGAAAAGTGCCCAAATTCAAGATATGAAAGAAATTTTACAGTGACAAGACCTTTGGGTTAAAATGTGTTAAGGACCACCGTGAAGAAGGATGGCCGTGTTTTTTGTCTAGCACAAATGTTCGAGAACATTGTGCTAGACAAAAAATCGACCTCCCGAAGTGCGTATGCTATTTTCTATCACATATGTACGATCAATCGTGTTTTGTATACGCCCTAAGCGTGGCAGTACTCACAGTTTTGAGGTTAGTGAACATTAGAGGTAAAAAACTTCCGAACAGGGATAAAACTTCGCCTGCGTGGAGAGAGTTTTTTCACTGTTTGGATGTTTCTTTACCTCTAACGTTTATTGACATAAAAACTATGAGTTCTGCTCCGCTTAGGGGGTTCGACCCGTGTAACGGCCGTTTTTTAACTGTTTTTTGTGATTTTTTTCTGTAGGGCGATTGAAACTTACAACTTTGAATTTTCTACCATAGATTTAATAACTATTGAAGTAAATTCAGAAATTTTTTGAAGTCCAAATAATGAATACTTTACGCAATACAGCGCGGGGAAATAATTCATGTAAAAAGAAGTACAGTATTGGTCGCCACGATTCCGACCCTTTGAGTGATCTAAAATCAAAAACTAAAAAATCATTTTAATCTGTATCACTGTAGCTACGAGCTGAACTAGGATTATTTGAAAATATTGAAAAATAAAATTTTTATACGCGACTTTGAATTTTTATCCTATATAATAAATCAGTTAGTTATAGATATAGGTATACTGCTATGCTTTTCAGAAAGTAAGAGAGAATAAGTTATAGAATTTACATGGGATAGATAAAGACAAGACAGAGTGAGAAACGCAAGCAGAGTTCACAGTAAAGCAAGAGACAATAAGTTTACCTGGGATAGATAAAGACAAGACAGAGTGAGAAACGCAGGCAGAGTTCACAGTTGTGGTTCTATAAGCAAGAGAGAATAAGTTTACCTGGGAAAGATAAAGACAACAATAGCGTGCGCAACGCAAGGTGAGTTCACAGTTGTGGTTCTAGAAACAAGAGAGAATAAGGTTACCTGGCATAGTTAAAGACAACAATAGCGTGTGCAACGCAAGGAGAGTTCACAGTTGTGCTACTAGAAGCAAGAGAGAAAAAGGTTACCTGGGATAGATAAAGACAACAATGGCGTGCAAAATGTGAAAGAGGAAAAGGTATAACAGGTGTCTGAGATAGATAAAGGCAGAGTAGAGATAGAGAAAATAAGAAAAGAGATTTCAAACGGTGTGGAAATTCTAAGGCATCCTTGTAAGGAACTTGTATGATTATTTTGTAATTAATTTTGAAAAGTTTAAACAATTTTTTTATATTTTCTATGTGAAATATTTAAAAAGCTTACAACTTTTTAATTAGCAAAAGAAATAATAATGTAATTAATGTAATTTAATTGATTTAATTGAATCGATTGTTTAAACAATTAAAATGGTGTAAAATTAACTTTCGATGAAATTGAGCTAAAATTATGTGGTTTTATGTAATTTGTATAAAAGAATCATAAAAAAGTTATTTATTTAAAATTCGCAGTGTATATTCAAATGTTTAAAAAATTTTAATTTGTTTAAACAATTGAGCCGCCGGATTCAAAAACCGCCTTTGCGCTCAAGATGTCTGACCAAACGTTGAGAAAATCAGTGAAATTCCCATTGTCGCTCACTGCTACCCGAATACCATACGTCAGACTTTTCACGCGCAGAGGCGGTTTTTGAATCCGGATGCTCAATTTAAGTTTCTTATGTTTTCGAAATAAAACACTTTTTTTTTCATCGAGGGCACCTCGAATCAACTTCTTCAGGAAATTTAACCTCAAAATGTGAAAATCGACTTCTCTAAAGTACCCACGTACCCAACCGATAACTACGTCATTTCCGGTCAACTTCTTTAGGGAAATTAACCTCAAAATAAGAATATCGACATCTCTCAAGATTCGAAGTTCTCAACTTGTCCGATGTCAAATGACCGATGTACAGATCATTTCCGGACAACTTCCTCAGGGAAGTTAATCTCAAAATGTGAAAATCGACATCTCTAAAGTACCCAAGTACCCAACCGATGTCTAGGTCATCTCCAGACAACTTCCTCAGGGAATTTAACATCAAAATAAAAAATTTTACTTATTAGAAGTACACCGGTTCCCAACTAATGTCCAGGTCACCTCCGGTCAACTTCTTCAGAAAAGTTAACCTCAAAATGTGAAAATCGACTACTCTGAAGTACCCAAGTGCCAACCCGATGTCCAGGTGATCTCCAGACAACTCCCTTAGGGAAGTTAACATCAAAATGAAACAATTTACTTATTAGAAGTACTACAGTTTCTAACCAATGTCCAGGTCACCTTCAGTCGACTTCTTCAGAAACGTTAACCTCAAAATGTGAAAATCGACTTCTCGTAAGTACTCAAGTGCCCAACCGACATCTACGTTATTTCTGATCAACTTTAACAGGGAAGTTAACCTAAAAACCTCGACTTCTCTGAAGTACAGAAGTACTCAACCGATGTCCAGGTCATTTACGGACAACTTCCTTAGGAAAGTTAACCTCAAAATATTGAAATTTACTTTTCAGAAGTACCCCACTACCTAACTGATGTGCTGGTCATTTCCGGCTAACTTGCTCAGGGAAGTTAACCCTAAAATGAAAAAATCGGTTCTTCTAAAATATTAAAGTAGCTGTCCGATATTTAGGTCTTTTTCGGTAAAATTCTTTAGGAAAATCAACCACAAAATGTTTAAATCGACATGTCTGAAAGACCAAAGTACTCCATCGAAGTCCAGGTCATTTCCGGACAACTTACGCAGAGAAGTTAAGCTCCAAATGTGAAAATCTACTTTTCTGAAGTACGCAAGTACGCCAGTCTGATATCTAGATCATTTCCAGTTGACTTGTACAGGGAAGATAACCTCAAAATTTATAAATTAACTTCTTAGAATTACCCCAGCACCCAACCGACTTTCATTTATTTCCGGTTACCTTTCTCAAGGAAGTTTACCTTATAGTATGAAAATATACAACGCTGAATAAACTAACATACTGACAGTGCAAAACCAAATGTCTTTTTTTGAGACTTTTAGTCCCTATATTTAAAACATTTAAACTTATGTTAGTTTATTTCAGGGCAAGTGCTATTATTTGTAACAATTTTTAAAATTTAATTAAAAAGCAGCAAGAAAAAGAAAGTCATTCCGACAAAGTTGTTTAATGTTTAAAATTGGTTCTCAGACGTTTTGAAATCTATTTGATTTCCTCTTTTGGGAGTCTAACAATAAAATAAAATAATAAAAATTATAATTATTTTATCTAAGAGAGACAAAAAATAATAATAATAACAAAAATACAAAAATTCTAGAGTTAACCATTGAATGGAGTCAGAGAAACTAAAAAGAAATTAAAAATAAATAATATGAGGATTTTAAAAATTAGATAAGAAAACAGAAATTTATATATTTGTAAAATTAATTAAAAATAGTAATTATAAAAATACACATACAAAAAAATGTGTTTAATAAAACATGAAAACACATAAAATAATAAAAGTTAATGGAATTAAAAATTAGTAAATAAAATAATAAGTCACCAGAATTACAAATTATATAACAGTGTTCAATGACTTCACTATTTAAACTGATCTGCAAACACCTTTACCTCATTAACAATAACATAAATTAAACAGACTAGAGGACATTAACATTAACAGTTAAAAGAGAAAACATAAAAATGAGCAATATGAATATTGTCTATTTTAAATTAACAAAAATAAAATTCAACAATATTTCATAACATTTATAAAAATTATTTAAATCCCTGATTTTATTTAAACTATTATTTCCCTCTTTTTTAACAAAAAAACATATGAAATCATTTAGATTTTAAAACGTTAGAAAACAAATTTTAAACATTAAAAAACTTTGTCTGAATGAATTCGTTTTTTCTTGCTCCTGTTTATGAAATTTATTATTATTAATTAGTTAATTAATACATTATATGTTGTAAAAAACAATTTCTTTTCTATTTCTATAATTTTTTTTATATAAGAAATCAGCTAGCTATGGGATTGAAACGCTTAATGGTATAGAGAGAGAGGAAAATTGAAAGTAGTTAAAATGAGAGAGATAAGAAAGGTAGGTATAATTAGAAAATTTTCTTCGTCTAATGATCCTGTTCCTAATTGGGATGGCAGGTAGCGTGAAGAATTTTGAAAAATTAGGATGACACGCAGCTTGAAGGAGAGAGAGAGAGAGAGAGAGAAGGGGAATTTCGAAAGTTTGAGAAAGCAATTTCAGAAATATTTCATTTTATACATTCTGTATAATAATTATTTAGATTTTAAATTCACTTAAAGTTTGACATTTTTATTGATAAAAAAAACTATTGTCAAAGCAGAAGATGAATAAAAATTATGAAGGTAAAATAATTTAATTTAAAGAATAATTTAATTTAAAAGTATAATTTAATTTAAAAATAAGAATAATTATTTTTGATTGAAAGCAAAAGATGAATAAGGAAAAAGTAAAATTAAATTATTAAGTTAAAATAATTTAACTTAAAAATAAGAATAAAGGTAAAATAATTTATTTCATGTCTTTTGCAGCGCTGAAGCAGGAAATCAAAACAAATTTCTTCCTTTTTTTTACAGAGAAATGTTTAAATGTGTTGAAGGCAAAAAATAAATTTTTACCCTTGTTTTACCGAAAGAGAGAGAGAGAGAGAGAGAGAGAGAGAGAGAGAGAGAGAGAGAGAGAGAGAGAGAGAGAGAGAGAGAGAGAGAGAGAGAAAGAGAGAGAGAGGGTTGGGAGGGAGGGAGGGAGAGCGAGAGAGAAAGAGAATGGAACTAAGGGGAATTTCGAAAGAAGCAGACAAATTTTGGAGATAGCAATTTTGAAAGTAGTTCATTTTATACATTTTGTATAATAATTATTTAGAAGTTTGACAGTTTTATTAACACAAAAACTATAAATCTACTTATTGTCAAAGCAAAAGATGAATAAAAAAAAAGTTAAATTAAATTATGAAGGTAAAATAATTTAATTTAAAAGTGAAATTAAATTATTAAGGTAAAATAATGTAATTTCAAAATAAGAATAATGGTAAAAGAATTTGATTTTTTAGCTTTATTGACACAAAAAGTATAAATATACTTATCGTTAAAGCAAAAGATGAATAAAAAAAAAAGTTAAATTAAATTATGAAGGTAAAATAATGTAATTTAAAAATAAGAATAATTTTTTTTGATTGAAAATAATTTAATTTAAAAATAAGAATAATTTTTTTTTACTGAAAGCAAAAGATGAATAAAAAAAAAGTATAATTAAATTATTAAGATAAAATAATTTAATTTAAAAATAAGTATAATTTTTTAAAAGTCGTGTATGGATTGGGGTGTATATTCTAATGTTTTTTGCAGCGCTGAAGCAGGAAACCAAAACAAATTTCTTCTTTTTTTTTGCAGAAAAATGTTTACATGTTTTGAAGGCAAAAAAGACGACCGAGAATAAATTTCTCTCCCTTATCTAGCCCTTATAAAAGGGGGGATGGGCATTTCAAATTTAATAGAGAGTAGTGCATGGACTTTCCTTCTGTTCTTTCTAGAGAAATGTTTTTAAAATTGTAAATAAATTTAATTTAAAAATAAGAATAATTTGTTCTACAGAAACATGTTTTGAACCTAAAAAAGGACACCAAGAATGAATTTGTGCACCTCTTTTACCCCTTATGACACGGTAAGGTGGGGGGGGTGGCATTTTAAATTTAATGAAAAGTCGTGCCTGGACTTTGGTGTAGAGAGAAAAGAGAAAAACAAATTCCTTCTTTTTTTTCTAGAAAAATGTTTCCATTAACTAGAAATTGTTATCCCTCTTTAACCCCTTATGATTTTGGGGGGGGGGAGGGTTGTCATTTCAAATTTAATGGAAAGTCGTTCATGGACTTTGGTGTAGAGAAAAAATAAAAAAACAAATTCCTTCTTTTTTTTCTAGAAAAATGTTACCACCAACCATAAATTGTTATCCCTCTTTTACCCCTTATGATTTTGGGGGGGAGGAGGGTTGTCATTTCAAATTTAATGAAAAGTCGTTCATGGACTTTGGTGTAGAGAAAAAATAAAAAAACAAATTCCTTCTTTTTTTTCTAGAAAAATGTTACCACCAACCATAAATTTTTACCCCTTATAACCTCCTGGGAGGGAGTTGGCATTTTAAATTAAAAAAAAAAAATTGAATGTATTTTGGTGTCTTTTCTTATGTTTTTTCCGGCGTTGAAACAGGAAAAAAAAAATTCCTTTCGTTTTTTTCTAGAAAAATGTTTTTAAAATTCTAAATAAATTTAATTTAAAAATAAGAATAATTTGTTTTGAGAAACATGTTTTGAACCTAAAAAAGGCCACCAAGAATAAATGTCTCCCTCTCTTTTACACATTATGATTGAAAAGTCTGGTAAATAATAGGAAATTTTGGTTAACTTCAATCATTAATGGAAAATTAGAAATTTTAATAAAATTATAAAAATAAAATATAATTTTCTCAGTTCGTAATCTTCCAGTATTTACAACTTAAACTTCCGTCAAATTTTTGTAATTTTGGACAGCAGGTAGCTCGAAAGAGACAGAGAGAGAGAGAGAGAGAGAGAGAGAGAGAGGCAGAGAGAAAGAGATTGGGCGAGAGATAATGAGGATACGTATACTGGGAATGAAAAAAGGTTTCATGAGACAGTTAGTTTGTCTTCTAAATGTCTGCTAAAATTAACTTGGCAATGGTTTAACTTGCTTGTCTTACACTGGTATAATAACTCTCAATTTTAGTTGTAAAACTAGCAACTTTGGTCTTCCGTAAATTGGTTATTGGAATATTTGGATAATTGGAAATTTTGGTTATGGAATATTTGGAAAATTGGAAATTTTGGTACAAAATTGTAAATACTTTTTAAAAATTGGAAATTTTGTTGAAAATTGGAAATTTTGGTGAAAATTGGAACTTTTGGTAAAAATTGGAAATTTTTGTAAAAATTGGAAACTTTAGTTATTGGTTATTTGTTTCGGTCTTCCCTGCTATCTTCAAACTAATTGAAAATTTTTTGAAAAGCTTATTTAGTATCACTCTTCGTTGAAAACTTGACTACGTGCCTGGACATTTTGCCTTCTTACTGTACAAACTTTTAAATAACGACGAATACGTCGAAATAATGTTATTCATATATTTTGCATATGTCATGGGTGTTATATAAGACCAAAAAAATTTTAATTTTTCAAACCCGTCAGATGAAGTAAGGGGTAAAAAAGGTTATGTAAACTTCCTTAGGTGTAAATAGAAAATTTTTTTTCCTGATTTTTTATAAAAAACAGATTATTAGAGGTAAATCAAATTGTTATTAGAATGGAGGAAAAGGAAGAAAATTCAAATCATCTAATTATTGTCAAATGGAAAAAAATCTTGATTTTCAAAATGTACATTTCCTTCATCCAATGCCTTCAATGTCATCTGCATCAGTTTCTGATTTTACTAATGAATCTGAAGAAATCAAAGTGCAGGAAACTACAATAAGGACAGAAAGGAAAAGAAAAATGAGTGATGTATCATCCACTGTAATAACTGCAATGAAACGAAAGAAATCTTCATGCATTTTGGATGCAATTGGTGAAATAGAAAGGAATAAATTATTAGAAGATAATAATAAGGAAGAAGTTAATAGATTGACAGAAAATGAGGACATAGAATCAAGAAAGATTCACACAAAGAATTTGACTAGGAACAGAGTGAAGCGTTATTGTGTTAGAAGTAAGGAACAGAAATTAGAGAAAGAATTAGTAAGTACATCAGTTGATTATCCAGAAGAACATCAATTATTATTTAATCCTATTCATTCACCTACTTATAAGGAAGATTATCTTGGTAAAATGTCATTTGCTTGCAAGCATAGTGAAGCAAAACACTTTAAAGATGAACAAGTTGCTAAGAAATCTAAATTGAATGAAAAACAAAAAGATAATAAAAAATTGAATACATCTAATAACAAAGGAAAAGAAGAAGAAGAATTACATTTATATGTGACCTGGACTGTGAAAAGAGGGCTTACGTGTCAAAAAATAATTTTTCACTTTTTTGCCGATTCTGATAGATTTTGAGATGCTCTTTCACGTGGTGCAAACCAAAAAGTCATAACTTGTTAAAAAGTTGATTAAAACTGAAGCTAAAGAAGAGTACTTTTGCGAAAAAAATAATGTGTTTTTTAAAAATCTGGAAAAAGGAAAAAAAATGATTGAAATCGCTTAAAACTCCTTTCTAGGGGGTTTTTGGGGTCGCTGATTACGAATCCGGTGTCAGTTTCTTAAAATTCAAAATGCCGGATCCAATATGGCGGACAAAAAATTAAAAACTTATCAGATTCGCTTAAAACTGGCTACTTGGGGGTTTTTGGGGTCGCTGATTACGATTCCGGTGTCAGTTTCTTAAAATTCAAAATGGCGAATCCAATATGGCGGACAAAAAATTAAAAACTTATCGGTTTCGCTTAAAACTGGCTACTCGGGGGTTTTTGGGGTCGCTGATTACGGATCCGGTGTTAGTTTTTGAAAATTCAAAATGGTGGATCCAATATGGCGGACAAAAAATTAAAAACTTATCGGATTCGCTTAAAACTGTCTACTCAGGGGTTTTCGGGGTTGCTGATTACGAATTTAGCATCAGGTTGTTAAAATTCAAAATGGCGGATCCAATATTACAGTCTTTTAAAAATGTGAACCCCAAAAACTACTGTGTAACGAGTTTCAAGCCGTATAAACGTGCAGACGTATCAATATTGACTTCGATAAAGATTGAGTTGCTCTTTTACATATTAAAAACCAGAATGTCATAATTTGTTAAAATATTTATTAAAACTAACACCGGATTCGTAATTAGCGACCCCAAAAACCCCCGAGTAGCCAGTTTTAAGCGAATCCGATAATTTTTTTAATTTTGTACGCCATATTGGATCTGCCATTTTGAATTTTTAAAAACTAACACTGGATTTGTGATTAGCGACCCCAAAAACCACCAAGTAGCCAGTTTTAAGCGAATCCGATAATTTTTTTAATTTTGTCCGCCATATTGGATCCGCCATTTTGAATTTTCAAAAACTAACACCAGATTCTTAATTAGCGACCCTAAAAACCCCCGAGTAGCCAGTTTTAAACAAATCCGATAATTTTTTTAATTTTGTCCGCCATATTGGATCCGCCATTTTGAATTTTCAAAAACTAACACCGGATTCGTAATCAGCGACCCCAAAAACCCCCGAGCAAGGAGTTTGAAGCCATTAAAGCGTAAAGAAGTATCAATATTAACTTTTTAACTTTAACATCGTTTTTCTGGAAATCTTATTTTTACACGTAAGCCCCCTTTTCACTGTCCAGGTCACATATAATGATTGTCGTGGTCATGGTGGTGTCGAGTTAGAAGTGTCGGATTATCCGTTGGAATTAAAAGGGTTATTATTCTTATGGTCAGCTATTCATTTATGATCCTGACGATGCTGTTGATTATAGAATCAATAGAAATAGTAGATTAGATAGAGATGTTTTGAGAGAAATAGAGGATGTTATGAGAAGAGATAATGTATTTACTAAATCATTCAATATGATGAAGGATGTTTTAGAAATTGAAACAGAGCTGTCAAATGCAAGAAAAGAAGAAATTCCAGAACTTCAGTTATTATTTACATTGAAGAAAAGAATGGACCCACGGAGATTCAATTTTCAAAGAGTTAATGAAGTATCAGCAATTTTTAATACAAATTGTGAAGGCGAAATACCTGAATCTTATGTGACAGTCTACAACAAAAGGAGTAAAGAGCTACAATTATTAGTTTGGATCCTTGTGTAGAACCCTTCATTTATCCTATATTTTATCCTTTTGGAGATAAGGGTTATTGTATGAATATAATTAGACGGGATAAGGACAAAAGATTAAAGAAGCATAGGATTTCAAGAGCAGATTACGTTAAATCTAAAATAGGAATTAGAGAGAAAGGGTTAATAGATCATATTACTAATACTGCAGAAGAAACTGATACACCTATTGGAAAAATGGTTGTATTGCCATCCACATTTATTAATTCACCTAGACATATGATGGAACAATATCAAGATTCAATGGCAATTGTGTGTAAACATGGTAAACCAGATTTATTTATAACAATGACATGTAATCCACAATGGAAGGAAATAGTAGAAAATTTGTTACCTACTCAAACTGTGGCCGACAGAACTGACATTGTTGCCAGAGTGTTCTTTTTGAAAGTACGTCGCCTGATTCAATGTATCGTTAAAAAGAAATGTTTTGGAGATTTTAAATCGTATGCTTATGTTATAGAATTTCAAAAAAAAGGATTACCACATATTCATTAGGGTGGCCGTTAATAATGACATTTTGGAATTTTGTCCATTTCCGGGTCTCATTTTATCACAAATTGAAAAAAAAAAGATACGTATTTTTTCATTTTTTTTAAAATTAATATTTAGTGGTGCCTGTAGGCTATTGAAAATTTGCATGTATTTTGCATGGTAAAAAAACTTTTTTTCGTAGATTTCCTGTAAAATCGTTGAAAATTAATATTTTTTGACCGGACTACTCTGTTTCTCTTCATAAATGTTCAAAGAATAATATGCAATTTTTAACTTATGAAATTTGTTAAGTTTACTATTTTTTACAGGACCCAAAAGTTGACCAAAAAAAAACTAAAATAGGTTATTATTGGCAAAAAATATTAATTCTCAAAAAAAACGAGAAATTTAAACTGCTAATTATGGTTTCTATTGTTTTTGAGGTCCCTGATTACAAATCTGAAGTCATATTTCAAAAATTTAAAATGGCGGATTCAATATGGCGGCCATGAAAATTTTAAAATTAATCAATTTCTAGAAAATTTCGTACCAGGGGGTTTTGGGGGTCTCTGATTACAAATTTGAAGTCAGATTTTAAAAATTAAAAATGTCGGATCCAATATGGCGGACATCAAAATTTTTAAATTAATCAATTTTTATAAAACTTGGTATCATAGGGTTTTTGGGGTTTTTTTTTTAAATTGCAAACTCAAGGAAATATCAATTAAAAACTATTGTAAATGTTGAAACTCACGTTGGAAACACGTGAAGTGATCCCTTTCAGGAGAATCACCCATCTATAAAATCGTGTCATCTAATTTGTAAACAAACCTTCTCTTGCTAATAAATACTAACTAATTTAAATTTAGATAGAACATTCACAAAAATTTTGTTGGCTACTGGGATAAGATATTACATAATTAAGTTTAAAAAAAATAATTAATTTTTTAAACATTATGCCCGCCATATTGCATCCGTCAGTTTGGATTTTTCAAATCTGACTTCAGATTTGTAAATAGGGCCCCCAAAAACCCTATGATACCAAGTTTCATAAAAATTGATTAATTTAAGAATTTTGATGTCCGCCATATGGGATCCGACATTCTTAATTTTTAAAATCTGACTTCAAATTTGTAATCAGAGACCCCCAAAACCCCCTGGTACGAAATTTTCTAGAAATTGATTAATTTTAAAATTTTCATGGCCGCCATATTGAATCCGCCATTTTGAATTTTTGAAATATGACTTCAGATTTGTAATCAGGGACCTCAAAAACAATAGAAACCATAATTAGCAGTTTAAATTTCTCGTTTTTTTGAGAATTAATATTTTTTGCCAATAATAACCTATTTTAGTTTTTTTTTGGTCAACTTTTGGGTCCTGTAAAAAATAGTAAACTTAACAAATTTCATAAGTTAAAAATTGCATATTATTCTTTGAACATTTATGAAGAGAAACAGAGTAGTCCGGTCAAAAAATATTAATTTTCAACGATTTTACAGGAAATCTACGAAAAAAAGTTTTTTTACCATGCAAAATACATGCAAATTTTCAATAGCCTACAGGCACCACTAAATATTAATTTAAAAAAAAATGAAAAAATACGTATCTTTTTTTTTTCAATTTGTGATAAAATGAGACCCGGAAATGGACAAAATTCCAAAATGTCATTATTAACGGCCACCCTAATATTCATTTGTTGCTAATATTGAAATCCAATTCAAAAATTTTAACAGCAGAAACTGTAGATCGTTATATTTCAGCTGAAATTCCTGACAAAAAGATTAGTTCTACATTACATGAAATTATAATGTCAAATAATATACATGGTCCTTGTGGAGATTGGTGTTTTGTTGATGGGAAATGTTCCAAAAAATTTCGTAAAATTTTGCAAGAAGAGACTACAGTGGAAGATAAGGCAACAATTTTTAGACCCAAAAACTAAACCGACTATTTCTTATGCAATTTTTCGCGCTGAATCCAAATCCGGTGCCAAAATTGCTCCAGCACCCACAGTTTTTGAGATATTCTAACCTAAAAGTGTGAAAATGGACGTTTTTGGCATATTTCAACAAGCTATATATTCAATAATAAATTTTTTCGAACATTAGCACCAATTTTACCTCAAAGTGCACATCCTAACCTTTAAAATTCTTTTTTAGTTTTTTAAATACGATTATTCGTTGCAGAGATATGGCCATTTAAAGAATGTCAATTTAACATTTTTATTGAACCCCTTAACGCCCAAACCAAAATAAGAATAGTTATTTATTTATATTTATTTATTATTACCTTACAGTTCTAAAGAGTTTCGTAGTCACGATTACGAATTTGATGTCAAATTAGCATTTTGACAGTTATCAGCTGTCAAGGCAACTGTTAACTTTGCTAAAAAATAGTTTTTTTTTTTGAAAATGTTTTTAAGGGGATTTTTGAGGTCGCTGATAACGACTATGGTGTCAAATTAGTATTTCGACAGTTGACAGCTGTCAAGGTAACTGTCAACTTTGCTAAAAAATAGTTTATTTTTTTGAAAATGTTTTTAAGGGGATTTTTGAGGTCGCTGATAACGAATATGATGTCAAATTAGCAAATTGACAGTTGACAGTTGTCAGGTGAATTGTCAACTATGCTCACAACGGTTTTTTTTAAAATGACAGTTAAAAAATTTTCACTGACTGATCCAATTTGATAGACTAATTTTTAAAAACTGATATTACTACTTTTAGTGCAAACCAGGAACAACGACGTGGACGTAGTAGTTTTTGTTCCCATCGGGGTGCTTGATTAAAGTTAGTCCCCTTGCCTCTCACTTCTCGGGGTGCTTAATTAAAGTGAGTCCCCTTGCCTCTCACTTTTCAGGGTGCTTAATTAAAGTGAGTCCCCTTGCCTCTTACTTCTCGGGGTGCTTGATTAAAGTGAGTCCCCTTGCCTCTCACTTTTCGGGGTGCTTAATTAAAGTGAGTCACCTTGCCTCTTACTTCTCGGGGTGCTTGATTAAAGTGAGTCCCCTTGCCTCTTACTACTCGGGGTGCTTGATTAAAGTGAGTCCCCTTGCCTCTCACTTTTCGGGGTGCTTAATTAAAGTGAGTCACCTTGCCTCTCACTTTTCAGGGTGCTTGATTAAAGTGAGTCCCATTGCCTCTCACTTCTCGGGGTGCTTGATTAAAGTGAGTCCCCTTGCCTCTCACTTCTCGGAGTGCTTAATTAAAGTGAGTCCCCTTGCCTCTCACTTCTCGGGGTGGTTGATTAAAGTGAGTCCCCTTGCCTCTCACTTTTCGGGGTGCTTGATTAAAGTAAGTCCCCTTGCCTCTCACTTTTCGGGGTGCTTGATTAAAGTGAGTCCCCTTGCCTCTCACTTTTCAGGGTGCATAATTAAAGTGAGTCCCCTTGCCTCTCACTTTTCAGGGTGCTTAATTAAAGTAAGTCCCCTTGCCTCTTACTTCTCGGGGTGCTTGATTAAAGTGAGTCCCCTTGCCTCTCACTTTTCGGAGTGCTTAATTAAAGTGAGTCACCTTGCCTCTCACTTTTCTGGGTGCTTGATTAAAGTGAGTCCCCTTGCCTCTCACTTCTCGGGGTGCTTAATTAAAGTGAGTCCCCTTGCCTCTCAATTCTCGGGGTGCTTAATTAAAGTGAGTCCCATTGCCTCTCACTTCTCGGGGTGCTTAATTAAAGTGAGTCCCCTTGCCTCTCACTTCTCGGGGTGCTTAATTAAAGTGAGTCCCCTTGCCACTCACTTCTCGGGGTGCTTGATTAAAGTAAGTCCCCTTGCCTCTCACTTTTCGGGGTGCTTAATTAAAGTGAGTCCCCTTGCCACTCACTTTTTGGGGTGCTTGATTAAAGTGTGTCCCCTTGCCTCTCACTTTTCGGGGTGCTTAATTAAAGTGAGTCCCCTTGCCTCTCACTTCTCGGGGTGCTTGATTAAAGTGAGTCCCCTTGCCTCTCACTTTTCGGGGTGCTTAATTAAAGTGAGTCCCCTTGCCTCTCACTTCTCGGGGTGCTTGATTAAAGTGAGTCCCCTTGCCTCTCACTTTTCGGGGTGCTTGATTAAAGTGAGTCCCCTTGCCTCTCACTTTTCGGGGTGCTTGATTAAAGTGAGTCACCTTGCCTCTTACTTCTCGGGGTGCTTGATTAAAGTGAGTCCCCTTGCCTCTTACTACTCGGGGTGCTTGATTAAAGTGAGTCCCCTTGCCTCTCACTTTTCGGGGTGCTTAATTAAAGTGAGTCACCTTGCCTCTCACTTTTCAGGGTGCTTGATTAAAGTGAGTCCCCTTGCCTCTCACTTTTCGGGGTGCTTGATTAAAGTGAGTCTCCTTGCCTCTCACTTTTCGGGGTGCTTAATTAAAGTGAGTCCCCTTGCCTCTCGCTTTTTGGGGTGCTTGATTAAAGTGAGTCCCCTTGCCTCTCACTTTTCGGGGTGCTTGATTAAAGTGAGTCCCCTTGCCTCTCACTTTTCGGGGTGCTTGATTAAAGTGAGTCTCCTTGCCTCTCACTTTTCGGGGTGCTTAATTAAAGTGAGTCCCCTTGCCTCTCACTTTTCGGGGTGCTTGATTAAAGTGAGTCTCCTTGCCTCTCACTTCTCGGGGTGCTTAATTAAAGTGAGTCCCCTTGCCTCTCACTTTTCTGGGTGCTTGATTAAAGTGAGTCCCCTTGCCTCTCACTTCTCGAAGTGCTTGATTAAAGTGAGTCCCCTTGCCTCTCACTTTTCGGGGTGCTTGATTAAAGTGAGTCCCCTTGCCTCTCACTTTTCGGGGTGCTTGATTAAAGTGAGTCCCCTTGCCTCTCACTTTTCGGGGTGCATAATTAAAGTGAGTCACCTTGCCTCTCACTTCTCGGGGTGCTTAATTAAAGTGAGTCCCCTTGCCTCTCACTTTTCTGGGTGCTTGATTAAAGTGAGTCCCCTTGCCTCTCACTTCTCGGGGTGCTTGATAAAAGTGAGTCCCCTTGCCTCTCACTTTTCGGGGTGTTTGATTAAAGTGAGTCCCCTTGCCTCTCACTTTTCGGGGTGCATAATCAAAGTGAGTCACCTTGCCTCTCACTTCTCAAGGTGCTTGATTAAAGTGAGTCTCCTTGCCTCTCACTTTTCGGGGTGCTTGATTAAAGTGAGTCCCCTTGCCTCTCACTTTTCGGGGTGCTTGATTAAAGTGAGTCTCCTTGCCTCTCACTTTTCGGGGTGCTTAATTAAAGTGAGTCCCCTTGCCTCTCACTTTTCGGGGTGCTTGATTAAAGTGAGTCTCCTTGCCTCTCACTTCTCGGGGTGCTTAATTAAAGTGAGTCCCCTTGCCTCTCACTTTTCTGGGTGCTTGATTAAAGTGAGTCCCCTTGCCTCTCACTTCTCGAAGTGCTTGATTAAAGTGAGTCCCCTTGCCTCTCACTTTTCGGGGTGCTTGATTAAAGTGAGTCCCCTTGCCTCTCACTTTTCGGGGTGCTTGATTAAAGTGAGTCCCCTTGCCTCTCACTTTTCTGGGTGCTTGATTAAAGTGAGTCCCCTTGCCTCTCACTTTTCGGGGTGCTTAATTAAAGTAAGTCCCCTTGCCTCTCACTTTTCGGGGTGCTTAATTAAAGTGAGTCCCCTTGCCTCTCACTTTTCTGGGTGCTTGATTAAAGTGAGTCCCCTTGCCTCTCACTTTTCGGGGTGCTTAATTAAAGTAAGTCCCCTTGCCTCTCACTTTTCGGGGTGCTTAATTAAAGTGAGTCCCCTTGCCTCTCACTTCTCGGGGTGCTTGATTAAAGTGAGTCCCTTTGCCTCTCACTTCTCGGGGTGCTTGAATTAAGTGATTCCCTTTGCCTCTCACTTTTCGGGGTGCTTGATTAAAGTGAGTCCCCTTGCCTCTCACTTCTCGGGGTGCTTGATTAAAGTGAGTCCCCTTGCCTCTCACTTCTCGGGGTGCTTGAATTAAGTGAGTCCCTTTGCCTCTCACTTTTCGGGGTGCTTGATTAAAGTGAGTCCCCTTGCCTCTCACTTCTCGGGGTGCTTAATTAAAGTGAGTCCCCTTGCCTCTCACTTCTCGGGGTGCTTGATTAAAGTGAGTCCCCTTGCCTTTCACTTTTCGGGGTGCTTAATTAAAGTGAGTCCCCTTGCCTCTCACTTCTCGGGGTGCTTGATTAAAGTGAGTCTCCTTGCCTCTCACTTTTCAGGGTGCTTAATTAAAGTGAGTCCCCTTGCCTCTCACTTCTCAGGGTGCTTGATTAAAGTGAGTCCCCTTGCCTCTCACTTTTCGGGGTGCTTGATTAAAGTGAGTCCCCTTGCCTCTCACTTTTCGGGGTGCTTGATTAAAGTGAGTCTCCTTGCCTCTCACTTTTCGGGGTGCTTGATTAAAGTGAGTCCCCTTGCCTCTCACTTCTCGGGGTGCTTGATTAAAGTGAGTCCCCTTGCCTCTCACTTTTCGGGGTGCTTAATTAAAGTGAGTCCCCTTGCCTCTCACTTCTCGGGGTGCTTGATTAAAGTGAGTCCCCTTGCCTCTCACTTCTCGGGGTGCTTGAATTAAGTGAGTCCCTTTGCCTCTCACTTTTCGGGGTGCTTGATTAAAGTGAGTCTCCTTGCCTCTCACTTCTCGGGGTGCTTAATTAAAGTGAGTCCCCTTGCCTCTCACTTCTCGGGGTGCTTGATTAAAGTGAGTCCCCTTGCCTCTCACTTTTCGGGGTGCTTGATTAAAGTGAGTCCCCTTGCCTCTCACTTTTCGGGGTGCTTAATTAAAGTGAGTCCCCTTGCCTCTCACTTCTCGGGGTGCTTGATTAAAGTGAGTCCCCTTGCCTCTCATTTTTCGGGGTGCTTAATTAAAGTGAGTCCCCTTGCCTCTCACTTCTCGGGGTGCTTGATTAAAGTGAGTCCCCTTGCCTCTCACTTCTCGGGGTGCTTGATTAAAGTGAGTCCCCTTGCCTCTCACTTTTCGGGGTGCTTAATTAAAGTGAGTCCCCTTGCCTCTCACTTTTCGGGGTGCTTAATTAAAGTGAGTCCCCTTGCCTCTCACTTTTCGGGGTGCTTGATTAAAGTGAGTCTCCTTGCCTCTCACTTCTCGGGGTGCTTAATTAAAGTGAGTCCCCTTGCCTCTCACTTCTCGGGGTGCTTAATTAAAGTGAGTCCCCTTGCCTCTCACTTCTCGGGGTGCTTGATTAAAGTGAGTCCCCTTGCCTCTCACTTTTCGGGGTGCTTGAATTAAGTGAGTCCCTTTGCCTCTCACTTTTCGGGGTGCTTGATTAAAGTGAGTCCCCTTGCCTCTCACTTCTCGGGGTGCTTAATTAAAGTGAGTCCCCTTGCCTCTCACTTCTCGGGGTGCTTGATTAAAGTGAGTACCCTTGCCTCTCACTTCTCGGGGTGCTTGATTAAAGTAAGTCCCCTTGCCTCTCACTTTTCGGGGTGCCTAATTAAAGTGAGTCTCCTTGTCTCTCACTTCTCGGGGTGCTTGATTAAAGTGAGTCCCCTTGCCTCTCACTTCTCGGGGTGCTTGATTAAAGTGAGTCCCCTTGCCTCTCACTTTTCGGGGTGCTTGAATTAAGTGAGTCCCTTTGACTCTCACTTTTCGGGGTGGTTGATTAAAGTGAGTCCCCTTGCCTCTCACTTCTCGGGGTGCTTAATTAAAGTGAGTCCCCTTGCCTCTCACTTCTCGGGGTGCTTGATTAAAGTGAGTCCCCTTGCCTCTCACTTTTCGGGGTGCTTAATTAAAGTAAGTCCCCTTGCCTCTCACTTTTCGGGGTGCTTGATTAATGTGAGTCCCTTTGCCTCTCACTTTTCGGGGTGCATAATTAAAGTGAGTCACCTTGCCTCTCACTTCTCGGGGTACTTGATTAAAGTGAGTCCCCTTGCCTCTCACTTTTCGGGGTGCTTAATTAAAGTGAGTCACCTTGCCTCTCACTTCTCGGGGTGCTTGATTAAAGTGAGTCCTCTTGCCTCTCACTTTTCGGGGTGCTTAATTAAAGTAAGTCCCCTTGCCTTTCACTTCTCGGGGTGCTTAATTAATGTGAGTCCCCTTGCCACTCACTTCTCGGGGTGCTTGATTAAAGTGAGTCCCCTTGCCTCTCACTTTTCAGGGTGCTTAATTAAAGTGAGTCCCCTTGCCTCTTACTTGTCGGAGTGCTTGGTTAAAGTGAGTCCCCTTGCCTCTCACTTTTCGGGGTGCTTAATTAATGTGAGTCACCTTGCCTCTCACATTCTCGGGGTGCTTGATTAAAGTGAGTCCCCTTGCCTCTCACTTTTCGGGGTGCTTAATTAAAGTGAGTCCCCTTGCCTCTCACTTTTCAGGGAGCTTAATTAAAGTGAGTCCCCTTGCCTCTCACTTCTCGGGGTGCTTGATTAAAGTGAGTCCCCCTGCCTATCACTTTTCGGGGTGCTTGATTAAGGTGAGTCTCCTTGCCTCTTACTTTTCGGGGTGCTTGATTAAAGTGAGTCCCCTTGCCTCTCACTTTTGTGGGTGCTTGATTAAAGTGAGTCCCCTTGCCTCTCACTTTTCGGGGTGCTTAATTAAAGTAAGTCCCCTTGCCTCTCACTTTTCTGGGTGCTTAATTAAAGTGAGTCCCCTTGCCTCTCACTTCTCGGGGTGCTTAATTAAAGTGAGTCTCCTTGCCTCTCACTTTTCTGGGTGCTTAATTAAAGTGAGTCCCCTTGCCTCTCACTTTTCGGGGTGCTTAATTAAAGTGAGTCCCCTTGCCTCTCACTTTTCGGGGTGCTTGATTAAAGTAAGTCCCCTTGCCTCTCACTTTTCGGGGTGCTTGATTAAAGTCAGTCCCCTTGCCTCTCACTTTTCGGGGTGCATAATTAAAGTGAGTCACCTTGCCTCTCACTTCTCGGGGTGCTTGATTAAAGTGAGTCCCCTTGCCTCTCACTTTTCGGGGTGCTTAATTAAAGTGAGTCACCTTGCCTCTCACTTCTCGGGGTGCTTGATTAAAGTGAGTCCCCTTGCCTCTCACTTTTCGAGGTGCATAATTAAAGTGAGTTACCTTGCCTCTCACTTCTCGGGGTGCTTGATTAAAGTGATTTCCCTTGCCTCTCACTTTTCGGGGTGCTTAATTAAAGTGAGTCCCCTTGCCACTCACTTCTCGGGGTGCTTGATTAAAGTGAGTCCCCTTGCCTCTCACTTTTCAAGGTGCTTAATTAAATTAAGTTCCCTTGCCTCTCACTTCTCGGGGTGCTTGATTAAAGTGAGTCCCCTTGCCTCTCACTTTTCGGGGTGCTTGATTAAAGTGAGTCCCCTTGCCTCTCACTTTTTGAGGTGCTTGATTAAAGTGAGTCTCCTTGCCCTCACTTCTCGGGGTGCTTAATTAAAGTGAGTCCCCTTGCCTCTCACTTTTCTGGGTGCTTGATTAAAGTGAGTCCCCTTGCCTCTCACTTCTCGGGGTGCTTGATTAAAGTGAGTCCCCTTGCCTCTCACTTTTCGGGGTGCTTGATTAAAGTGAGTCCCCTTGCCTCTCACTTTTCGGGGTGCTTGATTAAAGTGAGTCCCCTTGCCTCTCACTTTTCGGGGTGCATAATTAAAGTGAGTCACCTTGCCTCTCACTTCTCGGGGTGCTTAATTTAAGTGAGTCCCCTTGCCTCTCACTTTTCTGGGTGCTTGATTAAAGTGAGTCCCCTTGCCTCTCACTTCTCGGGGTGCTTGATAAAAGTGAGTCCCCTTGCCTCTCACTTTTCGGGGTGTTTGATTAAAGTGAGTCCCCTTGCCTCTCACTTTTCGGGGTGCATAATTAAAGTGAGTCACCTTGCCTCTCACTTCTCGGGGTGCTTGATTAAAGTGAGTCTCCTTGCCTCTCACTTTTCGGGGTGCTTGATTAAAGTGAGTCCCCTTGCCTCTCACTTTTCTGGGTGCTTGATTAAAGTGAGTCCCCTTGCCTCTCAATTTTCGGGGTGCTTAATTAAAGTAAGTCCCCTTGCCTCTCACTTTTCGGGGTGCTTGATTAAAGTGAGTCCCCTTGCCTCTCACTTTTCTGGGTGCTTAATTAAAGTGAGTCCCCTTGCCTCTCACTTTTCGGGGTGCTTAATTAAAGTGAGTCCCATTGCCTCTCACTTCTCGGGGTGCTTAATTAAAGTGAGTCCCCTTGCCTCTCACTTCTCGGGGTGCTTAATTAAAGTGAGTCCCCTTGCCACTCACTTCTCGGGGTGCTTGATTAAAGTGAGTCCCCTTGCCTCTCACTTTTCGGGGTGCTTAATTAAAGTGAGTCCCCTTGCCTCTCACTTCTCGGGGTGCTTGATTAAAGTGAGTCCCCTTGCCTCTCACTTTTCGGGGTGCTTGAATTAAGTGAGTCCCTTTGCCTCTCACTTTTCGGGGTGCTTGATTAAAGTGAGTCCCCTTGCCTCTCACTTCTCGGGGTGCTTAATTAAAGTGAGTCCCCTTGCCTCTCACTTCTCGGGGTGCTTGATTAAAGTGAGTACCCTTGCCTCTCACTTCTCGGGGTGCTTGATTAAAGTAAGTCCCCTTGCCTCTCACTTTTCGGGGTGCCTAATTAAAGTGAGTCTCCTTGTCTCTCACTTCTCGGGGTGCTTGATTAAAGTGAGTCCCCTTGCCTCTCACTTCTCGGGGTGCTTGATTAAAGTGAGTCCCCTTGCCTCTCACTTTTCGGGGTGCTTGAATTAAGTGAGTCCCTTTGACTCTCACTTTTCGGGGTGGTTGATTAAAGTGAGTCCCCTTGCCTCTCACTTCTCGGGGTGCTTAATTAAAGTGAGTCCCCTTGCCTCTCACTTCTCGGGGTGCTTGATTAAAGTGAGTCCCCTTGCCTCTCACTTTTCGGGGTGCTTAATTAAAGTAAGTCCCCTTGCCTCTCACTTTTCGGGGTGCTTGATTAATGTGAGTCCCTTTGCCTCTCACTTTTCGGGGTGCATAATTAAAGTGAGTCACCTTGCCTCTCACTTCTCGGGGTACTTGATTAAAGTGAGTCCCCTTGCCTCTCACTTTTCGGGGTGCTTAATTAAAGTGAGTCACCTTGCCTCTCACTTCTCGGGGTGCTTGATTAAAGTGAGTCCTCTTGCCTCTCACTTTTCGGGGTGCTTAATTAAAGTAAGTCCCCTTGCCTTTCACTTCTCGGGGTGCTTAATTAATGTGAGTCCCCTTGCCACTCACTTCTCGGGGTGCTTGATTAAAGTGAGTCCCCTTGCCTCTCACTTTTCAGGGTGCTTAATTAAAGTGAGTCCCCTTGCCTCTTACTTGTCGGAGTGCTTGGTTAAAGTGAGTCCCCTTGCCTCTCACTTTTCGGGGTGCTTAATTAATGTGAGTCACCTTGCCTCTCACATTCTCGGGGTGCTTGATTAAAGTGAGTCCCCTTGCCTCTCACTTTTCGGGGTGCTTAATTAAAGTGAGTCCCCTTGCCTCTCACTTTTCAGGGAGCTTAATTAAAGTGAGTCCCCTTGCCTCTCACTTCTCGGGGTGCTTGATTAAAGTGAGTCCCCCTGCCTATCACTTTTCGGGGTGCTTGATTAAGGTGAGTCTCCTTGCCTCTTACTTTTCGGGGTGCTTGATTAAAGTGAGTCCCCTTGCCTCTCACTTTTGTGGGTGCTTGATTAAAGTGAGTCCCCTTGCCTCTCACTTTTCGGGGTGCTTAATTAAAGTAAGTCCCCTTGCCTCTCACTTTTCTGGGTGCTTAATTAAAGTGAGTCCCCTTGCCTCTCACTTCTCGGGGTGCTTAATTAAAGTGAGTCTCCTTGCCTCTCACTTTTCTGGGTGCTTAATTAAAGTGAGTCCCCTTGCCTCTCACTTTTCGGGGTGCTTAATTAAAGTGAGTCCCCTTGCCTCTCACTTTTCGGGGTGCTTGATTAAAGTAAGTCCCCTTGCCTCTCACTTTTCGGGGTGCTTGATTAAAGTCAGTCCCCTTGCCTCTCACTTTTCGGGGTGCATAATTAAAGTGAGTCACCTTGCCTCTCACTTCTCGGGGTGCTTGATTAAAGTGAGTCCCCTTGCCTCTCACTTTTCGGGGTGCTTAATTAAAGTGAGTCACCTTGCCTCTCACTTCTCGGGGTGCTTGATTAAAGTGAGTCCCCTTGCCTCTCACTTTTCGAGGTGCATAATTAAAGTGAGTTACCTTGCCTCTCACTTCTCGGGGTGCTTGATTAAAGTGATTTCCCTTGCCTCTCACTTTTCGGGGTGCTTAATTAAAGTGAGTCCCCTTGCCACTCACTTCTCGGGGTGCTTGATTAAAGTGAGTCCCCTTGCCTCTCACTTTTCAAGGTGCTTAATTAAATTAAGTTCCCTTGCCTCTCACTTCTCGGGGTGCTTGATTAAAGTGAGTCCCCTTGCCTCTCACTTTTCGGGGTGCTTGATTAAAGTGAGTCCCCTTGCCTCTCACTTTTTGAGGTGCTTGATTAAAGTGAGTCTCCTTGCCCTCACTTCTCGGGGTGCTTAATTAAAGTGAGTCCCCTTGCCTCTCACTTTTCTGGGTGCTTGATTAAAGTGAGTCCCCTTGCCTCTCACTTCTCGGGGTGCTTGATTAAAGTGAGTCCCCTTGCCTCTCACTTTTCGGGGTGCTTGATTAAAGTGAGTCCCCTTGCCTCTCACTTTTCGGGGTGCTTGATTAAAGTGAGTCCCCTTGCCTCTCACTTTTCGGGGTGCATAATTAAAGTGAGTCACCTTGCCTCTCACTTCTCGGGGTGCTTAATTTAAGTGAGTCCCCTTGCCTCTCACTTTTCTGGGTGCTTGATTAAAGTGAGTCCCCTTGCCTCTCACTTCTCGGGGTGCTTGATAAAAGTGAGTCCCCTTGCCTCTCACTTTTCGGGGTGTTTGATTAAAGTGAGTCCCCTTGCCTCTCACTTTTCGGGGTGCATAATTAAAGTGAGTCACCTTGCCTCTCACTTCTCGGGGTGCTTGATTAAAGTGAGTCTCCTTGCCTCTCACTTTTCGGGGTGCTTGATTAAAGTGAGTCCCCTTGCCTCTCACTTTTCTGGGTGCTTGATTAAAGTGAGTCCCCTTGCCTCTCAATTTTCGGGGTGCTTAATTAAAGTAAGTCCCCTTGCCTCTCACTTTTCGGGGTGCTTGATTAAAGTGAGTCCCCTTGCCTCTCACTTTTCTGGGTGCTTAATTAAAGTGAGTCCCCTTGCCTCTCACTTTTCGGGGTGCTTAATTAAAGTGAGTCCCATTGCCTCTCACTTCTCGGGGTGCTTAATTAAAGTGAGTCCCCTTGCCTCTCACTTCTCGGGGTGCTTAATTAAAGTGAGTCCCCTTGCCACTCACTTCTCGGGGTGCTTGATTAAAGTGAGTCCCCTTGCCTCTCACTTTTCGGGGTGCTTAATTAAAGTGAGTCCCCTTGCCACTTACTTTTTGGGGTGCTTGATTAAAGTGTGTCCCCTTGCCTCTCACTTTTCGGGGTGCTTAATTAAAGTGAGTCCCCTTGCCTCTCACTTCTCGGGGTGCTTGATTAAAGTGAGTCCCCTTGCCTCTCACTTTTCAGGGTGCTTAATTAAAGTAAGTCCCCTTGCCTCTCACTTCTCGGGGTGCTTGATTAAAGTGAGTCCCCTTGCCTCTCACTTTTCGGGGTGCTTGATTAAAGTGAGTCCGCTTGCCTCTCACTTCTCGGGGTGCTTAATTAAAGTGAGTCCCCTTGCCTCTCACTTCTCGGGGTGCTTAATTAAAGTGAGTCCCATTGCCTCTCACTTCTCGGGGTGCTTAATTAAAGTGAGTCCCCTTGCCTCTCACTTCTCGTGGAGCTTAATTAAAGTGAGTCCCCTTGCCACTCACTTTTTGGGGTGCTTGATTAAAGTGAGTCCCCTTGCCTCTCACTTTTCAGGGTGCTTAATTAAAGTGAGTCCCCTTGCCTCTTACTTCTCGGGGTGCTTGATTAAAGTGAGTCCCCTTGCCTCTCACTTCTCGGGGTGCTTGATTAAAGTGAGTCCCCTTGCCTCTCACTTTTCGGGGTGCTTAATTAAAGTGAGTCCCCTTACCTCTCACTTCTCGGGGTGCTTAATTAAAGTGAGTCCCCTTGCCTCTCACTTCTCGGGGTGCTTAATTAAAGTGAGTCCCCTTACCTCTCACTTTTCTGGGTGCTTGATTAAAGTGAGTCCCCTTGCCTCTCACTTTTCGGGGTGCTTAATTAAAGTGAGTCCCCTTGCCTCTTACTTCTCGGGGTGCTTGATTAAAGTGAGTCCCCTTGCCTCTCACTTTTCGGGGTGCTGAATTAAAGTGAGTCCCCTTGCCTCTCACTTTTCGGGGTGCTTGATTAAAGTGAGTCCCCTTGCCTCTCACTTTTCGGGGTGCTTAATTAAAGTGAGTCCCCTTACCTCTCACTTCTCGGGGTGCTTAATTAAAGTGAGTCCCATTGCCTCTCACTTCTCGGGATGCTTAATTAAAGTGAGTCCCCTTGCCTCTCACTTCTCGGGGTGCTTAATTAAAGTGAGTCCCATTGCCTCTCACTTCTCGGGGTGCTTAATTAAAGTGAGTCCCCTTGCCTCTCACTTCTCGGGGTGCTTAATTAAAGTGAGTCCCTTTGCCTCTCACTGTCAAGAGTAACGAACCTAATTTTAAAATTTTTTATGGAACTTGACCCTTTTCTCTTGGAGTGATCTTTTCAGGGTGTTTCGTCTACCTATTGGTGTGGCATTCCTTTTCAAAGACCAGTAGTAGTCTGCCATCATGTGAACGTCCCATCTGCCTTTGTAATCTTTTTCCTTTTTTTTTATATCTTGATGGAACCGTTCACCTTGCTCTTCACTAAAATCTCCAAGATTTTGAGGAAAATAATCCAAATGAGAAAATAAATAGTGGACTTTAAGCCTCATCAGGCACCCCAAGTCTTTAAAACTTGCCAGCATATTTGCAACGATTTCTCTATAATTTACAGCCTTTTGATTTCCCAGAAAATTTTTGATGACATGTTTAAAATTAATCCATGCTTTTTTTTTAACATCTGTCATTGTTTCAACAAAATTAGGATCTTATATCAGCTTTCTTATGTCAGGTCCCACAAATATTCCTTCCTTTACTTTAGCAATTGACAGTTGTGGAAATTTAGATTTCAAATATTGAAAACACTGTCCTTTCTTATTCAGTGCTTTCACAAATTGCTTCATTAAGCCTAATTTAATATGAAGTGCTGGCAAGATAACTTTTTCGCGTTTAATTAAATTTTTATTAATTACATTTTGTGTTCCAACTTTTAATTCCTTTCTTAAAGGCCAATTCTTTTTGGTCCAGTGTTGATTGCGATCTCGACTGTCCCATTGGCAGAGGAAGCAAGGATATTTTTTAAATCCTGATTGCTGACCTAATAATATATTTATCACTTTAAAATCACCACAAATCAACCAGTTATGTTCGGAATATTGTATTTTTTCCAGCAACAGTTTCATATTTTCAAAAGATTCCTTTAGCGTAGTAGAATGTGCTAGTGGAATAGCTGCATATTTATTGCCATTATGCAATAAAACCGCTTTTAAGCTTTGTTTACTTGAATCAATGAATAGTCTGAAATCATTTGGATCATAGGTATCACATTTAAATTCGTTTATAAGGCCAGGTACATCATTGCAGTAAACAAGAGATTCGTGTTTTGAAAAAAATTTGATAAACGTTTCCTCCCTTTTTCGGTAGACAGAAACTTTTGTTCCAGGAGCTAACAAATTTCTTTCTTTATGCCTAGATGCTAACAATTCCGACTGTGCTTTCGAAAGACATAAATCACGCACAAGATCATCCAAAGAATCTTGATCATAAAACAAAGGAGTCCCATCTTTATCTGAAATTATTGATTCATCAGTGTCGCATAATGAATCACTGTCACTTACTTTATCAACCGGAATATCTGTAGTTAGTGCAACATTTATATTCTCTGTCTTACCTATTTTTACTTCAGAAACAGAAGAAACACTAGCATAAACGACTTGATTTTTATTTTTTTTGTTATATCCTGTAATATCAGATGCACAAAATAAGCAATCACTAACATGATTTGAAGGCTCACCCCATACAACTGGTTCAGTGACAGCTTTTGTGATACAATTTTTTTTACTAAACCGAGTGAGCATAATTCTGCAAGCATTACATACATTGTCAGGTGTCCACCATTTATCTAAATGCTTGATAGATTTTTCGAAACATTCTTCAAATTTTTCTTTTATTGTCTCATTAATTCGTCTAAGATTCTTTTTTGTATCAAATTTGCCACAGATGTAACAGTATTGACTAACTTTGTCTTTACAGGGAATTCTCGCAGACATAATGAATAAAATTTGAAAAAATTTCACTCATAAAACTATATTCGTGCTTATAATAGCAAAGTCTGCAGAGTGACATGCAATAAACAATATAAGCAGTATTAGAAATTAAATGTTCTGAATCCTTTTTTTTTACATATAATGAACAGTTACGACTTGTAGTCATACAATGAACAGAAAGCGTTATCAGAATACAAATGTTCCTGATGCTTTTTTCAAACAAATGAATACTGAAGCAAATGAGTATCCTTAGGATATAGAATTCAAACAAATGAATACTGAAACAAGAGAGTATATAGAATATAGAATTCAAACAAATGAATACTGAAACATTTGTATTCTGATATCGCTTTCTGTTCATTGTATGACTACAAGTCGTAACTGTTCATTATTATATGTAAAAAAAAGGATTTAGAACATTTAATTTCTAATACTGCTTATATTGTTTATTGCATGTCACTCTGCAGACTTTGCTATTATAAGCACGAATATAGTTTTATAAGTGAAATTTTTTTAAATTTTATTCATTATGTCTGCGAGAATTCCCTGTAAAGACAAAGTTAGTCAATACTGTTACATCTGTGGCAATTTGATACAAAAACGAATCTTAGACCAATTAATGAGACAATAAAAGAAAAATTTGAATAATGTTTCGAAAAATCTATCAAGCATTTAGATAAATGGTGGACACCTGACAATGTATGTAATGCTTGCAGAATTATGCTCACTCGGTTTAGTAAAAAAAATTGTATCACAAAAGCTGTCACTGAACCAGTTGTATGGGGTGAGCCTTCAAATCATGTTAGTGATTGCTTATTTTGTGCATCTTCTGTTTCTGAAGCAAAAATAGGTAAGACAGAGAATATAAATGTTGCACTAACTACAGATATTCTGGTTGATAAAGTAAGTGACAGTGATGCATACAGCGACACTGATGAGTCAATAATTTCAGATAAAGATGGGACTCCTTTGTTTTATAATCAAGATTCTTTGGATGATCTTGTGCGTGATTTAGGTCTTTCGAAAGCAAAGTCGGAATTGTTAGCGTCTAGGCATAAAGAAAGAAATTTGTTAGCTCTTGGAACAAAAGTTTCTGTTTTGACAGCTGTCAACTGTCAAAATGCTAATTTGACATCATATTTGTTATCAGCGACCTCAAAACTCCCCTTAAAAACATTTTCAAAAAAATAGGCTATTTTTTAGCAAAGTTGACAGTTGCCTTGATAGCTGTCAACTGTCAAAATGCTAATTTGACATCATATTCGTTATCAGCGACCTCAAAAATCCTCTTAAAAACATTTTCAAAAAATAAACTATTTTTTAGCAAAGTTAACAGTTGCCTTGACAGCTGTCAACTGTCAAAATGCTAATTTGACATCAAATTCGTAATCGTGACTACGAAACCCTTTAGAACTGTAAGGTAATAATAAATAAATATAAATAAATAACTATTCTTATTTTGGTTTGGGCGTTAAGGGGTTCAATAAAAATGTTAAATTGACATTCTTTAAATGGCCATATCTCTGCAACGAATAATCGTATTTAAAAAACTAAAATAGAATTTTAAAGGTTAGGATGTGCACTTTGAGGTAAAATTGGTGCTAATGTTCGAAAAAATTTATTATCGAATATATAGCTTTTTGAAATATGCCAAAAACGTCCATTTTCACACTTTTAGGTTAGAATATCTCAAAAACTGTGGGTGCTGGATCAATTTTGGCACCGGATTTGGATTTAGCGCGAAAAATTGCATAAGAAATAGTGGGTCCAGTTTTTGGGTCCGGGGTTTTCTCAAATTTTGTTGGCCTGTGATAATTGTTATGTTCTGTATCGAAGAAAAGATACAGGTCAAGCATATGAAAAATCTAATGGATACATTGTTGATAATAGTTTGTTGTACCATATTGTCCTAAACTTTCACAACAATTTAATTCTCATATAAATGTTGAAGTTGTATCAAGTATTAAATCTGTTAAATACATATATAAATATATTTATAAGGGGCATGATGCAGCATCAATTATTATTACAAATAATAATGGTGAAACTACTATAAATCATAATGAAATCAATCATTATGCAGAAAATAGATATGTAGGTCCTGTTGAAGCAGCATGGAGAATTCTGGGTAAAACTTTATCAAAAAAGAGTCATAGTGTGTGCCGTTTACCTATACATTTGCCAAATGAACAAAATGTTTTGATTCGGCAAGGGCAAGTGGATAAAAAAATATCATTTGATTCAAGCAAAACAACAAAATTATTGGATTATTTCAAATTAAATCAACGTGATGTAAATGCTCGTAATTATTTCTACACTGAGATACCTGAATACTATTCATGGAATAAAGAGAAATGTAAATGGAATAAAAGAGGTCGTAAAGAGAATGTTGTAGGAAGAATGTATTCCGTTAGTCCATGTGAAATTGAATTGTTTCATCTTCGATTATTATTACTTACAATTAAAGGTGCAATTTCATTTGAGTCCTTAAAAACTGTGCATAGAGTTACACATGATACATTTACGACAACTTGTTTAACATTAGGACTTATAGAGAACGATCATGAATGGAAAAAGACCTTAAAAGAGGCTACTGTGTGGATGATGCCTCAATCACTACGTCGTCTATTTGTTAGAATATTAATTTATTGTCGTCCAATTAATGCTGATGAACTTTGGGAACAATTAAAAGCTCATATGTCCGAAGATTATCTTAGAAGTTTTGATAATATCATTCCCGAAAATAAAGCATATATAGAAATAAAAGACTTACTTTCTGAAGAAGGATATCATTTACATGATTTTCTTGGATTGCCTCCTATTGAAAACGTCTGCAGCAATGTTTATGTTCCTCATTCTGTGAATGTTGATGAAGAGAGAAGATTAGGGACAGAAAGATATGATAAGTTAAATGTTAAATAGAAAGCAATAGTTGATTTTGTTTTAAGTGCAGCTCATGATTCTACCGACAATGTTTGTCGGTGCATTTATGTCGATGGGCCTGGAGGATCAGGAAAAACATTTATATATATTACTTTGTGGCATTTATTAAGAACTGTTGGTAAAAAGTTTGTAATATGGCTTTCACTGGAATAGCAGCAATTTTACTTCCTATGGGTAAAACAGTTCATAAAGTTTTGGGTCTTCCGGTACCATTATATAATGATTCATCATCTGGTATTAAAATACAGTCTAAGGAAGGGTTGTATTTGAAAGATGTTGATGTATTTATTTGGGATGAAGCTCCAATGTCGCCAAAGTATGCTTTAGAAATTATGGACAGAACATTAAGAGATATGATGCAAGTAGATGTTCCTTTTGGTGGTAAAATTATAATTTTAGGAGGTGACTTTAGACAAGTTCTGCCAATCAAAGAGAAAGGTACAAGATCAGAAATTATTAACTTATCTATTAAAAACAGTATATTATGGAAACATTTTTCAAAATTTACGTTGTCTAAAAATATGCATGCGTTGCCGGAAGAAACAGAATTTACAGAGTTTTTGCTAAAAATAGGAAATGGTATTCTTAACGATGAAAAAGATTGTGTTTAATTACCAGGCAAAATAATTGAAAAAGAAATAAAGACATTTGTCAAGATATGTATGAAGAACCAATTAAACAAAAACGATTTGACGATTTGGCATTGTGCGCAATTTTGGCTCCCAGAAATATTGATGTTGATGGCATTAATAACACAGCCCCACAAAAAAAAAAAGTGTCATGTACTTTTGACCGGAATACCCTAGCCCTATGTATTTTGACGCGCTGAACACGAATCCAAAGTCCATTTTGCTCCATCACGTCAGGATTTTTTTCTAACCTCAAAAAACATGTCGGATTTTGAGAAGTAGGCGATTTTTTAAAAAAAATTATGGATTTACTTCAAACTTGGTATCTGGGGGTTTTTTGGGTCGCTGATTATGAATCTGAAGTTAGATTTTCAAAATTCAAAATGGCGGATCCAATATGGCGGACGAATTTTTAAAAAATGTGAAGATTTACTTCAAACTTGGTATCTGGGGGTTTTTTGGGTCGCTGATTACGAATCTGAAGTTAGAGTTTTAAAATTCAAAATGGCGGATCTAATATGGCGGACGAATTTTAAAAAAATCGAAGATTTACTTCAAACTTGGTATCTGGGGGTTTTTTGGGTCGCTGATTACGAATCCGAAGTTAAATTTTCTAAATTTAAAATGGCGGATCCAATATGGCGGCCGAATTAAAAAACATATTAAGATTTACTTGGCGGCAAGAATATGGCTGATGAATTTTTTTAAAATATTAAAATTTACATAAAATTTGGTATCTAGTGGTTTGTGGGGTGACTGATTGCAAATCTGAAAACAGATTGTCAAAATTCAATATGTCAGTTCTGAAGTATATAATTTTCCTTTATTCCTTTTTATGGTAGCGCACTCTTTTGTTTTCGAAAGATCTGTGTATCGGTTTTCTCTTTAAGTTCACACTACCTGGTACAACATCCCTTTTCAGCATCCAGCAAAAGTCGGCCATCATATTTACGCCCCACCTTCCTTGATAACGACGTTCCATTTCTTTAAGGTCTTGATGAAATCGCTCTCCCTGTTCCTCACTGTAGTCTCCTAAGTTTTCGGGGAAGTACTTTAGATGTGATTCTAAGAAATGTAGCTTCAAGCTAATCAAGCATCCTTGCTTTCCGAAGTTTGTTATCATATTATTTGCCATTTCTTCCCAATTCTCGCTTTTGTTATTCCCCAGAAAATTTTCAACAATTAGTTTAAAACTAATCCATGCATTTTTCTCAGTTTTACTCATGTTTCTGACAAATTTCTCATCTTTTAATAATTTTCGAATTTGTGGGCCATCAAAAACTCCCTCATTTAGTTTGGCATCAGAGACCTCAGGGAATTTTTGTTCTAGGTATTTAAAACATTTTCCATTTTTATCTAAACTCTTAACAAACTGTTTTGCTGCTCCTAGTTTAATGTGCAATGGTGGAAGCAATACCTTTGAGGGATGAATCAATGGCTTCTTAATGATATTTTTCAATCCTGGTTTAAAAGATTTTCTTTTTGGCCATTCCTTTTTTTTGTAATGATTCTTTCTATCTCTACTATCCCACAGACACAAAAAACAGGGCGTTTTTGTGAAACCTGCTTGTTGTCCAAGCATAACACTTAAGATCTTAAAATCCCCACAAATTTGCCAGTTATGTTCTTGATATTTTATTTTATCTAACACTAGTTTTACAGATTCATAGCTTTCTTTAAGTTCTGTAGAATGAGCCATAGGAATCGAACCATAAATATTAGTATTATGAAGTAATACTGCTTTTAAACTTCTTTTAGAAGAGTCTATGAATAACCTCCAATCTTCATCTTTGTATACGCCAGGTTTTAATTGATCCATTAACCCATTAATGTCAGAACAATATACCAATGACTGCTTTTTGTCTTCTGTAAAATATTTTCTGAATTCCTTTTCCCTATCGCGATAAAAGGAAGATGTAGTTCCTTTCGATAGCATTTTTTTCTTCTTAAGAACTGATGCAAGATATTCTGCAACATCTTTTGGTAGTTTTAAATCTCTGATGAGATTGCTGAGTTCTTCTTGTGTGAACTTTTCAGGTATTTCTTCTTCCTGTTCACCAGTTGGAATGTAATAGTCATCTTTGTCATCAATACTCATGTCGTCATCTATATCACTAAATACATCTTCTACTTTTGAACAGTCGATTTCAAAATTTTTTGAAGAAGAAGGTGTATCACAAAAAATTTCTGGTTTTGTTACAGTAGACTTTACTCTTGTTACTTTATTCTTGTTATTATAACCTTCTACATTGGTCATGCAAAAGTAACAATCTTCTTGTTTCAATGGTTTTTTCCACAGCATTGGTTTTTTAAATTTAAAGTACTTATCCTCCTTAGTATTATTCCAACGAGTTAACATTATGTGACAGGATAAGCAAATTTTGTGTGGAACCCAATTTTCATTTTGATCGGCTATCTCTAAATTAAAGCAATCTTTGTAAATTTGTCTAATATTGTCATTGATTGGTTTACAATTCTTTGGAACATCGAACTGTCCACATATATAACAAAATGCATCTGCATTGCTATTGCATATGTGTTTTGATCTTAATGCTTTAAAATTAATTTTTGAAGCATTTGAAGTTTTTGTGTTGTTTTGATTTTGAAAAGCCATGATTTATTGAATAACCCACACGTTAGGGATCCTGGTCCGATTGCAGGAGAGTCCACCGTCCTAGGGGTGATAACTCTCATACCTCCCCAGGCCTAAGTATGAGAGCTTTCCGACTTTGACGAGGACAATGTCAACTCGTCGTCGGACACACTACGGTATCATCCTCACACCCTAACGCCCACCTGCAAGGCAGCGCGCCTACGCTAGCTTCGTTACTTTGATAAACAGGAAGCGAATCATTCTACACATCCCCTTTCGGGGCAGTTGTCATCGCCTACTACATTTATCGAAGCAGCAGGATTTAAATTGTGCCAAAGCTCAATAAGAACGTTAGACATAGAATGACAATGATATGTCCATCAGGAATAAGATGCAGAATGGAACAATGTACTTTCTTATTTGGCTTCTGCACCAAACATATCCAATCTGTTACCAAGGAATATTTTATGATAAAATTGTAATAGAAGTCATATTTGAAAATGTGAGAAACTCGCTTCTAAATCACACTCAGCAACTTAAAAACCTGAAGATACCAAATTTCATAAAAATTTCGAAAATATGACGTCAGATTCGCAATCAGCGACCCAAAAAACCCCCAGATACCAAGTTTGAAGTAAATCTTCAAATTTTTTCAAAATTCGTCCGCCATATTGGATCCGCCATTTTGAATTTTGAAAATCTAACTTCAGATTCGTAATCAGCGACCCAAAAAACCCCCAGATACCAAGTTTGAAGTAAATCCATAAATTTTTTTAAAAAATCGCCTACCTCTCAAAATTCGACATGTTTTTTGAGGTTAGAAAAAAATCCTGACGTGATGGAGCAAAATGGACTTCGGATTCGTGTTCAGCGCGTCAAAATACATAGGGCTAGGGTATTCCGGTCAAAAGTACATGACACTTTTTTTTTTTGTGGGGCTGTGTAATCAATTTGTACATTTATTAGATAACGATAAAGAGAAAGTATATAAAAGTATTGACTGCGTAGATAATTGCGAAAATATTAATGATCATAAAGTGATTTTACCTGAATATTTAAATACTTTGTCACCATCTGGTTTACCGCCACATTTATTACACTTAAGAATAAACTCAGTAGTGATGCTTATAAGAAACCTTAGTATTAATGAAGGTTTATGCAATGGAACCAGATTACTTGTTTTAGAATTATCTAATCATGTTATGTATTTAATCATGGTCAACTTTATGTTGCATTATCTAGGGTTCGTTCATTTGATTCTGTTAAAGTTTATTTGGGAAATCAACGAAGTGAGAATTATATTAAGAATTACGTTTATAAAGAAATTTTTGAATAACTGTTTTACCTGCATTACTAAATGTAACTGGAAGACACATGTTTAATAATTATAATTTTTCCTACATTATGTCTTATTTACGTTGATGTTGTTTGTCCTTTCAAAATATTTCACTTTGTTCTTCCCAATGTTACTTTCATATTCTTTTATTTTGTGTTGTAAATTACAATTTGTATGTGACTAAGGGTTCATGAATCCATAATAAATATTCGATTACTTCTTTTTTATGGTATAGGTAATTTTGAATTAACAAATTAAAATATTAGTAAATTGAAAGAGTTGTAAACATAATAATGGACAAAATGAATAGTATGAAAGTTAGGGAAATTGAAAAAGTTATAATTATATTTATAAATGTATACACTATTAACTACATTTCTGATTTTACAATATTATCTTATGATACATAGATGAACTTGGAGCATGTTGGAACTTTGCAGTTAGGCTACTGAATATTCATAATAAATTTGGATATATTGTAATATATTTAACTTACTATAATCGTTGAGGGAGTTGAAAAGTACACTTGCAGAAAGTGTACCACTCATAAATTGAGTATTGTATTGTAAATTTTATATATTGATATATAATTGGGATATAATCAATGTTATATGCAGCAACATTTATTGTTAAAGGAGTAATATATTATTTTAACCAATCATTTTGTACCAATAATGGCGTATTTCGTACTTTTTTTAAGTGGACAATATCCCGACATCGGCCATTTTTGTGAGATAGTAATGTAATGATTTACTGTAATAGTAATATACTCTAATTTAAATCATTCAAAACTATTTTGCCTTCCAAGAAATTCTACACAGTTGACAAAGATTATAAGCAGCAAAGTATTCTTTTCAATTTGACAATATGTTTTTCTTTGTTCATGAAGTGGGCAAACATTTTTAAAATAAAAATGACGAACAGTTTATGACAAGAGAGTTAAATGCAAAATTCTTATTCCCTTTTCCCACATGGAGAGGTAAATACGTTGCAATTAAATATTATATGCGGGAAATACAATTTTCCGCATATATTATTTAAGAACAATGTTAATAATGGTTGTACCTCACAGGGAAGGGCGTGAATGGGGCCCTTCCTTTTCCTAAAAAAAAAAAAAAAATTGTTCTTTACAATTATACCTTCTGTCATATAAGATTCATCGTTGTCCTCTTGTATTCACTATCCTTCTTTGCATTTCGTATACAAAAACAAAAATTTTTTCGTTTACCTTGAATAGCGGTGCTGCTTAAAAACCGACAATAAAAGAGTAGAATCAATAAAACATGAGTATGTATGTGAGATATAAAATAATTTTCATGAACTATTAAGAAGAAGAATGGTTTGTGTTTTTTTTTACTTTTCCTGAATATTTCACGAATATTGTCCGAAAAAGACCCTAAACATCGAAAATAAATGTTTATAACAATTTCATGTTCAATATCATCCTTGACGGACATTTTAATTCTTCCACGAAAGTTCTTTGCAAATTGCGTTTCAATATTTCGAAAATGTCGACTGATATTACAAATATTATTTATTAGGAACTTTTTTGATTACATATTTTAATTTAGGGGCATAGTCATAGCGGTTTTTGGTAAAAAAAACCTCCTTCCCCAAATAGAAAAATTCTATTGAATAAAAGATATTTGTTTGCAAAATATTTTCGAAAAATCCCTTAAAATTAAAAAAATTTCAAATTTCCTCGTCAAAGTTCATTTTGGCTACACCCCTATTTTCATTTCAAAAATTGAGACATGTAAAAAGTAATCTACTCTTTAATTTGAAAATTTATAATTACTGCATTTTAAATGATAATTTCGGTGTCTTTCTTATTTGGTTCAATGGAAATTAAGGGAATTGAGAAATTATGAAATTGTTGATATGTAAAATAATTAATAGCATATTATGCATCTACGAAGAGAAGGCTGTGTTCTTTTGATGAGCACAAATGTTCGAAGAACGAGTGTAACCCGAGCGACGATTTTCGTTTTATTTTTTATTCCAAATAAATAAAGTTTGTACGATCGTAATACACATTTCACATTTTTCACAAAAAATATTAAAAGAAGGTTATTGTTATAAGGGAATTGTCAAAGTAGAAATATTAATAATTTAGAAAATTGATGAACTTGTAAATTGCAAAAATAGAAATTTGGTTACTGGAAAATTTTTAAATTGAAAACAATGGTAAATTGGAAACTTTGCAAAATAAAAAAATGGATAAATTGGTAAATATTGAAATTGGAGATTCTGTTATTATAAAAAATGGCAAATTAAAGACAATTGTAAATTATAAAATTGGATAATTGAAATATAAAGATATTATAGGAGGAGCCAGGAATTTTGCGCGCGTAGCGTGCTTTTAAAGTTCTAGTTTAAAAAAAACTCTATTTTGGGCCTGTTTTCTTGTATTAAAAAAACGACGTGACCTTTTTTAAATATCGTAGTTTAGCTTGTAGCCCCACATTTGCTGAACATACCCTATAAATTTCAAGATGATCGGTCAAGTCGTTTTGGAGATATCATGGCGACCAGTTTTAAAAAAAGTGGTTTTGAGAAAAACGCGTTTGAAAGATCAAGTACGAATAAGACAGTGAATTCGGAACCATTACTAAAACAACTGTTACATTTGAAAATTTATTCTAAGAAACTAAAGTTTTTCTAAATGTACTTATACGGAAAAAATTAATTCAAGAATAAGTCTTGAATTTGTTTAAGAACTTAGGAAAAAAAATCGGTATTTAGTCAATAATTTCCTGTAATACATCTATAACATTTCTTCAATATTTCTGAAACTGAAAACAAATACTTTGTATTAGTTTAGAAATCGCCTAAAAGAAAATTTCTTGAATTAGTCCAAAGAAAGTTTTAAAAAGATTTAATATTCATTGTTAAAAGTTTAATAAGTATTTATAATTTTGTTGAAAGTACTCTAATTGCTAAACGTAAGATTTCTGTTTCCCTGTTTATAAGAATACTGGAACTCAAAAAGAACGCATAATGCTGTGCGATTGACACTGCGCAATTAAATATATGTACATACATGAATGCCAGTAATTTTCCTTGGCCTTCCTTAAGGGGTCAGTATGGGTTTATTGGACATATTTTCAAGAATTTATTTTTCACATTAAAATATATTTTAATAAGCCAGGCTTTTTACACATAAAAATTGATATTTAATAGTGCCAAAAAATAGTTTTTATTTTTATTTTTGATTGTTAATTTCTGAGAAACAGCTGCTCGAAGTTAACCTTAAATTTTACTGGCCGACACGATATCTGGATTTTGGATTGTCTAAAATCAATAAATCAAGTATTTTCTTAAAATTTGGATCTGTAGTTATCGCATGAACTAGGATATTTTAATTCCGATATAAAAAAAACAAAATGGCGAATATTTAAATTTTTTAACCCTTTTTTTACAACTTAATTTGTTTAAAAAAAGGGTTAAATATTAATGGATTTTTATAATCCTAGTTCATGCCAAAGCGGCACGTGCATAGAAGAATCCCTGAAAATTTGAGATCAATTAGTTCAATAGATTTTTTTAAATCGTGTCGGCCAGGTCGAAAAACGTTGTTTTGAGAAAAACGCGTTTAACATTCGCGCCACCAAAGGCTGCTCGGGCCGGTCACACAATATAAATATGCTATTGTGCTTTTGATTTATGTGGTTAAAACGGCTTAAATACATAAATACTTTTCTCTAATATTACAGTGTATGATCAAATAATAAATTTTACTCATAATGTTACAATGACATTTGTTTAAACAATTTTTCATTGCCATGCTATACACCGTTATGCTTCTGCAGTATCACGTTTTTAGCATTTTTTTAACTCTACTATCTATATATATATTTTTTTTTTGCGTAGGATGTGAAAACCTGCATTCAGGTATCCTGTAGCCCGTACTACAGGGTTATGCGGGGGTAGCGATGTTCTGCCGACCCGCTAAAAACACACCCTTATTTGGGGACCTTAAGACCACTCCCGGCTAGCACTTTTCGCGCGTATCGCCATCGGGAGTAGTCTTATATCCCCTCCTCTGTCGCCTAAGCGACTTTCTCCCTTATTCTACGAGGAACTATCTATATATTAGTTTTAACCTTATTTCTACAGGTATATAGGATACGAAATTAATGTTTTTGAAAAAGAAATGTTTTTAAAAAATAAATCCATACTGACCCCTTAACCAGGACGCGGCAACCGGCAACTGTTTACTGTCAGCGACAATCAGGCAAAACCAGGCAATTTGAGTTTAATGAGTTTTTTAATTTAAATGTGTTATAAGTATTATTTTTACGACAATAATAATTGGATTTTTAAATTTTATGAATCTGAAGGTAAGTTTTTTTACATAATTTGATAACTGCTTTATAAAATGAAAAACATTAGCACCAGCAAATAGGTTATTTTCGCGTTCCAACTTTTGATTACAAATTAAGTGCATGTAATTTAATTAATAAAGAAATTATATCGATATAATTGAGAAAAAACAAAGATAACTTTTAAAATCAATTCATGTTTTGAGAATACCTTATTTAGCATGACATATATAGTGAACTTAGTAAAGTAAGGTTATGATTCTTCCTTCATTTTCCACGTGCATGTATTTCCTGTATTATTTGTCTACAGGTCATGGATCCTTTTCATATTCAGGTAAAAAGTGTAAATGTTGCTTTTAAATAAGAATATTAATTTTTTTAAATTTTTAATATAAATAATCTATATAAATAAAATCAACATTTTGTCTGTACATTGCACCAAACTCAAAAATTTTTACATACTTTTTCGTTTTGAGTGATATGTATCGCGAAAATGCAAAAAAAAAAAATTCTGTCTGTCTGTGCACGATTTTTTGTGCGGGCATCACTTCAAAACGGCTTGGCCGATTCATGTGAAATTTGGCAGAGTATTAGGGTGTCACTCAACTTAGATTTATAAAAAAAAAAATTTTAGAAAATATTATTAGAAGCTGAGATATACAACTAAGTCACATTTTCACATATACGTACATACATACACATAAACACGCATATATACATACACACACATATACACACAAACACATACTCACATATACACACACTCACACATATATAACTTTACATTCAAGTAAAAGAATAATGTTTATACCGCATGTATACACACACATATATATATATATATATATATATCACAAAACTTTGAACGCCAATCATATTAAAACGAGTTGACCGATTTAAACAAAATTTTTTGGTATATTAGGTATTGACCCAAGTTAGGTTTGTAAGCTCATGGTAAAAGCCGTAAAAAATACTATAATAATTCACGGTTTTTTGTTAAATCTCATAAAATATTCAAAATATTATTTATAAGGATTGTAAAAAATATTAATTAGACAAAACTTATGGATAAAATAAAAATAGCCATTTTATGTTGTATATATTTTTTACAAATAGTTAATAGTTTTCTAAAAAAAAATAAAAAAACGTGTTAAAGATTATGAAAATTGTTTATAGTTAGCTATATTGTTCCTAAAGAATGAACAATAATCTGATGATTGAAACAAATGTTATATCTAAGTGTCTTAATTTAAAAACAGTTCCTACTTTTTATGGCACCCTAACCCTGTATCAGATTAAAAAGAATTCAGTTTATTATAGCACCCCAGCCCCCCGGTACCCCTATTAAAAATTAAACTTATTATGGCACTCCAGCCCATCCTTTATCCCTTTAAATTGAGGTTAAGTTAAAAAAAAAAGACTAAACATGTAATTTTAAAAAAATAGAAAAGTCATAGAAAAGTTAAATATTCTTTTACATGTGAGAATATTCTTTTTGGTAATAGAACCTTAATTTTCGGGAAGTTTCTCATAGTAAGGTCGGAAGTTTACAACGGAAGTCTGCAGGAAACTTCCTGGACATAGCGAAATGTCCTCCTTCCTCTTCCAAGGGAAAGGAAGTTTCCCTTGGAAACATCCGAGAACCTTGCATTAGAAACTTCTAGGAACCTTCCCTTGGGAACTTTCCAAAAACTTCAATTGGAAACTTCTCAGAGACTTCGGGGAAGATTCCCTTGAAAAATTCCCTTAGAAACTTCCGTTGAAACTTTGCAGTTATTGTTTTTTTTAATTTAAATAATAAATAATTTTGGTAATACACGATTTTGTAATTTTTAAAATCAATCATATCAAATCTCTTTAAATGAAATTAATTGTTAATTATTTAATAGTACACCTCACTGTTAAATTGTCAGCTTTCTAAAGCAGAGATGCCAGGGAGCGAGACTAAACGCATCTGCGCATGTCTGCGGAAAGTTCAGCCATTGATCAAATTGAGCGGCCTCATTTAAAATTGTTTTATTAAAGCCTTTTCAAACTATCCCGCTCAATTCGACCAATGGCAGAACTTTCCGCAGACATGCGCAGATGCGTTTGGTCTCGCTCCCTGGCATCTCTGTTCTAAAGAAAAATTAGCATCTTTTTTTTAAAAATTTATTTATCATTTAAGTTAAAAAAAATAACTAAAAGTTTCCAAAGGAAGTTTTTAAAGGAAGTTTCCGGGAAGTATCTAGGCAGTTTTGAAGGGATGTTTCCTGGAAGTTTCCAAGAGAAGTTTCTGGAAAGATTCCAGGGGATGTTTCCGGGAAGTTTCCAAAGCTAGCCTCTGGGAAAATTCCCAAGAAGACTTCCGGGAAATTTTCAGAAAGGTTCCAAAGGAAATTTCCGAGATGTTTCTAATAAGTTTCCAAGGAATGTTTCCATAAAGTTTCCAGGAAGTTTCTAAGGAATGTTTCCAGGAAGTTTCCAATGAATGTTTCCGGGAAGTTTCCAGAAAGTTTACAAGGGATATTTTAGAGGAGTTTCCGAAGGAAGTTTCCAGGAAGATTACAAGGGATGCTTGAGAGAAGTTTCCAAACTAAGTCTCGGGCAAATTTCCAGGAAGTTTCCAAGAAAGTTTTCGAGAAATTTCCAATAAGTTTTTAAAAAATGTTTCCGGGAAGTTTCCAGGAAGTTTCCAAGGGATGCTTATGGTAAGATTCCAAGGAAGTGTTTCCGGGATGTTTCCAAGGGAAACTTTCCAGGAGGGGGATGTTTCGCTATGTGCAGAAAGTTTCTTGAAGATTTCCTTTGATAATTTCAGACCTTAAAATAGGAAAGTTCCAGGAAACTTTCCAGAAATTCGGGTGCTATCTGGGATGTGAAGTTTAATAAAGGATATTCTAAATCATATCAAAATCGGGTTTCCACTTTTTATATCATTCCAACTCCCCGGAATCCGTATAAAAAATTACACTTTTTATGACACTTTTTATGATTATCCGTTTAAAAAAAATTTACAGTTATAATGTCACCCCAACCTTTTCTTAATCTTATACGTTTATGAAAAACCCAACTCTTTATAACGCTTTGACCCAATGGTATCAATGTAGGAAACTTGACTTCCAACTTTTATGATACTTTTCATTTCGTAAAACCAATCCCAACTTTATAGAAAAATTTACCTTCCGGTTTATACATACCCTGCGCTGAAAGCAGTACATGCATATGTGTTATAGAACCTTATCTATTTTTATCGAAGAATATTTATTTTGATAAAAAAACTCATAGCGCATAAAATGCGTATTTTTATCAGATCTACAATTTTTGTTTAAAATATTTTTTAAAATTAAGAATATTTCATCAGATAACAGCAAAAAACTGTGAATTATGGTAAATTTTTGTTTTTTTTTACATTATAATAAAATTGGTGCCAATTTTCATTATGATATTCGTAATTAGCACTTAAAAATACGTAAGTAACGAATTTTCAAAGAAATCGAAAATATGTGCTAATCGAAAGTTTCCAATAAAGGATATTAGAATTTAATAATTTTTGGAAGAGAATTATGTTGCTTAGAAAAGTTTGTTTTAAATACTTTCTGTCGGAAAATGCATGCTGTCAAAAAATACTTTCTGTCACAAAATACTTTTGGTCAAAAAATACTGTTGATGGCACGGCACTAGATTTCGAAGCCCTCCGAAGGCGGGCTCGAAAGCTAGTTTATAAATAATAAGAAAAAGTACCACATATGGTCGAAAGTCAGTGGATTGATGAAATATTATTATATATGTTATCGAAAAAATTCCCTTCTTAAAATATTTATTAATTGTTAATTTCTTCCATGTTTTTATAATCTGCCTAATCAACATTTGTTCTTAAGAGAAAACATTCCCGAGAGAGTGGAACCTTTTAAAATACAGAACGATGAAAGGTGGAGACAGGAAAATCATTCTTTATTAGATTTATCTTGTTCCACAATTGACCGTAGTGACGATATTTGTGCAGGACCTTCTATTGAAGTAATTAAACATTTTTAATGACAATTTATGATTCAGAAATATTTTTTCAAAACGAGTTTTTTAAGTCTTTTAAGTTATTTTTATATTTAAAAAACCGTTTTCTGCTCCATAAAGTAATTAAAAACTTAAGAAAATAACAATTTTTGTAAAAGTACTGTGAATTTTTGTTTTTAGAAATTGTTTGTTATTATTAATTAATTATATTATAATTATTATTATAATTAATTTTATCAAAGTATGTAAAATTGTATCAAATACATATAAACTGCATGCCAGATTTTACTTTCTATTCAATATTTAAAAAAATATGAGTTTTTTAAACTTTAAAAATTTTATTTAATAAATAATGTTGATAACAATAAGCAGAGCTGATAAGAAACATTTTTTTTTAAATTAAATGAAAAACATTTCCTAAATAAAAAAATGTTTATTTATTTATTGAAAACTAAACATTTTTTTAATAAAATTGTAAGAAAAAAATACAGTTTTGAGAAAAGGAAAAATGTTTCCAAATAATGGAAAAATAATAAGATGAGGGCTGATAAAAATCATGATTTTTTTAAAACCCTATTTTTAATTTTAAATTAGATTTTTTTTATCAAAATAAAAAATTAATTTTTTTCAATAAATAAAATTTTTATACGTTTATTTTTCAGTAGTTTGTTCTTTAAACTAAAAATATTTGATGAACTGGGACAATCCAAAATCAAAAAACGAATTTTTTTTATGTGTATAGTTGCGTTGACTATTTTTTCCAGTAGCAGATTTTTTTTATTTTTTAATTTGTCAAAATTATGCGAAAATTCGCAAAAATTTTCATTGTTTTCTTTTTTTTTGACTTTAAGGGGCTATAAAAAAAAACGAAAAAAAATTTCAAAAATCGTACACGGAGAAAAATAGCTGCATCATTTCTGAGTAATTTAAAAAAAAAATTAAAATCGGACTATTTTTACTATAAAAAGCGTGACTCAACAGCTTAAAAAACACTACTTTCGGGGAAACGAGTTTAAAGTTAACACATGGTGTATAACTTGATTGTAGTAACTTATGAGTTAATCTGCTAATATCAGGTCCGAACAAGGTTTTTTGTTTTTATAGGAGTCTTTGGACATCAGCAAACATAAAAAAATTATAAATTGGTAATTTGTTGATAATGGAATCATTATAAATAAACAAATGTTACAAATGAACAAAAATTCGTGAGTTTTTTCGGTTCCCAGAAACATGCAAAAGAACGTGATTCTCACGAAATCCTTTCTGTGGCGTATTCTCAGATACATATAGATTGAAATAAGAAAGAAAAAAAAATTGTTTTTTTGAAACCCCGAGAGTAGAAGACCTCCTTAAAAAAATATAAAAAATAATTACTAAAGAGGCATCATTTTTTTAAATTAGAAAAAATAAAGAATTATTTTTAAAATTAAAGAAAAAACAAGAATGAATAAATGTTTGGGAAATTTTAAATAAATGAGAATTAAAAAGAAAAGAACCCTGTGAAATAGAAGAACGATGTCAAAACGAAAATATTTAATACAATATTAAATTTACATAAAGTACAAAAACGATAAAATTCTACAACAGATCAGAAAATTGAGAAATTAAAAAAATAATTGAAAGAAAGGAAAATATTTGTATGAAATCGAAAAATGACGAAAATCAAAATACAAAATGTCTAAAAAATTTTGAAACAACAAGAAAATGAAATAAATATGGCGTCACTGATATAGGTAAAATTTGTTCGTAAAAAAAAATATTAAAAATATTAAAATATTTAATATTTTGACACCAAACTTTATGGAATTACTTAAAATATCATTAAAAAGGTCTGTCTAACTCAAGTTTGATTGAATTTTGCTTTAGGTTAATTTTTAAAAAAATTAACTGATTTTCGGAAAATCTACAACATAAATTTTAATGCAAAATTTAAACAAACTTGGGCCAGAGAGACCTTTCTAATAATAAGTTAAGTAATTCTACAAAGTTTGGTGTCAAAATATTTATTATTTTAAGAGAAAGATTACAGACAAATTTTGCCTATATTAGAGACGCCATTCTCCATCACATGCTCTTAATATCAAAAAAATTTTATTTTAATCAATAAAATGGAATAAAAAAAAAATTATTTTTGTGAACCCTTGTATTACTTATCCTGCAAAGTGTAAAGTTTTTTTGATTTCAATCATTATTTTAATGCAAATGACTCGGTGATCTTAATCATGGATTAAATCGTGATTTAAATCTATTACTGCCCTGACAATTAGGAATTTCAATTTGTTCTAGATTTAAAATAATTTATTTTTGACAAACTAATTTTTTAAAAATTTACATCCAAATTGATTTATCTGCTATCGTGTCAAACCCTAGTAATTTTTTTTAAACATTTATTTACCTTATTTTTGTGATTTATAAACTGAAAATAATAGGGTCAAAAAGTGATGCGAAAATAATTGTAAAAGCTTTTGATGATAACAAGAAATGTATGTCCGAATCAGGTAGAGCTCTTATAGTTCATGCACATTTTTGGAAAAAAAAGTCCCAGCTTATGAAAAATTATCATAAGCAACCGCTGGACGATTGGATGTAAGTTTCTTTTTAACATTTCTCTGTGATAATATGTTGGTGTTAAACTCCATAACTTTAATTTTTCAATTGTTTAAATAGAATTAACAATGAAGAGCTAAAAAGGTGGCTTCTACAATTGAAATTTTGTTTCCAACTGAATGTGCCTACGCTTCAAAGTTTCGGGAAAAAAAAGGGAATTAGAATTCCAGAAAGTGGCAAATTGCGTAATCACTTTGATTATTTAAAAGGGAAGTTAAGATCGAAAGGCATTTTAAAGCCTAGATCTAAATCAAAGAAGATTGAAGTTGTAAATAATACTGTATTTTCAGGTTAATAAGTGAAGTTACTATGTTTGTTTAGTTTACACAATTAAATTTAATTAATGCTAATTTTTAGATTCTGTAATCGAACATATAAGATATTTAGAAGTCCATTCTGAAGACCAAGAGACAGTAAAGATTTACTGGTCAAGAACTCATCAAATGAGGCAAAATTTGTTAAAAGTTGATAAAATAAGTGTTGACGACGATCTCAAAAAGTTTAAAGCAAGAAGACTAGAAACAGGAGTACAAACTTAGCCCCCTCGTGGTGTCACCTTGTCGTGGTGAGGGGGCTTAGGACCGGCCAGGCGCTTGTCCTTCAGACGCCATCACTGGACGAGCTGTTCGGCTCTTTCCGGGACTCATCGACCCCCGAGGTCTGGCGAGTTTGGGCACAGGGGAATGAACGGGACCCCGTTAATTCGGGAAGCCGCCGTTTTTCGAACCTGTGCACTAGCTATCCTGTGCGGATGATGTTAATTCGGATTCCAAATGGGGGTTAACCATCCTCGTCAGCTGCGGGAGGCGTGGGTTCTGGGAGAAGCGGGGCAGTCCTGCCTTCTTGGTTTTTCTAAGTTGGTGTGAAGTAGTCTCGATCTAGGGTTGGCGCCCGATGGACCGGTTGTTTGTCCGGTCTGACCAACGACACTAGTCCGATCGGCACCTTACAGGCAGTACACTGGGAGTGATAAGTCCTGTCGCGGCGGTTCCAACCGTTGCAGGTACGAGTCTGATGTGAGCGTAGCTCTGCCGAGGTGGATCTGCGGTAGGGTGTCAGGAGCCAGCCCCTTCGGGATTGATCGGCAAGTGCGTAATGGATGTAAGGGGTCAGAACCTTCATTGCTACTTTACGCACCAGGCGCTGGTAAACAAGATAGTATGGATACCAACGTGGAAAATTTAAACCAGGACATGGAGGTAAACGAAGACCAAGTAGAGGCTTTGCCATCTACGTCTGGCCAAGTTAATCTTCTTCCGAGTGTCCGGATTGGTGAGCAGGAACGATTTAGGGCAAACGTCGTCCAACAGTTGGGCGAAATCCCAGAGTTCTTTGCAACCATTAAAAAGGGCATAGGTAAGCAGAAAAACATTAAGATGGAAGTCCAAGAGGCAATTACAGCGCTCGAGGCAGCCTTTGAAGTAATCCGCAAAAATTTGCGGTTTATTGAAAAGCAGACCCAGACGTCTGCAAAGGTAGCCTTGAATAATGCTAGCTTGAAAAAGACAGGTGACGACAAAAAACGTCCCCGCACGGAAGGTGATAGCCCACCCACGCCAAAAGAAAGTGAATTAAAACGAAGAGTCCCACAAACAAGGCGTGGGCTTCCTCCGGCGACAGCGGAAACGCCTGTTAAGGCCGACGAGGCAGCCAACAATGTAGAAAGCGTTCAGCCAAGGAGGACATGTGCTCAGGTCCTTCTAGGCATAGAAATGGCTGCCGGTCTCTCTGGCACTCAGCCTGCAAAGGCCACAACAGCCCCAGACGAAGAAGGCTTTGAGCCTTTTAAAGATAAAAAAAGGAGGCTCGTAGGCGTTATAAAGCCAAGAAAAAGGAGAAGCAGGCCGAGAAGCCCCGAAAAGAGAAAGCTTCTCTTCCGAGACTTAGGCAAACCGAAGCCGTCAGGATTTCAGCGAAGGATCCTAATTCCTACGCTGAAATCCTAAAGGACTTGAAGAAGACCCTCAAGCCAGAGGATTCAGGGGCGGAGGTTTTGAGAACACGGAGAACACTCAACAATGAGTTTCTCCTTGTCCTCAAAAAAGGAGGAAATATCTATCGAAATTCCAATAATAATTTATTTAATTTAATTTTTTATCGACTTTTTTACCTATTTTCTAAAAATAAATTACCTTTTCATACATTTAAAAGAAAAAAGGTTGCGTGATGTCTGTTAACACTTTCATTACATACAAATAAATTTTTTTATTCACATCGTGAAGTAGTATTTAATTATTTATTTGTTTAAAACTGTGTTCTAGGTTGCAAATGAAGAGGATGCGACATAAAAAAAACTAAAAGAATTTTTCCTGAAAGCAAAATTAACTGTACAGCCTCTTACGGTTATTACTGGGTCAATAGTCAATTTTCAAAAGACCTACGTTATTAATGATGTGTAGTATAAAACAGAATCCTTTTTAAATTCCATTTCTCTGACATTCAAAGCATTTTATGCTTTTGATTGTGAATATCCTGAAAAGGCCAAGAATCTATGGCATTTTTTTCAAAATTCAGTTTTTAAAATTAACTGTCCTACTAAAAAAGTTAGAATCCCAGTAAGAACTCTAACGAAGCAAGCTAAATTAAAATTAGCTAAAAATTAACTTTAAAGATTTATTTAGTAATTTAAAATTACCATTTTTTTCGTTAATCAAAATGTTTCAGTGTTTTGCATGTAATTTGTCTCTTAGTGACAATAAATCGCTAATTATTCACGTTCGATTGTCACATATATCTTCTAAACAATTTTCTTGTAAAGAAAATTCTTGCTGTCGGATTTATGACTCCTTTGACACATGCCGAAAACATGGGATGGCGAAACATAAGCCTGATTTACCTATTTACCGCAAAATTATGTAAATTTCCTGATATTCCTCGTACCAAAGCTAATGATATTATATCAGACGTTAATTTGTTATTCGAAAACTGCACTCATGCCATTCAAAATGAAGTACGCAAAAGTGTAACCGAATTAGGTAGAGATTCTCTAACTATAGCAGAAATTGACAATATTCTTAAAAAAAATTTCATCGCCTTTAAAAAACCTGCTAACCGAAGTAAGGCGTTTTACTTATTTTGAAAACAGGGGACTTTTGTATTACCGGTAAACCATAAACTTGAAGAAAAAAAGTTATCGTAGAAAAGCGCGGAGAAAATATAAGTGCACACAAAGATTTGGTAGCTCAATTTGTACCCTTGCGTCAATTTTTTTTTGAATTGTCAGGAGTACTTGAAAAAACTCAAAATTACTTTAATGGTGTTCAAAGTCATTCAGTTTTAATTCGTAACATAGTTCAGAGACCTTTTTGGCAAAAGTAAATTAAATCATATTCGGGTAGAATAGTTTTTCCTGGAATTATTTATTTTGACGACTATGAAAAAAATAATCCTCTTGGCAGTCATAAAGGAGTTTCAAAGTGCGGTGCAGTTTACTACAGCATTCTAATTCTACCTCCTGAAATACAATCAAAAATAGAGTATATTTTTCTTTTTACATTATTTAATACAAATTATCGTTCAATAGCCACAAATAAAATTACTTTCGCAAAGATAATTGAAGAAACTCAGTTTCTAGAAAGAGAAGAAATTTCTATTACTGTTAATAATGAAACTATAGAAATTTATTTCGTGCTTGCATTAATTTCACAGTCCTGCGAGGGTCAGTTTCTAAAATGGGTTAGGGTGATTCTTGTAGGTTTTTTCGCGCTGAACACGAATCTGTTGTCCAAAATGGTCCATCGTGCCAGAATTTAGAGTAATTCTAGGTCAAATGTCCCAAAAATGGCTATTTTTGACATTTTTGGAAATTTTTTCTGGAGAACCGAAATTTTTTCATTAATTATCTATATTAGCTTCGTATAGTATGTGTTGTTAGCTTTAAAACCCATTTTTATAAATTAATTTACAATGATTTTTAAAGAAGTTATGAATATTTGAATTTATGAGATTAACCACATTAACCCTCCTGCGCACGAGTTTCTACCTAAAAAGACGTTTCCAAATGCATGCATTTTTCAGACTGATAGATTTTCATATTACTTGGTACCTTGGGGTTTTTGAGCTTGCTGATTCCGAATCTGAAGTCAGAATTACAAAATTCAAAATGTCGGATTCAATATGGCGGACGAATTTTTAAAAAATTCTTGGATTTTAATATAACTTGGTATATTGGGGTTTTTGGAGTAGCTGATTACGAATCTGAAGTCCAAATTACAAAATTCAAAATGTCGGTTCCAATATGACGGACGAATTTTAAAAAAATTATTGGATTTTATTGTAACTTGGTAACTTGGGCTTTTTGTGGTCGCTGATTATCAAATATTTTTGGCTTCCTAACAAAAATTATAAAAATGGCTAAAACCCCAAGGTACCAAGTCACATTAAAATCAAACAATTTTTTTAAAATTTGTCTGCCATTTTGGATCCGCGATTTTGAATTCTGTAATTCGGACTTCAGATTCTTAATCAGCGACACCAAAAACCCTAATATACCAAGTTCAATTAAAATCCAACAATTTTTGTAAAATTCGTCCGCCATATTGGATCCGCTATTTTGAATTTTGTAATTCGGACTTCAGATTCGTAATCAGCGACTCCAAAAATCCAAATATACCAAGTTATGTTGAAATCCAAAATTTTTTTTAAAATTTGTCCGCCATATTGGATCCGCTATATTGGATCCGCCATTTTGAGTTTTGTAATTCTGACTTCAGATTCGTAATCAGCAAGCCCAAAAACCCCAAAGTACCAAGTTATATGAAAATATATCAGTCTGAAAAATGTATGCATTTGGAAACGTCTTTTTAGGTAGAAACTCGTGCGCAGGAGGGTTAATGTGGTTAATTTCATAAATTCAAATATTCATAACTTCTTTAAAAATCATTGTAAATTAATTTCTAAAAATGGGTTTTAAAGCTAACAACACATACTATACGAAGCTAATATAGATAATTAATGAAAAAATTGCGGTTCTCCAAAAAAAATTTCCAAAAATGTCAAAAATAGCCATTTTTGGGACATTTTAGAAACTGAGAAAAGTGAAATTTTGCAGGCCTGTGTTTTGGGTGACAATTTGGGCTTACACCAAATCTTTGGTTTTGTTGAAAGTTTTAATGCTAATTTCTTTTGCAGGTTTTGTTTAACGGAAAAACAAAATAGTCATATATTTTTTCTCGAACGGGACTGTATTCTTTGTACTACTGAAAATTATAATCGTCTTCTATCTGAAAATGTTTCTAACTCGGAGGTTAAAGAACCTTCTGTATTTCATGAAATAGATAGTTTCAACGTAAATGAAAATTTGATTGTTGATCTTCAACACGATCTTTTAGAAAGTGTGTTGCGGTACGATTTAGCATTGATTTTAAATAACTTAATATATGTTAAGAAGTTTCTTTCTCTTGACGATCTTGATTTGAGACTTTCTGGCTTTAATTACAGTACTGATACCAATATTAACAAACCTCTCCCTATTTCTGAAACTAACATGAAAATTGGGTATTTTATAATGTCATCTGCTGAAATGTTCAGTTTCATCAGATGTTTACCCTTAATTGTAGGAGCATTTGTGCCTGATGATAATATTCATTGAAACTTATAGATTTATCTAAGAAAAATAGTAGAAATCGTTTTTAGCAAGGTTATACACCAAAAAACTTACAAATTATTAGATGTAGAAATCACAGAATACCTGACGCTTCTGTCATCTCTTTATCCGAAATATTGAAAACCAAAGCACCATTTTTTACTTCATTATCCACGGATAATAAAATCTTTTGGGCCTTTAGCCAATCTGAGTTGCATGCGATTTGAAGGTAAACACAGAGACGGCAAAGTGACATCCCACGCAGCAATTTGTCGCAAGAACGTTTGTCGTACAATTCCTATATGTATAAGAAATCAGTTATTTATAGATATAGGTATACTGCTATGCTTTTCAGAAAGTAAGAGAGAATAAGTTATAGAATTTACCTGGGATAGATAAAGACAAGATAGATTGAGAAACGCAAGCAGAGTTCACAGTTGTGGTTTTGAAAGCAAGAGAGAATAAGTTTACCTGGGAAAGATGAAGACAACAATATCGTGCGCAACGCAAGGTAGGTTCACAGTTGTGGTTCTAGAAGCAAGAGAGAATAAGGTGACCTGGGATAGTTAAAGACAACAATAGCGTGCGCAACGCAAGGAGAGTTCACAGATTGTAGTTCTAAAAGCAAGACAGAATTAGGTGAGAAACGCAAGCAGAGTTCACAGTAAAGCAAGAGACAATAAGTTTACCTGGGATAGATAAAGACAAGACAGAGTGAGAAACGCAGGCAGAGTTCACAGTTGTGGTTCTATAAGCAAGAGAGAATAAGTTTACCTGGGAAAGATAAAGACAACAATAGCGTGCGCAACGCAAGGTGAGTTCACAGTTGTGGTTCTAGAAACAAGAGAGAATAAGGTTACCTGGCATAGTTAAAGACAACAATAGCGTGTGCAACGCAAGGAGAGTTCACAGTTGTGCTACTAGAAGCAAGAGAGAAAAAGGTTACCTGGGATAGATAAAGACAACAATGGCGTGCAAAATGTGAAAGAGGAAAAGGTATAACAGGTGTCTGAGATAGATAAAGGCAGAGTAAAGAGAGAGAAAATAAGAAAAGAAATTTTAAACGGTGTGAAAATTCTAAGGCATCCTTGTAAGGAACTTTTATGAACATTTTGTAATAATTTTGAAATGTTTAAACAATTTTTTTATATTTTCTATGTGAAATACTTTAAAAGCTTACAACTTTTTAATTAGCAAAAGAAAAAATAATGTAATTTAATTGATTCAATTGAATCGATTGTTTACACAATTAAAATGGTGTAAAATTAACTTTCGATGAAATTGAGCTAAAATTATGTGCTTTTATGTTATTTGTATAAAAGAATCATTAAAAAGTACGTGTACTAATAAGTATTAACTATTAATACGTATGTTTTTTTTTGTTTTTTCTCAATATGGCCGCATATTGAAAGCACATGTTTTTCGCCGGTGCTCCTTGCTGATGGTTTTTTCTTATTGTTTTCGGGAAAATAGTTATATGGTGCTGTTTGTTTATATTGTTAGACAATCTGTTTTGTCTGAACTATTGATTTTTAGGACTTATTGACTGATTTTTGTGTTTTTATTACAATGATGCCTTGTACTGTGGTATCCTAAACTCAAATAAAATTTCCTGTGTTAAGTGAATTTTTATATTGTGCATTTTTTTATTGGGCAATATTTTGCTGAGCAATCTACCTTATTTGTACTGTAATTTTTTAATACACATTGATCTAATTTTTGTGTATCTACTCTCTTAAACTTTTAAACTTGCATTTTTGGGTTTCTAACATAAATTATAACTTTTTGTTTGTGAAGAACTTTTAAAGTATCCGCATTTTGTTTACAATGGAGTCTAAATTAGTAGTAAATGGCAATGTGTGCAAGGTGTGCAAGAAGCCTGTGGTCTATGATCCTGTATTGTGTCCAGGATGCCAATCATCGTATCATCCGGGTTGTGCTAGTCGGGCTCGAAAAGAGGTTAAGGCTCTTTTAGCAAATGTTGTGGAGTCCCACGTGCTCGTTCTCCGTCAATTCAAACACCAGAAAATTCAGCAACCGTATCAGAATCTCAGGAGACTGCGTCTACCTCTGGGCCAGCTACTGACTCGGGGCCTAAAATTGGTTCTCTTTCGGAATCACTGGAAAGAATAGTTAGTGAGGCTATGATATCTGTGAAGTTTCACATAACCTCAACTATTAATGAATTTAAGGAGTCTATTCATTCAGATTTGAGTAAGGTAAAAAATTCCATCGCAGTTTTTTCTACAAAATTGGATAATATTGATGCTAAACCTAAAACTACTGATGCAAGAATTGATAGTTTTGATGTCAAGATTGATGAAATGGCGAATAACCTATTGTCGATTGAAGGTAGAGTAAATTCTGTTGGTGAGAAAAATTTTTCCTCAGATCTTGATGTTAATAAAATTGCATGCAAGTGTATTTCTGAAATCGACAATACATTAAAAAAGAAAAACAACTTAGTTCTATTTGGTTTTCCCGAAAACAATGTTAGTAATTTGAATTCTAATTCTGAGTCTAGTTTAAATTCCAATTTAGAGGTTACTTCGGACCAAAATAATATATCAGTTGTCAACCCTAATTTAGCTGTAAATTCAGCTGAAACGAATGTTGATATCAAAGTTGCAGTCTGTAATTTTTTAAGTAATTTTATATCTAAAGATCTGCTGTCCAATAAGCAGATAATGAGAATTGGAAAAAAAATTTTACACACGTCAGAGAGGCCACGTGCATTGAGGATACATTGTTAATCGATGGACAGGGCCCGAGAGTTACATCGAGCCTTCCTGACCGCGAAAAAGAATCCAGAGTTTGCCAATCAACTGAAAGATCTATGGATGTCTTACGACAAAACCAAGATTCAGCTGGACGAAATATCCAAAGTGAAGGAAGAACTGAGTCGCCGTCGGCAGCAGGGAGAGCTGGATCTATTGATGACATTTCGACGAGGAGTGCCCTGCATTCAGAAGAAGAAGATTCCAGTCCCTTAGTTTTTCTTTCTCCTATTAATTTGGATTCTCTGTCTTCGTCTTTTTTTTTCTACTCCTGATATTGCTACTGCCCTCTCTACTCCTAACAACGCTAGTAGTGTGTGTTCGTTCAGTGCTTTAGAAGTGTACTATCAGAACGTGAGAGGCTTGCGTACTAAGTTGCACTTGTTGCGACAGACGATACCTCTCTGTTCTGCTAATGTTATCGTTCTAACTGAAACGTGGTTGACTGACGGGATTAATTCTAGTGAACTTGGTCTCACAAATTTTGACGTTTTTAGTTGTGACAGGAATTCTTTGAGTAGTGGCAATCTTCGAGGAGGTGGTGTTTTGATTGCCACGAGATGTAGTTTAAAATGTATAAAAATTAACACTAGTTTTACGGACATTGAACATGTCTTTGTTAAATTTAGTTCGAATATGAAGACTTTTTTATTAGGAGTTTTTTATATTCCTCCGAACTCTTCGTTAATATTATACAGAAATATGTGCCAAATTCTGGTAGAGGTGTCTATGTTGTTTCCTTCTACTAATATTATAATATTGGGAGATTTTAATATGCCATTTTTACAATGGAGTGATACATTTTTTTCTGATTCAAATTATTCACTGAAACCTGGTTCATTACAAGTTCACACTCAAATTTTAAACTATATTGTAGATGCTCTTAATTATTTAAACATGTTACAGATAAATTACAATGTCAATAGTTCAGGCTCTATTTTGGATCTTATATTTATTAATTTCGATGATTATAAATTAGTAGTTTCAAATGAACCATTGTTAATGGTGGACAGTTATCATCCTCCATTGTTGCTTGAGATTTTTACTGATGTTAAAAACAATGCTAATGATAGCATAACTGTTGCTAAGTATGATTTTACTCGAGCAAATTATTCAACAATATTAAATTTTCTTAATAACGTAGATTGGAATAATATTCTGAATGTTACTGATGTTAATGAAGCTGTTGATATTTTCTATACATATATTTATAGGGCTTTTGAGCTTTTTGTGCCATTAAAGTTTATTCGTGAATCTAGTTTTGAACCTTGGTTTAGTGTTCAGCTGCGTAATCTCATTTATGAAAAAAGGGCACATCAGATTTCTAAGCAATCAGGTAATTTATCAGATTATACTAGATTTTCATTTCTTAGATCAAAATGTAAATCAAAATCTAAGCAATGCTATAATTCTTATATTAAAGCAGCTGAATATTCTGCTATCTCTAATCCTACATTTTTTTGGAAATTTATTAATTCAACACGTAAAGATAATAGAATTTCAAACAGCATGTTCTTAGACAATGTTAAAGCTAATAATCCTCAGGAAATTGCTAACCTTTATGCTCAGTTTTTTCACTCTGTTTATGCTCAACCCTGCTCCAATAATAATCTTAATTTATCTGTATGTGGCACAATTGATTTTAAATCTGTTTTAATCACTGCAAGTGATATTATTAAAAAAATCAATAAGATTGATGTCAAAAAGGGTGCAGGTTTCGATGGTATTCCTCCCGTTTTCGTAAAAACATGCGGATCCTCTTTAGTTGAACATTTGTTAATAATTTTTAATAAATCGATTTCTACCTCTGTTTTTCCATGTGATTGGAAAAAGGGAATAGTGATTCCGGTTCACAAAAGTGGTGATAGAAATGATATAAAAAATTATAGACCAATAACTATTCTGGGAACCATACCTAAATTATTTGAGAGTATATTTTTTGATTACTTATATGATGCATCATATAATTCAATTATTGAGGAGCAGCATAGATTTTTAAGAGGAAGGTCTGTCGTTACTAATTTACCGGTTTATAGTAATAATTTATTGCTCGATGCCGATTTGGGCTTTCAGATTGATTCAGTTTATACTGATCTTGCTAAAGCCTTTGATAAGGTAGACCACAATATACTGTTATGCAAACTTAGGGTGATGGGAGTTGCACCTCCCTTAGTTGATTGGATTTCCAGCTATTTATCAGGCAGGATTCAATTTGTCCGCATTGGTCAAAATAACTCATATGAGTATGTTGCTTCCTCAGGTGTTCCACAGGGATCGCACCTTGGGCCCCTCCTGTTTATATTATTTATTAACGACATAAAGCTTTTTGTCAAATTTTATACTATTCTACTTTTTGCGGACGATCTAAAGATTTTTACTAGAATTTTGTCACTTTATGATTGTTTTAAATTACAAGATAACTTAGATCGTTTGCAGGAGTGGTGTAAACTCAATGGTATGTCTTTTAATGTAGATAAATGCTCAGTTATTTCTTTTTAAAAAAAGAATCCCTCATTGAATTTTCTTATTCAATAGGGGATGTTTATATTAGCAGGAGATCTCAAGTGCGTGACCTTGGTATCATTTTCCAAAGCAATTTGGTTTTTGATGAGCATTTATCATTTACAGTTAATAAAGCTTTTAAATCTTTCGAATATATTGTTAGAAATGCTAATAGTTTTAAAAATCCATCAGCAATTAAAGCACTTTATGTTGCTTTTGTTAGATCTGGTCTTGAGTTTGCTTCGGTTGTTTGGTCTCTTACCAGGAAAATGACATTATTAGACTTAAACGCGTTCAAAACCGTTTTTTGCGTTTCTTGGCTTATCAGACCCACACTAGTTACGACAGATTTTCCCACGACTATAGTTCATTACGTAGTTCTTTTAGTATTCCTGAAATTAAGCTAAGATTTTTGTTTGCGGACATGTTGTTTTTGTATAAAATTTTGAATGGTGCAGTGTGCTGTTCAGAATTAGCGAATCAAACCTAAAATGACCTAAAACCTAAAACCCAATTCAAGTCAAGTTAGGACACGGAGTATGCCTAATATTTTTTATGTGCCCTTATGTAAAACGAGATATTTACAAAACTCTGTTTTAATGAGACTGAGTAATGAGGCGAATGACTTGCGTTTAAATTTAGATTTTAACGATAGAATTTCTACTTTCATATGTAAGTTAAGAAGTACCTTATTTTCACAGAACTTGTCAAATGCGGCTAATTGAATTTTTTCTTTTTTTTCTCCTTATGTTAATAATTTTAAATTTAAATTTAAGTTTTCAATCAGTACTACTTTTACTGAAAATTTTTCATGAAATTTTTGTTTTTGTTTTATTTAATTCACACAGTACTCTGTACGAAAGGGCATTTTATTGTTAGCCCGTATATAAACAAATAAATAAATAAAAAGTTATTTATTCAAAATTCGCAGTGTATATTCAAATGTTTAAAAAAAATTTATTTGTTTAACAATTTAAGTTTCTTATGTTTTCGAAATTAAACACTTTTTTTTCGTCCAGGTCACCTCCAGTCAACTTCTTCAAGAAATTTAACCTAAAAATGTGAAAATCGACTTCTCTAAAGTACCCACATATCCAACCGATGACCAAGTCATTTCCGGTCAACTTCTTCAGGGAAATTAACCTCAAAATATGAAAATAGACTTCTCTGAAGTACCTAAGTAACAACCCGATGTCCAGGTCATCTCCAGACAACTTCCTCAGGGAATTTAACTTTAAAAAGGAAAAAGTTCATTCTCAGAAGTACCCCAATACCCAACCAATGTCCAGGTCTCTTCTGGTCAACTTCTTCAGGAAAGTTAACCTCAAAATGTGAAAATCGACTTCTCTGAAGTACCCAAGTACCCAACCGATGTTCACGTAATTTCCGTTGAACTTCTTCAGGGAAGTTAACCTCAAAATATGAAAATCGACATCTCTGAAGTACCGAAGTACTCATCCGATGTCCAGGTCATTTCCGGACAACATCCTCAGGAAAGTCAACATCAAAATATGAAAATCGACATCTCAAAAGTACCTAAGAACCCAACCGATGACCACGTTATATCCGATCAACTTCTTCTGGGAATTTAACCTCAAAATGTAAAAATCGACATCTCTAAAGTACCCAAGTACCCAACCGATGTCCACGTGATTTCCGGTTAACTTCTTCAGGGAAGTTAACCTCAAAATTTGAAAATCAACTTCTTTAAAATACCGATGTACTCAATCAATGTCCAGGTCATTTTCGGACAACTTCCTCAGGGAAATTAACCTTAAAATGAACAAAGTTCATTTTCAGAAGTACCCCAATACACAACCAATGTCCAGGTCTCTTCTGGTCAACTTCTTCAGAAAAGTTAACCTCAAAATGTGAAAGTCTACTTTTCTCAAGTTCCCAAGTACCCAACCGATGTTCACGTAATTTCCGGTCAACTTCATCAGGGAAGTTAACCTCAAAATATGAAAATTGACTTTTCTGAAGTACCGAAGTACCCTGTAATAAGAGGGTTATTGAGCAAGCGTTTTGGCTAGTTGAGCAAGCCCTCTGCTCAAGTGTCCTAACGAAATATGGACAATTGGGCTGGTTGCTCATTCACCCAATGCATTGAGTCCAATAATCCACAAGGTATTCTGCTCCCTGTGTGTCAATAAATCACGTCTTTTCAAAAATGTTATTTATTCTTAATATACGTATTTTTATTATCTAATTTTGTGTATTTATGCTTAATTTAACCTTTCTTAGTGTTTTATCAATATTAAGTCGATTTTTCTCTACTTTTAAGCTCGAAATACCTTGTGGATTATTGGACTTAATGCATTGGGTGAATGAGCAACCAGCCCAATTGTCCATATTTCGTTAGGACACTTGAGCAGAGGGCTTGCTCAACTAGCCAAAACGCTTGCTCAATAACCCTCTTATTACAGGGTACTCAACCGATGTCCAGGTCACTTCCAGACAACTTCCTCAGGAAAGTTTACCTTAAAATGTGAAAATCGAGATCTCTAAAGAACGTAAGTACCATACCGATGTCCAGGTCACCTCCAGACAACATCTTCAGGAAACTCTACATCAAAATAAAAAATTTACTTATTAGAAGTACAACAGTTCCTAACCAATGTCCAGGTCACCTTCAGTGAATTTCCTTATGGAAGTTAACCTTAAAAATGTTGAATCCACTTCTCTGAAAGACCCAAGTACTCGATTAAAGCCCAGGTCATTTCCTAACAACTTCCGCAGAGACCGTTGTTCATTTATTTTCGGTTATCTTACTAAGGAAGTTTAGCTTATAGTGTGAAAATAAACAACGATGAATAATTAAAAAATTAACAAAATAGAAAAATTCGTAAACTGGTAAATAGAAAAATTAAAGATTTTTTTATTAGGAAGTAGACAAATTAAAGAAATTGGTGACTATAAAATTGGACGATTAGAAAATAAAGAAACGAGAACTGCACAATTTTGCGTGCGTAGCGCGCTTTGGAAGTTCTAGTATTATAAAAAATCAATTAATGTTAAATTATAAATTTTTAACTTATGACAGCTTTTTTTCTTCACTCGAAATAGGACCTACAAATTCTATAAAATTTTGCGATTTGAATAATGTTCATGAGTTTTCTCATTTACTTTTACACTATAAATATCAAATTACTGATAGCGTTTTGCTTACAAATTGGTTTAAATATTTGGGTCATAAAATACAAACAAACTGCGTCGTTAAGGTTTTTTCAGAAAATGGTCCCCAATTTCACCAAGTACACGCTACTTTAGTTTTCGATAACACTTTTCAAATAATTTCGAAAAAACTTGAAGACTGTTATTTTATTGAGCACTTGCAAGCTTATAAGATATTTGACGAGAATATGTATAATTATTGTATTTTAAATAAAAACCATATTGCATCAAATGCAGTGATCACTATCAAAAATAAAATGGGGGATGGCTACAATTATATTTCAAAATTATGGATGTAATTAACTATCAATTACAAATTTTCAAAGTGTTTCGAAGAAGCAGTAAGACTGTTACTTTTTGTAGGATTGTAAGATATGCAACGATAATATATACAACTATTTCTATTTTCTTTAATTAATGGATACAATTATATTGAATAATAAAAATGTAAGAGATTGTAAATACTTCAGAAATAAAATCGTTCATCAATAAGTTGTTTTATTTAACAATTAAATTTTTGAGGAAGTAACGGTCAATATAAATTTTAAGTGCTTTTAAATTGTAGGTATTATCTGAAAATGTAAAAATACTTTCTCCCCACACAAAAAAAAACTTTTATTGATAATTATAAAATAATTATTATTGTGGAAATGAATACCTTAAAATATATAGGGGAGAATAGTCAGAGTTGGATATAGTTTTGACTTTTCTCTATAACTTCTCCTGTAGGCCGAATTTTGCGATGTCTCTTATATTATTGGAAAGTTCTACTAAAATGCAATGTTTTTGCTAAACATTGCAAAAAATTTGGACCAAAAGTTTTGAAGTTATAGGCAATTAAAAAGAAAAAAAAAGGTAGTCAAAGTTGAACATGGTAGTCAGAGTTAGGTTACTGTAGAAAATCAATGAAATATGAAGATAAATGATTGAAAATTATGAAATCTTTGCCTTCGCATGATAGAATGGCACTCAAATACATTTGGAAATGACAAAAGGAAACATGAAACTGGAATAAACCATATTTCTACCTGAATCGCGAAATTGATCTGAAAGTGAAAAAGTATTACCAAAAATTTGAATTTTCTTTCTTTCTAATAGAAATGCAGTTTTTGACACCTTTTTAAGTTAACGAATTCATTTTCATTGCAAAAATGCTTCAGAATTGCAATATTTTGGGTGTATCAACCTTGACTCAAGCGTCGTTTAGCTTCATATCACACACACACCATGAACGCTTTATACAAACACCAAATTACGTTCCACATTTTCGTATAACATCTTAATGAACGATTTTAGTCAACTTAATTTGTCTTTGGCATATTTCTGCTACATTTAATTATCTAATTTTAAAACTACAAAAACGTTTTTTGTTGAGCGTATAACACGGACTCGCTTAATACGTCTATATAGTTCGCGCACTTCACTGCAATCCATGTAAAAAGTTTGCTGGCATTGCTAACAAGTATTTACACACAACGACATATGGATCTACTGTAATAAAACAAAATAAACGCGATGATTCAACTCTGACCACTGTCCAACTCTGACTACTCTCCCCCTATATGTATGAAGAAAGTCAAAAGTGTAAAATAAATAAGAATTCAGAAATAATAAAATTTAAATAAAATTAATTCATACTAAATTTAAAGTTTATTCAAATTATTATTCATAAAATTCTTAAGTTGTAATCTGAAGAAACTTGAAAATTAAAATTAAAAAAAAAAGAAAATTAACTACAAGTTTAAGAAAAATAGTAAAAAATTTAGAGAACAAAAGAAAAAAACAAGGAAATTTATACTTTTAACAGTAAAATATCCAAAATTATGAGTTCCGCTCGAACTGTTGTCGAGTTCGCACGTGTTGTTAGTAGCTCTAGTAATTCATTAACTTTTATCAAGTCATTAGTTGAAGTTATGTGTTTTGTGCATCTCCTGTACTTTAGTACTTGTAGAGCTTCAGTTTTACATGAGAATTATGTGTTTTTGTGCAGTGTATTGAGGTTTTCTTTTTTACTGTTATCCAAATTTTATTCTGTTCACTGTGTCTATGACTGAGAATTTTTCTCATTTACTTTCGTCTATGTGAGTGCTACAGTACGTCAGTGTGTTTGTTTTCATCAATATGACAGCAGTCGACGATATACCGTCATCCGAAGAAGAAAGATGGAAGAATCTGTTTTCATCGATTAAGTTTCTTACAAATAGCATATCGGATTTGAAACAACGGTTTCTCTCTTCGTCTCAGCAATTAGTTTCCTTAGATAATAGAATGACGAATAACGAGGAAAGAATGCTGTCATTTACTGATTCGATCCGTGCCAAAAACATTATTCTTTTTAACGTAGATGATACAGAGGAAATCAACAAAAACTTATTTAATGCACTTCAACAATTTTTTGTGGACCTCGGTATACAAATACCTGACGTTGCAGTTGTAAATGCTTTTCGTCTAGGTAAATCTGTAGGCAACCGCCCCATTTTAATTAAATTTGTTGGAGTTAGATGGGTTAATTTGCTTTTTTCCAAGGTCAAAGAAATCAACGAGAGGAACTTTAGAATTTCTCATGATCTTTCCAAGGAAGAGAGAATAAAGCGTAAAAAATGGTTGACTTTGGTTGGCGAACTTCGAGAATTTGGCATCAGAGCTTCTTTAAAGAGGAACTTTATCTTAGTTAACGATAAGCCAGCCAGCGTGGAGGATATTAACAAGCTGCTATCTGAGGAAAGAACCAGAAGAAATCCGGTAAATGGACCAATACAGGACCAGGATTCATATTATTCATGACTTCTATCAATGACTTTCTGGAAGAATATTATTTTTAATTACTATAGGGACTACTTTTTTAGGGTATGTATTACCTTGAGGACAAATATCTTTTTGGGGGGCAACAGTAATTACTAATTTAGTGTCTGCTATTCCTGTAATTGGAAATGAAATTGTAATTTGGTTATGAGGAGGGTTTAGGGTTGGAGGGGCTACTTTAAATCGATTTTATTCAATTCATTTTATTCTTCCTTTTATAATTTTATTAGTTGTTATGTTACATTTAATAAGATTACATATTACAGGTTCAAGGAATCCATTAGGAGTTAATAGAAATTTATATAAAATTTCTTTTCATAGATATTTTTCAATTAAAGATGTTTTAATATTTTTAGTTATAATTTTATTATTAATATTATTATGTTGTTTAAATCCTTATATGTTAGGAGACCCAGAAAATTTTAGGATTGCTAATTCAATAGTTACACCTATTCATATTCAACCAGAATGATATTTTTTATTTGCTTATGCAATTTTACGGTCAATTCCTAATAAATTGGGGGGGGTTATAGCTTTATTAATTTCAGTTTTAATTATTATAATTTTACCTTTTTTTAAAAAAATAAAAGTTCAAGGGTTTGCTTTTTATCCTTTAAGTCAAATTTTATTTTGATTTTTTTTAAATCCCCACAAAAAAAAAAGTGTCATGTACTTTTGACCGGAATACCTTAGCCCTATGTATTTTGACGCGCTGAACACGAATCCGAAGTCCATTTTGCTCCATCACGTCAGGATTTTTTTCTAACCTCAAAAAACATGTCGGATTTTGAGAGGTAGGCGATTTTTTAAAAAAATTTATGGATTTACTTCAAACTTGGTATCTGGGGTTTTTTTGGGTCGCTGATTATGAATCTGAAGTTAGATTTTCAAAATTAAAAATGGCGGATCCAATATGGCGGACGAATTTTTAAAAAATGTGAAGATTTACTTCAAACTTGGTATCTGGGGGTTTTTTGGGTCGCTGATTACGAATCTGAAGTTAGATTTTCAAAATTCAAAATGACGGATCCAATATGGCGGACGAATTTTGAAAAAATCGAAGATTAACTTCAAACTTGGTATCTGGGGGTTTTTTGGGTCGCTGATTACGAATCCGAAGTTAAATTTTCTAAATTTAAAATGGCGGATCCAATATGGCGGCCGAATTAAAAAACATATTAAGTTTTACTTGGCGGCAAGAATATGGCTGATGAATTTTTTTAAAATATTATAATTTACATAAAATTTGGTATCTAGTGGTTTGTGGGGTGACTGATTGCAAATCTGAAAACAGATTGTCAAAATTCAATATGTCAGTTCTGAAGTATATAATTTTCCTTTATTCCTTTTTATGGTAGCGCACTCTTTTGTTTTCGAAAGATCTGTGTAGCGGTTTTCTCTTTAAGTTCACACTACCTGGTACAACATCCCTTTTCAGCATCCAGCAAAAGTCGGCCATCATATTTACGCCCCACCTTCCTTGATAACGACGTTCCATTTCTTTAAGGTCTTGATGAAATCGCTCTCCCTGTTCCTCACTGTAGTCTCCTAAATTTTCGGGGAAGTACTTTAGATGTGATTCTAAGAAATGTAGCTTCAAGCTCATCAAGCATCCTTGCTTTCCGAAGTTTGTTATCATATTATTTGCCATTTCTTCCCAATTCTCGCTTTTGTTATTCCCCAGAAAATTTTCAACAATTAGTTTAAAACTAATCCATGCATTTTTCTCAGTTTTACTCATGTTTCTGACAAATTTCTCATCTTTTAATAATTGTCGAATTTGTTGGCCATCAAAAACTCCCTCATTTAGTTTGGTATCAGAGACCTCAGGGAATTTTTGTTCTAGGTATTTAAAACATTTTCCATTTTTATCTAAACTCTTAACAAACTGTTTTGCTGCTCCTAGTTTAATGTGCAATGGTGGAAGCAATACCTTTGAGGGATGAATCAATGGCTTCTTAATGATATTTTTCGATCCTGGTTTAAAAGATTTTCTTTTTGGCCATTCCTTTTTTTTGTAATGATTCTTTCTATCTCTACTATCCCACAGACACAAAAATCAGGGCGTTTTTGTGAAACCTGCTTGTTGTCCAAGCATAATACTTAAGATCTTAAAATCCCCACAAATTTGCCAGTTATGTTATTGATATTTTAGTTTATCTAAAACTAGTTTTACAGATTCATAGCTTTCTTTAAGTTCTGTAGAATGAGCCATAGGAATCGAACCATAAATATTAGTATTATGAAGTAATACTGCTTTTAAACTTCTTTTAGAAGAGTCTATGAATAACCTCCAATCTTCATCTTTGTATACGCCAGGTTTTAATTAATCTATTAACCTATTAATGTCAGAACAATATACCAATGACTGCTTTTTGTCTTCTGTAAAATATATTTTCTGAATTCCTTTTCCCTATCGCGATAAAAGGAAGTTGTAGTTCCTTTCGATAGCATTTTTTTCTTCTTAAGAACTGATGCAAGATATTCTGCAACATCTTTTGGTAGTTTTAAATCTCTGATGAGATTGCTGAGTTCTTCTTGTGTGAACTTTTCAGGTATTTCTTCTTCCTGTTTACCAGTTGGAATGTAATAGTCATCTTTGTCATCAATACTCATGTCGTCATCTATATCACTAAATACATCTTCTACTTTTGAACAGTTGATTTCAAAATTTTTTGAAGAAGAAGGTGTATCACAAAAAATTTCTGGTTTTGTTACAGTTGTCACATCAGCGTACAATATTTTTCCTTTATTCTTGTTATTATAACCTTCTACATTGGTCGTGCAAAAGTAACAATCTTCTTGTTTCAATGGTTTTTTCCACAGCATTGGTTTTTTAAATTTAAAGTACTTATCCTCCTTAGTATTATTCCAACGAGTTAACATTATGTGACAGGATAAGCAAATTTTGTGTGGAACCCAATTTTCATTTTGATCGGCTATCTCTAAATCAAAGCAATCTTTGTAAATTTGTCTAATATTGTCATTGATTGGTTTACAATTCTTTGGAACATCGAACTGTCCACATATATAACAAAATGCATCTGCATTGCTATTGCATATGTGTTTTGATCTTAATGCTTTAAAATTAATTTTTGAAGCATTTGAAGTTTTTGTGTTGTTTTGATTTTGAAAAGCCATGATTTATTGAATAACCCGCACGTTAGGGATCCTGGTCCGATCGCAGGCGAGTCCACCGTCCTAGGAGTGATAACTCTCATACCTCCCCAGGCCTAAGTATGAGAGCTTTCCGACTTTGACGAGGACAATGTCAACTTGTCGTCGGACACACTACGGTATCATCCTCACACCCTAACGCCCACCTGCAAGGCAGCGCGCCTACGCTGGCTTCGTTACTTCGATAAACAGGAAGCGAATCATTCTACACATCCCCTTTCGGGGCAGTTGTCATCGCCTACTACATTTATCGAAGCAGCAGATACCAAGTTTGAAGTAAATCTTCAAATTTTTTCAAAATTCGTCCGCCATATTGGATCCGCCATTTTGAATTTTGAAAATATAACTCCAGATTCGTAATCAGCGACCCAAAAAACCCCCAGATACCAAGTTTGAAGTAAATCCATAAATTTTTTTAAAAAATCGCCTACCTCTCAAAATTCGACATGTTTTTTGAGGTTAGAAAAAAATCCTGACGTGATGGAGCAAAATGGACTTTGGATTCGTATTCAGCGCGTCAAAATACATAGGGCTAGGGTATTCCGGTCAAAAGTACATGACACTTTTTTTTTTGTGGGGCTGTGATATTGTTATGTTATTAACATGAATTGGAATAAAATCAATTGAGTATCCATATGTTGAACTTGGTCAAGTGTTCACGATTTTATATTTTATATATTATTTTCTAAGAATTTTAATATTAATATATTGGGATATTCTATTTAAGAATTAAAATTATTTTATAGTTTATAAAAATATTAAATTGCAAGTTTAAAGATTTAATTTGACTTAATAAAATATTATAAGAAAATTGAAATTAATTGTAATCTTTAAAATAATGATATGCCTGAAAATTAAAAGGATTATTATGATATAATAAATTATGTAATTATAAATTACTATCATTAAAGATAAATTGATAATATAAAATTGATAATATAAAATTGATAATATAAAATTGATAATATAAAATTGATAGTATAAAATTGATAATATAAAATTGATAATATAAAATTGATAATATAAAATTGATAATATAAAATTGATAATATAAAATTGATAATATAAAATTGATAATATAAAATTAATAATATAAAATTGATAATATAAAATTAATAATATAAAATTGATAATATAAAATTGATAATATAAAATTGATAATATAAAATTGATAATATAAAATTGATAATATAAAATTGATAATATAAAATTGATAATATAAAATTGATAATATAAAATTGATAATATAAAATTGATAATATAAAATTGATAATATAAAATTGATAATATAAAATTATAAAATTATAAAATTATAAAATTATAATATTTGATGAAAAATGTTAAAATTTAAATTTTTTTATTTAATTAAAATAATATTATAATGAATTTATTTTTAGTAAATTTTTGGAAAAAAAATTAATTATTATAAATAAATGTATTGAAAAAGAAATTTATTTAAATTTATATTATTAAAGAAATATTTATTTTATGTACCTTTTGTACATTTTTTAGTAAATATATAAAAAATATTATTATACATATAATTAAAGTATAAAAATTTAAAATAATGAATTAAGCAAAATAAATTATTTACCTGTTTAATAAAAACATGTCTTTAAAAATATTTATTTAAAGTCAGGTCTACTCAATGAGTTAATTAAATAGTTGCAATATTTTGATTGTACAAAGGTAGCATAATAAATTGTCTTTTAATTAAAGAATTGTATGAAAGATTACATAAAATAATAACTTTATTATTTTAAAAAAGGTTAAACTTTATTTTTAAGTAAAAAATCTTAAATATAAATTTATTAGACGAGAAGACCCTATAAAATTTTATAGAATAATTATATTAAATTTTAGAATTAAAAATTAGTATATTTAAATTTATTTTTTTTGGGGTATAAAAAATTATAATAATTTTTTTATTAATAAATAAATTAATAAAAAGAGTGATAATAATAAATATTAATGGATTAAATTACTTTAGGGATAACAGCATAATATTTTTAAAGAGATCTTATTGATAAAAAAGTTTATGACCTCGATGTTGAATTAAGATAAATATTTAATGAAGAAATTTAATTATTAAGTTTGTTCAATTTTTAAAATCTTACATGATTTGAGTTAAAATCGGTGTGAGCCAGATTGGCTTCTATCTTTAAATAATTTTTAAGTAATTGTACGAAAAGACTTTAACTTTAAAAAATAATAAATAATTAATTTAAACTGAATAAAATTAATAGTAGAATAAAAGTTATTTGATTATATATATTTATTTACTCTCCTTTTTACAGGTTCGAGTCTTACATTCTTTCTTAACTTGCTTACAACTCACTTAATCTATATTACAACTGTTTAACTTATATCTACTATTTACATATTTACTCGTCGCTCCTATACTATTTTACTTAACTAACTGCCAAGTGCCTGGGCTTCCGTTTCCTGTTCCTTTTACCATTTCAGGGTTTATCCACCTCATCGCCCACCCTTTTATAAAACTCTATTTTCACTCTTTCCTTAATCAGTCATATTCCACATTCTAATCATAACCATTCACTCATTTCTCTCCATCTACTTCTCATCCGCTCCTGCCAACTTCTCCATTCACCCCTAACGCACTTTATTCCTTTTTCTTGCTCTTTTTCTCTTCTCCCTTCCTCTTCTAACCTATTTCCAATCCCACTTTGATAACCCCTACTGTATCCTCTTTCACCATCCATTCCACTCCATCCACCCAAACACTTTCTCTATTCACTTTCACTACCCTTCCGTTTCTTCTTTCCACCCACGCTTTTTGTTCCAGCAGCCATTTTATTCTTCTCTCTCTCCAGGTTCTATCAATATCTATTCTCTCTACACTTCCTTTCAACCTACATTTTAATCTCATTACTTCCATCCTAGCATTCTCATCTTCTAACTCCACAATCCACAATTTCGGTTTATCCACATCCTCACCTCTTACTCCCTTAACGTTCTTAATCCTAACTTTCGCTCCAATTCTTGACAACAGTTTTTCTACCTCCTCTTTGCCTTTTCTCCACTCTACCTTCATCCCTCTAATCACAATATTCCTTTTTCTTTTCTCCTTCTCCATAACTTCTACTCTCATCGATAATTCCCCCATTTTGATTCTTATATCATCATCTGCTTTTTCTCTACTCCCCACCCTTTCTTCTACTCCTTCATTTGATGTTACCCTCTCCTTTTCTACGAGTTCTCTCTTCCACTTCTCTTCACTCTCTATTATATCTTTCTCTAACTCATCCATTCTCTTCCACATATCATCCGCCTCCTTATCCCAACTTGACTCCCACTGTTCAACCCTTTCTAAAATTGCTTTCACTGCCATTCGTAATCCCTCCATTTGTTTTAACCTCTTTTTCTCCAGTTTCCTAATTTCCTCCATTTCATCCCAGGCTTCATTAAACTGCTCATCATTCTCATTCACTGTTCTTTTGATTAGACTTAGTAAAACTTGACAATCCTTGCATTCAAAACTTTTCTTATCCAATCCCTTTTCAAATTTTCGCGCCTTAGACTCATTCCCGCCTTTACCCCTTGCGTCATTGCCTTCCTCTTTATTCGACATTGTCAAGCTCTACCTTATCTACCCAGAAGCGCTATCTTTTATCTTTGTCACTCTCTCGCTCTCTCACTCTCACTCAACACGCTTTTATCCTAACCTCACAATTTTGCCTCCATTCTCACGTCTTTTTACCATTCATTTCACACTTACTTCCACATACACTTTTTTCATTCAATTCACATCCATTTACACTATACTCACCAATCACTCCACTACCCTCCCTTCACTTAATATTATCAGATTTTCCAAAAAACTGTTTCCCCTTCACAAAACGCGTCAACTACTAATCGGTACCGGAAACGGAAGCCAAATTTTATTAATTAATAAAATTGATTAAAAATTTTAAATATGTATAAATTGCCCGTCAATTTAATTGTGTAATAAAAATTAAATAAGTCGTAACAAAGTAAATATACTGGAAAGGCCTATATGCCTGTTGGATACGATGGGTAAGCTTCTAGAGGACATGGTTCTGCAAAGAATGCAATCTCACTTGACCGGAGAGAATAGTCTGTCTGACAACCAATTTGGTTTCCGTAAAGGCCTGTCCACAGTAGACGCCATCCAGAAGGCGGTGGACCTAGCCAGGGAAGGAAAAGCCAAATTGGGACCAGGGAAGAAAAAGGGCTTCTGCGCGTTGGTAGCCATTGACATACGTAACGCGTTTAATACCGCGCGATGGAAAGATCTCATCGAGTCGATAAGAAACAAAGGAATACCGCCCTACCTGTTGCGGATAATGGATAATTATCTTAGCGACAGGTGGGTTATATACGAGGGTGACACTTGCACTCTGAAGGAAGAGATGCTAAGAGGTGCCCCTCAAGGCTCGAGGATAGGACCATTCGTATGGAACGTCTTTTATGATGACTTCTTGCGAATGGGTCTACCTAAAGGCGCGTTGATCGTATGCACTGCCGAAACTGTAGAAGCCCTGGGCGTATTGGTGAACGAATGTCTGAGAAGGGCAAAGCGCTGGCTGGAGGCCAGAGGCCTGCAAATGGCTCTGGAAAAGACCGAAGCGCTGCTAGTCACAGACAGACGTGGTTATACGGCCCCTGGTATTCAGATAGACGGATTCGAGGTCCAATGGAGGAATCATATTAAATATTTAGGTGTCGAACTCGACAAATTTTTGAATTTGAAACACCATATAACCGTAGCATGTCAGAAGGCCGAACAGTGTTCGGCAAGTTTAGCTCGTCTAATGCCGAACATTGGTGGGCCTTCTGAAGCAAAGAGGAGACTGGTGGCGAGTGTTGCCCTTTCAAAGCTGCTATACGCAGCATCTGTATGGGCTCCGACCCTGCGAAATGACAGAAGCAAGACCATCTGTAGAAGGGTGCTGTCCGCGCAGAGAACTATTACGAAACGTATTATTTCTGCCTATTGGACAGTACCGACGTGTGCTGCTCAGGTCCTTGCCAGCGTCCCGCCGGCAGATCTTTTGGCACAAGAAAGGGAGGAAGTTTTCCTCCTTTTCAAGAAGAGAAATTCTTTCGCATATACGGAAGATAATAGACCCAGCAAGGACCAAATTCGCCGAGATGCGAGAAGCAGACTCGTCGACAGATAACAAGAACGATAGAGCGGGGAGGAGACAGGCCGATGGACGTATCGGCTGATACCTACACTCGCCACCTGGATAAGTAGGAAGCACGGAGTGGTTTCCTACTATTTAACCCAAGCTCTCACAGGGCATGGGTGTTTCGGCTCCTATCTGGAGCGATTTAAAAAAGTCGTTAGCTCGGAGTGTGTGTACTGCAAGTTCCCAGTGGACGACCCAGAGCACACACTCTTCAGCTGTAAGCGTTGGGACGCGGAGAGGCAGGTTATGTTTACCGGTGTTAATCGCAAGGTTACACCGGAGAACATGATCTCGCTTATGACTCGCTCTCCCGAGGATTGGCGAACCATCGAGACCTTCATACATTACGTTATGAGGGTCAAAGACCTCGATGGTCGCCAAAGAATAGAGGTCCCGTAGAATAAGGGAGAAAGTCGTTTTGGCGACAGAGAAGGGGATATAAGACTACTCCCGATGGCGATACGCGCGAAAAGTGCTAGCCGGGAGTGGTCCTAAGGTCCCAAATAAGGGTGTGTTTTTAGCGGGTCGGCAGAACATCGCCACCCCCGCATAACCCTGTAGTACGGGCTACAGTGTACCTGAAGGCAGGTTTTCACATCCTACGCAAAAAAAAAAAAATAATAAAAAAAATAAAATAAAAGAAAGAAAATTGAAAAGAATAGAAGATAAAAAGTGGGGTTTAAAATTAAAAAAAAAGTAATAATGAATATTTAGTTTATAGAGAAAAAAAATGATTAAAAATTGAAAAAAAAATTGAAAAAAAATTGAAAAAAAATTGAAAAAAAAATGTTTAAAAATTGAAAAAAATTGAAAAAAAAAAATATTAATGAAAATTTAGTATATTTAAATTTTAAAAATTGAAAAAAATTGAAAAAAAATTGTAAAAAAATTGAAAAAATATCAAAAGTAATATTAAAATAGATAACCCAATAAATATTTATTTAACTGGGGGGGGGGGAACTATATTATTTAAGAATTAATTAACTATTGAGATATTAATTAATTTATAATTCGAGCTCTTAATCTTTAGAAATATTAGTCATTTCCGGAAACGGAAGGTTTCCGTCTGGACTAACTAAAGATCTATTGAAAGAGGCAAAAAGAGGAGTCTTAAAAAATTATTTCCCTACTCAACTTAAACTTCATAGGTATATAAATTATTTATAATAAATAAAAAGAAGGGAAAAAGGGAAAAATTAATCGATTAATTGGATTAATTGGATTTTTATAATTTTTAAAAAAATCATTATAATTATTAACAATAATTTACCTCTTTTTGGTTTCAATTAAGATTAATTTGATTAATTTGATTAATTTGATTTTAAAAACATTAATATAATTAAATTAATAATTTTAATATGACATATTAATGTTATAAAATTTAACTAATTTTTAAATTATAAAAGAAAAATTTCTTTTTAACATCTTCTATATTATGTTTTTAATAAACTATTTTATATTTAGAAATAAAAATAATTTTATTTATTTTAAATTAAATTAGAAGTTTAATTATATTATTATTTCTTAGAGAAAAAATTGAATAGATTAAAAGTTTATTAACCTAAAATTTAAGTCGAAATTAAATTCTAATATATTAGATTTATTCTAAAATAAATTTAATAAAATAATTTTTAAATGCAATTTAAATGTTATAAAATTTTAACTATTATTCAATAAATTTATTTTAATCAATTTAGTGAACCTTCTATTCATTCATAGTATAATCCGAAGGTTAAAATTAGAAGGATAAAAATGAATAGAAATATATTTGTTATAAAATTTAATTTTATATATAAAATAATTGGTAAAATTAAGGAAATTTCTACATCAAAAATTAAAAAAATGATTCTAATTAAGAAAAATTGAATTGAGAAGGGGAGACGTATTGAGGATAATGGGTCAAATCCACATTCAAAAGGAGTTAATTTATTACGATTAAATTTAGTTTTTTTGGAGATAATTAAATTAATTGAAATAATAATTGAAGAGATTAAAATAATTAAAATATTTGATATGAATAAATAAAATATTTATTATAATAAATAAGATTAAATTTAATTTTTTTTATTGGAAATAAAATGTAATTGTTTATATACTATATAATAAAATTATTTAAATTAATAATTTCATCAATAAATTAAGGTAAATACAATAATTCAGATAATATCAACAAAGTGTCAGTATCATGCTGAAAGTTCAAATCCTAAGTGGTGGAAGGAAGTTATATGATTATTAAATAAACGTATTAATGTAATTATTAAAAAAATTGCCCCAATGATTACATGGGGACCATGGAATCCAGTAGTTATAAAAAAAATTGATCCATAAATTGAATCGTTTATAGAAAATGATGCTTCATTATATTCAATTATTTGAATAAATGTAAAAATTATTCCTAATATGATTGTTAATAATAATCTAATTAAAGAATTTAATTTATTTTTATTTAAAATTGAATAATGAGTTCATGTAATTGTAATTCCAGAAGATAAAAGGATAATAGTATTAATTATAGGAATTTGGTATGGATTAAATTGTTTAATATTTAGAGGAGGTCAAAGGCTTCCAATTTCAATATTAGGGGATAAGGCTGAATGGAAAAAAGTTCAAAAAAAAAGAAATAAAAAATATTAATTCTGAAATAATAAATAAAATTATTCTTAATTTAATACCTTTAATTAAAATTAAGGTATGTATTCCTTGAAAGGTTCTTTCACGGATAATATCACGTCATCATTGGTAGCAACATAAAATGATTGATGATAGCCCAATTAATATTAAAATATAAATTTTATAATTTAATATTATAATTCTACCAATTATGGAAATAAAAATTCTTAGAGAAGTTAACATTGGCCATGGTCTAATAGTAACTATATGGTATGGATGGTTATAAAATATTTTTATTAAGAATATATTTATATAATTATTTTTCATAATTAGTTTCTGAAGAGTATAAAGTTCTTAAAATTGAAAATACATAGGGTTGAATAAATGAAACTGCTAATTCTAAAGTTATAAGAGTTGATTGAGATAAAATCAGAAATATAATTATAATTAAATTTATTGATGATGAGGTTTGTCTTATTAAGGTAATTAATAAGTGTCCAGCAATAATATTTGCTGAGAGGCGAATAGCTAGTGTTAAGGGTCGGATAATGTTTCTAATAGATTCAATTATAACTATAAAGGGTATTAAAATGTAAGGAGTACCTTGGGGAGTAAGATGAATAAATATATGGGTTGAATTTATTATTCATCCATATATTATAAATCTAATTCATATTGATAGTGAGATAGAAATAGAGAAAGATATATGTCTAGAGGTATTAAAAATATATGGGAAAAGTCTAATGAAATGATTAATTATAATAAATGAAAATAAAGAATTAAAAGTTAAAATATTTAATAAATTATTAAAAATAAGAGGAATTTTTATTTCATTAAAGATAAATGAATTTATTATTTGTCAAATTTTTAAATATTTTGATGATAATATTCAAAAAATTTGTGGGATAAATATTAAAAAAATTAATGTTCTTAATCAGTTTAATGATATTAAATATATTGTTATTGGGTCAAAAATGGAGAATAAATTTGTTATCATTTAAATTAAAATAAATTAATTTTTTTGGTGATTTTTATATTATTAGTTAATAAAGAATTTAAGTTTCAATTAAAAAAGTTAAAAAGAATTAATTTTATTGTTATTATAAATAATATTAAAAAAAATATTATTAAAAATAATCAATTTATAGGCATTATTTGTGGAATTATTATTTATTAAATTATAAATTATTAAGAGTAAAAAAATATACTATAAATGATTTAAAAAATCATTACTTTAAGTTTAAGATACTTAATAAATTAATTAAAGTTATTATTCATTTAATAAAATTATTAGTTGAAGTTGATTCAATAGAGATTGGTATAAATGAATGATTAGCTCCACAGATTTCAGAGCATTGGCCAAAAAAAATTCCTGGACGTGAAATAAATAAATTTATTTGATTTAATCGTCCAGGAAGAGCATCAATTTTAATTCCTATTCAGGGGATTGTAAATGAATGAATTACATCATCAGATAAGGTAATTAATTGAAGTTGGGTATTCATAGGTAAAATAATTCGGGTAGAGACATCAAGTAAGCGGAATGAATTTAATGATAAGTCTCTATTTATATATGTTTCAATAGGGGTTTGGATAAAGTCTGGATATTCAAATGTTCAAAATCATTGATGTCCAATACATTTAATTGAAAATATAGGAGAGTATATTTCATCTATTAAATAAAGAATTTGTAAAGAAGGAATTGCTAAAAAAGTTAATATAATTATAGGGATGATAGTTCAAATAAATTCAATGAGTTGATTATCAATATTTAAGTTAATAAATTTATTTTTTATTATTTTAATAATTGTTATTATAATTGTTAAAGTAATTAAAATATTTATAAATAATGTGTAATCATGGAAAATTATTAATCATTCTATTATTGGTGAAGAAAAATCTTGAAAGTTTAAAGAATTTCATGTTCTTATTAGTGTTTATAATATATATATATATATAGTTTAATATAAAATAATATAAAATAAATATGTTTTAATTTATAGTTCATTTATAGTTCATTTATAATTAATTTATAATTTGTAATTAATTTATAATTAATTTATAGTTAATTTATAGTTAATTTATAGTTAATTTATAGTTAATTTATAATTAATTTATAATTAATTTATAATTAATTTATAATTAATTTATAATTAATTTATAGTTAATTTATTAGTTAATTTATAGTTAATAGTTAATATATATATATATATATTAAATATATTAAATATATTAAATATATTAAATATCTATATATATATATATATATATTAAATTCATCCAACTGTGACTCTTTCTTTTGTAATTTTCTTATTATCTGTATTTTTATTTATATTTTTTATTTATATTTGCATTTGTATTTGTATTATATATATTTTTATTTTTACATTTATTTAGTAAGAATAATAATGAAATTTCATTATAAGAGTGGTTTAATGGGGGATAATTATAAGATCATTCAATTGAAGAATTTAAATAATTTTTAAATAAAATTAGACGTTCAGAATAAAATCTTTCTCAAATAATAAAAATTAGTAAATTAATTCTAAAAATTGAAATAATTGATCCTATTGATGAAATTGAATTTCATAATATATATGTATCTGGGTAATCAGAGTATCGTCGAGGTATCCCTCTTAAACCTAAAAAATGTTGAGGAAAAAATGTTATATTTACTCCTGTAAATATAGAAAAGAATTGAATTTTTAATCATTTTGGATTTATTGATATACCAGTAATTAAAGGGAATCAGTGGATAAATCCTCTAATAATTGAGAATACGGCTCCTATAGATAAAACATAGTGAAAATGGGCAACAACATAATAAGTATCATGTATAATAATATCAATTGATGAGTTAGATAAAGTAATACCTGTTAGTCCTCCTAGTGAAAATAAAAAAATAAATCCTATGATTCATAAAGTTGAAATATTATAATTAATTTTTGATCCTGATATTGTTGCTAATCACCTGAAAACTTTAATTCCTGTAGGGATTGCAATAATTATAGTTACTGAAGTATAATATGCTCGTGTGTCAACATCTATACCAACAGTAAATATATGATGTCCTCAAACAATAAATCCAAGAGCTCCAATTGAAATTATTGCATATATTATACCTAGGGATCCAAAAGTTGTTTTTTTACCATATTCGGTAAAAATAATATGAGAAATTATTCCAAATCCAGGTAAAATTAAAATATAAACTTCAGGGTGACCAAAAAATCAAAATAAGTGTTGGTATAGGATAGGGTCTCCACCTCCTATTGGGTCATAAAAGATGTATTGATGTTCGGTGTCAAAAAGTAATATGGTGATTCCACCTGCTAATACTGGTAAGGATAATAATAATAAAATAGTGGTAAGAAAAATGGATCAAGTAAATAAAAAAATTTTATCTATATTTATTAAATTTGGTCGTATATTTAGAATAGTTGTGATAAAATTAATTGATCCTAAAATTGAAGAGATTCCTCTAAGATGAAGAGAGAAAATTACTAAGTCAGTTGAGATTCCTCGATGGGATTTATTTAATGATAAAGGAGGATAAACCGTTCATCCAGTTCCAGACCCTTCATCAATGAATATATTTGAAATTATTAAAATTAAAGAAGGGATTAATAATCAAAACCTTATGTTATAAAAGACGAGGAAATGATATATCAGGAGCAGATAATATTAAAGGAATTAAGTAATTTCCAAATCCTCCTACTATAATTGGTATAACTATAAAAAAAATTATTACAAATGCATGAGTAGTAACGATTGTATTATAAATTTGATCATTATTTATTAATTGTGAAGGGGTTCCTAATTCTAATCGAATAATTATTCTTGAACTTGATCCAATTATTCCTGATCAAATTCCAAAAATAAAATATAATATTCCAATGTCTTTATAATTTGTTGAATAAATTCATTTAATCTTTTTATAAATATTCATTAAATAATTTTAATTATTTTATAATTATAGTTTCAATGTAAGTGAAAATTTTTTTATTAAATTAAAAATTATAAGTAAAATGGCTGAATTTTTAAGCGATAAATTGTAAATTTATTAATAGAAATTAAAACTTTCTTTTTACTAATCATTAATTTAATTAAGATTTATTTTAAAGTAAAGATAATTTTTAAAAAGTTAAGTAAAATTTATACTAAAAAGATTTTAAGATTTTTATACATTATTGTTAATAAACTTATTTTATATTTTATATATATTATTAAGTTTATTTATAATTATTTAATTAAGGGGATTAAATTTGTATATATTTATTTAATTAAGGGAGTCAAGTTTTTCTATATTTATTTAATTAAGGGAGTTAAGTTTATCTATATTTATTTAATTAAGGGAGTCAAAATTATTTATATTTATTTAATTAAAGTTAATTTTAAAGTAAAGTTAATTTTTAAAAAGTTAAGTAATTATTGTATTATAAAGGCCCTTCAATTTCCTTAAACAATTATGTTTCATGTATATTAAATTTTTTTCATGAGTTGTATTTATTGAATATATTTATTTATTACAAATTTATTTTAATGGATTTAAGCTTCTTATGGAAATTATAATATTATTTTTAAAAATTAAATTTTTATTAATTTTGGAATTTATAGTTTGTAAATTTAGTGTTCCTCTTTTATATTTTATTATTAAAATAATTGATTTAATATTATGATTAATTTATAATATTTTATTTAACCCTAGATTTTTTATTGATATTGATTTAATTATTTGGATAATTTATAAAGATATGAATAATATTATTTTTAAATTGAATCGTTCGTATGATTTATATGTTAAAGGTATGGAATATTGAAAGGAATTACTTAATTTAGCTTATAATAAAAATTTTGAGGAAATTGAAGAGGTAATTAAAGAGTTAAAAAAGGAAATAGCTCGGAAAAAAATATTTAAATATTTTTTTTCAAAAATTTTAGATTTAGGGGAATTAGGTATTTTTATTTTTTTATTTACTGGTATTATAGTAATATTAATTATTTATTATATTTGATTTTTTGGAGGGACATATTTATTTTTGAAAAGGATTATATTGATAAATATTTTAATTGGGCATATGTTAATCTTTTTTAAAATTTATTATATAAATTTTTTTCTTTATTTATTTATTTATTTATTTATTTATTTATTTATTTATTTATTTATATATATATTATATATATATATATAGAATTATTTTTAGTATTATTTAGGTAAAGTTTATATTTAATTATAAATAAAAATTTTAATTTAATATTATTTTTTTTTTGTTTTAATGTTTAGAATTGTTATTGAAGTTAATACTAATTCAATATTATATTTTTGAGTTAGGATTGAAGTTAATATAATTTCTTTTATTCCTTTAACTATATTTAATAATAAAAATAAATTTAATGATAGATTTATAAAATATTTTTTAATTCAAAATGTTAGTTCTTCAATAATATTGTTTTACTCAATTAGTTTAATAATAAGGAAAATAAATTTTATATTATTTATAATTTTAATTATATTAATAAAATTAGGAATATTCCCTTTTTATTTTTGGTATATTAATATATTATTATATTTATCATGAATTAATTGTTTTTTATTAATAAGAGTTCAAAAAATTTTAATTTTTTTTATATTAAGAAATTTAGTTATATATAAGTTTTATATTAATATATATTTATTAAATTTAGTAATTGTTATAAGGTCATTAATAAGAATAATATTATTATTTAAAAATAAAAGATTAAAAATTTTAATGGGGTGTTCTTCTTTAAATCAAATAAGATGAATAATTTTTAGAATTTTTATAAGAATAAAGGTGTGAATTTATTATTATATTTTTTATGTAATTATTTTAATGAATTTAATTTTAATTTTTGAAAATAATAAAATTGAGAGATTAAAAAATTTATTTATATTGAGAAAGAAAAATAAATTGATATTATTTAGGATTATATTAATAATAATAAGAATTCCCCCAATAATTAGATTTTATATAAAAAGATTTATATTATTATATTTATTAATAGATTATATATTTATATTAGGGTTTATATTAATTATATCCTCTGTAGGATTTATATATTTTTATATAAAAATTTTTTTAACTTCTATAATTTTTAGTAGAAACATTAATTATTTAAATATAAAATTATTAAATTATTTTAATATTAAATTAATAAATTTAATAATTTTAATAATTTTATTATTAAGGGGGGTTTTATTTTATTGAGTAATTATATTATATATAAGTGTTAAATTGCACAAAAAATTTTGAATTTTTTAGAATTAGATTACATTTATTATATATAATATTATTTATAATATCATTTATAATGTTATTATAATATTATTATAATATTATTATGACAGATTAGTGTATTAATTTTAGGAATTAATTAAATATAATTTTTATTATATTAATAATAATATATTAAATTTATTTATTTATTAAATTTAGTTATTAACTTAAATTTAGTTATTAATTTAAATTTAATTATTAACTTAAATTTAAGTATTAACTTAAATTTAATTATTAACTTAAATTTAGTTATTAACTTAAATTTAATTATTAACTTAAATTTAATTATTAACTTTAAAAAGTTGAAAATTTAATAATTTAAAGAAGATTTTAAGGTCTATTATTAGATTATGAGTCTAAAAGTTTAAAATTTAACTTACCTTTAAAGATTAATAATTTTAAGTTAAAAAGACTATTAATTTTCAAAGTTAGAAGAATAAAATAAATTTTATAAATTATTTTAATATGGCAGATTAGTGCAATGAATTTAAGTTTCATAAATAAAATTGTAAAAATTTTTATTAAAATTGGAATATGTATTTATATTTATTAATGGTTTAAATATTTTAGTAATAAATTTTATTATAATTATTATAGTTTTAATTAGGTTAGCTTTTTTAACTTTATTAGAACGAAAACTTTTAGGGTATATTCAAATTCGTAAAGGCCCAAATAAAATTTTAATTAAAGGAGTATTTCAACCTTTTAGGGATGCAATTAAATTATTAAGTAAAGAATTTTTTTTTATAAAGAATTTAAATTATTTATTTTATTTTATTAGGCCAGTTATAAGGATGTTTCTTATACTGATAATATGATTAATATTTCCAAAGTGTTATATATTAATTTATGTAGATTTAAGAATTTAAATTTTTTTATGTTTTTTAAATATAGGGGTTTATATAATAATAATAAGAGGGTGAGCGTCAAGATCAATTTATTCAATATTAGGAAGAATCCGAGCAATTGCACAATCTGTTTCTTATGAGGTAAGATTAATTTTAATTATTTTGAGGAGGATAATATTAATTGAAAGATTTAATTTTATATATTTAATAAAATTTCAAGAATATTTATTTATAATTATATATTTATATCCAATTATATTAATATTTTTTATTAGAATTATTGCTGAATTGAATCGGACCCCCTTTGATTTAGCTGAGGGGGAGTCAGAATTAGTGTCTGGGTTTAATACAGAATATATAAGTGGGGGATTTGTTTTAATTTTTATAGCTGAATATGGAATAATTATATTAATGAGAGTATTATTAGTAATAGTTTATACATATAAGGATAAATATTAATTTATTTTTTTATTTTAAAAGAATATTAATTATAATTATTATTATTTTATTTCGAAAGAGATTTCCTCGAATTCGATATGATAAATTAATAATATTAATTTGAAAAAGGTTTTTAGCTGTAATTTTAAATATTTTAATTTTTATTTATATAATAAAATTATTAATTATAATTATTTAAAATTTTATTAAATTATTAAATTATTAAATTATTAAATTAATGAACTTGTTTAAGTATATATTTTGAAAATATAAAAAAGGAAAAAATTTATTCCTATTAATTTTTAGGAAATGACTAATATTTCTAAAGATTAAGAGCTCGAATTATAAATTAATTAATATCTCAATAGTTAATTAATTCTTAAATAATATAGTTCCCCCCCCCAGTTTAATAAATATTTATTAATATAATAATTATTTTTAGTTTATAAAATAAATTAATGTAATAATAAATAAAAATAAAGAGATAAATATTCTTAAAAAATTATAATGTATTATTGATAAATATAAATAAATTTTATTAAGTGAAATTTTAAATAAAAATTTTCTATAAAATTCATTTCAATATAATTCATTAAAATTTAATAAGTTTTTTCTAAATTTTATAATAAAATAATTAAAGGACAAAGAAATTTTTAATAAAAATATAAAATTATTAAATTTTTTAATTAATAGAGTATTCATTATTAGTTTATTATAATTAATTAATTTAATGAATAGAATATTAATTAAACTTGTAATTATTATAAAGTAAATGATGTTTTTAAAATTAAAATTAATAATTCTAAAGTTTAGAGAGGAAAATAAGATTCAATTTATTAAACTTCCAAATAAAATTGATATAAAAAATAATAATAATGTAGAAGAATTTATTAAATAATTATCATTTTTTATTTGAATTGGGGTAAATATATTTATGTTGATTGTTAAATAAAATATTAAACGTATTCTATACATTAAAGTTAAGGAGATACAAAAAAACATTAAAATGAAGATCATAATATTGATATTTCAATTTAAAATTAATTCATATAATATATCTTTAGAAAAGAAACCTGAAAGAAAGGGGATTCCACATAAAGATAAATTGGCAGTATTAAAGTAGGTAATTGTTAAAGGTGTTTCATAAATTAAATTTCCTATGAATCGAATATCTTGAAAATTTATTATAGAATGAATTATTATTCCTGAACATAAAAATAATAGAGATTTGAATATAGCATGAGAAATTAAGTGAAAAAATACAAATGAAGTTAATGATGTAGATAATATTATTATTATAAGACCTAATTGTCTAAGGGTTGAAAAAGCAATAATTTTTTTTAGATCAAATTCAAATATAGCGTTGATTCTAGAAGTAATTATTGTTATTAAACCAATAAATATAATAAAAAAATTGAATTTATTAAAAATAAATAATTTATTAAATCGAATTAGGAGGTAAATTCCTGCTGTTACTAAAGTGGATGAGTGGACAAGGGATGATACTGGGGTTGGGGCTGCTATGGCGGCAGGTAGCCATATTGAGAAAGGAATTTGAGCTCTTTTTGTTATAATTATGATTAGAAATATTAATATAAATAAAAAGTTATTTAATTTATAATTATTTAATAAATTTCATGAATTTATATTTATTAATAGAAAAAATTATTATTAATAGTATAATATCTCCAATACGATTTGATATAAGTGTAATTATTCCTGAGTTTAAAGAAATTTTATTTTGATAATAGATAATTAGACAATAAGAAATAAGTCCTAATACATCTCATCCAATAATTAATCTAAAAATATTTGGGCTGATAATTAATAAAATTATTGAAATTACAAATATTATTAAAATTATAATGAAATTTTTTTTTTTTAATTCTTTAATTATATATTCTTTTCTATATAATATGACTATTGAAGAAATTAATGTTACAATTCTTAAAAAACTTAATGATATTCAGTCAATTAAAATTAAAAATTTAATATTTCAATTTATTAATGAAAAAAATAATCATTTAATAATAAATTTTTTTTTAAGGTAATTATAATTATTCTTAGTAATAATATAAGGTTTCTAAAAATTAAAAGGAAAAAAAATAAATATTAAAAATAATTATTCAAAATATTTTGAGTATTTTTTTGATTTCACAAATCAATATTTTTTATAAATTATTTAAATTAAATAAAATAATAAATTTTTAAAATTTAAAGATTTATTATTTTATTTTAATTTAAATTGATTAAATAAATAGGATTATAAAAATAATTGGGATTAAATGTAGAGTGATTATTATAAATTCACGAATATTAATTTTATTAAAGATATATATATTTCTTTTAATATAACCATGTTGGGTTGAACTGTATAAAAATATGGAGTATAATACTCTGAAGAATCTTAAAAATATTAAAGGAATAATTATTATTGTTCTTCAGGAATTAATTCTGTTAATTATAAAAATTTCACTGAATAAATTTAGAGATGGGGGGGCAGCTATATTAAAAATACAAGATAAAAATCATAAAAGAGATAAAGATGGTATTAAATTTATTAATCCTTTATTGAGAATTATACTTCGAGATTTTGAACGATCATAGTTAATATTAACTAAGCAAAATATAGCAGAAGAACATAAACTATGTCTAATTATTATTATTAAACTTCCTAATATTCTTAATTGTGAATAAATTATTAAACTTGATAATATTATTCTTATATGGACAATTGAGGAATAAGCTACTAGTATTTTTATATCAATTTGTTTTTTGCAGATTAAACTGGTTAAAATTGCTCCTATTATTCTAAATGTAATAATAATTAAATTAAATTTTATGTTAAATTTATCTATAAATATTAAGGATCGTAAAATACCGTATCCTCCAAGTTTAAGTAAAATAGCAGCTAAAATTATTGATCCAGTCAGTGGAGCTTCTACATGAGCTTTAGGGAGCCATAAATGAAAAAAAAATATTGGTAATTTGATTAAAAATGATAATGATATGATATTAATGATATAATTAATATTTTTTAATATAAATAAATTTAAATGGTTAAGATTAGTATATATTGAAATTAAAATAATTATTATTGGTAAAGATGCAAAAATTGTATATATAAATATATATAATCTTGCTTCAATACGTTCAAATTTATTTCCTCACCCAATAATTAATAAGAAAGTAGGAATTATACTAATTTCAAAATAAATATAGAATAAGAAAAGATTTCTTGAAATAAAAGTTAATAAAAGGTTTATAGTTATAAATATTAAGTTAATTAGATAAATTAATTTAAAATTTATTTTAATTAAAGTTATAAATATCAATCTTATAATTCAAATAGTTAAAATAATTAATGGGAATGAAAATTGATCAATAAAAAAGTTTCAGTAAATTTTGAATGAAAAGAATAAAGGTTTATTTATTAAGATTAATAGGGATAATAAAAATAAAGAATTTTGAATTATTAAAAATAATAATTTTCTATTGATTAATATAATTTGAATAAATCTAAATAGAATTATTAAATAAATATAGTTTATTTTTGATTTTAAATAAATTTTATTTAAATTAAATTTAAATTAATTGAATTTAATTTATTTATAACTTTAAACTGAATTATTAAAATTAATAATGTTAATCCTAAAATTCCTTCACACACAATAATTAATAAATATACTATAATGAAATATTCAATATTAAATAATAGTTAGAAATTATATAAAATTAGTAGTAAGAATAATATTAGGATTTCTAAAAATATTAATATAATTAAAAGATGTTTAAATTTAAATGAAATAATAAATAAAGTTAATAAGTATAATGATAAAAAAATTGTTAATAAGTTAATTATTAGCTAAATAGTTTATAAAAAACATTAATTTTGTAAATTAAAAATAAAGGAATTTTTTAGCTTTCAAAAAAATAAAATATTTAATTTATAATTTTAATCTCCAAAATTAATGTTTTTTATAAACTATTTTTTGTAATGAATAATTTAATAATTTTTTTTATATTAATATTATTTTATAATATTAATTTTTATATTAAATTTTGAAATATTACATCCTTTAGTTATTGGAATATTTATATTAAGTATTTCTATTATAATTTCATTAATAATAAATGTATTTAATAAGACAATAATTTATTCAATAGTAATATATTTAATTGTAATTGGAGGGTTTTTAATTTTATTTTTATATTTTAATAGTTTTATTATAAATGAAAAAATATTAATATTAAGAATAATAAATATTAAATTATTTATTTATAAATTTTTTTTATTAGGTATATGTTTAATATTTATAATTTATAAATTTAATTATTTTAATTATTTTATTTTTATAAATGAAAAAATATTAGAATTAAAAAGTATTATTAATATTATTTGAATAAGTAATAATTATAGTTTGGTAAAAATTTATTTAAAATTGGAAATATTAGTGTTAATAGGGATAATTTATTTATTTTATGTATTAGTAATTATTGTAAAAATAATTTTTTATTATAATCCTAAAACTTTACGAAAAATAATTTAAATTATAGATAAAAGAAAATGATAATAACTTAGATAAAATTTAATAATTTAGTAAAAATATTATTTTTACCTACCCCTGTTAATATTAATTTAATATGAAATTTTGGGTCATTATTAGGAATTTGTTTAATAATTCAAATTATTAGTGGTTTATTTTTATCAATACATTATATTGCTAGGGTTGAAATAGCTTTTGATAGGGTTGTTAATATTATTCAGGATGTTTTATTGGTTCAACAAAGAAAAAAGTAAAAGTAAAATCCAATGCAAATCTCGCGAATTTTTTAGTCACTGAGGCTAACAATCCCGTTCCTGGCAAGGAAGGTCTACTTCGTGCTGGTTCCTCCAGGAAGCTGGACCTATCACAAGTGCAATAGCAACAAACGAATTTATCTTCTGTGGATTTGTCTGTGCCTCTTTATTCTTCGAAGCATCATCATTTTTCAAGTGGTAGACTCGTTTTTTGGAATGTTCATGGCATAAAGAATTTACCTGACATCAAAAATGGGGTAAGAGAAAATTATATTTTATGCATTAGTGAGACGTGGGTGGAAAATGACAGGATCAATATTCTTCAGAATGCTGGCTTCCAGGTCTGCGTTTCACCTGCGTCAGAGACTTTACACAAGGTATAGCCAAAGGTGGCTTATGTTTCGCTTTTAACAATAAATATAACAATGTTAATATCGTATCGATTCAAAACAATGTTATATTTGTTAGGATAGACTCGCATAATGTTCGGTTCATTTTAGGTTTAATTAATGAAGCCCCTGGTACTGATTTTAACTTATTTATTGAAGGCTTGTCGTCTAGTTTGGATGGGCTAATGTACGAATTTCCTAATATCCCTGTCGTGGTGGGAGGTGACTTTAACTGCAGAGTTTCGAACTTTAACCAATTGGATTGTAATTTCTTTCATTCCGTGAGCTCTTCCTTTTTCTTAGAAAGACATTCCCTAGATGCGTTTGTGAACTCTAGAGTCAAAAAACTTTTGGAAGTCATGGAAACTAACGAATTTGTTTTACTAAATGGGCGTTCCATCTCCGATACTCCGGCTAATTTTACTTTTGTGGGGTCGCAAGGTAATAGTGTAGTAGACTTGATCTGGTGTAATATCGATGCCCTTAATTTATTCAACGACCTCCAAGTTATGGATATTACAACTCTTTCAGATCACTTCCCGATTATTTTATCTTTTGCTAGGATGCAGCAATCTGACTTGAGAAAGCGCTCAGTTTCCACTGTATGGACCTGGAGTGCCGAAAAATCTGGTCTCTTTGCTGACTCCATGGGTTGGAGGGGGGAGGTGTCAGAAATAAATTTGGAGGTCGATGAAATGAATAAAAATCTCATAGACACGATAAAGAGTGTAGCGTTAGAACTGGGATTGCAGAGGGATATAAACAATTGTAAAAGTATTGGCCAAAAACCATGGATTGATAAAGATTGTAAATCGGCTAGAGGTAATTTAAAGGCGGCATTAAAACTTTGTAAGAATTGCAACTTTGCTATTGGTGCGAAAACAAATTATTTAAATGCGAAAAGGGAATTACCACAAATTGAAAGAACCAAAAAGAATGAATTTGTAAGAGCTCGTATTAAAAATATCGAAAATTGTAACAACTCAGCTAGCTTCTGGAAAGCGGTTAATGCAATGCGACCCAAACATCGTGTTAATGGTTGTATAGACCTAAACACCTGGTATGATTTTCTGTTAAACTGCTATCCCGAAACAGTTTTTTCTCCGTGTAGCGTAGTATCCCTGCCCAGCTTGACCGTCCCAATGCTCGACGAGTGCATCACAACGGAAGAATTACTCAAGGTTTTAAGTAAATGTAAAAATGGGAAGGCCTCGGGCTTGGATGGCCTTAACTATAATTTTTATATGAATCTGCCTCAGAATTGGATTTTTTATTTGGTAAACTTATTTAATAAAATTTTAACTTTAGAAAAAGCTCCTAAAGAGTGGTGCAAACTCACCACTTTTATGCTTTTTAAAAAGGGCAGCTTCACTGACCCGGGCAATTACAGGCCAATCACGTTAGTAAACTGTGTGGCAAAGATTTTTACTCAAATTTTATGTGATCGGCTTGTGCGCTGGGCTTCGAAGTTTAAATTGATTCCGGAGTCTCAGGGCGGATTCCAAAAGGGTAGGAGTTGCTTGGATCATATTTTTACATTATCGTCTATAATCCAAATACATTTAAGTAAACCAAAAAGGGTAGTATATACCGTCTTTGTTGATTTTAAAGGGGCTTTTCCATCTGTATCACATGAATTACTGTGGAACAAATTGCACTCGCTTGGGATGAGCTCTAAAATAATTAGAATTTTAATTGATTTTTATAATTGGTCGACTACACGAATTAAAACTAAAGAAGGAGTTACCAAAGAAGTTCGAGTTACACAGGGAGTACTTGAAGGTGAAGTTCTTAGCCCCCTAGAATTCTTGTTATTTGTAGCTGACATCGAGGACTTTTTTATTAAACACGGCTGTAGAGGCCTTTCCATAAACCACTTAGTAGAAATTTTGATGTTGGGCTACGCCGACGATTTCGTCCTCCTTTCGGATACCCCCACCGAATTGTTTAGAAAACTCGAAGCTCTATGTCTTTATTGTTTGCGGAATAAACTGACTGTTAATGTTGAGAAAACGAAAGTTGTAATTTTTACCAGGTCTGGAAATTCATCAGCAAAAAAATTCAAATCTTTTAAATTTGGAGATAAACGTATCGAAGTTGTCAATGAGTACACTTACTTGGGAGTTACATTGTCGGGTAATTGTTCCTTTTTGTCAGCAGCAAGAAGGGCGGTTAGTGCTGCGAGTGTTGCTGTGGGTTCGGTTTTGAGAATAATTCACAATAGTAATGCCAACTCTTGGGATTCATATAGGAAATTGTTCGAGAGCCTGTCATTGAGTGTTCTATTTTATGCTATTCAAGTTTGGGATCTTAAACATACCTGTCTTCTGGAGGGAGTTCAACTATCTTTTTTCAATCGACTTTTATCCCTGCCTGTATGCACACCAAGCTACGCCGTCAGATTAGAAACAGGCTCGGCACATATCTCGCTTGCAATATTTAAGAGAACCCTCTCTTGGCTAAATAGATTAATAAAAATGGACTCTTCAAGGTATCCTAGACTATGTTTCGAAAGATTAAGAATTCTGGCCTTGAAGAATCCATCTGCAAAATTTAATTGGTTTGTTCAATTACGTCCTTTTTTTGAGGATTGTGGTTTGGTGGACGAGTGGCGGGATATGGGTCTCGAGGATAGGCCTATTGATATTGACTTTCTATTGAGGAATTACGAGCTTTTTCTCGTGGACAGGGACAGGTCGTCTGCTTTGAATTCCAAGAGCTTGCAAATATTCCCGTACCTTTCTCTCGAATCTGGGCCTCAGCCGTAATTGCGCATGAAATTGCCTTTATCGTATAAGAAAATTTTGGCACAAGTTAGGCTGATGAACGTCCACTCTTGCAGAATTTTATATAGTAAAAACAAAATTTATCTTTTTGATCTGGAATCGAGTTGTCAGTACTGCGAAATTGCTGTTGAGTCTCTGTATAATATTTTGTGTGAATGCTTGGCGTGCAAACACATTTGTGAATCTAGATTTCTGATGTTGAGGGACAATGAGCGCGGGGACTTTTGGTTGAATATTATGTCTTCGAACGATTACACGACAATTAGATCTTTTGCACTTTTAATCAAGACAATTTTAAGAGAACGTCAGTCAGGGTAGAAACTACTTCCTTTAATGTGTTATGAATGTCTAAATTATGTGTAACTTCTTGTTTCGGAATGTTTAGTCTATGAGCGGAACCCTCTTGTAAGCATCATTGAATGCATAAACAAGTGTAATAAATAAATAAATAAATAAATAAAATATCCAAAATTATTGAAAACTTAAAAAATTATATTAATTATTACTTTTTATTTATTAATTTCCATTTTCAAATTTTTAAATTTAATTAAATTTTATATTTTTAAAATTTCTAGTAGCTTTCTAGAAATTCTATTCTACGTTTCTTCGATTTTTCTTCAAGTTGAGAAATGTTTTACTTATTTTTAATGTAATTTCCTTAAGTTTTCAGTAGGTTTTCCATATTTTTATTATTTTAATTATTGTTCCGGTTGTAGTTTAGTTTTTAAGAAGTATGAAAATTTCACTGAAAATTTATTTATTAAATTAGTTTAAATTAAATTGGTTATTATAATTACGCACATAACTGTTAATTAGACAAAAATTGATAAAATGTACAATGTAGAGAAAATTTTATTAAACTATGGAATAATTTAAAAGATTTAACCAAAAAATATACACTATATAGAAAATTACTAGAAAAAAGAAAATTTTACTTTTGACTGATGTAATCTTTAATAAATTAGTTAGTTTGTATGATAAAACTAAAAGGTTATAGTTTATTTTATCATTAATTGTTTTTTACTTATAAATTTTGTGACAAAGCAGATCGTCACTTATATTTATTTAGTGTGTAAAAGGACGGGAGGATATATTTAGAGAATGTTTGGTTTGTTTAGAGAAAAGCTCCTGTATATTATTAAGAGTTATTTTTCTTTTTATTTAATCGGTGCAGCTCAGGTATTTTCCGTCTGTACGGCCCTGAATTAGCGCCCAATTTCCGCTTCGTCGCAGTCCCCGGAATTAATTTTAATTTTGAGTTCACGTGGGGTAACGAGCCAATTAAATTGGTGAAATATTTTGCGCGGTTTTTCCTATCGTTTTCCCTCGTCAGCAGCAGAGCCCTTTTTTCTGTTTCAGCTAGGAGTTGCCATTGGTGGGAAAGAGACAGCGTTCGACAATGAGAGAGCAAGAGAGAGAGAGGACGATACGGAAGGGGCGGAGTCCCCACCCTTCACGTGGATCCGCACCGGCTCGAATAGCCGTTCGATGCGGCATTCTTGGTTCACCGTGCTTTCCGAGTAACAAGTGTCCCGCGCCGGAATTACTTCGTTTTAATTTATCAACATTTTCTTTTGTGTTTCGAATTTCTGGATGAGAGGTAAATTCGAGAAACGTCGTTGTTAAGTGAGTGTTTGAAGCCAAGGCACTGAGTCCCTGGAAACTTGTTCTTTCGTTTTCAACGTGAGAAACGTTATATATTAATAAAGAGATTTTTAAGCTTGATTCGTGTGTGATTATTGTGGCCCCGATTTCTGTTATTTCTGTTGGATTGGGTTTCGCAGTGGAATTTGTGGATCACCAAATTGGTAAGTTCTTGATCAGCATTTTTCTGGGGTGTTGTTTGTCAATTTCTCCAGGAGCTCGTACTTCCAGCGAAACTTCCCTTTGGCGGTAATTGGTGAGAGAATCTAGGGTGGAAAATTTAGTATAATTAAGTTTCGAATTGTTGTTTTGTTTAATATATAGATTAAAATTGATAATTCGTTACAATTTTAATTAAATTAAATTTGTATGTGTTAAATTTTTCCGGCATTGTGACGTCAAATGATCTGCCAATAAGAAACCGATTGCCCCCTTGGTTAGTGTAAGATGCGAAATCTATTATACCGACATGTTTTGACGGCTTCAGATTTTAATTAAAAAACAATAGATTTAAATATATTTATGTTTTTTTTATTTTCAATTGACCTACAATTTATTATTTGACATTCCATTTATTTTAATTTAAAAAAATTAATTTTACATAACAAACTTTAGGACTTTATACCTTCTTATGAGTTATAAAAAAAGTGACGAACTCGTATATAAGGAAGATTAAAGCCAAACGTTGTATGTATTTGCATGTGTGCGATAGCGATCGTTGTATGATTTAGTTGTAATATATAATATATATGCATAATTTAAGTTCGGTTAGTTAACCTGTGTGTGTAAACTGTAGCGTGTGCGGCTTAATCATGTAATATATAGTTTGTTCATTTCTGTCAATGTGTGTATATCTATATCTACATACATTTGCGCAGACCCGCAGGTCCTCTCACTATAGTATGTAAACACACATAACATCAAATGTTTTTTCAATAGAGCTTAGCACTTTATTCTTAAACAGATCCAGAACTCTTACTTTGTGACGTTTGAGTTTATTCGAAATAAAAGGTATAATATTTTCAAAGGCGTTGTCGACTTTTTCTTGGTATTTTGTAGAACTTTTTGTTCTATGATAGTAATTCTTTTTTAATCAGAGATAGAACTTTTCATTTAAATCATCTAAGGAATATATTGTCCAGTTTAAGAAGCTTTTCAAAATTATTCTTTAATTTTTCTGAATAAAGTATTATTAATATTTTTTTAAACAATTTAACAGTTTTTATTGGACTTTTCTCATATCCGCAGTTCTTAAACAAATTCAATAATTATTAGTGAACTAATTTTTTCCGTGTATTTTTTACTTATATAAATGTGTATGGAATAATAAAATTCGCGGATAAAAAACCAAAGCGACCAAGACTTAAGGGGTTAAACCACTCTAAAACATCAAAAAGAGGCCTAATTTAAATATTTTTTTTAGATAAAATTTTAAAAGTAATGAAAAATATGTTTATATATCTTGATTGGGTACACTTTAACGAAAAAAAATATACTTCATCAATTATTTTTTTAAAAATATCACATATATAGGTACGTGATAAAAACCCTTTTTGACGGGAATGAGCTCGCGGTTGGAAAGGTTTTTGCTACAATTTTTATCCTAGAACAAAAAAAAAATTTATTGTATTTTTACATTTCAGAAGCTAAAGACCCTGTAGCTCATAGCTCAACCATCTAGAAAATGAATTTAGAAAAAATATGTATGTAGGTACTAAATTAATCTTTTTCCTCTTATTCTAGAAGGTTCAAAGTATCTTTTAAGCCAATAAAAAAAATTATGTTTTTGAAAATTCTAGAGTGGTGTAACCCCTTAATGCTAGTTGAAAGCTCGACCGCGCGCTGGAACATCATGCTTTCTCACTGTAAAAACTTTTTAATAACGACGAATATGTCCAAATCGGTTTGCCCACATATTCTGCATATGTTATAGGTGCGATGTATAAAAAATATTATTTTTCGAATCTATCATTCTGGTCAACCCCCTTAAGGCGAACAAAAACACAAGGTTTTCGTGCATATATGGTAGAAACATAATTTTAAACAAAAAGTCTTTTTTGACCAACAAAACTCCCTTACAAAAATTATTATTTTTCGTAAAACGAATATCTTGTGATCATTCTGAGCAAAATTCTGATTAATTTGACTAAGTTTTGCGTCTACAGAACAACTTGAAATTTGGAGTACCCGCATTTGCTTCAACTACCTTATATTAGATTTTCTTGACAAAGGAGATAAAAAACTTTAGAAAACGTCCCCTTGCATAACCGGTTCATTGACAGTCAAATTATATAATGGTTACATATACTTCTCACGCTGCGCTGCGTTGCACTGTGTAATTTAAACTAAACTATAATATCTGTTACATTATTTTACTTGTTATTTTGTGTAAGGAAATTAAATTTTTTTATTCTTACGATTTTTATTAAAAGCTGCCTATTTTATTAAGAAGAAGTATATCTCACATGTTTGAAAATGTCAATTAATTTTTAAAGATTATTCTCTTATTGTCTAAGGAATTTAGGGGAAAATTCTAATTCTTATAAAATACTTTGACAATAACCTTCGTACATTCACACGTGAAACGGTTTTTAATTTTTTTTATTTCTTCTTAACTTATAAAGAAATTTATATAAAAGCAACGATTCCGGGAGAGATGAAACGGCTACACTTGAGTTGGATCGGTGGTTCGGTCCGAGAATGCGGCTGAAGGGGTACATATTCCCCCTCTCCTTGCCCACTTAGCCGCTCCCTGTCTCCTTCTACCTTCCTACTTTTAACACTGTGTACCTTCATTTTCGCTGAGCTCGTTCAACCCTCAGTAATTTTTTTCAAACATGATTTTGCCTTCACACTTTCTCTAGGCTTAGGACTGGGAGCATCTTTCGTTTATTTAAGAAAATATATTTTTACTGGCGTGTTTAAAAAATTTTGAAAGTGACCGAAACACTTCTAATTAACAAAAAGTGTCATTTTATTGATTTTGAGGTTTAGGTCAAAACGTGACCTAGTGGGTCAATTCTGATGACGGATTCGGATTCAGCGCATTAAAATACATAGGAAGATATTGGTCTCATACTCAGCTCAGAGAACTTTATTTTTGTGTGAGTCTGTGTTATCAATCAATATTAAATATTTTCTTTTTAGGGTTCCGTACACAAAGTGTCCAAACAGAACCCTTATGTTTTCACTTGTTTGTCCGTCGCCCAAAACCATTACCCCCCCCCCCCCCCTAGCGGCCAAACTATTTAAGATAGAGAGTTGAAATTTGGTACAATTAAGTATTTTCACGTGTAGATTACAGGAAAAATATAGCAAACATGATTGAACGTGATGTTCATAGCGTTGTCAAGGAAATAACAAGATTTTTTTAAAAAAATGCATTAAAATGCCTATTTACCCCCCCCCCCCCACCTCCCTATTTAGAGTATTGAAATTTGGTACACGGCTAGCTTCAAAGCCTCTTCTCTTTTTGCCTGTTGCAGGACTCTCCTGAAACAGGCGCACTTACCCGAGCCTGCGACATGGGACACTTCCGTCATGCCCTGCTCTTCCGAGCACAGGAAACAAAGTGCCTCTTTTGTACACTCACCACGACAAGGTGACACCACAAGCGGGGACAATCAACAATCTTATCTACTAATTACACCAACCATTTTCTCAGAGTGAAAAACTATGAAATGCATCAGATTTATCTAGGATATTTTGAATAATATTTTCCGGCGCTTTGGCTTTAATAATATTACCTTATTGGGCAGTCCCCTGATATAAAAAATTATCCTACTAACACAACTATAATTTATTCTTACACTAGAACGACTTTTACTGCAGAATTTTTCTCTTTCTTTTTTTTTGTCCCTGAAGCAAAATAGAAGCAATTTTTGTCTTTACATTGCTCAAAATCCTCTTTACAATTTATGAAATTTAAAAATGTTTTATTTTATTTTGTTTTTGTTTATTTTCTACGATATTGTTTCTAAGATGTGTCACGTCAAAGTCCCCAATCATTGACCTTCAAAAATAATTTTAAAATCTCTTAAGAATAGTCAAATATTAAAGGATAATTTATATTCATGAGTACAATTTACTTAAAAAGGACCAAAGAAGCAAAAATTTGACGAAAATTAATAGTTTGGTATTGTTTTGTTTACATTATATTATATTTATCATAAGAGTATTTATAATATATATTATGCAAATCTGTTTTAATCCCAACTTTAAAATTAAATGAAATTAATTGAGGGTCCGGATTCTATAAGGTGTTACGCGCGACTAACGTAGGCACTGCGTTCAGCGAGAACTCACTGAACGAGGGGCCAACGAAAGTCACGCGTATCACCTTATGGAATCAGGACCCTCAATTTTAGTTAATAAAATTTTTTTATCCCACAGGCACAAAAATGGCGCTTTTAGATGCCAGTAGGCAGGGTCTAACGCATTCATTTGTTCGGCCGTGTGAAAATGGCGTCTATTTTTTCCCTAGGGAAAAAATGAAGAGCTGATCCATGCATTTTTTCACCTTAGGGAAAAATGGACGCCATTTTCATACGGTCAAACAAATAAACGCATTTCGACCCTAACCTACAAGCATTTAAAAGCACCTCTTTTGTGCCTTTGGAATAAAAAGTATCGTAAGCAACACGGGTTTAAAGTCAGTCCAATTTGTTTACAATGATGTTTGTTTACTCGTTTTGTTTCGGGCTTCGCCCTCGACTGTCACTCGTACACAAACATCAGCGTAAACAAATGGCTGACTTTAAAGGGGGGGGGGGGGGGTATGGTTTAAATAGCAAAAAAAACCCTTTTTAAACATTGTTTTTTGACGAAACTGCTAAATATTTTTTATTCCTTTTATTACTACATTATTTAGTAACTTTTAAAGTAACTTTTTGAATTTTTTAAGAAAAAAATGTCCAGAAACAACGGAGTTGAATCCACTTCCAGTAGGCCATGTCAAAAATTTTTCATTTTACGGTGTCCCGGATTTAAAATCGTAGAATCATCTGAAACACATGGGATTAAGAAAAATTAGTTATTTGGAAGTATACCTCCCAGTCAACGTTGCCCTTTTATTAAAAAAAAATTTTTTTCTATTTTTTTACGGTCGTTTAATGTCAAAGTACGTTTTTTAGCCTAAAAAAGGCTGCACAATCGATCAGAAGAAAAAAAAAATAAAAGGGCAACATTGACTGGGAGATATACTTCCAAATAACTAATTTTTCTTAATCCCATGTGTTTCAAATGATTCTACGATTCTAAATCCGGGACACCGTAAAATTTGACATAGCGTACTGGAAGTGGCTGCAACTCCGTTGTTTCTGAACATTTTTTTCTTAAAAAATTCAAAAAGTTACTTTAAAAGTTACTAAATAATGTAGTAATAAAAGGATTAAAAAATATTTAGTTGTTTCGTCAAAAAAAAAAAAATGTTTAAAAAGGTTTTTTTTTTGCTATTTAAACCATACCCCCCTTAACCCCTTGTTGCTTAATATACTATTAATATTGTTTACTATGTTTCAATGGCAGAGAGCCCTTCTGCAAATAATCAGTCGATTTTGAGTACTTTAATTTTAGTTTAACCCAATTCAAAATACGATTTTATTGATTATTTTTAGAAAAGAGAATTTAATATAGGAAAAAAGAAAAAAGCTACGTTCCATTAGGTAGGGGGGGAGGGGGTTCGGTAATATGCTACGTTAAGCTACGTGGGGGTGGGGAGGGGTCGAAAAGTTAAAAAATCGGAGCTACGTGGTTTATGGATGGTCCCTTACTTTTAAGCATAATTGAGTGATATTGTTGGGGTCTTTGATTTAGATTTTTATATCGGAAGAATATATATTTCAGAACTAGCTGTCGTACCCGTCTTCGACGGCTTTTAGTTCCTACTGATACATATCAACTTTTGTTTTTATATTGCTCAAAATCTTCTTTATAATTAATGAAATTCAGAAATGTTTTATTTTATTTTGTTTTTGTTTATTTTCTACGATATTGTTTCTGATATGTGTCACGTCGCAAAGTAACCAATCATTCAACTTCAAAAATAATTTAAAAATCTCTTAATAATAGTCACATATTAGAGGATAATTTATATTCAATCATAAGTATAATTTACAAAAAGGACCAAAAAAGCAAAAATTTTACGAAAATTAATAGTTTTGTATTGTTTTGTTTACATTATATTATATTTATCATAAGAGTATTTATAATATGAGAGTTTCCATATGAAGTGATCAAGGTAAAAAATTTTTTTTGACAATTATGCTTAAATTCGAAGTATTTGTGGTGCATATAGATAGTAATTTTTGGAAATTTTTTTTTGTCCAATATTTTCCGAGTGGGAGGGGGGAAATTTTTTTGGGTTTTACGGTACAACGCAAATTTCAGTATTTTTTTCTCGTTAACAATTATATAAACAATTTTTGCTACTATCAGTTTCGATAGAGTTTTTCATGGTCTTTCAATTAATGATATGTATTTAAAAAAAAATTTTTTTGACCAAAAAAATGAAAGGAAAATTTAAATTTGAGTTTTTTTTTGGTGAAGGACAGGATCTTTTTTTTTTTTTGTTTAATCGAAAGCTGAGGTTTTTTCCTATAAAGGTATGTACATGAAAAAATTGGCCTAAAATGTTTAAGCTATAAAATTAGAGTTTTAGAGCGGAGCGCTGCAGACTCAACGTGACTAGAGGCATCAGCGATCTAAAACTCTAATTTTCATGGCTTAAACATTCAAGGCCAACTTTTTCATCTACATACCTTTATAGAAAAAAACCTCAGCTTTCAATTAAAAAAAAAAGCTTGTGTCCTTCACCAAAAAAAGCTTTAATTTATTTTTGACTTTCATTTTTTTTTGTCAACAAATTTTTTTTTTAAATACATATCATCAATCGAAAGGCCGTGAAAAACTCTATCGAAACTGATAGTAGCCAAATTTTTTTATCTAATTGTTAACTAGAAAAAAAATACTTTTGCGTTGTACCGTAAAACCCAAAAAAATTCCCTCCCTCCCACTCGGAAAATATTTGACAAAAAAAATTTCTAAAAATTACTATCCGCAGACTTTCAGCGTACTAGAGTCTGCGAAAAGTCTGAGGAAAGTCTGCGGAAAGTCTGCGGAAAGTCTGCAGAAAGTCTGCAGAAAATCCGCAAAAATGTACGAAAAGTCTGCAGATAGACTGCAGAAATGTGCAGAAAGACTCCAGAAAGTCTGTCAAAAAGACTGCGGAAAGTCTGCAGAAAGACAGCGGAAAGACTGCGGAAAGACTCCGGAAAGTCTGTGGAAAGTATGCGAAAATTCCGCGAAAAAACTGCAGAAAGTCTGCAAAAAGACTTCAGAAAGTCTGTCAAAAAGACTGCGGAATGTCTGCAGAATGTCTGCGGAAAGTCTGTAGAAAAACTGCGAAAAATCTGCGGAAAGTCTGCAAAAGTCTGCGGAAAATCTGCGAAATGTCTGCAGAAAAACTGCAAAGGTTTGCGGAAAGTCTGCAAAAGAGTGCGGAAAGTCTGCAAAAAGTCTTCGGAAAATATGCAGAAAGTCTGCAGAAAAACTGCAGAAAGTCTGCAGAAAGTCTGCGAAAAATCTGCGGAAAGTCTGCAAAAGTCTGCGGAAAATCTGCGAAATGTCTGCAGAAAAACTGCAAAGGTTTGCGGAAAGTCTGCAAAAGAGTGCGGAAAGTCTGCAAAAAGTCTTCGGAAAATATGCAGAAAGTCTGCAGAAAAACTGCAGAAAGTCTGCAGAAAGTCTGCAAAAAATCTGCGGAACGTCAGAAAAAGTCTGCGGAAAGTGTTCAAAAAGTCTGCGGAGAATCTGCTAAAAGTCTGCAGAAAAACTGCAAAAAATCTCCGAAAAATCTCCAAAAAGTCTGCAAAAAGTCTGCGGAAAGTCTGCAGAAAAACTGGAGAAAGCCTGCGGAAAGTCTGCAGACTTTCCGCAGATTTTTTGCAGACTTTCTGCAGACTTTCTGCAGATTTTCCGCAGACTTTTTGAAGACTTTTGGAGACTTTCCGAAGACTTTTGCAGACTTTCCGCAGATTTTTGTAGACTTTCCGCAGACTTTTCGCAGATTTTTCGCAGACTTTCTGCAGACTTTCCGCAGACTTTCCGAAGTCATTTTGCAGACATTCTGCAGTTTTTCCGCGGACTTTTCGCATACTTTCCACAGACTTTCCGCAGTCTTTTGCAGACTTTCCGCAGACTTTTGCAGACTTTTCGCAGATTTTTCGCAGACTTTCTGCAGACTTTTGCAGACTTTCCGCAGATTTTTTGCAGACTCTCCGCAGACTTTTGCAGACTTTTCGCAGATTTTTTGCAGACTTTCCGCAGACTTTTGCAGACTTTCCGCAGACTTTTGCAGACTTTCCGCAGATTTTTTGCAGACTTTCCGCAGACTTTTGCAGACTTTCCGCAGAATTTTCGGAGATTTTTCGCAGACTTTCTGCAGACTTTTGCAGACTTTTCGCAGATTTTTCGCAGACTTTCTGCAGACTTTCCGCAGTTTTTTTACAGACTTTCCGCAGACTTTCTGCTGACTTTCCGCAGACTTTCTGCTGACTTTCCGCAGACTTTCTGCAGACTTTCCGAAGTCTTTTTGCAGACATTCTGCAGTTTTTTCGCGGAGTTTTCGCATACTTTCCACAGACTTTCCGCAGTTTTTCCGCAGTCTTTCTGCAGACTTTCCGCAGTCTTTCTGCAGACTTTCCGCAGTCTTTCTACAGACTTTCCGGAGTCTTTCTGCACATTTCTGCAGTCCTTCTGCAGACTCTTCGTATATTTTTGCGGACTTTCTGCAGACTTTCCGCAGACTTTCCTCAGACTTTTCGCAGACTCTAGTACGCGGAAAGTCTGCGGATAGTCTGCAGAAAGTGTGCGGACTGTATTACTTGGGAATCTAAAAATGTACATTTTTAAAAATTATGTTGTATCTTCCATTTGATATTTAAATTCAATTATATACAATTTTCTATTTAAGTATTGATTTGTGTCCATAAAATAATTGAATTTAATATTTTAATCTTATATTTCTTAATTTTACTATTAAGTAACTCTCAAATATTTGACTCTGACATTTTGAATTTTTAATTCTAAAATATATCCTTCCAACATGAAAATCTTAATCAAAGACTTCAACAATATGACTCAATTATGCTTTAAAGTATTTCGTTACAATTATAATTTTTTCTATTTTTTATCCCGATAACAATTTTATGTTTTATCTTAGTTATGGCATAATAGTTTTGCAAAATTCTGTTACAATGTAACGAAATCACATGTAATACTTAATTGTAGAAAGTTTAAAATCAGTCCATCAAAAAATGTATAATTAGAAAAACTTTTGATTTTTTTAATTTCCAGAAAAAACAGTATATCTCCCGTTTTTCCTTATATTTTTCATATTTTTAAATTTATAAACCCAACTTGAGTCAAGACCTATCACTCTGTCCAATGTACTTTCAAACAAACAAAAAATTTTAAAATTAGAATTTTTAATTTTTTTAATTTTGTAGAAATTTGAAATTCAAATTTGTAATTTACTTTTCTATTTTATTTTTAATGTTAAAATAGGAATTAATTTAATTTTTTTTATCAAAATGCAAAAGCTAAGTACAAAAAGTGTTGGTGTGATCCGTCAAAACATGATAAATATAATTCTTTATTTTTTTATTTTTTTGAAAAAGTGTCATAATTTCCGTTTAAAATAAATTTTTTAATTGGGTTTGGCTAGAAAATATTATTTAATTAATAATCCCTTATTAATTATTGTCTAAATAAAAAGCAATAAGTACAGAGAGTTTAAGAGTGTTACGTAAAAATAAGGAAAAATATTAAATTTTTTAAATTTTTTTGAAAAAATGTTATAACTTTCGTTAAAATTAATATTTTTAATGGGGTTTGGCTATAAATTTAAGTTACGCGAATACCTAACAGACTGCAAAATTTAACTTTATTCCGTGGAGCCGTTTTTGAGTGATGCCCGGACAAAATATCACGGACATACATACATGCATACATACATAGGAGATTCTTACGTAACTGCCCTACTTGGCGGCGTTGAAAAAATACACCTAAATTAAAAATATATTCTGAAGTGTATTAGTGAATTTTAAAGGTATAAATGAGAGTAACTAAAAACCAAATATACATAAATATATATATTATAACTTCTATTATATTGCACTATAACTGCTGAAAATTCAGCTCCGTGGCGTGTCCCTTTTGCAAAATGTAAACTTTAATTTAATAATTGTTGGTGAAAATATTATTATTATAACTCAGCCATTTTTAAGCATAATGTGTCTATATTTATGAACAATTTAGCTTTATATTGAACTTCATAATACCTTTTTCATACTTAGAATCAGTAAAAATATTCTGTTCCTCAATTTTTCCAATTTTTGGACGCAAGCTGTAGACTTATAATTAAGATGTCATGTGTTTAGTTTTTACGCCTTCTGATAAGTTAAATCTCAATTTTGGTCCATTAGCACTAAATCACATGTGAAAAAAGTTTTAAAAAAGAAAAATTTTTACTTAAAAAAAAATTATTTTTGTGAAAATCGCATGTGTACAAAAAAGCGTTCAGTTCCATGTCATTACTATTATATTACTGTAACAACTATTTGATATTATTGTTATCATTTTCTTGAAGTTTTCATGAGAAACAAGCGATCTTCAAAAGGAATAGATTTATTTTGCAGTATTGTAGAAGTGAGGTTAGAATAAATGTCAAATTTCAGCTCCTTGGTATCACGTAAAATTTCAGCTCCATGGTCTATATGAAGTGTTCAGTGTGCTTCATGCAGAGAAACTTTTTTATCTGTGGTGGTTATTTTAAAATATTATTCTATAAAGTAGTTTAGCAATGCCGGATTACACTGATCGATCTCCATTTCAAATTATCCAAAAAATAAAACGAAATATTCATTATTAAATATTGTATTTGCTGTTCTTTTATAAAATTTTATATGTTAACTTATATCTTAAATACTGTTAGAATATTAAATAATTTATTAATTGATTATTTATTTATTTTCGTTTTAGCAAAATATCAAGAAGAAATTTTTATTTTGTACAATATATTTACAATAAAAGGATGCGATGCAGCTCCACATGTCAGCTAATTTTAAAAAATTTGCTATTATTTTCGTATAAATATAGTTGTAGTAAAATCCTTTAAAATATAATTATATTATACCCTAATAAGAAAAATAAGTGCAGAGAAACATTGAATAAAAAAAATTGTTTTTTACCAAAACTTATCTTGAAATTGGGCAGTTACGCAAGAATCGACCACATACAAACATACATAATTTTTTTAAACAGCATTTTTGGAATTATTACTACATGAAACGAAAAAATAAACACAAATTTCCAAATTCTGTGCAATGTACAGACAAAACTCTGATTTTATTAATATAGATTACAAATTAAAAATGTCAGATTGAAATATTTGAGAGTTACTTAATAGTAAAAGTAAGAAATACAAGATTAAAATATTTAATTCAGATATTTAATGGACACAAATCAATACTTAAATAAAAAATTGTAATTAATTGAATTTAAATTTGAAATGGGAGATACAACATTATTATTAAAAATGTACATTTTTTGATTTGTTTTTTTTATACAATGTTTCTTCATTGACAGAACTTTAAAAAGATTTAAAGAGGGAGATCGAACAATTTTTTTAACAATCTAAAAATATTCCTTATTTTATCATTATCTAATGTATGTGCATGACTTATTATGCTCACTCAATTATGCTTCAAAGTAATTCGTTACAATTATAATTTTTTCGATTTTTTTTATCCCGAAAACAATTTTATGTTTTATCTTAGTTATAGCATAATAGTTTTGCAAAATTCTGTTACAATGTAACGAAATGACATGTAATACTCAATTGTAGAAAGTTTAAAATCAGTCCATCAAAAAATGTATAATTAGAAAAACTTTTGATTTTTTTAATTTTCAGAAAAAATAGTATATTGTCCGTTGTTATTAATATTTTTCAATTTTGTAAATTTATAAACCCATTATGAGTCAATACCTACAACTCTAAAAAATTTGGTTTTAAACAAACAAAAAATTTTAGAAATTAAAATATTTTATTTTTTTATTTTTGTAGAAATTTGAAATTGAAATTTGTAATTTATTTTTTCATTTTATTTTTAATGTTTAAATATAAGCTAAGTACAAAGAGTTTTGCAGTGATCCGTCAAAACATGGAAAAAATAACAATTTTTAACTTTTATATTTTTTTGAAAAAGTGCCATAACTTCCGTTCAAAAAAATATTTTTTAATGGAATTTGTCTAGAAATTATTATTCATTTATTAATCCCTTATCAATTATAGTCGAAAAAAAAGATATATGTACAGAGAGTTTAAGAGTGTTACGTAAAACAAATGAAAAATAATAAATTTTTTGGTTTTTTAATTTTGTTGAAAAAATATTATAACTTCCGTTAAATTTAATATTTTTTAATGGGGTTTGGCTATAAGTTTAAGTTACGCGAATACCTAACAGACTAACAGATTTACCTTTATTCTGTGGAGCCATTTTTGAGTGATGCCCGGACAAAATATCGCGGACATACATACATACATACAAACAGACATACTTTTCTTAAACAGAATTATTAAACATGGTAAAACTTGAAACGAAAAAATAATCAAAAATTTCTAAGTTCTGTGCAATGTACAGACAAAACTCTGATTTTATTAATATAGATGAAAGAAATACATAATATATTAAAAAAAGAAAATCAATGATAAGAAGGCATTAGAATAAATTTAAATTGATGTCATCTTTGATTCATCGTTTATATCAATTTGTAAATTTTTATTAATTGAAAATTAATTGCATAAAATAAAGATGAAGAATAAAATGAAGAGTATGAAAAATAATTATAAAAAATTATGATATACCTAATACCATTTAGAATGTTGAAGAAATAGAAATAGAATATAGTGATTATAAGTTTAGACATTATTTTACTGTTGATTATTTCATATTTTAAGACGTTTATATATATAATAATATAATATAACACAGGCCGACAAAATTTTGTTGCCCAATCAATGGAAGCTAATTCTTATAGGATTTTGTCCGCAGAATCCAAATTTGACCTTGAAATTTTTGGAATGGCTCTAGTTTTCAAGCAATTTTGGTTTAAATGTGTAAAAACACGCATTTTTGGTACTTTTTGAGTGTACGTAAAACAATAAAGCAAAACAATAAATCTGTCAGCATTGGACAAAATGTTGGCTCAAACATTAACCCTTTTAGACCCAAAAACAAAAACCTAAGTATTATACATAACCTTTAATATCCACGAAGAATTCCACGAGAAAATCCACGTGAAATCCACGTGGAATTCCTCGTGGTAAATTTAGACAAAATCCACGTGGATTCCTCGAGGATTTCCTCGTGGATTTTGGACTTTAAAAATATTCTTCTTTCTATAAAAAATTCAAAAGAAATTTGGAGTTTAAATTTTTTTCCTGACGATGAAAAAGGCATGTCGAATTTGGACTTTAAAATTTTTTTCTGTCGATCAAAAATCCACGTGGAATTTGGACTTTAAAAATTTTTTCTGTCGATCAAAAAGGCACGTGGAGTTTGGACTTTAAAATTTTTTTTCTGTCGATCAAAAATCCACGTGGAATTTGGACTTTAAAAATTTTTTCTGTCGATCAAAAAGGCACGTGGAGTTTGGACTTTAAAATTTTTTTTCTGTCGATCAAAAATCAACGTGGAATTTGGACTTGAAAATTTTTCTTCTGTCGATCAAAAATCCACGTGGAATTTGGACTTTAAAAATTTTCTCCTGTCGATCAAAAATCCACGTGGAATTTGGACTTTAAAATTTTTCTTCTGTCGATCAAAAATCCACGTGGAATTTGGACTTTAAAATTTTTTTCCTATCGATCAAAAAACCACGTGGAATTTGGACTTTAAAATTTTTCTTCTGTCGATCAAAAATCCACGTGGAATTTGGACTTTAAAATTTTTCTTCTGTCGATCAAAAATCCAAGTGGAATTTGGACTTTAAAATTTTTTTCCTATCGATCTAAAATCCACGTGGAATTTGGACTTTAAAATTTTTTTTCTGACGATCGAAAATCCACGTGGAATTATGAGTTTAAAATATTTTTCCTATCGATCAAAAATCCTCGTGGAATTTGGACTTTAAAATTTTTCTTCTGTCGATCAAAAATCCACGTGGAATTTGGACTTTAAAATTTTTTTCCTATCGATCAAAAATCCACGTGGAATTTGGACTTTAAAATTTTTCTTTTGTCGATCAAAATTCCACGTGGATTTTTGATCGACAAGGAAAATTGTTTAAGTCCAAATTCCACGTGGATTTTTGATCGATAGGAAAAAATTTTTAAAGTCCAAACTCCACGTGGATTTTTGATCGATAGGAAAAAAATTTTAAAGTCCAAATTCCACGTGGATTTCCTCCTGGAATTCCTCGTGGATTTTTTTGATAGGGCTGCTTACAAATTGGTTATCAAAATTTTTAAATTCAAAATGGCGGATCCAAAATGGGCGACAATTTCTTTTTAAATTTACATTTTTATGAAACATGGTATATAGAGGTTTTTGAGACCGCTGATTGTAAATCTGTTCTAAGATTTTCAAAACCCAAATGGCGCACATAATATGGCGGAAAAATTTTTTAAAAAAATTCACATCTTAATGAAACTTTGTATTTGGAGGTTACAAAATGTCTTTACCCAACCAAGAAAGTTAAGATAAAGTTATCGTTGCCCTACCATTAAAGGTAAGATAAAATTACTTTCACCCGTCCAGTGAAGGAGAGATAAAAATTTCCAGACCCAACCAACAAAGGTAAGTCAAAATTGTCGTTACCCGACATTTTAAGGTTAGATAAAATGATTTTACCCGTCCAGTAAAGTACCCCAAGTAACATGTTTCAATTAAATCCGGCAGATTTTTAATCCTTTGTCAGCCATATTGGATCCGCCATTTTAAATCTTAAAAAACTAATGTCAGATTCGCATTTAGCGACCTCGAAAACTCAGGAGTAATGTGTTTCAAGTAAATATGGCAGATTTTTTATTTTCAGTCCGACATATTGGATCCTGCATTTGGAATTTTATAAATCTGTCAGATTCGTATTCAGCGACCCCAAAAACCCACAAGTAACATGTTCCTACTGGATCTGACAGATTTTTAATTTTTTGTCCGACATATTGGATCCGCCATTTTGAATTTCAAAAATCTAATGTCAGATTCGTATTCATCAACCCCGAAAACCCCCCAGTAACATGTTTCAATTAAACCCGGCAGATTTTTAATTCTTTGTCCGCCATATTGGATCCGCCATTTTGAATTTTAAAAATCTGATGTCAGATTCGTATTCAACGACCACAAAACCCCCAATTAACATGTTTCAATTAAATACGGCAGATTTTAAATTTTTGTCCGACATATTGGATCCGCCATTTTGAATTTTAAAAATCTAATGTCAGATTCGTATTCATCAACCCCGAAAACCCCCAAGGAAAACCCCCCATTTTGAATTTTTTAAATCTGATGTCGAATTCGTAATCAGCGACCTCAAAAACTATTGAATACATTCGATTAAAAAAAAATTGTTCTGTATGAAAATATGTTGTATGTTTTTGATTAAGAGGAAGTTTGCGAACAAATTTTGCCTATACCAGTGACGTCATTCACCATCACATGCTGTTAAAGTATGCAATACTTAAATTTTTTTGTTTTTGGGTCTCAAAGAGCAATGTTTAAGCTTGCATTTGGTCCTATGCAGGAAGATTTACTGTTGTGGTTTATTGTTTTACAGACATTCAAATAATGCCGAAAAGGCGTTTTTTTGCATATTAAAACCTAAATTGCTCGAAAACTAGAGCCAATCCAATATTTTCAAGGCTAAATTCGTATTCTACGGACAAAATCCTATAAGAATCGGCTGTGACATTTCAGGCAACATGCAATTAATGAAATTTTGTCGGCCTGTGTAATTGATACGAGGTACAGTAAACTTCCACTATATGTTAAAGCGTCTATCCACAAGATACATGAATATTATTTTGCATTATAATTTTGTGCAATGTAGGGTAATTATGCAGTTAAGCGGCTTTTCCGAATTTTCAAGTTTTTTAATCGGATCCAACTCTAAGTGGTGTATTTTAGCACCAAAACAAATAATCAGGTGGGGGAGGTTGAAAAAGTTCACCGGTTTTTTATATTTTTGTAAAAAACTTCAATTTTTTTACCATTATGAATAAAGCATATTTAATCACTTTTTTCTGTGAAAACCACTTTAAAATGTTAATTACTGATTGTAAACGCACAATTATAATAAAAATCGAAATAATAACTATCATTTTGACAGCTGTAAATATTATCCGGGTTGTGCAGAGATGGGTAAATGTAGAAAACTCGAGGTTTTCTACGTATAGTACATGGTTTTCTACATTATGTAAAAGACGTATTATTCTGACTTACGACTTTGGTCCAATATATGTTACACGACATGAAGACCACATGTTGCGCGGCCTGCGGCCGCTCAAGGACCAAAATACCGGGGGGTTGGGGTGCCACTAACAGTGGTTGGGGTGCCACTAACAGTGGTTGGGGTGCCACTAACAGTGGTTGGGGTGCCACTAACAGTGGCACCCCAACCCCCCGGTATATAGGTCTTCATGTCGTGTAATATATAATGGACCAAAGTCGTAAGTCAGAATTACAATAAGATAACGACCATACACATACACGCAAAATGAGAATTTTGCTAGTGCATTTTGGAACTATCCATCTCTGCTTTCGATTAAACGCTTTCGTTTCACATGGGACTGCAGCCTAAGGCATGCATCCCATGACTCCGTTTTGCGTTGCATTGTAACAAGAGAAAAAAAGACCAAGTACCTCTGCACAACCCGGATAATTATAATTATAATTGTGCGTTTACAATCAGTAATTAACATTTTAAAGTGGTTTTCACAGAAAAAAGTGATTAAATATGCTTTATTCATAATGGTAAAAAAATTGAAGTTTTTTACAAAAATATAAAAAACCGGTGAACTTTTTCAACCTCCCCCACCTGATTATTTGTTTTGGTGCTAAAATACACCACTTAGGCTTGGTCCCGATTAAAAAACTTGAAAATTCGGAAAAGCCGCTTAACTGCATAATTACCCAATGTAGAATTAACATGTTCATCTGGAATCTCAGCTGAAATATACCGATCAACACTCTCTGCTCTTAATATTTTAGAACCTTCTTCCAATAGAACCAATAAATAAATGTGTTGTAAACCGCGCTTTTAAAATTCAATAACATAAACATAATACATAGATGTAAAGGTTGTTTGTATTTTTTATAATTGTAGTGCAAGATGTATATATATTTTTTGAAAAAATCCACATTTATTCGCTTTAATGTATGTAAAGCTTTTCGTCCATCTCCGATGGACCTCTTCAGACAATTAATTACGAAACTCCCTACCGATAGAAAACCACTGGAAAATTATTAGAAGCTCACTGGTCCAGTGAGCTACTAGCGCACTAGGGTTTATTGATACACTCAGGCCAGGTCAAAATTTATTGCTCGTTTTGAGGTAGTCCTTTTAAATCTAGTTTCAAAAGAAACTAAAATTATATTGTCACAAGCCATCTGTGGCTCTTTATTGAATAAGTATATATTTTTATGTAAATTTCTTAAAAAAATATTTTTCTGAAAATTCAATATACATTATACGTGTATATACCTATATTAAAAATTGTGTCAAAAATATAACAATATAATTATTTACAGAGAATTATATTAATTAAAAAAGCTTATTATGATTTAAAATTATTAATTAATTTTATTGTTTATAAATTATAATATTACTTTTTGCAATTATTATTTTATATAAAAAATATAAATGTCTATAACATATATTTTAATAATTAATTATTCTTTAAGTATTTTATTGATTATAATTTTAATTTAGTAGTATAAATTTTCGAAATGAATTTTAGAAATTCAGAATAGTAAAATATAGAAGATTTCAATTTTTGTATTGCAGACCTCAAAAAGTAAAAGTATATAAATTCCAGGTAATAAAATGCTGGGTTGAAAAAATTAACTTAAATGACAAAAGATTTGGAAATCTACTGTTAAAGCAGGGATCCATTTTAAATCCCCATGTCTATTGTTACCCTAGCTAATAATTTTTGAACCCTAATATTTTATGACTTGAAATTTCTGCAATTTAATTATTTGAAAATTTTAATTAAAAAATTTAGAATCTGTAATACTTCACGATTATAAATATCTAAAATTTATTGTAATAATTTTATATTTGAAGAAATTATAAGATATTTCGTAAACCATAAATATTACGTTAAAACTGATATCATTTTTAAAATCAAAGTCAAAGGGATATGTAATAAACATAATAGAATCATAAAATTAGCTGAAGTTTATAAAAATAAGTATAAGGTTGAAATAAATAAACATTATTTCCAGCGTAATTATTTTTATGCCCGAAGGTCACCAAAAGTATTTATGTTGGTCATAAACCGCAAAAGGACCCACGAAATTATTTTTACCTCTTAAGGGTTTCCAGTGGTATTTCCCATTGTCATAAATCAGACTTAAAAGACCCAATAAGTTTTGAGTGAGTAAATGTTTCAAACACTATCTGAAAACGCATTGAAACGGCCCAAAAAACTCAGTGATTTTCGCCAGTGAGTTTTCCAGTGAGTTTGTATCGGTAGGGCTGTAAATAAACAATACGAGAACATAAACATCGGTGAAACTTAATAAAATATTATGTGTTTAAATAAATAATATACAATATATAACACGACGTTCCTTACCAAAATGGATTTTCCAACTTCACATTTGTTTTTAAATATTAAAAAATGTATAAAAATGTATAACAAAGGAAGAAAAAAGGAACAGACTTTTTTCCCCTAATTAGTCTGAGATTTTTGAAGACCACATTTTGTATAGAACTATTAAAAAGAACAAAAATAAATTGTCAAACGTGAACAGGCACGTGTCACAGATAACGGTCAATTAAATATATTTAAAAAGGAGCGTACGCCCTCTTTTGTAGGTATACAATTCAGAAAGTCAACAGTCAATATCAATGTGATTACCTGAAAATGATAAGAATGAGATTTACTATGCAGATAAAATAATATAATATTTTATAATTAAAACACGAAAATTTAAAAAGGAAACAATTAATTATTTTAAAATGTGTTAATAACACAGCCACACAAAAAAAAATAAAGTTCCCTGACCTGGGTAAGAAACACACGATTTTCTATGTATTTTGATGCGCTGAATCCGAATCCGTCATCAGAATTGGTCCATCAGATCAAGTTTTGACCCTAACCTCAAAATTAATAAAATGATACTTTTTGAACATTAGAATTTGAAATCGATTTAACTTTAATACATGCCTAGGATAAATAGAAAGCTTGCATTATTACATTTAAAATGCCTTTTTAGAAATTGTTCTGCGATTATTTTTAACGAAGTTATGATGTTTTACTTAAAATATGACTTTTTTCCATATGTTAAAAACACATCAATTATTATTGATGTGTTATTTTGTAATGGAAAAAATGATTTTAAGTAAAACATCATAACTTCGTTAAAAATCATCGTAGAACAATTTCTAAAAAGGCATTTTAAAGGTAATAATTCAAGCTTTTTATTGGTCCTAGGCATGTATTAAAGTTAAGTCGAGTTCAAACTCTAATGTTCAAAAAGTGTCATTTTATTCATTTTGAGGTTAGGTTCAAAACTTAATCTGATGGACCAATTCTGATGACGGAATCGGATTCAGCGCATCAAAACTTCTTCAGGGAAGTTAAGTTCAAAATGAAATAACCGATTTCTCTGAAGTAACCAAGTATGAAACCAATATCTATTATGGTCAACTTCTCCAGGGTAGTTAATCTCGAAATCACGAAGTAATAATAAGAAGACTTCACTTAGAGACTCAAGTGTCCCCACTTTAGGGAACATACGACTGTGAAAGTAGAATCTCGCAGAAGTGGCAGCCCTAGCGGGAAAAACGAGAAACTGCGAATTTTCCAATTTGTTTACATCCTGCGCGTCGTCTGCTACTATTATGTTATAGCCTGTCAAAGGAAAGTGATTATTTTAGCAGTTTTTTTGGAAATCATTTAATAAATACACTAGGTATGTTATATAGTGTTTCACGGCAAGTGCTAATATTTGTAACAATTTATAAAATTTTATTAAAAAACTCTTTAACTTCCGAGATTAAATTATTAAAAAGCAGCAAGAAAAAACAAAGTCATTTGGACAAAGTTGTTAATTGTTTAAAATATGTTCTCAGACGTTTCGAAATCTATATGATTTCCTCTTCAGGGAGTCTAACAATAAAATAAAATAACAAAAATTATAATTATTTCATTTAAGAGAGACAAAAAATAATAATAATAGCAAAAATACGAAAATTTTAGAGGTAACCATTGTATGGAGTCAGAGAAACTAAAAAGAAATAAAAAATATGAGAATTTTCAAAATTAGATAAGAAAACAAAAATTCATATATTTGTAAAATTAATTAAAAATAGAAATTATGAAAATACACATACAAAAAAGAATGTGTTTAATAAAACATGAAAACACATAAAATAATAAAAGTTAATAGAATTAAAGATTAATAAATAAAATAATAAAAGTCACGTACCAGATTTACAAACATAAATTTTATTAAACAGACTAAAGGACATTAACAATAACAGTTTAAAGAGAAAACAGAGAAATAATAAATATGAATATTGTCTATTTTAAATTATCAAAAATAAAATTCAACAATATTTTATAACATTTATAAAAATTAGTTAAATCCCTGATTTTATTCAAATTATTGTTTCTCTCTTTTTTAATTAAAAAACATATGAAATCATTTAGATTTTAAAACGTTAAAGAACAAATTTTAAACATTAAATATCATTAAATTTTTATCAATTTTAACGTAATATTTATGGTTTAGGAAATACCTTATAATTTCTTAAAATATAAAATTATCACAATAAATTTTAGATATTTGGAATCGTGAAATATTACAGATTCGAAATTTTTTAATTAAAATTTTCTAATAATTAAATTGCAGAAATTTCAAGTCATAAAATATTAGGGTTCAAAAATTATTAGCTGGGGTAACAATAGACATGGGGATTTAAAATGGATCCCTGCTTTAACAGTAGATTTTTAATTCTTTTGTCATTTAAGTTCATGTTTTTTAACCCGGCATTTTATTATCTGGAATTTATATAATTTTACTTTTTCAGGTCTGCAATACAACAATTGAAATCTTCAATATTTCACTATTCTGAATTTCTAAAATGCATTTATAAATGTATACTATTAAATTAAAATTATAATCAATAAAATACTTAAAGAATAATTAATTATTAGAATATATGTTATAGACATTTATATTTTTCATAGAAAATAACAATTGCAAAAACTAATCTTATAATTCATAAACAATAAAATTAATTAATAATTTTAAATCATAATTAGCTTTTTAATTAATATTATTCTCTGTAAATAATTATATTGTTATATTTTTGACACAATTTTTAATATAGGTAAATACTCGCATACGCTATATATTGAATTTTCAGAAAAATATTTTTTAAGAAATCTACATGAAAATATATAATCAATAAAGAGCCACAGATGGTTTGTGACAATATAATTTTAATTTCTTTTGAAACTAAATTTAAAAGGACTACCTCAAAACGGGCAATAAATTTTGACCTGGCCTGAGTGTAGCAATAAACCCTAGTGCGCTAGTAGCTCACTGGGCCAGTGAGCTTCCAATAATTTTCCAGTGATTTCCTATCGGTAGGGAAATGTGAAAACGAACTTCTCTGGAATACCCAAGTACTCAACCGATGTTCAGGTCATTTCCGGTCAATTTTTTCAAGGAAGTTAACTTCCAAATGTGCCAATGGACTCTTCTGAAGTACCCAAGTACTCAAACGATGTCCAGGTCATTTCTGGTCAACTTTTTCAAGGAAGTTAACTTCGAAATGTAAAAATGGACTTCTCTGAAGTACCGAAGTACTCAACTGATGACCAGGTCATTACCGGTAAACTTCTTTAGGGAAGTTAAGCTTAAAATATAAAAACCGACTTCTCTGAAGTACCCAAGTACTCAACCGATGCCCAAGTAATTTCCGGTTAACTTTTTCAAGCAAGTTACTGGTTGTAAATCCGTGTACAAGATCATCTACTGAACTTGTACATGATTCTGGATAAAATCATGCACAGATGCATTGACTTGTCTTGTGCATTAACTTGTGAATGGACAGCACTTGAATTTGGAACAACGAACGTGTATATTTTCATGCATGCACAATAAAATCTGATACAAGAACATGTGCATAAACGTGAAAATGTTCGTGCACATAATTTTCTATACTTTAAATATTATTAACAAATGTCACTAGTTTTTTGGGTGTCCTCTACCTTTTATAGCCATTAAAATCCACTGCGCAGCCTTCACTCCCATAGATAACGAATGCGCAATGTTTAAAGTTTAATAAATAATTATCTATTTTCGTGTACAGATTCATGTGCATGTTCGTGTGCATATTCATGCACATGAAATTATTTGCCTTTAGAAGCGTTCATAAACATGTGCATGTTCCTCTGCACATTCGTTGTCCCAAATTCATGTGTTGACCATTCACAAGTTCATGCACAAAACAAGTCAATGCACCTGTGCATGATTTTATCCAGAATCATGTACAAGTTCAGTAGATGATCTTGTACACGGATTTACAACCGGGTTATATTCAAAATGTGAAAATGTGAAATATATTTCTCTGAAATAGCTAAGTACTCAACCGATGTCCAGGTCATTTCTGGTCAAATTCTTCAGGAAAGTTAATCTCAAAATGTAATAACCGATTTCTCTGAAGAAACCAAGTATCTCACCAATATCTAGGTCATTTCCGCCCAACTTCTTTATCTATTTAGAATGTCAAGCATTAATCTACTTTTTTGAAAACTCGAATTTACTAGAGGTTTTGTTCAATAAGTTATTTTTCCAGGGTAGCATAAGTTTAAATGTTTTAAATATGGGGACTAAACGTCTTAAAATAACACATTTTCTTGCAGTGTCAGTGTGATAACACAGCCACACAAAAAAAATAAAGTTCCCTGGCCTGAGTATGAGACCCATATTTTCCTATGTATTTTGATGCGCTGAATCCGAATCCGTTATCAGAATTGGCCTAGCACGTCTAGGTTTGACCCTACCCTGCTAATAGGAAATACCTCAAAAATGACTGGCTAAAATGACTAAATGAATTCAGTCATTTTTGAGGTACGATTTGAATGATTCCGCGCATAGAAAATGTCCAACGAAAAAGGGATCAAAAGGTTGATTTATGGCTATTTATGACCGTAAATTCTAAACCCTAAAGAATTTTATTATGCTTTTACCCTCTCATAAAAAGAAAGGTTCTTTTACAGTCCTTTTTTCAATTCTAAATTATTTACATTGTTTATTGCAAAATTATACTCGTTTTTTAATAATTTAGTTATTTATATTTTTATATGAATAAGATATATTCTTTTGAAACAAAATTCAAAAATGATATCAGATTTTTAATATCTTCTACTGTTTACGAGTTACTCTACTATTCTTTTAATTGTAAGGCTTTTACCGAAAATTTTACATCTCTGTAATTGTCAGAAATTACAGATTCTAAATTTAAAAAACAAAATTTCTAACTTAAAAATTAGAAAAATTTTATTTATTAAGAAATAAATATTTTTACCAGTACATTTTTCGCATTTGAGATGTCAAAAAAGGAACGAGCTATGTCGTAAAACTTTCAAACATCTGGAATGGATTAAAAATCAGAAATAAAAATTTCTCTAACTTTTTAATTATAAATTTATAAATTGAGAATTTGCATTTAACATCTTTCAACGATTATGTGTATATAATTTTTTTCCCGATAATGTTATTTATTATAATCGTGAAAAACGAAAGATTTATAAATTTTTAATTTACAATTTCAAATTTGCAAATTGCAAAATTTTTGAGTCATAAAACTTTTGGGTTACCGAAGCCATAAATGAAAAAAATATCCTGGTAGGCATTCATATATTCCAGTTCAACGCATTTATGATCCTATTAAAACTTAAATAAGTACTGCCGAAATTTAAAGGGACTACCTACTCGGAGCAAAAAGTGGTAGCTGGCATTGTTAGAGTGAAAATGACTAAACAATGTCGTACCAGTCATATTTTGGATATATTTTAGGTATATTCTATTGGCAGGGTAACCTCAAAATCAATAAAATGACACTTTTTGTTAATTAGATTTTGAACCCGACTTAACTTTAATACATGCCTAGAGTCAATAGAAAGCTTGATTTATGACTTTCAAAACGCTTTTTTAGAAATTCTTCTACAAAGGTTTTTAACGAAGTTATGATGTTTTACTTAAACTATGACTTTTTTTCCAAATGTTAAAAACACATCAATTATTTATTGATGTGTTATAGTGTAATGGAAAAAAATGATTTTAAGTAAAACATCATAACTTCGTGAAAAATAAACGTAGAACAATTTTTAAAAAAGCGTTTTAAAGGTCATAAATCAAGCTTTCTATTGGTCCTAGGCATGTATTAAAGTTAAGTCGGGTTCAAAATCTAATTAACAAAAAGTGTCATTTTATTGATTTTAAGGTTAGGGTCAAACCTAGACCTGCTAGGCCAATTCTGATGACGTATTCAGATTCAACGCATCAAAATACATAGGAAAATATGGGTCTCATACCCAGGCCATGGAACTTTATGTTTTTGTGTGGCTGTGTAATTTATTAAAAGTTGCTTTTTGTATTAATATGAAGTTAACTTACCCGAAAAAGTGAACAGAAATATACCTGGAAATCGGTTGGGTACTAAGATATTTCAGAGAAGTCGATTTTCACATTAAAAAGTTAAACACAAATCCTTACATCTTTCTCCTGCATATCTTTTGAATATAGTATTTCATTATTTTCATTCTTATCATGGGATACCTTCTGTTTCAATTTAAATCTTTGACGATACCTTTTTTTACTAGGGTACTTCTAACAAGTCAATTTTTACATTTTGAGGTTATCTTTCCTGAAGATATTACCGAAAATGACCTGGACATTAGTTGAGTACTGGGGTTCTACTAAGAAGTCAATTTTCATTTTTACATTTTGAGGTTTACATCTCCAGGCTTCGCACTGTTTTGAGAGTTCAAAAATAGTAGGAAAAAGTAGCTTGCATGATTAAAAAAAGTAGTAAAAAGTAACCAAATAGAAAATAAGATAAGTTTAATTTATTTTTACTATTAATTATTATTTTTATTTTACATGAATGTGTTAGATGTTCGTTTAGTCACAGCACGTTTCAGATTTATTTAATATTTGAAATAACAAATTATTGTTATAATACAGTCAAACTTTCATACGGCGGAAACTCATAAGGCAAGTGTTGAAGGGACTATATCGTTGAGAGTTGACTGCGTGCGTGCCATCAAATTCAGGATCGAAAAGTTCTAGTGGAATAGGAATTAGTGAAATCAGCTCTCATAGAAAAAAAAAGATTTTTATTTTTATCGAAATATTAAAAAAATTATTATGTTAGATTCTAAAAATGTTTCTACCAAACAAACTTTTTTTAAAATTTTGATTATAAAAGTTATTGCAAAATGAAAAGTTTAAACACTTTTTAAATAAAAGCTTATATTTCTTAAATGAGTTTTCCGATTTAAGTATACCTTGGATAGAATCAAAAAAACATAAAACAGACTTCGACTTACTCATAAATTAAGAAAAAATTGTTTATAAACAATTAATTTTTTTCAATGTTCTGGACCTTTAAAAAATCAAGAAAAGATATGAAAATACACTTAAAACTCTAAGAAATCGAAATCAATTGAGAAAAGTAATGAGCGATTATTTTTTTGTGGAACATTCCATAAGAAATTCGGTCGATCGAAAACAGATATTATTTTTTAGATTTCAGTTCTTCTTTAGTATTGAAGGTGCTAAATAAGTATGCCCAAAAGTTTCGCACTATTTTTAAACACTTCTTTAGCACCCAAAATACTACCGCAAACAATATCAAAAACAAAAGAAGAAAAAATCTTTTAATAATGAGAAAAATGAATTATGAGTCAAACCATTATATTTCACTCAAAGTCGTTACGGACTAATGTTACAAAAATCTAATAATTTGTGATATTTATTTTTGTTGTCAAAATAATTTTTGACAATTATTTTTAAAAAAAATTCTACAATTGCTTTGTAATTTGACTAAGTAACTTTAGCTACAAGAAAAAGAGGTTATTTTGACAACTGGTAAGATGAAATAAAAAAAGGCATTAATGGTTTAGATAACATAAATTTCCTTATTGGTAATTGTTAAAAACAGTCTCATTTACATATATTAATTAATATTATTGAATTAATGAAAACAAAATGTTAGGTGAAAATTACTTTTAAAACTTACTTGCAAAATGTCAAAATTTTCAAACTAACAAAATTTCAATTTAAATTTCACAATCTGGCAGCAGTTAAATTCAGTTTTACAAAACTACTTGCATTTTAACCTTCAAATTCGTATTTAAAAGCACCTCAGAAAGCACATTTTTCAAATTGTAAAAAGTAAAAAAGTAGCTGATTCTCCAACACCAAATTTTGATACTGTGGAAAGGAGTGTCAAACTTGAATTTTAAAACCAAAATTTGATTTTTTCACGCCTCTTGTGATGAGTTATTAGAGTTCAAAAACACTGCTTCTTCTCAAAATTTCAATAATTAAGTTAAAAGTTTTCATATTTCTCCATTATAAAATAAAAAGTTAGTACGTCTTATGAAAGACACAAAATAAAATAAAATTTAATCCTAAAATATTTAAATTCTTAATAGAAAACTTTAATTGGAACTTTGAAAATTGTGACATTTTGCAAGTAAGTTTTAAAAGTAATTTTCACCCAACATTTTGTTCTTATTAATTCAATAATTAATTAATATAAGTATATAAGACTGTTTTTAACAAATACCAATAAGAAAATTTATGTTATCTAAATCATTAATGCGCTTTTTAATTTCATCTTAACAGTTGTCAAAATAACCTCTTTTTCTTGTAGCTCAGGTTACTAAATAAGTCAAATTACTAAGCAATTGTAGACATTTTTTAAAAATAATTGTCAAAAACGTATATTTGCCATTTTTTTTATTGTCAATTGTCAGCAAGATATAGTTTGTCCCGAATTACCCCAACTAAGCCTATTGTAAATTTGTAAAATAATTATAATTTTTCACTATTAAAAAATTCGAAGAGTTTATTAATAAAAATAATGTGATTTCAAAAATGTGATTTTAACGATAGAAGACTGACTTGTGCAAATTGTTATATAAATTTTTATTTCTCACTGCAGCCTAAATTAATAGATAAATTATTGTTTAATAATTATTATAATTTTCATTTTATATTTAAAGATCCTATGATTTAAAATGGTTGTTACATTCCTGAACGTTCACTTACTAATAGCATTTTAAAGAACATTTCTACCGCGGAAACGTCAAATTTCTTTCAGCAGTATGGAAGTTTGACTGTAAATTAATAAATTTTTGCACTTATAAAATTAATAATGTAATAACTTAATACTTTTTTCCCATAATTTTTAAAAAAGTAGCTTTTAGTAGCTTTAGGCCGATAAAAGTATCAAAAAAGTAGCCTTTCATGAAAAAAGTAGCAAAAAGTAGTAAATAGTTGGGGAGTGCGAAGCCTGCATCTCTGAAGAAGTTGACCGTAAATGACCTTGACATTGATAGTATACGTGGGTACATGAGAGAAGTCGGTTTTTGCATTTTGAGGTTTTTTTCCCTGGATATTTGACAGAAAATGACCTGAAATTCAGTTTGGTAATTAGGTGCAGAGAAGTCGATTTTGACATTTTAAAGTTAACTTCCCTGAAGTAATTTAACGGAAATAATCTGGAAAGCAGTTGGCTAATTGTGTACTTAAGAGAAGTCGATTTTCACATTTTAAGGTTAACTTTCCTGAAGAAGTTAACTGGAAATGACATGCACATCGGTTGAGTACTGGGGTATTTCTGAAAAGTTATTTTTTACATTTTAAAATGAACTTTGCTAGAGAAGTTGACTAGCTGGTTAAGAAGGAACTTCACGAACGAGTTGCTCAAGGGGAAGTTGGCCTTCAAATTCGATATCAACTGGGAGAGCCCATTATTGTCAAAACCTGACTTCTTCTAAATATCTCTTTTGTTTATATTAAAATGTTAGAGGGTTAAACACCAAGTTAAATATTGTAAATTGTTTTCCTGATTTTCTAAACTATGATGTTTTTGCGTTTACAGAGACATGACTGAGGGCGGATGTCGGCTCTGATGAAATATTTGACCTAAATAACTTTTACGTTTTTCGGAGTGACCGTTCCGGTAGGAGAAGGGGTGGTGTACTTTTAGCTGTAAACTCCTCATTTGAATCTCATATGCTTCAATTAAATGAAATTCGTGAATTTAATAATTTAATAGATTTTGTTTTTGTTCAAATAACTAAGTGTTCACTATCATTTATTGTTGCAGTAATTTATATTCCTCTAAATTTTTGAGAAATTTTTTTCTGCTATTAAAAAATGTAGTGTATTGTATCATAAAAATTTTTTAATCTTGGGTGACTTTAATTGTCCTAATTTTATAAAAAAGTACCCAATGTGAATCTTATGATTCTAAATCATTAATTGTTTTTAATTTTTTGCTGTTTTTTTTAAATTGAATCAGTTTAATACAATTACTAATACCTTCTCTAGAGCTTTAGATTTAATTTTTTTAAATTAATGGATTATGTAAAGTTCAGCGTGCGAAAAACTGTTTCGTACCTGAGGACATGCACCACCCAGCTCTTTCTGCGGATTTTTTCTTTTCACCCATTCATGGACTAAAAAATTCGTATTCTATATCTGCAAACCCTAATGTTGAGCAATTATATTTTAATTTTAGGAGAGCTGATTTCTGTGGCATTTACATGTTTCTTTCAAAAATTGATTGGTCGCAAGTTAAATTTTGTAATAATGATCCTAATGTAGCTAGCGAAAAATTTATGCAAATTTTGAATGATGCTTTTTCTAAATTTGTGCCGAAATGTACAAGCAGTGCAATAAAAAAACGACATCCTTCCTGGTTTGATAGAGACATTATTAATGAGATCCATCTTAAAAATAAATTTAAAAAAAACGTAAATTGTCATCCTCTTTTTATGAAGAGCAGATTAAACTATTATCTATATCGTTACACAAAAAAATAAAGCATAATTATCATGTCTATATCGGGAAAATTGAGCGTAGTACGGCTTCAAATTCGGCTGAATTTTGGAAGTTTATAAATGATGGAAAAAATTGTAATCAGCTACCGAGTATTATGTATTTCAATGAATGCACTCGAAGTAATCCATGTGCCATAATAAACTCTTTTGCTGAATTAATCTCTAACCACTGCGTAAATATTGATTGTGAGTGATCGATTGAGTCGGAATCTTAATTTAGCCCTTCAAACTGTCATTTTTCCTAATATTTGGAAAGAAGCCAAAATTTGCCCAGTATATAAAAAAGGTGATAGAAGTCTCGTACAGAATTACAAACCCATTGCTCTCATTCAAAATTTTGCTAAAGTTTTTTAAAAATTTACTTCAAAATTGTATAAGAGGTATTTTATCAAATCACCAGTATGGGTGTATTAAAGGTAGGTAAATTTTGACGAATTTAGCAACTTTTTCGGAAATAGTTATTCAAGCATTAAACAAAAAATACCAAGTCGATGTAATTAATTTGGATTTCTCAAAGGCTTTCGATTCTATTAACCGTCAGATTCTTGCCGAGAAAATGAGCAATATTGGCTTGCCTACTGACCTCCACCGCTTAATTTTGAATTACTTGAAAAACAGATTGCATAGAGTTAGTGTGGGTCATAATTTGTCTGAGACTTTTGTCCCCAACAAGGGAGTTCCTCAGGGATCGTTATTAGGCCCTCCTCTATTTATTTTATATATAAATGACATTGGGGATAATATTAAATCTTTCATTCTAATTTTTGCCGATGACGTAAAAATTTTTCGAGTAATTAAGAATACTTGTAATGCTAATCTATTGCAGACTGACTTAGATACTGTATTTAGGTGGTCCATTTTAAATAAACTTGCGTTGAATATTAGCAAATGAAGCTTTATGTCAATTGTTCGAACAACGAAAAGAATAGATTTTCAATATGTCATAGATAATATTGCTTTGAAACGAGTATACTCCGCGACCGATTTGGGAATTATTTTTAATGAGCGGTTATATTTTTATGAGCAAATCTCCAGGGTAGTTTCGTCCGCCTCTAGGGCTTTGGGTTTTCTGATTAGAAATACTCGACATTTTTCGAATAAACACACTTTACTTGTGTTATTCAATACTTTAGTTTGGTCTAAACTTGAATTTGCGTCTTGTATTTGGAATCCACACTTTGAGAAGGAGTCCTTAGAAATTGAGAGAATCCAAAAAAGATTTCTTAAATATTTAGCTTTTAAGGCTGACGGAACTTAACCTTTTCGTGGCACTGAATACCTGATGCTATGTCGAAGATTTGAGGTTAAATACCTCAAGGAACGTAGGGTTTTTTCTGCAGTATTATTTCTTTTTAAAATTATTACCAGTCAAATTTATGCACCATACATTTTAGAGTCAGTTTCTTTTAAGCTACCAAGAGATGAGGAACGTTATTTTGTACCATTTTATTTATCGTATCCGCGTTCTTTGAGGGACTCTTCTACTATGGTTTTTTTGTCAACTTATCATAAAAATCAGATATTCAATAGGCTCCAGATCAATCTTGATTTATTCTTCACGAATAGTGGACGCTTTGTTAGATCGCTAAATAATTATATTGAATATGTAAGAGAAATTGACTTGCTATAAGCATATTTTACGTTAAGAATTTTTTGATGAAAATTATTCATTTATTATTACTCATTATCTAAATTTATATCAGAATTATTGTAATTTGTAAACCCTTTTGTATCCCATTTATGGTCCATTGGACTGCGGGATGTTTGTAAAAATAAATAAATAAAAAATAAATAAATAATATTCATAAAAAATACTCAAAAATCCTTTTATTCGCTTAAGAACGCTATGATCAACCCCTACAATCATGTTTTCTAAAATTTTTCTGTAATCTACACGAGAAAATTTGTGTACCAAATTTGAACTCTCTAAATCAAATTGTTTGGAAATTAAGAGGGGAGATATGGTCATTTTTTATATTTTTTTTGCACCAAATTTCAGCACTCTAAATACATTAGTTTGGCAGATATGAAGCTGGAATTGTACATTTTTAATGCATTTTTGTTAAACAAAATGACCGTACACCCCCCTTCCACTTATTTTCCAAACTATTTCACTTAGAGAGCAAACATTTCGAACACAAATATTTTGTAATATTTTGTTTAAAAGGATAACAATTTTTTACTCTCTAAATCTGAATTAGTGATTTTCTACTAATGAATTAGCAAGAAATCGGTTACTATTTAATAGTGAAAAATTTTACTATTTTTAGGGTTCTGGACACGAGGTGTCAAATCCGGAACTTTTATGTTTTCACTTGTTTGTCCGTCGCCTAAAACCATTACCCCCCCCCCCCCCCTAGCGGACAAACTATTTGAGATAGAAAGTTGAAATTTGGTACACTTTATACGCGTATCAAAAGTGCTGTATTCATAGAAACGTTGCATTTCATAAATTCATAACTTCCGTAATTTCCATCCGATAAAAAAATTAAACAAAGTGTAAGTATTTTCTTTTTTTTCATATAAATACACAGAACAAGTATTCCATTGAAAAAAAAAGTTTGAGTGAAAATCTCACGTAGTATGAGAATATCAGGACTTAAACAAAAATTGATATTAAAAAATTGATGGTTGCAAGAAATAACCATTTATAAATCGATAAATATGTTTTGGTACTCTGAATAGAGAACACAAAACCAAACCAAACAGGGTAGCCTGCATTTCCTCCAAAACCCAAATAACCGAACTCGCAACTAACCGAAATTCAAATGTTCAAAAAGTCAACTAACGGAACTCGCAGTTGTCCGAACTTCCAATTGTCCGAATTAGAATTTGTCCAAACTTCCAAGTAACTGAACTAACATTTGACTGAACTTTCAATTCCTCTAAATCGTACTTGTCCAAACTTCCAAGTAACTGAACTAGCATTTGTCCGAACTTCTAACTCCTAGATCTCACATTTGTCAAAAGTTTCAACTACTCCTACATTAAAGAACCAGTAAATCCGGGTAGAAGTAAAACTCTACTGGTTTCAAGTTGGTTATTGTCACGTAAGTTCCAATTTCAAACAAGTAGAATAAAGTTTTCAGCTTGACTGAAGTTGGAAAGACAAGTAGAAGACGAACTGGTTTCAGTTGGAATTTTACAGTCTAATGGACATTCCAATTAGAATACATTTTGTGGACTGTGATATTTTTGGATCTGTTTGGAATTTCGAGTATGAAATGAACTGGTTTCTAAGCGTATTCAGATCCTACTTGGCACAGTACGTATTACCGATTAGAGGATGAACTAGTGCCAACTTGGATATAGATATACATTTGTAAATCCAAGATGGTTACAGTGTATGCTTAAAACTTACTTGGATCTACTTGGAATTACAATTTGCAGGTCAACTTGTTTCATCTTGGACTCTGTTCAAATTTGATATTCCAAGTAGGATACATTTTGTGGACTGTAATATTCTTGAATCTATTTGGAATTGCGAGTATGAAATGAACTGGTTTCTAAGAGTTTTCAGATTCTTACTTGGCACAGTTTGTACTACCGATTAAAGGATAAACTAGTGTCAACTTAGATATAGATATGCATTTGTAAATCCAAGATGGTTACAATGTATTCGTAAAACTTACTTGGATCTACTTGGAATTTGAATTTGCTGGTCAACTTGTTTCATCTTGGACTCTGTGCAAATTTGACATTCCAATTAGAAACACTGCCAATATGACAGTTGAGAGGTGTTAAATCAGCTGCCAATTTTGCTAAAAGTTTTTTTTTCTGAATGATGATAGTAAAAGTGTCTTCGGTATTATTGATAACGAATTTGATGTCAAATTGGAAATTTCACAGTTGACGGGTGTCAATTTGTTCAACTTATTTTATTATTTTGTTTTACAGTTATTTTTATAAAAGCAATTAATTAATATTTAACAAAGTTTATCAATGGTTCTTTCAATGGGACTCATAGGTCCTGCAGACGTTAAAAGGTTAAATTAACAAATGTTACTTTTGTTAAATAACATTTCTATGATTTACAGTTTATATTAAATATTGATTCTTAGAAACGTACCTATGTTAAATTATGTGGTTATTTAATATGAAATATAAGTTAAATTAAAAATTCGGTTATAGCAATAATAATCTACTAAAAATTTATATTGAAAATTATGAATTTAAGTAACATGGAATATTGGACAAATCTTGATTATATCAGGCAAAAATTTGTGAAAACATAAATTTTTGTAATTTAAAATAATAAACATCATCTTTAAAGATAATTCGATAAAAAGATAGTTCATGATAATTATGTTAAATGCAAGTCATGATAAATGAAAATTTTAGAAAATAAAAGCAGTACAAATCAATTTAAAAACTTTATTTTAGGTTACATAAAATTTTGATAAAACATATTATATAGAACATTATTAGGCATCTCTTTAACACTAATCGATCCCCTGAAAAAAAATCCTCACCTGATTTCCGCCTTGAAGTTTCTCAATTTTAGAAAAACGAAATAAATTGTCAAAGATTTATTTTTTAGAAATTGAAGAGCCGCACATCTCGTAATTTTTTTGGTTTTAAAGAAAGGTTAATGTTTATAATTACTTTTTCCAAATTTGAAAAATAATATACAAATAATATCTAGCTCTTTTAAAAACAAAACGATTAGCACTTCTGCTGCACTTCTATTACTACTAAATCAACATTTGACAAGTTATTTTGTTTTTTAGAATCGACAAAACGTATTCAAATTTACATCAGGTGTAGATTTTTTACTCGTACTCAACCAACTTTAAAATGACAAATTTGAATAATTTTGTTTTAAGTTAAACTTATTGTTCCTGCTCGTTTCTGTTCTCCTTTTTGTCATCCTCCTCATCCTCCTCCTTATCCTCCTCCTCCTCCTCCTCCTCCTCCTCCTCCTCTTCCTCTTCCTCTTTCTCGTCATAGTACTTATGGTCATCCATTCCACTTATTATTCTCCCCAACTTCAAATTGTGTTCCTTCATCATCTTCTATTAAGTCTTTATTTATTATATCTGCTTGTTCATCAGGATAATTTTGTCCATTATAGTTCATTCTGACGTATAAAGAATCGGACTTCAAATGGTCAGTTTCTGATTCACCTAGAAATAAAATAAATTATTTTTTATATTATACAAAATACATTACTTCTTTGCAAATATAAATAGTAGAAAGCTTAAATTCAATACGTACTCCTTTTGTTATTTTTTGATTTATTTTTTTTCGTTCTTGGCGGCCGCCACATATCTTGTATTTTTGAACAGATAATTGAGCCTATTTTATCAATATTAAGTCCAATATCGACTTCGTCCGTTTTGAGCTCTGTCAAATATAATCTAGATATATCTGTAAATTATTCAAATATTATTTACAATATTACAATTCAAATACTTACTGATTTTGCGGTAAAAATATTTTGATGCGCTGAATCCGAATCTATCATCAAAATTGATCCAGCGGATCTGATTTTGGACCTAACCACAAAATTAATAAAATAGTACTTTTTTTCCAAAGATCCTAGACTTGTATATATTTTAGGACGGTTTCAGACTCTATCGAATTAATATCGAATTAATATCTATTACCTCAAAACCTCAATAAAATGGTACTTTTTGCAAGAAGTACCATTTTATTGAGGTTTTGAGGTTAGGTCCAAAATAAGACCCGCTTTCAATTTCAAATTAATGTGAAAAATTATTTACTTCCCATGTTTAATTTGTAAAAATGAATAAATATATTTTTTATAATACCTTGCGTCATTAACTCTACTAAAAGTCTGTTTTTAGAGTTCTAGAGATTAAAAGGAGGAGAAACCTACTTTTAATCACAGTTATCCCCACCAGCAACGCCATTCAAGCACGCTTGCCAACCTAAACATCAGCTGTGGAGTCACGTGTTAGAACAGCAAGCGTACTTGAATGGCATTGCTGGTGGGGTTAAACTGTGATAAAAAGTAGGATTCTCTTCATTTTAATCTCTAAAACTCTAAAAACAGCGTTTTCAGTAGATTTCTTGACACAAGGTTATTATATAAAATTATGTGTGGAACACGGGCGCATCTAGGGGAATCTCGACTCGTGTGATTGCCGCACTCGCTTCGCTCGTGCGGCAAACTTCACACGGGTCTCGATTCCCCTACAGATGCGCCCCTGTTACACAAATAACTATTTGAAACGTCTATAATATAAAATATAAAGTAAAAGTTTTTTTGATTTAGAATTTGACGAGAAATTAGACAAACTCTGCGGGTAGGCAGAGATTGTGTTTTAGAACTTCGAGGACCTACATTTTATTACTATTTTTCTCAAAGAAAGGAGCAATAGAAAAAAGGTTTGCTTAACATCTGTTTTGGCTTAAAAATATCTCTCGTCTCCGGTTATTGAAAACCGTTTATTGTACCCTTCAATTTAAACCAGGATGGCTGCAAGATTCAGTTTATTTATTTGACATTTTACTGACATTACTTAACATAAATATCCCTGATAATTTTTTTTTATTACAGGTATAATGGAAATCTACGAAAAATCGCGTATCCTATATATATGAAATCTTTGATCTCGGAATTTCATTCAGAATGTCAGGATATTAACTGGATGTATATATATTAAATATATATATGTGTTTGAAATGAACATATTTATGTTAAAGTTATGTCAGTTATTTGAATTAAATACTAATTTTAAAGTTAGGTTTTCTTATCAAGTAATCTGTTTTTTAAACCTCAGGCATCACAGTATCTTTTATCTTCAAAAAAGGTAAGAAGGTGCATGTTTTTACTGGAAAAGGAGATAGAAAGGTGACAAAAAATATAATAGAAAAAAAACTGGAATGTGTTTAAAACAGAGTTGCTACGTTTTCAAAATTTCAATATTAAATGACTTCGAGGTTATCCAGACCATTGATCATCAAATTCCATGACCAAATATAAAATAAGTAGCAATATTAAAACGCGAAAAACTTTGCATTGTTTTTAGTCATTTGAAACTATAAATTTTTCCAAATGCAATAAATAATGGAAATTACGAGAATAATTATAAAATTAAAGAAAATATTGAACAATAAATTGAAAACAAAATTCAAAAAATGGCTAGACTAATACATAGCCGAACAAATAAATTGAAAAAACCCAAGAATAATTATAATATTTTAAGAAAATAATTGAAAAATTAAAAAAATTATGAAAGAAATATTAAATTAAGATATTAAGAAAATAGAAAAATTAAGAAAATTATAGGAATAATTGTTGGAAATAATTACAAATTGAACAACCGTAACTGGATTGAAAATTGAAACATGGAATTGAAATTTAAAGAAAATAATTAAAAAAGCTAAAAATTGTAGAATATAGAAGAAAATAATTGAAAACTGAGAAATTAAAATTTGAAGAAATTAAGAAACAAATTGAAGATTTAAGAATTAAATTCAAATTTTAAGAAAGTAACTGACAATTGAAAGAAAATTAGAAAAGTGTCGAGAATAATTGTCAACAGAACAAAATATTAAAGAATAATATTATAAACTTCAAGAATAATTGTAAATTAAAAAAATTTGTAGAAAATAATCCCGAAAATAATTGAAAATTGTGGAAACAATTAATAGTTGAAAGAAATAATTGGAAAATGACGAGAATAATTGAAAAATTTAAGAAAATATCTGAAATATAACGAAAATAATAGACAATTGAAAAAATATCTAAAAATGGCTAGATTCATAGACAGCAAAGCAAAAAAGTTAAAAAAAAAAGAATAATTATAAAATTTTAAGAGAATAATTAAAAAAATTGTAGGAAATAATGATAAATTGTGGAAAATAGTTAATAATTGAAAGAAATAAATGAAAAATGAGGATAATTATAATTGAAGAAAATGTTAAAAATTAAAGAAAAAAATTGAAGATTAAAGAATGAAATTAAATTTGTAAGAAGATAATTGATAATTATCAATTATCTTCTTACAAATTTAATTTCATTCTAATTCATTCACAGCCCCACAAAAAAAAAAAGTGTCATGTACTTTTGACCGGAATACCTTAGCCCTATGTATTTTGACGCGCTGAACACGAATCCGAAGTCCATTTTGCTCCATCACGTCAGGATTTTTTTCTAACCTCAAAAAACATGTCGGATTTTGAGAGGTAGGCGATTTTTTAAAAAAATTTATGGATTTACTTCAAACTTGGTATCTGGGGGTTTTTTGGGTCGCTGATTATGAATCTGAAGTTAGATTTTCAAAATTCAAAATGGCGGATCCAATATGGCGGACGAATTTTAAAAAAATTTGAAGATTTACTTCAAACTTGGTATCTGGGGGTTTTTTGGGTCGCTGATTACGAATCTGAAGTTAGATTTTCAAAATTCAAAATGGCGGATCCAATATGGCGGACGAATTTTTAAAAAATTTGAAGATTTATCAGGAATAAGATGCAGAATGGAACAATGTACTTTCTTATTTGGCTTCTGCACCAAACATATCCAATCTGTTACCAAGGAATATTTTATGATAAAATTGTAATAGAAGTCATATTTGAAAATCTGAGAAACTCGCTTCGAAATCACACTCAGCAACTTAAAAACCTGAAGATACCAAATTTCATAAAAATTTCGAAAATATGACGTCAGATTCGCAATCAGCGACCCAAAAAACCCCCAGATACCAAGTTTGAAGTAAATCTTCAAATTTTTTCAAAATTCGTCCGCCATATTGGATCCGCCATTTTGAATTTTGAAAATCTAACTTCAGATTCGTAATCAGCGACCCAAAAAACCTCCAGATACCAAGTTTGAAGTAAATCTATAAATTTTTTTAAAAAATCGCCTACCTCTCAAAATTCGACATGTTTTTTGAGGTTAGAAAAAAATCCTGACATGATGGAGCAAAATGGACTTCGGATTCGTGTCAAAATACATAGGGCTAGGGTATTCCGGTCAAAAGTACATGACACTTTTTTTTTTTTTGTGGGGCTGTGTAATTAAAAGAAAAGTTACTAAATTACTAAACTAATTAAATATTAAGTAAAATACTTGAAAGTGAAAAAAAGTAAAAAAAAATTCGTAAGCTGTCGAGAATAATTGATAACAGAACAAAATAATTCTAAAAAATTTAAAGGATAATTAGGTACAAAATTCAAGAAGAATATTAATATAAGTTGTCCATTAAAAACTGAAGAAAATTATAGTAAAAATTTCAGGAAATTAATAAAAATTTATGAAATCATTTGAAAATTGAAGAAGATAATTAAAGAATTATATTGAAAGATCAAAAAAATAATTACCAATTGAAAAAAGACGAGGATTGATAAACATTGAATAAAATAATTGAAAATTGAAGAAAATAATTGAGAATTGAAGAAAATAATTAAAAATGAAGAAAATAAATTAAAAATTTAAGAAAGAAATTGAAATATAAATAAAATAATTGAGATTTGAAAGAAAAATTACAAAATGATGAAATTGGTATGTTATGTTAATGTTAATTCTATTTACATAAATAGCAGGAACATGGAAAAGATTACTTAACTGTTTATTCAACTCTATTCTTTTTTACGGCTTTTAATTATTCGTAAATCGGATTTTTGCGAGTTTTTGTTGTTTTATCAATCATCAGTAAAACTAAATTCAAATATTAAATCTGAATTTTTTGAACATACTTCAAAATATTTACAAAAAATTATATATTTTTGATCCCAAGAAAGGTAATAAAAGATGTAAAAAGGTGACAAGTCATCAAAAAAGGTGAAAAAGGTGGCTGTCTGTGATGCCTGAAACCTACATTAAAGGGGACAGAAATATTTTAAAAAACAACCATACGTTACTCACTTCTGAATTTTCTTTTGTGTCTCGATTCATTTGAGAAGTATCTTCCTCCTCAGAAGCAGAATGAATGTTTCGCGATGGAGGGGCAACGAATTTCCTTGCAGAAGTTGAGCTGACCTCTTTTTTTAATGCTGTCAAATTTTCTAAAAATTAATATACATTAATTAAAAAATCGAATTTAAATACATGACTGTTTATGACAAGCAAAAATTATACGAAATAAAGTTACATCTAAATGAGGATTATGTTAAAAAAGAATAACAAATAAAAATTATGTGGGATCAAAGGCGACGCTTTGACAGGTATTAGGTACAAAAATTGCATTCTTTTTTTTCTATGCTTGTTCATAATTTAGAAGTTTAACAAAAATTTTTTCAACCGTCTAGTCAGGTTGTTAACACCCTTCTGAAATTTTTTTGTAAGTGTTACTATAAAAAAGCATTTATTTTCGAGTTATAAGAACTTAAAGTGTGTTACAATAATTCCAAGATCGGGGCTATTATGGTACAATATTTCTTTTTGTTTCTAATGTAAATTAAATATTTTATTTTTTTTATTAAACTACATGGGAACTATTGCCAGATACTTTAGAGAATTTTTTTTCAAAAATTGCAAAAAAGTAATTATTATTATAGAAATTAAGTATGTACCGAAATATAAAGTAATGAAAATTTTCAAAATGTTTACTTTATGTTATTTTATCAAATAAATTACTTAATTACGCTAATAATAACTGTTTGCTCTCTAAAAAAATGAAAAATCTGAATTAGTGATTTTTTAATTCCTTTCTACTAATAAATAATGATTTATAGAAAAATCGATTATTTTATTAAATAGTAAAAAACTTGACTAATTTTACTAAACATCTAATAAATAAATAAAATAATCTAATTATGACTTATATTATAATTTATCAATTGAAAGTGATATATCTAGGTACTAATTGAATAATTTTCTACTAAAAATTATTACATTCTTGTACTATGTAAGAGTAACTGATTTCTCTCTAATTCATTAGTATAAAATCACCAATTGAGATTTATGGAGTGAGCTATTTTATATTGTACATCGTACAATATATTTAAATCAACTTCAAAGTCATGTAAATTGTTAATAATAATGATATTAATATAAGTGGATTTTTGAGGATATGTTGCACCCTTTGTTAAATTAAAAGATTGAAATATTTCCAATTTTCTGTCAAGAAATAGAACATTTGTATCTATAAAAAGAATAAAACCAAAAACCAGGAATCTTTTTTACTGTTTTACTAAACGTATTTTTACAAACGAATTAAATGATTTTTGTACCAGAATAACGCCGCTATGTGATGAATTTTCAGTTTTTAACCATATTTTGCTTTTAAAAGCCTCATAAAAATGGAACGATCAGAAATGACGTAACGTAATTTTTTTACCGCTTGACCCCCCCCCCCCCCCTGTCGCTTTCTCGTAAGAGTAAACACCAACCCCTTAATGTTGAGTTTGTCTAAATGTTGACCAACCATTAAAATTTTTTTTTCAATTTCTTATTTACTCTTAATAAATTATTTGAAATTATTTATTGGTAACTTATGTACTGAAGGAAGGGCTTCTAGAATTGTAAATGTCCTTTGAGGACATATGTACATGTGAAATAAATTATACAGAAATTATAGTTATTGGTAACTTAATATTTTTATAAGCAACTTATAATATTTGTATTGTACTTAAAATTACGTCGCATTAGAAATCTCTACTATTGAAACAATATTACTAGTTGTTCAATGTTTTACTATGCAATCAACATAAATTCAAATTTATAGTAGAGAAATTATTTTGAAAATATTTCCTTATATTGCATTGTGGAATAAATAAGTTGGCTAAAAGCTTTATTGTCTTTTCAAAAGACCTGAAAAGAGGATTCTGACATATTACAAGTATTAGCAGAGAATTAAGGCACAGTTGAGATATATATATATATATTTTTATTTAACACAATATCTAATTTTGAATTTGTGAAATTTCATTAGTGAATAATAAGTGAGAATTAATCTCTGATTCCAATTAGTGAGATCTTTAATTGATTCTAATTGAACATTTTATTTTAATATGACATATTTGAAAAATCAAACTGATTTAAATATTATTTTTGTTATTTATATTTCACGTTATTTTAAACTAAAATATGTTAAAATTAACTTGATAAACATGTTATTGAAGAGGGCTGATAGGAAAACTTGTTTAACTTAATTTTTAAAGTCTCTTGTTGTGTAGGCAATAATATATGAACTTGGTAAAATACAAAGTCCGCTGTTGACAAATTCGATTATATGTTAAAATAGATTGGGTTAAAAGAAAATTTGGTTAAATTAAAATCAAAAATACAAATTCAGCTAAATATAAATTATGTTAAATAAAATTTTGTTTCAATAAATATGGTACGGTATAAAAATTGTTTAAAATAAAATTTTCACCCTACAGCGATTATACACTTTACAAAAAGTTTTGTATATTGTTTATTATTGAAGTTACAAAGCTCGAAAAGGTCTCATTTGAAAGCTCATTTCCTAAGCTTTCATGGTACATAAAACAGAAATTTTAAAAAAATTTGTTAATGTTTCAATAATGTTAATGAAAAAAAAAATGTTTCAATTTTTTTTGCTTTCTTTAAAGTGATACAGTTTTTTAGGAAATCATCGTATTTTAATCGCACTTCTATCATCTGAAAGCTAGTTTTATTACCTTTCAAATGCAATTTTTTTTATTATTCTACGACATTTTTTAAGAATAATATAGTCATTTGTTTAAAAAATAAACCATTTTATACAATTGTTGATAACTCAAAAACGGTTAGTTTAACAAAAAATTATTAAGAAATCTTCTAAGGTAATTGAACCAATAGTCGATCAACATCTTGAGATAAAAAAGTAAGATTTTCTATAAAACTCAATAAATTTAAAACGAACTATGCATTTTGAATTTTCTTTTTTAAATTATGTAGTGGAAGCTCTGCAAATGCGTAACCGTTGACATCGAATTATTTAGTATAAGTTATTTATTGTAAAATTAAAAGTTAAAAAGGACCTTCTTTTAGGGGCTAGGGACCCAATAGTCGATCAGCGGCAAAAATGGCTGAAAACCTTTTGCACCAGTAGTCGATCAATCTTGGACCAATTAACTAGAAAAATGAGTCGTAGTACTTAAAAATTAAAGTACTTATAAGTTTTACAAATAAAATTAACAACAAACAAATAAAAATTACATGTAAAGCGCAAATTAATCGACTTAAATCAAGCTGTATCAAACTGATAGACTATTGGTACCCGATCGACTATTGGTGCCGTTACCTTATATAGAATTAGAAAAAAAACTTTAAGATTTTTTAAAAAACAATTTTTTTAGTTTTTTTTATATTTTTAATTTTTAATTGTAGAAATTCGCACTTTATATTCACTATAACAAACAATATTTATCGAAAGTAATTTAAATAATTGCTAATTTAAAATTATTGAAAATAATTAAATAAATACTCTCTGAATTTAAAACAGCGAAAATTCGCTGTTTAACCAGCCCACAGTATACAGCTGTTTCAAAACGGATATACGCTGGTGAATTAGTGAATTTCGCTGTTAATCAGTGAAAAAATCGCTTTTTGATCAGCGTATATACGCTGTTTTGAAACAGCTGTATACTCTGCGCTGTTTCAAATTTAGAGAGTACGATGTTAAATTTGCTTGTATGTTATAGTGAGTATAAAGTGCAAATTTCTACAATTAAAACTTAAAAATTTAAAAAAAAAACTAAAAAAAAATTGTTTTTTAATAAATCTGAAGGTTTTTTCTAATTCTACATAAAAAAATTTTTAATAATTTTTTATTAAACTAACCGTTTTTGGGTTATCAACTATAGAATAAAGATAAATAAAGCTTTCAAATGAGACCTTTTTGAGCTTTGTAACTTTAATAATAAACAATATACAAAACTTTTTGTAAAGTGCATAATCGCTGTAGGGCATCAGCCTTTAAAAGTCTAATTACTCAAACCCTCCTGGGGGTGGGGATTCTTGTTATTGGTATAATGATTATTGATTAAATTATTTAATACCAATAAATATTCATGATGAAATTGAATACAAAACCAGTTTTAGTGTCACATTTAAAATCAGCGTTTTCTGATAATATATTATAAGAGCATATATAACTATTTTTTCAAAAAGATTTGAAATAATGGAAAGAAATTAGAAGTACCTAAATAATAATTTTAACATATGAAAAGATTGAAAACATAATGCAGAATAAAATTATGAAATAAACATATAAATATTAATAGTATATTTAAGAATAAAATAAATTGCATCTACTGTTTTACACAAAAATCAGTACTAACAGTTTATCAGAGGTGAGTTGAGGAGTGGCCTCCACCCCATCCCACGAAATAGAAGAAATATTTTCTTAAGAAACACATTTCAATTACATAAGTCTTCCCTCTCCCTCCAAAATGTCATCAAACTACCCATTAAAATTTTTTTGCCTACGTTCCTGCAGTTTATAATTTATTAAAAACCCATAAACATTTTCTGTTCACGCTTTGTCATAACATATTTTGCAGGTTTGTTTAAAAAATGTATCAAGTTATCAACAAAATAATCCCAAGTGTGTAAAAATTTGCTATATATTTTCCTTCTGGAAAAAATCGATTGAACACGACTACTGAAAATAGTTAAAAGTCCACGCGATTAATCCCATTTGATTTTTTCTTCCTTTTTAAAAGTCTTAAATTGTTATGAATCGTTCCAATTGTAATAAATAGCTAAAGAATCGTATTTGAAAACAATTCATGCTAATTTATAACAATTAGAAAGATTAATAACAATTGAGTATGATTAAAAATGATTTAAAATATCATTTGTAAAGGAATGTATTGTGTATGAACACGATGAAGAAACACAATAAATAGACACAGTTTTTAATAATTTTCAAGCATAATCAATCGATGTTTTCTAGTAGGAATCTTGTTAACAATAAAAACAATTTGGTTTTATAAAGAAATTATAAAGAAATTAATAATGTTTATGCATATACATGTACTTACTGTTTACCGAAAAAACGTAAGCTTCTTTCCAACTACCATCAGCATCTAACTGAACACGATAAAACTTTTGTTTTGAATGTCCTGGATCAAAATGTAACACTTGTTTAAAAAATACTTTGTCTTGTGTCCCACGAACTTGTCCGTAACCGAACACCATTCCGGCACTATTATACACACACTTTTTTAAAAATTTTATTTGATAACACAGAAGTGGCAGAGGTATTAGAAAAGAGCGCAAAGTAGCGACAGGACTTTTAAAACTGCCGAACACTTCCAAGGTGGAACAGCATCTGGTACAGTTCATGTGCAGTTATTATGCGCAGTAGATCAAGTTGAAATGAACATTTCTGCACTAGCGACACCGTTTTTCAAACGCATTTGATCTACTAACGAAAGGGCCAGAATTTTTGTAAAGTTATTAATTAACTAATAGTTTTAATTTGAAAAAGTTTCTTTAATAATATTATTTACAATTGTCTAAAATATAATGAATTACAGTTTCTGAAATATATATATATATATATATATATAATAAAGTAATCGGCAAGTCTCAGTTCTTAACTAAAGTCAAAAAAGTCTGTCAAAAAAATTTCTTAACAGAGTCAGTGCTGGCTGTAAAGCTGTATTATTACTGCGCCGATACTGATGCCCGGGAGTATTGGCAGTAAATATCTACCCAAAACTGGTGCAGTACAACGGCTATTGTTTTTGCCAAGGTCTGTAAAAAATAACTTGACAGAGTCGGTGCAGTACTGGCTGCAACGCTGTAACAGTACTGCGCCGATATTGATGTCCAGCATTGGCAGTCAGTACCAGCTTAATGCTGGCGCGGTACCGCGCTTCTTATTTCTGCCAAGGGTTGGCTTGCCAGAGTCGGCGCGGTACTGGCTGTAACGCTGTATGTGTACTGCGCCAATATTGATCTACAGTTTTGGTAGTCGTATTTCATTTTTGATTATTTTAAATGTTGTAGTATTTTATTACATAACAAAATTTTAAAGACCGTTATTCTTATAGATTAAAGTATTTTCAACATTATTTTTTTGAGTAATATTATTATAATTTTTAATCTTTATTTTTATCAATAAAAGTTGACATATACATATAAAGATTTAAAAATTAGATAATTTAAAAGTGAATCCTCAAAAATGAAAAGTTAAAAAATTCTTTATATAGAATAACATCAGCACAACCTTAAGTGAATGCTTAATTTTTATAAATATTATTTAAACAATTTTTCTTATTAATTTTTTTGGCAAAGTTTACTACAGTTTAAAAAATATTTATTAAAAAAAGTAAATGGTCCTCCCCATAACTGATCTGAAATTCAAATTTTGGATTTTGTAAATCTTAAACTAAGCCAGCGTGGCTGTGGGGTTTAAGCGTATAGCTTGCGTCCGAAGGGTCCCGGGTTCGATCCCAACCAGAATGCGTTTTTCCGTTTAATAAAATAGTTTTAATTGTTTAGGTGTAGCGAATGTTAACCATATTTGTAAAAATTTGTCTAAACAATTTAAATTAACTAATAAAATCTCAAAATAAAATTTGCAAGACGAAGTTTTCATTCGATTAATGAAATAATTGTACATAATATTTTGTATTCCAAAAATGTAAATTTTACTTTTTATGTGCTGAAATAAGCAACAATAATGATAAATAGTAAATTAATAACAAAATTGTACTGCGCCACTGACTTTTTTCCCATTAGATTATTTGATTCCACTTTTTCCCCCGAATTTCTCCTGGTCAATACACTCTGATACTGTTCACCATTAATGCGTAAGCCCTGTCAGTCAGTACCGATCGTCGTTATCATCCCAGAGTTAGGTCAGTACTACGCCAGCACTGATAGGACTCGGATAATGCGACTTTTTCGACTTTTCGACTTTTTCACTGGAAAAAGGCGACTTTTTAGACTTTTTTAGTAGAAAATACATTTTTTTTTAAATAATACGATCGTAAAAATCAAGCTGAAAATTTTCAAAGTTCTCCAAATTTTGTTTAGATCTCCGGAAGTTTAAAAGTGTTTCTAAAAGTATTAATAATACTTGTTGACAATTAAGTTGTGATGGCGTAAATGTGATGCGTTAACTTTTTAACGCATGTTTTAAGAAAAAAGTGTAAAAAACTGAAAACCAAGGATTTGGTGGGTTATTTTGTGCATTCTTTAAAATCAATTATTGTTTAAAAAATTGTTTCGTAGTTAGTACAAAATTCTTTAGAAGTTAGTTTTGAAATATTTTTGTCCTAATTTTGTTATAAAAAACAAAAAATAAGCATAAAATTTAGATTTTACACGCGGTACCATAAAAAACTCAAAAAAATAATTTTAATAATTACATGATTTTCAAGTTCATTTTGAAACTTTTTTCTACAAAATAAACCAAAAAGTGTAGTAGAAGTTTTTATTAAGTAAGGTTTACTTACTTTTTGCTTCCTCATAGAGGAAGCTTTGTGATCGTTAAAATTTTCGATTTTCCAAAAATAGTCTAAATCAACTCATTTTCATCTTAAAAGCGAAAGTTTTCATTCCTAAGCAAATGTCCAGATGTATGTGTGTGTGTGTATGTATGTGTGAGTGTGTGTGTGTATAGCGTTTTTTGTGTACAAGATATCTTGAGAACGCTTTAACGGATTCCAATAAAATTTGGATGACTTATTAAGCTCATGAATATCTAAATTTGGACACAAGGATTTTTGAAAATACCCAACCAAATTTTTTTGAGCACCTTTTTTCATCGAAAAAAATCGTTTTTTGACAAAAAATTTTTTATGCTAAAAATACAACATAATGAATACAAAAATCATATTCCTTATCTCAAAACGAATCGATTGACCTATATAACTTTTATAATTCATCAAGAATTCGTAAAATAATTCCTATTTTGACATTTTTTTGCATTCAAAATTTTTTTTAACATTTCCCCAATTAACTTATATTTTATTAATTTCTTGCTTCCTCTATGAGGAAGCAAATTATTTTGCTTACTTGGAAGCGAAATGTCCATGAAATGGACATAATTCTCACCTAGTTTAATAATTTATGACTATTATTAAATATAACTAAATTATATAAAGAAATCCAAGTTAAGCCAAGATGAAATTCTAACATAGTCTTATTCTTAAAATTGTGAATTGGAAAAGAAAAACTGAAACTTGTTAAATCATGGATTGGATTACCAAGTAGAATACAAAGATTTATAATCCAAGTTGAGCCAAGATGAAATTCTAACATAGTCTTATTCTTAAAATTGTGAATTGGAAAAGAAAAACTGAAACTTGTTAAATCATGGATTGGATTACCAAGTAGAATACATAGATTTATAATCCAAGTTGAGCCAAGATGAAATTCTGACATAGTCTTATTCTTAAAATTGTGAATTGGAAAAGAAAAACTGAAACTTGTTAAATCTTGGATTGGAATACCAAGTAGAATACATAGATTTATAATCTAAGTTGAGCCAAGATGTAATTCTGACATAGTCTTATTCTCAAAATTGTGAATTGGAAAAGACAAACTGAAACTTGTTAAATCTTGGATTGGAATACCAAGTAGAATACATAGATTTATAATTCAAGTTGAGCCAAGATGAAATTCTGACATAGTCTTATTCTCAAAATTGTGAATTGGAAAAGACAAACTGAAACTTGTTAAATCTTGGATTGAAATACCAAGTAGAATACATAGATTTATAATCCAAGTTGAGCCAAGATAAAATTCTGAAATAGTCTTATTCTCAAAATTTTGAATTGGAAAAAACAAACTGAAACTTGTTAAATCTTGGATTGGAATACCAAGTAGAATACATAGATTTATATTCCAAGTTGAGCCAAGATGAAATTCTGACATAGTCTTATTCTCAAAATTGTGAATTGGAAAAGACAAACTCAAACTTGTTAAATGTTGGATTGGAATACCAAGTAGAATACATTGATTTATAATCCAAGTTGAGCCAAGATGAAATTGAAACCTTGTCATAAATTACGATTTTCTTATTTGGATTTACAAACTGATATTTTTTAAAAATGAACTTGTAAATCCAGATAGATATTGTCAGATTAAAAGTCCATGTTGAAACTAGTTAAAAATGAAATATTTATTTTACGAAGTGGAAAAGTCCTGTTAAAACCATTTCAATTTCAATTTGGATATCCGTGACATTTACTGAAATTGCATCTCCAAGTTGGAACCAGTAGAGTTTCTACATGGAATTTTTTTTCAACTTGGCATGCTAGTTGAAACCAGTAGAAGCCAGTAGATCCACGTTCAATTTTTACTGGTTTGTACTGGTTCTTTAATGTAGGGACCCAAACTCATAATTGTCGAAACGTTCAACTTCTTAACATCGCATTTGTCTAAACTTTAAATCTCCCAAATTTGCATTTGCCAAAAACTCCAGTTACCCAAAGTTGCATTTGTCCAAACTTTCAACTCTTCGAAATTGCATTTGTCCAAAATTTTAATACTCCAAATTCGCATTTTTCGAAACATGCATCTCTCTGAATTTGCATTTGCTCTAAAATTTAATTCCCTAAACTCGCATTTGTCAGAAAAACTAAATCCTCAAATTCGCGTTTGCCCAAACTGTCAACACCCCGAACTCTCATTTGTTAGAACAACCAAATCCTCGAAATCTCTTTTGCCTGAACTGTCAACAGCTTGAACTCGCATTTGTCTAAACTATTAAGTCCCCAAACTCGCATTTGGCCGACCTCTTAACACCCCAAACACCCAAACTTACATTTGTCAAAACTCTTCAGTACCCGAACTTGCATTTGGGTACTTAAGAGTTTTGACAAATGTAAGTTTGGGGACTTAAACGTTTTGACAAATGTGAGTTTAGGGTGTTGACAGTTTGAGCAAACGCGAATTCGAGGATTTAGTTTTTCTGAGAAATGCGAGTTCGGGGAGTTAAATTTTAGAGCAAATGCAAATTCAGAGAGATGCATGTTTCGAAAAATGCGAGTTTGGAGTATTGAAATTTTGGACAAATACGAGTTAGAGGAATTGAAAGTTCAGACAAATGCTAGTTCAGTTACTTGGAAGTTTGGACAAATTCGAATTTGGGCAATTGGAAGTTCGGGCAATTGCGACTTCTGGTAGTTGAGATTTCGAACACTTGAATTTCGGTTAGTTGCGAATTCGGTCATTAGGGTTTTGGAAAAAATGCAGGCTACCCATTCTATTATAACTATAGAAAACCTATTTTTTAGTTTTCTTAGTTCAGCTTAGTAAATATAAGAAATTTCAAAAAATATCTTAAATAAAGATGGTAGTATTCTTAAAAACACACACTTTAAATCCTACACAATTTGTCGGTATCTTCAACAGTTTTCAAGGTAATAGCTAATGAATGTATCAAAGCTTGAAAATGAATAGCATACTATAGTAGAATATAATAGCATATTTTCGGAATTACAAAAAATTTATTAAACAAAAGATGTAGGTTACATAGAAGTACATATTTTATGTTCTATACATTTTCTCAGAAAACTTGCTAATTTTTGAAATGCAAGACCCCAATAAAAGCAACAAATGCTTAGGTGAACTTGAATAAAATACGAACACTTCTTATAGTACGTAACCTCTTTTCCCCTACAATTGTATAATAATACTTTTCACTTTTTATGGTACCCGATCCCCCCGTACGTGGTTCGTACTTTTTACGTTTTCCGTCATAAAATTCCAAGTAGTCGATAATTTTCTTTATTATTTCTGTAATTAGCTCATCAAAATACTTAAGTAGATGTAGTTTCATCCTACCCGCGAGTTGACTCGAAGGATTTCTTTCATACACGAATTTTTTTATTTCAAAATGCAAGTTTATAATCTATTTTTCAATGTTTATTATTACATCTTAATATATAGAAATATCGACCATAGATTCAGAAAACATTACTGAATATTTCCCGTATTTGTTAAAATAAAAAATATTTGCTTTTTGGGTAAAATAGTTATTTGTATGGCAAGGGCGCAAAAATAGGGGGATCGAGAGTCGTGCGAAGTTTGCCGCAAGAGCGAAGCAAGTGTGGCAATCACACGGTTTGAGATTCCCCTAGTGCGCCCATGCTACACACACTATTTTCTCTAACACCTCGTGTTAAAAACTCGTGTTTTTTACGCACATGCATGCAAGAAAAGAGCAGAGGACTCTTTCCACGCGCACTTTACCCCATGAACACTACTCTTTAACAGTGCTGTCAAGTTCGGATACACAATATTATATTAGAGTTAGAAAATATTGGGTTTTCGAAGTTGGTAGCACTGTTCAAGAACAGCGTTCACGAGGTAAGGTGTGCGTGGAAAGTAGTCGTCTGCTCTTTTCTCGCATGCGTGTGCGTGGAAACACGAGTTTTCAACGCGAGATGTTAGAGAAATAATATTTTCTCATATGTGGGAATTTTGCTACTTTAACTATGCTTTACTCAACTGCGAATTGCAATATTGCGAACATTTCACTGCAAGGTTTAAGAAGAGTCAGGAAATATCTGGTGCTGCACTGGGTATCAGAATATTGTTAGTTAAAAATAAAATAGAATGTTATTGTTCTAGGCGAATGGAAAAACATTAGTGCACGATTTCAAAATGATACTAATAGAAAGGTTCTAAAAGAGATAATTAGAAATATACTTTTAAATGGATAGATAAAAATTAGTAATCGAATAGACCCGTAGTACAAATTCACCTTTTTATTTTTCCTGTAGTGCGGCTTTAGACGTTTTGTTGAAAAATTCATGGTCTATTGTCAAATTAATACATCATGACTCCAATTGGAATTTTATGATTTAATTATTTGAAAGAAAGAAGGAAATGTTATTTGCCATGGATATTCCTTTTTGTAAATAATAACTAATCGTTCGTTTTCATAAATAAAATAATGAAACTTATTTTTGTAATCTATAAGTGTTTATTTTATTAAGTATAATTGTAATAAAGAAATTTGGAATTTATTATTCTAAGATTTAAATAATTTACATTTTTCATACAAATTAAGCACCCATGATGGCAATGAAATTTATGTAAAGTGTACACTGTACAATTTTTTTCAAGTTTGTGAAAAAAAATGGTATTTTCTGTTTGAAAAATAGGTGAAGTGTTATTTCATTGTGACGCGCTCACAGACGAATTTTATAAACATGTACAGAGATGTTATAATTGTGTAACGAAGTGAAATTTTGATATGCTCCGTATTTGCTTGCCGGAGCCAAGGTTCTCGGATTATATTCACTTATGCTGGAACAACTAGATTTTGACCATAAATATCTTACTTAATTTTCTACTGTCGCTTTGAGGTTAGGTATAGTCAGTAAAACTCACAGGATTTCTATTAGTAAGAAATAATAAAAGAATATATTGTTCAAAAATAAAGGTGTACAAAAAATAATATAATATAAAGTAAATTTGACTGATAAATAAATAATAACAAATGAAGAATTTAACAATAAAATATAAAAAATAAAATACAATAAAAATGCGGGAAGTGCCGGCGTTTACAAAACAAAATAAAACAGAAATCCATTTCTTTAGATCAGGACTTCGTCCTGACAGAACTCTCTTTGAGTTTGGTTTTCCGAAATCTATAAACAGATATAAAAAAGAATAATGTAGATTACAAAAATAAAATAATATATATTTTATTCAACTAGTATTATCCGGTATATTCGGTCGCGGATTAAGTCGGTAAACTCCGTCTCCATTCAATATAAATTACGGACGAACCGCTAAGAAATATTGCCGCCGTCATTCACCGTGATGTTAAATAAAATTGACCATCTAGACACGTATAATCAATTCGCGGTTACGTAAAATGACATTAATTATCAGGTAAGACAAAAAATTAATTAATTCATTACTACGTTAATTACACGCTTCAGTCCGGTAAAAAACAATTTAATCTGAACGCGTAATTTCAGGTGCGCGGTGAATTTATTTAGAGAACAATTAAACAACGCGGGTGTTCACCTAGCAATGTCTATTCTCCAATGACGTAGCACTGGGAAAAGCCCATGTGACAATCTACGTCAATGATCTGGCGCGGGAGATTTTAAAATTGTTTCGAACACTTTCCTACGTTATAAGTGTTCTAGCAATTTTCTCGAATTCTCTGATCATTCGTGAAGGACCACGACAATGATCAGGAATTCGTCACGGAGTATCTTTCCTCAAGTCAGGATTCCTTAGTCTACGAAGTAGATGTCCAGAATTTTATCGTGTCTGAGACTTCACGGTGGACCGTGACAAATCTCAGGACGATCCTGGCTAGAGGAAAGCAAAAGTTTTCCTTTGATTTTTCATTGGAGGACCAATGCTAAAATCTCCGGAACGGTTTCCAGATATCATTTCTTGAAGGACCAAGACTATGATATCTGGAGGAGTCAGAGAGACTTTTCCGGAGATGTTCCTCGGTTCGCCCCTTGGGGCCGACTCACCGATCTACAGGCGTGTAGCTCGATATATAGACGCGGCTCTAGTAAGGGGCTGCGCGATTATATCACTTAGCGCCATCTGCGCTGTGTCTGGCGTTCCGCGCCATCTTCCGGCGATGCGCGTGTCAGGATGCGCGATTGTCTGGCAGATACTTCTGCTAGACCACGTTTTGACAGTTTAAAAATAAGTGGAGAGTGTAACTTAACCTCAAAGTTAAGTTTAATTTATTTTAAAATAGAAAATAAATTATCAGTGGAATTCAAAGTCAAGTGTAATTGTGAGGTTCGTCACAATTGTATAATTGTAATAAAGAAATTTGGAATTTATTATTCTAAGATTAATAACGCTTCTAAATATAATTTACATTTTTCATACAAATTAAGTACCCATGATGGCAATGAAATTTATGTAAAGTGTACATTGTACAATTTTTTTCAAGTTTGTAAAAAAAAATTGGTATATTCTGTTTGAAAAATAGGTAAAGTATTATTTCATTGTTATGCATTCGTTGTAAACTAGGTGACTCTCTAGGTGTTTAGGTAAGCAACAGATTCTTTAGTGTGTTAAGTAATGTAAGTCAATGTCTTTTGGACATAATAAAACGCAACGTTTTTTATCCCTATTACAAATTAATTAAAAAAATTTTTTTATAAAAGTTAGAGTCTATTCGATGTATATTTATTGAATTTCAAAATACCAAAACTGCAAATAACATTATGACATTACCAACTAATTATTAACACATTCTATAAAATAGCACCAAAGAATGTTAATCATAACTTATTAATTACAAAACAGTTTATTGTATTCCTTAAATCTAATATATGTGTACATGATTTTTACAAGTGTGACAGTAAAAAAACAGAAGTACGTATTTTTTCAATATCAGGAATTACTGTATACCAAAAAGATGATTTTCGTGACATTTTATTTCACATTAAAAACTACTTATTTATTTATGCAGGGTGAATTATTTACTTTCTTATATCACTAAATAAAACAATAAGTTTATGATTTACAATTAAACAAAGAAAATCATGCGCGTGCTCGATCTCGTTAAGAGAAAATTAAGAGACAGACGGAATAATGGAGATAGACACTAAAATTTGATTAGAATAAATAAAATCCTTTTCCTTTTTGTTTATCTTTTTGTCTTTTAAATTATGAATAAAGACGGTTTCTCAATCGACAATTAATATTTGTAAAATTCAATTTATTTAAAATTATATTTAACTTTTCCAAAGTGTAGACAAATTTTTAATTTATAGCAATTTTCATTTCATTAAGTTTAACTTAATCGTAACAGTAAATTGATTAAAAATAAAATTAATCACAATTAATCTTCTGGCGGTTTAACCGGCCATGTGTGACTTACCGTTGGGGAGGGGGTAATTTAAAAAATGATTGTACACGAGTTTTAACAACTTTATTTTTTTTAAATTAATATCTTTTGTTAGATTTTACAGCTTTAAGAACGGCGGTTCTAAGTAGATTTAAACAAAATTTTAGGTAACTCCAATTTAAAAACACATTTTGTTTTTAGACGATATTAGAATTTTTTTAATTCCAGAAGAAAAATATTTCTTTCGGAAATTTCATTTATTTTCTTTAATTCTTAATTATTCCAGCCATATTTATTAATTTGTGTTTAATTAAAATTTTGTATGCAGCTTTATAAAATTATTCTTCTTTTTAAACATATAGTGTATAATTTTTTTCAATTATTTATTTCAAATTTCATTTACTTTTTTCTAATTTATCATATTTAAATAATTTTTTCAGTTTCAACTTATTTGTATAAGTTTTTAAATATTTCTATTATTTTTTACTTATTATTCTAGTTATGTAAAATTGTTTTCCAATATTTTAAACTTTTTTTTAAATTTGCAATTATTTTCTTTAACTTTTAATTACTGTAATTTGTTTCTATAATTTGCAAAATTTGTTATTGTTAATATTCTTCTTTGACCTTCATTCAATTGCCTTGTCCTTTTTTAAATTTTTAAATTACATATAAAGATGATGAAGTATTTGTTTAAAATTGTAATTATCTTTTTATTTAAAATAAAAATCTGCAATTTTTAAATTACTTCTATGAAATTAAATTTTTTTCAATCAACTTATCATTGTCTTCTTCATATTACAATTATTTTCTTAAAGTTTCATAATTTATATCATTTTGTAATTATTTAATTTGTTTTTCATAATGTAAAAAATTTGACACTATTTATCTAACATTAAAACTATTTCATACGGTTTTCCATTATTTATATTATTTTTCTATTACTTTCTTTAATTTTCAATTTATTACGTTCTTTTTTATAATTTTCGTACAGTTTTTAATGATTTATCTGGAATTTTCATTATTTTATTCAATTTTCAATTATATAAATTTAATTTTTTAAATTTAAATTATTTTTTTCATTTTTTTTTGACATTTTAAAATTTTTAAAATTTTGTTCTATACAATCAAAACTTGTTTAATTTATTTTTAAATGTTATATTTGAAATGTTTATAAATTTTGTTTTTATAAGTTGTTTATTATACTTTATTATTGATATACCGTAATAAGTACTGTTATTATTTTTTCCACTGATAACTGAGCGTGCATCAAAATTTGTTTATATTAAATATGTAAGAGTACAGTGAAACAAATTTTTAAAAAAACCTTTGTCATCTTTCTCTTTTCTATTATAGTGGCATAAGTTTGTCTCACTATTTAGTTTCTAACATTTTAGAAACAAAAGAATGTGGATTGAGACAAACTTATTCCAATGTCATATAAAAAAGAAAAGACGAGAATGGTTTTTTCAAAATTCGTGTGACTGTACCATAAAGCTTTTTGGTTTTAAGATCATCTAATTAGTAAATAAAAACTGTGTTTAGAAAAAATTCAAAATTATATTGAAAAGCACTGAAACAATGAATATTATTATTCTCTATTCACATTCATTTTTGTGTTATGTAAATTTAAAAATTCAATTAATAATAGTTAAAATTAATAAAAAATGTAAATATATTACAGATTCGAGAGCTACATACGAAAGTAAGTGATCAAGATTTGGTGAAAGCAGGTATTACAGCAATACAATTAAATTGAGCGTCAATAAATTGCTCCAGATTCAGAAAGGAAGTAATCTGCAAGGAGCTCTCGCTGCTAAATTCCAATAATGGACTCTTTAACATCGGAATCAGAATCATCTTCAGGAACTTTAAAATAATTATCAAATTGTTATTTTTATTTCTATTTTTATTATTTTTTGATTTCACAATTATCAACTTACCATTTGTGTACAACATATTCTCGGGAATAGGATTCTCAATGTACTCACCCCTTTCAATTTTTTTATTTACAATAAAATTGTGCAAGCACACACAAGCTTTCGCAACTGCAATATTGGTTTGAAGTTTAAAACCAAATCTTTTGCTAAAAATTTGCCACATAGCGCAAAGAATTATGAAGGTATTCTCTATACAATTGCGAGCTCTGGACAATCTACAAAAAATGTAATTCATTAATAATAAAAACAAACAAACAAAAGCAAAGCAGATAATAAAATAAATTAAGGTAAGAAAGAAACTTTACCTCTTATTAAAATTAATTTTTCTTTCATCAATTTCGTAGCGTTTCGCGTATAGCATTATTATATAATCTTTTACTGCAACCACGAAGTTAGCTCAGTTGGTTAAATACTAGACTCTGCGGTCGCGTCAAGTCCAGCTTGCTGGGTTCGCGCCCCGATGAGTCTGGGATTTTTCTAACTCGTGAGATAACTTCAGTGGAAGGTTTGACGTCGAGGAATAATGATATGCACTGTCGGTAATCGACTTGTGCAGATCACTAGAACTCGACTGTCGATAAACCGGTTGTATTCAGGAAGAGGTTTTTCTACAGTTATCCCTCTCCACTGGCGAGCAAACCCAATATACCGGGTGGTCCAGACAAATGCGAGTACTCCTGATTTCAAGCCGTTCTGTAGACGCAAAAACACTTAGAGAATATATACAAGTACAATTCTAGGAACTCCCTACGGGGGACACTCATTGGGCCAGTAAGGTCGTTAAAACGAGTGTATAATAACTAATCTTTTACTGCAAAAATTTCATCGCTAATAAAGGCAAATGGAACCTTAATATTAGATCGTGGTAGATTACACGCTGGTGGAAGATAAGCTTCGTTCGCTTCCAATGCATCATATAGTCTACTGTTTTTTAATGTTGACATATCTGATACGGATCCTGTAACAAAAAAAAATACATTTTAAAAAATTGTCAAACAATCGCTACAAAATAAATACATTTCTGTTTATTACTACTTACCATAGTCTCCAATGTCAACCCAAGTGAATCTATAAAAAGCGTCACAGATTGACATCATTTTATAACTAAAAAATTATTTATTGTTAAAGTAAAGGCTTCTACTTCTTGTTGGCGCCTTTATTTGAAACTCCTTTCCATCTAATATCCCAATGCAATTTGGACATTGCCACCTAGCCCTAAAGTCAGCAGCAACTAGATGTTGTGGGGTAATGTGGAACATGGGGGAATGTGCAACACCTTCGATTTCTGATCGTCATTTCGATATTGGACAAAACCGAATACTGTCATCTGTTTGTGTCCACAGTAACTTGTTTTTAATATATAACAAACGAGACAGCAAGCATCCTGGTTTGCTGTACGTAAAGCGAGTTAAATTTCTGGTGTTCAAAGTATTTTTCACTTTTGACAATTTTAGCACTTTCGTGAATTGTCTTGAATTGACTTGTAGATAAATTTGTTAATATTGTTGGTTTTTTATGTGTTTTTTAATATCCAAAGAGATTTTGTGGTTTCCTTACATTATATTGCTGTCACATCAGTCTGCACAAAATATCAAATTTGGGGTAATGTGCAACACTTTTTTTGGGGTAATGTGCAATACACATTTTTAGCTAGTAATTGCTATTTTATGGTAAAATATGTGAATATGAAGAGTTTTATTTCATTTTTCAAGTTTTTTAGTCAGTATGCTAGGAAAATAAAAGCATAAATCGAAAATCAAGTACAAATTTTTTTTCTCTTAGTTGAAATTTCCACTTCTTATTGTTAGAGGTTGACTATATCGTTGTGAATATTTTTTTTCTGCGGACTTCGATTAATTTGCATTAAACAAGCCTAAAATTAATATTTAAATCGATTCACATAGATATTTCTCAGTTTTTACTGTGAAATATACCTGTGTTACATATTCCCTCAGTTTTTTGCAAAATGGCAAAAAGTGTGTTTTTAAAATTGCGAAAATTTTTTAAGAAAAATTCAAAATTTTAAAAATCTACTGATGCAGAAATGCAGTATTTTTCTTCCTCTACATTATTCAATCATAAAATATTTAAGAATTTAATTATATGATATGATTTACGAGCAACGAAAAAAAGTGTTCCACATTACTCCACAATACCCTATTTTGAAGTACCTAGCTGTTTGTTGTCTTATTACAATTAGTGATAGTATTTCATATAAAACTTAACAAACTTCAGCAACAATTGAAAAAGTTGTCGATTTGCCAATGCGGAATTAATTTTTATTTTTGTTAACACTATCACCATTTGCAAGAAAACTGAAACAAAGACAACAATTATTATAACAAGTACAAGAAGACATTAATGCAAATTAAGACAAAAATTTTAAATAAAGGAATTATGTCTTAAACACTGAAAACAAAAACAAAAAAATACGACTAAAAACAAAAATATGTTTGACAATAACTTTCAAACCTTACATAGAAAAAAAAGATAATGCAAAATCCATTCGGAAGAAGAAATAAATTAAAAATTGAAGCAATTAATAAAATCACAAACGAGAATATATACAAAATATACTTACTTCAATGTCAATGACAATCGGAACCTTGATGGTAAAGGTCTTCTAAGGCTTGCCTTGGTCAGATGAGAACCAACAATCTTATTCAGGTCCTCTAAATCTGACGGAAGCATCCTACATATTTTAAAAAATTCTTTATGGTCATTTCCCGCAAAAATGAAAAATAGTTTCTCGTAAGCACCAAGAGAGTCACGCAGTGTTGAGGTTATGTGTGGCTTACATCATCATCGACGAATTCCATATCGACGTCTTCTTCGAATTCTTAAATATTCACCCATCAAATTAAGCCACTTTATATTCATCATAGTTAAAAAACTCATCAAATTCATTGTCATTTTGTCATAATATATCAACAAACCAAACTATAAATATCACAATAATCGCACCACAATGATGGTCTACATGTAGGTGTGATGTCACAGCAATTTACCAACGTGTAGGTCTGACGTCATATCTACATGTAAGGTTTTTTCTCCAGTTAGGGCACAGTGTTATGTTGCAGGATAATTTAAAAAAAGGTGAATTAAAAAAGTAAACTATTATTTGCTTTTTAAAAAATAAATTTAGTACCTGCATGGTTGGTAAAAAAAGCATATGGGTCATACCATGTGAAAAGGCAAATGACTTTGTCCACTCGTGGTTTTAAGCTATTGCAAAGAAATATAGCTTAAAATTTAGCATTTTTTATGTGCAATCGAATGCCGAGTGGCGCATTTTAACAATTTCAAAATGGCGGCCACCACAGACACATAAGTGCAACAATTTTAAAACTTGCGTCTTTAAAACTTTAAAGAATCTTACATCTTGTGACTAAAAAAATTTAGAACCTCTAATTTAAATGTTTTTAAGGTCGCTAAATACGAATCCAATGACAGAATTTAAAAATTCATAATGGCAGATCCAATATGTCGGATACATTTTTCAAAATTTAACACATTCAACTGAATTCAGCTGAAACATGTTACTCGGGGTTTTTGGGGTCGCTGAATACGAATCCACTGTCAGAATTTAAAAATTCAAAATGACGGATCCAATATGGCGGACATTTTTTTTTAAATTACTGAATTCAGCTGAAAATGGTTACTTGGGGGTTTTTGGGGTCGCTGAATACGAATCCAATGTCAGAATTTAAAAATTCAAAATGGCGGATCCAATATGTCGGACAATTTTCTTTTAAATTACTGAATTCAGCTGAAAATTGTTACACAGGGGTTTTTGGGGTCGTTGAATACGAATCCAATGTCAGAATTTAAAAATTCAAAATGGCGGACATTTTTAAAAAAAATTACTGAAATTAGCTGAAAATTGTTACTCGGGAGTTTTTGGGGTCGCTGAATACCAATCCAAGGCTAGAATTTAAACATACAAAATGGCAGATCCAATATAGAGGAAAATTTTAAAAAAATTACTGAAATCAGCTGAATATTGTTACTAGAAGGTTATTAAAGTCGCTGATTACGCATTTGTTGGTAAAATTTAAAAAATAGTAAATGTGAACTGAATAAGTCGCAAATAAAAATTTTCTAAAAATTTTTTATATTTCTAAATAAAAATTTTTCTAAAAATTTTCTCAAAATGAATAAAATTAAATGACAATCAATTATTATAAATATTGTTATTTTTTATAAAAAATAACATTATCGGAAAAAAAATTAGATACACATAATCGTTGAAAGACGTAGAATGCAAATTTTCAATTTATAAATTTATAATTACAAAATTAGAGAAATTTTTATTTCTGATTTTTAATCCATTCCAGATGTTTGAAAGTTTTACGACATAGCTCGTCCCTTTTTCGACATCTCAAATGCGAAAAATGTACTGGTAAAAAATATTTATTTCTTAATAAATAAAATTTTTCTAATTTTTAAGTTAGAACTTCGGTTTTTTTAAATTTAGAATCTGTAATTTCTGACAATTACAGAGATGTAAAATTTTTGGTAAAAGCCTTACAATTAAAAGAATAGTAGCGTAACTCGTAAACAGTAGAAGATATTAAAAATCTGACATCATTTTAGAATTTTGTTTCAAAAGAGTATATCTTATTCATATAAACATATAAATAACTAAATTATTGAAAAACGAGTATAATTTTGCAATAAATAATATAAATAATTTAGAATTAAAAAAAGGACTGTAAAAGAACCTTTCATTTTATGAGAGGGTAAAAGCATAATAAAATTCTTCAGGGTTTAGAATTTACGGTCATAAATAGCCATAAATTAACCTTTTTGATCCCTTTTTCGTTACACATTTTCTAAGCACGGAATCATTCAAATCGTACCTCAAAAATGACTGAATTCATTTAGTCATTTTAGCCAGTCATTTTTTAGGTATTTCCTATCGGCAGGGTATTGGATCCGCCATTTTGAATTTTTAATTCTGACATTAGATTCGTATTCAGCGACCCCTAAAACTTCCGAGTAACATGTTTCAGCTGAATTCAGTTGAATGTATTAAATTTTGAAAAATGTATCCGCCATTTTAAATTCTGTCATTGGATTCGTATTTAGCGACCTCAAAAACATTTAAATTAGAGGTTCTTAATTTTTTTAGTCACAGGATGTAAGATATTTTAAAGTTTTAAAGTCGCAAGTTTTTAAATTATGGCACTTATGTGTCTGTGGTACTGTGCGCACTTTATTGGCTTTTTCATTTTTAAATTTTTATATTTTTGCCTGCTTTTAACTTTCCCGTTTATTTAAATTAGATTATTAAAATTAAAAAAATGTAAAAAAAGAAATTAACTCGAAAAAGAATAATAAGTTTTTTTGAAAATAGCATTTTTTAGGAAATTATTCCAAAAACGAATAAAATTAAAAAATAATATTGAAACAAGTTTAAGAAAAAAAAAAAAATTTATAAAACATTTGATATGTTGTTTAACAAATTCAAACAATATAATTTATTTTAATTCATAGAATCTAGAAAGAGATTTTATAAAGGAGTAAATATATTTGTGAAATAATATACAAAATTTAAAGGAAATTAAATTATTTTATTTAATCAAAATGAAATAAAAAGTAGATAATCTAAGAAAAAATCATAAAATTAAAGAAAAAAGTTTATTTCCCTCAAAAACATGAAAATAAAAAATTTTTCTTTAATGTTCACAAAACCAAATTGCAGAAATCAAACATGCATAATTTATGTGAAAAGAAAAAAATTACAGACAATTAATTCGTAATTTGAAAAGAAAAACTTTTCGAGAAGGGAAAAATTAATGTAAATTTTGAAAGTTAGAAAAAGATGTGAATATTTTAAGTAAAATATAATATTTTGACTTTCTTTCTGCCCAACATTTTTAGATCGCATTTTCAGGATTCATCCAGGGTAAAGGAAAAAGTGACGGACACCCATTTTATGCATTTTTAACTCATTTATAATTACACAGTAAATATTAAAAAATTGTGTTTGAAATCAATGCGAAATAAATAATTAATATTTAAAGTGTATACTAACGTGCGTTAAATACTCACTAAATTTTGATAAATTTTTTAATATAAATTTGAAAATCTCTTGTCAATAAACAGTGAACAGCACTCTCCCTTTAATGCATAATTATTTAAAATATTCATTAATCAAAACTTTATTTATTAAAATTGTCATTAACCTGATTATGGTTAATGATGATTATTTTGAGGTTATTTTTTTTAAACTTCAATATCAAAGAAAAGATAAACTGAATTATATTCAATTATTATCAAAATATGATAATTATTACAACAATTTTATCAGGTTCTACAAATTACATTTTATACAATGTCACGTAGAAATACATTTTAATAACGTCACTTTTATATTTATTAGTTATTTAATTATTAGGTGCATCCTTCATTGACAGGGGCTCGGTCACTGTACATCCTTTACCATGCGAATACTTCGACTTTTTGAAAAATTACCGGTTTTTGTCATGACCTATTAAAATACCGACATTTTCTCTGCTATTTAGTAAAGTGAACAAATTTTTTCTCAATTTAATTTGATCACCAAAATGTCAAAATAAATATCCTTAAACTTTTCGAACATTGTAGAACACATGAATTTTCGTTGGACAACGGAACAGCAGAACGTGAACTATACCTACATGTAGGTACCTACACGTAGGTCCGTTAAAGAATCCTAAACTGGACTCACCATTAATTCATGACATCTGTATCCGCAGATTAACTCTTGTATCTTAAATTTTACAGAGGCTGCTTTAACGATGATGCAAGAGTAGGAAAACACAGACGTTGAGTAAGAACATTACATGAGAAAGGATTTATTTTCAATATAACTTTTATATATGTTCTTGTAACGAAAAACATAAGTAACTGAATGGGTTTAATCAATACCCTCTGCATGTATTTTCCAAACATAGGCTGCATATTTCCCGCCTAAAATATCCATTTTATCGAATTTTATTTCACATAATTGTTTTCGCAACGAATGTGCATTAATCGAAATTCTTATTTAACATAATATCCCGGTCGACAAATTCAGACATAATAAATTTTTCATTTAATAGGTTTCCCTTTTAATCAAGTTTGTGTTTAAAAGAATTGAAAAATAACAAAACGTTTATGTATCAAACACCTCTTAAAACAGAATTTTAGATGAATTGAATATTTAAATGCCGGACTATTCATTTCACCAACTCTTGATTTGTAGTAATTGCTACACGAACGAAGTCATATCTGAGTCTGTGACAAGTCACACTGAAAATCACTACCCAGGGACATGTCTTTCTAGCACAAGTATTCCCAAGGACATCTCTTCCCACGTGACAAGTCTGTCAAGAAACAAGTCTTCCCAAAGACATCATTCCCCACGACGAAAATACTTACAGTAATTTGTTGATTAAGTTGTAGACCTTTGTATTAAAAATCATGTGGTGAGGTTTTGTGGCCTTTTTTCCTTAAAAGGTCTTACTTACTTACAGTAAGTAATGACTTACATCGACAAGTCTTCTCAGGGGTAAGATTTGCCAAGGACAACTATCTCCAGGGACAAGTCTTTCCAGGGACATTTTGTTTGACCATGATAAAATTAGTGCAACGCGAAAACAAGTCTTTCCAGAAACAATTCTGACCAGGGAGAAGTCTTCCCAGGGCATGTCTTTAGACCATAAAATATATGTACAACGCGAGGACCAGTTTTCCCAAGGGCAAGTCTTCCCAGGGACAAGTCTTTCCAGGGACAACTCTTCTTACCATGAAAAAATTAGTGCAACGCGGGGACAAATCTCCCGAGGGATAAATCTTCCAGGTACAAGTCTTCCTAGGGACAATTCTTCCCATGAACAAGTGTTCTAAGGGATAAGTTTTCCCAGGGACATCACATCCCACCATGAAAAAATTAGTATAACGCGAGAACAAGTCTCCTCAGGGAGAAGTCTTTACAGGCACATCTGTTTCCAGCACGAAGTTCTTTTGAATTTAGAGACGTCTTTACATATAATAAAAAAATGTAATTCTTACGTTGAATTTTTATTTTAATCTTACGGGGGGATTCTTTTAGTATAATACTATTCTTACGAAGCACCAAGGAATTCGTCTATATTTTTATGGATATATTATATATAATAAAAAAATAATATATTTCTTACGAGGTACTGGGGGATTCTTTTAGATTTTTCGGCGTCTTTACATGTTTATAATAATATAACACATTCCTTACGAGATGTTACTTGGAAGACTTGTCCCTGGGGAGACTAGTCTACGCAGTGCACATAACACAGGCCCACAAATAGAAGCAGAGGTGGACATGTTCTGAGTCCAGTGGACCTTTATGTTTTTGGGGTCGCTGATTACGATCCCGGTGTCCACATAGACGTGATAGAGTTAGGTGGCCACCGGGATCGTAATCAGCGACCCCAAAAACATAAAGGTCCACTGGACTCAGAACATGTCTATCTCTGCTTCTATTTGTGGGCCTGTGTAATTTTTAAGGTTGAAAGAGATGTGTTTGGGAAGTCTTGTCCCTGGAAAGACTAGCCCTTGGGGAGACTTGTTTATGAGAAGACTTGTCCGCGTGTTGTACAAATTTATTCATGTTGGGAAAAGATAAACCTGGGGAGACTTGTCCTTGAGAAGACTTGTCCCTGGGAAGACTTATCCTTAGGGAGAGTTTTGCCTGGGAAGTTTTGTTCTTATGGATACTTGTTCCTGTGAGAAATTGTCCTTAGGAAGACTTGTCCTTGGGGAGTCTTGTTCTTGGGAGGAATTGTCCCTAGGAAGACATGTTCTTTTTCTAGGGAGATTTGTTCTTTGGAAGACTTGTTCTCGCATTTCACAAATATTTTGATTGTAAGAAGAGATGACCCCCAGGCATGAGACCATACGTGTTTAAGTGATTGAGTGACATAATCATTTTCATAAAAACCTTTGCCGATCACTAAGTGGGTCTCGAAAATGTTCGACGTTTCTTAGGTTCTTCATCGTGCTACAGACTATTTATCCAGGATTACGCAAAAATAAGTGAACCTCCAAGCCGGCTAACCAAGTAGAATCAGTTATTTAAATAGACAGAAGAGTAGGAGAATGACTTTCAAGTACTCAAAAAGGCATTATCCTCGCCACTGATAATTGGTTATCCCGACTTTAACGTCCCATTCTGTATACAGATTGATGCAAGTAACTGTAGCCTTGGAGCCGTATTTACTCAAAAGCATGACGACTTAGAACGGGACTTGCCATCGCTAATAAAATCCTCTAGTAAAATCCACGGTAGTAAAGTCGCCGCAAAAAAGAATTTTTCTACGGTGGGGAAAGTGTCTAGCAGTCATGTAAGCGATAAAGAAATTACGTTATTACGTGGAAAGTTATTACTTCACCTTGATAACCGACAACAGCAGTCTACAATAGCTTAAAATCCTGTCCAGACCTACGGGCAGGTTGGCGCGTTGGATTCTCGACCTCCAAGAATTCCAATTCTAGGTCATTCATAGGAAGGAGCATAGCATAAGGTACCAGATTCTTATCCCGCATTTTTTAAGACCAGGACGAGAACCAACTAGTCGTCTTAGAGGCCATCGAGGATCAGTGGTACATTTAACACCGTGAGACAGTCACTGCCTCTCTAAATACGTATCATGAGTGGAAAGTCGTGAATAATAAACTGTAAAAACTTCGGAATAATCACCTAATTGAATATCTAGTGGTTAACCATAACACAAGGAATTTAATGATCTCAAAAGATGATCAAGAAACTGTCTTGCAAGAAGAACATGATTCTCTTCAGGTCGGCCACTTAGGCGGACGAAAGACGCATGATCGGGCAGCCATTCAATATTATTAGCCCGGCATGCTTAAAGACGTTGAAACATTTGCCCGTTAATGACCAACATGTCAACTCAATAAACCAGAACAAGGCAAATCTTGTGGCCTGATGCCACAAAGAGTGGTCCAAGAAGCTTGGACCATGGCGCGTGGTTGCAACGGATGTAATTTGACTATTCCCCAAGAGTCCCAGAGGAAACGAATACCTGATTATGTATCAGTATCAACGTTAAACACATATATTAAACTAAATTTAAAAATAAAAAAGTAAAATTTTTTATAAAATCGCGCCTGCCTTTACAGCAATTCAACTCAGATCATGTTTTTAAAACAACCATTGCGGCCGGAAGCTTTTCTACCTTTTAGAAATACCTAAACAAAAAATTTAAACAAATGATAAAAGAGGATGACATTTACCAGAGAAGTACATAGGATATTTCAAGAATATCAATTTTTCGCAAAATGACATGACTTCTGATGACAAAAATGACATTTTTCGTTAAAAAAATCACGGAAAAAATAGTTTAAGAACGAAAACGCATTAACCAATCTGAAATATGTCTTAAAGCTATAGTCCAAAGAATTAAATCCGTCAAAAACTTTGGGAGAAATCCTTGTTGCCAGTTTGAAAAATCTAGTTTCTAGAAAACTACTGGGGGGTTTTGAAGGTTACTAATTACAAATCCGATGTCAGTTTCTAAATATTGAAAATGTTTGGGTAAGGTTTCCCCATAACTCTAGTGGAGGAGTTAGAGACACTGGTGGCGGCGAGGAATCTGTGGTCCACCGGAGAGTTCCTGGAGGCAGCAAGTGTGGCAGGACAATTTTTGCTGGCAGACCTAGATGACATCATACAGGTGATTAGCCAGCAACAAAGGCCTCAGGATCAGCTGCTGGATTTTCATTACAAGGAAGAAGCGCAGTATCGGTGAACCCAAAGTAGATCGGATTAACGACAAACTCCACCTAAGCGTAAAGAAGAATCGCCGGATTCCCAAGCAAAGCTTAAATAGTAAATTAACTCTTAGGACAAAAAGGCGAACGACGGGGGAGTCTGTTAAGGCTTAGCGTGGCCTTTGCAGAAAGTGTTTCCACTTCGCTCAAAATAACCACAACTGCCTTAGTGGCAAGAGTCACAAGAGTAACTTGTGCTGTTCCATTATAGTTTCTTTTGTTCTGTTCTTCAATGAATAGTTTTATTTTATTATTTTTTTTATTTTTCTTTGCTTTATTTTATATTAATATACTCGCTCATTCCTTTAGAAGAGTAGGACATGTAACCTTCTGTTGGGAGGAATAAATTTTCCAACTATTAAATGATTAAAACGTATATTTAGATAAATCTGTCTGTTGCATACGAAAATTATTGCAAAAAATTGTCAGGTTGCAATCATATATTTTAGGATTTATTCACTTACTATTTCCTTAAGAGAATCTGGGAGTAAATTATTACAAAAACATGTAATGGTCCCTTATTGGCAGTTTTCTTATAAATTTGCTGAAAAGGTGGCGTCAAAAAAAAGAATATAAAACAAACACCGGGATTCAAAAACGGACATCATACATTATTTTGACATTTGTAAACAAGCTGACTCCAGAGTGTCGATGAGGTGAACGTCCCATGGCAGGGTGACTAAATCGAGTTAACTAGTCCTGCGTAAGTAACCCGGAGATAACAAGTTCCAAGTCCGGGTTACCATCCCTACTAAAAAATCCGGACGAAATCCGGATGAATTCCGGACGAATTCCAGACACAATTCCGGACAAGTCCGGATTAATTTCAGATCTGGAATTAGTCCGAAAGTGTCCGATTTAACGTAGGTTTTTGGCACGGAATTTAGTCCGGTCTTATCGGAAATAAATCCGGCCGTATACAATCCGAATACAGTTCGGTACAGTCTGGAACAAATCTGGTCCGAAGTGTTGTTTAAATCCGAAAGTAGTCCGGTACAGTCCAGAACAAATCTAGTCCGGACCGTTGTTTAAATTCGAATGTAGTCCGGTACAGTCCGGAATAAATCTGGTTCGAAACGCTGTTTAAATCCGAATGAAGTCTAGTACAGTCCGGAACAAATCCGGTCCTAAGTGTTGGTTAAATCCGGATGTAGTCCGGTACAGTCCAGAACAAATACGGTTCTAATTGTTGGTTAAATCCGGATGTAGTCCGGTAGAGTCCGGAACTAATCTGGTTAAACTTTTTTTGAAATCCAGATTTAGTCCGACTTCATCCGGAATTAGTCAGAAAAGGAAAAAAAAATTTTTTTTAATTGTTTAAGTCCTTTTTAAACAATGTTTGAACTTAACATTACACAAATATTCATACATTTATTACAACGATTATATACAACATTTATATTCAAGAAGAAAAATCGCATGCATGAGGGGAATCAAACACAGGATGTTACGCACGCAACGCAGAACCTAAACCGACTGAGCTATACGAGCTCTGAGGTTGAACTTGTTAAATCAAACATACATGTAATCTGTGGATTAAATCCGGAAAGAGTCCGGTAAAGTACGGATATAATCCGTCACTAATTCTTAATTACAAATAGAACCCGGAGTATGTACGAAAATAATCCGACATTCGTTTTACAATCCGGAAAAAGTCCGGCACAGTACGGATATAATCCGGCACACGTTTCAAATCCGAAAAGAGTCTGGTTTAGTATGAAAATAATCAGGCAATCGCTTTCACATTCGGATAGCGTCTGGTTTAGTATGAAAATAATCCAGCATTCTTCTTATAATTCTAAAAGAGTACGGCAAAGTACGGACATAATCAGGCACTCGTTTTTAAACCCGGATAGAGTTCACTTTATTGCACAGTAACAAGGGAGATATAGAAAATACAGTAGGACCCGCGTATATCGGACCCTATATATCGGATTCCCGCTTATATCAGATATTTTTGCCGGTCCCTTCAATTTAAATATAATGAATTTTTACCCGAATAAATCGAATTCCTGCTTATATCGAAAAAAATTCTCAAACCCTTAGAATCCGATATATGAGGGTTTTACTGCAATTAAAAAATTGATTCGGAATCTATTTATAGTCTAAGTGAAATCCGTTTTTACACGGAAAAAAATAATTTTTCGAATTTTACAAAATTTTTTGTACTCTTGGATAAAGCCATTTACAAAACCCAGTTTCAGGTATATGCAGAACAGTTTTGTAAAATATCCTGAAATTTAAGCACAAAGTGCAAAATTATTTGCAGTTACTGCAAAGAATTCCGTAACTTGTGCTAAAAATTTAGTACATTTTACAAAACTTTTCTGCACATACCTGAAACTGAGTTTAGTAAATGGCTTTATCCAAGAGTGCAAAAAAGTTTTGTAAAATTCGAAAAATTATTTTTTTCCGTGTAGACTGGTCAAGTTCGGCAACTATCCGGCACAAACTATACAATCCTTTTTAAGTCGGGTTTTATCTGGAATTAGTCCGACAATCCATTTAGATATTATTTTTAGTTAAGGTGAAGTCCGTTTTTAGTCTGGTCACGTCCGGAAACTTTCAGGTACAAATTTCACAATGCGCTTTAAGTCTAGTTTAGTCTGGAATTTATCCGGTACTTAATTCCGAATTTACTCATAGTCTAACTAAAATCCGTTTTTCGTCCGTTCACATCCGAAAATTGTACGGCAGTCAATTCCGAAATTATTAATAGTTAAACTGAAATCCGTTTTTTGTAATCTGTTTTTTTCAGATGTTACTTTTATTTATTATCATTTTCATTAAAACGACACATCACGACATGGCTAAACGTCCTCAAGAAAAAATTGTTTTAAAAAATGTGTTTTCTATTTTCTTAATAAATCGTACTATAATCTAGATTCAAAAACATGTGATAGATAAAAACAGTATTTGTCTGGTTTCTTTCCGGATCGCAAATAGAATGCAGGAATATTTTAGCACTAAACAGGACTCTATCTGGATTTAAAAACGAGTACTGGAATATATGTACCGAAACTTCACCGGACTCCTTGCCATTTACTTGACTCTTTCTGGATTGTAAAAGATATGACAGACTTATTCCATATTCCGGTAAAAAGGGAGAAATGGAAAATAGATAAAAAGATGGAGATATTCTTAGAAAATGCAGCGAGCCAATTTAAGTGACGAAAATTCAGAATGTTAATTGATTTTAATGCAAAAATATTTCTTTGATAAAGGCAACTAAAACGGCTGACAATGGATTTTAGATAAATTAGACATTCTATTGCTTTCAATTAGGAGGTCAAAAAATTGTGCATTAAAAATAATTCAGATTTTAAATTAGTTTCTATTATTTTATTTTTAACGGTTACCTCATTAAATTGTTCTTTTGAAGAGAAAGTAATAGATTTTTTTTTTAGATATCACCATCTAATAAACATTAGCGAATTATAAAAACAATTCAGATTCCTAATTTCCTTAAATTAGATCAACTTGCTACTAATAGAAAATAAATGCTTTAGCAGATATTTTATTGCTTTCAGTCGGAAGTAAAAAACATAAATATAACATATGAAACATAATTGAATGTTCCGCATGTTCTAACAAATTTCCAAATCTATGAATCTCCAAAATCACCGAAATCCGGAGGTAAGCGATCGGAGAAGGGAAAACAGGATACCTATAAATAATTTCGGAATTGACAGCCGGAATAATTACAGATAAAAACAGACATAAAACGGACTTAAAATTTATGCCGGACAACTGCAAAATGTGAACAGACTAGAATCGGATTTCACTTAGACTATAAATAATTTCGGAATTAACTGCCGGACTAATTCGAAATAAAACCACACTTAAAACGGATTTACAATTTTTGACGGACAACTGCCGGTTGTACACAAACTAAAATCGGATTTCACTTAGACTATAAATAATTTCAAAATTGACTGCTGGCCTAATTCCAGAGAAAACCAGACTTAAAACGGATTTAAAAGTGATGCAGGACAACTGCCAGATTTGAACGGACTAGAATCGGATTTCACTTAGACTATAAATAATTTTGAAATAGACTGCAGGACTAATTCCAGATAAAACCAGACTTAAAACGGACTTAAAACTTATGCCGGACAACTGCCGGATGTGAACGGACTAGAATCGGATTTCACTTAGACCATTAATAATTTTGGAATTGGATGCCGGACTAATTCGAATTAAAACCAGACTTAAAATGAATTTAAAAATGTTGCCTGACAACTGCCGGATGTACACAAGCTAAAATCGGACTTCACTTAGACTATAAATAATTTCATGATTGACTGCCGGACTAATTTCAGATAAAACCAGACTTTTAAAGGATTTAAAATTGATGCTGGACAACTGCCGGATGTCAACGGATTAGAATTGGATTTCACTTAAACAATAAATAATTTCGGAATTAGCTGCCGGACTAATTCCAGATAAAACCAGACTTAAAACGGATTTTAAATTTTTGCCGGACAACTGCCGGATTTGAACGGACTAGAATCGGATTTCACATAGACTATAAATTATTTCATATTAAAAGAATATGGACTCTTTCGGACAGTCTTATTTTTTTTATTTCATTCAATTATAAGCCGACGTTTCGAGAAACGAACCGTTCTCATTCTCAAGGACTGTAATATAAATATAACAATTGTATATAAAATTTTTAAGAAAAACTTACAATTTTTTTAATTTTATATTAAGGAACGTTCACTTACCATTTAAACTAACAATATAAGGCACACATGAAAAAGCACTTAAATAAAAGAAAGAAAGAATTTTTTCAATATGAACCATTTTTTCAAATTTTTTTTTTTGTATATTAGACTCATTGTGTAAAACTTTTATTTCATCCCATAAAAACTGATGTGAAGTGACATCAGGGTCATTTTGTTTAAGGTGACATGTTATTTCGTTATGATATTTTTCATCTTTAGGGTTCCGTACACCTTCGGTGTTCGGCGGAACCCTTATAGCGAGACTCGTGCGTCCGTAGCCAAAAACCATTCTCCCCCCCTTAACTTCTAAACTATTTGACCTAGAGGGTTGAAATTTGGTACACTTATGTATTTTCACGTGTAGATTACACGAAAAATATAGAGAACATGATCTGGATTGATGGCCATAGCGTTGTCAAGGAGAAACTGCAAATTTTGGAAAAAAAAGTTGTTTTTCTCTATCTTTGCTATTATTTGAGCTAGAGGGCTAAAATTTGGTACACTCATGTATTTTTGCATACAGATTATGGAAAAATTATGTTTGGAAATAAAATTGAATATTATGAGGTCACCAAAAAAAAATTCAAAAAATCACCAAAAAGAGGTTTAGACCCCTATGCTAGAGCTCACCCTAATTGTCCTACAGTACCCCTCAAACCTATAAAATTTATATTTTTATACTCAGATTGTAAAAAAACGATATAAAACGCAATTGAAAATTGTTATCACTTTTTTTTCAAAATAATTGAAAAATTATAAAAAAAAACAAAAAAAAATTTTTAATCTTATACAAGGCTTGATCAAGGCTGCCACAGGACCTATAATCAAGACTGTTATAAGCCCTGAAACCCTATAAAAATTTCAGGGCCTCCCCTTTAATAAAAATTCTTGATTTTTATGTTATTTATATAAAATACAAACCTGTACCCTTAAGCAAAAGTTTCATGTACTTGAAGGTAGAAGTATTTTCATAATTTGTACGTTCTAATTAATTTTCATAATCCGTACATAAAAATATACAAATGTATCAAAGCTTAGCCCTCTAGCTCAAATAGTTTCAAAGTTATGAGGAAAAAAATTTTTTTTCGAAAATTTGCAGTTTTTCTTTTTTTGACAACGTTTTGACTGTCAATCCAGATAATGTTCCCTATAATTTTCCTGTAATCTACACGTAAAAATACACATGTGTACCAAATTAAAGCTCTCTGTTTGTTAATAAGGTATATCTTTGTTTCGTAAATGTACGGAACCCTAGATTTTGGTACGGGTGTAACTCGTAATTGCCCGATTTTAAGGTTTTTGTTTAGTATGTGTTCTTTTCTTCTTACACCCAGTGGTCTACCTGTTTCTCCAACGTAAAGTTTTTCACATTTACAAGACGTTTTGTAAACTACTCCTGTTTTTTCTAAAATGTTACAGGGGTCTTTACCCAATTCATAAATCTATTAAATTTGGAGTTACCTTTGAAAATAGTTTTAATGTTATGTTTAGAAAGCATTCCCCAATGGAAAACTAACGATTGGCGCATTAATGGACCAGTATTGGGAGCCAATGGTGCCAATATTGGCGCATTAATGGAAACCAATATTGGACCACAGTTGGTCAATCCTTGGGATGATAACGGGTTTGCCAGTCATTGTCAGCCATCATTGGTTCAATATTGGTTGCCAATGATAATGCCAATAAATAAAATTTTTTAAATTAACAATATTAAAATCTATATTTTTATATTGTTAATTTATTTATTGTTTAAAAATTTTTTTTTTTTTAATAAATATTTTAATTTATTTATTAATGCATGTCAAGTATTGGTCAAGTATTGGTACAATAATTGGCTTTCAATATTGGTCCATCCTTGGGAGCCAATGAATAACCAACAATCTTATTTTTACAACTCTATATGGAAACAGAGTTGTTAATTTAATCTTCAGCCAATATTTGACAATGAAGATTTGAGTGTTGGACACATTAGAAATGTATTATCAGAGGTACGGGATCAGGCCTTATATAAAAGAGCTGAAGAAACTCGATCGTGAGAGAGGCTGACCGATGCGCGCCCTATGCCAGTTTCCGAAACCACAAACGCGTGAGAATCCTCGGCGCGCAGACGCGGCATAGATGCGGCGGGAAACTTCCACTATTTGAATTTGAATTTTTTATGCATTTAATCAAAAACAAGAAAAGAAATATAATAATACAAAAATTCTTAAATTTGTATAGTTTTCTGATTGTTATTAAAAAGTAATACGCTTAATTATAAAGAAATACTTATAATAAATATCCTCCATAAATAATTGTTCAATTCTTGAAGATTTGAAAAACTCTTAAAGGTGTGTCCTAAGGTTAAAAATTATTGTTCTAAATCTACTTTAATCGATTTTCATGTTATAGAAATTATTTAAATAGATAAATTAGTTTTAAAGAAATCAGAAAGAAATTAAATTGATGAAAAAATAAACATTTAATATTAAAAATAATATTAATAAAAATAATCACATTAAAACTTTGCTTGTAAAATAAACAGAACGAAAAATTTAAAATTAAAAAATTAATGAACAATTACAAAATATTAAAGAAGACTTTAATTTTATTAAAATGTAAACTTAAGTCACATAAATACAAATATTCATGTAAGTATTTAAATTTTAAATTCACCATTTTTTCTGTTTAAATTTAAAGTAAAATTTAACAAATTGTAAAGAATGATAGTTAATAAATATTTAACTTTATTTGTTATTCTTTTCGTTTTTCACATGCAAAAAATAATCATTTTTTTTGATAAAACTAAGAAACAAATTCTCTAAATTTGAATACAAATTAAAAATGAAAAAAATTTAATATATGTAAAAAAATTTTAAATTTGAATCATTTAATTAAATAATTTATTTTAACAAAATTACTTTCTAAATATAACTATCCAGAATATATAAAAAATATGAGCACAAAAAATCAAAATTGGTTTTTAAAAATAAAAAAATAAACTTTTTAAAGTTCAAAATAAATTAATTTTTTTTTAAATTTTGTTATACTAAAATTAATATTAAACTTGAATAATAATTTTCAATACAATTACTTAAAGTTAGTTTTCAAAAAATTCAATTATCATTAAAATGAATCTTTCCAAATAATAAAACTTAAACAGAAAGAATTAATGGTTTCTTTTAAATTAAAGAAATAATAGAGCATTAAACATAGTTAATTTAATATTTTAAATACTATTAAAAAAAATTTAACTTTAAAAAAATTAATGATATCAAAAATATTATTTTTCGATCCTAATTAAAAAATGTAACTTATTTCAATTTAGCTATTGCAAAACGGCATTGAGTTTTAAAATTTAAATTTGTATAGAAAGGTTTAATTTAGTTCACATCTTATTTCCAGTTTAACTTAAAAGTTTAAAAAATTTTAAACAAAGTTTTTACTTTCTGAGCACATTTTTAATAATATTCGAAATGTTTACTTTAAAATTTTTAAATTGTTGATATCATTAATTTTTTTAAACTTAATTTTTTTTTAATTTTATTCCATAATTTTAATTAACAATGTTTAATGCTCTATTATTTCTTTAATTTAAAAGAAACCTTTAATTTTTTCTGTTCAAGTTTTACTACTTGTAAAGATTCGTTTTAAAATTAATTTAAGTTTTTGGAAACTAACTTTAAGTAATTATATTTGAAAATATTATTTAAGATTAATATTAATTTTAATATAACGAATTTTAAAATATTTTTAATTCAACTTTAAACTTTAAAAAGTTTATATTTTATTTTTAAAAACAAATTTTAATTTAATTTTAATAAAAGATATGGACATAAAAGAAAATAGGATGTAAACTAATTTAAAGCCTAATACCTAGACACAAATTTTAAAATTTTAAATTTAAAAATCAATACTGTTTTATAAAGCTAAATTAATATGAATTTTTTTTTTAAATTAAGATCGAAAAATAATATTTCTGATGTCATTAATTTTTTTAAACTTAAATTTTTTTTAATAGTATTTAAAACCTTTAATTTTTTCTGTTCAAGTTTTACTATTTGTAAAGATTCGTAATTTTAAAATTAATTCAAGTTTTTGGAAACTAACTTTAAGTAATTATATTTGAAATTATTATTTAAGATTTATCTTAATTTTAATATAACGAATTTTAAATAATTTTCAATTCAACTTTAAACTTTAAAAAGTTTATATTTTATTTTTAAAAACAAATTTTAATTTAATTTTAATAAAAGATATGGACAAAAAAGAAAATAAGATGTAAACTAATTTAAAGCTTAATACCTAGACTCAAATTTAAAAATTTTAAATTTAAAAATCAACACTGTTTTATAAAGTTAAATTAATATGAATTCTTTTTTAAAATTAAGATAAAAAATAATATTTTTGATGTCATTAAATTTTTTAAACTTAATTTTTTTTAATAATATTCAAAACATTAAATTAACCATGTTTAATGCTTTATTATTTTTTTAATTTTAAAGAAACCTTTAATTTTTTCTGTTCAAGTTTTACTATTTGTAAAGTTTCGTTTTAAAATTAATTCAAGTTTTTGGAAACTAACTTTAAGTAATTATATTTGAAATTATTATTTAAGATTAATATTATAATTTTAATATAACGAATTTTAAAAAATTTTCAATTCAACTTTAAACTTTAAAATGTTTATATTTTATTTTTAAAAACAAATTTTAATTTAATTTTAATAAAAGATATGGACATGAAAAAAAATAAGATGTAATCTAATTTAAAGCTTAATACCTAGACACAAATTTTAAAATTTAAAAATCAACACTGTTCAATAAAGCTAAATTAAAATGAATTTTTTTTTTAAATTACGATCGAAAAATAATATTTTTGATATCATTAATTTTTTTAAAGTTAAATTTTTTTTAATAGTATTTAAAATATTAAATTAACTATGTTTAATGCTCTATTATTTCTTTAATTTAAAAGAAACCATTAATTCTTTCTGTTTAAGTTTTATTATTTGGAAAGATTCATTTTAATGATAATTGAATTTTTTGAAAACTAACTTTAAGTAATTGTATTGAAAATTATTATTCAAGTTTAATATTAATTTTAGTATAACAAAATTTAAAAAAAAATTAATTTATTTTGAACTTTAAAAAGTTTATTTTTTTATTTTTAAAAACCAATTTTGATTTTTTGTGCTCATATTTTTTATATATTCTGGATAGTTATATTTAGAAAGTAATTTTGTTAAAATAAATTATTTAATTAAATGATTCAAATTTAAAATTTTTTTACATATATTAAATTTTTTTCATTTTTAATTTGTATTCAAATTTAGAGAATTTGTTTCTTAGTTTTATCAAAAAAAATGATTATTTTTTGCATGTGAAAAACGAAAAGAATAACAAATAAAGTTAAATATTTATTAACTATCATTCTTTACAATTTGTTAAATTTTACTTTAAATTTAAACAGAAAAAATGGTGAATTTAAAATTTAAATACTTACATGAATATTTGTATTTATGTGACTTAAGTTTACATTTTAATAAAATTAAAGTCTTCTTTAATATTTTGTAATTGTTCATTAATTTTTTAATTTTAAATTTTTCGTTCTGTTTATTTTACAAGCAAAGTTTTAATGTGATTATTTTTATTAATATTATTTTTAATATTAAATGTTTATTTTTTCATCAATTTAATTTCTTTCTGATTTCTTTAAAACTAATTTATCTATTTAAATAATTTCTATAACATGAAAATCGATTAAAGTAGATTTAGAACAATAATTTTTAACCTTAGGACACACCTTTAAGAGTTTTTCAAATCTTCAAGAATTGAACAATTATTTATGGAGGATATTTATTATAAGTATTTCTTTATAATTAAGCGTATTACTTTTTAATAACAATCAGAAAACTATACAAATTTAAGAATTTTTGTATTATTATATTTCTTTTCTTGTTTTTGATTAAATGCATAAAAAATTCAAATTCAAATAGTGGAAGTTTCCCGCCGCATCTATGCCGCGTCTGCGCGCCGAGGATTCTCACGCGTTTGTGGTTTCGGAAACTGGCATAGGGCGCGCATCGGTCAGCCTCTCTCACGATCGAGTTTCTTCAGCTCTTTTATATAAGGCCTGATCCCGTACCTCTGATAATACATTTCTAATGTGTCCAACACTCAAATCTTCATTGTCAAATATTGGCTGAAGATTAAATTAACAACTCTGTTTCCATATAGAGTTGTAAAAATAAGATTGTTGGTTATTCATTGGCTCCCAAGGATGGACCAATATTGAAAGCCAATTATTGTACCAATACTTGACCAATACTTGACATGCATTAATAAATAAATTAAAATATTTATTAAAAAAAAAAAAATTTTTAAACAATAAATAAATTAACAATATAAAAATATAGATTTTAATATTGTTAATTTAAAAAATTTTATTTATTGGCATTATCATTGGCAACCAATATTGAACCAATGATGGCTGACAATGACTGGCAAACCCGTTATCATCCCAAGGATTGACCAACTGTGGTCCAATATTGGTTGCCAATAGTTTGCCAAGAAAAAACTGTTGGCCGCCAATCATGGGACCATTATTTAGCCAATGGTGATCATTGGCAATTTCCCATTGGGTCTTTTTATTGTCTAAGAAACCTTTCCATAATATGGAATTGTGATAAATTTTTCTGTTTATTCGTCATAATTTTTATTCAAAGATTTTTTAGCAGAATTGTTTCTATTGTCAATAACATATTTTCGTTTCGTAATTTCTTTATTAACTAATTGTTGTGAATAATTAATCAAAAATTAATTTTAATTTTTGTCAAATTGAAAGAAAGTATTATTCATTAAAAATTCTATACTATTAATAAAATCATTCATAGGAAGCAAAGTATTATTTTTTATAAGATTCCATCTTTTTTTGATACTAGATTTCACTAATGCAAAAGGGATATTTGTAAAAAGGGATTTTACATCAAGTGAAATCATTATAAAGTCATTAAGAACAATAGTTTTGTCAATAATTTTTTTAAGAAGAAAAGAGTTTTTTACAGTTGAAATAGGATTAGGAAAAGATTTTGATAAGATATCGTTAAAAATTTTTGCCATTCGAAAAGTAGGAGAGTTGATACAAGAAACCACTGGTCGTAAAAGGCTGTTAGGTTTATGAATCTTCGGAAGGCCGTAGATTTTTGCTATAACTGTATTATCAGTAATGATACTTTTTCTTTGTATATTTTTTCCTAAAAAACCTTTGAGTCTAAATTTATTTAAAAATTTAAACGTTTCTTTTTGTGCTGAAATTAGAGGGTCGTCAGTAACTAATTCATAAGTTTGATCATCATTAAGGAGTTTAAACATTTTATTATTATAATCTTTTTTATTTAAAATGACCGTGATATTACCCTTCTCAGCTTTAGTAATTAATAAGTCTTGATTGTTTTTAATAAATAAACTATAGTTTCTTTGATTTTATTGCTAATTAATCTGTCAGTATCATTTAAGGGGTCAGGTTTGTTTAAATAGTTATATGAAATATTGATAATTTGTGTCTAACAGCATTTTGTTCTTTACTGTTAATTTTATTTTCAATGTTAATATCAATGTCTTTTACAATATCAAATATATGCGAATTTTTCGAAGATAAAAAGTTAGAACTAAATTTGTTACCCAGTCTTAATATGTTGTTAACATTATCAGGAACAATTGTGTCACTATGTTTTATAATCCAGGGGTCATTATTTGATTTATCGTGTTTATTTAGTTAAACTTTGGGACATTGTAGTTCTTTTTCTAGTTTCAGACGTTCAAATTTTCGGTCAAAAGACATCAATATTTTATTATTGTTAATATTAGTTTGGTAGTTTATAATATTATTGAAAATATCTCAAGGAAGGAGTTTTTCTAAATCATTCATAATAAATTCAGCTTAATTGTACAGATTCTTTAGATAGCAATGAACGTCGCTAATTTAAAAATTACGTATTTTGTACATTATATTATTAATAGGAGGATAAAGTTGTTCGTAATGTAGCCAGTAATAGAAAGGTAATCTAGTAAGTGAATTTACAGAATGAGTAATAAAATTGGGAGAAATATTATATTTACGACATTTTAGTAAAAATTTTTGTCTTGCTGTTTGTGCCCTGATGCAGTTGTTTATGTTGATCCATCGTTTAGTGTGAATAAATGCTTCATGTTCAAATTGTTGTTTGATATGTTGTAGAAACATGTTGAATATGTCAATCAAAAGGACTAGTCTGTCCAATATAAAATATTCCTATATTTTACGTCCGAAATTATTAAATATTAAAAGAATAACGACGCTTTCGGACAGTCTTATATTTTTTATTTTATTCATTTAAAAGCCGACGTTTCGAGAAACAAACCGTTGTCATTTTCAAGGACTGTAATATAAATATAACAATTGTATACAAAATTTTTAAGAAAAATTATTATAATTTTTTTAATTTTATATTAATAAACGTTCACTCACTAGTTAAACTAACAATATAAGGCATTTTTCCAGAGAAAACCAGACTTAAAACGGATTTAAAATTGATGCCGAACAACTGCCGGATTTGAACAGACTAGAAACGGATTTCACTTAGACCATAAATAATTTCGGAATTGGCTGCCGGACTAATTCGAAATAAAACCAGACTTAAAACGGATTTAAAATTTTTGCCTGACAACTGCCGGATGTAAACGGACTAGAATCGGATTTCACTAAGACCATAAATAATTTCAGAATTGACGGCCAGACTAATTCGAAATAAAACCAGACTTAAAACGGATTTAAATTTTTTTTTTGAGTGCTGGATGTACACAAAGACTATACATAATTTCTGAATTGACTGGCGGACTAATTTCAGAGAAAACCAGACTTAAAACGGACTTAAAATTTATGCCTGACAACTGCCGGATGTGAACGGACTAGAATCGGATTTCACTTAGACCATAAATAATTTTGAAATTGACTGCCGGACTAATTCCAAATAAAACCAGACTTAAAACGGATTTTAAATTTATGCCGGACAACTGCCGGATGTGATCGGACTAGAATCGGATTTTACTTACACTATACATAATTTCGGAATTGACTGCCGACTTATTTTAGATAAAACCAGATTTTAAACCGATTTTCAATTTGGTCGGGTGAATTTTTGGATGTGAAGGGACGACAAACGGATTTCATTCAGACTATAAATAATTTGATATTTGACTGGTAAACAAATTCCAGATAAAACCAGACTTAAAAAGGATTTTAAATTTATGCTGGACAACTGCCAGATGTGAACGGACTAGAAACGGATTTCACTTAGACCATAAATAATTTTGAAATTGACTGCCGGACTAATTCCAAATAAAATCAGATAAAAACGGAGTTAAAATTTTTGCTGGACAACTCTTGGATGTACACAAACTTAAGTCGGATTTCACTTACAATATAAATAATTTCAGAATTGACTGTCGGACGAATTCCAAAAAAGACCAGACTGTAAATGGATTTAAAATTTATGTCAGACAACTGCCGGATGTGAAGGGACTAGAATCGGATTACACTTAGACTATAAGTAATTTCGGAATTGAATGCCTCACTAATTCTAGAGAAAACCAAACTTTGAACCGATTTGAAGTTTATGCCGGACAACTGCCAGATGTGAACAGACTAGAATTGGATTTTACTTAGACTATTAATAATTTTGGAATTGACTGCCGGACTAATTCCAGATAAAACCAGACTTAAAACGGATTTTAAATTTATGCCGGACAACTGCCGGATGTGAACGGACTAGAATCGGTTTTTACTTACACTATGCATAATTTCGGAATTGACTGGCGGACTTATTTTAGATAAAACCAGATTTTAAACCGATTTTCAATTTGGTCGGGTGAATTTTTGGATGTGAAGGGACGACAAACGGATTTCATTCAGACTATAAATAATTTGATATATGACTGGTAAACAAATTCCAGATAAAACCAGACTTAAAAAGTATTTGAAATTTATGCTGGACAACTGCCAGATGTGAACGGTCTAGAAACGGATTTCACTTAGACTATAAATAATTTTGGAATTGACTGCTGGGCTTATTCCAGATAAAACCAGACTTAAAGCAGATTGTGAATTTTTTGCTGGACAGTTGCCGGACTTTACCAGTCTAAAAACGGACTTCACTTTTACTAACATTAATTTATAAATGGACAGCCGGACTAATTTCCAACCGAGCAAACGAAGATGGCGGACCACCTGAGAACCGACGTTCCAGGCCGAACCGCAATCCATCCTTGAGAAAACTACGTCGAAGCAGACGAAAATCTGTCAAGTAAGTTCAGGTTGGTGTTTGTGAAAAGGTAGAAGTAGATTTTGTGGACGGAGAAAATCAAAGAGAAATCTCAAAATAATTCGGATTATTATTAACCTAAGTAAGGGTTAGGTAACCGGTTGCGTAACCAGTGGTAAGTATCGCCAATCCACTGGGGCCACGGTAATCTAGTTAGCCGCCAATTTTAACTGCTGTGAACGTCAGTAGAAGACTACAAAAGGTAAGATTCAAAAGAAGATAAACACAATTGTTACAATATTTAAAAAAGTGGAAGTTTTACTGTTTCACAAAAATTCAAATTTCTGACGAAATAACGATGGTTTTTTGAAGTTCTTATGCTTGTTTTCAAGGTAATTTTCTAAGGAATAAAACTGTTGTTTAAGCATTAAAGTGCAATTTTTATCTTAGAATATGCAGAACTAAGAATTTGAACAAAACAATTTATAAAAATTTGAAGATATAATATTGATTTAAAAATAATATTAAAAATTTTAATAAATAGGGGAGGGTGGTCCCAAACCGACCCCCTAAAAGCAAAAGCCAAGAAAGTGCCAAAAACTTGTTTCATTCCAGAGGTCAAATTATTTTTCAGTAAAGAAATCATCTTTCCATGTTTCCAATAGTTGCCGAGGCTCTGGATCTCATTAAGTGGGAGCTACAGAGAGAAAATCGAAAATTGACGACCTCGACAATCTCAAAAAGGGTAGTCTGAATCCGACACCCTATTTTTATTGCAGGAAATAGCAAAAACAATCAAAATTTTGAACATGTATTGTAATTTAAATTAAAAAACAACAAACTAGAATGAACTTAAATTACTTTTACTTTATTTAATTACATCATTTGAGGCTTTTTTCAGAATAAGAGTAAAAGAATTATCATTACAATAAAAAATAAGTGTTTTTAGTCTGATCTTACCTACAAGTTATATTATCTTAGCTCAATTATTGTTATTGGGTCAAAATTCCTCAAAAAAATCAATGTTGGTCTCGGGTCTTTCGATTTTTATGAAACTTGGTGAAAATGTAGTATTATATGACAGAAGTTTTGCCCAAAAATATTTTTTGAAAATTTTCAAAATTGTGGTTTTTACAGGTTGTTAAAATTTTAAGTACCGTTTTTTTCAAAAACGAATATCTTTGTGGCATTTTAATAAATTTTGTTCATATTTATGGTGTTTATAAATAATATACCAACACTTTGAACGTAATATAAGACCAAGAATTTTTTTTAAAATTTGCCCAGAAAAAAGTCAAAAAAATTTTTGATTTTATTTTTTCAATCAAAAGCACCCCTACGATTTCTTTTTAATGACGATATTTCGTTTCCTTATTTTTTCCTGAGTTGATTAAAAAAAAAAGTTCTGGGGACTTTAAAAACAACCGAGATATTGGACTTTTTGTGACGCGGCCTACGCTCTCTGATTTTAGGCAAGCTTAACGCCGGGACACTGACGCATTTTTTCAAGCATTTTCAAAGTTAATTATTTTTATTATTAGACATGTAAATTGGTTTTCGTAATAACATTTTATTAAGTATTTTTTATCGCTCTTTCATAATCTGTCATCACAATTGCAAAAAAAATAAAATTCCAAAAAGCTATAACCACTTATTTGGAAAAAATGCGAATTTTTTAAATTTTTGATTCAAAAATGATTTTTCTTCCACATAACCAGTGATCGGAAAATTTCTGCACCTAAAAATATCGTGTCCACAATATCCAAGCTTCAAAAGGATGGACCATACATTTAAAAATATTAAGAGGGCGGACCCAAAATGGCGACAACAGTATTTTTTTCAAAAAATTGACACCTAGTTGATACTTGTTTAAATTATATCTTTATTTGTATGAAAATGAGTACCTATATGGTTCTTGGGTCGCTGATTGTTAATCTAAAGTCGGGTTTCAAAAAATTCAAAATAGCGGATTCAATATGGCGGTCCATATTTTTCGAATTGATCGGATTTATATGAAACATGCTACCCGTGGTTTTTTGGGGTCGCTGATTGTAAACCTGAAGACATATTTAAGAAATCCCAAATAGCGGATCCAATATGGCGGTCAATATTTTTGGAATTGATCGGATTTATTTAAAACATTCTACTCGGGGGTTTTTGGGGACGCTGATTGTAAACCTGAAGACATATTTAAGAAATCCCAAATGGCGGATCCAATATGGCGGTCAATATTTTTGGAATTGATCGGATTTATTTAAAACATTCTACTCGGGGGTTTTTGGGGACGCTGATTGTAAACCTGAAGTCATATTTGAAAATTCCAAAATGGCGGATCCAATATAGCGGTAGATATTTTTGGAATTGATCGGATTTATTTGAAACATTCTACTCGGGGGTTTTTGGGGTCGCTGATTGTGAATCTGAAGTCAGATTTCAAAAATTAAAAATGGCAGATCCAGTATGGCGGTCGATATTTTTGGAATTAATCGGATTTATTTGAAACATGCTTCCCCTGGTTTTTTGGGGTCAATTTCAAATATATCGACTGCCATATTGGATCCGCCATTTTAAATTTTTGAAATCTGACTTCAGATTCACAATCAGCGATCACAAAAACCCCCGAGTAGAATGTTTTAAATGAATCCGATCAATTCCAAAAATATTGACCGCCATATTGGATCCGCCATTTGGGATTTTCATATATGACTTCAGATTTACAATCAACGTCCCCAAAAACCCCCAAGTAGAATGTATTAAATAAATCCGATTAATTCCAAAAATATCGACCGCCATATTGGATCCGCCATTTTGGATTTTTCAAATATGACTTCAGGTTTACAAACAGCAACCCTAAAAACCCCCGAGTAGAATGTTGCATATAAATCCGATCAATTCCAAAAATATCTACCGCTATATTGGATCCGCCATTTTGGAATTTTCAAATATGACTTCAGATTTACAATCAGCGTCCCCAAAAAACCCCGAGTAGAATGTATTAAATAAATCCGATCAATTCCAAAAATATCGACCGCCATATTGGATCCGCCATTTTGAATTTTTTGAAACCAGACTTTAGATTAACAATCAGCGACCCAAGAAACATTTAGGTACTCATTTTCATACAAATAAAGAAAGAAATAAAGGAAGTATCAACTAGGTGTCAATTTTTTGAAAAAAATACTGTTGTCGCCATTTTGGGTCCGCCATCTTAATATTTTTAAATGTATGGTCTATCCTTTTTAAGCTTGGATATTGTGGACACGATATTTTTAGGTGCAGAAATTTTCTGATCACTGGTTATGTGAAAAAAAAATCATTTTTCAATCAAAAATTTAAAAAATTCGCATTTTTTTCCACAAAAGTGGTTATAGCTTTTTGGAATTTTATTTTTTTGCAATTGCGATGGCAGATTATGAAAGAGCGATAAAAAATAGGTAATAAAATGTTATTACGAAAACCAATTTACATGTCTAATAATAAAAATAATTAACTTTGAGAATGCTTGAAAAAATGCGTCAGTGTCCCAGCGTTAAGCTTGCCTAAAATCAGAGAGCGTAGGCCGCGTCACAAAAAGTCCAATATCTCGGTTGTTTTTAAAGTCTCCAGAACTTTTTTTTTAATCAACTCAGGAAAAAATAAGGAAACGAAATATCGTTATTAAAAAGAAATCGTAAATCACAAAGATATTCGTTTTTGAAAAAAACGGTACTTAAAATTTTTACACCCTGTAAAAACCACAATTTTAAAAATTTTGAAAAAATATTTTTGTGCAAAACTTCTGTCATATAATACTACATTTTCAACAAGTTTCATAAAAATCGAAAGACCAGAGACCAACATTGATTTTTTTGAGAAATTTTGACCCTTAGGTGAACTTGAATAAAAGACAAACACTTCTTATAGTACGTAACCTCTTTTCCCATACAATTGTATAAAAATACGCTTCACTTTTTATGGTAACCGATATTTTTCTTTATTATTTCTGTAATCAGCGCATCAAAATACTTAAATATATATGTAGTTTCATCTAAATCCGCGAGTTCACCCATTCGGAACTTTATCCAATTTTTTATGTCAGTTTTACAATTTTCTTAAAATTAGCCTTCAGTCTCTTTAATTAAAATTATAAATGTTTGCAATTCTATTTTTTTTATTTATATTTAGTTTTATATGTAAGAAAAATGTTAAATAATAATTTTCTTAAAACTAAATTTATTGATTGCATTAATTTTTTATTAAACCAAAGTATAAAGAATCGATTAGGCTTTCGTTTCCGGTACCGATGAGTAGTTGACGCGTTCTGTGAAGGGGGGATAGTTTTTTGAAAATCTGTTGATATTAAGTAAAGGGTGGGTAGTGGAGTGATTAGTGAGTATAGAGTGAAGGACTGTGGGGTGAATGGAAGGAGTGTATATGGAAGAGGGTGAGAAATGAATGGTAAAAAGATTTGACAGAGGAGGCAAAATTGTGAGGTTAGGATAAAAGCGTGTTGGGTGAGAGTGAGAGAGTGACGATCTCACTCAATCGATCAATGTCGATTAAAGAGGAAAGCAATGACGCAAGTGGTAAAGGCGGGAATGAGTCTAAGGCGCGAAAATTTGAAAAGGGATTCGACAGGAAAAATTTTGAATGCAAGGATTGTCAAGTTTTACCAAGTCTAATCAAAAGAACAATGAAGGAAAATGATGAGCAGTTTGATGAAGCCTGGGATGAAATGGAGGAAATTAGGAAACTGGAGAAAAAGAGGTTTTAACAAATTGATGGATTACGAAAGGCAGTGAAAGCACTTTTAGAGAGGGTTAAACAGTGGGAGGCAAGTTGGGATAAGGAGAAGTAAAATATGTGGAAGAGAATGGAGGAGTTAAAGAAAGATATAATAGAGAGTGAGGAGATTAGGAAGAGAGAGTTCGTAGAAAGGGAGATAATCAAAATGGGGGAATTATCGATAAGAGTAGAAGTTATGGAGAAGGAGAAAAGAAAAAGAAATATTGTTATTAAAGGTATAAAGGTAGAGTGGAGAAAAGGCAAAGATGTAGTAGAAAAACTTTTGTCAAGAATTGGAGCTAAAGTTAGGATCAAGAACGTTAAGGGAGTAAGAGGAGAGGATGTGGAAAAACCGAAATTGTGGATTATGGAATTAGAAGATGAGAATGCTAGGATGGAAGTAATGAGATTAAAATGTAGGTTGAAAGGAAGTGTAGAGAGAATAGATATTGATAGAACATGGAGAGAGAGAAGAATAAAATGTCTGCTGGAACAAAAAAGCGTGGGTGGAAAGAAGAAATGGAAGGGTAATGAAATTGAATAGAGAAAGTGTTTGGGTGGATGGAGTGGAATTGCTGGTGAAAGAGGATACAGAAGGGATTATCAAAGTGGGATTGGAAATAGGTTAGGAGAGGAAGGGAGAAGGTAAAAAGAGCACGAAAAAGGAAGAAAGTGTGTTAGTGGATGAATGGAGATGTTTGTAGGATAGGATGAGAAATATATGGAGAGAAATCAGTGAATGGTTAGGATTAGAATGTGTGATATGACTGATAAAGAAAAGAGTAAAAATAGAGATTTATAAAAGGGTGGGCGATGAGGTGGATAAACCCTGAAAGGGTAAAAGGAACAGGAAACGGAAGCCCAGGTACTTGGCAGATAGTTAAGTAAAATATTATAAGAGCGACGATTAGGTTAAGTTGATTATGTATTTAAAGTTAAGTTAAAGGAAGGATAAATGTAAGCGTTGTTGTACGTAATTTGTATTTGAATGTAAAGAGAGCGGAGGCCCTCGAACCTGTAAGGGATGTGTAAATAAATTATATATAAAGAATCGATTAATTGTACGATTATATGATCATTGAAGGATTTCTTTCATACACGGATTTTGTCGTTTCAAAATACAAGTTTATAATCTATTTTTTCAATGTCTATTATTTAATCTTAATTTCTTAATACATAGAAATTTCGACCTTAGATTTAGAAAATATTGCTAAATAATTCCAGTATGTTTTAAGATGAAAAATATTTGCTTATTGGGTAAAAAATATATTTCCTTTAAGGTTTAAAATGATCTGTAATTTTTCCTGTAATACATTTCTGAATGTATGTCAATAAATGTGAAACATCCATAAAATATGGTTAACCACCAGAGTTAATAAAACTTTTAATCTTATTTGGAACATTTCCTCAATATTGCACGAGTCTGCTTTGCGTAATATTTCACGAACATCAAATTGAAATGTTTAGATAACATAGGTTAGTAATATTTTCTCTTATTTGGGAATTTTGCTACTTTAACTAAGCTTTACTGAACTGCGAATTTAAATATTGCGAACCTTTCACTGCAAGGTTAAAAAAAGATTCAGGAAATATCTGGTGCTGTACTGGGTATCAGAATATTGTTAGTTAAAAATAAAATAGAATGTTATAGTTCTAGGCAAATGGAAAATCAATAGTACACTGGTTCAAAATAATACGAATAGAAAGGTACTAAAAGAGATAGTTAAAAATATACTTTTAAATGGATAGATAATAATTAGTAATTGAATAGACCCGTCGTACAAATTCACTTTTTTATTTTTTCTGTAGTGCTGCTTTAGCCGTTCTTTTGAAAAATCTATGGTGTATTGTCAAATTAATACATCATGACTTCAATTGGAATTTTACGATTCAATTATTTGAAAGTAAGAAGAAAATCCTAATTGCTATGGATCATTAAGTAGAATTGTAATAATAACATTTAGAATTTATTTTTCTAAGATTAATAACGCTTCTTAATTTTAATTTATATTTTTCATACAAATTAAGCACCCATGATTGCAATGAAATTTATGTAAAGTGTACACTTCACAATTTTTTTCAAGTTTGTGAAAAAAAATTTGGTATTTTCTGTTTGAAAAAAAGGTAAAGTTTTTTTCATTGTGACGAACCGACCGACGAATATTATAAACATATGTGACTGTCCATGAGAAAACGTGCCTTAGCTCCAAAAAATAAATTTTGATTTTTTAATTTCAACCGACAGATTTTCACTTGCTCTTTCATTTCCAAAAAAAAAATTGTTGTTTTAAAGAACTTTATGTGATATTAAGCAAGGAGCGTAGGTCTATTGCATTGGTTTCAATGCATTGCTGCAACTTTAATCGCTCATCCTGTAAAATTGACGTTTGGGAGCTAAGGCACGTTTTTTCATGAACAGTCACATATAAGTCCTGTTGTGCATTCGTTGTAAACTAGGTGACTCTCTAGGTGTTTAGGTAAGAAGCAGATTCTTTAATGTGTTAAGTATGTAAGTCAATGTCTTTTTGAAATAATAAAATGCAACGTTTTTTATCCCTATTACAAATTAATTAAAAAAAGAAATTTTTATAAAAGTTAGAGTCGATTTTATGTGGATTTATTGAATTGCAAAATACCAAAACTGCAAATAACCTTATGACATTACCAACTAATTATATTAACACATTTTATAAAATAGCACCAAAAAGTTTCAATGCCAACTTCTCAATTATAAAACAGTTTATTGTATTTGATAAATCTAATATATGTGTGCATGATGTTTGCAAGTGTGACAGTAAAAAAACAGAAGTACCTACATATTTTTTAATATCAGGAATTACTGTATACCAAAAAGATGATTTTCATGACATTTTATTTCACATTAAAAACTACTTATTTCTTTATGCAAGGGGAATTATTTACTTCCTTATATCAGTAAATAAAACAATAAGTTTTTGATTTACAATTGAATAAAGAAAACGTAAACACGCGCGCGCCTGCGCGCGCTCGATCTCGTAAGTTGGAAACAGTGTGGCATTAATTATTTTTGAAAACAATGTTCTTCCGGGTAACCGCAAATGCCGTAAATGATAAAATATACTTATATTTCTAACGCATTTGATAATAATTATTACTAAATACTTACGTAAAAAATATAATGGTTTTGTTGAATTGAAGCAGTTTAACAAAACGTAGTATGCCTTAACTTAAGAAGTGAATTATAATTTAATTGTTAGTTAGTTTCTCTATTTGAAAGAGTAGTTCTCATACATATTCAATTGATAATAATTTTTACTTATAAGAGATTAAAAGTACTACTATACTATGTTAATATTTTTTTGCTTTTGTAAAATGTGCATTAAAAATGTACAAGCTCTGCAGTAAACTAAAGCTTTCAAATGACATATTCTTCTAGGTACTAATACATTCAGAATAAACATTGTAACTATAGTAGATAAAAATAATTTTCTTTGCTTGTTACATAATCATTATAAGTTCGTTTGCTCTATTGATTAATACTGTTTCTAGATAGCAATAAAAATTGATATTTTATTATTTCACATTAAGCTAAAAAAGTTAGTTATGTAATGGAACTATAAATATAATATACTTCGAAAATTTATTTATTTCCTTTTAATTAAACAAAATCGGGCAAGTACGAGTTACACTCGTACTAAAACCAAGGGTTCCGTACACGAAACAAAATGGAACTATAAATATACACTGTAAAAATTTTTTCGGAAATATTTCCGAAAGTAGTCGGGCAGCTGTAGTTCCAAATAGTAAGGAAATTTTTCCTAAAAAAACGTTGGATATATTGCCGTCAAGTAAATGGAAAAAATTCCTAATAAAAAGAAGGAAAATTTTCCGAACAATTTGGAACTGCAGCTGCCCGACTACTTTCGGAAATATTTCCAACCTATTCATCGGAAATTTTTCCTAACTATTTGGAACTGCAGCTGCCTGACTACATTTGGAAAAATTTCCAATTAAATTTTTGGAAATTTTTCCATAAAAATACATTACCGACAATCAGATGAAAAAAATTTTTAATAAATAAAAAAAAATTGATTTTAAAAATATTTTCACAGCGGCTTCTTTATTTACTCATTGTTATTGACATTATTTATTAGTTAAACAAGTAAACGCACGCTTATAACGCTAATTAATCCTTATCGCTATTAAAGGATTCGAACTCCTAAACCTAACCCTAACCTAAGCCTAACAGACGCAACGCATTAACGAACCCGGCCACGGTGCCGGGACAGGATGCTTTCAAGAAATCTTGGTGAGGTTCAACACTATATATTTGAAATGTGTTAGCAGAATAAAATGTATGCACAGGGGCGGTTCTAGTCGCATCCAAGTTTCGGGATAAAATTCGTGCGGCGCTCCAAAATTGGAATGACCCCTTTACTGTATACCAGAATAAAAGTTTAGTTTTATTCACATTTTGTAAAGTTAACTTTTTTAATACGTTCTTTTTAATAACAATTTCAAAATTTTTCTACAAACTTTAGAGATAAAATTTATGATTTCTGAATGAGATTTCAGATCTAAAATCTTGGACAAGGATTTTATTAAATAAAAAAAATTGACTACATCTACAACATTTAAAAAATTTATTTAAAAAAAATGTTTCTTCACCTTGTAAAGGTATCATAATTAAATATGATAAGAATGTGCATTAAAGCAAAAGTTCTGATGTATATAATAAAGTAAATGTTTTATCAGAAATTTAAAGAACCATTCGTAATTAAAACATCAAAACAGTGCTTTTTATTTAAATTTTTCATTGGTTATTTGAAAAAAAATTAACACATAAAATCATTTTTATTCTTACATTATAAATTTTCTGTTTTTGCATTATTTATCAAATTAATTGTGAATTTCAACTTTCAAAAAAATATTCAACTTTTATTTTCCTATTATAAATTTTCAAGTTTTTTTTTATTACTTTCTCCATAATCGAGTTCATGAGAAAAATCATTTTGATGACGTGCAATAAAAATTCACTTTGAATACATAAAATAATTGACAATTATCTTTACTAATGTCAATATTTAAATGTTTAATAAAAAAATATATTGTTGAAATAATTTTACAATTCGTATCTTTAATTATTATTATTAAATAATTTTTACAATGCCTTTTTTCGATAATATACACAATAAATTCTTTTTTAACTCATTTATTCATTTATTTTCATTCGACAACATGTTTCGACACACAAATTTAAAACAACAATTAACAATCAAAAATGAATAAAGAAACCTGCAAAAATTGTTAAATTTTAAATTATAAATCTAATGAATACATTATAACACACTACTTATAATTAATACATAATAATCTACTTAATACATTATAATCAATTATAATCTCCTACTTCTACCAAAATAAACTACTTACCTCCGTAAAAAAGTTTTTTTTTAAAAAACCTTAAATTAAAAATCAATTAAAAATTGAATTTGAAGTTCTTTTTAATAATGTAAATGTATTTTTTTTCAAAAATTTCCTTATGAAGGTAAGTGGTTGATTTTGGTAGAAGTAGTAGATTATGATATATTAATTGGATTTATCATTTAACATTTTTGTAGGATTCTCAATTGATTTTGTTAATTGTTGTTTAATTTTTTTTTTAAATTTATGTTAGACAAAGACCTTGCAAAAATTATCTGCTAAAGAATATGTTGTAACCTTAGTGCACCAATTGTGGTTTTTGAGTGAATGAAATGTGTAGAAGTTAGTTTCGAAAATTGGGGAGGGGGGTCAATTATAGTTGGAAAATTTTCTAATCTTTTTATAGGAATAATTTCAGATTTTATTTTTAGTAGGTGGATTTTTCCGAACTACAGAATTATTTTCATCTAGACTTAGGATTTATTTCCTAACTTCTGGAAGAAAATCCATTGCGTTAGGAGAATTTTCCAAAATTTTGAAAAAATTCCAATTATTTAAAGAAAATATTATTTCTTAAAAAATTGGAATTTTTTCCACCAATTCTTGGGATTTATTTCCGAATTTTTGGGAAAAAATCAGCTGTATTCGGAAATTTTTCCAATCTTTAGAAATAATTTCCAACTTTTTTTTGGAAATAGTGGATTTTTCCTAACCTTAGGAAAAAAATCCACTAGTTCGGAAAATTTTCCAATTTACGGAAAAATTCCAATATTTCCTAAAGAGTATATGTGACGCTCCGCGAGAGAAGGGACCTATCGCGGAAAAAATCTATTTTCATTTTTTGGTGCTAAAAGATAGTTTTTGAGTTGTTCTTTCATTTCCATGTTTCAAAAAAAATATTTATTAAATACACTTTTTGTTATAATGCTTCAAACCTAGGCGTGCTAAGTGTATCGCATTTTTTGGATTTTCTTTGAAAGACCGTCTCTTGAAATTGGCTTTTATTGATTTCATTTTTTTATGGTAATTGATAATTTTTGAGTTGCTTTTTCAGTTCAAAAAATTAAAATTTATTTCCTGCAATTAGTTTTATTGTTATGAAGATTCAAACAAAGATATGTTAAGCGTCTCGATTTTTCTTCCTTCTCTTTGCCTGTCCGTTTTTTAAAGTTTGCTTTCTCAGCGATAGGTCCCTTCTCTCGCGGAGCGTCACATATACCTATTTTGCTCTGAACTTTTTAACTGTTCCGAATTTCGGAAATATTTCCAATAAATATTAGGATTTATTTCCACTGTTCTGGAAAAAAATCCATTGTCTTTGGAAATATTTCCTTCTTTCCGGAATAAATTCCAATGATAATTAGAAATATTTTTTCCATTAAAGTTTCGGAATTTTTTTCAGTATGAACTGGGATTTATCTCCTAATAATTGGAGTAAAATACGAATATCTTGGTAAATTTTCCACTTTTTAGGAATAAATACCTATTTTCTTCGGAACTTTTTAACTGTTCCGAATTTCGGAAATATTTCCAATAAAAATTAGGATTTATTTCCACTGTTCCGGTAAAAAATCCATTGACTTTGGAAATATTTCCTTCTTTCCGGAATAAATTCCAATAATAATTGGAGATATTTTTTTCCATTAATGTTTGGGATTTTTTTCCAGTATGAACTGGGATTTATCTCCGAATGATTGGTATAAAATCTACTTTTTTGGAATTTTTTTCCACTTTTTAGGAATAAATTCCTATTTTGCTCGGAACTTTTTAATTTTTCCGAATTTCGGAAATATTTCCATTTAAAATTAGGATTTATTTCCTATGTTCCGGTAAAAAATCCATTGACTTTGGAAATATTTCCTTCTTTCCGGAATAAATTCCAATGATAATTGGAGATATTTTTTTCCATTAATGTTTGGGATTTTTTTCCAGTATAAACTGGGATTTATCTCCGAATAATTGGTATAAAATCCACTTTTTTTGGAAATTTTTTCCACTTTTTAGGAATAAATTCCTATTTTGCTCGGAACTTTTTAATTTTTCCGAATTTCGGAAATATTTCCATTTAAAATTAGAATTTATTTTCTATGTTCTGGAAAAAAATCCATCGATGTGGGAAATATATCCTATTTTCCGGAAAAATTTCCCAATTTTACTGGAATTATTGTGTTTTTCCGAAATTTCGGAATTATTTCCAACATTTTGGAAATATTTCCTGATATTTTAACGGATATATTTCCGAAATTTTTTACAGTGTAATATACTTCGAAAATTCATTTTTTTTCTACTAAATTAAACAAAATCTGACAAGTACGAATTACACTCGTACTAAAACCAAGGGTTCCGTACACGAAACAAAATAAATTTTAATTTATTTAATACTATCAAATATATAATATTTTTTTATCTTTATGTAATTGTAAATATTACAATTGCAAAATGTAACTATGCATTATTCTTCATACAAATTCTTTATTCTCCATATACAAATATAAAATATTTCATACAAATTTTACAGCTTCCTTGTTTGACCTATAAACATGAAAAGCTCAAAAATCTTTTCATTTCCTTGACAACGCTGTATATAACCCATACAATCATGTTATCTATAGTTTTCCTGTAACTTACAAGTAAAAATTTGTGTACTATTTGTGTACCTCATTTGAACTTTTTAAGTCAAATAGTTTAAAAGTTACGGGGAGGCTGTCGAAAGTCGTCCTCTCTAAAAGTTTTTTACACTTTTTCTCTGCAACGGTTAATGTGAAATAAAAAAATTAAATAGTTTCTTAATCTGTACCATTTTGGCTATCGTGTAAACTAGGATAAAAAATATTTATTGAAAAATAACCGAATGACAGACTTTTGAATTTTTTAACCATAATTTTGTAACTTAAATTGTTAATAACTTTCTTAAATATTATTGTAATATTATGAATTTATTTCCATAATATTATGAATTTATCACTCAGTTAATAATTATTAAAAAGATATTATCGATTTCACTGAGTCAAATAAAGAAAAAATATTTCTTAAATATTAATGGATCTTAAAAATCCTAGTTTACACGAAAACTACACGTTCAAGGAACATGCTGTCCAAACAGGGGCGGATAAACGCCCGGGCAAGCCGGGCGACTGCCCGGGGCGCCAAGATTGTCCTAACGTAAAATTGGGCGCCGAAAATAGTAATAGTTAAATAGTAAAGCACAATAAGAAAAAATTATATAAATAGTTATATACATATAACCCTTTAAATGTAACAATATACATTTCTTATAGTTTAAAAACTGCTCTTTCAAGCGGTGCACCAGAAAAACTGTTAATTTAAAAATTAACATACTACAGTTAGTTAATTAATAAAATAGTATATTATGCATCAAGGGAGGGAAGTATGTGTTTTTTTGTCAAGCACAAATGTTCGGAGAACATTGTGCGAGACAAAAAATCGGCCTCCCGAGGTGCATATGCTATTTTCTATCACATATGTACGAAAATCTCGTGTTTCGTTCGCGTTAGCGGGTCAGCACTCGCAGTCTTTAGGTTAGTGACGTTAGAGATAAAAAAACTTCCGAACAGTGAAAAAAAACTCTCATCGCGCAAGCGCATTGCGGCTCGCCGCAATGAGAGTTTTTTTCACTGTTCGGGAGTTTTTTTACCTCTAACGTTCACTGACCTAAAAACTGTGAGTTCTGCCCCGCTTAAGGCGAACGAAAACACGAGGTTTTCGTGCATGTGTGGTAGAAAATACATATTTTCGAGGTTTTTGTTTACTTCAGATTGTTTTTCCCGTTTTTTTAGATAATTATACTAACCAAAAATGAACAAAAAATAATTTCGATTTTTTGAAAAAGAATCACTGGAACCTCCCCTTAAAAGGGGGATGCGGTCATTTTTTAGCCTTTTTTTTAATCGTGGTTTTTTGCTTGAAAAAGCTATGATAACTGCCTACCATAATGTTTTCTATATTTTCTGTAATCTACAAGTTTTTTTTAACTCTGACGTTTACTAACCTGAAAGCTACGAATTCTGGCCCGCTTCACGCGAACAAAAACACGAGTTTTTCGCACTTGTATGGTAGAAATGTATTTTTTCTCTCCTAAACTTGTTTGAAAAAAAATTAATGCTCATATATTAATTCAAGCATTTAATTACTGACATTTCTATTTATAATTACCGATAAAATTAAACGATACATGAGTCAAGATTTTCTGGCCTTATTCGTACTTGAACTTTCAAACGCGTTTTTCTCGAAACCACATTTTTCAAACTGGCGACAATGATTTCTGAAAAACGACTTCACAGATTTAGTTCAAATTTATAGGATATGCTTAACACATGTGTGGCTAACGCCCGAACTAAACTATTTTCAAAAGGACAAATTGTTTTTTTTATATACAGCAAAATAGACACAAAAAATTTTAAAAAAATACTTAATTTTTGTAAAAAATTCAAATTTTAATATTTTTAAAATATTCTACTTCCAGCTAAAAAAAAGGTTCGTCACGCCGGATGACCCCGTAAAAGCTGAGATTACAATGCTTAACACCGTGTACATTTTAAATTTTTTCTCGAATTCTTCCTAATTATCCAAGATATCAAATAAATAAATCGAAAATGGAAATATTACAAAAATGTTTTCAAAAACATATCAGGTGATGTAATTTCTCCAATAGGTTTAAAATTTTTTAATTATATATTACTAAACGCAGAATTCTTCAAGCTTTCAAACAATCTACGTTTTAAGTCTCTATCTTTTTTCTAAATTAAATTATCTTCTTCCCAAGTCAATAGAAATTTTTCACTGTCAGCACACCTGTCGTATCCAGAAATTTTTCTTAATAATTCCTGTCTGTAATAATTTTAGGCAAATTGTGGATTACATTTGGTCGACTGATACATACAGGGGGTCAATTGTGTAATGTGATCTCATTCTCATCTCATCTTATCTCTTCTCAGTGACTATAAAATTTTTGTTTATTCTTTTGACAACTTCCCGTGAGGAAAAAATTTCTGGCAAGCCTGAATCCAGAAGTGGGCCTGATATGAACTATCTGATCTGGAAGGCCGAATCTGGTCCAGATCTGGCCCTGATCTGGATAGCTAGAATAGAAATTTGGAAACCTTTGGATTGCCTTATTTGGAAGGCCGAATTTGTCCCAGCTCTGGCCCTGATCAGATTTGCCAAAATAAAAATTCGGAAACCCTTGGAATGATCTGATCTGGAAGGCCTAGTCTGGACCAGCTTTGGCCCTGATCAGGAAGGTCAGGAATAATTTGCTTTTAAGAAAACCTTTTATAAAAGTGTTTAAAACATACAAATTTAATTTTTTAAGATAAATATAGTTTTCTCAGAAATACAACAAGATAAAACAAAATGATTTAGTTTTTAGGATTATCATAATTTAAATATTTTTTATAACGAGGACTGGACATATAGTAAAAACAATCTTTTTGAAATATGTATGTAGAAAAAATAATTTTGAATATAAAGTTATTTGAAAAGAAATGTCGAATTTTCCCTAGGATGAAGTAATCTAAATAAAAATTTAAATTATGTCTTCAAAAGTTTTTAATGATTTTAACTTAAAAGTTATAATGGGTCATCTGAATTAGAATGATTTATGTTAATCAGTCTTAAATAATTTTTAAGAAATTAAAAATTGCATTTTTTTTAGTTCAAAATCGTGAAAACTTTATGTTTGTTTAATATCTAATAGGAAACATTAATTTACAAAATGATTAATTAATGTTTATCAAAAAAAAAAAAAAAAAAAAAAAAAAGACTTTTTTACGTTTTTTTAATGTAATGCAGAGAAAACGACTTTTTTGTACCTTAAAGTCGATCCGATTCTTAGGGTTATCCAAAAAACTTAAAAATGTTTTTATTTTCATAACATAACAAATTCTAGAAAATTCAGGCAATTTTCAGGAAGAAAACATTACAATTCTGATTTGGACCAAGCCTGGTGTAGCCAGAAATAAAATAAGTCAAACTAGTTTGGGCCAAGTCTGGCCCAGTTCAGGAAAATTTGTTGATTCTATGGAAAAAACGTTACACTACTGGTCTGGGCCAAGACTAGTTTTGACAAAACTAGTCTCAGGAAAACTTGTCAGGGCCAGGTCTGGGCCATGTTTAATTTTCCTCGCGGGTTCAACGTCAATTGTTCATGTGGTTAGGTATTTTTTATTTTTCTTTCACCTCATAATCAACATTAAAGTTTTTACTTTACCCATTAATTAGATCAAACATTTAATGTTGGTTCAGAAAAGTGCAGACAAATGTAGAGGTGAAAAGTGGAAATATCTAATAAGGAATATATAAATAAGATAAAATAAGTTAATAAAATTATAATTTTGGAGTTATGTTTTTAATTTTGAAACATAAAATAAATTTAAATATTTTAAATTGACATAATTTTGTACAGTTTAATAATTAGCTTTTGTTACTCTTAATTTTATTAAAAATAACCTTTCTTACTTTAAAAAGAAAAATAGTACCTATTGATTATTAACTTTGTAAATTTATATAATAATGCAAATCATGTGTTTTATTTAAATAAAATTACGAATATATTAATTAATACGAAAGATAGAAACCTTTTAAACTTAATTAATAGGATGAATTTCTTTTTGCCACGATTATTAATTAATAATACTTTCATGTTTGTAAACATTGAAGGTTATTTTGATGAAGTTACGAATAACAAAAGCCTTTACCATGCAAACCATATCAACCTTATCATATTATGCAAAAATTAAAAATACGAATAACACCGGCACACAAAAAAAATTCTATTGCCAGGACTGCCATGTGGTAGGTTCCCTTTCTTAAGATGTATCTAAAGAGAAAAATGTAGTCTGACCTAAAAGTTAGTTGGTGTTCTCTTTTTATAGGCATGGTGGGGGGATGAAGTTTGAGAAATTGATTTCTATGTCAATGTACTCAATTTCGGTATCTAAAACTGAATTTTTGCTTCTTCTAGATGTTGATTTTGATTCAGTGACTTTAATAACATAAAAATTGGATATATAAAAAAAATGAAAAATGGCAGATTCAAAATGGCGGATCTAAAATGTTGGATTTTTTAAAAAATTGTTCGGATTTCCTTGAAACTTCTTATTCGGGGGTTTTTGGGGTCCCTGATTACGAATCTGATGTTAGTTTTTCAAAATACAAAATGGTGGATCCAATATGTCGGACGGTATTAAAAAAAATTATTTGAAATGCTTGAAACTTGTTACTCGGGGGTTTTTAGGATTGCTGATTAAGAATCTGATGTTAGTTTTTAAAAATACAAAATAGCGGATCCAATGTGGTGGACAATATTTTTAAACAACCATTTAACATGCTTAAGACTGGGTATTTTGAAAAAGGATCATGTAACGCTTAGTAGCTACTTTGAAGAGGAAAGCCACTCGTGGTAGCTTATAGGACACATCAGAAAACGCTATTTTAAATGCAAAAAATATTTATAAACTTGCAAAAGCACATGAAGAATACGCAATTTTTAAATCAGACTTTAGATAAATAACTAGCGAGTTCGAAAACCTGCTAGTAACAATTTTTAAGCGAATCCAATGAATTTTAAAAAATTCGTGCTCCATATTGGATACACTTTTATGAATTTTGAAAATCAGACTTCAGATTCGTAATCAGGGACCCTAAAAACCTCTGTGTAACAAGTTTCAAGCATGTTTTATACCGTCCTCCATATTGAATTGGCATTTTTTATTTTAAAAACTAACATCAGATTCGTAATCAGCAACTACAAAAACCCCCGTGGAACAAGTTTAAACCATTTTTAATAATTTTTTTTAAATACTGTCCACCATATTGGATCCGCCATTTCGTATTTTGAAAAACTAAGATCAGATTCGTAATCAGGGACCCCAAAAACCCCCGAATAAGAAGTTTCAAGGAAATCCGAACAATTTTTTAAAAAATCCAACATTTAAGATCCGCCATTTTGAATCTGCCATTTTTCATTTTTTTTATATATCCAATTTTTATGTTATTAAAGTCACTGAATCAAAATCAACATCTAGAAGAAGCGAAAATTCAGTTTTAGATACCGAAATTGAGTACATTGACATAGAAATCAATTTCTCAAACTTCATCCCCCCACCATGCCTATAAAAAGAGAACACCAACTAACTTTTAGGTCAGACTACATTTTTCTCTTTAGATATATCTTAAGGAAGGGAACCTATCACATGGCAGTCCTGGCAATAGAATTTTTTTTGTGTGCCGGTGTGATTGATAAATCTAAATATATTTAAATTTATTTATTGTTTCAAAGAATTAAAATATATGTACAAAATTATAATTTTATTAACTTATTTAATCTTGTTATTATTTTTCATCTTTGCACTTGTCTGAACGTTGTTGAAGATAATTGTAAGACATTAATTAATTAAATTTAATTAATTTCTAAAAAAAAATTTTAATGCTTGATTTGATTTTAAATATAAATAAAAAATACCTAACCACGTCACCTGAATAATTATAACTAAAACTGTCAAAACAAAAAACAACACTTTTAAAACCAGTCAGATGAGATGACATGAGATGAGATGAGAATAAGATATCATTATACAATTGACCACCAGGACGTTTGTCTAAAACACTTAATACCTCACACTTAACACTTGGCACTTAACACTCAGCATTTATTGCTAAGCACTTACCGCTTAGCACTTACCGCTTAGCACTTGACACTTACTACTAAGCACTTACCGTCAAGTGCTAAACGGTAAGTAGTTAGCGGTAAGTGTCAAGTGCTAAACGTTAAGTGTCTAGCGGTAAGTGCCAAGTGTCAAGTGCCAAGTGTTAAGTGTGAAGTATTAAGGGTTTTGTTAATTAATAATTGTGTCAAAAACAAACTCATCCTATTAATTCAGTAAAGAAAAATTCTATCTCTATCGCATAAATTAATATGTTCGTAATTTTATTTAAATAAAACACGTGATTTGCATCATTATATAAATCAACAAATTAACAATCAATAGGTACTATTTTTCTTTTTAAAGTAAGAAAGGTTATTTTTAATAAAATTAAGAGTAACAAAAGCTAATTATCAAACTGTACAAAATTATGTCAATTTAAAATATTCAAATTTATTTTATGTTTCAAAATTAAAAACATAACTCCAAAATTATAATTTTATTAACTTATTTTATCTTATTTATATATTCCATATTAGGTATTTCACTTTTCACCTTTGCATTTGTCTTTACTTTGCTAAACCAACATTAAATAGTTGATGTAATTAATGTGTAAAGTAAAAACTTTAATGTTGAGTATGAGGTGAAAGAAAAATAAAAAATACCTAACCACGTGAACAATTAACGTTGAAATTGTCAAAAGGATAAAAAAAAATTCTATTGTCACTGAGAAGAGATAAGATGAGATGAGAATAAGATCACATTACACAATTGACCCCCAGGGTGAATATTTTGAATGATTGGTAAAAGTTAACTATTGTACTATTAATTAGCTGTTTAAACTTAAAATATATCTTGTATTTATGTCAAAAATAAAATTACTGTCTTTCAAACATTTATACTCTTTCAATGAGAAACAACAAAGAGTATATAAAGATTGTGGATTTTCTTTTTTCTACATTATTAGTTCAATTTATTGGCAGAGAACCATATTAAATCCTAAATTGATTTAGTAAAATTATTCAATTCATCAAATCTTACTTTTAACTAGTTTATTTATTCAAACATATTATTTTGTTGTTTTGATTACATAAATTATATAATTGTTTCGCTGAATTTTACCCTACTCCATACTTTTGATAACCTCATTAAGAGAAAATGTATTACATGTGTAAGTGTTTTAAGGCGCTAAAATATGGTTAATGTAAATATTTACATTTAAAGTAGAATTAAAATTAATGTTCCATCGTAAATGAACATTGTAATATAAAATTTTTCAGCTACAGTACAATTAATAGACTAAAACGATATAAACAGTACTTAGAACGTGGTTCAGATAAACAAATTCCATCCAGCACATTCTACAGGCCTAAGAAGAAAACTAAAAGGGTAGCTAAATTTATTATATTCTTTTTATATATTAAATCGATTACATTAAAATCTATAATTGTAATGTACTTTTTTTATATTTCTGTAGGAAGTAAATGATTTGTCAGAACCTGGAGGAAGCAAAACAAACATGTCAGTAGAGATTGAACAAAATCCAAATTCTGAAATGTAAATTTTATCTCTCAATGAATATAATGACAATCCAGAAATAGACGAATGATTACCAAATTTTGATGAAATTGAAGGGGTAAATAATAATGTTTTTGACGTTGTGAAATCATTCACAGAGGACATAGATGCTTTTGAAAATGAAAATTTCCACTTCAATGAGATAATCTTTATTATTACTAATATTATTATTATTATTATTTATTGTTATAAAAATAATAAAATAAAATAGAGTATAAATTAAAAACTTTCATCAATTTCAAATCTTAGTATTTTTAAAATAAATGTATGGGGACGTCCATAAATTACATTACACGTTAAGGGCATGTCCCAGATCTTGGGACCACTTGAGACTAAAATGTAGAATTCTATCTTATCTCCCATATTTAATTTGTTAATAATTTAATTGTTTTTTAAAATTTTTAATAAGTCGAACATTCATGACACACTTTATGACTTTCGAAAACGATTCCCAAAATTTCAAATCGATATCTTCTCTAGTTTAGGCTTAAGTACGTGTAAAAAAATCAATCAATATTACCGACTCTTTTTTTAATGTCGGTAATATTGATTAATTTTTTTACACGTACTTAAGCCTAAACTAGAGAAGATATCGATTTGAAATTTTGGGAATCGTTTTCGAAAGTCATAAAGTGTGTCATGAATGTTCGACTTATTAAAAATTTTAAAAAACAATTAAATTATTAACAAATTAAATATGGGAGATAAGATAGAATTCTACATTTTAGTCTCAAGTGGTCCCAAGATCTGGGACATGCCCTTAAGGAGGGGAGTGTCAGTTGTAGTGTGACATCACACCATTATTTAATTCTTTTGTGTTAAATGTTTATATACATATAAAAAATAATTTGAAGAAATATTACTATGAATGTCCGAAAATATGAGATATAATAATATATTTTGAAAAATTTCTACTTGTAAAGATTTTGGAGATTACGAAAAAGGGTTATATTAATAATTCAAGTTTTCTTTTACAAAATTTTACTCTTTCTTTTTTTTAAAACGTTTTTATTAATTAAAGCAGTCTTCTTTTTTTGCTCAATTTGTTTATGAAAACTTAAAAAAAAGATCATTTTCGGAAATACAAAATTCCACCTTTTTATATGTTGTCTGTACAATGACGAGAAAGTGGTTGTTGCAATTAAATATTTTAAAAAATAATTTTTAACTTAAAATTAAACAACAACAAAAATTAAAAATCTTTCAGCGAAATATGACAAAATCAGTTCAAATTATTATGTTTATTAATCTCTTGTATGGTATTTTTCTATTTTATGATTCAAAACAATTAATTTTTGTTTGAAATAAGTAAGTAATGAAAATGGATTTTTTAAATTGAGAGGACACGAATAAATGACACTTGACAGGCAATGCAAAATATTTTCTAAAACCAGTAATTAATTTTAACAATATAAAAAACCGATTGATATTTCTTTTTAATGGCTTTATTTAAGTTTTAAACTTAATTAAAGCATTTGTAATATAAAATAATATAAATGAAACATTTTTTTTCTAAAAATTTATTTAATTTCATTAAATCGGAATTATTAAAACAGGTAGTATTTTTGTGCACTTTAATGTTATCTAAATATTTTTTTGATAATTAACTTAGAAATATAAAAACTTTTACCTTAAAAGTTGATATTCTTCATTTTACGGGTATTTTAAAAGTTCGTAACTTCTCTGGAGCTGAACCAATTCATTACAAAATTTTGGATAATGTAGATTGAAGCAATATCTTCTTGCTTGTAAAATTTTGCGTTGGGGTTTGCACTACTTTTTTAAATAAATTAATATAAAAAATTTTTTATTTTGAAGGTTGACCTTAATTATTCACATCTGACTTGAAGTTAGTTACCTACTCGTGTTAAAAGTCTAAGTCAAAATGAATCGAGTTTTTTTTAAATGTCAGTTCAAAATCGTTTGTAAATTAGTTTTAAATATATTTTTTTAAACGAAATTTGTATAATTTTCTATATTTTTAATTAATTAATTAATTTATTAAATTCAATAATAAAATATGTTATTGATTTAATAATAAAAAATTATTATATAAAAAATTTTTTCGCAAGTAGCAAACCAACATCAAGTCAGTTCTTACTTTTTTGAGTCAGTTATAACTTTTTTAAGTTAACCTTAAAAATAAACAATTTTTTGTATTAATTTATTTTAAGAAGCAGTGCAAACCCCAATGCAAAATTTTAAAAGCAAGAAGATATTGCTTCAATCTACATTATCCAAAATTTTGGAATGAATTGGTTTAGCTCCAGAGAAGTTACAAACTTTTAAAATACCCGTAAAATGAAGAATTATCAACTTTTAAGGTAAAAGTTTTTATATTTCTAAGTTAATTATTAAAAAAATATTTAGATAAAATTAAAGTGCACAAAAAATACTTAACTTGTTTTAATAATTCCAATTTAATTAAATTAAATAACTTTTCAGAAGAAAAGTTAAATATGATCGATTTTTGACATTATGTATGGAAAATTAAATTAAATATTTTAGACATTATATTATATTACTAAATGCTTTAATTAAGTTCAAAACTTGAAAAAGCCTTTAAAAAGAAATACCAATCTGTTTATACTTTCAAATGAATTACTGGTCTATTCTCCTAAAGTTTAAAAGTTTTGTACAATGGTGAAAAATACATTAGACGAAATAAAATGGTTTGACCCTGTAAACAATTGTTTTTTTATCTGATGAAATAAATTTGATGTATTTCATCAAGAAACTAGTAATATTTGTTTAAAAGGAGTAAAATATATTGAATAAAAACTTATTTTTATCCAATGAATTAATTGGCTGTAATTAATTGAGAATACATGATAATAAAAAATATTATTTAATCTTTTAAAATAATAATTTTTTAGAATTATGTTTATGCAACTAAAAATGACTCACGAAATTGGTAATTATTATTACGATTTATAAACATTTTTTAATAATAATTTCTATAACATGTTTTTATTATTAAATTATTCTATTAAAATTGTTTATTCATTTAATTTATAATAAGGAAATGTGATTTATTGGATTATTTTTAAACTAAAAGAAAATTAAGTTATTTAATTCATATTATTTTTAAACATTACACGACATTATTAGTATCATGTATTCTAGCTTAATTACAGAAAATTTATTTTATTAAATAAAAAAATTATTATGTAATATGGTTTACTAACTTGTTTCAAACAAAAATTAATAATTTTGAATCACAAAATAAAATAATACACCAAAAAAAATGAGTTAGCTACTATAAGGTTAACAAATTAGCTAAGGCTGCTAATTTTTTTTTTCAGTGTACAATAAAAATTATTTGAACTAATTTTATCATATTTTGCTGAAAGACTTTACATTAATTTTTGTTTAGCATTCTAACAGAAAATTGTACATTACAGATTTTCATGTTTCCTGTTTAAAATCTAATTAAACTCAATAAATTATTTTAAAAAACTATTTCAAGTTAAACATTATTTTCAAACATATATTTTAATTAAATATCCAGTTTCTCGTCATTGTACAGACACCCTAAAAAAGGATAAATTTTGGCATTTCCGAAAATGGAAAAATAGAAACTTTTTGAAAAAAGAAGATCAGAGGAGAAAAATCTTGATTTTACTTATTTTAGGGGATAAAATCTTAATTTTAGGTGTTTTAGGCGATTTTTCTAAAAAAAGGGGATTAGGTGAAAAGGGAGAGAAACTGTTATACCTGCATTAATTAAAAAATAATTCAACAATTTTAAAGTTTGGAAAGTAATTGCAAAATCATTGTAAAAATTTTAAATCAAAGAAAATAATTGAAATTGACGTAAATAATAAGCAATTTATGGAATTAATCGAAAAGTAATTAAAATATTTAAAAATTGGTGTTAAGAATTGAAAAATGATTAAAATAATAGAAAATGCGAGAAAATAATTGAAATAGGATAAAAATAATTGAAAAATGATTTTAAAATTTGAAAATTAAAGAAAATAATTGAAAGATGATAAAAAGAATTAACAGTTGTTAAAATAAAAGAAGTAAGAGTTAAAAAACATAAAAATTGGTTCAAATTACTGAAAAATTATTTTAAAAATTGAAAATTGAAGAAAATAATTTAAAAATTTAAAAAATAATTACTAATTCATGAAACTATTTATAAAATAATTTTTAAGTTTTTAAAGTGTGTCAATTAATTGCAAAATTAAAAAAAAAAAATCAAATTCGAGAAAAATATTTGAAAAAGTTGCAAATCAATCAATTAATTAGAATTAATATAATCATTCTACCTAGATATTTAAAATAAGTTTAAAATAATTAAAAATGAGTCAAAAGTAATTGAAAAATACTATTAATTATTAATGTTTTGGTCACGTTAATTACATGTATAGAAGAATATACTTGTAATTTAAAGAAATTATTTTTTAATCTTCGAAAATAATTGGTACATGAAAAAAGAAGCTAAAAATGAAAGAAAATAATTTTAATAAATAAAATAAAGAAAATGATTTATTATTAAGGAAAATAATGTAATCAGCAAAAAAAATAATTTAGAAAGAATATAAAAATTAATATATTATTTTAATAATTTAAGATTATTTATTATTGTTATTATTATTATTATTATTTTTTTTTTGCGTAGGATGTGAAAACCTGCTACCAGGTACCCTGTAGCCCGTACTACAGGGTTATGCGGGGGTGGCGATGTTCTGCCGACCCGCTAAAAACACACCCTTATTTGGGGACCTTAGGACCACTCCCGGCTAGCACTTTTCGCGCGTATCGCCATCGGGAGTGGTCTTATATCCCCTCCTCTATCGCCAAAGCGACTTGCTCTTATTATTATTATTTATTATTATTATTATTATTATTTATTATTATTATTATTACTTAAAATTTGGGGTTAAAAATTAAAAAATGATTAAAATTGTTGAAATGATAGAAAAATAAAAATTTTCAAATTTTAAATTGAAAAGTATGAAAATTTTTATTTTCAATTTAAAATTTGAAAAGCATTATTGATTTAGTCAAGAGTATTCGCTTAAAAGATTCTTAATCTAGTTAATTTTGAAAAAACATTTAAAAATTTCGATATTAATAGACAAAATGTGTATGATGTTTTTTTAAAAATATTGTAATTTTTAAGAGTTTTAAGTACGAAAACTTTAATTCTTTAAGTACAATATAAAAATTTAATAATATTTTTTCAACACGATATAAAGTAGGGAGGGGGTCAAGAAAATGTGGTGTAACTTATAAAGGGTAATTTAAAAATTTGTGACAAGGGAGAGGGGGGGGGGGGGGTCGAAAATAGGAAAAAAGGTGTTACGTAATTTATGGACGGCCCAAAGTTATAATACGACCACAGTTGTTGAGGACACACTTTTTAAAACATTTAATACTTACAGAAATGATTTTGTAAGGTTTTTAGCGATATGAAATAAAAAAGCAGAAAATACGTAAGAAATGTAGAATCGGGTTTAAAATAAGGAAAATAATAATTTGTATTTACACTCGACTCTCGGATCTTTTGCACTTCTGGGACTAAATTCTCTCGTACCTTTTACCAAAATAAGGACCTCGCATTTTTACTGTGATTGGTGCTCCATATATCGTAGTAACGCAGTACAAAGCCAACTTCATGTTATTTTTACAGATGTCAAATTAAAAAATAATATGTAAAAGGGTTATGAATTCATCTTCTGTATGTAATTTTCCCAGCCAAATTATGTATTTTTAGGGAATTATTTAAAATATTTATGCGTTTACACATTGAATAGAAAAAGTATAGTCACTTAGTTTAAATAGATTACTGCATATCATCGTTTACATATTTTCTTTTTATTCACTAAATTTGAAACTGCATAATTTTAAATATCGATGTAATTCCTTCCACGTACTTTTTTAAATATGTAAAGTTTCTTTAAGAGAATCTTAATAATCAGATGCGAATTTTCTCTTTATACCTCTTTAATATCTACAATCAACATTTTCTAAATTATTTTGCATTTATTACTCAAATATAGAAATTCTTTTATTTCAAATTAATTAGGTTATCTGTAAATAAAAAGTTGTGACATTTTGGAAGAGATTTATTTGTAATATTGGCGGTTAACGCTTGCATCTCATTGACAAATAATAAAATGGTATTGGTAAGTAAGCTGTCCAAAGACAAAAGGCTCGAGAGAAAATATGCAAAAGAATCGAGAGTGTAAAAGGTCCTAGTGCAAAAGATTCGAGAGTCGAGTGTATTTAGAAATTATAAAAATTATTATTTTTAACCGAATAAAGCATTTAAAGACATAAAATAATAGATCAATAATAGTTTTGAAGTTCGACTATCAAATAACCTAATTTTACGATTTTTAACAATTCTATACAAAAAAAATTGAATTTTTAAAATAGGTTTTAATCTTCCCATATACGAGTTTAAGTTCAATTTGAAGAAAATCGTAATGTTCCCAAAAAAATTACAAAAAACATTTTTATATTTTTGAATTTTTACTTTTTCAAGAAATAGATATTTTCTAAAATTCATAAAATTGATTTTCTATAATCATTAAAAACACGTGTGAGAAATTATCGTTAAAGGAAGGTTACGAAAGTGATTATTTGTGTCAACTTGTCTACTTTCATTTCATATTTCATAATGATTAAAATATAATTATTTTCATTTACTGTACTGCGAGTCTATAACAAGTATACTCTGCAAATAATATACTATATTATAATACATTCCTATTTTAGGGAGCACATGAGACAAGTGATGATTACTTTGAGGATGCTATCGATTATGAAGAAGATAATTTATTGGAGAATGTAATTCATGACCGAATAAGGCCTAGGAATGACAAACATAATTTGCAAAACATACGCAAGGATGGAGAAGGTTTATCCTTTCTTCAAAATAAAATTGACAGCAAAGTTTTCGAACAGCCTATTAAAGTATCTGTCAACAAAACATTAGGAGAAGTTGTACTTATGATTTTAAAATTTGTACTTGAGCACACTCTTTCATTAACTGCAATAACTGATTTGTTTATTTTAATTAATTGTATATTCGCAGAACCAATCTTACCCAAAACGAGGTACCTTATTGATAAATTATTTTACCCAAAAAACTGTATGCATTTACACGCAACGTGTACAAATTGTGGTGCATATGTAGGTAAATCTAGTAAAAACGATCGCTTCATAAAATGTAAAATATGCCAGACATCAATTAATATTAAAGATAAATCATATAAAGACTTTTTCGTTATGATGGATGTTGGTTACCCCATCGTCAAATTAATAAGAGTCAAATTGTGATTATTACAATTATATTGTAAATGAAAGGGTTTATGATGGTTGCTTGCGAGACATATACGATGGCAGAAAGTATCGCCACGTGTGTCTTTAACACAGATGGTGCACCTCTGTTTGAAAGCTCCAGTTACTCCATTTGGCCAATTTTTTTAATGGTCAATGAAGTACCGTTTAAAGTAAGGAGTAAAGACTTAATCCTTGCAGGTCTTTGGTTCGGGAAAGACAAACCGAAAATGAATGTGTTTCTTGAACCATTTGTGGATCAAATGAACGAACTGTCGGTAAAAGGAGTCAAATGCATTATAAAAGGGGTATAAAAATGTATTAAAATTTTTACTTTATTATGCTCTGTAGATTCAGTCGCGCGTGCACCAGTGCAAGGATTCACACAATATAATGGTTCTTATGGTTGTAGCCAATGCCTGCATCATGGTGTTTATATTCTCAATAACCCTACGAATCCAAAATCAGGAAATATAAAGTACCCTATTATGAAAAACATTCCAAAAGAGAGAAATGCTAAGGACACCATACAGCAAATGAAAGAATCTATAAATTCCAAAAAACCAGTTTTTGGAGTTAAATATCCTTCTCAATTAATAAATTTAAATAATTTTGACATTATTGATGGTTACGTTGCTGAATCCTTACACTGTCTCAGTGGAGTTGCCAAACAATTTGCAACTATCTGGTTTGGTACTAAAAAGAAAACAGGGTTATTTTCTAGGTCTATCATTCCTTCCATTGATAAAATGCTTACAAAAATCAAAGCACCCCACCAAATTGTCCGATTGACACTAGCTTTTTCAGACAAAGAATTCTGGAAAGCTCGTGAGTGGGAGAACTGGACCTTATTTTATAGTATGGTTGTGCTTCAAGATATATTACCTTTTGATCTTTTAATGCATTGGGCTTTGTTTGTTGAAGGATTTTATATTTTAACTAGCCAAGAAATTACAATTTCAGATATTGATCTGGCCAACAAATTATTACATGAATTTGTAAAAAAAACAGAATTATTGTATTCTAAGGTCGCGATGACATCCAACATTCATTTGCTTCTTCATTTATAGAATAACGTTTATAATTAGGGACTACTGTGGTGCCACAGCGCTTATTCTTTCGAGTCGGGAAACGGAGATTTATTAAATGTTGTAAAAGCAGCTAAAGGCGTGTATCATCAAATATGTCGACGAATAAGTTTAAAATACAGTTTTCTGATTTTAAAAGATTACGTTTTTGACTTTTCTTTCTTTACTGTTAAAAATTATTGCAACAATATTGGTACAACAACAGCAAAAAATACACTTAAACTGAAAGCATTCGATATTTCGGCTTTGCAAACAGTAAATAAAACATGGTTAGATAAATTAAATTTATCTGAAGAAACAATTTCATATAAAAAAATTGTAAAACGTGGTTGCTTATATGTATCTTCGAAAAACAATAACGACCGTTCTAACAATTCCTATACTCAACTGAAAAACGGTAATTTTGTTAAGCTGATTGATTTTATAGTAGACACAGCATTGCTTTTCGAATACACAATTGTACAAGATATTTCTACCGAAAATGCCCAGAATAATGTTTGCAGTATGTTAAAAAAAATTGTTAAGGTGAATAACGAAGAATCATATGTGTTAACAAATGATATTGCGAAAGTATGTGTTTACATGGCAGTTAATGAAAAAGAATATCTTTGTTTTGTTTCCAATTTGCACTATTATTAAATAATAGAAGGAAAACATGAATATTTGTTCATAGATCTGAAGCCTACAGTTCAATCCACGATTTATCAAGAGTACATTTTTCCTTCCAATGTAAATGTTCGTTTTTTGAATTAGGAAAATATATTTTTTATAATAAACAAATGTCGTTGTTTCATTTTAACAATAAAATTTACCATAAATCTCTTTTTTCATGTTGAAGCAAAAAAAAATTTTAAAAGAACAAACAAAATGTAAATAATAAAAAAATCTGAAGTCGCAAACGACGAATGAAACTACACCTTAAATGACGTCGTAAACTACATCGAAAACGACATCGTAAACGACGTCGTACACTCTCTGAAAATAAGTCGCAGTAAACGACGTCGTTTACGATGTCATATACGACGTATTACACGACATCGTTTTCGACGTAGTTAACGTCGTCGGCTTTTTCAATAGGGGTGTGAAACATGTAGAAAATTTTCTTGCGAACAATTAATTTTAGTGATTTGTGATTATGTGTATAAAGAAACTTTTAGTGTACTTCGGGAAATCTTGTGAAATTGTCAACATATCCCGGCTAAACTAAACTTATTTCACAAGATATTTTGGATTTTATAAAAAACTGAGGCTAATTTACAGGTTTTGAATATAATTAGATATTTCAAATGTTTTAATAACTATTTTCAAATTCAAATGTAGGTTTCATTTCAGCTTTCTTAATAATTGATAATAGAATAATACAATATGAGGTTTGAAATTCAGCCCATTTATTGGCTTCAGGATAAATTTTAGCTGTTAGTGTTGCTTTTTTTCAGCCCACTGTGTGTATTGCTTTCATGTTATTTTCTTTTTCTGAATTTCAGCTCACAGCGGCTTCTTTCTTTTACATCTTAAAAGGAGTCCAAAATTTAGACTCGTTTTAATACTTTGTTTTTTTTGTGTGTAAAATATTAGAATTAGAGAATTTAAATTTGGTACACAAATATATTTCCACGTTTAGATTACACAAAAATTATAGAGAACATGATTGGAGTTGATGCTCGTATCGTAGTCAAGGAAATATCAAGATTTTTTTTGCAAAAATGCATAAATAAAATCGGGCAAGTACAAGTTACACCTATACTAAAACCAAGGGTTCCGTACAATTATTGTTAAATATTGTTAAATATTGTTAAAACAAAAAGTGTATAACATTTTTCAAAATACTAATTGTAATTTTCAATTATTTCAAAAAAAATTTTTATAATTTTTACCATTTTGTGAAATAAAATATGTATTTGTGTACGCTGCACAAAAATGTGTTATTAATATAAATAATAGTTTAAATATAATAATTAAATGTTCTTATTTACCTTTTATCCCACTTTCCAATTTTGATACAGAGTTTTTCTAATTTTGTTCAATAAGGTCGTTAAATTGATATTTAATAATTAAACAATTGTATTTTGATAAACTACGAACTAGTACAAATTAATTTATTTAATATTATATTCGGCAGCGTACACAAATACATATTTTATTTCACAAAATGGTAAAAATTATAAAAATTTTTTTTGAAATGATTGAAAATTACAATTAGTATTTTAAAAAATGTTATACACTTTTTGTTTTAACAATATTTAACAATATTTAACAATAATTGTATGGAACCCTTAATTTTAGTACGGGTGTAACTCGTACTTGCCCGATTTTCAATTTCTTTTAAACTACTCGATTTAGGACGCTAAAATTTAGTACACATATGTAGTTTGAATTGTAGATTATAGAAAAAATATATAGAAGTTTGTTAATGTTCGTCTTCATAGAATTTACCATCCAAAATTCGTGATTTTTTTTAAAAATTATAAAATAATTGGTTAATTCTTTATTTTTTTAAAACGTATTGAAAAAATGACCCTGACCCCTTAGCTGCAAAAGTTTTGGCTTATTGTGCTTAAAATTTTTACTAATAAAATTTTATTTATTGTACAATAAAAATTATTTTTTAATTGGTTTCCTAGTGGAAATTTTAAATCTCTACCTCATATAATTGAATAAAAATTAGAAAGGTACGGAACCCTTCGACTTGGTACGAGTGTAACTTGTACTTGCCCGATTTTTCACTATAGAAGTAAAGAATATTTTTTCACATTTTCAGAGAAAATCACGGTTAAATTCTAGTTTAGTAGCCGCTTACTGAATTTGGCTGCAGAATATGTCATTTTTATTCCACAGGCACGAAAATGGCACTTTTAAATCCCTGAAGACAGGCATTGGAAGTCGTTCATTTATTCGAACATATGAAAATCGCGTCTATTTTCATATGATCAAACAAATAAACAACATCCAATTCCTCTCATCAGGTATCTAAAAGCGCCTTTTTCGTGCCTTTGAAATGAAAAGTATCGTAAGCAACAAGGAAATAAAGACAGCCAAATTTGTTTACATTGATGTTTGCAGTACGAGTGGGAGTCGAGGGCAAAGCCCAATACTGTATAATAATGTAATTCAATTTTTACAAAATACCGGGGGATCCTTGTAGATGCGCGGTCTCAGGATAAAATATTTTTGTCCGTCTTTCCGTTTCGACAAAATAAAGGAGGGTTCTTGTCAAAAAATCTAGACGGGCAAAATTATTTCAACCGGCTAGACGGACGTTTAGACACTTTGTATTGAAAAATTGTTAAATATGCGAAAATACTTACTTCAATGTCACAGCTAGTCTCAATATTGACGGCAAAGGCTTTCTGAGAATAACCTTTTGCAAATGAACACCAACTATTTTGTGCAAGTCCTCGATTTTTTGCATTTATTTTAGTAAATTACAAAAATATAAAAATATATATTAATAATAAAATATATTTTTTATTTTTTTCCAAAACTGCATAGTTTTTGAGAAAAATGTAAAAAATTAGAAATCACCATAAAATATAGTTGTGTTGGTTTTTAAAGTATTTATCTTCAAAATGATCAAGTTTACAAGTTTTTTAAATATTATTTTCATAATTCCTGCATGGAAATAACGTAAATTACGTAATTTTACGTTATTACATAAGTGTACGTAATTGTACATAATTTAGCGTTCATACTTAATAGTACGTAATAAATGTAATGTTACGTAATGTAATAACGTAATTACGACTGTAGGTACACTGCGATTCATATATGCTGTCCTTCCGGTTTATTGTTCGAACAATAAACGAACAATGAGCCGGAAGGACAGCATTTATGAACAGCAGTGTAATTTAATATTTATATAATGTGGGTATTTTTTTACACTTATGGTGATTTAAGTTTTTTGCAATTATTTCGTAAACTAATTGGTTTCAGTAAAAAACGCATCAAACATAAAATGTGTATTTTAATAAGATCTACAACTTTTGTATAATTTTTTTTATCTTTGCAATGTTTAAAGAGATAAATGCAAAAAACCAAAATTTTCATGATTCTTTATACATCTTTTTTACCATGGAATTTAAATTTGCGCCAATTTTCACTTTGATTTTTGTAATCAGCGCATCAAGTTACGTAAGTATACGAAGTATTAAAAAGATTTGAGGTTCGAGCTTTTTGGAATACACCCGAACCCTAATTTATGCTACGGTTTTGTCCGGTGTCTCATAAACTAGGGAGGTTAATGCGGACGAAGCAAACGTAGACAAGCAGGGCCGTGCGTATGAAAACGAAAAACGTTTTCTCTTAATCGCCCGCGATTTTAGAACAGTGGAACGCAAAGCACCCTTGTGCCTTCTTCACTGGGGAGGAAAATTCGTGCGCGCGCATCGATTCCCCTGCCTCTTGATCACTGAGCCCAAGATTTCAGTTCCAAAAGTCGCATAAATTAAAGTTGCATAAATTAAAGTTGCATAAACTAGGGTTCAGGTGTATAAAGATTATTATATACATCGAACATATTACGCACTGCACTTCATATGTATGGCTCATACCACCATCGACGAATTACGCCCCTACGTTTTCACCTCAATTTTTAATACTTTAGTATAATTAACAGCCACTGCACATTTAATAAATTTAATAGCATTAGTAACTCCATTTTAACAAAAGATGCTGCTATTATTGACTGTCCCTGGCACGACGTCAGACCTACATTAGAAACCTACATGTTGGTGTCGGCATCTTACCTCCGTATTCTGGACTCTGCTTAAATCGCACCTAAATTTGTGCATTCTTAACATGATTATTAGAAGGGAAAATTCATACTAAAACTCTGTAACTCAGAAGGATTTCTATTTTGACTATTAGGGTAATTTGTTTCTAAATATTATGTCTATTCTTTAATTCAAAGTACATTTAATAAAAATCAAATGGGACCCCGGCAAGATTAAAATGAAGATTAAAATGAGGTTGATTAAAATGAATTAAAATGGTTTACAAGAAAGACCAAAAACGACAATGCTTTGAATATAAAGTGATATTAATATTGATCACATTTCCAAATATTTTAATTCGTTTTAATTTCGTTTGTTTAAAACGTCAAAAACCAAAAACGACATTAGATTGAATTGAAAAGGTTCGAAATTTCACGACATTTGAAAATATTTTTATTTATTTCAATCAACTTCTTATTGCCGGTACCAGTTGAGTCCCCGCATTATGGATGTGACCCCAAGGAAAAATAATTTAGCTATTTTTTGTTTTGTCCTTACAAATTTGAATATTTTATACCAATTTTTTAAGACGTCAAGATCATTTCAACAGCAACGAGAATAAATTTATTAAAAGCGAGAAAATCTAATAATTGTTGTTTCCTAGTTATTAGGAGTAAAATCCTAGGCTAAAAATAAACGATAATGTAAAATAGTATCTTTGGAATATCCTTAATCAGAGGTTCTAATGTGACAATATGTTTATTAACTTTTTCCCAGATTTAAATGCTATTATAGGTTATATTATAAAATATATTGTCATATTGGGTTTTTCAAAAGGACACATGGATTTTAAAACTACATATATATATACCAAGATTTTTAGGGTATAGTAAATATTTTGCGTAGCTCTTAATTTTAACCAAAAGGTTGTCTTGGTTGGAGCAAAACGTTCCAGCTATATATCTATTTTATACATATAATAAAAAATAATAATAATAACCTTCGTTGTTAAGCTACTAGGAATATTACTACAAATTTTTTTTAGCAATTTTGTGTGGAAAGCTCATTTAAAAACAAAAATTTTCATAAAAAAGTAAAATTCATCCCATTTTTCGAGGATTTGTGTGCATTTAAAAAAAGTAACGTTATTTCCGAACAATATATATCTCTTAATCGGCTTGCTAAAAAATTATTCAACAAATCATGAATGCTAGTCTACATGAATACTAAAAGAAAAAAAATTGTCGATAAAATCAACGATGTAAAAGCTAAGTGGTGTGATATTAGAAAAATTTTGGGACTTAAATTTCTCAGATTGGCAAAAGAGGAAAATAAACCACATAAATCAAAAGTAAATAACTCTTCTTACCTTGAGAAAATCTTTCTAATTTAATTGCAATTCCTCTGCCATGAAGGAATATGGCGCAACCACCTTCGGCACTGATCTCGGAATTTTATCAAAAATTTACAACATTAAATTATCTTTAATGAACATTTAAAAATCTAAAGAAAATCTACTCGCAAAATGTTGGGCGCCAGGCTCACCGATGAGCCAGTCAGAAACAACAATAACAAAAATCAAACAAGAGCAATCTATTCCGAAAACGACAAAAATAGACTCGCAAAAATTCCATAAACACAAAAAAATCAATACAAAGCTTCGTCAAAACTTCATCAAAACTTCATCAAAACTTTATCAAAACTTCATCAAAATTTCTAAGAACCATCAATTTAATAATTTACATAAATTTTACTTCCGCATTTTCTACGAGATCAGTGTACCGGAATCCAATTTTTCGCTAGCTCAGGGATGTCAAATATTGGGGTAGGGTTCTTGTTGAGTACAAATGCCATAATTAAATTCAACACCAATATCAAGTATTAAAAATTAACAAAATATATTCAAAACCTTTCCTATGCTAATTACACAAAAAAAAAATTCGCACGATCCCTATACTGATTAACTTTACAAAAATAATATTAAAGAAATTTCTATCCGTGATATAATTTCGGTGATTTTTATAAATTAGAAAAATAAATCCGCGACATAATTTAGGTAATTTTTATAAATAAGAAAAATAAATCCGCGACATAATTTCGGTAATTTTTATAAATAAGAAAAAAAAATCCGCGACATAATTTCGGTAATTTTTATAAATAAGAAAAATAGAAATTATAATAACATAATTTATATACAATGGAACCAGATTACGTGAAACATGAATAAGTGCGAATTAGAATTCATATCCGCGACTAATTACTCCGAGAATTTCGTTAAACATGTTAAGTTTTATCAAAAATAATTTAATTTTCTTACTTAAAATTTCAATTCACACTTTCTCAATAATTCACCCGAAATACTAATTTGATCCATTGTTTCATCGCTAAAAAGGACAAACCTGTTTTACGAACTTTGACAAGTTAAAAAAAAGAAAGAAAATCAGTTACACGACATAAAATCCGCAAATCTTATTAAAATTGAGAATCGCGACATTATTTTCGGTAATATTAAATAGTAACAAAAATTATAAACCAACGAAATATACTCCACTACGCCACATGTTGAAATTTTACGCTAGTGAGGCCTTGAAATTCATAATTTAATTTAAAAGAAAAATACGAGAGGAAATTCCGACATTTTAAAATTTACACATAAGAAAATGAAACCTTTATTGTGAGAACACACTTCAGCCCGAGCAAGATCGAAGGGACGCTCGATACACAATCTGATAACCGCGAGACATGCAATAAGAGCACTTTTTAATTTCAGCAATATTCAGCAAACGAAACAAGAGAAAGATAAAACAAACGAAATTGTATATCCATCGCCACTCGATCACTATTAACAAATTTTCTACGACATGAGTGTCGTGTCGATCCGCTCGATTCCACTGGTATGCATTTCCGAAATTCTACACTTTTCAATAAGAAATTAACGTTATTTTACCGCGAACAAAGAAAATTCAATATGAATTTCGGAAACACAAACACTATTTTCGAGAGATAATTAATTCGACTTAGATATTTCTGATTTTCTGAAGAGACGTTCTCAGCAACTCAAACAGCGTTCCTCGCTTGCTTTCCCTTTTTCCGGGCCTTGGAATTTTTCTCTCAACAAGAGTGTTACAAAATATGTCGCCTCTGCGACCGCTAAACGCTAAGTGAAGTTATCACTCGCCTCGTGGCGCGGAGCCGGTCTCCGCTCGATTCGCCTAACCTAACTGACGGCGCTGGCGGGCCGACGCACTGACTACTGCGTCACGGCGGGAAACTTATTCAAATTCAAAATTTACTTCTTCAATAAAGACACAATATTCCATAATAAACAGCGCAATATTCTAAATCTTAATCAAATATGACCTAACAACAAAATCAATTACTCGCCGATACCAAATTCTACCAAATTTCACTAATTAACAAAAATAAAAAATCTAATCACAAAAAAAAGTCTTTAACTTTTTCCATCGATGAGTCTTCTTTCTTGAGTCATCTTCGAGGTAGGAAAATTTATATCTTTTAGCTTTCCTCGGTGCCATCTTCAGATCCCTATTATCCAGTTATTCCAGAACGAGAGACGACCAACAATCAAAACTACGTTTCTTACGGGCTAGACCTCGTCCAATGCCCTAAGAAAACAAAAAGTCCACAGCCGTTATCATAGATTCACGGTGTAAAGGGCCGATTCTTCTACTTCCAGCTACGCAGATCCATTTATACGGGAGTCGAAATCTCTATACGGAGACTGGATCTAGCTTCTATCCCGTTGTGACATCACACCCAACATCTGGATTTTGGCGGAAAACATCCCGGCAACAATCCCACAAAAGTCTCAAAACACGGATTTTGGCGGGAAACATCCCGGGAACAATCCCACAAAGTTCTCAAAATATGGATTTTGGCGGAGAACATCCCGGCAACAATCCCACAAAAGTCTCAAAATACACAATATAGATTTCGTCGGAGAACACCCCGACGACAATCTCTCAAAAGTCTCAAAATTCAAAATATCAAAAACACAAGAAGAATGAAGGTCGTGTTCTCTGGAAGTTGTGATAGTTGATTTGGATCCTTGGGACGACACTGGGGCAGCTTTTGTAAATTTTCTAATTCCTATGTCTCGGAAATGATGTTGTGTCCTTCTTTTCCTCGGAAAATCCAGCCTGGTCCTCGATGTTCCAAACGCTCGCAAGTTTACATAAAAAAAAATAGAAACAAAAATTTGGTAGTAAAATGTACTAATTTCTTAAATACTAATAGACTTGAAGGCTAGTAGTGGAGCAATAACCTAGCGGGAAATTTCCAAGAATAATTACGTCTCTACATTATTTACAAAAAAAAATGTATTTCATTCAACATCGGTGTGACGTGTCGAAAATTGTCACGTCACAGTGGTGTTCGACGTAACATAAAATGCTTCATATATTTATGTACAGCTATCCTCAGATATCTGTTAACATTTTAGCACGTAACTCCTATAGAAATATGTTAAAGCATATTCTGACGATTAGTGTACATATTGTACGTTAAAAATTTTAAATGTAGAATGAGTAAAAGGGTTGTTCTCTAACAGGAAGAACAGTGTTCATGAAATCACCACAAAAATGTTTATATTACTTTATAAATAACTTTATCAAGTTATTTTTATTAATCGTATAAACAAGAATTAATTACAAATAATAAGATAGCATTTTCTTTATTTTAGAAACAAATACGCGACGAAACACTAAAAGTTTCACATTGATTTTGAACTTTTAATTCATTAATAACAAAATTTATTTGTAACAGTTAACAATTTTAAATTAAACTCAACTTTCTTGAAACAATTTATTAATTTAATTGCACAAACAATCAATATAATTTTTATATAATTAAAATTTTGTTAGATGGTTCCTAAAGACGTTTTTGGTTTAACAATGCCACTAGACTGAGATTTCGTGAAATATTATAATGGATCAGAGCAGCTTCTTAGGTTTGAAGAATATCAGTTCAATTGTAGCTTTGGTAATTTTGATTCTATTAACACTTGAGGTTTAGCTTGTTGAATTTTTCTCCAGAGTACCTAAAATTATTATTAGATTAGTATATGTTAGTCTTTGCTTATAATTTAATACAAGTTTTTAATCATAATTAAAAATTAAAAATTTTGTTTTAACATTTATACAAGGGGATCAATTCCACGTGAACTGATAATCAGAATTTTAGATCATCTCAGCAATTTTAATGGAATTTCCTGAATATACTTTTTTTTATATGGGCGATTCTAACGTAACTGGGCTACTTGGCGGCGTTGAAAAAATACACCGAAATTAAAAATATATTCTGAAGTGTATTAGTGAATTTTAAAGGTATATATGAGAGTAACTGAAAACCAAATATACATAAGGAACATTCTTTCTCAACGGGAGACCCCATGCTCTCAAAAATTGGTTTAGGCGTGGAGGGTTGTATAATAGCTAAAAATTTTCGGAATTTTATCTTCTTTCAAAAGCAGAGTGGCATATTAATGATTTTAAGATGGCGGATTTAATATGGCGGAAAATGTGAACAAAGTTGTTAAAATTAATTCTTATTTCCTTTGCCAACAAAATTCATTTTAACATAAAAAGTTGCACAAGGTCTTAAAATACAGCTGCTTATATCAACTTTTAAAGAAAAACCAGAGATATTAAACAATTCAAGATGGCGGCTTCAATATAGAGGATGATTTTTTTAAATTGCTTCAATTTGATTGAAACTTGTTACTCGGAGGTTTTCGGGGTCGCTGATTACGAATCTAAAGTCAGATTTGCAAAATTCAAAATGGCGGATCCAATATGGCGGATGTCATTTTTAAAAAGCGATTGAATTTGTTTGTAAATTAAAAATTTTGACACAAGGAGATGCACAAGTTCTTAAAATTCAGCTATTTATGTCTACTTTTTAAGACAGACATACAAAAAAATTAAAAATCCAAGCTGGCGTCACCAATATGGCGGATGATTTTTCAAATTGCTTAAATTCAATTGAAACTTGTTACTCGGGGGTTTTCGGGGTCGCTTATTACGAATCTAAAGTAAAATATTCAAAATTCATAATGGCGGATCCAATATGGCGGATGTCATTTTTAAAAAGCGATTGAATTCGCTTGTGAATTAAAAATGTTGACACAAGGAGATGCAAAAGTTCTTAAAATTCAGCTATTCATGTCTATTTTTAAAGACAGACATACAAAAAATTTAAAAATCCAAGATGGCGCCACCAATATGGCGGATGATTTTTTAAATTGCTTAACTTCAATTGAAACTTGTTACTCGGGGGTTTTCGGGATCGCAGATTACGAATCTAAAGTCAGTTTTTGAAAATTCAAATGAAAGTTTTTCTAATATGTACAGTTAACCCAAAATTAATAAATCTTAAGACTAGTTTACAGCCCAGATTGTGAGAGAATCAGGAGATTGTATAGTTCAGTCAGTGAAGGTAAGACAAGTTATGGTTCAACTAGCAAATGTACGACAAGATGAAAAACAAGACTTGCTATTAGTTTAATCAAGAACAGAGATGCCAACGGCCGTCACCAAAAGCATCGGCGCATGTCTGTGGAAAATCGTTTGATTGGTCGAAGGAAGCGGGACAATTTAAAATATCTTTATTAAACGTGTTTTAAATATTCCCGCTTCCTTCGACCAATCAAACGATTTTTCACAGACCTGTGCAGATGCGTTTGGTGATGGTCGTTGGCATCTCTGATCAAGAAGGGTAATGCAAAAGCAGAATGTAAGTATAACTTAGTCAATTAAAGTACTTATTCAAAAAACTAAATTAAGACAAGTAACTAAATCTAATAGTTAAGTACATTGCTAGAAGGAGCATTCGAATACCTTTTTATAAATAATTGCTTATTTTTGCAGACGAAAAACATAAAATCAACAAAAAAATTTTAATCACGTTCTAAATTGATGGAACATACTCAGAAATATGTCCCCTAATTTTCCCAATCAAAAAAATAATTATCAACCCGCAGAAACCACCCCTAAGGAAAATTGCAAAAAAAGATGTATACAAAAAAAAAATATATATAATCAAGATCTAAAATGATGGAACATACTTAGGGGTAGTTTCTGGAGGCTCATAATTATTTTTTTTTAATTGGGAAAATTAGGGGACATATTTCAGAGTATGTTCCTTTATTTTAGAACTTGATTTTAATTTTTTTTGTAGATTTTATGTTTTTTGTACGGATCTTTTTCTGCAATTTTCGTTAGGGGTGGTTTCTTGGGGTTGAAAATTATTTTTTTCGCTTAGGTAAATTAGAAGACATATTCCTGAGTATGTTCCTTTATTTTAGAACTTGCTTATAATTTTTTTGTAGATTTTATGTTTTTTGTACGGATCTTTTTCTGCAATTTTCCTTAGGGGTGGTTTCTTGGGGTTGAAAATTATTTTTTTCGGGTAGGTAAATTAGGGGACATATTTCTGAGTATGTTCCTTTATTTTAGAACTCGATTATATTTTTTTTGTAGATTTTATGTTTTTTGGACGGATCTTTTTCTGCAATTTTCCTTAGGGGTGGTTTTTTGGGGTTGATAATGTTTTTACTCGATTAGGTAAATTAGGGGACATATTCCTGAGTATGACCCTTTATTTTAGAACTTAATTATAATTTTTTTGTAGATTTTATGTTTTTCGTCTGCGAGAATAAGCAATTATTTATAAAAAGGTCTTCGAATGCTCCTTCTGACAATGTACTCAACTATTAGATTTAGTTACTTGTCTTAATTTAGTTTTTTGAATAAGTACTTTAATTGACTAAGTTATACTTACATTCTGCGTCTGCATTACCCTTCTTGATTAGACCAATAACAAGTCTTGTTTTTCATCTTGTTGATTTGCTAGTTGAATCATAACTTGTCCGACCTTCACTGACTAGACTATACAATCTCCTGATTCTCTCACAATCTGGACTGTAAACTAGTCTTAAGATTTATTAATTTTGGGTTAACTGTACATATTAGAAAAACTTTCATTTGAATTTTCAAAAAATGACTTTAGATTCGTAATCAGCGATCCCGGAAACCCCCGAGTAACAAGTTTCAATTGAATTTAAGCAATTTGAAAAATCATCCGCCATATTGGTGGCGCCATCTTGGATTTTTAATTTTCTTTTATGTCTGCCTTTAAAAGTAAACATGAATAGCTGAATTTTAAGAACTTGTGCTTCTCCTTGTGTCAAAAATTTTAATTCACAAGCGAATTCAATCGCTTTTTAAAAATGACATCCGCCATATTGGATCCGCCTTTTTGAATTTTGCAAATCTGACTTTAGATTCGTAATCAGCGACCCCGAAAACCTCCGAGTAACAAGTTTCAATCGAATTGAAGCAATTTTATTTTAAGACCTTGTGCAACTTTTTATGTCAAAATGAATTTTGTTGGCACAGGAAATAAGAATTAATTTTAACAATTTTGTTCACATTTTCCGCCATATTAAATCAGCCATCTTGAAATCATTAATATGCCACTCTGCTTTTAAAAGTAGATAAAATTTCGGAAATTTTAAGCTATTATACAACTCTCTACGCCTAAACCAATTTTGGAGAGCATAGGGTCTCCCTTTGAGAAATAATGCCCCATAAATATATATATTATAACTTCTATTATATTGCACTATAACTGCTAAAATGTCAGCTCCGTGGCGTGTCCCTTTTGAAAAATGTTAACTTTAATTTAATGGTTTTCGGTGAAAATGTCATTATTATTACTCATCCTTTTTCAAGCATAAAGTGTCTATATTTATGAACAATTTAGGTTAATATTGCACTTCATAATACCTTTTTTATACTTAGAATCTGTAAAAATATTTTGTCCCTCAATTTTTCCAATTTTTGAACGCAATCTAACGAATAGGAAATCCAATATGGCGACTTTTTTGCAAAAAAGTACAAAAAAACGACACTTTTTTTATAATCAAAATATCTAACCTAAAACGTCCTTACAGTATGCAATAAAGTGGCACAAAATGTCACAAACTATTCAAACTTCAGAAATATATATATGTTATGACATGAAACCCAAGTGGTGGCGCCAAAATGGCGGATTTTTCACAAAAAATTACAAAATTTAATGCATGTTGGACCAATGCTAATGTTTTTTATAAAAATTAATGAAACTTAGTATACAAGGTTTTTTTGGGTCGCTGATTACGAATATGTTAATGATTTTTCAAAATTCAAAATGGCGAACCCAATATGGAGGACAAAAAAATTTTATTTCTTGAGAAAAATAATGAAACTCAGTATACAAGGGTTTTTTGGGTCGCTTATTACGTATATGTTAATGATTTTTTAAAATTCAAAATGGCGAATCCAATATGGCGGACAAAAAATATTAATTTTTCAGAAAAATAATGAAACTGAGTATACAAGGGTTTTTTGGGTCGCTGATTACGAATATGTTAATGATTTTTTAAAATTCCAAATGGCGAATCCAATATGGCGGACATAAAATTTTCAATTTTTGAGAAAAATAATGAAACTCAGTATACAAGGGTTTTTTGGGTCGCTGATTACGAATATGTTAATGATTTTTCAAAATTCAAAATGGCGGATCCAATATGGCGGACAAAAATTTTTAATTTTTGAGAAAAATAATAAAACTTAGTCTGCAAGGATTTTTTGGGTCGCTAATTACGAATATGTTCAAGATTTTTTAAATTTTAAAATGGCGGATCAAATATGGCGGACAAAAATTTTTATTTTCTGAGAAAGAAAAGAAAAGTTTATGAGGCTCAAGGAACAGCGAAACAAGGTAAATGTTCATATTGTGGTGTAAAAACTTACAGGTTTTATAAAGCTTGTGAATTATTTATATATGTAAAGTTTGTTTTCCTAAAGAACACTGCGTTTTTATAGAAAGTATTAAATCTGTCAACAAAGTTTTTAAAAAATTAGATTATTAGATAATGTTTCATTTAAATAATATTTCCACAGTCAAATTTAATGTTATTCGGTACCCCAAAAAAACCCTTTAAAGATGAGTTTCATTTATTTTAGCAAAAATTTTTTATTTTTGTCTGCCTTATTAAATCTGTTATTTTGAATTTAGGAAAATGAATAATATATTCGTAATCAGGGACCCAAAAAACCGTTATATACTGAGTTTTATAATTCTTTTTAAATAAAATTTTTATGGTCCGCCATATTGGATTGGCCTTTTTGAATTTGGAATAACATTAACATTTTCGTAATCAGCGACCCAAAATACCCTTGCATACTGAGTTTCATAATTTTTGTAAAAACCATTAGCATTGGTCTAACGTGCATTAAATTTTGTAATTTTTTGTTCAAAATCCGCCATTTTGATTTTCATGTCATAACTAATGCATATTTTTGAAGTTTGAATAGTTTGTGCCATTTTGTGCCACTTCATTGCATACAGTAAGGACTTTTTAGGTTAGATATTTTGATTATTTAAAAAAAGTGTCGTTTTTTCGTACTTTTTTGCAAAAAAGTCGCCATATTGGATTTCCTATTTGTTAAAAATGCAATCTGATTACGGAATCTTGTAGAGCGGTGTCCAAAACATAAAAAAACCATATTCCCGTATTTTAGAAAAATTGTTTCTATGTGGAGTACTATTCCAAAATAAGACTAAGATTTTTGGGATTTTAAACATTAATGGGTTAAGGAGTCATGTGTATAGTTATTACGCCTTCTAATAAGTTAAGGGAAGTCACCAGACTTATTTTGACCCCTCGAAATTCTATTGACTAAAGGGTGTTATAATTTTTTTTCTCTTATTTTTTGAGTATAAAAACATAGAAATTGACATAAATTTTTTTTCCAATTTTTCATCAAAAAAAGTTTTTTTTTCATGATCTATAAAAGATATTTTTAATCGCATACGAGAGGTTGTTTGAAGTATTAAGCAAACCATGTAAAAAAATTGCTGTCAAAAAACATTGAGAATTGTAAGAGAAGATAGGTTTTTTCGGAATAACTTAAAGATTTTTAATCAATTAAAGTAATAAATGAAACAAAAATAAGCTATTTTTTGCGTAAAAATCGATTTTTAATAAATGCCAAAATTCATAGTCACTCACAACATCTCCATATACATACTGACATACATACATACATACATATTTACATGAATTCAAACAGAAATACACGAATCATGCATACACTAAGTCATTTATAAATATTAACACGCACACATACACACACATACATACATATATTTAAATTTATATATATTCAAACAGAAAAAATATATTAACTTAGAACATTCCGGCTCCATACATTCTTTCTTCACTTTGTAAACTTTCTTCTCGTCTACTTGTTGCGAGAGCTACAATGCGTCGAGCTTTTTTGAACTTTTCTGCAGACTTCTCTATTCCTCTGGCTAATCTCCTTGAATCAGAGTGATTTGCTAGTTTTATAGTTTCGCTGCCAGTAAACAACCCCAATTCTGTCATAACATCAAGAACTGTTCAGGTAGTCCCCAAGTTATATTCGCATATAACTGAACAACTTGCGATTTTTACTCGAGGGTTGCTGACAAACACTTTTTTCGAACATCTGCTCCGAATAACGCTATGTAAACTTTCATTAGCGTTCTTTACTTTTGGCTTTGCTTGCTTGAAAAAAGCACCAAGATGTTAGACTTTCTGGGCTCAAAAAATGTTGAGGTTTTTCGTCGGTCAATTATTTATCTAATTTTTGTATAGTCGTTTTTTTTCAAGTGACCGTGACCTCCACCACAGAGTGTAACCTTTCACGCCTTTTTCTTTGTAACCATGTTACACAGTCCTGAGAACAATCTAGAAATTGTAAAAAATAAATATACTCCTGTTTTCAGTTATCAAAAATAAAAACAAGAAACAATTTCATAAATATTTCACTGACCTTTTTCCCACATGAATTACATATTCTTCTTTTGAAATTTCAAGATCATCTCCATACATTTTTAGGCTTGTAAGGTGGTTGAAAGCCTTTGAATCTCCATCTGAGAGCATTTTTGCGTAACGGAAACTATATTCAACTGACCGTTTCCACAGTTTTTTAGTAATGGATACTTCTATTGCCCTAGCAAATCCATCATGGTTTTTCCTACAACTTTCAGTGTGACCTTCATACCAGACATCAAATTCTGGAGAATCTTCACCTAGTTGAGCAGCAGCAGTCTTACAAATGGGACAATATTTTGTCATAATATCGCAATCGACGACGAATCCTGTTTCGATATCTATAACACATCCTACTCCATGCTTCAATTTATATCCTCGCGTAAGCCAACTGCCATCATAGCTAACTCCAATATCTGAGACATCTTGATTTTTTTCCTGCTTTATTATTTGTATCCATATTAGCAATTTTTCTCTGTTCGTTTCTTTGACTTCGTTCCAAAATTTCACTTTCAACTACAAATTTTTCTGATGGCTCATAATTATTCCCCATATATTGGAATGCTTTAGTCATACGTAAATTAATATCATAAGGACTACGAGATGCTCTCCTTTCATTGCAGCTTTGTAAGAATAGACTTTTAGTTTTTGAGGTTTAAAATTTATCTTCTCACACCATTCACATTGCATAAAACATTTTGACGCAAATCCATTATATTTTTTTTTCATCTAAATCTGTTGTTATAAAATTTTGATCACAATCAGCATGCTGCAGTGCTTTTAGCAGAACTTTCTACTTCGAAATTTTCCAACATTTCTCAACAAATGTTATTTTGCGTTTCGGCAGATTAAAACCTTTCTGGAATAAAAAAAAGATTCCTTGACTGCATATGTCATGAAGTTTGATATAAAATTCAAAAATTTTCTAAGAAATTAGTTTCACTGACTTTTGCGGGAAATATAGTAAGTACATGATTATATGTATACATATTCTATATTTATATCACTCTGAACATCTGTGCAAAAACAAATAGTAATAAATTCCACCCAATATCACTCCGTTGATTCTTCTGTGATATTGTTCTTCCAGTAATTATCAGTGAAACCAATTCCATAAAAATGTTATAAATTTTATATCAAATTTCATAACAGACGTAGTAAATTAATCATTTAGTTTATTACATAAAGTTTTCACCATGCCGAAACGCAAAAGATAACAATATTTTCAAACATTGGTCGATAAACGTTGGGAGAAGGCACAATCATTAGCAGATGAAGGTAAAGATTTTTTGGAAGAAAATGAGAATTATATAGAAAGTGCAAACGAATCGAATGAATTACTATTTCGAAGTTGAAACTTTTGCTAAAAGCAGTGAAGTGTGCTGATTGTGGTCAAAAATCTATAACAGTAGATTTAGATGAAAAAAGTCGCAAAGGATTTGTGTGCAAAATTGTTCTACAATGTGAAGAGTGTGATGTCAATTTGCGAATGACTGCAGCATTCCTATACATGGGGAAAGGTTATTCGGCTGTTCACCAGATTTCCACATTTATGAACATGCACCCTTTTTCACAGTCTAATTTTGATATTTATGTGAAAACATTTGAATCAGGTATTGACAAAGTCACGCAAAATATTCTTGATGAATGTAGGACTCTTGTAAAACAAGTCTACAAACAGAATGAGATATCCGAAATAGCTGCTATTAATGAATTGGACACTGAAATAGATAAAGAAAATAATGATCCATCAGAAGAATTTGTAGTTGAAAGTGAAATTTTAAAACGAAGTCATAGAAACGAACAGAGAAAAATTGCTAATATGGATACAAATAATAAAGAAGGAAAACAAAATCAAGATGTTTCAGATATTGGAGTTAGCTATGATGGCAGTTGGCTTACGCGAGGATATAAATCGAAGCATGGAGTAGGATGTGTTATAGATATCGATTTAGGATTCGTCGTCGATTACGATATTATGACAAAATATTGTCCCACTTGTAAGACTGCTGCTGCTCAACTAGGTGAAGATTCTCCAGAATTTGATATCTGGTATGAAGGTCGCTCTGAAAGTTGTAGGAAAAACCATGATGGATCTGCTGGGGCAATGGAAGTATCCATTGCTGAAAAACTGTGGAAACGGTCAGTTGAATATGGTTTCCGTTACGCAAAAATGCTCTCAGATGGAGATTCAAAGGCTTTCAACCACCTTACAAGCCTAAAAATTTATGGAGATGATCTTGAAATTTCAAAAGAAGAATGTGTAAATCATGTGGGAAAAAGGTCAGTGAAATATTTATGAAATTGTTTCTTTTTTTTATTTTTGATAACTGAAAACCGGAGTATATTTTTTTTACAATTTCTAGATTGTTCTCAGGACTGTGTAACATAGTTACAAAGGAAAAAGCGTGTAAGGTTACACTCGGTGGTAGAGGTCATGATCAGTTGAAAAAGACGACTATACAAAAATTGACTCAATACTACAGGAAGGCTATTTACAGAAATAAAAACGATATTGATGTAAGTATAAATATAAATTTCTCAAGTGGGCACAAATTATATCAATAGACAAATTCATATAAAACTTGAGAGGATCAGAATGTTGCGTAATGCTGACGGTTTTAGATAATTTTTTACATTTGATCCTAAAAACGATATCATTATGCAACGTTTTGATGCTTTCAGGTTTTACGTGTTGATGATATATATTTATAAACATTCAATAATGCAGGCAATGAGAGATGCAATCTTGGCCTCGATATACCATGTGGTTTCAACCGACGAAAAACCTCAACATTTTTTGTGCCCTGAAGGTCCATCATCTTGGTGCTTTTTTCAAGCAAACAAAGCCAAAAGCAAAGAACCCGGTCCTCACAAGGTAAAAATTCATACTCCGCTGTCTCAACTATGTTTCGACAAAGTTTTACCTTTATATAAAAGGTTGACTGAGGACTCCTTGCTGTTGTGCTGCTCAAGATGTTTTACTCAGAACGCTAATGAAAGCTTACATAGCGTTATTTGAAGCAGATGTTCGAAAAAAGTGTTTGTCAGCAACCCTCGAGTAAAAATCGCAAGTTGTTCAGTTATATGCGAATATAACTTGGGGACTACCTGAACAGTTCTTGATGTTATGACAGAATTGGGGTTGTTTACTGGCAGCGAAACTATAAAACTAGCAAATCACTCTGATTCAAGGAGATTAGCCAGAGGAATAGAGAAGTCTACAGAAAAGTTCAAAAAAGCTCGACGCATTATAGCTCTCGCAACAAGTAGACGAGAAGAAAGTTTACAAAGTGAAGAAAGAATGTATGGAGCTGGAATGTTCTAAGTTAATATATTTTTTCTGTTTGAATATATATAAATTTAAATATATGTATGTATATATGTATGTATGTGTGTGTATGTGTGCGTGTTAATATTTATAAATGACTTAGTGTATGCATGATTCGTGTATTTCTGTTTGAATTCATGTAAATATGTATGTATGTATGTATGTCAGTATGTATATGTAGATGTTGTGAGTGACTATGAATGTTGGCATTTATTAAGGGAGGTTTCTCATGGAAAATTTTTTTTTTTTTTTTGCATAAATTTACTCCTTGACATGCCAAAAATGCCTTTATAGAAGTTTAAGTCGATTTGAGTATTAGTTTTTGAAATAAATCCGTGACATTTGGTGGCTATCGTGGCGCGCATCGATTTAGTTTCGCGTCGATTGTGTGTTTTTCGAAGGTGTCCGATCAAAACGAGAGTTACAAGGAACGTGCAAAAGGTTCCAGAAACGCCCTAAATAGATGCCATTAAAAAAAAAAATAAACAAAAATTTTTTCGCTTTATTTCTTCTTTTACTAAAAATGTTACCCTTAATTTTAAACGCGTTTTTTTCGAAATCATGGTTTTTTCTGTAGACGTAGTTTAGAGAAAACGAAGAAAGCAATTGATTTAAATCCTTTTGCATTTTGTTAGACACACCTGTTTGCAGTCCGTATACCAGGATAAACTGCCTTAGTAACCCCCTCCCCCTCCTAGCCATCCTTAAGTATTAAAAAAATGTCCTTTTTTGAATTTTTGATTAAAAAACCCGCCAATTTTTTTATTTTTTGGTTTTAAGTAAAACTCCTGGTATACGGACTGCTCACATATGTATAATTTAAGACTCTTTTGGATTTTTAGGTTTCCGGTGATTCAAAATAGCGGAATCGTGTCTACCGCAAAACTCCTTCTTTTTTTAGAGTCAACTTCATGGCACTAAGATGTACTTTTAATCTAAAATTTTAGGTGTGAAAATAATTTTTTTCTCTTTCAAAATACTTCAATTTTAATAAGTTAACAGGTTTAGATAAATATTTATTAAAATAAATAATTAAATAAAATCAAAAATGTTCATTTTTCGACATTTCCATGAGAAACCCCCCTTAAAAATCGATTTTTACGCAAAAAATAGCTTATTTTTGTTGCATTTATTACTTTAATTGATTAAAAATCTTTAAGTTATTCCGAAAAAACCTATCTTCTCTTACAATTCTCAATATTTTTTGACGGCAATTTTTTACATGGTTTTCTTAATATTTCAAACAACCTCTGGTATGCGATTAAAAATATCTTTTATAGTTCATGAAAAAAAAAATTTTTTGATGAAAAATTGAAAAAAAAAAATTTATGTCAATTTGTATGTTTTTATACTCAAAAAATAAGAGAAAAAAAAATTATAACACCCTTTTGGTCATTAGAATATAGAGGGGTCAAAATAAGTCAGGTGACTCCCCTTAAATTATCAAGACTACGCGACGAAATTTTTACATTTGCGACCACTTACATTTAAACATGCTGTCAACGTTGCTGAGGAGTTAACAAAAATTTTCTTCACGTTTGGGGCACCTTTCATCCTCCATAGTGATAATGGGAGAGAATTTGTAGCCAGTGTCATTAATGAACTTGCCGTTATTTGGCTAAGTTGTAAAATTGTACACGGAAGACCGAGGCACCCACAATCTCAAGGTAGCGTCGAAAGGGCTAATGCAGATGTGGAGAACATTTTAAGAGCTTGGATGAAAGACAATCAATCAACTAACTGGTCCCGTGGTTGTTTTGAAGTTCAGGTATATCTACATTTTTGTGAAATTTTACTGTTTTACTTTCAAATTAGTTAAACAGTTGCTACAACAAAATATTTCTAGCTTTGGTTTTCTTAATTGTTTTTTACTGTTTCATTAATTTCTCATTTTGTTTTTTTATTTTAACAGTGGCAGAAAAACACTTCCAAACACAGAATTATTAACCGAACGCCATATGAAGCTATGTTGGGGACCATAAAATGTGGGGTAAACAGTTCATCCTTACCAGCAGAAATTGTGAATAATTTAGAAACTGAAGAAGATTTAGAAAAAGCTCTTTCAGATCTAAATCAGCCTCAGGACCAGGAAACTGCTTCGTGCGTAGAAATAAATGATACTCAAAACCCGTTGAAACAATCAATTCTTAGTTCACATGACACAGAGCTTTGCGTTTGGTGCAGCTTGAATTTAAATTTTGATGACAGTATGCGTTGTTTAAAATGTAACTCGCGAATCCATATTAATTGCGGTGATTTAGATTTGGAGACGGAAGATAATCTAATATGTAGCTTATGTGTCTTGGGAAAAAGTTTGCTTAAGAATCAACGTGATTGTTATAACCGTCAGAAAATAGCTGCTGAAAAAATGAAAACATTTTCTGATGTTCAGTTTCCACCGCTAGTAATTGGTGCTTGTGTAACTCTCTCAGTCCCTACTGTAGATCGGGGACCATTAGATTTCGCGACAATTTTTGGCATTATCACAGATATCCAAATTGGTGTGTACTAAAAAATTGGAACCAAATACGGAATTGTTAAGGGTTGGTTTTCTCGAAATGACCTTGAGAAATCGGGAACCGAAGTATTAAAAATTGACGATGTCTGCAAAGATGTAACAGTAACTTTAAGGAAAGCTGTATCCCATCAGTCTATGACAGGTGGGCAGGGTTACAAAAAATATAATTGTAAGGCGGCTTCGAATCAGTATCAAACCAATAGGTGTTCTTGATACAAGTCAAAAATAAAGTGTAACTCACAGTGCCATCAATCCTCAAGATGTTACAATAAATAAAAATATCACAGAGCCTTTCTAAAAAAAAATTTCACTACAATGTAATAAACAGATAAATGCTTGATAATACATTTTTATTTATTTTTCCTTTTTCATTCATATTTTTTTTTGTGTAGTGTGAATCGCACACGTACATATTTTCATTTTTTTATTTGCATGGTGCGCCTTCGGCATTAAGCTTAATGCCTAGGCAAACAGCTAAATAACTGATTGATTCTAGGCAAATAGAAAAATAAGAATCTTTCACGTGTCATTTATCTACTTGCCAGCATTTAGCTTAATGTCTAGGAATTAAGCTTAATGACGAATTTTTCTTATTGCCTACGACATATATATTAAATCAAAATACAGTCGACGACATTTATAAGTGAATGAACTCAAAGCAAAATAAATACACAAGGACCTAGGAATGTAATCTACTGATCAATGGAAAGTAAATCTTGTTTAACGAAAAGGCATCTTCTTTTTTATTAATCGCACCTCGATTAGACTTGATATGAATCATTTCGGAAATTCTCTTTTTTTAGGGTTCCGTACACCTTCGGTGTTCGGCGGAACCCTTATAGCGAGACTCGTGTGTCCGTAGCCAAAAACCATTCCCCCCTCCCTTAACTTCTAAACTATTTGACCTAGAGGGCTGAAATTTTGTACACTTATGTATTTTCACGCGTAGATTGCACAAAAAATATAGAGAATATGATCTGAATTGATGGCCATAGCGTTTGTCAAGGAGAAACTGCAAATTTCCGAAAAAAAAGTTTTTTTCTCTAACTTTGCCATTATTTGAGCTAGAGGGCTAAAATTTGGTACACTCGTGTATTTTTGCATGCAGGTTATGGAAAAATTATGTTTGAAAATAAAATTGAATACTATGGGGTCACAAAAAAAATTTCAAAAAATCACCAAAAAGAGGTTTAGACCCCTATGCTAAAGCTCACCCTAATTATCCTACAGTACCCCTCAATCCGATAAAATTTTTATTTGTATACTCAGAATTTAAAAAAACGATATAAAACGCAATTGAAAATTGTTATAACTTTTTTTTCATAATAATTGAAAAATTATGAAAAAAACAACAACAAAAATTTTTAATCTTATACAAGGCTTGATCAAGGCTGCCACACGACCTATAATCAAGACTGTTATAAGCCCTGAAACCCTATAAAAATTTCAGGGAATCCCCCTAAAAAAAAATTCTTGATTTTTATGTTATTTGATGTACTTGAAGGTAGAAGTATTTTCATAATTTGTACGTTCTAATTAATTTTCATAATCTGTTCATAAAAATATACAAATGCATCAAATTTTAGCCCTCTAGCTCAAATAGTTTTAAAGTTATGACAAAAAAACTTTTTTTTCGAAAATTTGCAGTTTTTCTTTTTTTGACAACGTTTTGACTGTCAATCCAGATAATGTTCCCCATAATTTTCCTGTAATCTACACGTGAAAATACATATGTGTACCAAATTAGAGCTCTCTGTTTGTTAATAAGGTATATCTTTGTTTCGTTAATGTACGGAATCCTAGATTTTGGTACGGGTGTAACTCGTACTTACCCGATTTTTCCAATTTGATTCAAAATCAAGAATAATCGCATTATCCCAATTAAATTCATGGCTGCTTGAATCCTGATGGTGACACACTACAGAGTCTAATTTTTTTTTGGTTTTATGTTCGTTAATGCGTTCCAATAAAGTGCGTTTTGTTTCACCGATATATAAAGCCGAACAATCTTTACAACAAAACTTATAAACAATGTTAGTACGGTCCCATTTTTTCATAATATCTTTTCCTAATTTTACGATTGAATTTGTATTTTTTTTAATAAAGGAATTGAAGAAAATTGATATTCTTTTAGAATATTCGACATTTTTGTAAAATAGGGTTTGATGAACGGTAAACAAACTTTAGGAATACGTCTACATATCTCTGCATTAATGTGTTTGCTATTATTATTTAAACCAGAAAATTTAATTTTATTCAAACGAATTTTTACGTTGTTATCTATGAAATCACTAGGATAATTGTTCGCTGTTAATATCGTCTTTATCCTATTTAAATTAGTCAAATGAAACTTTTTATGCGATAATTAAATAGCTCTATCAACTAGGTTAAAAACAATGTTCTTTTTTTATTGAATAGGATGATCGGAGTGAAAATTAATCAATCTGTCTGACGAAGAAGGTTTTTTGTACCAATTCGTTATAAATTTGTTATTATCCTTGATTAAAGTCAAATCTAAAAAGTTAATATTGTTCAAGCGGCCATGAATTTAATTAGGATAATGCGATTATTTTTTATTTTAAATCAAATTGGAAAAAAGGATAATTTCCGAAATGATCCATATCAAGTCTAATCGAGGTGAGATTAATAAAAAAGAAGATGCCTTTTTGTTGAACTAGATTTACTTTCCATTGACCAGTAGATTACATTCCTATGTCCTTGTGTATTTATTTTGCTTTGAGTTTATTGACTTATAAATGTCGTCGACTGTATTTTGAATTAATATATATATTTTGTCACATTCTCCGCTTCGAACTTTAGTTATCGTTTGACCGTTGCTTGACATAAAACGAAGAAAGTATACTAACTTTAAAACGCTTTTAATTTTTGACAATTTTTTAAATTTTAATCTTTGACATGTTAAAACAAATTGTTTAATGTTTTATCAAATAGGTATTATAACCTTCGTTTTTTAATGTTTTTTATTTTTGTGTAACTGTTTGTTTGAAGTGTGCAATAAATATTACAGCCTGATGAGGTTGACAAACCCATGTCGACAAAACGTAGCTTGGTGACGAAAAAAAATTTGGAGTTTTATTCCAATTGAACTTCCTAAGATCACATATTTTCTCTCTCTAATAAACTACAATGGAAGGATACAACTCTTTGATATTATATAAAGGTTAATTGATAGAAGTTTTGACTTCTATCATGTTTCACACTTAATGTGAAATTTTGTGCATGCGTGATGCACCTTAATTAAATATTAATAAATATCTTACCATATTATAATAAGCATTTTTACTTTCCATATTTTTTCTATTAATGGCAGAACTATTAGGTCTGTTTTCCAAACTTCGTAGTTGTATAACATTTTTTGGTTCTTTGTATTTCATAATTCTCTGCAACAAAATTTGATTTTCTCGTTCTATCCTTATGAGTTCTTCATTTGTGAACGTTATGTTTTTTTTCAAATTATGCCCTTTTTGACTCATAAGTAATTCTTGTAAGTTATTTTTTACTTTATAACTATAATTCTTATTAATCACACAATAAACATTTGCATCAAAATTTGCCTGTCCTTTTGCTAAAGATGTTGAAGAAGATAGTGCACATGTGCAGGATTGAAGACATATTTTGTATTTTAGACTGAAAGAAAGACAATAAATTAAAAAATGTTAAATGTCCGTAAACGAATTTACAACATACTTTTTTAAAATTACAAGTAATTACATTTACTTTAAAAATCACGGCTTTCACGGTACACTAAAAAACTTTCCTTTACAAAGAAGAAGTTCTGGATTCAGTACTGGATTTAATACTGGTAAAAGAACTTAATTAATTTCTGGGTTAAGCATTACACTGAGAAAAATGAGTTAGCTACTATATGGATAGCTAAGTTTTAGCTGTGGTAGCTAATATTTAGCTGTTTTAGCAAACAAAATTAGCTGTAAAAGCTAATTAATAGTTGTGTTAGGTGAAAAATTAGCTATCCATATAATAGCAATTAAAGTTAGCTAAAGGCTGCTAATTTTTTTCTCCGTGTAGAACTCCAATACTTTCTTCGTCATGCATGATTGAAAAGTTCTTCATGTTATGTTTTGTTGTAAATTAAATAGAAAGAAATACATTGAACGCAAAATTACAATTCCACTCAAACTAAAAAAAAATGTTATTGTATTTAAAAATTATATTGCGCGAAAAAAAATTCTGGAGTTCTTAACCCAGTACTGAATTCAGCACTTCTTTTTTGTAAGGGGTTGATTAGACAGATGCAGTAACAACAGTAGAAGAACACACTCAAATTTTGATACGTCAGTCCGCTCATTTTAGGTTAACAACTTTCTCAAACAGATCACACTGCTGTCTTAAAGCTGTTCTGATAGCTGTTCACTTCTGATAAGACGACAGCCGCACAGTGGGGCCAAATGTACTTTTTTTCTTCAAAATCAGCCTACAAATCGCAGTTTTCATTCAAATTAAATAATTTTTTTTTAAAATCTTCGATATTAAATTCTTTATCGATCCCTTGAGCCCAAATTTAAAAATTTTATTTATTTATATTTATTTTTTAATAGCAAAGTATAGAAAAATCATAGTTTTTCATAGTCCATACTTTAGTATTAAAAAACATATAAACAAACAAAAATTTTTAATATGGGCTTAAGGGATCGTTAAGAAATTTAATAACGAAGATTTCTAAAAAAAAAATATTAAATTTGATTAAAAACTGCGACTTGTGGACTGATTTTGACCAAAAAAATACATTTGGGCTCACTGTGAGCCGCACCAGTTGCCCGTCTAAAAAGGAGAATAGATCTTCCAATCTAAAAGAGAGTTTTAGGTTTTCTTTTAACGTAGCAGTCCCACACATTAAGCGAACAGTTCTACTAACAGTTTTTCAGTGTAGCAAAAATATTTGTTTTATCATGAATAAACAAAGGCGGTGCAAGCAGCATAGACGGTATGGAGTACGCTATACATGAAATTTATTCTTGCATGGAATTCCATACATAGAAATTTAAAAAAGGTGTTTTCAAAAAATGAAAAATAGTATACTTTTATATACAAAATTGGTCAGTGAAACTTAAATCGATAAATTTTATCCTCATTTTCAAAGAAAAAGTAAAAAACAGTCGATTTTCAAAGTTTAGTTAAAATTGATTTACGAAGTTCAATCACCAGTTGGAGTCGATTATGAAAACTCGATTTTACTATTTCTCTATCTTTTATTTATTTGTCTGGTCTGGAAACGGATTCTCTTTAGCCCTATGGTGCCGCATTTTGTTGCGTTTTACACATAATTTTAAAACATTTTAGATTACATTTATTGCAAATAAAGTATATAATATTAATATGATTATATATTTACAAAACATCCAATTGTTTCTTGTACAAGCCCTACTGGAAGTAAATAAATAGAAGTCTTATCACTTTTTATCTGTTCTTATCTCAGTTACAGAAAGAGATACAGAAAAGTTATAACTTTCAATCCCGACTCTATACCTTCTTATATTTTTCTATAGACCCCAATCTCTTTCAATCTCCACCTTAAACACCATGACTACCTCATCGTTTTTTATTACCTTTTTCTACCACTTTCAAATAATGACTAATACTTTCATATCATTTCCAAACCCCACCAGAATGAAAATGATGAGTTTTCCCTTTTAATCACTTTTCATTTATAATTTTCAACAAACTATATCATATCCACATATTTTTTTATATTCCCACCCTAACCAGCATTATCGGTTATCGCTTTTCATCACCTTTCTTCTATAACTTTCAATGTTTCAACTATCCCTTTCTATCCCTTCCTACCCTTTTCTATCTCTTTCTACCCTTTTCAATCTCATTCTATCCCTTCCTATTTCCTCCTAAAAAAATATGATTACTCAACAGATTACTAAAAGTAATAAAAGAAAAGTGATTGAAAGCGATAACTGATCGTGTTAATGCAGGTGGGATAAGAAGTGATACAAAGATATAAATCAGTTACAGAAAGTTATAGAAGTAAGGTGACTAAAAGTGATATGCGATAGTATGTTTCTTTCTATCGCTTCTTTTCCCACCTCCATTAACATGATCAGTTATAACTTTTAATCACTTTTCTTTTATTACTTTCAGTAATCTGTTAAGTGATCATTTTCTTTCAGGAGGGGATAGGCAGGGATAGAAAAGGATAGAAAGAGATAGAAAGGATAGGAAAGGGATAGTTGAAAGTTTGAAGGTTATAGAAGAAAGATGATTAAAAGCGACAACCGATATTGCTGGTTAGGGTGGGAATAGCAAAAAATATGTGGATACGATATATGTTATTGAAAATTATAGATGAATTTCATTATTCATTATTCATTATTTTCATTCAGGTGGGGTTTGGAAATGATATCAAAGTATTAGTCATTAATTAAAAGTTATAGAAAAAGGTGATTAAAAACGATAACTTACTGTGTCCAATAAGGTAGGGATAGGACGGGATAGAAAGATATAGATTAGGGATTGAAAGTTATAGGGAAAAAGTAATTATTAGCGATAACTGCTCATGATTATTAAGGTAGAGATTGAAAGAGATTAGAGGCAATAGAACAGGATAGGATAGGATAGGATAGGATAGGACAGGATAGGATAGGGGTCAGCAGAGGCTTTTGCCCCGGGGCCCGGGTCTCGTTGGGGCCCCCTTTCATAAATTGCCCACTAAAAAAAATATCCATGGTAGGGGACATTACAATTTTTTACAAGCCAAAGGCGCCCGTCTTTGTAATTTTCCCTGGGACCCGAGCTGGCTCTCCACGGTCCTGATTATAGATTGTAAGTTATAGGGAGAAGGCGATTAATGGGAAAAACTGATCCTTATAATTAAGGTTGATATTGAAAAAGATTGGGGTCGATAGATAGAGATAACAAGGTATGGAGTCGTAATTGAAAGTTATATCTTTTCGGTATCTCTTTCTATAACAAAGATAAGAAAGAGTAAAAAGTGGTAAGATTTCTATCTCTTTACTTCCAGTAGATATCTCCAAACATAAAAATACAATGTCGGATAGAAAAATATAGAAGAAAAAGATTAAAGGAGACAGGAGTAAGAGTGATAAAAGGTAGTCAAGTCAGTAAATCGTTCGTCAGTATATATATATATATACTGAAGTCCATATAAAACTACTAAATTAATAGGGTTTTTAAAATAGTAGATAAGCGAAGAGATAGAAAGAGATTACGTTTTTAAAAAAGACGATAGAAAGGGGATTAAAAAGGGATAGAAAATGGATAGAAAATTGATAGAAAGGAATTAATATAGTAGATAGGGGAAGGGATAGAAAGAGATTTATTTTTTACATAAGAGGAAAAAACGGGATAGAAAAGGGATAGATAGAGATTTATTTCTTTTATTAGATTATAGAAAGGGAATAGAAAGTAATAAAAATCCAAAGCAACTAGAGAAAAGATAGAAAGAGATAGAACTTTAAAAATAGAAAGATATAGTGTTTAAGGAATACAAAATGGATATATGAAAGGGATATTAGAAAAAGTACAGTTTCTCTTTCTACCCTCATATTTCTTTCCCTTTTAATCCTTTTGCTCTTAGCAGAGAGGTTTTAGTTGCATTTTTTAAAAAAATCCAAGAATATTGATATTATCTATTTCATATTTGATATAAATTTAATCTAAAATTTCTAAGATTTAAATGCTAAATAGCAAAAAATACTACCGCTTTTGGCGCTAAAAAGAATCCGTGCCCTGATCTATTTAGCTTTTTAATTTTTTTTATATATCGAAAAGGTTTACAATAATAATTTGTAAATTATGTTCCGGCTCCCACCTTTACCCCTTACGCTTTCCCTTAACCCCTGTCCGCCACTCTAAACAAATAAATTTTCATACATGAAAAATTTTGGTTGCGCCGCACAGTGGGAACAAATGCGATTTTTTGGGACAAAATCGTAGAACTTCTGATAGAATAAAGATTTTTACAAAATTCAAATTGGAGGTGAAAGCTGGATTCCTGTAGAATAGAGGAAAAATACTGAGAATACGGAGAAAATTTGTTTAACCTATAAAAAATGCTTACAGCTGCTACAATTTTCGATAAAAATCACATTTTTTCCCTCTCAGAACCAGAATAATGCTTGTTTTTTGTTCATTCTGAGATATTTTATAATGTTTGATGTGCTTTTAACAAATTTCAAGTTACAATTCCAAATTTCAAAATGGCGGAATCAAAATGGCTTACTAAAATGAAATATCTATAGATTGAGTGAAAATTTATAATCTAAAGGTTTTTTGGCTTACTTTAAATGAATTTGATTATTTATTTACAAAATTGCAAAATGGACGATCCAATATGGTTCACTGTGAGAACAAATGCATTTTATTTTTAGACGAAAACGTAGAAATTCTAACAGAATAAAGATTTTTACATAATTTAAGTTGGAGATAAAAAATTATTTCTTTTCAAATAAAGGCAAAATATAGAGAATGTTGATAAAATATGTTTAACCCATAAAAATTGCCCACAAAAATAAGAATTTTAAATGAAAATTAATTTTTCCCTTCCCAGAACCAGACAAATGCCTGTTTTCTATTGATTCGAAAATATTTTAGAAATTTTAGAGTGATTTTAACAAAGTAAAGTTACAATTCCAAAAATCAAAATGGAGGCTTCAAAATGGTTGACTAAAATGTAAAATATCTATAAATTAACTCAGAGTCCATAATCTAAAGGTTTCTTGGCTTACTTCTAATGAAAAAATGTAGGAAACTTGAAATGCAAAATAGTGGATTTAATCTGACTGTTTCAAAGTTAAAGACGAGTTATTTAAAATGCACTTTGGTATCTTAATGGTTATTATGGTATTTATAAATGTTATAAATAAATTTTGCAATACTATTAGAATTCATTGAAACATCAGTTTTCATATTTTTCAATTACTTTGCCTACAAAAAATATTTTAAAGTATATTTATTAAAAAACCATTTAGTTTTAAAAATTATGATCATGCGGTCTAAGTGATGTTTTTAAACAGTTAAAAACAAAAATAAAGTTTTAGTTTAAAGAATTTAAATAGTGAATTAAAAAAGTTATGTGCAAATATTAGTAATTATTGTAAGAATAATATGAAATTTTAAGGTTATTAAATTTAACAAATAAAAATAAAAATTGATATTCTCTTCTTTTTAATCCGATGATAACCAATCCTAATTTTCATATTTTGTTCCCCATTCACACAGACTTTATTCCAGCTCACTTTCACCACTGCTTGAAGAATTTTCATTTTCACGGATTTGCCTACAATGCACACTTGTTCGTGTGGGACTCAACCACGTGCTGTGGCAATACCGCACTCATACAACCTCTCCCATTCTTGCTTTACTTACTCCATCCGTTCCTGCTCCCTCCATCCTGGAAGGTTAGCAAGAGCGTGATCCATTTACTCGAGACGTTTTTCATGTTTCTTGCACTGTTGTCTTCGCCCATAGCCGCCGATGTTCTTAAGCGGTGGTCGAGAACGTAGTTGGATGCTTTTTTAGAGCTACCAAATAAGATGTTAAAGTGAACAGTGCTGCCGAACCAGATTGAGAGAGTTCAGAAGGACTTCCTTTTGCATGCGAACCGCCAATGCATCAGCCTGGCGCTCGCAGCCAGGAATCTTTTTTAATTGGCTCACAAATGAAGCCTTAATCCCTCCCAAACAACCGATTAGAAGAACATTCAATCGGAGTTTATAACCTGGGTGCATTCGACTCAATTCGAACATGAGCTCTTGATACTTGGTCCGCTTCTCATCCTCCTTACGATTAATGTTGTTCTCAAATGGGAGACGAAGTTCATTCGCAGCTCTTTCTGCCGCATGATATAAGAATACCCCACAATTCGTAATTTCATGATGGTGAACAAATTGTAAAAGAGGATCTCGACTGTTCATAATTGAGCATGTAGCAGCCAAAACGATTCTACGATGAAGACACTCTAAGTTCAGTAGACCTCTCCCTCCCCGATCTCGCGGAAGGTAAATTCGAGGCACGGAAGACTTTGGATGATGACTTCGATGAATTGTCATCATCTTGCGAGTTTCTCTGTCTAGCATCTTCAGCTCATTCACATTCCACTTAACTGCTCCAAAGGTATAGAGAAGCAAAGGAATGGCTAATGTATTTGTGGCTTGTATCTTATTCTTCCCAGATAATTCGGAAGACCAAATTTTTCTGAAAAGACCACGATGTTTTGTTTGGAGACGATCTTTAAGCTGACGCACATCTTGAGTCTCCACTTGTGGAACTCCAAGATATGCGTATGTTTCTCCTTGAACAAGATGATAAATGGCGTTGCCACCAATGAGCTGAAGATCCTTAGAGTCGCCTGGTGTTTCAGATGTTTCACGTCTTCCCTTACTTAAGTGGAAAACGGCACATTTATCCAATCCAAATTCCATTCCAATTGCTCTGGAATACTTGGCTACTGCAAACACTAGATTTTTAAGTTCTTTTCTATTAGATCCATAGAGCTTACGGTAATCAATCCAAGCCATTGACAAGTTGCGTCGATAAACTATCGAGTCTTGGGTAACGCACCTATCTATTAATAGGTTTTCCTTACAACCTGACAGGCCTCTTTTGCACCCACGTTGTTCACTTATTGCACTCCAAACTGGCTTTATAGATGTTAATATCCTTTCATTTAGGATGCCAGTAAATAGCTTGTAACAGGTGTTAAGACAAGCTATCGGTCTATAATTTTTTGGATTAGACAAATCTCCTGATTTTGGTAAGAGTACCGTTCGACCTTCCACCAACCACTGTGGTACGGGATGTTCTCCGCAAAGAAAGGTTGAAAAGATGCGGGCCAAATGTCGGTGAGTTGAAGTAAACTTCTTCCACCATAGATTATTAATCTTATCTGGCCCGGGTGCTGAAAAGTTCTTAGTTTTAGCAATTATATTTCTAACCTCTTGCTCAGTAATTGGCGGACATGCCTCACTAGGATGGTCAATCCCCTGTTCAAGACAGAAGCTTCTGAAGAGTGGTAAAGACGCATCCTCATCGTTGACTGTATAAGACGTCCCATAGATGTTTCTCCAGAAAGTTTTAACCTCTTCACGACATGGGGGGTTAACAACGACTGATGTTGGTGGACTGAACAGGCGGGAGGGATTAGTAGCAAAGATATTATTTTGCTTAATCCAGTCAATCCGCCGTTCTAAACGTTCTCTTATGACTACAAGAGAACGTATCTTCTCAATCCAATGTTGCTTGATGGTCTGCAATTTTGATTTTTTCAAAGTGTGATGCAATCTTTTTAGAGTTTTGGCAATTTCCAAAACTCTTAGTGTAAAACTTTTATTCAATTCTAGATACGATATCACACTCTGTAATTGAGAAGCATGTCGTCGAGCCACCCCTATCTTGAACTGTACTTGTTTGATTCGTTTGCAGGTCTTAGCCACTCGCTCTGAAACAGACTTCCTGTTACTTTCACGAAGCAAGGACACTGCTTTATCATACACCGCACAGTTCAATGTCTAGAGATCTACATTTTCAGGGAGTAATGAGAGTTCTTGATTTCCCTCAGCCATTTTGTCCATTTTTATGGAAACCTTAAGATGAATTTTTGTTTCCCTTGATCTCATGTTCCCATCTTCGGTCGTTGGTGTTGGTGTGTCGAGAACTTGTATGTTCTCTGAGGGATGTTCTTCTTCTCGTTGAAAAGCCTCATGTCCCCTTTTCCTCAGAGAGGATACCTGGTCTCTTAGATACTGAGGCGTCATTTCTGCGTATTGGGGGTACATTTCGACCCATCGCATATGCAGCCTTAGCATATATCCTCTTCTGTCTGGAGAACTGTTTTGCCAACACAACACGATGTCCTTTCAAAGTTGGTCCGTCCATTTGAAACGCTCTCGAGTTTGTCCCGGGTCATTGCCTGTTCGTCGCCTGGGTTCTGTCCTATTGCCACTCCCAACTGAACTCAGATCTCCATCCGAGAGAGATCTATTGTGGGTGGCACTGCGCGTTACAGTCGTCGTAACTGCATCTTCTCTGTGTAGGTGGTTAACCCAGCACAGAGTGGACAATTGTTTCGGGTGCCCACCCCTATCTGACATTGGTCCGCCCCGGGTATTTGAATTGCCCGGTTCCCCCCATATCTGGGAGAATTTCCCCTATCCGCCACCTGGGGACGCGCTCGATTGGGATGTCAGAAACCCCACCTTAGATGCCACTCAAACACTTGGCCAAGTGGACCAAATATTTCCTTGGTGTTCGGAAGAGGGCATCTATGCTGACCCAACAGGCCAGGCAATTCTGTGATATTTGGTAACGGACGATACCATTTACCACAGAGATATCGAGTTATTATTATTATTATATATTTTACTCAATTCAAACAGAAGGTCTTGATACTTTGTCCGCTTCTCATCCTCCTTTTGAGTGATATTGCTCTCAGCAAGGTGCCGAAAACTCTATCACACAAATGACCTTACTTTTATGATCCTGGAGCACTATATCAGGTTTATTGGCGCTGATACGATGAGTGGTGGAAAAAGAAAAATTCCAGTAGATCTTACACTGATCATTTTCCACAACCGACTCCTGATCCCCCTGTGCATACGGCAAGATGGGTTCTTTATCTATACCATATTGGTGTCGAAGGTGATAATACAGCACCTTAAGCGCAGCATTGTGTCTTTCTACATATCTGTAACATGCATACTTCGGGCACGCACTTAGAATGTGACTAAGTGTCTCCGGGTATTGCCTGCACGCTCGACAGTTGGTATTGTCGACAGATATATGCATCACTCGACTGCGATACACCAAAGTATTTATCACTCCATCCTGGCAAGCAAATAAAAATCCTTCAGTCTCCGATTTCAAACCAGCAGACTTGAGGAAAGCAAATGACAAAACCCCAGACAGTCCCAACTCTTTTATGAGACTGAAAAACCGTCCATGCACAGGCTTGTCAATATGCTCCTGTAACAGAAGCGCATGTTCTGCTTCCTCAACACGTTTTTTAAGCATTAATGGTGTTAAAGATGCTAAACCGTGTTCCATATCCCTGGTTTCAAATGGGAGACTAAGTTCACTTGCAGCTCTTTCTGCCGCTCGATATAAAAACGCCCCAACATTTGCAATTTCATGATGGTGAACAAATTGCATAGGAGGATCTCTACTGTTTATGACTGAGCATGCTGCAGATAAAACAATTCTACGATGCAGACACTCTAAATTTAAAAGACCTCTTCCTCCCCGATCGCGTGGAAGGTAAATGCGAGGTACGGAAGACCTAGGATGATGACTTCGATGTATAGTCATCATCTTGCGAGTTTCTCTATCTAGTTCCTTCAACTCATTCACATTCCACTTAACTGCTCCAAATGTATAGAGTAGTAAAGGAATGGCTAATGTGTTTGTAGCTTTTATCTTATTCTTCCCAGATAGTTCAGAAGCCCAAATTTTTCTGAGAAGGCCATGGTATTTCATATGGAGATGATCTTTAAGCCCACACAAATCTTGACTTTCCGATTGAGGAATTCCAAGATATGTGTAAGTTTCCCCAACACCAAGGTGATGAATGGTATTGCCACCAATGAGCTGAATATTCTCAGAGTCGCTCGACATTTCAGCTGTTTCTCGTCTCCCTTTAATTAAATGGATAACAGCACATTTTTTAGCTCCTTTAAGCATCTCCCAATGTTCGGATGTACCTCTAAGCATTCAAGGAGCTTAATGATCAGCTCATGACTTGTAGAGTCAAATGCCTTTCGGTAATCAATCCAAGCCATTGACAGGTTACGTCGATAAAATATCGCGTCTTGGGTAATACATCTATCAATCAATAGGTTCTCCCTACAACCTGCCAGACCTCTCTTGCACCCTCGCTGTTTGCTTATTGCACTCCAAACTGGCTCGATGGATGTCAAAATCCTCTCTTTGAGGATGCCAGTGAATAGCTTGTAGCAGGTGTTAAGACAAGCTATGGGTCTATCATTTTTTGGAATAGATAAATCACCAGATTTTGGTAAGAGTACCGTTCGTCCTTCCACCAACCACTGTGGTATTGGATGTTGACCGTTGAGAAAGGTAGAGAATATTCGAGGCAAATGTTGGTGAGTTGAAGAGAACTTCTTCCACCAAAAGTTATTAATCTTATCTGGCCCGGGTGCTGAAAAGTTTTTCGTTTTAGCAACTATGTTTCTCACCTCCTCCTTAGTAATTGGTGGACTTACCTCTGCTAGATGGTCAAGCCCCTGTCTAAAACAGAAGCTACGAAAGAGTGTTAAGGATGACTCTTCATCGTTCACTGAATGGGCTTTCCCATAGATTCTTCAGAGTGTGATGCAATCTTTTTAGAGTCTGGGCTATTTCCAAAACCCTGGATGTAAATTTTCTTTTAGATTCAAGATATACAATCACACTCTGCAATTGAGAAGCATGCCTTCGAGCCACCCCAATCTTAAACTGTACTTGTCTGATTCGTTTAAAGGTCCTATCGACGCGGTCTGAAACAGATTTTCTGTTACTTTCACGAAGCAGGACCTTTGCTTTTTCGTACACAGCACAATTTAATGTCCAGAGATCTACATCCTCTGGGAGGACATCATCCCATCGCTCATGCAACCTTAGCATGTATCCTCTTCTGCAAGGACTACTGTTTTGCCAACATAGCATGATGTCCTTCCGAAGTTGGTCCGTCCATTTAAAACGTACTCTAGCTTGTCCCGGGTCAATGCCTGGTCGTTGCCTGGGTTCTGTCCTATTGCCACTCCCAACTGAACCCTGATCTCCATCCGAGAGAGACCTATTGTGGGTGGCACTGCGCGTTACAGTCGTCGTAACCGCAAATACTCTGTGTGGGAAGTTATCCCAACACAGAGTGGACAATTATATCGGGTGCCCACCCCTATCTGACTTTTGGTCCGCCCCGGGTATTCTAATTTCCTCGGTACCTCCCATATCTGAGAGGCCTTCCCCTATCCGCCACCTGGGGAGACGCCCGATTGGGGTATCAGAAACCCCATCTCAAATGACATTCAAGTACCCGACCCAGTCGGCTAAGAAACTCTGTGATATCCCGTAAAGGGTACCATAAGTCCGTCACCAACCCGATCAAATACCTACACGATGTTCTGTAATGGTCATCTTAGTACTGAGCCAAGTCGGACCAGTATCTTTGAGCTGATTATTATTATTAATAATAATAATAATTATTATTATTATTATTATTATTATTATTATTATTATTAACCTCAATTAAAACTTTGTAAATTTTATTATTCTATTATTTTGTTACTTATTTGTAAATTTTATTTACCTATATTTTATAAATATTTTTACCTTTCTTGAAGAAAAACATTTAAGGAAGCTGGAACTTCAGTTTCCTTTTGTTTTTGCCGATTACTAATTAGAATCATGGAAATTTTTGGATCACTAAAATAGATCGCTCGATTAAAAACATCTAGGATCCTGCATGTTCTGTTATGCTGGCGTGAATGTGTCGTCATATTTTCTCTGTAGTATTTATGCCAGGAACGCATCTTCACTAAAATAAATCATGGGTAAAGGGAATTGTTCAGCAATATCACATCCATGTTGAAGCAATTTATGAAGAGTTGGACTCATTCTTGACCATGGATATATTGCGTAATTCATTTTGTAAGTTTCCTTCGTAAATTTTCGGAGCTCTTGCAAATTTAAATGCTTTCTCCTTTTAAATAGCAGCAAAATACTAGCTATATTAATAACAAATTGAGGATCTAGACCTAAAGCATTAGCAAATCCTTTAGGATTATCAAAACATCTGCGTGCCACGTTTCCAGTATTTGTTGTTCCATAGCATTGCAAAATTTGGTCACCTCTTACACCAATTTCTTCATAAACTCTCTTCTGTACTTTACATTTTCTTTCGTCATGTTGATCTAAATTTAAAATTACACTTAAAAATTGATTTATCTTTTGTATGTAATACTTTTTAAGTACTTTTTTAATATCACACCAAACCTGAGGAGGTCAAACGTTACAAACAATACAGTTTTGTGGATCATGTTTTAAAAATAACTCCAAGAAACGGTATTATTCTACCACGTTTTGATCCTCTTCGCCTCTGGTATTGTATGATATGCATCAGGAAAAACATTTTATAACAAAATTTAAATTACTTCGATTTTTTTATACACTTTAAAAAGAATGAAGTTAGTGTAGTTAAAAATTTTACTACACAAGATGTTTTATTTAGAAGATCTTTTTCTTTATTATAAGATTTTTGTTAAAAGATTTTTACAGGGCTTTATGTAGAAAGTTTGCTTACAAACATTTAACGCTTTTAAACTTACTTTTTAATTGTTTTCGAATATCCCAAACTTTTAGTTCTAAGCGATAGGATAGATGTAGTAAGTATTCCATTGCCTTGATTTCACAATGCAACAAACCTAGTCCATGTTTTAGAGACGAAACGTTTGCAGTAAAATCAAAATTTTTTCCAAATTCATGTGTAGTTTTCAGACACATTGGACAACGACTGGAAGCTTTATTGTTTACTATTGTGTTAAGGCATTAACCATCAAACAAGGATTGTAATACGATGAATTTTACATTTACTCTACTACCATTGCGAATTCTAAAGCAATGTGGCGAAAGTCGTTCAATTTCTTTACTCAGACGATGAAACTCGTTTAGTGTTGTTTCTTATCCTCTTTCTCAATCGCTATCCTTAAAGGTCTGCAAAATCGAACACTTTGGGGAGTAGGATTGATCCAAATATTCGTACTTGTTGCCACATCTTTTAATTGTACTATTATTAAGTGACTAATGAAAAGAGACTGGTGAGGACTCAAATTTTCACATTCCATCTCTTGATATTTCTGTTGAGGGTTTGTGTGTCCACTTGAACTGTCCATGACCAGTGTAACCATTAGTTCTAAATTTTTTAAAGATCTTTGAGAATCTGGAACCACAGCTTCACATAGTCGCTCTACAGTTTTATTTTAAAGATTTTGCAATGGGACAATACATTCGAATTCGGAAGACTGATAATTTTGTGGCTAACACTCAACCATTTCTTCAAATACTTTTCTATACGAAGGATATACTCTACTGCCTTTCTGTCTAGAATCTTTAACTAAAGAAGAGTAAGTACTCTTGCTATAATTGTTTTCTAAATAAAATGCCAATGCGTAATCATTTGAATGACGCAATTGAATATGATTTAATTTAACATTTTTCTTTTCAGTATTTGAACTTTCCAAATTTGAAGTAACTTTAATTTTAGCTACTTTTAAAGCCATTTCTAAAACAGTAACATTATTATCAACTAAAGCTGCAAGCTCTTGAGCTCGTCTGTATTTTGTTTTCTTGCTAGAACTATTTATATTAATTTTCTTTCTCCCTGTATTTACGCTAATTTTTTATGTCTTTGGCGGGCGACCTCTTTTTACAGATGCGTTCTTAATATTTATCTGATTCATCTTAAAAAATAATAATTATTATTATAGGGTAAATTTTACATTCTTCCTACCCAGAAAAAAATTGATTGAAAACATTATTTCTGTATGCAGATTCAGAGAATTTTATGAGTTGGACTTATTTTTCTAAATCAGTTTTGTTTCTTCCCCCTTATTATTTATAAAATATTTAAAGAAAGCTTTTATTTAATAAAAATAGTTGTTAAATAAATAAATGAAATGATGTATTAGATTATTAAATTGAAAAGCACAGTTTTATTTAACAAAACTCTAAAATTCAATTAAATAAGATTTATGAATAAGAAATAAATGTACAGTTAAATTGAATTTCCTATTAATTATTCATTTCGAAGTTTCCATTATTTAAAAATGCATATTGAAAACATCTCAATTAATGTTAAATATCGATTCACAAAACTGATTTTATTCCTGTGATTTTTTCCATTTTACATTAAAATAAATTAAAAGATTTCACCTCTGATAATTTACTTAATATTGCAGAAGAATTTAAAGTCAAAGAATACTTAAAACCATCAAAGGGATACTATTAAAAATATATTAAAACTCTTTTTATCTATATTTAAAATTAATCAAATTTTTAACCACAAAATCTACCAGCTAATGACAATTAAAGAGAAAAAACAAATAGTAATATGACTGATATTAGTCACAGAAGTATATAGAAAATTCGAACATAACTTTAGATTCTTTACCCTACTAAAAAATCCGGACTAATTCCGTACGAATTCCGGACGAATTCCAGAAAAAACAGTCTGGTCTTATCTGGAATTAATCCGAAATGTGTCCGGAAATGATCCGAATTAGTCCGAAATTTGTCTGACACAAAAAATTTGATCTGAAATTAATCCGGAATAGTCCAAATCTTGTCCGGCAATTGATTTCGAAATTATTTATAATCAAAGTGAAGTACGTTTTTTGTCCGTTCACGTCCGGAAACTGTCCGACACAAAATTTAAAATCCGCTTTAAGTCTGGTTTTAACTGGAATTAGTCCGGCATTCGATTCAGAAATTATTTTTAGTTAGAGAGAAGTCCGTTTTTAGTACGGACACGTCCGGAAACTGTCTGGCACGAAAATCACAATCCGTTTTAAGTCTGGATTTATCTGGAATTAGTTCGGCAGTCCATTTAGAAATTAATGTTAGTAAAAGTTAAGACCGTTTTAAGACTGGTCAAGTCCGGAAACTGTCCGGCACAAAATTCACAATCTGCTTTTAGTCTGGTTTTATCTGGAATTAGTCCGGGAGTCAATTCCGAAATTATTTATAGCCTAAGTGAAATCAGATTCTAGTCCGTTAACATCCGGAAGTTGTCCGGCATAAATTTTAAATCCGCTTTAAGTCTGGTTTTACCTGGAATTAGTCCGGCAGTCAACTCCGAAATTGTTTATAGTCTATAAGTAAAAACCGATTCTAGTCTATTCACATCTGGCAGTTGTCCGGCATAAATTTTAAATCCGTGTCAAGTCTGGTTTAGTCTGGAATTTGTCTGGCAGTCATGTATAAAATTATTTATAGTCTAAGTGAAATCCGTTTGTCGTCAGTTCACATCCAAAAATTAACCCGACCAAATTAAAAATTCGTTTTAAGTCTGGTTTTATCTGGAATTACTCCAGTAGTCAATTCCGAAATTATTTATAGTCTAAGTAAAATCTGATTCTAGTCCGTTTACATCCGGCAGTTGTCCAGCATAAATTTTAAATCCGTTTTAAGTCTGATTTTATCTGGAATTAGTCCGGCTGTCAATTCCAAAATTATTTATGGTCTAAGTGAAATCCGATTCTAGTTCGTTCACATCCGGCAGTTGTCCGGCATACATTTTAAATCCGTTTTAAGTCTGGTTTTATCTGGAATTAGTCCGGCAGTCAATTCCGAAATTATTTATGGTCTAAGTGAAATCCGATTCTAGTCCGGTCACATCCGGCAGTTGTCCGGCATAAATTTTAAATCCGTTTTAAGTCTGGTTTTAACTGGAATTAGTCCGGCAGTCGATTCAGAAATTATTTTTAGTTAGAGAAAACTCCGTTTTTAGTACGGACACATCCGGAAACTGTCTGGCACAAAAATCACAATCCGTTTTAAATCTGGATTTATCTGGAATTAGTCCAGCAGTCCATTTAGAAATTAATGTTATTGAAAGTTAAGTCCGTTTTAAGACTGGTCAAGTCCGGCAACTGTCTGGCACAAAATTCACAATCTGCTTTAACTCTGGTTTTATCTGGAATTAGTCCGGCAGTCAATTCCGAAATTATTTATGGTCTAAGTGAAATCCGATTCTAGTCCGTTCACATACGGCAGTTGTCCGGAATAAATTTTAAAACTGTTTTAAGTCTGGTTATATCTGTAATTAGTTTGGCTGTCAATTCCGAAATTATTTATAGTCATCCTATTTTTCCTTCCCTGTGCGCTCACCTCCGGATTCCGGTGATTTTGGAGATTCATTGATTTGGAAATTTTCTTAGAACATGCGGAACATTCAATTATATTTTATATGCGACTTTTCTGTTTTTTAATCCCGCCTGAAAGCAGTAAAATATCTGCAAAAGCATTTATTTTCTGTTAGTAGCGAATTGAGCTAATTAAAGGAAATTAGGAATCTGAATTGTTTTTATAATTCGCTAATGTTTATTGGATGGTGACATCATAAAAGATTTGCAATGGATCTTAGAAAAATAGAAAATTTTATTGCTTTTAATTATAGGAAGTCGGAAAATAGTTGCATTAAAAATAATTCAATTTCTGAATGATTTTCTTTTACTTTCGCTTTTTAACTATTTTTAATTTCGCCCTTTTTACCGGAATACGGAAAAAGTCTGGCATATCTTTTACAATCCAGAAAGAGTCAAGTGAATGGCAAGGAGTCTGGTGAAGTTTGGGTATAATCCAGTACTCGTTTTTAAATCCAGAAAGAGTCCTGTTTAGTGCAAAAATATTCCTGCATTCTTTTTGCGATCCGGAGAAGCCAGACAAATACTGTTTTTATCCGTCACATGTTTTTAAATCTAGATTATAGTACGATTTTTTAAGAAAATAGGAAACACATTTTTTAAAACAATTTTTTCTTGAGGTCGTTTAGCCATGTCATGATGTGTCGTTGTAATGAAAATGATAATAAATAAAAGTAACATTTGGAAAAAAAAACAGATTACAAAAAACGGATTTCAGTTTGACTATTAATAATTTCGGAATTGACTGCCGTACAATTTCCGGATGTGAACGGACGAAAAACGGATTTTAGTTAGAATATAAGTAAATTCGGAATTAAGTACCGGATAAATTCCAGACTAAACCAGACTTAAAGCGGATTGTGAAATTTGTACCTGACAGTTTCCGGACGTGACCGGACTAAAAACGGACTTCACTTTAACTAAAAATAATATCTAAATGAATTGTCGGACTAATTCCAGATAAAACCCGACTTAAAATGGATTGTAAAGTTTGTGCCGGATAGTTGCCGAACTTGACCGGTCTAAAAACGGATTTCACACTTGAGCTATAAATAGACTCCGAATCTATTTTTTATTTGCAGTAAAACCCTCACATATCGGATTCCAAGGGTCTGAGAATTTTTTTCGATATAAGCAGGAATTCTATTTATTCGGGTAAAAATTCATTATATTTAAATTCAAGGGACCGGAAAAAATATCTGATATAAGCGGGAATCCGATATATAGGGTCCGATATACGTGGGTCCTACTGTATTTTCTATATCTCCCTTGTTACCGTGTAATAAAGTGAACTCTATCCTGATTTAAAAACGAGTGCCCGATTATGTCCGTACTTTGCCGTACTCTTTTAGAATTATAAAAAGAATGGTGGATTATTTTCATACTAAACCAGACGCTATCCGAATGTGAAAGCGACTGCCGTATTATTTTCTTACTAAACCAGACTCTTTTCGGATTTGAAACGTGTGCCGGATTATATCCGTACTGTGCCGGACTCGTTCCGGATTGTAAAACGAATGTCGGATTATTTTCGTACATACTCCGAGTTCTATTTGGAATTGAGAATTAGTGACGGATTATATCAGTACTTTACCGGACTCTTTCCGGATTTAATCCACAGATTACATGTATGTTTGATTTAGCAAGTTGAACCTCGGAGCTCGTATAGCTCAGTCGGTTTAGGTTCTGCGTTGCTTGCGTAACATCCCGTGTTCGATTCCCCTCATGCGTGCGATTTTTCTTCTTTAATATAACTGTTGTATATAATCGTTGTAATAAATGTATGAATATTTGTGTAATGTTAAGTTCTAAACATTGTTTAAAAATGACTTAAACAATTAAAAAAAATTTTTTTTTTGCTTTTCCGACTAATTCCGGATGAAGCCGGACTAAATCCGGATTACTAAAAAAGTTTAACCAGATTAGTTCCGGACTGTACCGGACTACATTCGGATATAAACAACGCTCCGGACCAGATTTGTTCCGGACTGTACCGGACTACTTTCGGATTTAAACAACACTTTGGACCAGATTTGTTCCAGACTGTACCGGACTATATCCGGATTGTATACGGCCGGATTTATTTCGGATAAGACCGGACTAAATTCCGTGCCAAAAACCTACGTTAAATCGGACACTTTCGGACTTATTTCAGATCCGGAATTAATCCGGACTTGTCCGGAATTTTGTCTGGAATTCGTCCGGAATTCATCCGGATTTCGTCCGGATTTTTTTAGTAGGGTATCTTTAATAGAAATTGTACAATAGATTCTTTATCTAGGAGTGGAAATGGTGTAAGTAGCAATTTTCATTATACGATCATTTCGAGTTAGCCAATTTGTCTTGGACATATTGAATCTGCCATTTTGAATTTTATAAAAAAAATCAAAGCCATTAGAAGTAAGCCAAGAAGCCTTTAGATTATGGGTTCTGAGTTAATTTACACAGATATTTTATATTTTAGTCAACCATTTTGATTCTGTCATTTTGATTTTTGGAATTGTAACTTTAACTTTTTTTAAAACACACCGAAATATATAAAGTATCTGAGAATCAATAAAAAATAGTCATTTTTCTGGTTCTAGGAAGGGAAAAATTAATTTTAATTTAAAATTCTCATTTTTGTGTGCAATTTTTATGGGTTAAACACATTTTATCAACATTCTCTATATTTTGTCTTTATTTGAAAAGAAATAATTTTTTATCTCCAACTTAAATTATGTAAAAATCTTAATTCTGTTAGAATTTCTACGTTTTCGACTAAAAATAAAATGCATTTGTTCTCACAGTGAACCATATTTGATCGTCCATTTTGAAATTTTGTAAATAAATAATCAAATTCATTTAAAGTAAGCCAAAAAACTTTTAGATTATAAATTTTCACTCAATCTATAGATATTTCATTTTAGTAAGCCATTTTGATTCTGCCATTTTGAAATTTGGAATTGTAACTTGAAATTTGTTAAAAGCACATCAAAAATTATAAAATATCTCAGAATGAAAAAAAACAAGCATTATCCTGGTTCTGAGAGGGAAAAAATGTGATTTTTATCGAAAATTGTAGCAGTTGTAAGCATTTTTTATAGGTTAAAAAATTTTTTTTCGTATTCTCAGTATTTTTCCTCTATTCTACAAGAATCCAGCTTTCACCTCCAATTTGAATTTTGTAAAAATCTTTATTCTATCAGAAGTTCTACGATTTTGTCCCAAAAAATCGCATTTGTTCCCACTGTGCGCCGCGCCGCTCCTGTGGAGAAATCAATACATTAATTTAAAAAATTGGGGTGTGGTTTCAAATAGCACCCACACCCGATTTTAATGAAACTTGGTATACTTACGTAATTTGGTGCGCTGATTACGAAAATCATATTAAAAACTGTCGCAAATTTGAATTTCATGGTAAAAAATATGTATAAAAAATCATTAAAATTTATGTTTTTGCATTTATCTCTTTAAATATTACAAATATAAAAAATTTCTTTTCACAAAAGTTGTAGGTCTCACAAAAATACATATTTTATTTTAAATGCATTTTTTACTAAAACCAATTAGTTTAATAAATAATTGCAAAAAACATAAATCTCCATAAATGTGACCAAATACCTACATTATATCAATATTAAATTACCTACAGCCGTAATTACGTTATTATATTACGTAACATTACGTTCATTACGTAACAATCATTAGATTACGTACTATTACGTAATAACGTACATTGACGGATTTACGTACAATGACTTACACTTATCTAATAACGTAAAATTATGTTAATTACGTAATTTTATGCACAAATTGTAAAAATAATCTTTAAAAAAATTGTCAACTTGATCATTTTTATGATAAATACTATAAAAACCAACAGAACTATAGGTTTTCCCACCGTCTTCTACATTCCTCTTTCAGTGTGGCACTCCAACCCCCCGGTTCTTCAAAATGACTAATTCTTAGTCATAAGTAACTAATTCAAATAGGGCGGATTCATTGACTGTGAATTAGTTAGAAGGTACTAATTCAATCACTAACAAATGTGTAACTGAATAAATTTGTAGTTTTAGGTACTAAATGAATGTGTAGATTGTGACCATTTATCGCCTAAGATATCGTCGTGGAATTGCACCAAACTAATATTAACAAACTATTCCCAAACTGCAATTAAAAAGAAAATTAGAATCCTACAAACAGTACTAGTATTATTATTAGTCTCCTTATGCTGTAAATAAATACTTCAGGAAAATTACGTCCGTATTGCAATGTTACTTTAGAAACTTTCTGTAATATTACTTTTTGGAAAGTAGCAATAATACCAATCAACTTGAATTTTTACAGCTTTTAGTAATGTAATATTACATTTTTTAGTAAACGTATATTCAGGGTTGTAAATGTACTACTTTAGTAGATGGTAATAAAAGCATCTACCTTCATAGTATTAAATTCACCAGTAACTGTAAAGTTACAAAAGCATGTAAAAATATTGTTTATAATCTCAATGTTATCATCTTGAAGTAAAATATTACAGTTTGATGTATTTATCCATAATCCTCTTATGTAAAATTCCCAGCAAAAATGATTAATTATAGAAATCTAATTGTGTTACGTCTTAAGGACGTTGGAACCCGAAGCTGAGAGTGGCGTAGAAACACTTTTTCCTCCTTTGCTCGAAAATTTCCCTTTTATGAATTTTTTTTAAAAACACTGGACACTTTTTCAAAAAAAGGGCTATGGTAGACAAAAGTATTTGAGATAAGGAATTTTTTAAACATTTGTTTTATGCAAACAAATGTGCCTACGAGCGTCAAAATTAACTCCCGTTTTGACATTGCAAGATTTTCCGTAAAAGATGGCCGCCGCTCGTCAGCTGGGCATACAGGCTACGTGACATGGGCCTCAAGTGAGATGGCGGCGGTCATCTTTTACGGAAAATCTTGCAATGTCAAAACGGGAGTTAATTTTGACGCTCGTAGGCACATTTGTTTGCATAAAACAAATGTTTAAAAAATTCCTTATCTCAAATACTTTTGTCTACCATAGCCCTTTTTTTGAAAAAGTGTCCAGTGTTTTTAAAAAAAATTCATAAAAGGGAAATTTTCGAGCAAAGGAGGAAAAAGTGTTTCTACGCCACTCTCAGCTTCGGGTTCCAACGTCCTTAAAGTAGTTTCTCATTTTAGTTGTTAAGATATTTCTTTAAAACGAATTGGTTATTTGCGGCTATTTTGCCAATTTACGGGCATTTGTTTGTAAGAAAAAATTCAACTTCATTTGAATTCATAAATTAAAAAAAAAATTTCTCCCTTTTGTCACAAAGAAACGACAGAACCTTTCGAAAATTTTCTTAAGGTTTAGGTTAAGTTCAGGTGCAGTTCAAATTAAAGTTTTAAACGATAAATACACAATTTTGTATAATTACATATTTTATTTATTTTACATTGATTTATTATAATTTCACTATATAATTCATTTTTTTTATATTAGAATTTCTAATACTTACATTTATTTCATAGCCGTCAAAATTTCTAGTCTGTAATTTTACAAAAGCATTATGAATTTTACATAAGGTTAAAGTTTTATTCCCAACTCTGAGCGTAAAATCCGTAAAATATGTAAAAATGTTACTGTAGTGGTAGGTAATAAACGCTCCTACTTCTATAGTGGTAAAATTACAGAATCATTTTTTTCAGTGTAACTACTTCTAACTAATAATTGCCTACCTAACAGAAAAATCCCTTTCCGCTGGGGATTGAACGCACGACCCTAACAGCCATAATCAACTTAGCCAAAATTCAAGAAGAAAATCGGAAAAAATCTCTTCACAAGCGCAAGACTGCTCACATGTACTAGAATGGAAATTTAGAAGCAATCAAGCGCACTCACAGAGGACTTGGTCTAAAATTGAGATCACATTTTTTGGGTCCATATAAGATAGTTACGGTGCTACGAAATGATCGCTACTTTGTTAAAAGACTTGGGGATTATGAGGTGCCATTTCGCACAAACACAGCAGCTGACCATATGAAGTCATTGTCAAACAGTTGAAATTTAGATTCCAACTCTGACTCGGAAAACGAGACTGATGATTAGTGATCACAGAAAAAACTTGAACTCATATTAAGCCCGTTTTTGCTCGTTTTCAGACGCATCGAAAATGAGATTTCCATTAATCTTGTTAAGTTTTAGTCCAAAAAGTTGCAAAATGACTTATTAAAACTAAAAAGGTCATTTTGCAACTTTTTGGACTAAAACTTAACAAGAGAAAAGGAAATCTTATTTTCGCTGCGTCTCAAAACGAGCCAAAACGGGTTCCATATGAGTTTAGGTTTTTTCTGTGTATTCAAGGCAACGATGTCATTGTCAATTCCAGGATTGCGGATTGTGATCCACAGATGTTGTAAAGCTTAATTTTTGACTTTATATTTCAAAATAAAAATTTAAGGATAGTAAGACAGATGTCACTCGGAAAAGAGTAGGGAGTTAGTTCTATGTAGAGCGTCCAAGATTAATAATAATGTGTAAATAATAATTAAAAGAGAATCTTTCATTTTTATCTCTACTGACAGAATTCTTCTGTCAGTAAAAGAAAATAATTTTTTTAGTAAGAGTATTTCAATTTTTTTATTTGGTCGAATAAATTACAATAAACAATAATAATAGTGTAAATTATTTGATTATTTCCTTAACAGGCAAATTTTCGTTTCTATCTGACAAATTTTCAATAAAATTAGGACTGTATTCGGACAATCCCGGATTAATTTTGGTTGACGAGTACCGAAAATAATTCAGATTTATAAAATAAAATTTAGGAATCCGAAATTTGTCCGAAATTTTAAGCAGGGACAGCTTCTGTTTTTGTCACCGAACTCTATCAGACGCGATTCCACATACAGCGCGAGGCCTTATGAAACTCGCGCGATTCCCTTGGCGGTCGCCCACTTCGTCCAGCCGTTACTACGCCTTTGGGAACGTTTGCTAGAATGCTCAAACATCTAAGTTTTGATTTAAATGGGTGGGAATGCTGTTTTTGATAAGTCCAACCCGAAGGTATAGTTTGCTTAAACATTTCTGTTTTAACCAAACGATTGAAATTATTACAACCAAATTGACACATTAGTTCCCTTCATCGAGTCTGGACCAGATTCGATTTTGACTTGATTCCATATTTTCAGTTTAAAGAATACACGTTAGATTTCCCTACTAACGATAGCAGCGTCACTACTGTGACTTTGACTTGATCGGATTTATGGGTCTAAACAATATCATGACAAATATTGAAACAATTATAATAGTTTTCTGTATTACCGACTTATCATGACTAAATTCTATTGAACCTGGGGAACCTTTGGGATATAACATGTATAATATATTTATATATCAAAAAGCTTAATATAGAAAATAATACTATCTTTATTTTTTTATGCACTTCTTTTAAAAATTTGTTTCGCTTGAAGAAGTTACAATTATATATATTAAATAAATAACTTACATTCATAACGAATCGTTCTATTTCTTAATAAATTATAAATAAATTGACTCAAAGATTTAAGGAATTAGTAAAAATATATTTCGTCTGACACAAAATATTTTCTATATGTTCTTATACAAACTGAAGTCACTCTACTATTCTTATTGTTTTGCATTCAAACAACAGGCATTAGCTAAGAATCAATTCAATTAAAGTCAGAGGCGGTCCGACACAGATTTTTTACCCGGGCAAAAGTACTTTTTAGCGCCCCCTCCCCAACATTTCTATTTAACAGTAAATTAAAAATATATTGAGGTTTTAGTATTTAAATTTAAAGTACTCAAAATGACAAAACTTTATTAGCAAACATAGGTGTTACATGTTACATTATAACTTTGCGAGCTTTAACTTCAGAAAAATCATTGTTTCCATATCAATATCTTCCAATATTTCGGTCTCAATTGACATCATAGCCAACCCTGACAGTCTTTCTTGAGACATTGTAGACCTTAAATAGTTTTTAATTAATTTTAATTTAGAAAAGGATCTTTCTGCCGAAGCAACAGTCACAGGAACAGTTGCAGCAATTCGTAGCGCGATATAAGCGTTAGGAAAATTTTCAGTAAGATTTTTAGTAGTGATAAATTTCAGCATTTCCAGTGGACTTTTAGTCAGTTTGGGTAATGAATTTGAAACCGAAAATAGAACTAAAAGTTCTTGATAGAGTTGTGAACCATCGATAACACAGTGGTCCCCGTCAGTCAATGATAATTGTAAATTTGAACAATTCTTCAAAATCGTCGTCTTATCTTCAGTTTTTATGTCATACATGAATCCAAATACGTTATTGTACGTGTTTATTTGAGAAAATCTTTCTGCAATTGAATTAATGGCTTGATCCAGTATTTGGAAATAGAACATTTTAAATGCTTCTTTTTGATCTATAATTGACTCGTCTGGACATTCGTAGTCAAATTGACGTTTGATTTTTCTTCGGCGTATTTGCGTTTAAGATGGAAATACTGGTTCGATTTCTAAAATTTCTGCAAGTTCCTTGGCATCAACTATTATTGATTCGAAACCTTCATCTGATCGCATTGATTCTAAAAAAATTTCACGTTATTAATAAGATCTACAGCAGTTAAAAAATGGATATCGATTTTCTGCATAAGTTTGCTAATCATATTTACTCTAAAGAGAATTGTATGCCAAACAACTAGACTGCAAAGAAACTTAAAGCTTTTTAGTTTTCGAGCTAAGCTCAGAGCAGTGTTTTTTGAAACCGCATCGATTTTTGGATCTTCTGATAAGTCATACAAGGCATCGTATATTTCTCCAATATGATACCGAAGAGGAGTTATAGCATTAATTCGACTCTCCCATCGGGTTGAACTTAAGGGTTTTACGGTTAAAGTAGTTACATGTTTTTTCAATATAGTCCATCTATAGGTAGAAGCAGAAAAATAATTGTATATTTCTTGTACAAGGCAAAAAAAGGTGACGGCTTCGTTGCAAGATAAAGCGGCGTCATTTACTACTAAATTTAATGAATGTGTACCACAAGGCACAAAAAACGCCCGACAATTCCTTATTAAAATTCTGGCTTGAACTCCCGCATATTTTGCCTTCATATTGGATCCGTTATCGTATCCTTGCCCGCGCATATTCGGCAGTGGTAATTTCATTTCGTCAAGTTTAGACAGAAGAGTATCTGTTAGAGCTTCACCTGTTGAAGATTCGATTGGATTAAATCCTAAAAAGTGTTCCTCTATACTGGGTTCTTTTTCTGGTTCACAATTTACGTATCGAATGACCATAGACATTTGTTCTACATGACTTTTATCAGGAGTGCAATCTAAAATAATAGAATAATAAGTCCATTTCCTAACTGCGTTCAAAATATTTTCTTTTATTTTAAAGCCAAGAAGTTCAATAATTTCATTTTGTATCCTTTTACTGAGATAATGGATATGAGATTCTTTTGCTTCTATGCTCCGCAAGTGTTCAGCAATAACTGGATCAAATTTTTCAATAAATTCAAATAATTTTAGAAAATTCCCATTATCTTTTAAATAAAGTTGATCAGTTTTTCCACGAAATGCCAAGTTCTGTGAACCAAGAAATTTAATTTCTCCTATTATTCGTGTAAGAATTTCAGTCCAACGTTTGATTTCATTTTTCATAATTCTCTGGTTTTCAGAATCTATTGTCTTATCTTTAGATAAACGTAGAACACATTCATTCCAAGTTTAAAAGGCTTTCATATGTCCTGAAGATTTTTCATGATCTGACAGAAGTTCAGACATGTGTTTCCAGTCACAGTACCCAGATTCGGACGATAATGAGGTTCTTGTTGTGCCAAACAGTCGACAGCAAAAACAAAATATTTTGTTTTTCGATACAGAATAAATCAGCCAAGAACGCAATATATTTTCTCCATTAGACATTCGTCTACGATAATTTTGGACACTGAATCTTCTCCCATCATTATTTATAGGAAACTCAAGGTTAGAAACTTGTTCGGGTCCACGTTCAATTAAAATTTGCCGAATTTTGTCAGACATATTTTCTGGCCACTTTCCGGGATCGTTTGATACCATGAGAGATTCACTATCTTGCGGGATCTATAAAAATAGTTACATAAAATTATTCAGTTTTTAATTAAATAAAATTTTAATTAATTTTATAAAAGTTGATTTAATTAAAGTTTTCTTACATCAAGAAGAAATTCTTCATCATGACATTCTTCTTCGTATTGATGCAGTTCTTCCATTTTAATTTGTTCTTGTGCATCTGACGCAGGCGTAGGTGGATGCAAACTTTCATTACCCTAAAAAAGAGTTTTCTTTTAAAATTAATTCAATTAAATTTTTTTTACATCAGAAAGAAATTTTTTATCACGACATACTTCTTCGTTTTGATGTAGGTCTTCTATTCTAATTTGTTGTTCTGCATCTGACACAGGCGTATGTGGTTGCAAGCTCTCATTCACCTAACAATGTATCAATATTTTTGTATATACTAAATAACACTCATTTGATTTTTTTCCAAACATTAATTTTTAATCTATTATCCACAAGCCATTGGGTGTTTTCGACAGATGCTCGGATTATACTCCGGTTTACTACGGGATTACTCCAGTGGTGCTCCTTTTGATTTTCATTGAGTTTGTCATGAGAAACGTCGTTATTGGTTAAATTGGATAGCCTGTTCTTTTGATTGGCGGAAAATTGCAAATTGCGACAAGATATGAAACATGCCTTAGATTCTAGGTGAATTCTGTCAAAACCTAACCTCACCCTAACCTATTTTTAAAATTTTATTTTTATATTCCCCAAAAAGTTACTAGTAAATAATCCGGAGTATAATCCATCTCACGAGGAAGATTATAGTCTGGAGCATTTGGGAAATGGCGCGACACGGTAAGTATATTTAAAAGTAATAATCAATACAAGAATGAATAATATTTTTTATATATTTCTTTTAATATTAATAAATTTATTCATTTTTTCTTCTATGAAGAGGAAAAGTCTGAAACTTTCAAAAACCATGTATTTAGAGGTTAACTTTTAAAAAAGAGATAAAGGTCAATAAAATATAAAATTTTGTAATAATTTAATTAAACTAATTTCTTAATTTCAAAGAATGAAAATTTAATTTATTCAAAAACTGTTTATTAATTAAATACAAAATTTTAAATGAAAAGTAAAAATTAAAATTTAAGAATTAAGCTATATAATTGATAACAGCAATATTAATTTTCCTTTAATTTAAACAAATAATTGAAATTAAATTTCTATAATAATAATCCACAAGATTCATTCATATTAAAATTTCATGCATCTAATTATTAATTTCCTTTTATTATAAAAGTAGAATAATAAGTAATATAATAAGCAATATAATAAGCAGGGTGGCCACTTGTCGGAAAAACCGGAAATATTTCTTTAATATTTAATTATTTTAGTCATTTTGTAATTTTTCTTTCAATTATCAACTATTTTCTCATAATTTCAAATAAATTCTTTAATCTTCAATGTGTTCTTTAATTTTTAATTATTTTCTTCATTTCTCAATTATTTACTTCAATTTTCAAATGCATTCTTCGTTTTTCATTTATTTTATTTAATATTGAATAATTATCGTATTTTCTCAATTATCAATTATTTTCTTAAAATTTCAATACAATTCTTTAATTTCCAATTAATTTTTGTAATGTTCATTTATATTCTACAATTTTTCTCATAATCTTCATCAGTTCTCAATTAAAAAAGTATTATTCTCCTTCAATTTTATGATTATCCATTAATTTCAAAAATTTTTTTGGTCGAAAACCGATTATTCTCACCATTTCTGGATTTTTTTAATTGTAAATTATTTTTTTTAATAGTTAATTATTTTCGTCAATATTCAATTATTTTCGTCTTATTGTAATTTTTCTTTTAATTATCCATTATTTTCTTCAAATTTCCATTTAATTTTTTAAAAATTTCAATTTATTTCTTCAATTTTTAAGTATACTCTTCAATTCTCAATATTTTCTATATTTTCAATTATTTTTATCGACTTTCAATTAATTCCTCAATATTCAATATTTACCGAATTTTGTCAATTACTTTCTTTACTCATAAAAATTGTTTTAAAATTTCAGTTCAATTATTTAATTCTAGAACTACTCTCTTCAATTCTCAGTTATCTTCTATAATATTAAATTCCACTTTTAAATTTTCAAATATTTTTTTTAACAATAGAAAATTATCGCCTTTTTTCTATTATTTTTTTTCGATTATCGTTAAGTTTCTTTAATTTTAAGTACAATTATTTTCTATAATTTTTAATTCTATTCTTCAATTTTTATTTTCATTCTTCAGTTTTCAATTGTTTTCTTCTATATTCATAAATTATCAGCTTTCTTCAATTACTTTTTTAAAATTTTTAAGTATATTCTTTAAATATACATTTATACATTTATTTACTCTCCTTTTTACAGGTTCGAGACTTACATTCTTTCTTAACCTACTTACAACGCACTTAATCTTAATTACAACTATTTAACTTATATCTACTATTTACATATTTACAATTTCTACTATCTAAACCTCGCCAGTGCCGGGCTTACGTTTCCTCTTACCTCTCTTTCTCATCTATTACGACTTTACATTTACATTAAATTAGCTGTCTTTGACTCTCCCGTGATTCTTTTCCCTCTCTCCCTCCGCACACACTCTCTCTCTTCTTTTTTCCACCCTGTTCATCCACTTTACTCCTTGCCCATTTCCATCTAGAATCCACATAACTCTCTCCCATACACTCTTCCCTTCCTCATCATTTCCTTCACATCTGTCCAACACGTGTTCCCAGGCTTCCAACTCATAACCACATACCCTACATAGCTTTTGATCCTCCTCCATCCAATACCTACTCTCCATTACTCCTTCCCCTATTCTAAACTTTAACACTCTTCCCCATTTCTTCTCCTTCCTCAGATTCCTTAAATAACTTGGCTCCCCCTCCTCTTTTATTCTCTGATACCATTTATTGTATCTTGACTCCACTATCTTTTTCCACCTGTCTTCTCTATCCTTCTCTATCATCGCCCTTTCTATTTCCCCCCAAGTCTGCAAATCTTCTCCTGTCATCTCCTTCCTTGCCTCTTTCCTCTCTACTTCCCACCTTGACATTTCCTTACTACCTCTTTCTTCTCTATCTTTTATCATCCTCCAACATCTTTGCGCTATTCTGCTTCCCTCTCCCCTTTCAAACTTCTCCTCCAACCCCCACGCTCTATTCCTTTGCCTAACTATCATCTTTTCCCTTCCAACTTCCTCTCTTAACATATATCCTGGACATCTATTACTCACCCCCATGGTCCACCTCAGGAACCTTTCCTGCATACATTCCACTCTTTTCCTCTCCGCCCAGCCCCAGATCTCTACCCCGTAACACATTACCGACCAAACCAACATATCAAACAGCCACAATCTTCTCCTCCAGTCATTCCTAAATCTTCTCTTACCAATCCCCCATACCTGTCCCATGATCTTGCCTGCTCTCTCAATTCTTTTGCTCACATTCAGCTCCCCTTTTCCATTATAACTAAACCAGTATCCCAGGTAACAAAACTCGTCCACCTCCTCCACCACTCTGCCGTTCACTCTAAACTCCTCTTCCCTACCTTCCCTTCTCCCTCTAAATCTCATCACTTTCGTCTTCTCAACATTTATACACAAATCTCTTTCACACACATACTTTTCGAACTCCTTTATCATTAGCCTCATTCCTTTCTCGTCCTCCGCTAATAAGACCACGTCATCCGCATACGCCAGTGAGTAAAGCCTACTTCTGCCTAACACCACTCCTCCTTTTCCCTTTTTCTCTAACCTTTCCTCTAAGTCCGCAAGCATTAAATTAAAAAGCAGAGGACTCAACGGGCAGCCCTGTAGTAGACCCCTTCCCACCCAGAACTCTTCTCCAAGCCTTTCTCCTATTTTAACTCTCACTCTTGTGTCCGTATAAATTTCCTTTATCCTCTCTATCAACACTCTCTCTATCCCCCTCTCCTTCATGACTCTCGACAAAATGCCTCTATTCACCGAGGGAAACGCTGCCTTAAAATCGACAAACAGCGCCACACATTTACCTTTTTCCGCTCGCCTTTTGTTCGCAATAAAGTTTACTACATAAATATTATCCATAGTTCCCATCCCTCTCCTAAAACCCGTTTGATTATGTGGCACAGACCCCAGACTTTCTACCATTGTTTCCAACCTTTTCCTTAATATTTCCGTGTAAACCTTATATCCAACGGGCATTAGTGTAATCCCTCTATAATCCTCCAACTTTTTTCCCTCTCCCTTTTTCCTTATCGGTACTATCCATCCCGTCTTCCACTCCTCCGGCCACCCTTCCCCCTTCCATACCTTATTCACAATTCTCCACATTTCCTCTTTTACACTCTCCCCTCCAAATTTCAGGCTCTCATTCTCGATCCCATCATTTCCTGCCGCTTTATTCCTTTTTAGTCTATCAATCGCTTTATTTACTTCCTCCTTACTTATCTCTCCTCCTTCTCCTTGCTCCCTTATCTTTCTACTCTCGCCTCTTACCCTTCCTTCCACACCTCCACTCAGCTCTCTAAAAAACCTTGTCCACTCCTCCATTTTTATATTCTCATTAATTTCTTGCCTCCTGCCTCTTTCCCTGTTAATTATCTCCCATTCTCTCCCTTCTCTGACCGCTACTTCCACCTCCTGTTCGTATCTCACTCTTTTAACTCCCTCTTCATCCTCAACAGCCCTTCGTGCTCCCTATGCCTCGTATTATACTCTCTCTTCTCTATTCTTCCATGTCTCCACTCTCTAATACTGTCCCTTAACCTTCTTCTACTCCGCTCACATTCCTCGTCCCACCAGCCTGTATATACTGCTGTCCCCTTTATCTTTTCTCCCACTTCCCGTTTACCCTTATTAATTCTCTCCTTTAGATTCCCTAAAATCTTGTCTACTCCAACCTCGGTTTCCTCCTCCTTTTCGACTTCCTGCATTCTCTCTTCATACTCTCTTAGTATATTCAAATCCCATTTCCCCATCTTCATTACCCTGTCACTCCTCTTTTTATTTCCACTTCTTCCGAACCTTCTCTCTTTTTCTGCCTCCATCTCTACTATTAACGGGAAGGGATCCGAACCCACCTCTCTACCTACTTTCAATCCTCTTATCTTATTCCTACTTCTTTCTTCCGTTATCACATAATCAATCACCGTCTCACCTTTCTTCACGAACGTGAACTCTCCCTCCTTGTCACCTTTCGTGCACCCATTACAAATTGACCATCCATTGTCTCCTAACAACCTCAGTAGCTTCTTGCCTTCTTCATCTATTTCCGTATGCCTCGACCTTCTACTAAACTCCTCCCTCTCCTCATCCCAAACTGCGCCTCCTAACTGTCCTGTCCAAGCGTTCAAATCCCCTCCTATTACCACCAAGTCTTCTCTCCCTCTTTCCATCCATTCCTCCAACACCGACCAGCCTTCCTCCTCTCCTCTTCTCTTATACACCCCTACTACGTACATTCTCTGTTTTCCTAGTACTACCGAACGCACCATGCAGCCTACTTCCTTAATCTCTTTCCTCACTCCCGATATTATTCCTCCTGACCACCTACCCACTTTCTTTTCTTTCTTCGCTCCCTGTATTTCCCATCTGAAACCCTTCGGCAGTTTTTTCTTTATTCCTATCCAATCCTTTTCTCCTATCCATGTCTCACTCATCACAATGATATCCCATTTCTCCAAAGTTTTCCAAAACCCTGTATCCTTTCCTTTTAACCCTGCCACGTTCCAAAACACTATCTTTACTCCTCCTCTTCTCTCTTCTCCTATTCTACCTCCATTACCTCCCTCCGTTCGCCAGCTTCAAACCCCTGCTCTCCTCCCTCGCTACCCCTTTCCCTGTTCAATCTTCTCCTGATGACATCTGAAACCTTAACTAACTCCCCCCCTTCTTCCTCTACCATCCATTTTTCTCCGTCCATCCAGAAGCCATCTCTGCCCATCCTTATCCGCTTCCCCTTCCTGTACTCCTCCCACGCGACCTGTTCTAACTGCCTGCTCATTTTTCTTTCCTTCTCCGTCCTATCCATGTCAATCCAAATTTTCCTTCCTTTCAACATCTTTTTCTTCTCTAAAACCTGCCTTTTTTCCCTTTCACTTCCCAGTTCTACTACCCACACACTTGGTCTATCTCCTTCCCGACCACCAAACCCTCTTAGGTCTTTGATCTCTACCCCCACTTCCAATTCCTTCAGCAACTTTTCTATCTCCTCTCTTCCCCTTTCCCTTTCCACATTTAACCCCCTAATCGCTATATTATTCCTCTTTTTTCGCTTTTCTTCACCCTCTCTCCACCTCTCCATCTCCTTTATTCTCTCCTCCAGTGTCTTCTCTCCACTCCCTCTCTCACCGCATATATCCTTATCCCCTTTATTCGATTCTACCTTCTCTATCCTTGCTGACATTACTCTTAACTGTTCTCTAACCCCCTCTTCCCTTTCTTTCTGCGTTAACTCCATTTCCGCGACCTTCTTAACCACCTCTTCTTTTTCCTGCTTCCATCTATTCTCCATGTCTATCCACAAACTCTTAATTCCCTTAATCTCCTCTTTTACCTCCCTATAATTACTGTCCCTATTCTCTTCCCTAGCCTTACCCTCCTCCATATCCCTGCAAATCTTCTCCAACTTATCTTTGGTTTCTTTCCTCATTTCCCTTAACAACTCTACTATGCCATCCGAACTTTCCTCTGATTCCCCCCTCTTCCTCTTTTTCTCTTTCCTCTCCTCCACCTCGTCTCTACTCGAATTCCGACTCTCACTTCCTGAGGAATCATGGCTGAGATTTAGCCAGGTTTACAATCCAGCAGAATTCACACCTCCTGCTATGCGCAGCCTATCTCTATTGCTCCGTCTGCCTCGCACTGCCTTACTCAAAGCCTAAGGGCGCAAATACATGTCTGCGTCGAACGCTGCGTTATTGCGTTGTATGGTGAGAGAGAGAAAGACAGAAATATAGTCACATCTTTGTCACTCTCACCATTCAACGCAAAAACGCAATGTTCGACGCAGGCATGTAATTGCGCCCTGACTGCCTACCAGCGTAGTATCTAGTGACTCGCACGACTCATCGCTGTCGCCTCCCTCCCACTTATCACCTACTGCCGTCTCACTCTCACCGCCTTCCCCCGTCCTCGCGCCCGCCTCTAGCTTGTCGGACTCAACTTCTATTCCCTTTTCACCCTCCTGCTGCCCTCTCTCGCCTTTCGGCGGCGATCTTACTACATTCATTTTAAGGTTTTCCTGCCTAACCCTCCCCCCCCCCCGTTTCTCTAAATTTTTCCTAACCTAAAACCCACTAGCCACACTTTTCTCTACCCTCAGCCACACACCTCAACAACTTTCCTTTTGTTCTTTAACAAAAATTTTCTATTTTGAAGCCAGTTGTTAAATGTGGAATTTATTATTCCCAACAATTATTTCTATAATTTTCTTAATTTTGCAATTTGCAATTATTTTCTTAAAATTTAATATTTCTTGTGTAATTGTTTCAATTATTTTTTTCAGTTAACTATTAATCTAGTCATTTTTCGAATTTTGTTTTCAATTGACAATTATTATCATAATTTTTTTCACATATTTTCTTAAATTTTCCAATTATTCTCGTTATTTTTCAACTAGTTCCTACAATTATTAATTTTTTTTTGTCATTTTCAATAATTTCCTACAATTTTTTCAATTTTCAATATTTATCTGAAAATTTAATAATTATTCTTTGATTTATTAAATTATTTTATTCAGTTGTGTATTATTCAATTGACAATTCATTATTCACCGCCAATGTTATGATTATCCATTAATTTTAAACATTTTTATGTTCGCATGTCGATTGTTCTTACAATTTTTAAATTTTTTTTCACTTATTTATTATTTTTTTTAATAGTTAATTATTATGGTCAATATTTAATTATTATATAATTTCTCTATTAATTGTTAATTATTTTCTTAAAATTTTAAAAATTTGATTCTTTAATGTCCAATTTATTTCTTCAATTTTTAATTATTTTCTTCAGTTCTCAAATATTCCCTTTAATTTTCAATTATTTTTATCGATTTTCAATTAATTCTTCAATATTCAATAATTATTAGATATAATCAATTATTTTTTCCACTCATAAAAATTGTTTTAAAATTTCAATTTAAATATTCAATTCTTCAACTATTCTCTTCAATTCTCAGTTATTTTCTTTAAATTTAAAGTCCACTTTTCAATTTTCAATTATTTTCTTCAATAAAAGAAAATTATCGCCTTTTTTTTATTATTTTTTTCGATTATCATTAAGTTTCTTTAATTTTAAATACAATTCTTCAATTGTTTTCTTTAATTTTTAATTCCCTTCTTTAATTTTTATTCCTATAAATTTATTAATTTTTCAATTTTCAATTATTTTCTTTAAATTTAATATTTTTTGTTAAATTTTTTCAATTATTTTTTTTTAGTTGTCTATTAATCTAGACATTTCTCGAATTTGATTTTCAACTGACAATTATTTTCGCCATTTTTCACATATTTTCTTCAATGTTTCAATTTTTCTCGTCAATTTTCAACTATTTCCTTCATTTATTATTAATTTTTTTCCTCAATTTTCAATTATTTTCTACAATTTTTTCAATTCTCAATTATTATCTTAAAATTTTATAATTAATCTTTGATTTTTTAAATTATTTTGTTTGGTTGTGTATTAATTTAGCCATTTTTGAATTTTGTTTTCAATTGCCAATTATTTTCATCATTTTGTAATTTTTTTTTAATTATCAATTACTTTTTCAAATTTAAATTTAATTCTTAAATTTTCAACTTATTTCCTCAGTTTTTTATTATTTTCTTCAATATCAATTATTTTTTTGATTTCCAATCGAGTCGTTCAATTTGCAATTGTTTCTAACAGTTATTCCTATAATTTTTCAACTATTTTGTTTACATTTAATATTTCTTGTTTAATTTTCTTAACTGTTCTTTTCAATTGTGTAATTATGTGGCCATTCTTTAAATTTTGTTTTCAACTGTAAATTATGTTTGTCATTTTTCAAATATATTCTTCAATTTCGTAATTTTCATTATTTGAATTTGCAAAACTTTTTTGTTTTGAATGATCAACAACAATGCAAAGTTTGTCGCGCGCTTGGGCGCGCGTTAATGTTGCTAGTGATTATTATAATTCAAGAATAAAAGCCAATTGATGTCAATTAAATAATAGGAATTAATTCTTAAGTTTGTAAAAATAATTTTTATTCAATTACATTTTGAATCTAGAAAGAAATATAATCTTTTAAAACTTAAATTAAAAACTTGAAATTGAATTTAAACAATTGAAATTAAATTAAATTAATTATATTTCATATATAAAAACACTTTAATTGAAATTAAATCGAAATTAAGCTTTGAACTGAATTTTGAATATGAAATTGAATGTAAACTTTATTAAAGAATGGATTTGTAATATGAAATGAGCAATAAATTTTTTAAACATAAAATTGGAATTTAAAAAATTAAATTGAAAGAAACTTCAAGTACACTAATTCAACAGTATATCAACTATATTTTCCGTTTGAAAAATTTGATTACAATGTCGTTGGGAACAAAGTCAAATCTGGGGCAAATATATACAAACTTATATACGAACATCCTCCTGATTCAAAAACGAATTTTACATTCAAACTAGAAGGTGAAAAAAAATATAACTACTGTTAAAACCCTAATAGCACCGACTGTGCCGGGAACGTTCCTGGAATGGTCCGCCGGTCCCTGGGGTACGTTCACATGGACCGTTCCAATATACCTGACAAATACGTTCCGGATTTCACTAGGGTAGGAACGTTCCGCGGAACTTTCCTGGAATGTTCCGAGAAACTTTAAATACACATTGAAAAATAATTAATGTTAATATCTTGCGCAGTAGTTTTCTATCGCACCTAGAGCTGCGCAGTTGATTTTAGTGACCACTGTTCTATAGAAGCAATCATATTAAAAACATTAAATAATATTAATAAAAAAATTTTCAGCTTTTTCCGCATACTTTTTCCGCAACCCGTTCTGCGATTTTTTGAATGTGTATTCAAAGTTCCTCGGAACATTCCATGAACGTTCCGCGGGAACGTTCCTAGCCTAGTGAAATCCGGAACGGATTTGTCAGGTATATTGGAGCGGTCCAAGGGAATGTACCCAAGGGGCCAGCAGCCCATTCCAGGAACGTTCCCGGCCTAGTCGGTGCTATTAGGGAAGCCACAGCTTCAAAAAATTGAAAATAAAATAGAAAAAATAAATCAAAATAATATTTAAAACTTGAATAAAAATGACTTTTTATAAATGTCATTTTTAATTATAATTAATTTATTAATTAATTTTGTTTCTTTAAATTTTGAAAACTATGTATTTTTAGGTTAACTTTTAGAGATTACGTATTTGAAGGATGAATATGTGGATATTTAAATAGTTTTATTATTAATTTGTATGATAACAGCGTATCTACTTTGCCAGTTATCATGCCAAAAGAATCTATTACTCTCATTTCGCCAGTTTTTCTGTATGAATTTTTTACTGTTGGGCAAACAGCTACTCCGTTTTAATAATATTGATAAAATAAACTAAAATAAATGTAATTTATAGAATACGAGAAACATTTATTTATTAAATAATTTATTGTACATTATAAACACATAATATATAAAAAAGTTAATTAAATAATTATTATGAAGTGTTTAGACGTCCGGCTAACAAAATAAAATAGTTGTGGAAACAGCTAGACAAACAAAACTATTTTAACTGGCTATCCGGACGTATTATTAATTGGATAGTGAAGTACCTAAATTAAAATAATTAGGTACTTTTTTTTAATTTCATAAATTAATTGAAATTAAATTGGATTAATGTAATAAAATGATAAAATCAAATTGAAGTCAATTATATATGAAGAATAAATTTTAAATAAAATTAAAAATTTTGTAAGTTAAATCTTGATGAAAATTAAATTGTATTTAAATATTTTATTAAAAATAGCAATTAAAAAAATAAAATGCAATAAAACTAATTAAATTATATTATTTGTCCTTTTTTTTTTTGTAAATAAAATTTACATTAAAATTAATGTAAATGAAATAACAAATTTTTTATTTTCAATTTTAATCTTAAATTTAATATATTTATTTTTGTAAATTAAATTTAAAATAAAGAGTTAATATTTTAAAATAAATCGAACTAATTATATTTTATCAATTATGTTAAGGTATTTCTCCGGCAAATCGATTTTCGTTAGAATTTTCTTAAACTTTGGATAAATGTTCTTTTTTGTATGCTTTATGTGTGGTAAAAATCTCAGGGCCCCTTGCGATGCTAAAAATTGAGATATTTACCTTCAAACTTTCAACATTTACATGGGAATCATACACTAAACGTATAAAAATGGCACACTATTATTAATATGTGGAATACTACTCGCTAAATTTTTTTCAAAAACTAATATGTTATAGCGACAAATAAAAGAAATAATATAAAACAAAAATTTATAGGGGTATCGATGCTCATTTTTTAATTATACTAATCTGAAATTCAAAACCAATGTGATTTTCCATTGAATTTACGAGCGAAAGGAAATCCAACGATCGCAAATTGCCAAAATTCTTTCGTTTGAAGCACATGTGAAGTGTCACGAGACTAACATATTGCTTTAAATTACGTTTTCAGATTTAATTTATTAGTTTTTTATTTATTTGTTTTTATTTACTTTTTTTATAGTATTTGTGCGGCCCTGAAGCCGGAGAACTACCTTAATTGTATTATTATAGTTTATTGTTAAAAGTAAATAAACTTGAAGGTACTAATATGATATTTCATTATTATTAAATGTTGTGGAATAAATTAATAATTATTTTTCATGCTTGACAAGTATAATATATTAAAATTTCAATAACACGTTTATATTTTATAGTTAAATTTCTTTACTTCAGACAAAAATAAATATTAAATAGAAACAATTTTAATTGTTCATCTTAATTTGACAAACAATCATTGAAAATTTAGGTAATCTTCCTGATTTTTAATTACTGGCAACTGTTGGTTATAAAATGTTCTCTGTCGAAGAAGATGATTTATTTGATCTACTACTACTTGATATAGATAAAATAGAGAACCATTCCAACTTCTAGATCTAATTTCAAACTTTTTCGTCTATTAACAAACGGAATTGATCAAAAATTGAGCTATTGCGCTTCAGGTTCAGCTCCTTAAAAATGAAGATTTAACTCATTCGCGTATCGCCAGAAATTAAGACCAGAATACAATAAAAAAAATTTTATTCAAAGATTAATAATTTTTTTAATTTCTAGATCAAATTTTAAACTTTTACATCTATTAACGAACGCAATTGATAAAAAATTGAGCTCCTGCGCTATAGGTTCAGCTCGTTAAAAATAAGAGATTGAACTCGTTCCCGTATCGCCAGAAATTAAGACCAGAATACACTAAAATTTTTTTTTATTAAAGATCGATATTTTTCCAATTTCTAGATCGAATTTCAAACTCTTTCATCTATTAACGAACAAAATTGTACAAAAATTAGAAAATTAGAACTTTTTCATCCATCAACAAAGAAAATCGATCAAGAATTGAGTTACTGCGCGTCACCTTCAGCTTGTGAAAAAAGCAAATTTAAGTCCATTTTTGCGTCGCCAGAAATTTCAGGCAAAATACTCTAAAAAGTTTTTTGATAAATATCAATTAATTTTCCAATTTCTGGATCTAATTTACAACTTTTTCATCTACCAACGAAGAAAATCGATCAAGAATTGAGTTACTGCGCGTCACCTTCAGCTTGTGAAAAAAGCAAATTTAAGTCCATTTTTGCGTCGTTAGTAATTTCAGGCAAAATACTCTAACAATTTTTCAGGCAAATATCGATTATTTTTCAAATTTCTAGATCTAATTTAGAACTTTTTCATCTATCAAAGAAGAAAATCGATCAAGAATTGAGTTACTGCGCGTCACCTTCAGCTAGTGAAAAAAACAAATTTAAGTGCATTTATGCGTCGCCAAAAAGTTCAGGCAAAATACTCTTAAATTTTTTTTGATAAATATTAATTATTTTTCCGATTTCTAGATCTACTTTAGAACTTTTTCATCTATCAACGAAAGAAATCGATCGCGAATTGAGTTACTGCGCATCACCTTCACCTTGTGAAAAAAACAAATTTAAGTGCATTTATGCGTCGCCAAAAAGTTCAGGCAAAATACTCTAAAAATTTTTTTGATAAATATCAATTATTTTTCCGGTTTCTAGATCTACTTTAGAACTTTTTAATCTATCAACGAACAAAATCGATCGCGAATTGAGTTACTGCGCATCACCTTCAGCCTGTGAAAAAAGCAAATTTAAGACCATATTTGCGTCGCCAGAAATTTCAGGCAAAATACTCTAAAAATTTTTCAGACAAATAACAATAATTTTTCAGATTTCAAGATCTAATTTCAAACTTTTTCATCAATTGACAAACAAAATTGCACAAAAATTGAGCTCTTGTGCATCTGGTTGATCTTGTCAAAAAATGCAATTTCAATGGATTTAAGCCCTGCCAGGAAAATTCGCCAAAATATGGTAAATTTTTTTTAAACAAATATAAATAATTTTTCAGATTTCTAGATCTAATTTAGAACTTTTTCATCAATCAACGAACAAAATCAATCGCGAATTTAATTACTGCGCGTCACCTTCAGCTTGTGAAAAAAGCAAATTTAAGACCATATTTGCGTCGCCAGAAATTTCAGGCAAAATACTCTAAAAATTTTTCAGACAAATAACAATAATTTTTCAGATTTCAAGATCTAATTTCAAACTTTTTCATCAATTGACAAACAAAATTGCACAAAAACTGAGCTCTTGTGCATCTGGTTGATCTTGTCAAAAAATGCAATTTCAATGGATTTAAGCCCTGCCAGGAAAATTCGCCAAAATATGGTAAATTTTTTTTAAACAAATATAAATAATTTTTCAGATTTCTAGATCTAACTTCAAACTTCTTTACCTATTGACGAACAAGATTGCAAAAAAACTGAGCTATTGCGCTTCTGGTTCATCTTGTCAAAAAATCCAATTTCAATTGATTTATGCCCTGTAAGGAAAATGAGATATGGAAATATGAAAAATAATTGATATTTGTCTAAAAATGTTGTAGCGTATTTTGGCAAATTTTTCTGGCAGTGCTTAAATTGATTGAAATTTGTTTTTTTGAAAAGATCCACCAGACGTGCAATGGCTCGGTTTAGTGAAATTTTTTTCTTCAATAGATGAATAAGTTTGAAAATAGATCTAGAAATCTGAAAAATTATTGATATTTGTTTCAAAAATTTTTAGCGTAATTTGGCGAATTTTTCTAGCAGGGCTTAAATTGATTGAAATTGGCCTTTTTGACAAGATCAAGCAGATGCGCAATAGCTCAGTTTTTGTGCAATTTTGTTCGTCAATATATGAAACAGTTTGAAATTAGATATAGAAATCTGAAAAATTATTGATATTTCTTTAAAAAATTTTTTGCGTAATTTGGCGAATTTTTCTGGCAGGGCTTAAATTGATTGAAATTGGATTTTTTGACAAGATCAACCAGAAGCGCAATAGCTTAATTTTTGTGCATTTTTGTTCGTCAATAGATGAAAAAGTTTGAAATTGGATCTAGAAATCTATAAATCATTTGATATAGGGGAGAGTGGCCATCAATGTACCGGGTTTTTTTCAAGGTCATAGTACTTATTTAATTTCACCAATTTCAAGCACTTCTTTGCATCAATATAAAACTACAACACTTCTCTAGGTAATGCACACATATTATACACGATTTATTTTAATTAAATAATAAAATTTAGGATTTTTCTAAACTAACAAGCTATTTTCATTTTCAACAACCTGGGTACACAATGAACCACCTCTATAAAAACACTAAAAATGTTCAACAATATTAATATTTCAATTTTCACTTTGTAAAAAACTTATTTTCTATCAAATACTATAAAAGATTATTACTTAACACTTTTTAATTGATAATGTTTAACATAAATATACCTCAAATTTAAGTTAACTAGCTAAAATGGCATTTTAGTTTTACTATGTTGATAAGAGTACTGACAACAATCGCTGTAACATGCTGTACGCATACCTAGTTTTTTAATCAGGCATACCACTCTGAAAATCGAAAATACACTGAAATTTTAGGTGGTTCATTGTTCCCCGGTACAATGAATCAACATGACATTTGCAACAAAAATGGTTTTTTATAACTTAATCCAATATTCCAAAATCTTTATCTCATTAGAATATTGTAGTTAAGGCCCGATACAAAATAAATCGTAAGTACATTTATTTTAAAATTGTCTTATTTCAATTAAAAAACGTGTTTGTATTTTAGGTAAATTTTTTCTTCAATGCATCAAAAACAGTTTTTTTTAGTTTTCTCTGTAAAGAATTAATCTACATTTCTTAAATTTATGGACGTAGTGTGTTTACGCAAACTTCATATATATTTAAAATTAGGAGAATTTTTATTTAATTGTTTCTGAGAAAATTAAAATGGTTCATTGAAAAAACTGGTACATTGATGGCCACTCTCCCCTATGTGTAAAAGTTTTTTAGCGTATTTTCGCAATTTTTCCTGTCAGGGGTTCATTATATTCTTTAATTTTTTTTCTTTTTATCAATCATTCTTTATAGATAGAATTTCTTTAATTTATTATCTTCTTTTTCTATTTTTTAATTTTTAATGAAAATTGCAATTATTAATATCATTATTTCATAAAATGATCATACATGCATAAGTGGATTGTTATTTATTTCAATTATCGAATAAAATGTTTAATGAGGTTTTTATAAACTAAATTTTAAATTTATATTTTTCTAATAATTTCATAAATTGTTTATTTTTTAATTTATTGTTTTTTCAAGTCAGATATTTTGTACTTTTTTCAAATACTTAAACATTCCGCGCCATATCTCACCTAACCTCCAAATTTTATAATATTTTTATATTAACACGATTAAATCTTTTGTATATAAACTTATTTTTTAAATATATATTTTTTACATATGATTTATTTTAGTACACTTAACGCACTTTACACAAAAATATAATTATTATTAATAACGTATTAATAACTTTACATACGACATATGAGAAAATATAAAATCTAATTCATATGTACGCAATTTCCTACTGCTATACAGAAAAATGAACTAAGTCAAATGAGCACCACTGCAGAGCAAATCTAGTAATATCTAGTAATCCAGATTATAATCCGAGCATCTCCCGAAAACACCCATTGTATCAATTTTAAATATTTTTTATTCTACAAGCTTTCTAACAAATTAACACTTTAGTTTAAATCTTACGAGAGAAGGTACGAGATTTTAAATCTTTAAAATATATATTCTATTTAAAACATATATAACTACCCTGTCGAAAGTAAACCACTCAAAATCCACTGAAAAAACCACTGGCCCAGTGATTTTTCAGTGGTCTGACCTGCATATCTTCAGATAGAATTTTTTTTGGAGTTGGGGTAACAATAGTACAATAGTTTTAAATGCCAAGTAGTTTTGTAGGGGAGTAAACTTCGACTCTTTAACGAAAAAAATTTACAAGCAATTTGACCTGGAAATTCAGGTCGAACACCGATTCCTGATTGTAATTTTTTTTCCTTTTATGGTTCCCGTAACCCAAAATTTTTATGATTAAAAACTTTTGCAATTTCAAAAATTAAAATTTCAAAAATAAAAATATGAAATCTACTTATTTTCACGATTAGGAATATAAAAAAAATTCTAAAAACTATTAAAATTGAAGGAAAGTAAATTTTCAACGCTATTTTTATTATTATGAAAAATAACTTTTTTGAGGAAATTTTTAGATATTCTTTATCGTTAGAACACGTAGAATTTTAATATTTAATTTTTAACTTTATTAATGCGAAATTAGAGAAATTTTTGTTCCCGATTTTTTATTAAATTCAAGAGTCTTCAAGTTTTATGATCTCTCTGGACCCTTCTACGAGGCCTTGAATATATTAAAAATTGACCTGTAAAAAATTTGTTTCTTAACAAATAAAATTGTTTAAATTTTAATGATAGAAAATTGTTTTTTTTAAATTTAGAATCTGTAAGTTCTAACAATTACGTATATATAAAAATTTCCCCAAAAATCCTAAATTTAAATGAATAATATCGTATCTCATAAACGGTAGCAGATATTAAAAAACTGATGTCATTTTTGGATTTTTGAATAGAAGTATGTATTATGTTCATTGTAATAACATATATTTATATAAGTGGCTAAATTCTTAAACAACAAATATAATATTGGAATAAATAATTTAAATTATTTAAAATTGTAAAAAAGAAAGGTTATCCTTCCATTTTATGAGGGTAAAGGCCATAAAACGGTTTGGGACTTCCAGGCCAACTGTCATAAATCAACCCTCACAATAGATATTTTCAGTGGCGACTTGTCCCTAATCACAACTGAGAAACCACTTAAAAACAACTGGGATTTCAGTGGTTCTGTCTCAGTGATTTTTCAGTGTTTTTCTTTCGACAGGGTAGCCCTAGGAACTCTCTTTAAATAAATAAAAATAAATATTCTGTGGCCTTTGCAAATTTGACAAGTCTTTATCAAATAAAGTTATTAATATGATTAAACTTTTTTACCTTTTTCTATGTTCGATGGTTTTAGGTTTCTTTTAGCTATAAACAATCCAATTTTTTGACATACGTCCAAGCTACGTAACAGACTAATATACTAATAAGCATTATTACTAATAGTGCATATAACAATTTTTACTCACCTAAAATATTTTGATATAATAATAATAATGCACAAGAAATTGTTGACAATTAATTTGTATTTTAAAAAGTAGTTTTATTGCACTTACTTTTACACATCTAAAAGCTTTAGACAAACACAGTTTTGTTACGCTGAGAAAAAAATTAGTATAAAACATATTTTACATTTGCTACATATACAATCTAAAATTATCCTAAAAGCAAAACTGTTATATAGCCGACGTAATAAACTCCATAATTAATCATTATAAACCTGAATATAACGCTTAAAAGCAGTTGCTTGCTTTTGCAATTCCTTCTCTTCTTTTAATTTTCTCTTTCTGTAGTATGACCCATAATGTTTTTTACTTTCCGACATTTTATTTTATTTTACTTTAAAAAATATTTTATATAATTGCAAGCAGCAATGTCAATGATTTTTGGTTATAGCAACAGTAAAAGCCTTATAAACCTTATACCTGTAAAAATACTGCAAAATACTAATGCAGATATTTTTAGGTTAAAATGGTTAATAACGAGTGGGTTAACGTTTAAAAAGTGTCACAGGGTTGAGTACCCCGTCGATAACAACTCACTGAAAGCTCATTAAAAACTCACTGAAAACTCACTTGTAGAGCGAGTTTTCAGTGAGTTTTTAGTGAGCCTTCAGTGAGTTGTTATCGACAGGGTAGCACCAATCCGTTTATAAACTAAAGTCAGAACACAGACTATGTATTTTCGTTTTTACGAGAGCAGGGCTCAGCTACTTGACTGCGTTACTCGTATAAAGTCTTCATGCCACCAGAGTTGGGAAGTTACGCGTAACTTCGAGTTTTTGACGTATTATACAGTCAAAAACCATTAAAAACGTAAAAAAGAGTAAAATACGTTTTCAATATGGCGAATATTTAGTAGCATTTTGAATAAATAATAATATAATACGAAATAATAATTAAGAAATGCAAAAATATGTATGATCACTTAGGAAAGCTTCAACTACAAAAAAAAATTAAAATAGATAAGTTTAAAAATATTTTAGTTACAGGCAGGAAACCAGTTGTACACCATCAATTTAACAATCTATGAAAAATAGATATTGTTATAATCAAATGATAAATATCAATTATTGCATGTGTTAATTTAGCCAATTTTGGGAAAAATATTTAAAGATATTTATTTTAAAATTTTTTTTTATTGACACTGTCTTTATAAAAACTTTATTTGTTTACTTTTTTACTTATATTTACATTTTAGAAGATAATTGTGTATGTATTCATCACTACAATTTTGTCTTGTATTGCATTTATAGGTTAGAAATATATGGGATAGAAAGAGATAGCACCATAGTGCTATCTCTCTCTCCCTCTCTTGTGAAAATATAAGATTCTCGGGAGGAGTGGTCGCCCCAATCGCCCCCACGTAAAACCGCAACTGGTAATCGTTAATCCTCAATCGTAAGAATGAGAGGAAGTAGGACAGACATATATCTCTGTCCTGCTTTCTCTCATTCTTACGATTAAGGATTAGCCATTACGATTCATTGTGCGTCAGGACTCAATTAAATGTCTGCGTCGAACGCTGCGTTTTTGCGTTGTAGGTTGAGAGTGACAAAGATGTGACTATATTTCTGTCTTCTTTTCTCTCAACATAGAACGCAATAACGCAGCGTTCGACGCAGACATGTAATTGCGCCATTAGACTATTACAACGCAAATCGCAACCATCGAAATGCGCCTTGAAGCGTAAAGGTACAATCGCATAACATCATGCATACACAGTGCACACAAATTAATTTAATGACCTACATACAAAACTAAACGAAACAAAGAATTTTTTTGTTTTTATTATATTAGGTTTATCATTATACTGCAATAACTATATGGATCTTCTTTCCTTAACCCGTCAGCGGTCGCGCCGTGAGAGAAATGCTCACGCAACACTACTCAACCTATAGGGCGCTCGTGTAGTGCGAGAGAGACACTAAAAACAGCGCGACCGCTGACGGGTTAAAAACTGCTTTTAGAAATCACTTAGCTTTTTCTTTGATACAACAGGTAATCTTTTCCCTACCGGTACAAACTCACTGGAAAAATCACTGCGTTTTTGGGCTATTTCAATGCGCTTTCAGATAGTATTTGAAACATTTACTCTCTCAAAACCTATTGGGTCTTTTATTATGTCTGATTTATGGCAATGGGAAATTCCACTGGAGGAAAAAATAATTTCTTAAGCCCTTTTGCGGTTTATGACCAACATAAATACTTTTTGTGACCTTCGGGCACAAAAATAATTGCGCTAAAAATAATGTTTATTTATTTTAACATTATATTTGTTTTAATGAACTTGAACTATTTTCATGGTTCTATTATGTTTACTACATATCCCTTTGACTTTGATTTCGAAAATGATATCAATTTTAACGTAATATTTATGGTTTACGAAATACCATATAATTTCTTAAAATATAAAATTATCACAATAAATTTTAGATATTTGGAATCGTGAAATATTACAGATTCGAAATTTTTTAATTAAAATTTTCTAATAATTAAATTGCAGAAATTTCAAGTCATAAAATATTAGGGTTCAAAAATTATTAGCTGGGGTAACAATAGACATGGGGATTTAAAATGGATCCCTGCTTTAACAGTAGATTTTCAATTCTTTTGTCATTTAAGTTCATGTTTTTCAACACGGCATTTTATTATCTGGAATTTATATAATTTTACTTTTTCAGGTCTGCAATACAACAATTGAAATCTTCAATATTTCACTATTCTGAATTTCTAAAATCAATTTAAAAATGTATACTATTAAATTAAAATTATAATCAATAAAATACTTAAAGAATAATTAATTATTAGAATATATGTTATAGACATTTATATTTTTTATAGAAAATAACAATTGCAAAAACTAATCTTATAATTCATAAACAATAAAATTAATTAATAATTTTAAATCATAATTAGCTTTTTAATTAATATTATTCTCTGTAAATAATTATATTGTTATATTTTTGACACAATTTTTAATATAGGTAAATACTCGCATACGCTATATATTGAATTTTCAGAAAAATATTTTTTAAGAAATCTACATGAAAATATATAATCAATAAAGAGCCACAGATGGTTTGTGACAATATAATTTTAATTTCTTTTAAAACTAAATTTAAAAGGACTACCTCAAAACGGGCAATAAATTTTGACCTGGCCTGAGTGTAGCAATAAACCCTAGTGCGCTAGTAGCTCACTGGGCGAGTGAGCATCCAATAATTTTCCAGTGATTTCCTATCGGTAGGGTTTCAAAAAAATAAAAATTTTGCATTGCTACAATTTTGGCGCCCCGATAACGTCGGCGCCCCGGGCAGCCACCCGGATCACCCGGGCGTTTGTCCGCCCCTGATTAAAGTCTTATCAGACACTAATTCGTTAATATTAAATTATTAGTTAAGTGGTTGCGGTTTAAATGATTTTGCGATGACACGCAAAATAATAAATATTTTATTATTTTATGAACTGATTATTTATGATTACGAATCGGATGTCAAAATTTAAAAATTCAAAATGGTGGATCCAAAATGCGGCCAAATTGTAAAGACGATATTGGATTTATCTTAAACTTGTTACTCGGGGGTTTTGTGGTTCACTGAATGCAAATTTAAGGTAGAAATTTAAAAAAATCAAAATGGCGCATCAAATATGGGTAAAAAATGTTTAATTAATTTGAATCAGTTTAGTCTTATTACTCAGGGATTTTTACTATTAGCGGCTCATTAGAAATTTAACTTGTGTTAGGTTTTTACAGTGTTTTATATTACAAGGCTCCATCAATAGATTCAAAATTTAAGATAGCGGAACCAAAATGACGTCCAAATTTTAAAAATGTTATTAGATTTTATTAAAATCAGCAACCTCAAAAACCCCCTAAACTATCTTTTATGACAATCCGTTAACTTTTTCAAAAATTAATCTGACATATTGGATCCGCCATTTTGAATTTTTAAAAACTGACTACAGATTCGTAATCAGCGACCACAAAAACGTGTGATAACCAAGTTTCATATAAATCGAAGAATATTTTGATGTTTTTGGCATATTTTCACGATTCTGACCCACTGGGCATGCTCTTGGTTCTGCAGGTAAAGCAGAATTTTATTGTGAATAGAAGCAAATTATTATGTTTACTTAATTTATTAAAAGTTTATAAAAAGTTTAAAATCACATTCAATTTTCTGTTGAGGTCCACATTCGATTATGCGTTCAAATCGATGTAGAGCTATATTGATACATACATACATATATGTAACAAACCGTTAACATCATTCTTGCAAAAAATGATGATGGATAAATAAATTATTGATATGTACATTCATTGGTTGTTTTATTGCCTATGGATTCCGTAGGACGTTGTTATTTTTTATAAATAATAAGTTTGTTATTCAGTTGTTAATAATAGCCGATTAAAGAATAATATTATGATGATATGATAATGAATATAATAAATAATCGTAACTGTATCTCATATATGTCAATTACAATTATTATATAATAATAAATTGACATATGGAATATGGAATTAGAAATAATTATTGAAGAGAAGGTTTGAAAACTCATTCTTTGAGACTCCCCAAGACGCAATCCAAGCGGCCTTGCAACAAGGCGTCAAATTCGTTGCTGACGAATGATAAGCGACATCTGGTGTATTTCAGAATCGCTCTGCACGAGGAGGACAATTTTATGTCTTTGAAATTAAAGAAAATTATAGAAAATAGTTATAATTATATTGTGGAATAAAAGGTAAGAAAGGCGAAAGGGAATACCTCTATGAACAAGAATGGAAGGGTTTATTTTAAACGAAACTGCAAGAATAGAAACACAAATCAAAACATCGACGCAGTTCTTGCTCTCCAGATTCCAATCTCCTACTTCCTCCACCATTCTCTACGAAGCACGTGTTGCCAGCATCCACGCAAAGCACGTGCTCCTAGACAGCCCAAACCTAAACATGAAATAATAAACCCTAACGATTCGAATGAATTTTCAGTAACAATGGTTACCATATTGTAGTTAATATGTAATTGTACTGCACGTTTATGTATGCAATAATTTATGTTATATATTAGATATAAAACAATTATAATACTTTAATTATGATATTTTAATTATAATATAATTAAAAATATATATAGTCGGGGCTACTTCAATACCGCGAATCTACACTTGCTTAATACCGCGTATCTACACATTCCTTAGAAGCTATATTACAATGCAAATTGCACTAAAAGTAGACCTTAAAGAATTTGTAGATACGCGGTATTAACAAAGTGTAGATTCGCGATATTGGACTAGCTCGACGATATTCAAGTAATTAGAATGTGCATGCATGTATATAGGTGTATACGTGTGTATATATTTATGTACGTCTGTATGTTAAATATCATATCTTAAAGGTTTTAACGTACAACTGCTATAAATGTTAATGACATTCTCTGTTGAAATCAGGTTTATGAAAAGAATTTCGCACACTGTTTTGTTAGAACCCAAAAATGCTGCGTTGTTAATTTGGAATTAACAGCACAAGTTTTAACCTATTAAAGCGATAGCGAAATAAACGACCGGAGCTAAGTTGATTGCAAATTCTATCAAGCTAATTTAATAAAATCCAATCAAAAATGCACAACGAAGCAGTTCAACGCCCGCAGTGCACACGACTCTTTTTCTTTGCGAATCCATCAATTTTACCATAATATCACCTACAATATCCCCACGTGAATCCTGCCCACACCCCGCAGTAAAAAGTGCGAAATTAAAAAAGGAAAAAGCAGTAATAAAAATATCGCAGTCTTGTCGTGTATTCACACTCGTAGTTATTTCGTTTATTGCGGACCTTTCTGCCCGTCGATTAATAATAATTTTTACTTAACGTCGGAATTGGTATCGTCTTCGCAATAAGCAAGCAAAAGAGGCTTTGAATTGTTTATACTTGTGCGTAATAGAGTAAAATGTCCTTTTCCATTTGACCGCGAATTAAATTAAGACGTCAACGACCATAATTAAATAATTGCAAATAGCCACGGTTTTGTTTTATTTAACTTATTGTCAAGTGCCGCGAAGGACTCTGTATATGTTTTTCGTGCAGTGAAAACCTTTCGCGAGGACAGTTTTACCATACGGGCAACTTAAAATCCATTTTGCAACCAACAAATTTGGAGGAATTAAAACCACATCTGGCCCATTCAAACCAACCATAGGAGTATTTCTGAGACATCAAACTGAATGGTAGTTTGCAATCATCTGATTCTGCAATAGTGAGTAAAAGGAAAAGCAAACATGTTGTATCTTTCCGATTTTCCGTATAATATTTCTGTAAATTGAGTTGAAGGGGAAGTGAGATTTAATAAATATCTAAAAAGGGGATAAAGCATTGTTGTTATTTTATATACTACCTATTAACAACCTTAGGTAAAACAACTCATGGAGTAGGGGATTCCGTCCCATAATTAATAAACGGATTTGTAAGAGTCTGGTTGACTGTTGCTCTGAATCCAGTAATATTTAATTTGACAGTTTAGTATCTAAATTCACAACTAAATGTTTAACCAGTTCTCCCGCTCGCAACACATATGTGTATCAAATTTTAACCCCCTAAGTTAAGTAATTTAACAGTTAGGGGTGGAGTATACGAATTTGACGCCAAAGTCTTGCCAGTAGGGTTCCGTTCGCACACTTCGTGTATGGCATCCTAAAAATGATTTCAAAAACCCCTCAAAGAAATTGAAAAACTTAAAAATCAACAAAAAATGATTTTCGGTAAATAAACAACCTCCAAGTGGTGAAAATAGGATAGTAAATACAACAATTCTTTTTTCTCTATGCAGTTACAAACTGATGGCTAAAGATGATGCATAGGTAAGTGTATTCGCATATTTATATATACAAATGTACAAACATATGTGTTTCATAATTTTAATTACAGTGAGTACTCCAAAGTTGTTCGATTTTTTTATATTTTCCCACTCTTTAAACTTCAAATTCGTTCTTTGCGTAAACCACGCCTCTTAAACGATTTCAGGAACGTATGATTCATAAAATTCAAATTCACTTTCAAACGTTCACAGTTTAAAGAAGTTGTAACAGCACTGACTGTAGACACGTGCACTTCAGAAAACGAACGACTTCGGAAAATGTAACGGCCTAAAAATCGAACGACTTCAAAGTTGAACGACTTTCGGGTACTCACTGTACACATTTATGCTGACGGTACCCGCCCATTATCCCGATTCACAGATCCCGAATGGACATTCTCCCGAATAGCTAATATCCCGAATACCTTTTTCCAGAAGGGTTTGTCGCGAATGGACATTTTCCCGAATAGCGAATATCCCGAAGACCATTTTCCCGAAGTATATGTCTTTGTTAATATGTTCACAACAAACATTCTTCTGTTAAATTATTTGATATCAGTTTATAGTATAGCGATCCTTTATCTCAAACAACTAAAGTAACAAATCACTATTTCGAATAAGATCAATTTATTATTAGAAATATGGTTAAATACAATATTATAAAAATGCGTCGAACTGTATACCTTCATAGTGTGCTTACAACTCGGCTAATCTTGACATAGGCTTGTCCCAAGACGAAGAGATGAATGACAATAGCAGTTGCCTATAGATAATATTAAAAACATACCCTAGAAAAACAAAGTCTTACTTCGTTTACAACTGAAACCCAAAATAACTGAAAATCAACCAATTTTTCGGGTTAAAATCAATTTCAGTACATTTTATGGCTGAAATCTAGTCGAATTTGAGTATCATGTAAACAATAATAGTCCAAAGTGGGCTAAAATCAAGACTTCTTTTTTAGAGTGTACATTATTTATTATAAATTATACGAACTAATTTTTTTTTACAAATATTTTCTCCTAGATATTATCTGGTAACCAGTAGTTCTGTTAAGTGTGTTATTGTCCCATCTCATTGTGATAGTGAAAGAGAACATGTTTTGACATAGATTCCGGAACGACAAACAATAGCTTACCTACTTGTTTTTTATAAACAATACCGTCGCGCATTTCATAGTATGGATAATTTTCTCTTTCAAGTTTCTGAATAATTTTTTTAATTTGAGGATCGCGAGATTGACAAACTGTGAGGTTCCACTCAAATGGGTTGTCTTCTATACCACCAAAATACCAAAAGGTTTTATGTACTTTAATAAATACTTTTTACTTCATAAATAATATTTTATATTATAAAAAATTTTATTTGGGACAATGTCCCATTCGGGAAATAATACATTCGGGTTTTTTTTCATTCGGGATATTTCCTATTCGGGATCTGTGATTCAGGATAATGACCGGGAATCCGTACGTCGAAGTGTGGCTGTCATTACAAGGAGAATATATGTAATGAAACATGATTCCAAAACTGATTTTAATTTATCGCGCAAGTTACTTTTTATCGATGTTCGAGGAAAGACGGTTCACAACTCTATAAATATGACTAAGTAAAAAATATTTTTTTTTTATAAATGTACAATTTTTTAATTTATGATTAAGAAAAATTTTCATTTATCAATTGAATTTCACCGATTCACGGTAAAAGGGACCTTAGCTGCAAAAGTTTCGATTTGGAGTTTTTATTATGAATCGATAGAATTTGAGTTGCTCTTTCACATACAGTAATCAAAATTTGTTTATGGCTATTAGTTTTTCTGTTATTAGAGATGAAACATAGGCATAACCTATCAATAACATAGGCAGGCACAACTTCAAACGATTTTCCTGTGAAATTCAAAACATTTGATTATTAATTGTTATTACGAATCGATTGAATTTGAGTTGCTTTTTCACATACAGTAATCAAAATTTATTTTTTTCTTACATGCACAAAAATGGCGCTTTTAGATGCCTGTTGGCAGGGTCTAAACGCATTCATTTGTTCGTCCGTGTAAAAATGGCGTCCACTTTTCCCTAGGGAAAAGATGAACAGCTGATCCATGCATTTTTTCACCTTAGGGAAAAAATGGACGCCATTTTCACACGGCCGAACAAATGAATGCGTTTAGACCCTGCCTACAGGTATCTAAAAGCGCCATGTTTGTGCCTGTGGGATAAAATAGTATATTAAGCAACAAGGGGTTAAAGGCAGCCATTTGTTTACGCTCATGTTTTTGTACGAGTGACGGTCGAGGGCGAAGCCCGAGACAAAACGAGTACACAAACATCATTGTAAACAAATTGGACTGACTTTAAATCCGTGTTGCTTACGATTCTTTCTGTATCAAGTAAAAAATGAACAGCTGATCCATGCATTTTTTTCATCTTAGGGAAAAAATGGACGCCATTTTCATATGGTCAAACAAATGAACGCATTTCGACCCTAACCTACAATGTATTTAAAAGCACCTCTTTTGTGCCTTTGGAATAAAAAGAATCGTAAGCAACACGGGTTTAAAGTCAGTCCAATTTGTTTACAATGATGTTTGTTTACTCGTTTTGTTTCGGGCTTCGCCCTCGACTGTCACTCGTACACAAACATCAGCGTAAACAAATGGCCGCCTTTAACCCCTTGTTGCTTAATATACTATTATCTCTTTAGTTTTTGTGTTATTAGCGGTGAAACATAAGCTTAACCTGACAATAACATAGCCAGGCTCACCTTAAACGCCCGTCCGTACAAAATCCACTTCTGCAGCTAAGGTCCCTTTTACCCCGAATCGACACATATATATGTTGTGTTTTTACTTATTTATATCTCATTTTAGTTCAGAAACAGTTTTGGTATTTGCTTCCAGTACGCGGTAAGTTCACACAGTAATTGGAATGGTGACCCGCTATTATTGATGGACGATGCTTTGCTTCTGGTCTTAAACAAGAAATATTTTTAATTGGTCTTATACTTTCTATTACAGTAGGGTAATGTAACAGAAAGTGGTGCTTAGACTTAAGAATTTCTCCAAATAAACTAACGTAAAATTTGTAATGGTCCTTAATAAGCTTTTTCAGTAAAACAAGAAAATCTTTATGAAACACTAGCACTAACAATGGCGCGCTATGCGCGCTCTTTTCTTTTCCATATTTCCTGGTAATGGTAATGGTCCTGGTCTCTCTCACACACACACACACACACACACATATTTAAATTTGAAATTTTACCTAAAATTTTACCTCATTATACTAATATTCTTCAAATTTAAATCTTATTTCTAAATACAAACAATAGACCACCTGCTAGGCCAATTATCGTCCGAACGAACTCTTGCATAATGAGGGTTTATAGCTTTAGGAAAAGAGGCGAAAATTTCGAACTTTAATGGAAAAGAGAGAAAATTTGCCTTTCTCTTTCTCATTACCTGCAAAAATATTTGCTTCTCACTCTCTCCAAAGAGAAGCGTTACTTTCTAACGGCCCTTTTTAACTCATCTAACGGTCCTTAGTAACTCATTTGCATATAACTTCTTTCTTAGTAAGGAAAGTAGAGTCAAGCAAGTCAAAAATATTGCGTAAAAGTATATATAAATCCCAATGTTTATCATTTAAATTAATAAGATCCCCAAACATAAGACCCATATATATTTTGAAAAAGTTAAAGTCTCTGACTTGGAAAAGACTAATTTACCGCTTTGCAATTTATCTTTTTTAAGCAATGGAACTTTAGTTACTTCTAAGCAACCGTAATAAAATCCAATAATCCTTTCACTTATATCTTGAAGAGTAAGAAAAATCATTTTGTAAATAAAGCAGCAATATAGCACTTAAACCAAATTGACAAACCCCTTCCCAAAAATCGTGCATCATGTCTAAGTAGACGTAAAAAAATATGTGGAAAGAAGGTAAGTCATTCCAAGTGCAATGGTCGTTAATACCTGTGGTGAATACACTATTTTCCTTAAGATATTTGTACTCCCAAATTACTCCCCATTATAAGAATATAAAATATAAAATATGTGGAAACAAGGTAAGTCATTCCAAGTGCAATGGTCGTTAATACCTGTGGTGAATACACTATTTTCCCTAAGATATTTGTACTCCCAAATTACTCCCCATTATAAGAATTTAAACAAAAAAGATCTGGACTCCGTTAATGAAAAGTCTTTTAGTTTCTAAGTCTATGAGCTCACTTAGGAGTTTTTGAAAAGAAGCCCTATTTCCGAATCTCTCTCTTACATGGTCATGAAATAAAAGGGTTAAAAAAATATTTTTTAATGAACCGCAAAACTCTGGAGACAAAGTAGGAAGCAACAAGTAAGTTGCACCTAATTTTTTAGTTCCGGCGGGTGATTCTAGCGCATTTTTGTTTCATATTCGTTATATTAATTATGCAAGAAATAATTAATTTATCGGGATATTTCATTTTTATTTTTTCCCACAGTTTTCTGTGAACTGATTTACTTATAAAATTCTGATTTTCCTTTTCGAAAAATTAAAAATATTTTACATGATTTTTAAAACACCTGGTAAATCTTAAAAGATTTTTAAGATTCTTTTTACTGATATAAACTGCCCGTTTATATGTATCTAGATTTTGGAACGGATTTTGGCAACTTCTAAACATATTTTTAATATTCTGCTTATCAAGTGATGTAACTGTTACCAACAGTGGCGTAACTTGGTTTTGGGGGCCACCCCGCAGAAAGTAAAATTGGGCCCCCTTCGGAAATTCCAAACGAAATTTTAAACTATCCCACTTTAAATCAATTCAATTTTTTATTTGTATAAAAAGCGGTTAATTTCGTTTATTATTTGTTAAAATATATGGACATATCTCAGGAATCAATTGATATTATTTAAATTTGTAGCTTAAAGAAGGGTCTATTAAATTTTAAATGTTCGACTTTACTTTTACGAGTCTACTTGTCCCTAACCCTAGTTTTGAATGTTTTAAGTGATGAAAAATAAAAATAAGAATAAAAATTAATGACTCTGTATCAGATGAATTTAAAGTTAATGACATAAGAATTAATATTAAACAAAAGAAAATAGAAAATTTTAATTATTTTAGAAATTATGAACTCTCAAAACTTGTCCCTCTATTTTAACCATTTTGACTATAATCATTTTGTTTATTTATCTATTTTGAAAGAAACTTGTGGCACATCGAAAACCCTTAATGAAATTAAATCTTTAGGTTTTTATAAAGAAGTGTCCCCAAGATGGACACCTTCTTAAAACTCTCTGAAAAATGTAGTAAATAAAAAATAAACATCGAGTAATAATTCTTAAACTAATTTTTAATCATTTTACTGTATTTATCAAAAACTAACATTTTCAAAAACTTCAATTTAATAGCTTAACAGTCACAAAGTAATAAGATATCGAAAAATATCGATATATCAAAATCTCAAACGATAACATCATATTTCATGGCGGAAAATAAAAAATTTCAATTAGGTGTCTCCAAAAATTATTGAAGAAAGTGTATAATCGATAATATAAAAATGAATACAACGAAAATTGGTCTGTCCATCTTGGGGTACATGACACCATTTTTTGAGCCCCTGTAAAAATTTGTATGCAAACACAATATTAGTAAAATCATTTTAGAACATTATTATACGATAAATAAATAATATTATAACGTTAAGGACTTATTCTAAATCAGAAATTTAAATAACTTTACCAACTATAAAGAAAAAACTATAACGAAACTTTTTTAGGCATAAAATAACGTGATATATATATAGAAGAAAAACAAACTGATTTTTTTCATTAAATTTAATGTGCATCAAAAACTTCATAAGGCGCTATCCCCTTCAACAGAAATATTATACGAAATGTTCATCTTGGGGCCCACTCCCCTATACAAAAAACTAAAGAGAGAAGAAATAAGTGTTAAAAAGAAAATAAAAATTAATCATTTTCAGATAATCATTTTCAGAAAATTAGTGAAAAAAAGAAATACCTACAAATTTTATAATGTGCGGGAAATTGACTATTGTTTCTCACCTTAAGGTATTAGTCGCGTAAAATGATTTTCGTCAGATTTTTTTAAAACTTTGTATCTGTATTCATAAGGTATTTATCTATGAAATGAGATCTATCCTATTAATTTTGACCACTTCTGAGCTTCAAAATATTAATTCCATGTTTATACCTTTTACATGCAATAGCACAAAATGCATGTAAAAAATGTCTCTTATATTCAATTATAAAAAAACAAGTCGTCAGTTTTTTAAATAAAACTACTAAGTTACACATTGAGATAAAATAAATCCATTTAAAAAAAATTAATTTTATTGACCACGCAGTATAAAAAATACAATAATTTAAAAATTCATAATTTTTCATTTTCACGTGGTTTCATTGAAAAATGTCGAAAACGTGTAAGCAATACATCACGATAACTTATAGTACCTGACTCAAAATCTTGAAAATTACATATATTACATTAGAAGAGGTCACAAGGAAGCAAGTGAGTTGATATAAAAGTTTATTTTTTGTTCTTTTTATTTTGCGGGAGTTTTGCGGGAGCATTTACGCGACTAATACCTTAATAAACAACCGCTTGTTGATTTTTTCTTTATTATAGGTTAAAGATGTTTTCAGTTGTAAATTAATAATAACTAAGTGTAGATAAAATTTTTTATCTGTCCATGAATAAAGTTTGGAATATAAACTTTACTTGAGTCAATTTTAAATAGAGGGCTTAAAAAAGATTCCAGCCTTTTTTTATTGAAAAGTTAAAGGTTTCTGAGATACGCTCATATATATTAATTAAAATCATAATTTATTTTGAATTTAATTTATACAACTTTGATATATAAAATAACACAAATATATGTCCTTTTCTATCTCATTCTCACGATTTAAGAATTCGACATTTCTAGCCCATGTTATATTGTTCAACCTGAGACACTGTTATTTTGTACAGCTACAAACATCAAAGGACTTTAGGTTCTAATTATTAAATATTTAATTTTAATAAATAAAAAAAATAATAAAATATTCAATTAGTTCATTAAAATAAAATATTTTATAATTAAAGCCTAAAAACTGTTGACTTTAGTAGGATTACGAAATAACATTACTTTAGGTTAAACAATACAACATGAACTACAAAAAAAAATTTTGTCGAAACGATAAGGGCCCAGTTCGGGCCCCCTAAGCCAGCGGGCCCCCCCCCCCCCGCACCGCGGGGTCTCGCGGGGGTGTAGTTACGCCACTGGTTACCAAAGAATGTTCATTAGAATAATCTTGCTCTTGGGAAATTGTTTTCAACGTGCCCAAGCAGCACGTAATATTACATGAATATCACAGTGACATCATATTGTAATATTCGTAATATTACGGGGTGATATTACAGTGATATTGAGGTAATATTACGATGATATTGAGGTAAGTTCGAGACGACGTGAATACGCCTTGTACCTCTTGGCCATGTAGCTTTTGGAATATGTTTCAGAAAGTGTTCTTCATGTATTACCTTAAACTCTCTTAACCACTTCGGCGGTGTGACGCCAAAATTGGCGTCATGCGTGAAGTGGCCCAGAGCGGTAAAAATGAGCAAACTGGCGTCATGACTATTTCTCGATTATTAATGCCTGTTATCATTTTTTATGAATGTAAACATAGTATTCTTATATTTTAGGATTCGGTGATGAGGAATATAATACTAAAAATTCAATTTTTTAAGGTTTTAATTGTTTTTTAGCAAGTTGAACATCGACGATTTTCAATATTTTTCGTGAATGGCGTCATACGTTTATTCAGTTATTATCTGTGATTTTCGGTTTATTTTCTTTAAACAACTTATATTCATATACTCTTATGTTTATATTATAAACATAAGAGTGTATAAATATAAGTTTTTTGCATACATAAAAAATAACAACAGACATTAATAATCCAGAAATAGTTATGACGCCATTTTGCTCATTTTTACCGCTCTGGGTAATATTACCTCAATATCACTGTAATATTACTTGTAAATTACCTTGAGGCGGACATTTCAATATCACGTCAATATCACTGTAATATCACTCCGTAATATCACGAATATTAAAATATGATGTCACTGTGATATTCATGTAATATTACGTGCTGCTTGGGTGGGCAAAGACAAAGTAGGAAGAATAGGTTTAATATTTGTTACTTTCTTTTCAACGACTGGACTATGTTTATTTTTCAAGATGACGTTTAAATCCATGAGAATTTTGAATCTCACAAACGCAGTCATTTTGTTTGGGTTTATTAAAGCAAACTGACAATAATAATAATTAACGATTTGAGATCTGAAACATAGACTAGATCTAAACCTGAATTAACAGTTCTTAAAAATTAAACCAATACTGATCGAAACAATAATATAGAATGATTTCAGTCGACATAATGTAAACATTTTTTAGTGGTTTAACGATTTAACACTTCGCAAGATAAATACTTTTTAAAGAACTACGCCAATTCTTCAAGATATCACTGCAGGCATTGTTCTATTCCATGCCGTATCTTGCTTGTAAATTGCTAATTGTGATATTATTGCAGTTAGAGTCAAAATTTGTGAAGTGGAACACTTTTTTTCGATAGTGAGATTTTTGTGTTTTATCACTAATTTTGTAGTACTTATTATTATTTATTCAATGTTTTAGGACAAAATAGTCAATACATGGGATTCCTTCATTAATTAATATAATATATATACACTTCCCTTGAAGAGAGCAAATCCTTCCAGACCTCCGCCGAATTTAAATCGCAATTTAATTCAGTTGTACCAAAGTTTCTAACTGTTGTGTAAGACGGACATTTTAGTAAGAAATGCGCAAGGTCTTTTTCTACTCTATTGTGACACACGGGGCAGATTTTGTCCTGGATTTTAAAAGAATGTCTTATTTTTTTATATATAATTCTGAGGTAAAAAGATCCCATTAATCTAATTTGTGCTAATAATCTAGTATAATGGAGGGGTAATCGAGTCTTTAAATATTGTTGAGTTCCCTCTTCGATGCGGAGGTATGGAAAGATCTGCAAGCTTTTACACTGGTCTATTTTCTTTCTACCAGTTTCTATCAGATAGTCCTTATATGTTTGTACTACTGACTCTCTACCTGTTACCAAAGAATGAAAATCGGACTCCTCCCATATATAACTCATACCACTAACGCTAAACATTTCTTCAATTTGCATAACCCAGTTATATTTACATTTATTTTCTTTTATGGACCTAAGTATGTCAAAGCATATTCTTGGGTATCTTGTTTCCTCCATATTCAACATTTTTTGTATCCATACTACACCCGATTTAAAGATTTCTAATTCTAGTGAGGTTTTTCCGATTTCCATTCTTAGGACGTAATTTGGAGTATTTGGTGCCAACCATAACAGTTGTTTAAAAAAACCCAATTGAACCCTCTCTACTACATCCACATATCTTGGACCCCAAACAGATATTCCGTATGAAAGAACACTTTTAATTAAGCTAGTAAACAAGGTATCTGTAGTTTTCCAAGAGTCTGATCTGGTAATTTCTATTATGTTTTTAACCGAGCCTGCCGCTAAATTAGCCGAAGTAGTTATTTTATTTGCCGCCTTGATAAATGTACATGAGTTCGCAAACGGGATTCCCAAATATTCGTAATCGTTTACAACTTCGATTTTTTCCTCGCCGAACATAAACATAGGGAGGGATTTTAATTTATGATTTCCTTTTTTAAAGATCACAATCTTAGTTTTCGACAAATTTACTATTAGATCTTTTTTATTGCAGTATTCCTTCAACGTCTTCAAGATAACGTTCATTTCCCCAGGCGTGTCCGCCAGGAAAACCAAGTCATCCGCATACGCGAGCAAAATAATTGCCATCATTGAGGTAATGGAAGCACCCTGCAACCTTTTTCGATAAAAAATTTTTCTATGTCATTTATAAATAAGGAAAACAGAATAGGGCTTGTTACCTCTCCCTGCAGTAAACTCCTCGTTATTTTCACTGCCTCTGTTATACTCTCTGAAACTTTGATTCTCACTGTAGCCTTGTCATAAAAGTTTTTTAAAGTCCTAATGCATTTAGAATTTAGGCCTAGTTTTAAAAGGTGTTCCCAAAGGATCTCGTGACTCAATAATGGAAAAGCATTCGAAAAATCCACAAAAAGGGCGTATAGTCTACAGCGCGGTTTATTTATTTGAATCTGAATTATTGTGTTAAGCGTAAATATATTGTCCAGGCACGATCTACCCTGTCGAATCCCTGATTGAAATTCAGGAACTAACTGAGATTGAGATGACCAATTCTTTAATCTTTCTCCTATTATTTGGGTAAAAACTTTTGCTGCACAATTTATTAAAGCTATTGGTCTGCAGTTTAACGACTCTGTCGGATTTCCGTTTTTGTGAGTCATTGTTAATTGTGTTTTACTCCACTTTTCCGGTATTGACTCTTTCTTTAGTATGCCATTAAAAATTTTAGCTAGATAGTACATCCAATCTTGCGGAAGATTTTTAAAAAATTCAAAGCCGATTCCGTCTGTCCCAGGGGACTTTCCATTTTTACATTTTTGCAAACTTTTATAAATATCTAATATTGTTATCTCAGAGTCCAAATAGGGGTGAGTTACTTTATTTATATCAGAAACTGTTGGAAATATTCGTTTGGTAGGATAGATTTCATGAAGAAAATTAGACCACGAAGTTACATCTATTTTAGAAAATTGCTGAACTTTAGGTATGGATTTTTTAATTATACTCCAAAATGTTTAAGCACATTTTGTGGTAGCTATTTCATTCAGTATTGTTTCATAATATGCTTTTTTTAAATTAGTAAGTTTTTTAAACTCCGCTTTTGATTTTTTATACTCTATCAATTGATTCTCTTGGAAGCCGAGATTATTACAAAGTTTTAATTTATTTTTTAATTCCGATTTTTTTTTCCTGGCACTCCTTATCGAACAACGGTTTATTTTAAAAGATTCTTCTTGATACCATTGCACCTCCCATGTTTAGACTCTCAGACACACAGGTTATAGTTTCTATTAAATCCCCATTTACTTTTTCAATATTTTCATTATCCTCCATGTTTATAATAGATTCATTCATTCCATTCATGTATTGCAGAGCACAATTTGGTTTCCATTTAAGTTTATTACAAAGTTTTGTTACGTTATTGCACGGTTTATCTGTTTCTATAATCGGACTCAATTCTACAGTAACTGGAAAATGATCGGAAGAGGTAAAAATAATTAATATTTTAAAATCTACTATGAAGTTAAGAAATGTCAAGCTACTCCAAACCAGATCAATTACACTAGATCCATTGTTTCCAATGAATGTCATTTTCGCCGGTGAATCGCTATATGACCTACCATTTAAGTTACACATGCCATTTCCCTCCATTATTTCAATTAATTCTCTACCTCTTTTATTTATACTCTCATCCAATGAAACTCTATCCTTTGCAAATACTGTATTTTACGGAATACCATCTTGAGTTATTTGGTTTAAATCTCCTATTCTCGCATTAAAATCCCCCTCCCCCCCAATTAATACTGGTGAGTCAGGATATGTTTTTTAATTTCTACGATTACAAAGTTTAATTTATCTAAAATGTCCGGTTCTACTGAAGGCGCGACATACACTGATCCGAATACAAAATTTAACCTTTTACACCTAACTTTAACAAAAATTTAGTTCGGATGTTCAACTATTACATCTACAGAATAAAATTGTTTCTTATAAAATACCATTAAACCTCCTTTGGCTCTGCCTTTTTGAAACTCCCTCGTTGCCTTGGCTGTAATACAAATAAATTCTCTTAAAGTCGTTGGTAAGATCGGTTCCGTCATGAGCCATGTTTCGGAAATGCAGAGAATATCCATTTCGGTGACATCATTGAGGATTTCCTCGATGTTGGTATATCCGTGTAAGTTCCAAAATATTATCCGTGAGGATAACAGAGTTTTCTTCAGAGTTTTTCTTAATGCGTCCTAATCTAGAAAATTCTCTCTCTCTCTCTTGGGTTGTTTGCTATTTTTCCTCCTGTACTTGGCTTCTGGTGACTCGGTTAGACCTCGGGGTAAAGTATTTATCCATTGTATTAGTCACAAATTTCTCTTTTTTTAACCGAACGATTGAAATTGTTACAACCGGGCTGAATGGGTTAATTTTGTAGTATTTTCAAAACAAAAGATGATCCTAAAGTTGTTTAGCAATGTTTGAATTTATTCATGAGTAATGGTTAAATTATTTTTAACCGTCAGCTTAAAAATAAATTATTTTCTACCGTTCTATTTGATGGATTTTGATAAAATATGGTATGAGTAACATACAATAGTTATGCTTTGAAATGAAAATTATTTATTTAAAGTGGTGCCTAATTTGTTTAAAATAGCAACAATTATTATAAACAAATGAAAAAAGAAACGTCTTTGTCAAATTTCTAATTTTTTCGAAGAAATTAGGATTCCTTGTTTTATTACGAGAAATTTAAAAAAAAGTCGGAAACTTGCATTAGGTCAGAAGTTATGATGATTTTTCTCTTGACGGTCAGCGCTAAGAGGCAATTCACGGCTACATACAGAGCAGCGTTTCTTTCATTTAACATGCTTATAGTTAAATAATTGGTTATAAGTAATAAATTAAATTTTAAGATATGGTTGTAAATATAAACAAAGATTTCAATGGTTTTTTTATTTCATTCAAAACAGTTAATATGTATCTATATACACTGGAAAAAAAGTTATTGAAAGTTTAATAAACTAGTCAATTACTTTTGGATAGGACATAAAATCATTTAAAGAACGTAAAACTTCTTTTCTAAGCAATGCTTGACTGGTTGATAAAATTTTAAAAACAGTTATTTAAAATTTAGAAAACTTTAGGAAACTTTAGAAAACAGTTATTTAAAATGTAAAAAACTTTAGAAAACTTTAGCAAACAGTTATTTAAAATTTAGAAAGCTTTCAAGAACTATGAGATACCAGTTAACTACTTCATTTCCAACATTTCAACAACGTTCTACATCATTTAAGTAACGTCAATAACTATGTGTACTATCCAAAAGTGATTGACTAGTTTATTAAATTTTCAATAAATTTTTTTCCGTGTAATTACATACTGCATACAACGTATTTACAGTTAAGTAATTATAAATCAAATTTTAAGTTTCAAGTAAATTAGTAAATATAAACAAGTGTTGCAATGTTCTTTGACTGAATAAATGTACAATTTTATTTTCTATTTAGTCTCGTCTTGATAAAATTATATTTACTTAAAAAATATGTTTTAATTTTTATTTATTTTATTTATGTTTTAAAAAAATATTTTTCAAATATAACTTCTTACATAATCACAATATTGAGAGAAAATACACTAAAAAAATACTCGGTTCAGATTAGACATTTAACTATGGTTGACAGGTTATGTAGAAGTTTAACATCTATAAGTATGAATTTTCTATAATGCATGGGTGCGCCAACGTCGATTGTACCTAACTTTACAATGTCACTCTCAGTTTCACGATTATCAAGTGTTCAATCAGACAGTCGTATGGGTAGAACACAAAACTGCATGGCAGTTCCTAAATCAGCAATAAAATATGGTCGATCTGCCCATAATTATCGCCGTCCGACGGAAATAGTTTTTTCTGTGTACTTCTTTTATCAAGAATAAAAATATGCTTGTACTTAAGTTTAGATCAAGGATAATTGTACTTAGTTCAAGATTAATTATCCTTAATACAAGAATGTGTACTTGAATCAATAATAAATTATGTTTGTTACAAGAATAATACACGGGGAAAACGTTTGAGGTAATCTTTCCCATATTATATGCAGGACCTCGGATCAAAGTTACAATTGAGATATTGTGTTCAAAATTCTGATAGTTATTTTCAAAAAATAAAAAAAAATTTCCCATACACGTGGTACTTGACAGTCAAAAGTAGACTGAAAAAGACTACTCGCTTAAAGCTGTAAACTGTGCATTAAAGTTGAAAAGAGTTTGCCGAGAAATGTGCAGAAGTTTACCATGCTGCGGGTAATCGGAGTTCAGACTCAGCGTCAAGTCCAATGACTCTCCAGCATGGTAAACTCTCCTCAAAACTCAGAATTTATTCCTATCGCATGATAAATCAAACTTTTCCCCTCTTTTTCCATTTTTAATTTGCAGATGCGATCACATATCATTTGTCTGTTAATTCCACAAGAACTCTTTCTATTAAAACGAAGAAGAATGATTTTTAAATTATTAATTTTAATACTTATATTAGAGGCTAGTCTAGCTTACGTTGAATTATAACATCAAACTGTGACAAAAAAATTTTAAACGAAAACTTATTACATATTTCATATTTTACTGACTACTCTTTCAATTAGTTTATTTTTTAAATTCTTATGATAGTTTGATTCTTTAATTGTCTATTTCTATAAATAGTTTAATTCTTAATATTTATTTACATTTAATACTAAAATGATAAATTTTATAATAAATTAAACAATATTTGTATTTCACGTTAATTAAAAAGTAAATTACCTAAATATATTTCAGATATGATGCTCTACTTGATTTTTTTGGCATATTAACATATCAAACATATATTTTACAACTTCTAAACTTCTATGTTTGTAAATTTTTTTTAAATAAAAATTTCTTGTAATTTAAAGGAAGATTTTTTATATTTTAAAGTTTCTTTCTTGCTTAGAAAATTCTTAATTATGGTAATTTTTACTCTTTACTAATTTTAAGTAGCTAAATGTCATTTTTTAAAATTATTATTTTTCTTACATTTTATTTATTATACCTTTATAAGATCTACTTAATTCATAACTTTAAATTTTTAGTTGTAATTACTTTTATTCATTCAAATTCTTTTTCAAAATAATATTTATTTTCAGAAATAACGTTTAACAAATTCTCTAAATATCTGAGTTAGTTAAAAATAACTAGCTTGAAATAAAAAAGTTAGCCATTAATTCAATAGCTATATTTCTACTAATCATTTAGTAAAAAATAAATAATTATTAGTTAAGTTTATTTTTAGGTTATATCAAAATAGATAATATTTTAGTAAAATTCTGATTATTAGTACAATTAGTCAAAATTTAATATTTTTTTAGTTATTTTTTTACTAATAATTATAGTCATTTTTTATTAATTATAGTAGCTATTTTTCATTAATTGCTGATATAAAAAGTCAGACACGATTTTATTAATAATTAATTATTTTTAACTAATTCAGATTAAAAGAACAGATAGGATTTTCTAGGTTATTAAACTTTTAATGCAGAAAAATACAAATTTGTTTCTATAAAAATTATTATATTAAATAACATTTATATTAATATGTACATATATATATATAATACATATAATATATTTTTAATAAAGTAATATTAGGTTTCTTAAACATTGTAAGAATTAAAATTTTGATAAAGTGGATAAAAGATAAAGTCAAAGATTTTGTTAATTATACCTATTTTTGAAATTTAGATAATTATTAAATTTGTACACATTATATATAATAATTTTTAAAATATCCACAAGTTATTTTTATAACAATACCTTTAAATTTTATTTAATTAAGTGCATGTGATGAAGAATTCCGTCACTAGTAAAGGCAAAATTTGTCCGTAAACTTAAAATAATACTCTTAAAATAATAAACATTGATATTTTAAGTAATTCCACAAATTTTGGTGTCAAAATGTTTATTATTTTAAGAGAAAGTTTACAGACAAATTTTGCCTTTACTAGTGACGTAATTCTTCATCACATGCCCTTAATGTACTGAATAATTATAACTTTATACATTAAATAAAATTTTTTTCAAATTAAAAAACTATTTTACATGAATATAATATTTTGGTCATACTTTTTAGAATTTAAAATATAAAATCAGTTCTAAATTAACATTTTGAATTAGATTCACAGATTTGTGCAAAAAAAAAGAAGGATTTAATAGAAATTACCAAAATTTTGAAACATGATTTATATAAAAAATTGATCAAGGAAGGAAGCAATAATTAATACGTAATTGTTTTAAATTAAAATTATTCAGTCTAAATATATAAGAATTAAAACCGTTTCTCATAAAGGGATACAATTCTACTCAGTTAGTATATAAGGAAAGTTTGAATCTCTAATTCCAAATGTATTCGAGCGTGTTAGGTGTGTGTGAATGTGTATAGATAGTTGTATATTGCGGCGTAAGTTTAGTTTAGGTAAATCGCGTCTTGTATAGTTCAAAAGAATATTAAATTAATCTTAAGGTTAAAACTATGATCGTGATTGTATCGTTAAATGTAATTATAATTAGCGAAATAAGTAATATTGATAGCAAATAAATCTGTAATTAATATGAAGGAAATATTTTTATTTTTTGATTGAATAGAAAAGATGATCTAGTTGGCAAAACTTTACCATGCTGGTGAGCAGGACCTTGACAAGAGCATTGTCGAGGCGCGCTGAACTCAAGAATTCGAGCTCAGCGCCTTGTCATCCAGCATGGTAAAGTTTTTCCACGTGCTATTTATAATACTACTCAACTTTCTGGCAATCGAGGAATCGCCCTCCAACCATCAAATACCATGCTGGAGAGTGATGTGTATCCATATTTTTGTATAAAACATTTCTAATTCTTGAATAATTTCTATTACAAATTGAATGGTAAAGTTTTCTAAAAGTCACTTTGATCCGAGGTGTATTATGCTAACATTTTAAACTTTACCTGGAACATTTTCTCCGTGTAATTATACTTGATTCAGTGCAAAAATTCATTGTTACAAAAAATATTTCTCTCTGTGCAGATGAATTTAAGGGCATGTTATGAAGCATGACATCATTGGCATGAGCAAAATATGCCTCTAAATTTCTCTAAAAATTATAATTTTTGACTCTAAACTGTGTAAAATTACCCTAAAAATCATAAGAAAGGATTGTTTGATCCAAATTTGTTTGAATTTAGCCATAAACTTAATTTTTAAAAGAATACACTAAATTTTGAAAATTTAAAAAAAAATTAATTTTAAGTCAAAATTCATATAAATTAGGTTAGGCCGGACATTTTAATGATTGTTAAATTAATTTTGTAAGCTTTGGTGTCAAAATATTTATGAACAAATTTTTCCTATGTCATTCATGCCCTTAAAATGTACCCTCTAAATGTGATCTGGACAGAGAAAAGGAGGCTTACGTGCTAAAACAAGATTTCGAGAAAAACGATCTTGAAGTTAACAAGATAATATTGATACTTCTTCACGCTTTAATGGCTTCAAACTTCTAACTCGGAAGTTTTTGGGGTCGCTGATTACGGATCCGGTGTTAGTTTTTGGAAATTTAAAATGTCGGATCCAATATGTCGGACAAAAAAAATTAAAAACTTATCGAATTCGCTTAAAACTGGTTACTTGGGGGTTTTCAGGATCGCTGATTACGAATCTAGCATCAGGTTTTAAAAATTCAAAATGGCTGATCCAATATGGCGGACAAAATATTTAAAACTTATCAGATTTGCTTAAAACTGGCTACTCGGGGGTTTTCGGGGTCGTTGATTACGAATATAGCATAAGTCTGTTAAAATTCAAAATGGCGGATCCAATATGGCAGCCAAAAAAAATGTTCTCTTGGCATAAAATATGTTTTTCTGTCATATATTAATGTTTATTTAATTTTAAATTGATGTATGCTCCTTATTTCAGATTTTAACAAAATTAAGATTTTTTCGTATTGGTACTTTTCTATTTCTCCACTTTTAATAAACATTTTAAAAAATTATGACATTCTGGTTTTTAACATGTGAAAGAGTGACTCAATCTCTATCTATGTGAATATTGATACGTCTGCACGTTTGTACGGCTTGAAACTCGTTACACAGTGGTTTTTGGGGTTCACATTTTCAAAGGACGTAATATTGGATCCGCCATTTTGAATTTTAAAAACTAACAACTGATTCGTAATCAGCGACCCCTAAAACCCTTCAGCAAGGAGTGTCAAGCGATTTTAATCAATTTTTTTACTTTTTCTAGGTTTTTAAAAAACACAGTTTTTTTCGCAAAAGTACTCTTCTTGAGCTTCAGTTTTCACAAACTTTTTGACAAATTATGACTTTTTGGTTTACACCACGTGAAAGAACATCTCAAAATCTATAGTAAGGGACGAATTGGTCAGTCCACCCATTTTTTAAGAATTGAAAAACTTCTTTAAGCATCCAAGTATAATTATTAAATTTTTTTTATTTCCTAAAAGTAGATGAAATTCTAAAGAAAATAAGACCTAGGTGAAATGATTTAGTCCGTTTTTCATTGAAATACATTTAAAAAAGTGGAAGTTTTACTGTATCACAAAAACTCAAATTTCTGACGAAATAAAGATGGTATTTTGATGTTCCTATGCTTGTTTTTAAAGCAATTTTTTAAGGAATAGAACTATTATATGTGTCTGTCATTGACAAAACGTGCCTTAGCTCCAAAAAATAAATTTATATTTTTTAATGCCAACTGACAAATGTTTATTTTCTCTTTCATCTAAAAAAAAAAAAAAAAAAAATGTTGTTTTGAAGAAATTTTGGTGTTATTAAACAAGAAGCGTAGGCACGTTACATTGGCTTCAATGCATTGATGCAAATTTAAACGCTCACCCTGTAAAGTTCACGTTTGGGAGCTAAGGCACGTTTTCTCATGGACAGTCACATATAAGCATTAAAGTGCAATTTTCATCTTAGAATATGCAGGGCTCGGGATTTGGACAAAACAATTTATAAAAATTTAAAAACATTAAATTAACATAAAATTACCTTGAAAACAAGCATAGGAACTTCAAAAAACCATCGTTATTTCGTCAGTTTGAATTTTTGTAAAACAGTAAAAATTACACTTTTTTAAATATGTGTCGATTCAGGGTGAAAGGGACCTTAGCTGCAAAACATTCGATTTTTAATTTTTATTATGTATCGATAGAATTTGAGTTGCTCTTTCACATACAGTAAACAAAACTTGTTTATGTCTATTAGTTTTTCTGTTATTAGCGATGAAACATAGACATAACTTAACAATAACATAGGGAGGCACAAGTTCAAACTCCCTTCTTGTAAAATTCAAAACATTTGATTTTTAATTGTTAATATGAATCGATAGAATTTGAGTTGCTTTTTCACATACATAAATCAAAACTCGTTTATGTCTATTAGTTTTTGTGTTATTAGAGGTGAAACATAGGCATAACCTAACAGTAACATAGGGAAGCTCAACTTCAAACGGCCGTACGCGTAAAACTCAGTTCTGCAGCTAAGGTCCCATTCACCCTGAATCGACACATATATTTCAATAAAAATGGACTAAATCACATCACTAAGGTCTTATTTTGTTTAGAATTTCATCTACTTTTAGGAAATAAAAATAAAGAAATTTTAATAATTATCCCAGGTGCGAATTTTCGGTCGGCCCATGGTTGGGCCAACCGTGCAGTAAGTTGGCCCACCTTTGGCTCATAGGTCGGGCCAACCTGTTAGATTATCACCATGGCCGACGTTGGCTACCGACCATCGGCTACCAAGGTTGGCCCAACTCTGGCTGCCGACTGTCGGCTAAAATGCGTTAAAATGGTTGGCCCAACTCTGGCTACCAAAGTTGGGCCAACCTTCTATCTCAAGTGCAACCTCACGGTTGGCCCAAGGTTGGGCCAACTTGAGACTACTTGTACCAAATTATTCTATTAATGAAAACACATATAATTACATAATTGACATGTTATAAATTTAGTTACACAAATATAATCAGATGAGAATGTAGAAATTTAATATTAATGAAAACCTGAAACAGAAAAATTTCATTAGTCATGAAGATTCGAACCCGGGTTTTCCAGAGGCCAGTCCAGTAGGCTAACCACCAGCCCATAAGAGGTATGAGTGTTCAATACCAAATGAACCTTATAGCCAGACAGTAGAGTAACACAGACCGTTGGCCCAACTATTAGCCCCAGATTAGGCTGACCTTCTAGTGTTGGTTTTGGTTTAGTTTTTATTTATATTATTATTTTTTTTATATCATTTAAGAGACAGAGTCTAGCTAACCGTCTAGCTAACAGTGGCCAGAGTTGGGCCGACCGTCGGCATTTGGTTGACAAAGTTTAGTCGGCATGCTTGGTTGGCCCAACTTAGGTATTTCTGGTCGGGCCAACTTTGGGTGCCGACCAAACTTGCCATTCAAGTGCCGACGGTCGGCCCAACTCTTGTCACAGGTAGGCCGACAGTCGGCACTTGGTTGGCAAGTTTGGTCGGCCAACCAGGGGCCGACCATTCAACTCTGGCAGCCGACCACAATTCGCACCTGGGATACTTTGTACGCTTAAAGAAGTTTTTCAATTCTTAAAAAGTGGGTGGCCAAACACTGGGGTACTTTAGAGAAGTCGATTTTCACATTTTGAGGTTAACTTCCCTAAAGAAGTTGATCGGAAATGACCTGAACATCGGTTGAATACTTAGGTACGTCAGAGAAGTCGATTATCACATTTTGAGGTTAACTTCCTCACGAAGTTGATCGAAAATGACCTGGACTTTGGTTGAGTACAGGGTACATTAGAGAAGTCAAGTTTTACATTTTTAGGTTAACATCCCTGAAGAAGTTGATTGAAAATGACCTGGACATCGGTTGAGTACTTAGGTACGTCAGAGAAGTCGATTATCACATTTTGAGGTTAACTTCCCTGAAGAAGTTGATCGAAAATAACCTGGACATTGGTTGAGTCAGCCCTATCCGAGTCCCATGCTTTCGACGTTAGAAACATGTCAGCTTAATGATTTGCGTTTCTATGTGCGAAAAACTAACTAGAGATGGCGCAGCTCGCACCACGCGTTAAAAATACACAGTAACAATAGATAAATAGAATAAAAAACTAATAAAATAATTGTTTATATATTGGATATTTATATTATTGGCCTAAAATATCTTTAGTAACAAACATTAAAGTATTTTATATTAAAAAATTATTATATAACAGCGGAATACTGACTGAAAATTACTAAAATAGATGTGCATTAGGAGTTGCTATAATATAAGTAAATTTTGCTTACGCAAATGTTAACGTACTTTCTCTAAAATTAGTGTAAATATAACAAAATACAAAATTTCATTTTAAATTCAAAAATAATTTTTTTTATCCTTAAATCAGCTTTTAAGTACTTAAAATTTAAATTAAAAAGTGCAGGATAATGTATCGCTGCATCTTTTTTAAAACGTCTAAATATGTAAAATCGTAATTATTTTTTTAATTTCAAGTAACACATAAAATAATAAAGATTTCTATTACTAATCTTAAAGAGAAAAAATTTAATATCACAATGGCTAATAAACTTATTTTTAAGAAAAATATACATTAATTATTCTTAACTTTTTACAGAAAATTTCCATGAAAATTTATTTTAAATATTATTTTTGAAACCAATAAAATAATTATGTTTATAATATTGTTAAAATCAGTTTAAAATTTGTAATAATTAATATTTAACCTCAGTAAAGAATTCAAAATATTGATGTTTCCCTTTTGGTTATTTAATATTTATGTAAATTAAAACGTTTAAACAAAAACAATTTTATAAAGGTAGGGAAAATTAATTTGATATACAAAAATTGAATTCAACTCAATTATTTATTTACCTTATTAGGTACTTTTTAAATACTAATGAACACAACAGTTGCACTGATATAACTTTTTATAAAATATGCCAACATATTTTAATATGCTATACTAAGTTATATACATTAAAATATTTATAACTTTTTATAAAACCACTTACAATTTTTAATATATATTATGCTATACATAATATATAAAACACTTGTAGGAGAAAATATATAAATCTGCAGTATTTAAATACTTTTTGATAACATAAGTCAGATAGAACTTTTATACGTAACTTTGAAACTTTGGCTTTAATTGAATTTTGGTTTCAATTTCAACCGCGAAAATTCATATAATTTCTTTTATGATACGACTTACAAAGTTTAATGTTTTACTATGAATAAATATGTACATACAAGAGAAAAAACTTAAATCTATATTTAAATATTTGAAAATATGCTATTTATGAATATATGTAAGATAAACATTTATTACTTTCTACCTTTGGTTTTAATTTTAATTTGGTTTTAATCTCAACCATGAAAAAAGTTTTATATTTTTTTATAAAACAATGTTTCATTTAATATTTTATTTACGCAAAAGTGCTTAAAACAATATTTAAATATTTGAAAACATATTATTTACGAATAATAATAGATATATCTTTTTAAATAATTTGTAACTTTGGTTCTGAATTTAAGCTAAACAAAGTCTTGCCGCCTTTTTCTTCAATATGTTTTCTCTTCTTAAAGAGCCTACTGTTTGTTGAACTAATTCCCGCATACGTATTTGTAAATAAAATTGTACAATGTACGCTATAATGTCCACTGCTTTGTCTTTATGGCTCATGAAACCGAACGTAAATTTTTCTCCAGACGACATCAAATCATTTAAAATTAATTCAAGGGGACTACTGTATTGCCTAAATTTATTAAAAAGATTATCCACCGTTGATATTATTTTAAATAGTCGTACATTGGGATGAACAAAATTTTTATTCGTTTTCGTGAAATGTTCGAAACCTTGAGGAAGATTATTATTCGAAAAGCTTAATGCATCTTCTTCAATACTGTTTTTTGAAAGAAATGCATTCAAACATGTTTCACATTGCGTTGTTTTTTTATAAAAGCTGCTACACGCCCAGTGGTATAAAAAATCAAACATTGAGTAACTTCCGGTAAAGCGTAATCATGTCCAACAGCTTCCACAAAGTCACTAAAATCTGAGTCGTCACATTGAACAACTGATTCTAGTGCGTTTTTTATTTCTTCTATTGCCGTAACTTTTTCCGTTTTAAATAATTCTTTCAACCGAGAAATACTCATTAGTGGCTGTGGAGAGTTACCATCAAATACGGAACAATTCCCTGTCTTTGGAGGCTTTAAAATACTAATTGCACACACAATTTTAAAAATTTGTAAGAAAGTAGGCGTACACGGGTGATCGTTTGTTCCTCCAGCCATTCTAATTGTTCCAAAAAATCTCTGAAAGTAGAAACGAAAAATAATGTTTTATGCATATACTTTTAAATTTGAAAGAAAAAGAATTTAATTACAGTAGATTAAGGAAACTTTGTGCTGGAAATTATGAATTAGCATCTGTATTTATGCCTAAGCGGAAAAAAGATCTATCGGTTTTAAATTTTGAAAATGAGCTTGAAAAGTCATAAAAAAATAAGTATAAAATTTTATTTATTTATGAAGGAATTAAGTACTTGTTTCTTGAGGTATTTATAGCAGGATAATTTTTACTTTATTCATTTTATTGTACGGTTGAACATTCGTAGACGTATATATACACACAAATACGTATAACACATACATACAAACATACATACATACGGCGAATTTTTGTTCTTAAGATTTTTATACTACTTTTTATTTTAATTGATATAGTTTTAAATATACAGTAATGTCATTTCATAAATAATTCGTAAAATTTGTTTATTTTGGAGCAGCAAATTTTTTTAACCGATGTTTATTGTCTATCCCTTTCACGTTAACTCTTTCTGTTAAATTAATAACTTATATTTATGATTACAGGAATGTTTACTTGGTAAAGGACTACATAATTTGTATACAAAAAATATTTCGCTTTATGTTACGTTTATACTGATCTAACACAAAATTCAACACAATCCAACACAAAACTCTCTTAATTTAAACCAGTGAAATTTCACTGATTAATCAGTGACAATGTAGTTACTGATTTCAAACCGTGATATTTTCTCTGGAGATCAGGGAAATTCAACTGATTTAACATTCAATGTCAAATCAGTTAAAATATCAGTGACTTAAATTAGTGAAAGAATCAGAGAAAGTCACTAGTGAATCACTTAAATTTCATACGATTTTTGTTAAGTAAATAACAAGTTAGAAATAGTTGTTAAAAAATCATCAACAAAGAAGTTCTTAGAACATTTTGTTTAAAGTTGAATCAGAAAAATCTCATTGATTGAAATCATTGACTTTTCAACAAGTATTTATACCTTTCCATTAACTGAACAAAAATCATGACTTATAAGTTGAAAAGTTTTTCATTTTGCATACCTCCAACGGATCTTGATTGATTCTTCCCGTTAATAAATAAGAAAAATGAAATTCTTTTGTTAGCGTGTTACACAGGTCCATTGTTGACTTGATGGTCACTCGTAGCCCTTCGCTTGTCAAATCGGTTAAAAATTGGTCTTTATTGACCAAACCCTGCATCTGCCTTTCTTCCCAATTATTAAGCCATAAAAGAGAATCTTGTAAAACCTGTCAAGATTTTTAATTTATTTTAAATAATGTAAAAATATGTTTCTTAACAATATTCAGTTATCATTCCTACCTTAAAATCTGCACTTTCAATTGTTAGACCGTTTTCAGATTTTATTCTGTTCAGGGAATCAAATAAATTATTAATTCTTAAACAGAACTCAGCTGTTGGTTCACAAGATTTAAGTTCGTCATAATAACTTTTATAAATCAGTAAGCCATGGGCTGTAGATTTACTAAAAATCTGGAATAAAATATAAAAGCAAAAAAATTAATCTCCATACCTTCGATTTATTTTTATTCTTTTTTTCAGAAAAAAAATATTTTCTTCAATTTTGAGATATGTAAGAAGTAGTAAAATAATTAGCAGGAAAGAATCCAGTTTTCCATTGATTTGCAAAGAAAAAAAACACTTTTTTCGTCAATTTGTTATGAAGTCGTCAAAACTGTTTGAAAACAATACTTAATAACTAATTACGTAGTTTATTTATTCAACTTTATTAACCATTTCTAAAAGTTGCAAAAGACGGTTAATATTAACAAATTACTAAATAAATTCAGAATTTTGTCTTTATAGACAACTTTAGTATATTTATAAGTATTATAATACATGCAACAAATAAAAAACAAATTTTATTAATTAAAAAAATAGTAAATAGAATTTTACCTGCACAGCGTAAGACACTTTCATTTTCAATAAATCGTGGAGATGTATGTGATTACTTGTCAATTTAGGACACAAGCGTCCCTGTTTATTCATTCGATCAATATCGAATAATTTAATAAAATATTCCCATTTTATTACTCCCTGATTTGGATCAACCTGCAATAAAGAATGAAATAAGACGTAAGTTTTAAATATTTGAAGTATAATATGTGATCATAATTTTTAAATATATATTATTATATATACATACCAGCAATTCGCCTTTATTAAATAGCCGATTGCGAATACATTTTATTAAGTGTGGTACATCAGAGAAAAGATAAACCTTACGGGTTTCTGTAAGTGGGTGAGCAAATGAATTTTTTAAATTATTTAATTTCCCACTACAGCCTACTTCTTCCCAAAATCTTTTGTTCGGTTTGGAACCATCACATACAACTCCATGTATTCGAGCACCATACTTCTCTAATAAAATTATGCATTGAATGACCAATTTGGCAATTTCAATTCCAACTACTGGCCCTTTAGACAAAAATACAGCTATGGGCTGAGTAAAATCCTCATTTATTGCTTGAAATACAAATACCATCGCATGATCTGCAATTTCATCGATGCCTGTAGAACCTTCTGTATTTCCAACATTAGCCAAGCCTTTGTATTCCATTGTCTTTGGATCAACTCGAACATTTTGACGTGTGCTCATTTCGTCAAACATGAGGATACCATCCCGTGAAATTTCTGGCTGCTCACTAAATTTTTCAGCAAGAACTTTAAATAAGTTTTCGCTGAATCCAGATGGAGTCTCGATCAATGCTAAATACCTGTAATAATAAATTAAAAAGAATTAACATTATAAGAATATGAAAATAAGATTTAGATTGAAATAGTTTCCAATAGCAGTTTAAAATTTAACACATTTTAAGGTTTTCAAAACTTACCGGCGAATAGTACTAATGCACGGAAGTGGTAAGACATTTGAATCTCTCAGCATTCTATAAGCTGCTGGTGATCGCATATGTAACAGAAGGCTTAAAATGATCCATTCTTCTGAATACCTATGGCCTTTTGAACTTTTAGCCATCGCAGCTTTCAGTATTTCAGCAATTACCGTTTGCTCATTTTTCGGGATATTTTTTTCATTTAATTGAGACTCTAAAGAACTTTTCTTAAAACATTTTAGTTCCTCTTTGGTCTTTTGCAATTGAAGCTTCAGATAATTACGCCGTGCATCTAGGCGAATTTTTTGTTTATGTGTGCTGTTCATTCGCTGAGTTAAAAGTTTTAGTTTTTGTTTTTTTTGTGGGCTTAATTTTAAAACTATTCGCTGAAGATCATTCTGTTTTTTTAGACGTAAGGTTTTATTTCTCAACGTGATTTGACCCTTTTTACACGCTTGACAGTGTCTGGATTGTTGTTTTGCACTAGAGTCCAAAATTAAAGAGCAATTAATGTGTCGAATTGTACCCAAAGTATCTTTAAACGTAAAAGACGTGTTGATGGAATTATAGTCAGCTGGTAAAGCGCATCCATCACATACTTTTAGTTTGTGTAGGCAATTTATTGCATTTTCTACTTCTTCAGCAGAAAATGCATATGATTTTGAAAAACCTACAGTTGAATTAACTAATGGGCGATTCATTACAGACACGTGTACTGTCATATCCTTGTAAAGAATAATTTTCTTGTGGTGTACAGTTGCCACTTTGCCATCCTTCCATTGACCTGTACATTGAGAAAATTCTATGGCACGAAAATCTCCATTTTCGATATCGTATCGAGACCAAGCAATAGGTAAGTTAAATGAAGTCTTAGATGAAATTAAAGAATTAAATAAGTCACATCTTTTTGTCTCTGATAATTCTGCATTTTCAAATCAGTTAGATGGTTCAGATTCATTTTCTTCCGATTTACTTGTGGATGGAGTAGATTCAGTGTCAAAACATAAGTTTTGCGTGGAAGATGTGGATGGAGAACATTCTTCAGGAAAAACTTCACAGTTTTGGGTATCGTCAACAACCACATCCATTTGACATTGCTCAACATTTGAGATCAATGGGTCATCTCTTTGGGTCGGTTTATCAGTTTGTAATATTTTTCTTTTCGCAGGTGGTAAAGTTTTTCTTTCCATAGGTGGCTTCCTTTCTTTTCCGACTTTGGAAAGATATTTCGGGCAATTTGGAAAAATTGACGGAAGGGCTCCTTTCCGTAAACGTGGTATTTTGTAATTTACCTATAAAAATGCGAATACTTAAATTAATTATGTTATAATTTTTATTTAAGGATAATCGAACCTGTGAAGAAAAATGTCCTCACCAGCTTTTAATTTTGACGTCTCTCGGTCTTAAAAGACGAAAAAAATTAGTTAATGTTGATTTTTTATAAATAATAGAGTAGCACAAGTGGTGGAACTTCAATTTTGTTGCTATAAAAAAGAGCTAAATATTATTTTTTAAAGTATTTTCGAAATTTGGAAAAAATATTAAAAATAATATTTAGCTCTTGTTTATAGCAACAAAATTGAAGTTCCACCACTTGTGCAACTCTATTATTTCTAAAAAACCAATTTATTTCGTTTTTTAAAACAGAGAGACGTCAACATTGAAATCCGGTGAGGACATTTTTCTTCACAGGTTTGATCAGCATTAAATAAATTAAATTTAAATTTGAAGGGTTTTTAATTTTTTTTTTTTTTGCTAATGAAGTTAGTCCGCTTTTCTCTATACTTAGTTTTAAACTACCTAAATTCTGAAAAAATAAGCCCGAGATGAAGTCACTTTGGCAATTTTTAAAACATAATTTAAAAAAAAATAGTTTAGATCGCAATATTCTTAATTTAAAATAATTCATAAAATAATAAATATCTTTTATGCTTAAATTGTACACAAAATGTCAATGATTTGTCATCAGTCGAATTACAAAATTTTTTTTCTACCATTAATTTAACTTCATATAAAAAAGCTTCTTCTATTTAACACCGACATAATCTCTTTAAATTTTTTTTTTAATTTTTGTTACTTAAATTTTATAAACAATATAACAATTTAAATAATTTTAAAACTAATGTGCAGAGGAAAACTTTAATTAAAAATTAACATTAAATATATAATATATTTCATAAATATTAAATTTTAAAAAAATCATTATAATTATTAACAATAATTTACCTCTTTTTGGTTTCAATTAATTTTATTTAATTTTATTTTTTTAAAATGTTAATTTTTGGTAGATAAAAATATTAAAATTAAATTAATAATTTTAATAAATAATATTAATGTTATAGAGTTTAACTAATTTGTATTTTATAAAAGAAAGATTTTTATTTTAATATCTTCAATATTACGTTTTCTATAAACTATTTTATATTGAGAAATAAAAATGATTTTATCCTTTTTAAATTAAATTAGAAGTTTACTTTATAGAATTATTTCTTATTTATAAAATTTGAATAGATTAAATTTAATCTTAAATTTAAGTCGAAATTAAATTCTATATTATTATATTTATTCAAAAATAAATTTTATGAAATAATTTTTAAATACAATTTAAATGTTTTTAAAATTTTAACTATTATTCAATCAAATTTATTTAATTCAATTTAATGAGCCTTCTAATCATTCATAATAATATAATCCAAAAATTATAACTAGTAAAATTAATAATTAAATAATTTACAATGCTTCAAATAAGTACCCGTATAATAATGATGAGTAGTTTTTGAACAGTTCATACAAAATAACTATTATTTTTATAATACATGACGTAAACCCTTTAATTTTTCGATTATTATTTCTACTTTATAAAATTAACTTATAATAAGATAATAAACATAAATTATTAAAAACAAAAATATCCCTTAAATCTTTAATTAAATGTTGAGAATTTTAAATGCAACAAGTACTTACACATGACATAACCTCTCCGGCAGCATTTTTTACTTCTCGCTTCCACAAAATATCTTCTGGGAGAAAATGTTTTTCACAGACAACTTGTCCTGCTTTTATTATAAAATCTTTTCTTTTAATTGCCTTTTGCCACTTTTCTAAAGAATCTACTCCTGCAGGGACTGAAAAACGGTGAACTTTTTCGTTGCTTTTTTCAGATTTATAACCTGACTTACAGCCCGGAGCAATACACATATTCCCATTATATTTCACCCGTGGTTTCACCATTTTAACTCAAAAACACTTAAATAATTGTATCTCACGAATTTTCCCACAAATAAACGGTTTTTTAAACGATTTTTACATTGTTTTCAATGCGATTGTGTACATTAGTGACGCGTGGTGCGAGCTGCGCCATCTCGCGTTAGTTTTTCGCACATAGAAACGCAAATCATTAGGCTGACAAATCTGACAAGCACTCGGATAGGGCTGGTTGAGTACTTGGGTACGTCAGAGAAGTCGATTATCACATTTTGAGGTTGACTGTCCTGAAGAAGTTGATCGGAAATGACCTGGACATCGGTTGAGTACTTGGTTAGGTCAGAGAAGTCGATTATCACATTTTGAGGTTAACTTTCCTGAAGAAGTTGATTGGAAATGACTAGGGCATCGGTTGAGTCCTTCGGTACTTTAGAGAAGTCGATTGTCATATTTTGAGGTTAACTTCTCTAAGAAAGTTGACCGAAAATGACCTAGATATCATATAAATACCTAATTATTTATGAGATGTCAATTTTCACATTTTGAGGTTAACTTCGCTGAAGAAGTTTACCGAAAATGACCTGGACATCTGTTGGGTGCTTACGTACTTTGGAGAAGTCAATATTTTCACAATTTGAGGTTAACTTTCATGTATTATATGTCCACCATTATCTCACATTTATGCACTGTTGTTTTTAGAAGCTTTTTTTTAATCCTAACATCCCTGGTCGGGCTATAGCCGGCATACCTCGGTATTTCGCCCAGATACTTCCTGAATATTACGGGGGGACACTTCTGGTCAGGAGCCAGCTAGAAGCCCGAACAGTGACCAGCTTACACCTGGGCTCCCCTACCAGTGCCCGATCAGATCCCAAGTTCAATGTGGGCTCCCCGGCCATGGCATGGCTATCGCCCCGATTCAATTTCTACACGGACGCAATTCAATTAATAACAAACCATTCTTTAAAATTTTTATCAATATTTTTTCATTCTTCCAAATTAAAAGATTCCTAACTTCTATCGATTCAAATTGAAAATATTTTAAACTTGAATTAATCAAAATTGAAATATAACTAAAGTTTTAAAATTTATAACTTATTTTTAATCCATGGGAACAATTTTGCCAATCATTCACCTTTACAAATTAAATTAAATTACAAATTTTAAACTTGCTTTTATTAATACGAATTTTAATTGCTTCAAACTTTAATAATAAGTATAAGAACTATGAATTTATAAAATTTTAGTAATATTAAACTTAAACTACTTAAAACTTTTAATTGTTCGAATTTGATTAATTTATAGAATTATTATGAACTTCAAATATTTTCAAATTCTAACAATGCATATTTTAGGTGTTTCAAACTTAAACCCATATAATTATAAGAATTTAAAGAAATTTGGAAATTTTAAATCGATCCAACTTTAATATAATTCAAATCAATTAATATTTCAATTTATCGATTCTAAATTCTTTTATTAATTCAAACTTCTATTAATAAATAGTTATTTTTCTTTAATTTTATGAAATTATTTTAAGTATTTGATTTTTGTGATCAGCGCTTTTTTTTGAAAATTTTGGGATCTTGATCTTGATTTTAATGAATTTTTAGGCTGACGGGCTTGGCAAATCTATAATATAGTGAAAACTATATTTCAGTCAATCTTATTTTTTGTTTTTACAATTGAACTGATTAAAATTATAATTGATCCTAATTTGAAACCTATAATAAAATTAGAAATTAAATAAGTTTAATAATTTACCAATAAAAAATAAGCATTTTGAGATAAAAATACAACATTTATTTGGAGAAATTTAATTTGGTACTTTATTTTTATTTAAAATAGAGAGAAGATTTTAAATTAAAATAAATGATTAAAAGAGGAATAAATTATAAAGAAAGTATTTAAAAATCTTAAAAAATATTTGAAAAAAGTGCTCGCTTTTTTCTAATTATATCATGATATTTCATTCTTTATTCTGATTTATATTGTCGTTTTTAGAAGTAATTAAAAAAACGAAATATTATTATGAAAATTATTCATATATTATTATAAATTATAACATAAAATATTCATTAATTTTCATATTAAGTTTAAAATTTTTTGAATCTTTATTAAAATCTGTAAAGTAGCTTTAAATAAGACACGTTTGTATTGTAAATTGTTGTATTGTATTGTATTATTATTGAAAATAAACTATATAAATTTGTTAATTGATTTAAAATTTAGATTCAGGAGAATCAATAATTAAATAAATAAAATTAGAAATCTTATAATTAATATAAAAATACATTTTTTCAAAAGTTATTGATTTAAAACAAAAAACATCTATTGTGCCAAACTTCAGGTGTGGACAGAATGAAAGAATGAAGTTTGCGATTATTATTATTCATTATTATTCATTACCGTCAAATGGGGTAACTTCGGACAGAAGGCTAACTTTGGACACTTATAAATTTTTGTAAATATTATGGATTTTCATTCTATCAAATAGTTTTATTAAGCAATTAGCATTTGTTTTGTTTTACTGAATATTCCAAAAACATAATATGACATTTGAAAAATAAAAATAATCAAAGAAGTTCAAGGAAAAAATTAATTTATTTGGAAGAGATTCTTTGAGGTTATTACACTTTGTGAAAAAATCTTATTTATTAATGAATATATGTAAGTTAAGTGTTATTTCTTTTTTTTTAAATTGAGTACACTATTATTTAACATAAAAGTCACACTAATTTCAATAACCTAAATTCATAAATTATTTAGGAAATGAGATTTAATTGAGGAAGTCTAATTTTGTAGGGTAACTTCGGACATGAGACAAATATACAAATTAGGTGAAAAAAGTCGTAAAAACTGCTATTATTCTGACAGCACAATTTAAACAGCTATTTCAGAGATTAGAAGAAAGAAAAAATCACTTGAAAATTCAAACTGTTAACAAATATGGTAGACCAACAATCTAATTAATTTAGTTTATTTGTTTTTGTAAAAAAATTATATAAACTAGTAGGAAAGTTTTGGAGTATCTGCAATTGGGTGAAAATTTCTGAAGTGGCCCACCTAAAACTGACTTTTCGAATTTCAAAACTTCTTTTATGTAATTTTTTGCAAGAAAGCAAAATAAAAAGATCCCCGAAACACGTTTTTAAAAAAATTAATTTTTCAATTAATTATAAACAATTGAACTTTTTAGCAATCTTTTACTAAATTCGCAGTTACTCCGTTTCTACTTGATAAAATTTAATAATATTTGGTGAGTATATTGAAAAATAATGTTACTTTGGATTTTTATAGAAAATTTTATTAACCATCATTATTTATGCAAAATTAATTGTTTATTTAATAAACAAATGAAAATTTAAGCAACTTCTCTCATTCAAAGAGCGGCGTCCAAGCGCTGGAACACCCGTGACGTCGCGGCACGCTACCGCGAGTAGTAGGGAGACGTTTACTTTTTTGCTTCAAGTCACTCCACTAATCTCAATTCTGGACCAAAATAAACGTCCTTCTTTTTAGAATTCTTCATAATTAAATTCTCTATCAATCTTCTAGACTCGATTTTGAAATTTCTATTTATATAGATATAGTTTTTTAATAATAAGTGGTGAAAAAATGCCAATACCGTGAAATTTGGTTTTATCTGTTTTTAGAAAAATAAAAATGTTTTAAAAAACGTATTAAAATAATCTAAAAGTGCTTTTTACGTGCAATTAATAGTGTAATTATTTGTTAAATTTTACAACTATATTTATTATTGTTAATTTAAATTGAAACGTAAAAAAATCATAGTTTTTCCCAATTGTGCAACTTTTTATAAACAAAACGTCTAAATATATAAAAAGAACTTATAATGATTTACATTTACAATTGTTAAAACAATTTATTGTTGTCACTTTTCTAATAAGTTGTAATAAGGCAGACTCTTCTAGTTTTTTCACAACTCAAAATTATTATGTAAGCAGAATAAATGGATCTAAGTTATAACAGTTAGAAATTATTATATTAAAACAATTGTTTACACAACTTATTGTTATTAATTTTAATATAAGATATAAGATTAAACACTCGCAGTTTTCTTTTTTTAATTCAAACTTTTATTATCAAAACAACTGATTATAAGGTAAAAGTAACAATTGAAACAATGTATTGTTTTTAATTTTCCAATATATATAATATAAGACTATTAATTCTAAGTTTGACTTAAATATGCAACTTTTTATGAACGGAACAACTAATTTTAAGAAAAACAAAAATATATTTTATTGAAATTTATTTAATGTTTAGACAACTTTTTATTTAACTTCTTTTTCGTTAATTTTTTTTGGAGGCTAACTCCGGACACTTGTTTTTCACCTCAGAATCAATAACAGAAATAGATAAAAAAATTCTATTACAAATATCACCACACAAGACCCTAAAGATTATATATTCCAAATGTCAAGTCACTAAATATTATATTGTAAAAAATATTAATAGAAAACATCAAGAACCGTCCGAAGTTACCTCATTTGACGGTATTCTTAATTCATCCTTATTCTCTTTACTCTAAAATTTTCACAGCCCTAAAGCTTTAATTAGTGCAGAAATATTGAAGAAAACCAATGAAAAGTAGAAAAAAATTTCATTCTTACTCTTAGATTCCTCTTTGGTTTTGATCTCTAATTGTTCTCTAATTTCCTCTTGTTTTTCATCATTCCGATCGGTTCAGTTTTTGTTTCTTGAATCATAATCCACAAGAGAATTGGAACTTCGTTCCATTTCAGATTCTGATTCGGAATGATTTTCTACCATCTAATAAAAAACTAACATCTTATAAGTTAATTATTATTTTAAAAGTATGCAATAAATCTTAATATTATGCGTGCAAACTCTAAATACCAAGTATTTTATACATAATAACTTTAAAAGTTAGTTTACATTAATTTATTGCAACAAGAAGCAATGAGAAAATTTCAATAAGAAATTTTCTTTCATAGGTTTGCTTTAATTATAAGTTGTTCGTCATAATTGTGAGAACATTTAAAATTGTTTGGAATATTATCTATTTAAAAAATGAAAAATATTCTATGGTTGGAAAGACAACATTAGCCATAGTTGCCCTAACTACGTCAACCTTAAGTTTGCCGTCGTTATCATTACGCATAGTGAAAAATAATTTTCCCACTAATAGACAAGTACTGAAGTCCTTTTTTATCAGCAACGAACTTTTAAAAAGACTGTTCGCGAAAGTGCCCTCGCTGCAGTGAAAAAGTGAGTAAAAATATATTAAAGTGCAAATATGTCTCTCGTCGCAGAAATGAATTCAGTTACAAAATTGGAACTCTTGTACCGGAAAAGGAGAAATCTTTTCAAATCAAAATCACGTAAATCTTGTGTAAAAAAAGTACAAGAATTTGAATTTTAGAAGAAATTAGAATGCAAGTTTGACATATAAAAAAAAATTGAACTCCAAAAAGAACCTACATTTCAGTGCAAAAGTCAAAATAATAACGACATTACCAATAACATCAACAACTACAGTTGCACAAAATCTGAATTGGAAAGTATTGAAATAAAACTTCAGATTGAAAAGCTACATATATTCTTGCTGACACTTACAACGTCGGAAAGAAAACTGGGAAATTAGTATTTAATCGACAAATAGTTCGCAGAATGAGACAAAATATTAGGAAACAATTAGCAAAAGAAATAAAAAATAAGCTTTTAAATTTACCGCAATACAGTAGTTCAATAGGATGGTAAACTTTTACCAGATTTGTTAGACCAAAACGAAAAGGTAGATCGTCTTCCTATTCTTGTTGAAGGTGAAAATATAAACTTGGTATTCTAAAATTAATAAATGGCACTGGAAAAGCTCAAGCAAATGCGATAATTACTCTTTTACAAGAATGGAAATCGGCTGGCGAATTAGTTTGAATGTGCTTTGATACCACCTCAACTAATTCCGTTTTAAATATGTGCACTTGCACCTTACTGCAAAATAAATTACAACGAAAGTTATTGAACTTGGCATGCAGGCATCATATTTATGAAATCCTACCTCGAGCAGCTTTTGAAAAATGTTTTGGAACTACCTCTGGCCCAGATGTAGGAATGTTCAAACAATTTCCGAAACCATGGTGCATCCTGAATCATAAGAATTATACAAACGTGGTGTGGCAGATCTAGAAATTCCTTCAGAAATTGTAGCAAACAAAGACTCCCTTTTATCATTCTACAGAAAAATCATGCAGGCAATTCAATTTAGTATACTTTCCTATATTCCTATATAAAAAAACGAGTACTGAAGGTAAGCGTTAAAAGTTAACGGAAAAGCGTTAACAGTTAACGAAAAAGGATACTTTTATACCTGGTTCCTTGGTTAGAGAGAGAAGGTGTGCTTTAAAATTTAACGAAAAAGGAAACTCTCAGCTCATTCTACAAATTATTTTAAAATTTAAATTTTATTTCTTAATACAAACAATAGACCACCTGCAGGGTGTCATCATCGTTCAAGCAAACTCTTGTATAATGAGGGTTAATGGCTTTAGGAAAAGAGATAAAATTTTCGAGTCTAATGAAAAGAGAGAAATTAAATTAAATTTTGAAATTTTACGTTATTATTCAAATCTTCTTCAAATTTAAATTTTTCTTTCTAAATAAGAACAATAGACTAAATAAGCCCATTGTTTTTCGAGCCAACCCTTGCATAATGAGGGTTATAATTGGTTTTAAAAAAGAAAAAAAAATTCGAGCTTTAACAAAAAGAGAGATAGATACATTAGTGCGTAATATAGAAGTGCATGGTAGTGAAAGTAATTAATTAATAGAACTTGAACGTGTATCATGTGGAAGTGAATAATGCTTATTATTGTGTGTTTTTTATTACGTGTTTATAACAGAAATGTGTTTAATGTGAAAGTGTATAGTATTAATATGCTTAGTGTTTATTAAGAGTTTGTGTTAAATAGTTCTTTCCCTAATAGCACCGAACGTTATTTAACTTCCAGGTAACGTTACTTTTTAACGTCCGGGACGTTAAACATTAACGTTGCGGAAGGTCGATTTAACGTTAAAATGACCACGGCCATTTAACGTTCGCCTAGAACGTTATAGAACGTTACTTTGGGACCTTCAATGGACATTCGAAAAATCGCAGTACGGGTTGCGGAAAAATAGTGCGGAAAATCTGAAATTTTTTTTCAGATCTTATATTCAATGTTGATAATGTCAATGCTTCTTAAGAACAGTGGTCACTAAAATCAACTGCGCAGCTCTAGTTGCGATAGAAAACTACTGCGCACAGTATTAACGTTATTTAATTTTTAAACATTTTTGAATGTCCTTTGAAGGTCCCAAAGTAACGTTCTATAACGTTCCAGGTGAACTTTAAATGGCCGTGGACATTTTAACGTTAAATCGACCTTCAGCAACGTTACATTTTAACGTCCCGGACGTTAAAAAGTAACGTTATCTGGAAGTTAAATAACGTTCAGTGCTATTAGGGTAATACGGTGAACAAAAAGTGTTTATTACAGAAATGAACTGTAAGTGTTCAAAAATAAATAATAAAGTGACTCTAATAGTAAATATACAGTAAAAATTAAATGTGAAAAGTGACAGTGATTCAAATGAAAGTGTGCAAAATATGTTGACTAAAGTAACAATATTTAGAAAGTGTTTAAATTTTTTATTTCCTTCTTCTTTTCAATAAAGTTACTGTTATGAAAATGCTAAAAGTGTCCATAAAATGGGATTGTGATTTCATTAAACAAGTGATTGATAACTGTTTAATAAATAAATTAATTGTAAATGTTTAATAAATAATAAAGTGACTATAATGTTTCTAAACAGACGTTACAGTGTAAAAAAAGTGTTAATAATATAATTATATAAAAGAGGTGAGATAAAGATATGAGACAATAACATGAGACAATGATATCAGATAAACATGTGAAACATTGAGAGAGATCAGGTAAAGAGATGAGATAATGAGATGAGACAAATAGATATGAGATAAACTTATGAGATACAGAAACAAAAAAAAAACATTAAGACTTGAAATATAAAGATACTTTGATGACATGTAGGATAAAGATATGGAGTTAGATCGTGAGACACAGAAAATAAGATTCATTCTTGTTAATATTTTTTTTGCAAATTGTTTTTGAAAAATGAGTTCTCAGTTAAAGAGAAGATATTTCAATTTAAATGATAAAGATTGGGATATTATTCATAATGGGGATATTCTAAATGACAATCACATGAATAAGTGTCAGGAATTATTGAAACTTGCATCAGGTAGTAGTTTCCAAAAGACAAATTACAGGATATTTAGAAATGTTAGATGAAATAAAACCAATTAATAAGAATAAATCACATATTCAAATATTGTTTAGTGGGAATCAACTTTTGGGTCACTGGATTTGGACTTACTATGATGGAAATAAACTTTTTGTTTATGATTGTCTTAATGAAGGTTGTTTAAATGAAGATCAAAGAGAATATTTATGCAGGTTATATCTATTTAAACCTAATGTAGTTTTTCTAAGAGTAAAACAACAATTAAATTTTGTCGATTGTGGTGTATACGCGATTGCATTTGCTGTTTCTTTATATTTTAATATTAAACTTGAAAATGTTGATATAATCATGCATTAATGAGAATTCATTTGTATATGATGTTTAAAAAAAAAGTGTTATCTCCTTTTCCGATAATTTTACAAAATTGTATAAACTTGGAATAGGCAATATCGAATAAATAAAAAACAATAATTTACATGTGAGGAATGTAAAAAATACGACAGAGAAGAGAAAATTAGATTATCAAACTAATGATGCCTTACAGAAATGAAAGGAGATAGTAGTAGACCTTCATGACATACAAAAATAGGACAGATATAATTTGTTAATATTCCTGACTAAGAAACTAAAAAAAGCAGTACTAAATATGAAAAAATGAATTGTAATAGACAGAAGTTAAAAGCAGAGATAAAAGATGGGAAAGAGAGACAAATAACAAATATGGAAAGTGTAAATAGTGACAGAAATTTAAATGTTTGTAAGAAAAATGTTATGTATGAATAATGTTTGTAAAAAAGTGCTGTTAAAGAAAAAATAAGTGATAATAATTCTGACAAATTAATCATTTCTAGCGATTGTAATGAGACAAGTAAGAAAAATTGTGAAGAATATCAAAAAAAATAGATATATCGTCGAAGGCTTAAAATAATCGACAAATAATAATTCATGAGAAAGAAAGAGAAATGTTACTTATAAAAGATGTAAGTAGGGAAACAGATTTCTATTTTTGTAGTAAGAAAAATGTTGATAGTCAGTTAAAGTATCTTAAAGAAGTAGAGATGATAAGAATAAGAAATTACACAGAAAAGTGAGCCAGACAAAAATTGTTAACACCTCTAATCAGAATATTAAAAAAGTAGAGCAGAATATAAAAAAAAACTATATCGTCAAAGATTGAAATTGAAACAGAAGATATGCCATGATAAGGATGAAAATAATGAAATACTATATTCAAAAGATATGCAGGAGAAAGATGTAAGGATTTGTAATGAAAAAATGAAAAAAAGTCACGCAAAATATCAAAAACAATATCGTCAGAGATTAAAATTAAAAAGAAACATAATCGATGAAGAAAAAATAGATGTTTCGGAACATACAGGTAAAAAAAATAGAGTCATTTATGAGAATTTATTTATTCAATAAAGTTCCCAGGGCTAAATAGCCCTCCAAGGAACAAATACAATTAGAAAAAGTCAATCGACAGTATAAAGTTAAAGAAATACTAAATGTTTAAGAATAAAAATTAAGATCAGTACGTAAATGTCTGCCATCGTTGACATAATGATGAAGATAATTATTAAATTTACGCAAAAGACGTGCTTTAATAAATTAATAATAATAAATTTTTAAACTAGTAATAACAAAAAAAAAAATACTAAAACTAGGAAATAAACCGAGAAGAAAAAAAAGAAAGAAAAAGGAGAAAGCATCAAAAGAAAACAAAAAGATATTGCATCTAAGTTTAAAATAAATTATAAAATAAAAATATAATATTTAGTTAAAATATATTCGCAAACATAATAACAATTACCAGTATGTAATATCAAACGCAGAGTTGCAAGTTTTGAATAAGAAATCAAAGAATAGTTTCTTAAATGTTATTCGGTTTGTCGAATCAATAATATTGTTTGGCAATTTATTGCAAAGACTAGACCCTCTAACAATAAAAGATCTTTGGAGTTTACAAGTTCTATGATTAGGTATTTTTAAAATAGATTTTCTTACACGAAGCCTGGAATAAATGGAAGTATCATTATATTTGAACTCAAAATAATTATAAAGATAATTCGGAGTCTCAGAGAGAAAAATAGAATGGAGTAAATTTCCTAAAAAAATTGTCTTCTAGTAGCCACATTTAAAAATCCATATTTAATTCTATGTCGTGTGATATGTTCCCCCTTTGGTAAGTCATATATAAAACGAATGCAGGCATTTAAAGCTCTTTCAAGTTATAATTCATTTCATCGGTAATATCCTCATATACAAGACAACAATAATCAAAATATGGTAATATAAGGGATTTAACAAGAATGAGCCTGGTGGAGGTTGGAAGGGAGTTCCTACTTCTATTTATCTGCTGTAGAGTCATGAAAGTCTTACGGGAAATCTGCAACACATGTTGTTTCCATGTCAATGATCTATCCAGCACTAATCCAAGATCTTTAACTTCTTCAGAAAAAGAAATTGGATTTCCATATAGAAGTAAAGGATGTAAAGCTCGCAATGAGTCCATTGTCGGGCTGTTAGTCATTCCAAATATAATTGCCTGAGTCTTGCCAGTATTCAAAAGAAGACCATTATTCAATGCCCAATCTGCGACAGCATTTATATCCACCTGAATAATTTGTAGTAGACTAATTATATCAGATAACGGACCAAAAAGATAAAGCTTGAAATCATCAGCATATTTGTGATATTTACAATATTTAAAATTATTGCCAAGGTCAGAAACAAACAAATTAAATAGTAATGGAGCAAGTGAAGTTCCTTGAGGGACGCCACACCTAACTCTTCCCCAATCTGAGAAATTTCCATTAACATCAACTACCCTCTGAAATCTAGCTTCGAGATAAGACTCAAACCAATCACACGCCGACTTAGATAATCTGGATAGTCTCAACTTGCGAATTAATAATCTGTGCTCAACAAGGTCAAAAGCCTTTAAAAAATCAAAATATATAGCAATAGTAATTAGTTTGGAATCCATAGCAAGTTTGATATCAGTAGTAAACTTTAAGGAGGCAGTACACGTGCTATGTTTAGCACGAAATCCAGATTGCAGAGGATCAAGTAATTTATTATTAGTTATAAATGTAGTCAATTGTTTACATACAATTCGTTCTAAGGCTTTAGACATCGCACAAACTATAGAAATCGGCCTGTAATCAGTTGGACATGACGGATTGCGAGCTTTAGGAAAAGGACGAGCATTACTCAATTTCCAAATATCAGGGTATATCCCGTTCTGAAGTAAAAAATTATATATATGTAATATAACCGGAAATATAATAGGAGGGTCCAATTTTATCATTTTAATGGAAATGAAATCAGGTCTACGTAATTTATTTCTATCTTTAATAAGCGATCGAATTTCATCTGACATACAAGGCGATGATCGCTTCCCTTTACCCGACAAATGATAAGGTGCAAAACAATCGTATGCAGAAGATAAATATAACGTCAGTTTATAGACCTTAACATTAATGTCAGGCTCGGAAAACAAACTTGGCCAATCATAAGTCGATAGATGCTGAAGAAACTCAGTCTCAGGTATTTTATTTAGATTACGTACAAAAAGAGAGTGATTAGTAATCTGAGACCGACCTCCCTCAAACTCAAACTCAACACTTATCAAATCATGATTTGATAGAAATGGCACCGAATGTTGACCATAGGAATGGACTTTGTCAAGGTCGTCCACAAACATTGCATCAATTCGTGTACTAGAATTGCACAAATGATGAATATTACCATGGGGGACCAGTGCCATACCGGTAGAATAGATTAACAAAGTAAGATAGTCAATTAAAGGGTTAGATATATTTAAGTTACAATTAAAGTCACCCATGATAATAATGTTGTTAAAAAATGGTATAATAGAAAATAATTGATTTTCAAATTCCCAACCGAATGAAGCATTAGGCGGCCTATAAACTACTCCAATTAATCCACAGTCAGACTGAGATTGCACCTTAACAAATAAAAATTCCGCAGCGGGAAACGAACCCTCAGAGCTTTGAGTAACAATAGAGCAATTTAAGGAATTGTGTATATATAAACAGACGCCACCACCCCTGCGCCCCTCTCTGTCATTACGATATAAAATATAATTATTAAGATTAATAAAATTCGAGGTGATACTAGAATTAAGCCAAGTCTCAGAGACAGCAATAATGTCATAACTACTAGACTCAAAAAATTCTCTGAATTCAATAAAATGAACACAAATTGATTGAGCATTTACGTGACAGATTTTAATAGTCTCCATTCTTGGTAGAAAGTAATATTAAAAAAAAAAACACCATGCTTCATGTTTACAGAAGATTCAATATGCAATCGCACAGTGGTTCCAATTGCACAAAAAGCTGGCCAAAAATAAAAAAATCGACTTTTAATTTCAGCTTTTATTTCTAATACGTAGTTTTATAAAGGAGGCTTTGATGCGTATTTCTGCATAAAGGGAACTGCTCAAGATCAAGTCCATTATTTTTAACATTAGCGCAAAGTTAATGCTTGCGAAATAGCTACGTTTTCGAGTTTTGCAAAGCAATTTTGAACCCGTTGTAAAAGTTACAAGAAATGGATCGATTTAAAAATTTGCATCGGTCATTTAAGTGGGGTGTCCCCAAAGGTAAATTAATGATGTTAATTAAAATTAAAATTTAGAAATATTGGTTTTTTATGAGTATAATAGAATGCTGTTCTCAAAAGGTACATATTTGTAAATTTATAGAGCTACAAAAAAAGTAACGCGCGGCAACGTTTTAAATTCAACGAGTAAATGTTCCCTGTTGACTTTTGTAAGTAATATAAAAAATTCAGCTGCTACTATTTACTACTTTGATTTTTATGATTATTTTTGTATATCTCTGCACATTTTAAATTCAAAATGTTGAAATTAGTACCTCAATGGGATGAAATCAGTAACAGTTTTTGATATTCGTTTTTTTCTATATTTGACTAGTTCACTTACATTTGAATAAACTAATTTTTATCATTTATTATAAAAAAATTTTCTTGTCTTATTATTTAACCTTCATTTGGTTTTTAAAGTTAATGACTCATAAAACAACTGAGTAATCAGCGATCATAAAAACCCCTATGTAAAGATTTTTGTGAAAATGAAATAAAATTCTTATTTTTTACTAGCCATATTCGATCCGCCATTTTGAATTTTAAAAATCTGACAGCGGATTCATAATCAGTGACCCCAAAAACCCCTGACTAGAGATTTTTGTTGAGATAAAATTATTTTTACATGTTCAATCCGCCATATTGAATCCGCCATTTTGAATTTTAAAAATCTGACTTTACATTTGTAATCAGTGACCCCCAAAAATCCTTGGCTAGAAATTTTTGTTCAGATAAAATTACTTTTTACATATTCAATCCGCCATATTGGATCCGTCATTTTAAATTTTAAAAATCTGACTATGAATTTGTAATCAGTGACCCCAAAAACGCCTGACTAGAGATTTTTGTTAAGATAAAATTACTTTTTACATAATCAATCCGCCATATTGGATCCGCCATTTTGAATTTTAAAAATCTGAAATCGGATTTATAATCAGAGACACCAAAAACCTTTGAGAAGATATTTTTGTTGAAATGACATGATTTTGAAAAGTTTTTGTTCGCCATATTAGATCCGCCATTTTGAATTTGTAAAATCTGAGGTTGAATTTGGAATCAGCGACCCCAATAACCCCCGAGTAAGCAGTTTCAACTATATCCTATGGAAATCTGATTTATGGCCAGCTTTTTGGACATTTGGGACCACTGTGAATCGCATAGTCATCAAATAAATACCCAAACTAAAAAATCTTAATAAAGTATGCAACAATAAGAATCCCAATAACAAAAAATAAAAGGCAACTGTAGTAAAAAAATTAGAAACTAAAACAAGACGAAAATCACAAGTTACATAATTCGTCATTTTTAGCAGTGTATAAAAATAAAATTAGAATACAATACTGAGCAACAGTTGCTATTAAATCAGGTTGACGTCATCAATAGATTTAAGCTGGAAACGTCGCGTTCCATCATCCTTCGTTCCAAAAATTTTTTCTTTTGATACCCAAAGATATTTAATAACGTTGCTCTTCCTTAGAGCAAGAGCAGCAGAGTAGATTTTTCTATTTAGTGGAGTCAGTGATTCACGTAGATAGATAATATTTTTCTCCTTTTCTGGCCAACCAATGTCACAGGTGGAGACTCTCGTAGAGTTACGCTGCTCGATCACCTTGTCCCTCAGATTTTGATTTGAGAGCTTCACGACTACTGTTGGAGGGAATTGTGTAGCAGGTGTATTGAGTCGACGAACACGAAAAATATGTACATTGTCCTCATTAGTAACGTCAACTTTAAGAGACCCAGCAATACTAATAAAAGTTTGACGTAAGTCCTCATTCTGTTTCTAAGGCAGACCATGGATTTCCAAGGATGAGAGAAGCGTGGATTGTTTTTGAACATTAATGTTATGTTCAAGATGACTTATCTTGAGTTTCACCCGCTCAGAATCAGCCTTGACTGCGTCGAATTTCTTGATGAAATTTGCAGAGTCAACTTCAAGAGATTCAATTCTTTTTGAGTGTCCTGATATCTCTTCCTTCAGGGATTGAATAGTGGAATTGATGCTGTTATTAAATTTAATTTGTTCTTTCTTAAAAGAATCAAACATATCTGTCAACTGTGTCTTGAACTCATCAAACACTTTATGTTGCCCCTGTTTAACGGCAGCAATAATTGCTTCATTGAAATTAGATGTATTAGCGGATACAGATTCAGTTACTGACGGATCTAGAGACAAGTTTGTCAGTACAGTGCCTTGACTACAGGTGGCAGTAATGGGGAGAAGCTTACAGTTTTTACATTTATATTCCAAACTCCCCTTTTTTATTTTCTCAAAGTCCTTTTTATTGTTATTGTAAGTTCACACTCAAGGCAAACCGGCATGGCAATTCAAAAAGTTCTTCCGCTCAATAGACACTTAATGCAGAGATCTGAACCGCACTAATTACTTAAAATGTCAAGAAATTCAATAAAATAATACAATTTATTATGAGCAAAATAAAAGCACGTCAAACTCAATCTGTCGGTAATGTATGCAGAAAAAAATATTAATAGCATACATGTTCCAAGTTATAACGAACATTATCTTGGTAAAATTTCGTTTTTTTTGCAAAAGATACAAGACTAAACATTTTGAGAAAGAAAAAGTTGAAATTTGATTTTAATGACCTGAAAATTGTCGCACAGTGTCATTTACATAATCAAAAAATTAGAACTTTAAAAAATTCTAATTTTTAATTAAAAAATTGAAAATAATGTACATGTTGTCAATATGTTATATTGCCTTGAAAATTTAGAGGATCACCTCGTAACATGTTAGAACAATATCAAGATGCAATGAAAATTGTAGCTTTTCATAGGTAGACCAGATTTATTTATTGCAATGACATTTAACTCAAAATAGAAAAAAATTGAAGAAAATTTATTAGTTAATCAGTCAACTTCTGATAGACCTGATACCGTAGCAAGAGTCTTTCATTTAAAAGTAAAAAAATTAATCGTAACTATAGTAGATGATAAACTATTTGGACAAGTAAAGGCTTATGTTTATGTTATTAAATGTCAAAAGCGCGGTTTACCACACATTCATTTATTGGTTATATTGGAAGAAGGTTCTAAAATATTAAGAGCAGAGAGTGTTGATCGGTATATTTGAGCTGAGATTCCAGATGAACATGTTAATTCTACATTACATTAAATTATAATGAAAAATAATATTCATGTACCTTGTGGATAGACGCTTTAACATGTAATGGAAGTTTACTGTACCTTGTATCAATTATATTATATTATTATATATAGATGTCTTAAAATATAAAATAATCAACAGTAAAATAATGTCTAATCTTACAATAACTATATTCTGTTTCTATTTCTTCAACATTCTAAATGGTATTAGGTGTGGGTGAAAAATCGTGAAGTGGGCCTCCGATTTTCCAAGGGTTGTAATTTCTAAAGTACACTTCATGAAAATAAAGTACTAATATAGATATAAACAATCACCAAGTTTTGTTAAAAAATATTCATTTCTTTATTTTTTATAAACAATTGAATTTTAATGCACCATATTTTTTAAACTTTTATTTCTCAGCAATGAATTATCCGATCTTGATGAATTTCATACACGTAATTAATGAAGGTTAGATGTTTCAAAAAATATTTTTTTCATTGTTGACCCACATTATTTACTGTAAAAAATAATTGTTTATAATAAACAAATGAATAATTGAGTGTGTTCTGGATGTCTTTTGTAAATTTTATTTTTATAAACTTAAAACATATATATCAATAATTAGAGATCTGAAATAAAAAGTTTGTAGATCAAAATAGTTTATTAACTATGAATTTTTTGTGAGCGCGATCGCGTCGATATGTGCGATACTCTCAGCCACATGGCTGCACGAGTTCGTTCGACGCTCTCGGCGAATATCCCGATAAGATAAGAGAAAAGACGAATCGACGAATTAACGGACATGGAAGACAAGTTTGATTAAATTTAAATAATAGAAGCTTGAATTTTAAATCCTCAATTTTCTAGTATTAAGTTTTATATATTTTAAATTTTGAAGAGCTATAATAAATTTACTATTTGGAAAATCTGACTTTCATTTCTTAACCAGTGACTGTAAAAAACCTCTAAATTCTAATTTATGTTAAAGTTTGAAAAATTTTTTTTTTTTAAATTTGTCCGCTATTTTGGGTACGTCATATTCAATTTTAAAAAGCTAATTTTAGATTTGTAAGCAGTGACCCGAAAAACCCCTAGATATCAATTTATATCAAAATCCGTTAATTATTTTTTGTATTTTCGCTATTTTGGATCCGCTATTTTGAATTTTAGAAAAATAACATCGGATTTGCAATCAGCGACCCCAAAAACCCCTAAGTGAAAGTATTAGCCAGTTTTAGCACATCTAGGACAGGTTTTCTGCAATCTGGCTCACTGTGAATAGACATCTTACAAAATGTTCATTTTCTCATGTTATTTTAGTTTGTAACCATGCGCACTGGCACTATTCTTGTCGGGCATGTTAAATTCAACATTTTTGCATGCACAACATATTGTTACTCATGCGCAGTAGTGCACTACTGCTTGGTAAACGTTCGCACTACGACACATTGTTATTTCCAATGTGCAGTAGTTTACTATTGCTGTTACACATGCGCAGTGACACACTGTGATAGTCTCACGTGTGGTCTAATTAAAGTCAAAGATTGCGCATGCGCAGTGGTTTTTTTTTTATTATTACTGTAATTAGTGACCAATAACAGAAAAGAATATTCATATTCAATCAAATTTTTGAAATTTAGGAAATTTGAGAGCATAATTATATTATTCAATATAAAAACTAATAAACATGTTAAAAATGTATTTAATTATATTAAAGTTATTCTTTTTTTCTGAAAAATATTTATAGAATATAACAAATTTTGTTCTGAAATTTTTCAATCTTTAATACTTTAAAAAACCATTTTCTGGGGGTACTGGGGGGGGGGGACTAAAATTAATGGACATACTTTTAGGAAATATTCCATTTTCTTATTGTGTATAAAATCTCAATAAAAATTTACTTATTGTATGGAGTTTTAAAGTTCTTCCAGAATCAACAAAATTCTACATGGTAATCTTTTATTATAGGTCAAGTCCATACCAAGTGATCACACCAATTTCAGTCATATTGAGTAATATTTACGAAATTGATATTTTGGGTTCCTTTAGGAGTAAAAAAAATAAATTTTAATTATTTTTAAAAAATTCAAAATATTTTCGAAAATATTCAAATTCAAAATTTTGAGTACTATTTTTTTTGTTTTATCATAACTTCTGTAATTTTGAAGCAATTGAGATCATTTTTTTTTAAATTACTCGTATTTAAATACTCTTTCAAGAAAAATTATAATAATTAAGAAATTGTTTATAATTAAATTTTTAATAAAAAATTTAAATTATTTATTTAAACAAAATCTAAAGTATATCATCGATCTTTTTCAAAAAATTTATAAACATAGCCTATAATGTGCTTAAAAATTTAAGCCAAAGAAAAAGATGGTATGTATTATAGTTTTTGAGAAAAAAATTATTAAGTTATGCTAGCGCGGCGTAGACCGGTGTCACCGCTACTCAACGCGTAGTTCCGTAGTAACCGAAATGTATGTATATTTTTACATAATGTAAATATAGTTAGTGTATTATATTTAAGTTATAAGCTTCAGAAAGTCACACTGATCTTTTCATAGTACATGGACATCAAACTTTAGAATTAAAAAAATCGGAGAAAATAATTAAAGTAAAAAAAAGTAATTAAAAAATTGGTAATTTATAGAAAAATAATAAAAATAACTAAAAATTGGGAAAATTATTAAAATTTAAGAATAATAATTGAAAATTTGTTAAATCAATTGAAAAATAATTAATATAATTAAAAACTGGTAAAAATAAGTGAAAATAAGTGAATAATTAAAATAATTTAAAACTGAAGAAAGAAAAATAATGGACTGGTAAAATTATCAAAATTCGCGATGTTCAGGGGTGTTAATTGTTTTTCTTATGCAATTTTAGACCTAAAATTATGGGGTAATGTCAAAAATAGAGAAACAAATAATTTGCGGAGTTTGAGAAATTTATTCTAAGAAAAACTTAAATTTTAAAAATTAAACCTCTTTCACAATTTTCATTTTTTCCATCGACAATTTTTTTGTGGGATTTTTAAATGATTTTCTACAATCCATCGTATGGATTTTGAAAAATAAAATTTCGAAAATGACCAAAAAAATATTGTTTTTTAATTTTTATGTAATACCATAATTCTACATCTTAATTGATGTAAGAAAAAAAATGACACCTCTGAGCATCAAAAATTTTGTTGAGTTAAAATTTCACCTATCTCTCCCCTTAAAGAATGATAAAAATAGTTTGAAAATAATTGAAAGAAGCAAGTTTACAACGACCATTAAACAATCAAATTGTTACTCCTCTTGACTTATACGAGTGGGCAAAATCCAGTTTAGAGAAAATTAATGTAGAATTTCGTAATTACGCAGAATATGAAGCTGAAAAACAATTGTTAAGTGAAAGATTTAATCAAGCTATGACCATTAAAGGTACACAAAAATTTCATTCCTTCGTACCCCTTGAGAATAAAATTGAAACAAAATATTTTTCAAATTCTGTGCACAGCACAATTTGTAAAATAAAAAAATAAACATGACGATTAACTGTATTTATATTATGTAATAATATACATACATTTCGGTTACTACGGAACTACGCGTTGAGTAGCGGTGACACCGGTCTGCGCCGCGCTAGCATAACTTAATAATTTTTTTCTCAAAAACTATAATACATACCATCTTTTTCTTTGGCTTAAATTTTTAAGCACATTATAGGCTATGTTTATGAATTTTTTGAAAAAGATCGATGATATACTTTAGATTTTGTTTAAATAAATAATTTAATTTTTTTAATAAAAATTTAATTATAAACAATTTCTTAATTATTATAATTTTTCTTGAAAGAGTATTTAAATACGAGTAATTTAAAAAAAAATGATCTCAATTGCTTCAAAATTACAGAAGTTATGATAAAACAAAAAAAATAATACTCAAAATTTTGAATTTGAATATTTTCGAAAATATTTTGAATTTTTTAAAAATAATTAACATTTATTTTTTTTACTCCTAAAGGAACCCAAAATATCAATTTCGTAAATATTACTCAATATGACTGTAATTGGTGTGATCACTTGGTATGGACTCGACCTATATTAATACGATACCGAGAAAACTTCGTTCATCGTCGTACACAATTTAAAGTTTTAATATTTTTTATAAGTCCAACAAAAACTAAAATTTTTTTGTCCATTTACAAAATGCTTTTTGTTCAATTTACTCTTTTAAATTATATGTTTTACGCAATGTATTAAACTTTTTTGTTAATGTGTTTTGCCATGTCCTTTTACTTGGAAATAGAAAAACTGTCATTTATCTTCAATATTTTTACAACTGCGGATGTGTTTTAATTATAGAAACCTACTGCGCATAAGTAACTACCATAGGAACATATTGCGCATGAGTAGGGTTGACAGAAAACTACGCTCATACGTTTTTAACGTTATAACAATATTTTTTATTATTGAAAATTTAAGTTTAAGTAATTAACAATGTTTAATTTTTTTTACATTAATTAATAATTAATATTAATAATTACTACTATTATTATTAATTTTTAATTAATAATAATAAATAATGAAGTAATAATAATAATACTATATCATCATTAAAAATATGATGGTCAAGTGACTGTTGTAGTAAAAAAATTTTCTGATATTTTCTATTGCAATTATCAATATTTTTACATAAAAGATTTTAACATTAGTTAAAATATTTTTAAGTTTTCCTGTCTGTACGAAACTTGATTAAATTTGTTTCATTTATTTTAAAATATTTAATATTGACGTTACTGGAACGTTGCTATGTCCGACTAAGGGAATATTTCAGTGGAACATTCCATGAATATTAAATTGAAATGTCTCTGGAACATTAAAATATAACATTGCAGGAATATTCATAAGTTTTTAAAAGCAAAAAAAATTTAGTCTATAAATTTTTTAATTCTTATTAGAATTATTTATCATTTTATTTTTTGTTCTTAAAACAAATTAAAAATTCCAATCTCATCGGGAAGATTCGAACCCTAAACCTAACACCTATCTAACGATTAACGCTCGCAGCTATTATCGGTATGAAAATAAGAATCTAAACCGAGTAGACATACTTTTAATACATATCTAAAATACTTGAAGTTCATCCAGCTTTATTGTAAAATTTTCATACCGATAAAATAGCCGCGAGCGTTAATCGTTAAATAGGTGTTAGGTTTAGGGATCGAATCCTCCCGTCGCGTTTAGAATTTTTAATTTGTTTTAAGATGTAAAAATAAAATGATAAATAATTCTAATAAGAATTAATAAATTAAAAGACAAAAAAATTTTTTTTGCTTTAAAAAACTTATGAATATACTAATGAAATATTCCAGAGACATTACAATTTAATATTCATGGAACGTACTACTGAAACAAAAATAATTTTTAATATACTAAGGAAATATTCCAGTAATATTTGAGTGTAATATTCCAGAGACATTACAGTTTATTATTTATGAAATGTTCCACTGAAATATTCCCTAAGTCGGACATAGCAACGTTCCAGTAACGTCACTGCAATATTCCATTAGACTGTTCCGAATGTCACAAAAAAATATTCCAGGAATGTCCCTGGAATATTACGTGTTATGTGGGAGATTAATTATAAATATATTATTAAATTTTTTTCATAATTTATTATTAATATTTAGAATTATTATCATTATTACTGGCAATATTTTAGAAAACAATATTTTTTAAAATACAAGAAGTTATTATACACACTATTCTAAATTTACTTAAAATATCTTCATGTTGTTATGTATTTTTAAAATTTCTTTAAAATATTAAAAATTAATTTTTTATTTCTAATGAAAATTTTTATTAATTATAAAAATTTTTAAAAATATGTATTATTATATATTATTATTATTATTTATTATACGATTTTAATTAAATAATTCATTTTTAATTAGTAGATGAAATACTTGTTTAACATAAACGTAATTTTCGAGGACATGATATTTAAATATTTAATTCGATATCAAACTTTCATATGAAACTTCTAATCCTATATAAGAAATTACTTAGCTGTTTTCTGTAGACACTGTGCAGGCGAGAGAGACAAATACATTAGGTAGGTTAAAGATTGAGAGAGACATTAGACATTTCTGTAGACGCTCAAAGGCGAAAGTTCAAGGGCTTACGAGTTTCGAGCAGAGTAGACCAATCAGATAATTACCCATATTGGAAAGCAAGTTCTAATTGGTTTGTTCTATTTCTATTATCTCCGAAATTGAGAGAGACCAAATACAGATTGTTATTATGAGGTGCCTATGTGCAAACCCCTGCATGTTTCATGTCTATATCGTTTTGAGCTATTAGATGGTCCAATGCATATACATATATGCACATATGCATAAGTGATTGTCATGTCCCAAGTTTATTTTGGAGTAAAATTACAAGGTAAGTGTTAATATTATAAAATGAAGTAGGTTTGTTGACATGTCAAACATAACCTTGTAGGTTGTTTATTTTGTAAATGTAGGTGAGAGGGTCGCAAGATGAACAGTGATCCAAAATGGACATATCGTATAAAACTTGTGTTTAAGGTGACAGCGCCTTGTGTTTTCTATCATTTTTGTTGATTGTATAAACGAAGATTTTGATGCACATTTGAAGAAGAAAAAACAGTTTGTTTTTCTTCTACACATACTACACGATTTTGTGTCGAAAAAAGTTTTGTTGCACTTTTTTCTTAAGTTGGTAACGATATTCAAATTTGTAAATTAGAATAAGTACTTTAGGTTATAATATTATTTGCTTATCGTATAATAATATTTTGATATAATTTTACTAATATTGTGTTTGAACACCAATTTTTACTGGGGCTCAAAAAATGGTGTCATCTACCCCAAAATGGACACCTGCCATATCTCAATGTATTTATTTTCATACGTTTGCTTTCACACTTTTTTCAATAATTTTTTGAGACAATTAATTGAAATTTTTTATTTTCCACCATAAAATGTGATGTCGTCGTACACTACAAAGTTCAAGTCTGCTTTTCCCAACAGGCAACTTAAACTGTACAGTTTCTTATGTTATTATTATGTGTAACAATGCGCACTGGCACTACTCGTGTCGGGCATGTTACATTTAACATTTTTGCATGCTCAACACATTGTTGCACATGCGCAGTAGTGCACTACCGCTGTCTAAATTTGCGCGCTACGACAGCTTGGCATTTCGCATGCACAGCAGTTCGTTATTGCTGTTACACATGCGCAGTAATGCAATGTGATAGTCACACATGTGCTCTGGTCAAATTCAAAATTGCGCATTCGCAGTGTTTTTTTTTTTGTTTTTTTTAAGTCCATAGAAAAATAATTTTTTATGGTTTTCCATGTGCAAAATGTTGTATGTGCAGTTTACTCTTAAAAATTGTATGTTTAACACAATGTATGTAACTTTTTTGTTAATGTGGTTTTCTATGTCCTTTCGCTTGGACATGGTTGAACTGTCATTTATCCTCAAAATTTTAACAACTGCGCAATTCTAGAGTTTAGAGAAATCTATTGCGCATGTGTAACTACCTAAGGGAGCCATTGCGCAGGTGCAGAGTTAATAAAAAGCTGTGCGAATATGTTTTTATTGTTGAATATTATAGATTTGTTTTTTATTTTATTTTATTTTTTTTTGCGTAGGATGTGAAAACCTGCTGCCAGGTACCCTGTAGCCTGTACTACAGGGTTATGCGGGGGTGGCGATGTTCTGCCGACCCGCTAAAAACACACCCTTTTTTAGGAACCTTAAGACCACTCCCGGCTAGCACTTTCCGCGCGTATCGACATCAGAAGTGGTCTTATATCCCCTACTCTGTCGCCGAAGCGACTTTCTCCGGTCCTCGGGACCTACTATCATCGACAGTCATGGAGGCCCTTAATACACACAAGTTGGGTTCAGGGACTCGATGAACCGTCAATTCGCTCTAAAAACGCTTTAAGGTATTTCTCCGGCAAATCGATTTTCTTTAGAATTTTCTTAAACTTTGGATAAATGTTCTTTTTTGTATGCTTTATGTGTGGTAAAAATCTCAGGGCCCCTTGCGATACTAAAAATTGAGATATTTACCTTCAAAGTTTCGACATTTACATGGGAATCATACACTAAACGTATAAAAGTGGCACACTATTATTAATATTTGGAAAAGTACTCTATAATTTTTTTTCAAAAACTAGTATGTTATAGGGACAAATAAAAGAAATAATATAAAAAAAAAATTTATAGGGGTATCGATGCTCATTTTTTAATTAAACTAATCTGAAGTTCGAAACCAAAGTGATTTTCCCGAGCGACAGGAAATCCAGCGGTCGCAACTTGGCAACGCTGTTGCGTTTGAAGCACATGCAAAGTGGCGCGAAACTAACATTGATTTAAGTTACTTTTTCAGATTTAAATTATTTTCAAAAATGTTTTCTGTGCAATATATTTATTTAATTAGGGGGGGGGGGGGTGGAGAGAAATAAATAATAATAAAATCAGGTGTTTCTTAATTTGCGTAATTATTATAAAATAAAGAAGGACAATTTTATTTGATTTTGAGTAAATTTTCGTAATTTATAACCAAATAATGAAAATAATAAAAAAATTGTGAAAGTCATTACAAATTAAAAAAATATAATTGAAATTTGACAAACTTAATTAAAATTTGAGAAAAATAATTGAAAAATTTAGAAAGAAATTCAAAGTTAATTAATAAATAATGTAACTAATTTTATATTGGAGGAAATAATTAAAACTGAAAAAGTTTTATTTGTAAAAAATAAAGGAAATGATTCAAACTTGCGAAAATTTTGAGCATAAAATTGAAGGGAAAAATTGAAAAATAAAGAAAATCATTGAAGAAAATGTTTGAAAAATGATAGAAGTAGTTCGAATTTGTAGAAATGAATTGCAAATTTAGTAAAATAATTTTAAAAATACAAAATACAACATATATTAGTAAGAAACGAAAATAATTGCATAATGATAAAAATAATTGTAAATTGAAAAAATAACTAGAATTTGGGATAAATAAAAAAAAAAAATTAATCAAATAAGAATTAAAAACGACAAAAAGTGATTGAAAATTAATTGAAAAATAATTTTATTACTAAAATAATTGATAGAAATAATTATTATGTGAATAAAATATTAAATATTTGTAAGAAATAATTGAAAAAATTATAAAATATATTTGAGATAAACAAGTTTATAATTACAATTCAATATTATAATTCTTCGAACCTCAATTAATTTTTTCATTTTATTGATTAAAGATTTAATAAATTCATTCTTTAGGAGTAGTAAATTTAAAAGTATATAAAAATTTCTTCAATTTTTAACAATTCTTGTCTTTTATGATTTTAATTATTTGCTACAATTTTCAACTATTTTTATCTTTCTTGAAAAATTGCCTTCGATTTCTAATTATTTTCATTATTTTTCAATTTTCCCCCTAATTTTTAAATTCAATTTCCTCAATTGTCAATTCTTTTTTTTAATTTTTTTAAATAAAATTTTTTTCAGTTCTAATTATTTGGTTCAATATCAAATTAGTTTTATTATTTATCAGTTAATTTTCAATTTCTTTCGTCATTTTTATGTGTCTGAAGTTCCGGACGTCCGCACGGACGAAATTTGAAAAAAATATTCTTTAAATTTTTTTTTTGGGGGGTGCTTTCGTCATCTAGAATTACAAAATTAACATTATTTTATACTTAAAACATATTTTTCAAGTAATTTAAAAAGAAATTGCGTTATCGGCAAAAGATGAAAAATATTTTTTAAAAATTTCGTCCCTGCGGACGTCCGGAACTTCAGGTACATGTCATTTTTTAATTATTTGTACAAAATATGAATTTTTTAATTTTAATTTTTTTCTTCGAATTGTAAATTTATTTATGCACATTCGTAAGAAATTTTTTTTTTGTCTGTAATTTTGCCATATGGAATTCCACAGGTTGACTTATTTGCTCTATGAAATTTGTAGAGGTACCGTACACAGGTTTCCGCCCCTGATTATTATAATGATTATAAATTATTATTGTAAATTATAGCAATAAAATATAATATAATTAATAATAATATTATGGAGTGTTGTATTGAATAAAATGACAATTTTAAAGAAATAAAGCATTTTATTATCAAATCTTTAAATGCGTAACTTTTATGAGCATAATAAATTTAAATCTTTTTCAGTATTTTTTTAATTCTTATAATTTTGACTGATTGATAAAGAAACATGTTTATGTAAAGAAACAAAATTTTTGTTGTTAGAAATTTTGTACATAAATTTTTTTTGTATCTAATTTCTTCACAACTAATAGATAATCAAAACTGAAAATTCACTTTTTCCAGGTTTAAATTGTTTCAATATTTTTAAAATCAAAATAATTCTACGCCAACAGTGTTAACAACATTAAAACATAATAGTAATTTCAACATAATTAAAATAAATGAAAAATTCAATATTTTTGAAAACATTAATAATGTAAGAAACAAGGAAAATGTTTACTCTGCCTATCTACACGCGTTTAATAAACTACATCTTTTGATTTTACATCTCCGATCCTTCGATTGCTGCAATTATTTTTGCTATAACTCGAGTGTTTTTTGTTACTTTTGGTTTTTTGTTCTCCACAGTCTCACTAAGGAATTGAGTTATTTCTTTCTGTCCACCAGTATTAAATTTTGTTACCAGAGAGGCAAATGTTATGTTGTTCAAACATAATTTCTCTAAAATAGGTGGAGAAACAACTTTACTTAATTCGGTCAAAAATTGTAACCCGTACTTTTTTTCCTGCTTGCCAACAGCTGCTTGTAAGATTCTTGATAAGTCTTACTGAATTTAAATAAATTGTCTTCAGCATTGAAGACAGATACAAGTTCTTTTAAAGCTGTAACATCAAAAAGCGCTTCGTGAAAATTGCCTGAATCGTCTGGTTTTAAAAAATCTTTCACTAGTGTTTCTAATTTAAAAACACTAGGACCTTTTCTTTCTGGAAACATTTTTTTGAACATGACTAAAGTATCTGAAAAACCATCAATAATTGTAAAATCGTTAAGCAAGTTATTGTTTTCAATCGCACGGAGAAGCCTCGGTGTGTCAAAACGAGCATTATGCGCTACTAACAGACACTTTTTCTCTGTGGATAATGACATCAGAAATTGAAGGAATGATTTCAATGCGTCGATGATTTCAAGAGCGTCTACTTTTTTTGTTCGAAGATACAAATCACCGTTCACTTGACGAAGACCAGTTATTTCGGAAGCAGTGTTGCAAATTTTTTGAGTAGGCTTTACGTAAACATTAAAACTACGTTCACCACTTTTTGCAGCAATTTGCAAAATATCTGCCTCAAGAGATAAACCACCAGTTTCCAAATCGAAATATACAATATTTGTATTGATTTTCAACAGCGGTTGATCTGCATTTAATAGATTTACTTCATTAATTCCACAATTGCTTTGGTAGGTTAATCCTTCAGATTGTTCCTTTCTTTTCCTTAGAGCCTCTCTATCATTTTTTAGCTGGATTCTTCGCAATTTTGATTGTTTTAATGCAGATTTGTCTGACTGTTTTAATTTCTTAGAGTCAGCCCTATCAGCATACTTCGTTGTGTGAATTCCAACTTTCAGCCCTGCTACTTTTTGAATATTTACTATACTGCGTTCACCATCATTTTTGACGCACACGCTGTCAGCAACTCTATAATCACAAGCAGCGCTTTTGCTCAAGCATATATTTTTGTGAGCTTTGTGGGCAACTATATTGTTGAAGCTTTCATTTGCTTGACTGGAAGCTGCTACTGAAAATTTATGAGCATTTGCTGCATACGTGTTAAAAAATTTAACTAATTCGTCATACAATAGTCTATCTGTTAACAATACAGTGTGTTTTTTGTTGGGATTACACCAGTTTCCACATTTTTCGTGAGCACCGAATAAGTGGTCTGGAATTATTTTCAATTGTTCTGCCAATTCCTTGCTCTTACCTTTTTTTTGAGAGACAGCGTAGCTAAAACATTTTTTAATATGAGCAATAACTCCCTTTCTATATAATTGTTTAAATTTATCCCGCATTTTGAATAACTCATTTGAGAAATTTTTTACAAGATGATTTTTGTCCGCTAATTTGTGAAAATTTACTTCAGGCTTATCTTTCCGTACAGCTGATATCATCGAGCTGTCTTCATCCGCAATTATAACTCGAACTTGAAGACCATTTTTTTCTAGAACTTGACTGTGATTTATCAATTGCACTCCTGCATCCGCCTCCATACCTTTAGCACTACCTTCATAATTTAAACGGCAATCATGGTCATCTTTTGCGTGTCCCAAATCGCACATTTTGCATTTTCTATTGCGGGTTGCATAATCGATCACTTTTCCGGATAAAAAACCAATAATTGTACTGTAACCGTTCAAGCTGTCATAGCTTCTACCGTTTCCACGCTTACTCCAGCCAGTGTCAAATCCTACAATTATATTAACAATTTCACCCAACGCCTCATCAAACGAGCTATTTATCCTTTCATTGTCGAGGGAATTGTTGATTGTCGAATAATGTGGATAAATATCGGAGACGATTTCTTGCGGCCTATAGAATAACAAGCGATAACATTAAATTATATAGACAAAAAAAAAGTAACTTGATGTATTTAAAAAATTTATTTAATAAATGTATAAAAACATAGATACACATTTGCATATATCGCATACTGCTTATCAAAAAAGTTATTTTTTCGTAATCGACAAAATTTGTTAATTGATTGGAAAATAATATTCCCAATCTTTAAGAAATATATAAAACAAATACATATTTGCATACATAGCACACTGGTCGGCAAACAAAGTTATTAAAAAATCATTAATATTATCATGTAGTAGAAAAAATTGATTAATTAATTAATTGGAACATTAAATTTACAATATTTTGATGTAAATAAACTGTTTAAAATTCACAATATTCGTTTTATATTTCAGATAAGGTATTTCTCTGGCAGTTATATTTTAAAAAATCGATTTCTGATGGATTTTCTTTAAATTGAGAGAAAACGTTATTTTCTAATAGCCTTCTGTTTAGTTAAAATTTTAGTACCCCTTGCGATGTTAAAATTTGAGATATTCAGGTTCAAAATTCCAATTTTTTATCATTTTCCGTAAAAAATTGGAATTTTGAACCTGAATATCTCAATTTTAAGCATCGCTAGGGGCACTACAATTTTAAGCAGATAGAAAGCAATTATAAATTAACTTTTTCCCACAATTTAAAGAAAATTTATCGAAAATCGATTGTTTAAAATATAACTGCCGGAAAAAAATTCTAATCAATTAAAATTTAAATAATTAATAAATCTTACAGTTTCGTGCATAATTCTGTAACATTTTGAATAATAAGTAAACGCTCTTCTTTTGCCGCACGTTCACAACTATTACGAGCTTCTTCTTTGATTGCTGATCCCACTATTCTTTCGTATCTCTTATATAAATCGTTTAAAATTTGAGGAATATCTGAACAAGCTAGAATTTTATTCAAAGCTTGGCCTCCTACTCCAGAATGAATTACTCCTGAAACATAAAATAAATACGAATAATTAACCGATTTCATTAACGTACTGTAATATTAAAATTTATTGACATATAATCGTTTGTAATTCATACGTACAAATCTAGAAATACACTACCGTCCAGTAGTATCAGGACGCATGTTTTGAGTAATTCAGTTTAATCTATTTTTTGTTTATTTAACTCTAAATTACAATTTTTTTCTACAATTGCTTCAAAACTATCTAAATTCTGAATAAAATGGAACTAGGATTTAGTCGTTTTGTCCAATAAAAAAAAATTTATTGAAAAAAAAGTGTAAATTGCAGTGATTTTAAAAATTTTAAATAACCTTTAAAGTAATAAACATTACTTTAAGTTCTTGATGTAACTTTAAAGATAAATTTCAATAAAATTAAAAAAACCTATCATTTTTGTTTTATTTTTTTTTCTTAGATTTTTCCTGAAGCTAAAGTGATGATAAAAAAATGCCAAAAAATGCAAATATTCTAATTAGTGAGAAAAATATTTTTTAAAATTATAATGAAAAATATTTATAAAAGATTTAGACAAAAACTTTGAAAAAATTAATTCATTGTAATTTTAAAAAATATTTTTCTCATTAGTTATATTATTTAAATTTTTTGCAATTTTTTATACTTACTTTAACTTAAGGAAAAATGTAAGAAAAACATTATACAACAAAGGTAATGGGTTCGTTTAATTTTATTGAAAATTATCTTTAAAGTCATATCAAGAACATAAAAAAATATTAATTCTTAAAAAGTTATTTAAAATTTTAGAAAACACTGAAATTTACACTTTTTTTCAATAAATTCTTTTTAAATGGACTAAATGACTTCATCCTAGTCTCATTTTATTGAGAATGTAGAGAGTTTTGAAACAATTGCAGAGAAAAAATTTTATTTTCGTATTAAATAAACAAAAAACTGATTAAATTAAATTACTCAAAACAGGCGTCCTGATATCACTGGACGGTAGTGTATTAACATTTTGATTTTGTAATTCGTAGAGAAAAATAATAGAAAAATACCAAAGAGTGAAACTCCATAATAAATGTAACAAAAAACGCATACATCTCTTTATTATTCTCCTGATTTGTTCAAAAAGACAATATCTGCTTCATTTAAATAGCATTATTTTTAAAATTCATAAACTTATACAATTATATAATTTCTTTTATTGTATCGTTAAATAATGCTCAAATGATATTGAGATTTTATGTAAATTTCCTTTTTGTGTGAAAATCAACGAAGTGTGAATATAGCTTTTAGATTTTTAATTTATACATTAATTTATCAATATTGATTAATTAAAAGTATACTTACCATGAATAACTGATAGATTTGTGTGAGATATGTTGTTCTCACATTTTCCGGTTTTGACTGTTGTTGGAACATTGCATTTTAAGCAATTAACTTCTAAACGAGAATGAAAACCTACACGTTGTTCTGATTTTACATTTTTTAAACTTAACACTTCATTACAGTTGTGACATTTTAAGTTTTCGCCAAGTTCTGTTAAGTCCACAATACGTTTACCATAGCAAACAACTTTTGGCTTTTCTTCAGAACATTCTGTAGACTTCCTCCTTTCTTCCAAAGCTGATACACATTTTTTATTTCTTTCTGCTGCTTTTAATTTAACAAATCTGCCATTTTTTTTCTGATTTTCAATTACTTGACTGTAAGGAAACATTTTAAAAATAAAATTAAACACATAAAACAAAGGTTATGTGCTCCGCGAGAAGAACCGACACGTGACAGCTGTTCGACGCTGTTGCCACATCCTGAAAAGTTGCGCAGAATTACGAAGTTTAGACTTCTGCGCTTAGCAGAGGGGAGTGGAAACACGCAAGTGTTCTCAAATGTTTCTTATGAGAGAGAAGCAATTCTTCTATATACATAACATTGATAGAAATTGAGCTCCACTGAAGCCGGAGATATTCCTTAAAAGAAAGAAACTTCCTCTATCTGGATTTTTCTGCGAATTAGGCGGCCCTGAAGCGGCTACGCTTCAAAGACTTTTCTCTTTTTGCCTGTTGCAGGACTCTCCTGAAACAGGCACACTTACCCGAGCCTGCGATATGGGACACTTCCGTCATGCCCTGCTCTTCCGAGCACAGGAAACAAAGTGCCTCTTTTGTACACTCTGCAAGAGTGTGACCAGATCCTCCGCACTTGAAACATGCCGAGGATCTGTCCACTCCCTTGCACTCAGCATTCTTGTGGCCGTAGGCCAGGCACCTATGGCACCTGGTCACTATCAACCTTCTCCTAATGTGGCAACTTAAAAATCCCACCTTTACCCTTCCTTCTTCTAACCTCTTCTTTTTCGGTAAAGAAACGACGTTCCTATGCCTTTTACGGCCTCGGCAACCTTGGCCGTGAAGGCCTTTCCATCTGAACCTTCTCCTAATCGTAGGAGAAGGTTACCCTGCTTTGTGGGCATTGCACCCACCACCGTGGACTGACAGGAGCCAGGGTCCACCTCCTTTCTAAGCTTCCCAAGGACAGAGGCGTATGTCTGTCCCTAGGAAACCCGCACTAAGAGCGTCGATTTCTTGGGCCTCATAGGCTCCACTACTACTTTGGGAGGAACAATTGAAGGTACCTCCCTCCTTTTAACCTTTTTCGGAGCCTTAACCTTATCAGCTAAGGTCTCCGACGGCTTCTTGGGCTTCTTGGTATTTGGAGGTGACCCTCCACCGTTTTCTCTTTTCCTCTTACACTCCAAGACCAAAGCTCTCATTGCTTTGGCCTGGACGCCCTCTCTTACTTTTTGCCTTTCGGTTCGATCAATTTCGCAGTTCTTCAGGCCAATATAAAGCCTAGAATCTGCTGCATCTGCCTCCAAATGTATCTTCCATAAATCGGGAATCCACTGGTTGAATTTCTTCAATCCAGTTTGGATCTCCGCCGCAACGTTCTTTTGAACCTTTAGCTTTTCCATCATAAAGCGCTGCCAACGCTACTAATACTTGTTGCACTTCCGCGACGCGACCTACTCTGACCATCCACCGTCAAAAATGATGGATTTGTTCCTACCGAACCCGGTCCTGTGGCACTCGTTGCCGGCGGTGCCTTAATACTGCCCCCTGGGCGCACGTCGTCATCTAAATTTAAATCGTCAGTATCCATATGAATCCCACGAGCCTGGGAGAAAAAACGGTCCACCCACGCAGAGCTTCAATATGTGGGTACACTAGGGTACATTTGTACACTAGGAGGTGTACAAGTGTTATTAGGTTTCTTGAAATATATATTTCTGAAATTTTGAAATTATTGCTCTTTAAATTGTAAACTGTATATTGTAGTTATTTTTTTAGTTACGTGTATTTACATACATTTAACTCAATATAAGCAGCTGTATTTTGTTTGTTGAAAAAATGGAGATTACCCAATATTTATTTGTTGGTGATATTGGCACTTTATATTTTCAAAAAATACATTTTTTAGACTTCTAACGTTCTTTGACAAAACACTTAATAAATGATTAAATAAGTAAAAAAAGATTTTGGATATTTTACTGCTTACTTGTCAAGCTTTTTAATAATAATAAATAAATAAATATTTTTGATATTCTGCTTACTTCTTAACCGTATATTAAACAAGGACATTTATTAATGTTTCCTTATTTTCACCAAAAACACATTTTTCTATAATTTTTTTAAAAAAATATCAAAAAAGTCATAATAACTAATGTTAAAATCAGGCAGAAGAGCTGCAGCGTACTCTACATGGACAGTTTTGGAAATATCAAAATGGGAGTCATATATTTTTAGTGATTTTAGTGAAAGCCAGACAAGGCTAACCATACCGATAGAAACTCATAGGAGAAAATCATAGGAAGAAATAAACCCCAATGCGCTAGTAGCTTACTGGACCAGTGAGCTATTGGGGTGAGCTACTAGCGCACTAGGGTTTATTGCTACACTCAGGCCAGGTCAAAATTTTTTGCCTCTTTTGAAGTAGTCATTTTAAATTTCGTTTCAGAATAAACTAAAATTATATTGTCACCAAACATCTGTGGCTCTTTATTAAATATATATTTTTATGCAAATTTCTTAAAAATATTTTTTTCTGAAAATTCAATATACATTATGCGAGTATATAATTATTAAAAATAGTGTTAAAAAATATAACAATGTAAATATTTACCGAGAATAATATTAATTAATGAAGCTAATTATGATTTATAATTATTAATTGATTTTATTGTTTCTAAATTATAATAATAGTTTTTTCAATTGTTATTTTGTATAAAAAAATATCTATGTACAAAATAACATATGTGACGCGTTCTGAAGAAAGGGACATAAGAAGCCAATTGTTTATCTTACAGGAGAGCGAAAACAAAAGTCACATATATTTTAATAATTAATTAACCATTAAGTTTTTTATTAATTATAAATTTAATTTAGTACTGTAAATTTTTAAAATGACTTTTATAAATTCAGAATAGTGAAATATTAAAGATTTACATTTTTGTATTGCTGACCTCATAAAGTAAAAGTAGAAAAATTTCAAGTAATAAAATGCTAGTCGGAAAAGTGCAAGCTCAAATGACAAAAGATTTAGAAATCATAAAGCAGGGGTCCTTTTTAAATCCCTGTCTATTGTTACCCTAGCTAATAATTTTTGAACCCTAATATTTAATGACTTGAAGTATTTGCTATTTAATTGTTTTAAATTTATAATTAAAAAATTTATAATCTGTAACATTCCATGATTTTAAATATCTAAAATTTATCGTGATAAACTTATATTTAAATAAATTATATGGTATCTCGTAAAACATAAATATTACGTTAAAACTGATACAATTTTCAAAATCAAAATCAAAGGGATATGTAGTAAACATATAAGATTCATGAAAGTAGTTTAAGTTCATTTAAAACAAATAAAATGTTGAAATAAATAAAAACTGCAAAAAGTCTGTCCAAAACCCCTCAAAAAAAATTTTAATTTAAAGGTTTGAATTATTGAATAAAGTAACTGGCATATTTCTGCATGCTGTAGTAAAATATTAGGAAGCACTGGGTCCACTAAGAGTAAGATACGTCAGTTCATTGTTGACCTACGCGTTCAACCGTTTCGCTACCTAACAGTGCTGAGAAACGTGTAGTTACTTTCAGGAGGAATATATTTTAATTGTATGCGCCACTCTTCATGGGACAAAATGAAAAATATTTCTAAAGGTATGTATTTTAATATACTGTAATCCAATAAAATATTATTATTATTGTATTTAGGGAATTTTACATATATGAAGGTTATCTTTTTTTAAGTTACTTTTCTTCAAAATAAAAAAAAAATATTAAAAAAGTAGACAACCCAGAAGATCCCATGAAACTTCCAATTAAAATATTTAGAATAATATACTAGAAAAAGAAATACACAAAAAAATCAACCAACTCTTTTCAGATTTAGGAGATAAATCCTAAAAAAGTGTAAAATGTCATTTAACATGAAAATGGCTCTATGAATACAATACAATAGAAGAGCACCCCAGGTGCTTTGAAACCATTTATATACTTTATAATCACTATCTGTTTTGTATATTAATATACTAATATATACACGGTATTCAGAAATTATGTAGACAATTACATGTAATAATTATACTTTTGTTAGGTTAAGGGCATGTCATGGAGAATGACATCAATGGTATAAACAAAATTTGTCCGTAAAGTTTATCTTAAAAAAATACTTATTTTGTCACCAAACTTTAAAAAATTACTTAAAAAAACATCATTTAGAAGATCACTCTGACCCAAGTTTGTTTAAATTTTACCTTAAAGTTAATTTTTAAAAAAATTCTTGATTTTCGGAAAATTAAAACAATTAATTTTAAATTAAAATTTAACCAAACTTTGGTCAGAGAGACCTTCTGAATAATATTCTAAGTAATTCTGTAAAGTACGGTATTAAAATATTTATTATTTTGCACAAAAAAACAAGAAACTTTTTTTTTCTATAATAATTATATAATTATTAATATGTATAATATTTCAATATAATTTTAAAATTAATTTATAAATGTAATAATATTTTATATATTATAATTTTTAAATATGTTTTTTAATAAAAAAATTAGAAAAAATTACACAAGAAATAGTACTTTCTGAAAACTTTAAGAGGTCTTTGTATAAAATATAATATCATCACTGAAAAAAATATTTCCGTGAAACTACGATAATTATGGGCTAATTGGACATATTTTATTGCTGATTTGGGAACTGACATACAGTTTTGTGTTTTAGCCATACGACTGTGTGATTGAGCATTTCATATTTGTAAAACTGCGAGTGACATTGAAGGTTAGGTAAAATCGACAGTGGCGCACCGATGCATTATGAGTAATTCATGCGTATTGTTGTCATACTTCCACATAACCTGTCAACCATATTCAAATGTCTAATCAGATCACAGTTTTTTTTCAGTGATGAAGTTAGATAAAAAATGCAGTGCATTTGGGGCTGAATAAGTTAATTTCTATGGAGTTTAACGTTATAGAAATTTAAGAGCATAATTTCACAATTGCACATTAACTAAAATGTAAAGATTTACGTGAGTTACTTCATCTGTATACAATGTTAAAACAGAAAGACCATTTGTTTTACATAGACTAATTTTAGGTATTGGAAAGACACTTTAGTTTTTTACTGTCACACACATTGAAATACTTATATACATGTATAAGTACGTATATCAGAGTTTCCATCTATTTTATGATTAATAGGTTGAACTTGACATTTTTTTTATAATATTTGACTTTTTTTTAATAATTGGCTAGTAATGTCATAAAATTGTGTACAAAAAATCTATATTGTTTTGCTCATGTATTTTTTAAATAATAAGAATTAGTTTTCATTCCTGTTATTAATTTTTTAAGATATATGATCAATTTTTATCAACTGCCATAGAAATTAATTTTTGAAAGAGCATAATTTAGAATCCTTACACTTTAATACATCTGCCGTAAAGCGATGACAAACTTCGAAATAATGTTTTTTTTACATAAAATTTTTAATATCTACAATAAAAACCGTATTTTCTCATTTCCATAAAACACTCTGGTACATCTTTAATAAGTGGCATAATGTAAATTGTCTGTGTTAGAACAATATTAAACTAGCCTTCATGTGCAAAGGTACAAAAGAGAAACAGCTGGTTTATGACTGTTTCCATAGTTACTGTGCGAAAAATAAAAGGTATACTTAAGCTGTACGACGAATGGCTCGTGTGATGGCTGACGTGTCATCCATACAAAATTCCCTACATTCAAAATAGAAACTTTTATTTAGTTACATTTTACTTTTTTTTCTTAGAATTTAAAAATAATTATTATAATTATTTTTTTTAAATAAACATATTAGATAACATTTGATTATAAATTTATAATCTTTTGGTTACTTGCAATATCTGTATTTATTCAAATATTATTATGTTTAGAATTAATTTACAAACTTTAAAAGAATAGTTAATTTTTATGAGTAGTAATATTATAGGAAATAATAAATATGTCATCGTTATTTAATTTATTGTACAATCTGTCATGAACTCATAATAAGAATTCATTTAATACTGAGAACGATCATGTTACACTTTTAAATGTTTCGTACTTTCACACGCACCTTGAGAGGCAAGGTGGAATATAAATCATTATGGATGACAGATTAATCTCGAAAATTGTCACTCATCAATTGCGCAATATCTTTGTTCATGGAATTAAGGAAGGCGGCTTCTTTTCTATTATTTCACAAATGACAATTTTTCATTTGTAATTGCATTTTTACCAATAATTCTAAGCAGAGTGGTTTCCTTATAGTATTTTCATAGAAGCATTCAAACTATTAATAGTGAATTGTGTCAAATTTACGATAATATTGTAAATTATTGAACATTAATGTATAAATACTGTTTTGTGAACAATTGTTATTATTATTAAAAGTTGGTTTTTACTAGATTTTTCCAACTATAAATTCAGTGTATTTATTTTGGACATGTTATTTAAAATAACAATAATTCCTCTTATCCAATCCTTATCATTGTTATTACCTACTATTTAACAAGTGGTTCGTTTAAACGAACGAATCGGCAAAGGACTCATCACTTTCAAACCAATCAGCTACGTTCGCCACTTACAAGGAACTATATTCCTTGGACAAAATATGGAGACTGGAACAAATTTTTGGCGTTGTGATGATTGTTTTTTAAGGAGAAGGATGCCATTATAATTTCAAGGACATTTAACGTCCATGAACTACCTCTGTTCAAAATCTCTAGCATACCAAATTCCGTGCGCCGGTTGCAATGCAAATGCATTGACCCAAAAACCAGCGGGGGCATGCTGGAGATGTACTATTTAAACGAACGAATTGGCAAAAGACTCATCACTTTCAAACCAATCAGCTATCATCTACATAAGAAGATATAACTTGCATCTGGTTGGGACAAAACAGCTCGCATTTACTACTTACTATTCTACAGTAGTTGGAAACCAAGTTTAACTTAAAGGTCGAGACACATCCAATTTTTCTATAAATTTCTTTTCTATTGCGTTTTTTGAGTAATTTAAGATCAAGAACAAAATAATCGTTACACATTTTTGAGAAAATCGAGTTTTTGTATTTTTTATACTAGGAACACTGCTATAACAGTGTTCCATTGGCGTAACTTGGTTTTGAGGGCCCCCCCCGCAGAAAGTAAAATTGGGCCCCTTCGGAAATTTTAAACGAAATTTTAAACTTTCCCAATTTTAATCAATTCAATTTTTTATTTGTATGAAAAGCTGTTAATTTCGTTTATTATTTGTTAAAATATATGGACATATCTCAGGAACCTTTAACTTTCATGTCCCTTGGATATATCTAGATGATTTTGATATACTTTTTATTCATTTTTGTTTTAAAATGTTAATTATAATATGAGTTACTTCTCTCAATTGATATTATATAAATTTGTAGCTTAAAGAAGGGTATATTAAATTTTCAATGTTCGACTTTACTTTTACGAGTCTACTTGTCCCTAACCCTAGTTTTGAATGTTTTAAGTGATGAAAAATAAAAATAAGAATAAAAATTAATGACTCTGTATCAGATGAATTTAAAGTTAATGAAATAAGGATCAATATTAAACTAAAGAAAATAGAAAATTTTAATTATTTTAGAAATTATGAACTCTCAAAACTTGTCCCTCTATTTTAACCATTTTGACTATAATCATTTTGTTTATTTATCTATTTTGAAAGAAACTTGTGGCACATCGAAAACCCTTAATGAAATTAAATCTTTAGGTTTTTATAAAGAAGTGTCCCCAAGATGGACACCTTCTTAAAACGCTCTGAAAAATGTGGTAAATAACAAATAAACACCCAGTAACAATTCTTAAACTAATTTTTAAGGCCAGGTTCCTCCAAACAATTTTTAAAAAATCTAAAATTTTTTTCCACCGTAAATTGATAGAAAATACTCTTAGAGATAATATAGAATTAGTCTCGAAGGTCCGTACGACGAAGAAGTAGGTATAAAAGAGGAGAGAGCGGTGCGCGCTAAGCGGTAAATCTGGCCGCTCGAGCGGCCACAGAAGCGTCTAAAGATTACAGAACTGCAGCAAGAAATGCAAAAATTCTTGAAAATGACACCTATGATGACCAGGAAGAAGTTGTGTACGTAGCCAGATTGGATATATGTGTAAAATACACTTTTTTACGATTTTTCACGAACAAAAACTTTAATCGCCTTTTTCTCGAAATCACGTTTTTCTCGAAACCAAGTTTTTTGAACTGGGTGTCACTCTTATTTAGAAACTGTTGCACTTATCAACATCAACCAAACGTCATTTTACTCATCAAATGTCTCTATATATGGTGTGAACTAGAACCAAAAATATTCATCATCATTTAAAAAAGTTATAAACAATTAAATGTGTAAAAAAGGGTTAAAAATTGAAAAGTCAGCCATTTTGTTTCTTTTTTTTGGTGAAAATGTTTCATTCTAGTTCACACCATAGCCAATGTCATACAGAATAAGAAACCATTTTTATTTTTGCTATCAATTGAATGGATCCAGAGATATCGTGACACCCACCAACAAAAGGGGTTTTTTTGAACAACCATTTTCGGTGCCGCCATTTTTAAAAAAAAAATTTTAATTTTTTTTTCAATTAGTATTATTATGTGTCTTTGTATATGAAAAAATTTTGATTTAAAAATATTTTCTGTAGTATCAATAAAATAAGTTTAAAAAAACACGTTTTTTGGAGGAACCTGGTCTTAATCATTTTACTGTATTTATCAAAAACTAACATTTCCAAAAACTTCAATTTAATTAGGTGTCTGAAAAAATTATTGAATAAAGTTTATAATCGATAATATGAAAATAAATACAACGAAAATTGGTGTCTGTCCATCTTAGGGTACATAACACCATTTTTTGAGACCCTGTAAAAATTTGTATACAAACACAATATTAGTAAAATCATTTTAAAATATTATTATATTATAGGTTAAAGATGTTTTCAGTTATGAATTAATAATAACTAAGTGTAGATAAAATTTTTTATCTATCCATGAATAAAATTTAGAAGTTTGGAATATAAACTTTACTTGAATCAATTTTGAATAGAGGGCTTAAAAAAAATTCCAGGCCTTTTTTATTGAAAAATTAAAGGTTTCTGAGATACGCTCATATATTAATTAAAAGCATAATTCATTTTGAATTTAATTTATACAACTTTGATATATAATATAACACAAATATATGCCGTTTTCTATCTCATTCTCACGATTTAAGAATTCGACATTTATAGCCCATGTTATATTGTTTAACCTGAAACACTGTTATTTTGTACAGCTACTAACATCAAAGGATTTTAAGTTCTAATTATTAAATATTTAATTTAATAAATAAAAAAAATAATAAAAGATTCAATTAATTCATTAAAATAAAATATTTTATAATTAAAGCCTAAAAACTTTTGACTTTAGTAGGAGTACAAAATAACATTGCTTTAGGTTAAACAATATAACATGAACTATAAAAAAAAATTTTTTGTCGCAACGATAAGGGCCCAGGGCCCTTATCACGTAATTTTGAAAACGAAAACGAAAACGCAAGTTCGATTTTCAAATTTTTTTGTGAAATGTCAGTTTGCCTTTGTGATCATTATGATCATTGTTTATATTTTGAAATCGTCGCGAATTTAGGGTTAATAGAATTTTAACAGTTTATGAAATTTATAAACTAAAAATAAATAATTAAATTAAAGTGTAAAAAACTAAAAGAACGAAGACTAAATAGTGCAGTGAGGTGACAGAAGAAAGAAGAAAACTGAAAACGTCAATAATGTATGCTGAAATGAAAAAAAGGTTAATTAAAAAATTATTAATTTATTATTAAATTACTAAATAAATAATATTATTAATTGTTTCTTAAACATTGTGAAACAATTAGTAATATCCTTGATTAATATAAATATTGTTATTTTAACTGGATCATTGAAAAAAAACCTTTACATAACATTTTTCTTTGTGGTTAGATTAATCCAATAAATATTATGAATTTTAAATAAAGACAATAAAGATATATGTAATATAAAATACAACTTTTTTATTCCTTTTAATTAGTTAAATAAACTGTAACTTTGAATTTAATTTTCAGATTGTCTTTTTTGGAACACATTCTCATAAATAAAATATTTTATAATTAAGAAAGATTTAATCAAGTTATAATAAAAATATATTTAGTACTTATCTTAAGCTATCTTTAAAATTAAACAATTTTAATTTTTACTTAATACAAATTTTTTTTTTGTTGAATAGCACAATTTAATTTTATATATAACCTTTATTATATTTTAAATTAGGTTTAATATATATCCATGTAGACTTTTATTAATCAAAGTTTTAATCTATTCAATTTTTATTAGGTTACAAATTGAATTAATATTAAAACCTTACTACTTTTAGTATTGATACTAAAATTACTCTAGAACTTAATTTTCTTAAGTATATTTATTCAATTCCATACTGGAAACGTACTAACGAAATAAGATTTAATAAGTTACCTATACTAAAAATATTGATATAAATTAGTTTAACCTTTCTGAATTATAAAATATTAAATTTATAAAAATTAGTAACAAAAAATAGAATTTGAAACTTAAATTGAAAAACGCAGTTTATTCAACAAATGTAAAGTAAAATATATTTACACTTTATATATATATTTGTATTTTATTTAATCAAAAAATATCTATCATATATTTAATAATTTAATTAAACTTATCAAAAGAAAAAAAATGTAAATTTAAAGGATAGCTTAAGATAAGCACTAAATAACATACATTTTCAATATATAAATTCACTTAACCTTTCTTCATTATAAAATATTTGATTTATAAGGTATGACAAAAAAAAATAATTTGAAAGTTAAATTGAAAATTGCAGTTTATTCAAGAAATTTAAAGTACTTAACATAAATTTATACTTTATATATAATTTTATTATTTTTTTTATTCAAACTACATAATATTTGTTGATTAAATTTATCTAGACTAATCAAATGGAAAATGTAAACACTTCTTACTTTAAATAATCTAGTTAAATTAACAATATTTATATTATATAAATCAAAAATATTATTAATCGTTTTACAGTGTTGACAAAACAATTAATAACATTTTTCATTTATTAATTTAATAATAATTTATAATTTTTTACTTAGCTTTTTTTTTGTATCAGCATACATTTCACTTTTCCAGTTTTCTTGTTTCTTCCTTCAATACACTGTACACTAAAAAAATGTAGTAAATTTGACTACTTTTTAACTACCTGGAGTAATTCAATAGGATCCCAACCGACTTTAAAAAATTATATTGACTTTTAAAAAGTAGTTAAAATAACTACAAAAGTAGTTGTTACTACTTAGAAAGTAGTTCCTGTGTAGAAAACTTCTCAGTATTTCCCAGTTTGTAAGTGGGCGTCAGTTGGGGCCAACCTAGGCTTCCCAGTTTTTTAAAATAAATAAACTGTTACTAAATAATAGTTTTAATACTAAACTTATCGTCAACCTGGCTTTATTTATTGCAATTTCCCTTCATTACAATTTCAAAATTCATGAAATTCAGTTAAAGCGCTCAAAGTTTTCCATGCAAAATGCATGGGGAAAAAACTTTTTCATAGAATTGATATAAAATGCATGAAATAGTATATTATGCACCCAGGGTGGAAAACCCGAGTTTTTTGACAAGCACAATGTTCGATGAACGATTTGAAGCACGAGTGAAACGAGTGCGAAGACGAGTTTCACTGTCTTGAGTCTTTTTTCCCCTCTGACGTCATCTCACCTTAAAACTTTGATTTTCAACCATGGCTCACGCGTACAAAAACGTGAGTTTTTGTGCATGAATGGAAGAAATTAACATTTTTTGATCAGATAAGGCTGTTTCTCCTCAGAAAATTTTAAAGAATAAGATCTAATAATTTATTTAACAAATTTTTTATTATTAAATATTTTCTAAAGGACCATAAAAAATCTTCATAAACCAAAAAAACGTGTAAGATCGTTAAAAAATATTCATTACGACTTTTTACAACATTTTCCACTAAAATTTCCTTTAATTACATAAAAATTAGTTACTAACAATTGTTGAATGTATTTTTTAATTTGTTTAAACAAATTAATATTCTTTATTTGAAACTTTTCATCTAATAGAGCTAAAGAGTTGTAACTTTTTTCTAATATTGCAAATATTTAAGTTTAGGTAATCCTAATATTTGAAAATAACTAAAATATAGAATTATAAAAATTGTTTAAACAGATTAATATTGTTTATTTGCAATTTTTCATCTAATAGAGCTAAAGAGTTGTAACTTTTTCTTAAATTTGCAACTACTCAAGCCTACAAAAGATTAACATTAATAATAAACAGATATTGTTTAATCAAATTAATATTGTTTATTTGCAATTTTTCATCTAATTGAGTTACAGGCTTGTAACTTTTTATTAATTTTGCAATTTTTTAATCCTTGTAAAGCCCAGTATTAATTGTAAAGTAAAATCAACAATTATAAAAATTGTTTAAACAAATTAATATTGTTAATATGAATATTGTAATACAGTTTCCAAACTGTATTAAAGTTGCGAATAAACAATATTAATTTGTTTGAAAGTGTTTCATAATTATGGATTTTCTTTGACTATAAGTTTTAGGCGTTTACAGGCTTAAAATTTGCAAAATAAGGAAAAAGTTACAACTCTCTAGCTTAATTCGATAAATAATTGCAAACAAACAATATTAGTTTTTTTAACAATTTTTATAATTGTGGATTTTCGTATATTTATAATATTCAGCTTTTATATTCTTGAAAAGTTGCAAAATTAAATGAAAGTTTGAACTCTAAAGCTCAATAAGATAAAAAGTTGCGAATAAAAAATATTAATTTGTTTAAACAATGTTTGTGATTGTGGATTATCGTTTATTATTAATATTAAGCTTTCATTGGCTTGAAAAGTTGCAAAATTAGGAGAAAATTTTAACTCTGTAGCTCCATTAGATGATAAGTTGCAAATAAAGAATATTAATTTGTTTAAACAATTTTTATAATTGTGGATTTTAGTTTTATATTAATAGTAAGCTTTTATAAGCATGAAAAGTTGCAAAATTAAAAAGAAGTTACAACACTCTAGCACTATTAGATGAAAAGTTGCAAATAAACAATATTAATTTATTTAATCAAATCACAACATTTCAGCTCTAAGACAAGCCTTAGAATATTCATAATATTGATGAGTCTGGAATCTAATTGATTAACAACAGTCACTCTTGTGGTTTATTGCTTAGCTGACATGACGGTCGCTTTTTTCCACCGATTATTATTCTTAAGGTAAAAAAATTGAAAAAGGAGTTTCAAGATGGGCTACCGTCAGGTTCTAAAGTTTATATCAACCCGAAATCAGCTTATATTAACACAGAGCTTTTTCTTAGATGGTTTCAAGAAGAATTTTTACCCAGAAAACCGGCGGGGAGAAACGTACTAATTTTGGATGGTCACATCAGCCACTGTTCTTCTATAGAATTGCTAGAATGTGCGGAAAAAAATGATTTATCATTGATGTGTTTACCATCTCATACAACTCATGCTCTCCAACCACTTGACAGGGCGTTTTTCGAACCCTTTAAAGCTTATTTTAAAGTTGAGACTAATACCTGGCTTCAACAACACATTGGGCGGAAAATTTTAAGGTACCAACTGGGTCCTCTCGTTCGGGGAGCTTGGAACAAGGCTGCTCTACGGTTGGCACGGGTACAAGCGGATTTTCAGCAACTAAAACTTTCCCTTTTAATCGGCAGGCGATACCAGATCACTTCTTTTCTTTTTCTGACCGTATCACAGAAAATTCGATTAGTAATGAACAGGACGAAGAAGAAAATTACATCGAGGAATCAGAAACAGACAAAATGGACACAGGTGTTGCTGCCACTATTTCAGAAGAAACACATGAAGATACGGCGACGTCTGAAAAAATTCTTAAGACAATGCACCCAATTCCAAAACTACCTGCAACGCAGAAGAGCTCACGAGATCGCAGCAATGCTGTACTTTTAACGTCAAAAAGCAACAGGGACAAAGTACGTAAAAAGGATTTTCAAAAACAAAAAGCCGCAGAGAAAAAAAAAATCAAGAGAAAAAACGAAAGAAGGCTCTCGAAAGGGAATCGAAGAGTAAAAGGTTGCACGTGGAGGAAGCGGAAAACGAGGGTTCTAAGGAAACTAAGAAATGGGAAGAGAAGAAAAATTCTCCAGTAGAACGTCGACAACCAGCGCGAAAAACCAATACCAAGCAAGTTGCGAAGACAGTAAGCGGAAAAAAATGTTAAAAAAAAACTATCCAGTGCAGTTGAAAAAGTCCCTGCAATAGAATTTTGTCTAGAGTGCGACGTGTCAATTGGAGAAGGAAATGGCAAGAACTTGTTGCGATGCACCAAGTGTAAAAATGGCTTTACGTTTCCTGCTCTATTTTTGATGATAGCTGCATTAATTACGGAAGAACTGCTGCAAGAATCAGTCAAAGGGCTCGAAACAACAGAGTTATAAAATAACAGAATTTTAAGATATTTACAAAAAATAATAAAAACACTTTATTTTATGATATTAAGTATTTATTTATCAATTTCCGATCATAGTCATTTGAAAATAAACAAGACTGTGTTTCATATCTCCCGGACAATTCCATCTCTCCCGGAATTGTCGATTTTTTTCAATTTTTTTTTTAAATTAGATAAAATAAAGAAAAATTAAAATGGCTTTACATACTAACGTAAAAAGGTAAAATGTAAAAAGGTTCAAATTAAATAAATTTAAAAGAATTTGATGTTTTTGTCAATTTTCTTAAAATTGACAGTGGTTTATAAAAGGTGTTCCAACTTTCCCGGACTTACCCTAATAATTAAAGTTTAATTGATTCAAATTTTCAGATTGCATATTATTTTAATTTGTCAATTAAATTATTTAACAATTTATAGGTTTCGATTTATGGCTAGTCATAAATAAGAAAAAGTTTATATCTTATTGTTAGAAATTCAGGTTTAATAAATTAATCAAGTATTAATGTTAAATTTGTAAAATAAGAAAGTGTTAAGTAAGTTGGAAAAATTTAATAATATATTTCAAATCTATGAAACTAGAAACAGTTGAAATTAAACGTTAAATATAATTAATTAGACATTAAAATTAAAATGGACGAACATTTCTTATAAATTATTAAACTAATATTTAATAATGTAACAAAATTGCTTGAAGGCAGACTTATAATTTGAAAATAAAATTATATTAATCGTAAAAATGGTTTAAATTAATGTGGATTTCCCACATTAAAAACACAATAAGAATTACTAACTAATCAGTAGCAGAATTATATCATTTAACTTTAAAATTTTGAATTATTAACTTCAGTTAGATTAACATTTCTTTATGTTTATATTTAATACTGCAACAATACTGCTTAATGATAAGCTTCTTACTTGAAAAATAAACGTTATTATTGGACTGTAACAACTTTTTAACATAGTGTAAACTTTCCACATAGAGCAGAAGTTTTTAATGATAAATCAAACTCAAATTTATCTTTACCCAGATAACCAAGCGTACTAATCCAAAATACCCGGTATACCGGCTTTATACTTGCCATGTACCTTCGCATTGCACTAGTATTATACGAGTATAACGTAATTATCTTGAGATACTTGCATTAAAATGGTACATTACCAGTATATGCATACTCTTTTTTATTCAACAGTATGATGTACTGGTACTGTACTTCTATTATACTCTTACAGTACTCAAACTGACAAATTATTTTTTAAAATGGCGGATTAGTACGACTCCATATTTATTTAGTACGCCGTACTACGTGAAAATATTGAAGTTTCTATTTATTACATACAAGTGTAATACTAGTACGATTCAAGTACGTCGTACAAATGTAATAAAAATGTTATAAAAACGTCCCATACATACTGGCACTATACCAATTTAGTATCCGTACTTTGAAAATCAGTACCTTTATACACGTTTAGTACTAGTATAGTGCAAAGGTACATGGTGTGAACAGTAATTGTACGCTGGTTATCTGGGTAGGATTAAGAACTATTAACGTTACTTCCGACGTTAGTTAAGTTGATATTAGATATGTTAATATTTATTGACGTAGAAAAACTACTTAAAGGTAAGTTTCTAACTTGAATAATAAATAAATATTTGGTTTGTTTAAACAAATAAATAAATTGTTTAAACAAATTAAAATAAATAATTAAACGATGTTTATAGTTTCTATAGAAATAACCTTGAAACAAATTACGGAAATAATTATTAATTTTGTCTTGATTGTTTAAACAAATAAATAAATTGTTTAAACAAATTGAAATAAACAATTAAACGATGTTTATAGTTTCTATAGAAATAACCTTGAAATAAATTACAGAAATAATTATTAATTTTGTCTCGATTGTTTAAACAAATAAATAAATTGTTTAAACAAATTGAAATAAACAATTAGACGATGTTTATGGTTTCTATAGAGATAACCTTGAAATTAATTACAAAAATAACGATAGATTTTGTCTGATTTGTTTAAACAAATAAATAAATTGTTTAAACAAATTAAAATAAACAATTAAACAATGTACATGGTTTCAATAGAAATAATCTTCAAATTGATTACAGAATAATAATTGATTTTGTCTAAATTTGTTTAAACAAATAAATAAATTGTTTAAACAAATTAAAATAAACAATTAAACGATGTTTATAGTTTCTATAGAAATAACCTTGAAATAAATTACAGAAATAATTATTAATTTTGTCTAGATTGTTAAAACAAATAAATAAATTGTTTAAACAAATTGAAATAAACAATTAGACAATGTTTATGGTTTCTATAGAGATAACCTTGAAATTAATTACAAAAATAACGATAGATTTTGTCTGATTTGTTTAAACAAATAAATAAATTGTTTAAACAAATTAAAATAAACAATTAAACAATGTACATGGTTTCAATAGAAATAATCTTCAAATTGATTACAGAATAATAATTGATTTTGTCTAAATTTGTTTAAACAAATAAATAAATTGTTTAAACAAATTAAAATAAACAATTAAACGATGTTTATAGTTTCTATAGAAATAACCTTGAAATAAATTACAGAAATAATTATTAATTTTGTCTCGATTGTTTAAACAAATAAATAAATTGTTTAAACAAATTGAAATAAACAATTAGACAATGTTTATGGTTTCTATAGAGATAACCTTGAAATTAATTACAAAAATAACGATAGATTTTGTCTGATTTGTTTAAACAAATAAATAAATTGTTTAAATAAATTAAAATAAACAATTAAACAATGTACATGGTTTCAATAGAAATAATCTTCAAATTGATTACAGAATAATAATTGATTTTGTCTAAATTTGTTTAAACAAATAAAATTTATTGTTTAAACAAATATAATTGTTAATATCTGCCAACTTATGCAATAAAGAATTAAGGCACAATCTTCAATATTCATCAATATTTATTCTTGTAATAAGCGAATTCATAATCAGCGTTACCAACAATTATGTTATTTTCTCAACGCACACATGTTTTAAATAATTACACGAACAAATCATGTATTTATTAATTTGGTTAATTGAAAAGATAGAGATTGTTTTCCTCTTGGTTTATCTGAAATGGGTTCAACGCAAAAAAGAAGACGTGCAAGGCTGCAACACATAGAAGAAAACCTACACAGATACAACACACAGAAAATGACGCGCAACGGGCCCGCTGTGCCTTCAGCATCTCGTACTCCAAAAACTGTGCCTTTTTTAGACAAAGAGTCTGTGCCTCCAGCATCCTCGTACTCTAAAAACTGTGCTTTTTTCAAACAAAGGAACTGTGCCCTATTATGCAGCATAACGAAAAATGTGCCGAAAACGGAATAAGGTGCTTCGCTACTCAAAAACTGTGTCTTTTTCTAGACTATAAATATCGAGCTACATTTTAGTCAGCAGTTCAGTTTGAGTTCAGTTTTCGGTTCAGTTCAATCATCAAGAGAGATCGAAACAAGTATTTTTCGGAGTCATTCAACTAGTTTAATCAGAAGTCAGATTAAAACAAGTGTTTTTCGGAGTCAATTATTAAAGTTGAAATTTGGATTCATAAACGAGAGCCGTTGGAAGAAAATTGCAGTACCAGCTATTACCGAGAACAAGCCTTACGCAGTGCCTACCGTAAACTCTTTGCTGAGGACAACAATTGCAGGAGTTTACTACCTTTATTCACGGACACGCCATTCGAGTCGGAAGGTCTCCTAGCCCACTTAAACTCATAAAAAAGGTAACAATAATTCAAAAATCCCAAAAAGATAGAAAAACCAAGAATCTTCGAAAAGAATGTATATGAAGAAATTCTAATAGTAAACTCTTGTTACAGATATCGAATCTCCTAAATCCATTAAAACTATTTGAAAAACAATTTCAAATTTACAATTAACCAAAAGATTTCTTCTTCTTATAATAAATATCGTTTAAATGTACCTTTGTGTATTTATTTGACTGGCCTCATTCCTGCGACGGTCATTTAGTTAACCTAGCTAAATCGAGGAACATTAGGGAAATATTTTCGTTCTTAGCTTTAGAAAATCTATTAATTCTTTTTTTGAATAATAATATTAATAATAAAATTAACAGTATTAGGGACGTAACAGGACGAATTTTAATTTTGGTGCATCGGCCGTGTTGAACCAGTCATTTAAGTTAGCAAGGTTACATAAACATATCAAATATTAGCATTTCTTCATTATTTAAAACAAATAATTATTGACTTTTTTTTGGAAGAATTTTGACAAATTAATCCGTTTCTTTCAGCATTTCTTGTGTTTTATATCATATTTGTTTCTTGAAATTGAAAAATCTTCTTTTACTTAAGTGAAAGTGAAAAAAAAATAACGTAAAAGAATTTTCATCTGCTTAGAATACTGTACATTTGTTTACAACCGTTAGTCTCCTTTTGGGTTGTACGTTCGAAATTATAGAACGGCCACCATTGCACAAAGGGTAGGAGCCGAATTTAAACAAATTAGGACGGTAGCTATACTTCGCGTGCTCGCAAGCTCTGGCTTTTCTTAATAAAATAATCGGTTCCTCCGATTAACCTTGTTGTAAGTGTGTAGCCACTTGAACAAGTGAGGAGGATTAAAATAAAGTGAAAACACAATAATTGTAACGCGATTATTGTTTACACCCGTCAATTTTAATAGACGAGTTAACACAACAAATTACACCTTATCTCTTATTTCAAAAAAAATTTTTTCAATCAAAACAAGGTTAAAAAAAAAATAAAAAAAAAATAAAATAAATAAATAAATAAACAAAAAAAATTAAGACAATCAGAAAACAATAATAAATAAATGTATTCTTATTAAAATAAAAGCAGTATTTAAAATTTTCATTTTCTTTTTACATAACTTTAAAGAAAAACATTTCAATAGACAAGTTAAAAAGAATAATTATAAATAAAATAAAATAAAAATAATAAGTTCATTTAAAAACTATCAATATTTTCCTTTTCGCAATATATTTTCTATGTAAAACTTTGAATCTTACACTAGTATATTATTTGCATATTTTACATTTTTTACTTAATTTTATATATTTTACACGAATTAACTTGTTATTTGAAATGATTTTTACAAATGTCTTATGAACCAGACCCTGCAATAACTCGTAATAAAAGTAGAAACAACCCCGAATTAGCAAAGCAAGTAAATGAAAATAATAGATCTGCTTTTTAAGATAAAAAACAACGAACCGACAAAAAATTTAATTCTACTCTGACCACTAAACAACTCAAAACTGACTCACCACATCCAGATAAAAGCGTAATAATTAGTGGTAGTAGTAAAATTGGCGAAGAATCAATCCTTTTTGATCCTGAACTATCAAAGGACTCTTTTGTAAATTCAACATTTAATCCGAACGACTCGACAGTAATTGATATCGAAGACAAAACATTATTAGCCGATAATAAGGACGAAAATAAATCCGAAACTGAATCAGAATCAGAACCAGACTCTGAAGATTTCGATATTGATAATTTAGAAAAAACAATCTCTAATAAAAAAGATATTTTAAAACCTTTACTTAAAAATAAGAACAAAGATAAAGTAAAATCGTTATTATTTAATTATTCTGATCGCGATCTAATTTATCAACCCTTAACAATAAATCATCAACAACAACAAACAATGGCTGTTTCTAATAATCAAACAATTTCGTTACGCGATGCATTAGAATTAATACCTACTTTTACCGGTGATAACATTTCCTTAGATCAATTTATCTCAGCATGTACTAAAGCAAAAGACATACTACCAACAACTGCGGAAGCAAATTTAACAAAACTAATTAAAACAAAAATCAGGGGTGAAGCAAAACAATGCTTACTAGATGAAGCGTATAATAGCATCAATGACCTTATTGATAGTTTAAAAAATGTTTATTCTCAAAATAAATCGATTTATCAATTCCAAAGCAAATTAGGAAGCATTTATCAATGGGAAAACGAAAAAGTAATTTCTTACGGGACTAGGATTCGAGAATTAGGAAATAAAATATTAGATACTCATAAGCGGATTAATCAAGGCGAAGAAGATGAAAATTTTCTTGAAGGATTAAAAAAAGACATACTGGATTGTTTCATGAGAGGGCTTAAATCAGACATAGAATCAAGATTAAGCAATAAGGAACCAGCGATATTTATAAATGCTATAAACGAAGCAATTGAAATAGAAAGAAAACTAGCAGCTACATTAGCGTTACGATCATCTAATAGGAACAGAGACGAGAGACAGGAATCTAAACGGGATAAAGTTCATACTGTTCAAAATGATTTAACATGTCAAATATGTAACAAAAGAGGTCACAGCGCCCTTTTCTGTCGTCAATTAAACCAAAATACTAATTTTAATAATAGAAATCCTACACAAACTTTTAATAATTTTAACAGACAACAATATAGTAATAAATTTCCACAAAATCCAGTTAACCAACAAGAACAATATCCAAATCAAAGAAACTTTAATCAACAACATCAAATTCAGTGGCAGCCTCGTCAAAACAGAGGATTTTCTGAACAAACAAATAATAGACCATACCAAAATATGTTTAATCAAAGAAATAATTCAAATAACTTCAATCCTCCGTATTCGAATCGAATTCAAGTAGAATGCTTATATTGTAAAAAACCAGGACACACTATTAGTGAATGTCGAAAAAGAATATACAACAACCAACAACAACTTCAACAATATCAACCTCAAACACAGCAATATCAAAGTCGAAATCAACAACCTCAACAAAACCAACAACAGCAACAATTTAATCAACAACAACAACAACAACAACAACAACCACAATCATCTAGATTTCAACCGCGAAACGCAAGAAACCAGGGAAACTCAAAACCCCTTCCCACTCCGGGTGCAGCTCGGGAGGCTCAACAATAAAGGAAAATGCACCTAAAATGAAAGCAAAAGAATTAAAAGAAGTAAAAATAAATATTAGTTCCGAAAAATCAATTCCTTCAATTATTACCGAAATAAATGGATTAAGAGAACCAGCACGTATGATGGTAGACACTGGAGCAGGTAGAAATTTAATAAAATTAAGTATTGTTGATCATACAATTGAGATTAAACAAGATGAATTATTGCGACTTACAGGAATTAATAATCTTCCAGTTTATACCCTAGGTAAAATAACATTAAATATTTTTGGTTTTCCAACAATCTTTCATTTAATCCCCAATAGCGTACCAATAGAAGAAGATGGTGTCTTAGGATCAGAATTTTTTTATCAATAATAACGTTAATATTAATTATGCATTAAAATGTTTAGAAATTGAAGGTCAGAAATACTATTTTCAAAAAGAAGAATCAATATTAAATACTGAAAGTATTAATCAAAATTACTTAACCTCAATTGAAGAACCACACTTTGATAATTGCCAAATTAATAACATTACTGGCGAAGATAGAACCGAACAAATCAAAAAATTACTTCGACTAGATCATTTAGACTCAAGAGAATTATCACACGTAGAAGAGTTGGTTAAAAAAATAATAATAATAATAATAATACTAATATTATGGAGAACATCAGTACAAGCCATCATCGGTTATGACTGTGGTTCAAATCAACTTAACCTCACAACAATATCCCTTTTGGAAGTAGCAGAATGTGACATACCTGAACCAGAGGTAAACGTTGAACAGAAATACGTCCAACAAGTGCAAATTAGCGATTTTACCCGTACTAAAGTGAAACAATGTAAATTGGAAGTTGATAGAACAATTACACACTGTGGAGCATTTTCACATGCATCAGTAGTAAGAAATGGATTAAGTGCATACATTCATGATATTTCATACGATCAATGTAACACTCTACATCAAGGCGGAACTATAACATTTGGACAAGACGCAAAAATATCAAAGTTGAAACCTAATCATACAACTTATCATAGTATATTAATAGCAGGATACACTGACACAGATGGAGATTGCACAGGAGTTCAATTTACAGATCCATTAGGGACTTGGGACAACGTTGTTGTACAAGGAGTAGTAACTGTAACATGAACCGAATACTATGCAAGTGTTAATTTAAATACAGATCGAATCCACTTACAATCTGGTATCACATGTTCACTCTCAGATACCAATTGTTTTGACATGGAAGGCGGGCATACATTTTGGAACCCTCTACCTCAAGACATTTGCCATCTTAATAAATATGAAGTCTTATATGAAGGTTTCGTTAATAAGACTTATGAAAATAGTACTCAGCATGCAGAAACAATTTATTCTTTGAATACAGAAGATATAACCTATGCATTATCACAAAGAAGTCTAAACCCAGTTTGCAACTTAATTATGTATAGAACAGAACACCCAAAATTATTAATTGTAGAAACCCAACCAGGAGCATCAATTTTACCAAACAAAAAACCTACTGTACAAAATATGGATCTTTTTACCTACGTAAACTCTAAATTTGTGTATGTTGAAAGACACATTCGTACTCAAATGAAACAATTATACCATGACATATTAATTCAAAAATGCGAATTAGAAAGACAGGTTTTAAAAAATACTTTAACATTAGCAGTTCAAACCCCAGATGAATTTGCATACAACTTAATGAAAGGCCCAGGATATATGTCGATAATAGCAGGATAAGTTGCCCATATAATAAAATGCATTCCTGTTGAAGTAAAATACCGTGAAACTAAGGAATGTTATCTACACTTACCCATTCACAAGGGAAACGGTACACTCTTCTTAACACCTCGAACACACATAATAACTTCTAAAGGAACTCAAACTAATTGCAATTCTTTTATTCCATCAATGTATTGTTTAGGCCAAAAATGGTACAAAATGCTTCCTAACCCAATAGAAACAACTAACCCCGCTACTATTAGACCCCTAACAAGCGTTACATGGCAATACACAAATCCTTTATCATTAGCAACCAGTGGTGTATATTTACAATCCGATTTAAATAAATTAAAAGATCATATAATGTTCCCAGCAGAAAAACCAATGATTTTAAATAGTTTAGTTCGCGGCATGACAGGGTTACCCACAATTAATCAGGGAATTTCTTTAATGGGTTTACTAGACGAAAAAACTATGTAAAAAATTGCTCAATCGACGTGGAATAAAATTTGGACTGTATTTTCCAGTTTTGGTACTGTTAGTGCGGGATTTATAAGCGTTGTCATTGTAGTACGAACAATTAAACTGTTAATCGACACATTTATACATGGCTATGCCCTGTATACTGTTTTTGGATGGTCAATCCATCTTATTGGCTCAATTTGGGATTCAGTTACTAATTTACTATTACATTTAGGAAAACGAGAAGAGCCGCCCAAGGAAGCCAAAAACACAAACGAACAACTCCCTGAAAATAATCAAAACAAAAAACCACTCACTACGACAGAGTCAGAACCAGTACTAAAACACGAACAAGGTAACAATCAGACAACAGAAACATACATATATCCGCAAGAACAACTAACACAGTTAAATTACAGTCAAACTAATCCATATCGCATTTAACTTAGCATGAAATCAGTAAGACCTACAGAAAAAGTGGAGGAAGCACTCATAACAATGGGTTTATCACCTTTGAGATACACGTATGAAATTAGAAGGGATACGAATAATAGATTACTTTTCGAAATATCGGTAGCGAATAAAATATTCCAGTATACCGCAATGGGGCATGATCCGGATATGGTAAAGGAGCATGTTGCACGTAGCTATCTTAAAATCCTACTAATCAACAATAACATCCTTATAACATACCTTCCTAACGTCGACGTCATTCGTGAACTAAAAAATATTTGCTTAAATTTAAAACTGCAAGAACCAAAGTATATTTATCTTTATTTTTGTCCAACTAAACGTAATCACATTATCACTTGTAAAGTTGAAGAAAACAAAGAAAACGGCATCGCCAATACAATCAGAGAAGCCAAAATCCAGGCAACCTGTAGAATGATTCATAAACTATATAAAAAACAAAACAAATCGATAAACAATGTTACGGATGCAATGAATGATTTATCCTTACACACATCAAACAATCATCCTTCCACTAGTACTTCACAACGAAACGAAGAAATACCTCCTCAATTACCACCAAGAAACAAAATTAGAACAAACCCTTTCCAATCCAGTAAAAGTAGAGCATGTCATCCACAAACAAAGTCGTACAAAAAATGCATGAATTGCGGTTATCGGGCTTTGAACCCTTATCATTTTGCATAAATATGATATTTTTCTTTCTAGCATGTCACACCAACCTCTCAACCTCACAACACAAAAATCTGCCGAATCATCCTCATCTCCTCGTAAAAGTTGCGTATTTTCAATACTACATAAAGATTTACCGTTATCTCATTTTAAACCAATAGAAGGACAAATAGATGTACTACAAATTTTACGTTATTTTACTTTTGAATATGGTCTTTCAACACCGAACATTTCAATGGTAATAGACAAAAAAGAAACATTTTTAACAACATACACAGTATATGTGTTAGTTGGAAGTAAAATGAAAAAGAAAAGAGCATATTCTCAAGTAGTAGCAGCTCAATACGCAGCGCTAGACTTATTAAAATTTTTTCTAAGAACTCACGATCTAATCGATGATGAAGATCCCTTTTTAATCAATATTTCAAAAAGACGAGAAATAGGAACACAAACTGATCCTCGTCCTAAATTAATACAATGGCAGAACTATTGTAGATATTGTTTATATCACGGTCACACTATTAAAAATTGTGACGCTTTAAAACAAATTCGTAGATTTAAACCTCAAAAACCAGTATTCTTTTTAGCACCAAACCCAAATTTACACAAAACAATTGGAATCTTACGCGCAAACTTCTCAAATAGCAATATAAGCAAAATTAAAGAAAGACTAATCTAAAAATTTCGTTTGTTTTAGTTACAAGTCTCATCAAGGCTCTACTTGCATGACCCAAAGAGATTCCGAGGAAAACAAGATAAAATCAATTTCATTTATTTGTAATCTATTTTTCAAAGGAATGACCAGCATGCTAAGTATGAAATTCATTTCCATCCTTTTCACGCTCCTTAATTTTATTATTTCTTCGCACTCTTATAATCAAACAATTCTAACACCGAATTCCACCATTATTTTTGAATCTATGGGATTCATTACACCTTTAAATAGACAAAGACACCTATTAAATTACATAGAAATTTATGAAATTTTAAGATTTGGTCGATTAATAATTGAAACCTTTAAAGAAGCAACCGAACATTGTTCAAACTCATGTCCAAAAGATTTTATCAAAGAAGAAATAATGAACAAAGAAAGAGAATTAATATCAATTTTAAAGGATACCAAGATTATTTTATATAACAGTACAATAGAATTAATCTCTAATAATCAACAATTTTATTACGTTCTGGAGAAAATGCACAACACAAACCTTACTACAATAACCGAACCAGAGCAACAAATCAATGTTTTCCCAATTACCTTTTCTGAAACTTTCAAAGACACTTTCCGAGTCCAAGGCACACTAGAGGCTTTTAAAAATTGGCATATTAAAAATCTAAATCAAGAAGACAAATTATACACACTATTTTCAAGATCATGGTTTAGATATTTAAGAGATCCAATTTCTGATTACATAGTTTACATAAAAAAAATATTAGACATCCTAATATTAGCAACAAACAACAAATGGCATCCTATATTACAATCTTCAATCCCTCAAGAATATCTTCTTAACACTTTTTCACACGAATTTTCTCTCACAAAATTATTAAGACACTCAGAAACAGACGCTTTTACATATAAGAACAAATTATTTATCGCCCTTTCAGTACCATATTCAACAAGATATAATCTTTTTAAATTGCATTCAATTCCAATGTTTAACACATTCAATAAACAACACCCTCTTATCACACAAATTAATTTAAAAAAATCACTTCTAGCCATATCTAAGGACAATAAAACTTATTTTCACCTGGATAAACCAAGTATAAAAAGCTGCTACGAAACAGCATTTAGTAAAATTTGTCCCTTTTTACCTGATATTAAAACTATAGCCGACAATCCTAGTTGCGAAATTGAACTTTTTATGAAGAAACAATCAAACTTATGTAATTATAACTTACAAGCATTTTCAAAAGATTCATGGACCATCTTAGAAAATTATCAGGCCTGGTTATATTCAATTAATTCTCCCACGAATATTAAAATTCGTTGTCCACAAAAAAATAAAATAGAACTGACTATCCAAAATAATGGAATATTAAAAATTGAATCAGAATGTGCAATAGAGATAAATTTTCTCATCTTACCTAGATTAACTAAAAGAAATCAAGAAGAACCATACCTAGTTCTGAGAGAGAAAGACTTAGATACACTTAAAAATAATCACAGAGCTTTGTTCGAATTATTTACAAATCCTAACTTACACATTGATTATCTTTTCAATCACTGGAATAAAACCAGAAAAATTATTCCATTAAATAATTTAGAAGAAAAATTGCTTATTTTAGCAGAAGAACAACTACATACAAAACCAAATTTAGTTTCGAAAAAAGAATTTGATGACCTTTTCATCAATATAATGATAGCAGTAATGATAATAAATATTCTTCTATCCATTTTTCTAACATTAGCAGCCATTCTATATTCTATATTATCAGACTAGTTGATTTAATATAAAATAAATATGTACATATTTACAATTCATCCTTATAGGGATTATAAAGCAATCTACAAATAAAACACAAGCCCTAATTAATTTTTATCTAAAAACACAAAAAAAAATAATATTAATATTAAAAAAAAAAAATGTAAATTTACCTGTTTTAATTCATTACCAATTATTTGATAACGATGATTTCGGTAAATAAATGGTAATTGACAATTACCATCATTTTTTTCCATTATTATCTTTCTTATTTGACAAGCTCTATGATGTAATCCTCTTCTTGTTAAAGAAAGCCAATCTTTTGGATAAAGTACATGTAGCGACTCATTAACCTTAAATCGCCTTTGTTTTAAAGAAAAATCTTCATTTTATTTATTTCCTGCAACTTGATTTACTTTCACCTAAAAAGGAAATTAATAAGTAAATAAAATAAAAACATATACATTAGCACACACATATATAAACATAAATATCACATTAAACTTACTAATTTCATTGTTCCACATGTTTTTCGGAAAGTAAAAAACTTCCCACAAAAGTTATACACTCCTTGTGGTTTTTCTTCAATTTCTTTCCTAATACTATCCCTCAGAAAATGCTGTTGCTCAATTGGAAATTCAGTCCACTAACTAGGACCATATAATTTTTTATTCCCTGAATCCATAATATAGAATTTGTTTTTGCAATCACGTACTGTCCAAATATCGTTACACCAGTCTCCTGTAATATCCACAATTACCCTTGGTGTAACAGACTCATTTTGTCTCAGTTCATGCAAATTCGAACTATTAGTTTCAATTATACTATTCCCATTTAACTCCCGCAACACTTCTTGTACATGTCTATTATTGCTGGTATCAAGCAAAATGGCATCTAAATCCATTTCAAAATCTAAGTTAACATTTTCACCTACCCTATCGCTAACTAGCCTATCAAGCTCATCTACCGAAGCTCTTTCAACAACTTCCTCATCTAAATCCTCAATATCTATATTATCAAATAAATTACTAAAATCACTAGCCATTTTTTTCCCCTAATTTTCTCTTTCCTTTAAGAAACACTTTTAGTAGAAAAGTAAAACGACGACTGAAACCCTTTAGAGACATTTCTTATTTTCCTTCTACTTTTCCCTTTTTCCCTACCTTTTTTTGGCAAAGTTAAAATTCTCAAGGATTTCAACAAAAATCAAAGATTCTCAAAACACAAAAGTTCTCTTCTCTATTTGAAAATAGACGAAAGTACCCCTTTTTTCTGTTACGTCTTTTAAGTCAAAGTTAAGTGGACACAGCACGTCCAAGAGAAAAAATCGAGAGATAATAAAAAAACAGCTCTCGCAGACCAGTCCTTACCTTACCCCTAATAAAGTAATAAATCTACTCACCACTGACGCTTCACCTTTTGCTCCTCTAAAATGCATGTTTACATCTTTACAGTTTTCTCCTTTCCTTTTTTTTCTCTCTTTTTCGCTTTTTCCAAAATGACTTGTTCATGAAAATACAAGAATTCACCATCTGAACTTCCCGCTACAAATATAACTTAGTACAATTTAGCGAGAACTTCTGAAACAGAAACTTCATAAAAAAAAGAGCATGAAAATTACCTTCCCAATAAATATAATCATTTATATTTTTGATATCACTGTCTAAAAAAAAATATATATATATATATAAAGAATAGGACGATTGAATGAAGCAATATATAGTAATCAGTTTTATATTTTATGAATGAAATTAAGTAAATAAGACAAAAACGCATGTATAATCAAAATAGAAGAATAACTTACCTTTACTCATATTGTATTGCATTTTTCTAAATAGTAGTTGCGTGTATGTTCCAGAAAATGGCTGCGCAAATTCGTGTTATCAATGTTGATACCATTAATAGCCCTGCACAATTGTTAAACGAACTTTCTATAGAGTATGATTTTTCTACGCCTGAATATGAGATGGAAAAAGTCCCATTTATATTAGCACCGAGATATAGAGCAAATTGTAGATTATTCAAAAATGCAGTAGAATTCTTTACAATTAGTAGTAAAGTTTCTACTAAAAAAGAAGCAAAGCAGAACGCAGCACGGAAAATGCTAATAGAATTGAACCGAAATTTCATATTCAGCGAACGGAATGGATTGCATGAACCTCGATTAGACATTGATATCGAAAATCGAACAATATAATTTAAATGGACAGGCGCATGCGAGCGATGTTTCGTTAGAGGGCATAGCATTTACGTATGCCGAGGGCCTATTAGGAATAAAAACATAAGATAATAATTTGATTAATATACTTGTATAGACTTATATTTTTCCTTTTTTTCTCTTTATTTTTTAAATTTAGATGTTACCTGTAGAAAATAACATTGAAACTGGAGAAGAGGGTAACGGATTAAAAAGCGCCTTCATTGTAAGAAGAATTTTATCACTTTTTTACTGTATAGTGAAATGTACTGACTTAACAGTATTTTATAATGATTATAGCGAAAAATGAATATGTGAAAGTTGTTACGAAAACAAAGTTTCGGAACAAGGAAAAATATTCTGTAGAATTTTTTACCCTATCCATTTTCCTATAAAAAATATTACCGACTTATATTGCAAAATATGTCAAATACAATTATTTGGAATAATAACACTAGTTTACAGCCAAAATGTACATTTAATGCCACTATTTTTTTTATGTACTATGGTTCTCTAAACTTAAAAATGACATTAAGAAATTTTTCTATGGATAGGTTTCCGAAATATGAATATTTTAAATTTTTTTACGTTTTTTTCGGAGGTGACTTCACGTTTTAGGCCGTATCACGAGTTACAGACGTCCGATTAAGTTTTTCTAGGTGTCAAATTAAAGGTAATCAAATTCCAAACAATCGCTTTCAACATTATTTTTCAATCGGTTAAATATTTTAAGTGATATAGTCCAAAAAAAAATTTTAAATTTGAGTTTTTGGCCCAAAATCTGAAAAACAAATTCATTCTACCGCCTTGCAAAAATAGAAAACGTCAAATTATGTCCAGTTTTAAATTTTTTACATATATGGCTCACTTTTAAGAAGAAAAAATGTATGAATGAAAAAAATCTATGGGTAATTATTAAAGTTATAAGCCAGGGTACTGAAATTCTCGTTTTACGCCATTTCGGCATTTTACCTCCATTTATAGTGATTATGTTGATTAATTTAATGAATACAATATCTAATTAGAAAATAGTCTTTTTTCACAGATTTCAAATAATTTTTAGTACTTTACTAATTCAAATTTGACTGAAAATTTTTTTGGAGTTTTTGACAAAAATTTCGGAAGAGGCATAAATTGATTAAAATCTGCTTTTTTGACAAGTTGAATCAGATGCGCAGAGGTTCAATTTTTTCTTAAATTTTCTTCGTTATTAGATGAAAAAGTTTGGAATTATATATAGAAATATAAAAAATAAATGATATTTGATTAAAAATTTTTTCGGAGTTTTTGACAAAAATTTCGGAAGAGGCATAAATTGATTAAAATTTGCTTTTTGGACAAGTTGAATCAGATGCGCAAAGTTTTGAAAAGCATAAATTGTATTATATTACACAAAGTAGTTAAGAATATTTTTCTTTAATGGGAAATCAAAGAAAATTGATTCTTTTTTAATTTACAAGGAGAAAAACCATTGACTTTCGTCTGAGAGCTGCTGCGGACATATTTAAAAAAAAAATTAATTTCATATTTCTATATCTAATTTCAAACTTTTTCATCTATTAACGAACAAAATTCAATAAATCTGTTTTAACTTGTCAAAAAAGCAGATTTTAATCAATTTATGACACTTCCGAAATTTTTGTCAAAAACTCCAAAAAATTTTTCAGTCAAATATTTTTTATTTTCTATATTTCTAAATCTAATTTCAAACTTTTTCATCTATTAACGAACAAAATTCAACAAAAATTAAACCTCTGCGCATCTGATTCAACTTGTCAAAAAAGCAGATTTTAATCAATTTATGCCTCTTCAGAAATTTTTGTCAAAAACTCCAAAAAAATTTTTAGTCGCATTTGAATTAGTAAAGCACTGAAAATTATTTGAAATCTGTGAAAAAAGACCATTTTCTAATTAGATATTGTATTCATTAAATTAATCAACATAATCTCTATAAAAGGAGGTAGAATGCCGAAATGGCGTAAAACGAGAATATCAGTACCCTGGCTTATAACTTCAATAATTACCCATAGATTGTTTTCATCCATACATTTTTTTCTTCTTAAAAGTGAGCCATATATGTGAAAAATTTAAAACTGGACATAATTTGACGTTTTCTATTTTTGCATGGCGGTAGAATGAATTTGTTTTTCAGATTTTGGGCCAAAAACTCAAATTTTCTATTTTTTTTTTTTTTGGACTTTATCACTTAAAATATTTAACCGATTGAAAAATAATGTTAAAAGCGATTGTTTGGAATTTGATTACCTTTAATTTGACGCTTAGAAAAACTTAATCGGACGTCTGTAACTCGAGATACGGCCTAAAACGTGAAGTCACCTCCGGAAAAAACGTAAAAAAATTTTAAAAATTCATATTTCGAAAACCTATCCATAGAAAAATTTCTTAATGTCATTTTTAAGTAACGAGAAGCTTAGTACATAAGAAAAAAATAGTGACATTGAATGTACATAAAATTTTTTTTTTTGTAAACTAGTGTAATTCGAGCAAATTCGTGCAGAGAATGCACCGTCTTCATTTTAAAACACCCAAAAATTTACCATGTAGATCTCCAAGGCATCTCTCCTGTTTATGATCCCAGGTACAGTGAAGCCTATGAACTCAATGAAGAAGAATATGATTCCGAGGCCGAAACTATCATACTCGAATAGAATAACACAAATTTACAGACTTAAAAAAATATATAATTATAAAAATATCCTTAAACTTATATCGACAATTCCGGCTAACTTCGTTCTCCGACATTGTCGATTTTTCAAGGGGGGGAGGTGTCATGTCACCATGACTATTAATTAATTAATTAATTAATTAATATTTAATTAATATTTTAATCACATTTTAGTGCAATAAATAATACAAATTTGTGTTGTTTTATGTTTACACAATTAACTTTTATTTAGTGAAGCGAACAAACAATTAGTTAAGTATAAATTATTAAATTATTATATTTGGTTTGTTTAAACAAATAAATAAATTGTTTAAACAAATTAAAATAAATAATTAAACTATGTTTATAGTTTCTATAGAAATAACCTTGAAATAAATTAAGGAAATAATTATTAATTTTGTCTTGATTGTTTAAACAAATAAATAAATTGTTTAAACAAATTGAAATAAGCAATTAAACGATGTTTATAGTTTCTATAGAAATAACCTTGAAATAAATTACAGAAATAATTATTAATTTTGTCTCGATTGTTTAAACAAATAAATAAATTGTTTAAACAAATTGAAATAAACAATTAGACGATGTTTATGGTTTCTATAGAGATAACCTTGAAATTAATTACAAAAATAACGATAGATTTTGTCTGATTTGTTTAAACAAATAAATAAATTGTTTAAACAAATTAAAATAAACAATTAAACAATGTACATGGTTTCAATAGAAATAATCTTCAAATTGATTACAGAATAATAATTGATTTTGTCTAAATTTGTTTAAACAAATAAAATTGATTGTTTAAACAAATTTAGTTAACTGAACACTAGATGTCTACTAGAAAAATAATTAGTTATTAAATATTTATCTCTTTTATAAAACAACAAATGTAAATTTATTGTTTAAACAAATATAATTGTTAATATCTGCCAACTTATGCAATAAAGAATTAAGGCACAATCTTCAATATTCATCAATATTTATTCTTGTAATAAGCGAATTCATAATCAGCGTTACCAACAATTATGTTATTTTCTCAACGCACACATGTTTTAAATAATTACACGAACAAATCATGTATTTATTAATTTGGTTAATTGAAAAGATAGAGATTGTTTTCCTCTTGGTTTATCTGAAATGGGTTCAACGCAAAGAAGAAGACGTGCAAGGCTGCAACACATAGAAGAAAACCTACACAGATACAACACACAGAAAATGACGCGCAACGGGCCCGCTGTGCCTTCAGCATCTCGTACTCCAAAAACTGTGCCTTTTTTAGACAAAGGGTCTGTGCCTCCAGCATCCTCGTACTCTAAAAACTGTGCTTTTTTTAAACAAAGGAACTGTGCCCTATTATGCAGCATAACGAAAAATGTGCCGAAAACGGAATAAGGTGCTTCGCTACTCAAAAACTGTGTCTTTTTCTAGACTATAAATATCGAGCTACATTTTAGTCAGCAGTTCAGTTTGAGTTCAGTTTTCGGTTCAGTTCAATCATCAAGAGAGATCGAAACAAGTATTTTTCGGAGTCATTCAACTAGTTTAATCAGAAGTCAGATTAAAACAAGTGTTTTTCGGAGTCAATTATTAAAGTTGAAATTTGGATTCATAAACGAGAGCCGTTGGAAGAAAATTGCAGTACCAGCTATTACCGAGAACAAGCCTTACGCAGTGCCTACCGTAAACTCTTTGCTGAGGACAACAATTGCAGGAATTTACTACCTTTATTCACGGACACGCCATTCGAGTCGGAAGGTCTCCTAGCCCACTTAAACTCATAAAAAAGGTAACAATAATTCAAAAATCCCAAAAAGATAGAAAAACCAAGAATCTTCGAAAAGAATGTATATGAAGAAATTCTAATAGTAAACTCTTGTTACAGATATCGAATCTCCTAAATCCATTAAAACTATTTGGAAAACAATTTCAAATTTACAAATAACCAAAAGATTTCTTCTTCTTATAATAAATATCGTTTAAATGTACCTTTGTGTATTTATTTGACTGGCCTCATCCCTGCGACGGTTATTTAGTTAACCTAGCTAAATCGAGGAACATTAGGGAAATATTTTTGTTCTTAGCTTTAGAAAATCTATTAATTCTTTTTTTAAATAATAATATTAATAATAAAATTAACAGTATTAGGGACGTAACAATAATATCAATGTATAGATGGGTGAAACCAGTGACTTTTGACCAAAGGTGGTCGCTGGCATATTTTGAAAAATATTAAAACCTATAATTATTGTCTGTATTACTAAAGTATCTAAATTCAACTTCTGAAGTTGTTGTAGCTGAATTTTTTATTTTTCAGCCGTAAATTGTAATCGAAGTCGAGCAAGCCTTTTTTTACCTGGTAAAAAAATTGCGTTTTTAATGCATGTTTTACACGCTTTTCATTCAGAAAAAAAAACATTTAATTCCAGTGCTATAAGAAAAACGTTTAATCAGTACCAAAATATTTAATTTCATTAATATAATTTTGTTTAAAATGAAAAATAATAGTAATAAAATTAACTAAAAGTTAATAAAAACTCTGTCAATTATTGTCACTTTTAAAAGTATATTTTTTAGAAATCCACTTTACAAATATTAACGAAAATTACCATATTTATCTATTTGTGCATTTTAATCACTAGAAAGAAGACGAATATTTACTTTGTTATTGACAAATTTCATTGTGAAATTTCAAATTTAACCACAAAATACATTTTTGAACTTACAGAACTTTTTTCTGGAACGATTTAAAAAATTAACACTTTTCACATATCTAAGTTTTTATAAAATCTACAACATTTTAATTTTTTGCGAAGGTAAGTTGTTCAGTTTATGAATTATTTGGATTAAAATTTAATAAAAAAAAAAAAATATTTTTTATATTTTAAAATACACTCTGAGGTTTGACAATCGATTATTGACTTTAAATCCAAAATTATTATTAATGTTTTGTCAGTTTATAACGATTAATTTAACCTATTTATCAAAAAATTAATTAACTTATTTCTAAATATAAAATTCGTTGATATGCTTTGTTCTGTCTTATTTTGGTGCTATGAGAATTGCGAGAAAAGAAAACAACTTTTTTTTCAACCTTTCGAGGAATTGTCGGAAAAACATAAAGTTCTTTTGAAATTATGGTTAAATTGTTCTGATTATTTATTATTTATAATTTATTTAATACCACATTTAGTACATATTTAATAATTTTTATTTTATTTATGATTTCATTTAAATTTATCATTATTTTTATTAATAATTGTTAAGGTTTTTTTAAATTATTTATTAACAGAAAAGAAATGTAGAATTTAAAACTAAAAGTAAATACAATTTTTTTCTAATTATTTTAACAAATTTTCATTTCAAATTGAAATTTGTATCTTATCATTAGTTGTTGAGATTTATTTTATTAATCATTACAAACTAAAATACAATTAACAAAGAAAAACGCATCCGCTATTCAATGATTTTTAAAAATTAATTATTGCAATAAAGTAGAAGTTAAAATTAATTAACAAAGATTAAATTCAGATAAAGTTTGATTGCTCTCCATTTTTGTTAACTTGCGAAGAAAGTCGAGCAGTTGGAGCAAGAATGTATTAGGTTTTTAAATTAAAAACACTATTAAAAAACAATAAGACGTTTATAAACAAAAATTTTATTTTTTGTTGCGACGTATCGTCAATTTTTTATTGTTTAAAGCCTGATGAGGTCAATGATGAATTGACGAAACGTCGCAACAAAAAATACAATTTTTGTTTATAAAAGTGTTTAGTGTTCTTTAAAAATTTTTTTAATTTAAAAACCTAACACATTCTTGCTCCAACTGATCGATTTTCTTCGCAAGTTAACAAAAATTAAATTCCTTCTCTACGAGTAAGTAATAAAATTAGAAACTAAAATATGTACAATTTGCAGTCATTAATAAATTCAGATTTAACAAAAATCAATACACCAGTCAGTAAATTTTATATACTTTATTGATATTTTGTTACACCACTTTGATCCTAATTTAGAAAATTGTAAAAATATAAATTTACAAATTTAGACTTTTTTTTGATTAATATTACTCGTTATAACTGACAAAACATAAATAATAATTTTGGATTTAAAGTCAATAAAAATAAAAATATATACAGAAAAAAATTAAACTTTGTTTTCGACTATAATTTTTTTTTTAAATCTGAAGACGAATTAAAAACTTTTTTAGTTTTCAGAAATATAAAAAAATTTAATGGTACATTCAAGACAATATTAAACTTGAATCATACCTTCAAAAAATTTTGTTCTTTTTTTTATCTCCCTCTACCTGGGAGTGGTCTTAAGGTCCCAAATAAGGGTGTGTTTTTAGCGGGTCGGCAGAACATCGCCACCCCCGCATAACCCTGTAGTTCGGGCTACAGGGTACCTGGTAGCAGGTTTTCACATCCTACGCAAAGAAAAAAAAAGTTTACATTTAAAATTAAAAAATAAAAATTTAAAGCAATCAAATGTGTTTATTTAAAAACTTTTGATAAATTTAAGAAAAAATTTAATTCATCAATTATAGAAATGACTCTTTTTCGAAGTAATTGTACAGAATAAATAAAAGTAATGACATAAAAAAATTAAATTTGTTTTGAAAAACAGAGAATGAGATTTTTGCTAGTTTAAAATTAAATAAAATATTTTTAACTTTTTAAAAAAATTAAACAAATTTTGTTATAATAAAAATAATATAAACTTAAATCAGAAATTTAAATAATCAATTACTTAGATTTAGCTTTTAAGTACAGCAACTGTCTGTAAAACGAATTATTACGAGTAATAAAAAAATATAAAAGTTTATTTTGAAAATAAAAATAAATAAAGCATAGAAAAATTGTTAATTTAAATTTTAAAAAGACACAATAGGACTTTGCAGAATAAAAAAAATTAATTATATTAAAAATAACATTAAACTTGGATACTAATTACATAATCATTTATCCTAATTTATCTGTTTTGTAAAGCTATTTTTTTACGAAGAATAAATTATTTAGGATATTTTTTTTTTTTTAAGGAAAGCTGTTTTAATTGAAATAATTACTAAATAAATTAAAACTTTTTATTATATTACACTAATAATATTAATTTTGAATCATAACGACAAACATTTAATTATTCAAATTTAGCTCATCAAAGAAAATATTTTTTTTTTAAGAAAAATTATTCAGAACAACAAGTATAAGAACAGGAAAAACTTAAGTTTTATTTCAAGATTTTAATTTTTTCTGTTTATTTTTTAATAGGGTAATGTCACCATGAGTGGACCGCCTAAGTTTCTTTTCGAATAAATTCTTCATGAAAGTAAATTAATTCTACTTCTCTATTCCAAGCTTTAGTTTAGATCCCTAGATAAGAGTTTATGTCATGAGAGCTTTGATTTTGTTATTCAGAAAAAATGAAATTGGCATATAAAAATATGCGTTTTTTTTAGGAATGAAAAAAATGTAACCTTGAGTGGATTTCATGTATTAATGAAATGAAATGTACAGTGTAGTTTTTAAATACTGCATTCTTTGGTTTCTTTCTGATAGTGTGTAAGTTTTTAAAATACAGTTTATTGTATGATATTTTCTTTGTTCGCACTATAAGGTAAGTATATATTTATTTATAGGTTTTTTATTATGTTTTTATGTAAATGTGTTTATTTCTTATGACTAATTGTTTTTCTTTATACATTTTTTTAGTTAGATTATAAGTTTCTGAAAGCATATTTCGTGCTGAAAATTAAAGCGTTTTATTTTATATATTGATAAAAAAAGTAATTTAAGTATTAAATTATGGATACTTTCAAAGTAACGAAAAATTTTTAACTGATTTTCTTACTGATGATAAAAGTCGAACAGTAGAGGAGTTAATAAACTTTATAAAAACTGAGCATAGTTTACTTCCAAGTGAAGAAGAAAAAATTAAAAAACACCTATCTACGTCTTTTATTCCACATTTCGAATCAAAATGGAGAAGTGTAGTATATAATAAGGCGATTTTCAATACAAAATTTTGTAAATGGTCGGCTACTGAATTCATAGTTGAATTTCAAATTGAAAAAAAGTAAAGACTGGAAGACCCCATTCCGATGATTTTGATTCAAGTTCTACTTCAACGAAGAGACGAAAATTGATGAATCTAAAGGAAAATTATTCCCTGTTAGAGATTAAAGAAACATTATTATACATATTGCGGACTTCTGGTAAGACAAAATTGGCAAACAAAATAAGCAATTTGTTATCTATTGATGAGGAACTTACTGATTGTGATGATGATGTTCGTGAAAATACTCTATATACACCGTAGTCGAAACTTTAGCTTTAGTGGAAGATGCTAAACTTACTAAACATCAATATGAGTATATTCATATTGAACCCAATTCAAGAAATACTAATATTTACCCTTCGTATAAGAAACTTGCGGTAGCAAAAAAAATGTGTTATCCTACTTCAATGTAAGTGACAGAGAAGGTAGCCAGAATCTGCAATCGCTATTTGATAATACGATATCACGATTAATCAAAACATACTACGAATCTCTTCCAATTTCTAGTGAAGAAGAATATATTCATTTATTAGAATTGTTGGTAAAATGGGGTTGTGATGAAACATCAGATCAAGGTCAATACAAACAAAAGTTTGAAGATTCAAATACATCCGATAAAAGTATTTTCACAGTCTCAATGGTGCCATTGCTTCTTCGGAATACAGTGGACAATTCGGATGTTTGGGTCAATTCTCATCCTTCATCTCCGAAAAACTGTATACCAATTTTATTTGAATTCGCTAAAGAAACCAAAGAAGAAACTTTAACCGTAGTGAATTCTATTAAAGAAGAGATATCAAAACTACAAGAAGCTAGAATTAAAACGGAAACAGGTATTTATAATGTAAAGGTTAATATGAAATTTACTATGGCAGACGGCAAAGTTTGTGAAGCAATATCTGAAACTAAATCTTCAGCTTCTTGCTACCTTTGTGGAGCCACGCCCAAGAAAATGAATGAATTGGATAAGGTAAGATTAAAAGAAATTTATACAGATTACTGTGAATTCGATCTATCCACACTCCATGCCAAAATTAGATACAGTAGAACCTCGATAACTCGAACCTCGTTAAGTCGAATTCCTCAGTAAGTCGAAATAAATAGCATTCCCCTCCCGTTGAAGCCTTAAATACTCAATATCTCGAATTATTTTCAATTTTTAACTCGAAGAAAATATCATTCCCCTTGAGGTACTAATAGTGCATTTTTATCCTCTATAACTTGAAGTTCGAAAAGCTGACTCTGTAAGTCGAATTTTCTTTACAAGAACAGATTTTTTAAAAATTTTTTCTTTTATTATTATATTTTTATTAAGTTTATTTTTCTAACTTAAATTATTACTAATTCGACATTTAAGTCGATTTTATATTTTATATTACTCTACAAGGCGAAAAATGTACATTATAATTATGCCTCTGTAGGTCGAAGTTGTGATCAATAAAACCTTTATATCTGGAAATCCTCGTTAAGTTGAAAACTTAATAACTCGAAGTTTTTAGCGTTCCCCTTGAAATTCGAGTTATCGAGGTTCTACTGTATATGGAAACTATTTTGCATATATCTTATCGACTCGATTTTTGCAAATGAAGAGTTACTGATCCAAACCATAAAATTTTTAAAGAAAATGCCAAACAACGAGTATACTCTGATTATAAAAAAACATCTGGTTTGATAGTCGATCGAGCAAAACAAGGAGCAGGAACATCAAACGATGGCAATACATCCAGAAGATTTTTTGAGGATACGGAATTAACGTCTAAAATTCAAGAGTTCATGTAAATTTAATTAAATCATTCAGTACCATTTCAAAAGTATTGTCTAGTGATAGAAAAGTAAATATAATTGAATTTCAAAAACTTTTAAATAATACTGCAAATCTATATGTAGACTTATATTTCTGGTACAGTATGCCCATGCCTGTCCATAAAATACTTGTGCATGGAGTAACTGTTATTAAACATTTTTACCTCCCCATAGGTCAATTTCATAAGAAGCGTCAGAGTCAAGAAACAAGGATATAAGAAAGTTTCGAAAGGGTAACACTCGAAAAATTACGCGACTAACAACTAATGAAGATTTAATTCATAAACTATTAGTCTCTTCTGATGTTTACATTACTAGAACTCCAAAAGCGCGCTACGCGCACGCAATTCTGTTGTAGGAGAGACTGGGGCTAAACCGGACATGGGGCTAAACCGGGCAAGTCAAATATCTCTAAATCTGCGGAGTGTTTCACACAGTTTAAACATTCTGTCAATGTGTTGATATGTGAAGTATATACTTCATTAGGTTTTAATGACATTTCATTACTTTAATAGAAGTAGTGGCCGTCTAAGTGTGAAAAATCGTGTTTTTTCACTGAAAGTAAAAATTTTTTTTCTTATACTTTTTGGGTTTTTGACACTTTAAATAAAGTATATTTATTATTTGCTAACTGTTTTTTATAGCTTAAGGCATATAGAATTTAGTTAAAAAAAACTTTTTTAAAATAATTTTAAAAGAACAAAAATATTGCGCCTTCATTATGAGATGACCGTGTGGGGCAAAACCGGACGAATCAGAATTGCTGTATTGAATGTTGACGTAAAACTCACAGTGATTTACTGTGAACCACTAATAACATAATTTCTTAACAAAAGTGTTGCATCGATCCAAATAATGAGTCTGAAAACAAGGAAAGCTTTTTTTTGCCTTTTTTGACATTTTGTTAATGAATTTTTTATACAGTTACTATCAGTCATTAATTTTAATAATATGTCTAAGAAAACAATATATTTTGTATTAAATGAGTTAAATATGTATCAGTGAAGACTCTTATTGAATTTTTAAATTACAAAAATGCATATTTGTGGTTCAACTTTTGCTAAATTTGAACGGTGTCCGGTTTAACCCCACCATTTTTGGGATTTTCGTTTTCGAGGTGGTCATATTCAAAGCGACTTACCAACAAAAATATCTATTATTTTTTAAATGGAACACAGTATTTTTTAGTTGAAGGAACAAGCTTTAAAATGGTATATTACACTTTGGCAAAAAATATGACTTTATATGGTTTTTTTTGCAAAAGACCAAATCCATCCGGTTTAGCCCCAGTCTCCCCTACTTCAATTTTCTTTATTTTTCAATTGTCCAATTTAATATTTTACTAATTTCTAATAATTGTTAATTTCACAATAGTGAAATCTGCAATGTCTCCATTTACTAAATTCTCTATTGTGCTAATTTTCTGAATTAAAAATTTCTCTATTTCTACAATTTTGTAGTAAACAAATTTCCAATTTCCTAATATGCCAATTTTCCAATAACTAAGGCTCAGATTTCTCTATTTATTATTTCACAAAATTTTCCAATTCTTGATTTTATCAATGTTTATGTTTTGACAAATTTCTCAATAGAAATTCCTTTCTTTAAGGTATTTCTCCGGCAAATCGATTTTCGTTAGAATTTTCTTAAACTTTGGATAAATGTTCTTTTTTGTATGCTTTATGTGTGGTAAAAATCTCAGGGCCCCTTGCGATGCTAAAAATTAAGATATTTACCTTCAAAGTTTCAACATTTACATGGGAATCATACACTAAACGTATAAAAATGGCACACTATTATTAATATGTGGAATACTACTCGCTAAATTTTTTTCAAAAACTAATATGTTATAGCGACAAATTAAAGAAATAATATAAAACAAAAATTTATAGGGGTATCGATGCTCATTTTTTAATTATACTAATCTGAAATTCAAAACCAATGTGATTTTCCATTGAATTTACGAGCGAAAGGAAATCCAACGATCGCAAATTGCCAAAATTCTTTCGTTTGAAGCACATGTGAAGTGTCACGAGACTAACATATTGCTTTAAATTACGTTTTCAGATTTAATTTATTAGTTTTTTATTTATTTGTTTTTATTTACTTTTTTTATAGTATTTGTTCGGCCCTGAAGCCGGAGAACTACCTTAATATTTTGTAATAATTTCTTTTCCACTTTCATAAAAGACATTTTAACTAAATTAAAATAATGAGCTACCTTGTATTATATTATACCTATCTTTTTTGTATCTGTCTCTGTCAGCGTTACTGAGATAGTATAGCAGTATGGGGATACGTTTATTTTTTTGGGAAAAATGCTTTTTATTTGTATCTAAAATTTGCTAGACTTTTGTAATTTGACAAATAAATTGCTGAAAAACTGTAGAGAACTTTGTTGGAAGCAATTACACTGGTCGACACCGAAAATGATTCAAGAATCAGACCATGATATTCTTATAGATTTTTCATCGCCCAACACGAATTTCTTAAACTTTAAAATATTAATTAGTAGCTTTTATTTTTAAACCTAAAGAAAATTCATTGCGTGGTTAGTAAAATTGTATTTTTCAACTATGTGTTTTATATTCTTCCATGTTAAAAGATTCAACTTCATTCTCAAATATCTTAATAAGTAGCACCGCTTCCTACCTTTAAAAAAATATCATTCTATTCCTTGAATGTTCTATTATAGATATATATTATATTAGAAAAATATTCAAAGAAAAAATTTTTCCGAGAGAACTACCTTAAGGTTTCAAAGTTTAGTTTTTAAAAATCCCTTTATTGTTTATAAAATAATAAATAATTAATCATAAAATAATTAACCATATTTAAATAATTTTGTCTAACTTTTGTTTTAAATTAAAGGTAGATAAATTTTTCATCGAATCTTCTTCTCGGAATTTTAAAAGAAAACTTTGGTTATTAAATATCGTGCTAATGGCACGGTAAGTTTGATTTTTTCTTGACTTTTTATATTAAAAACAACACAATAATGTGTAAATAACATAGTTATTAAGGACTCTACTGCCTTTTGTGCCGTTGGCATCGGCACATAGGTTACTATTTTGACTATAATATAAGAATTTTAATGATAAGGTAATTTTCTTAACCTCAATGTTGACTACCCCCACGTTTTTTGTAAGTGGCTCTTTTAAATTTATCCTTACAATTATGTTTTATAAAATGAAATCTTCATTGTATAAATAACTATAATTTTTGTATGTAGATTCTGAAGAGGACCAAAATTTTGGTTGAAAAGCTTAAATAAAGAAAAGCTAAAATTTAATGGACTTGACAACATCTTTATAATAATATTAAATATTTAATTAACAAATTGAACAAAAAAATTTTTTTACTTTCAAAGAGTAACATTTATTTACTCATCCCTTACGGGTTCGAGGGCCTCCGTTATCTTTTCATCTAGATCTTCTCATCTCTTAAACCACCTAACTGACAAGTGCCTGGGCTTCCGTTTCTTGTTCCTTTTTCTCATAATGGGTTCATCCCGTTCATCGCCCACCCTTTTTTATAAAGTCAAACTCTACTTTCTCCTTTCATCTTCTTAGCATTAACCCTTTCATTCACTAACTTTCATTCACTACTTTCTCTCAATGTCTCTCGTGCCATCCTCACATCATCATAACCTTCTCGTTCTTCCATTTATACGTTTTCCTACCTCTCTATGATCTCTTTAACTTCTCCTTTCTATGCCTAAGCCTATTTCTGGACCCACTTTGATGACCCCTTCCGTATTCTCTTTCACCTGACATCTTACACCATCCACCCAAACACTTTCTCTGTCCATTTTTACCTCACTTCCATTTCTTCTCTCCGCCCACGCTGCTTGTTCCAGCATCCATCATTTCCTTCTCTCTCTCCACGTTCTATCCACATCTATCCTCTCAACACATGCTTTCAACTTACTCTTTAATCTAATAACTTCATTCTTATCTTCCTCATCCTCTAATTCCACAATCCAGAAATTTGGTTTTTCCTTATAATCTCCCCTCACCCCCTTAACATTTCTGATCCTAACCTTAGCCCCAATCCTTGACAACAGCGCTTCTACTTTTTCTTTACCTTCTGTCCAGCCAACCTTGATTCCTCTGATCACAATATTTCTCTTCCTTTTCTCTCTTTCCATAAGTTTTTTCATCATTTTTTTCATTTTTTTTTCATCATTAAATGCTACTCTCTCCATTTCTACCTTCTCTCTCCGCAAATTCTTCTCATTCTCACCTATACTTATTCCTTTCTGTACATTCTCTATTCTTTTCCACATACTCTCTTTCTTCTCTTCCCAACTTGCCTCCCACTCTTCAAACCACTTTAAAATCACTTTCATTGCCTTTCTTAACATCTTAATCTGCCTAGACCTGGTTTCCTCTAATTGCTTAAAATCATCCATTTGCTCGCAAGCTTCATTAAATTTTTCTTTCGAATCCTTCATTGAGCTTTTCATTACTCTAACTAAAACTTGGCAATCTTTACATTTAATACTTTTCATGATATCCTCCTTTTCAAATTGACGCGCCCTGTGATCATTCACTCTTTCACTACTCGACTCATTGCTCTCCGTCATTCTTTCGCCCTACCTTATCTACACTTTCTCGATATCGTTATCTTCGTCACTCTCTCTATCTGTCACTCTCACTCAGCTCGCTCTTACCATAACCTCACAATTTTTCCTTCTTTTTCACTTCTTTTTACTATTCATAAATTTAACTACCTCTTCATACTCTCTTTTCATTCACACCTTCGCACTTCACTCTACACTTACCAATCACTCCACTGCCCACCCTTCAGTTATTATTAATAAATTTTAAATGAAACTATTTCCCCTTCACAACCGCGTCAGCTACTCATCGGTACCGGAAACGGTACCGGTTCTACAGCTAAAGTTTTGAAAGACGTATGGGGTTGCCCCCAACGTTTTTTTCCTAACTACGGTCCTCACTCGTATATATAATTCACTAATTATTTGTGCACAAAAAGTATACAAATTGGAAAAAAGGCCTCGTCCTAAAAATTGTACGGCACTAAAAAAATTAACACGGAAAGATTTCATTATTGGATGTCAATTTATGATGGGAAGTACGAATAGAACTTTCTGACACATTTCATAAACAATTATGTGACGGCTAGAGATGATCATATGCACCAATCTTCACACTGTGCCATATGTAACAGGAAGTCAGGACCATACTTAGGAAAAATGTCGTTGAGGGCAACCCCCAACGTCCTCTTAAACTTTGGCTGTGGTACACCGTTAAGCAACTATTAAAAAACAGTTTTAAGCAACAGTGTTTATTTGAAAAAATTTTTTGATTCTGTTATTAAGAAATAAATAAAAAGTTACATTTAAGTCGTTTTCGGCGATGTTTATAAAATTGTTTTAATCCTAGTTTGACAAAATTGCAATTATTTAAGGTTTCAAAGTTTATTTTTTAAAAATCCCTTTATTGTTTAAAAAATAATAAATAATCTATATTAATAAAATAAGTGTTTTGTCTATACATTGCACAGAACTTTGAAATTTCTGTTTATTTTTTTGTTTCAAGTTTTCAATTACAAAAATGCTGTTTATAAGAATTATGTATGTTTGTATGATTGTATGTATGTATATATATGTATGTATGTATGTATATCCGCGATATTTTTTCCAGGCATCACTTAAAAACGGCTACACGGATTGAAGTTAAATCTTGCAGTCTGTTAGGTGTTCGCGTAACTTAAATTTATAGCCAAACCCCATTAAAAAATATTAATTTTAAAGGAAGTTATAACATTTTTTCAAAAAAATCAAAAAACCGAAAAATTTAATATTTTTCATTTTTTTACGTAACACTCTTAAACTCTTTGTACCTATAGCTTTTTATTTCGACCATAATTGATCAGGGATTAATAATTGAATTATAATTTGTAGCCAAACCCCATTAAAAAATATTTTTTTAAACGGAAATTATGACACTTTTTCAAAAAAATATAAAACTTAAAAACTGTAATTTTTTCCATGTTTTGACGGATCACTGCAAAACTCTTTGTACTTAGCTCTTTTATTTAAATAAAATTTATTAAATTAATTAATATTTTAACATTAAAAAGAAAATGGAAAAATAAATTACAAATTTGAATTTCAAATTTCTACAAAATTCAAAAAATCAAAATTATTCATTTGTAAAATTTTTTGTTTGTTTAAAACCTAATTTGACAGAGTGTTAGGTCTTGACTCAAGTAGGGTTTATAAATTTACAAAATTGAAAAATATTAATAAGAACGGGAGATACACTATTTTTTCAGAAAATTAAAAAAATTAAAATTTTTATAATTATACATTTTTTGATGGTCTGTTTTTAAACTTTCTACAATTGAGAAATTACAAGTTTAATTTAATTTAATTAATCATATTACATGTGAATTCGTCACATTTTAGCAGAATTTTGAAAAAAAATGATATTCTATAACTGAGATAAAACAAAAAATTGTTATCGGGATAAAAAAATCGAAAAAATTATAATTGTAACGAATTACTTTGATGCATAATACATAATAGTAAAATTAAGAAATACAAGATTAAAATAATTAATTCAATTATTTAATGAACACAAATCAATACTTAAATAAAAAATTGTAATTAATTGAATTGAATTTTAATATGGGAGACACAACATAATTTTGAAAAATGTACATTCTTGGATTTGTTTCTTTTATACAATTTTCCTTAATTGACAGAACTTTAAAAATATTTAAAATTAGAGATTGAACAATTTTTCTAACAATCTAAAAATATTCTTGTTAGTTTCATCATTTTCTAATAAACATGAATTCTAATATTTGTAACTAATAGGCAATATAAATTTTATTAATTAATTTAAAATTAATTTCATTTTATTTTAAAGTTGGAATTAAAACAGATTTGCATAATGTATATTATAAATACTCTTATGATAAATATAATATAATGTAAACGAAACAATACAAAACTATTAATTTTCGTAAGATTTTTGCTTTTTTGGTCCTTTTTAAGTAAATTATACTTTTAAATATAAATTATCCTTTAATATGTGACTATTCTTAAGAGACTTTAAAATTATTTTTGAAGACGAATGATTGGTTACTTTCACGTGACAGATCTTAGAAATAATATCGTAGAAAATAAACAAAAACTAAATAAAATAAAACATTTATGAATTTCATAAATTGTAAAGAAGATTTTAAGCAATGTAAAGACAAAAGTTTAAATGTATCAGTAGGAACTAAAACCCCTTCGAAGACGGGAACGACAGCTAGTATTTAAATAATTTTGTCTAAATTTTTTTTTAAATTTAAGGTAGATATATCTGACATCGAATCTACTTCTTGGAATTTTAAAAGAAAAATTTTGTTTATTAAATATTTAATTAACAAAATTGTTTTTTTATTTTCAAAGAGTACTATTTTCTTAAATTTACAAAGTTTTGTTTAAAAATGATTTGTACTACTTAAGCAACGATTAAAAAATAGTTTTAAGCAACAGTGTTTATTTGAAAATTTTCTTTGATTTTGTTACAAACAAATAAATAAAAAGTTACATGTTGATCGTTTTCGGCAATGTTTATAAAATTGTTTTGATCCTAGTTTGACAAAATTGCAATTATTAAAGGTTTTAAAGTTTAGTTTTTTAAAATTCTTTAAATATTTAATTAACAAATTAAACAAAACAAATTTTTTTACTTTTAAATATTACTATTTTCTTAAATTTACAAAATTTTGTTAAAAAATGATTTGTACTACTTAAGCAACTATTAAAAAATAGTTTTAAGCAACAGTGTTTATTTGAATTTTTTTTTTTTGATTCTGTTATTAACAAATAAATAAAAAGTTTCATTGAAGTCGTTTTCAGCAATGTTTATAAAATTGTTTTGATCCTAGTTTGACAAAATTGCAATTATTTAAGGTTTCAAAGTTTAGTTTTTAAAATCCCTTTATTGTTTATAAAATAATAAAAAATTAATCATAAAATAATTAACCATATTTAAATAATTTTGTCTAAATTTTTTTTTAAAATAAAGATAGATAAATTTGACATCGAATCTTCTTCTCGGAATTTGAAAAAATTTTGTTTATTAAATATTTAATCAACAAATTAAACAAAAAATATTTTTCCACTTTCAAACAGTACTATTCTCTTAAATTTACAAAATTTTGTTTAAAAATGATTTGTACTACTTAAGCAACTATTAAAAAATATTTTTGAGCAACAGTGTTCATTTGAATTTTTTTTTTATATTGTTATTAACAAATAAATAAAAAGTTACTTTTTAATCGTTTTCGCTTTTCGGCAATGTTTATAAAATTGTTTTGATCCTAGCTTTACAAAATTTGCAATTATTTATTTAAGGTCTTAAAGTTTAGTTTTTAAAAACCCATTTATTGTTTATAAAATAATTAATAATATTTAATCATAAAATAATTAACCATATTTAACTAATTTTGTTATGTTCAATTTCAACTTTCTGAAAAAATATTGTTATCTGTGCATAATATAGTGCTGTTCATTATATAATTAGTCATATAATCAAATCTTAAAAACATTACCGAAAACGACTTCAATGTAACTATTTCTTTCTTTGTTCAACACGACTTTCTATGAAATTTAAAATGCCAACCACCTCCTAGCATGTAATAAGGGTAAAAGAGGCTGCCTGTCATCCCAATTTTATACAAAATGTATAAAATGAACTATTTTTGAAATTGCTTTCTCAAACTTTCGAAATTCCCCTTCTCTCTCTCTCTCTCTCTCTCTCTCTCTCTCTCTCCTTCAAGCTGCCTGTCATCCCAATTTTTCGAAATTCTTCAAGCTACCTGCCATCCTCAATTAGGATCAGGATCATTAGACGAAGAAAATTTTCTAATTATACCTACCTTTCTTATCTCTCTCACTTCAACTATTTTCAATCTTCCTTTCTCTCTATACCATTAAGCGTCACGCTTTTTGCGTTACAAGCCCATAGCTAGCTGATTTCTTATATAGGAACAGTTTCCGAAAAAAAGGGACGAAAATTAAACTTGATGTTGATCCCGAATGTGAGTTTCTTCTTTTAAACGAAGATGATTAATGCATTTTATTAAAAGATTTTACAAGAGATAACATCTTTAATGGCTTTTTGATGTTATACTCAAGTTCCTTAATTGGGAATTCAAAGACCCCGAAAACCCGTAGACCGTCATTTTCATGAAAATAAATTGCTTTTTGACAATTTTGACAGTTGAATTGACAGCTGTTAATAATCAAAATGTCAATTTTACATTATATATACGTTACTGTCGAAGCCCAAAACCTTTAGGTTATCATTTTCATAAAAATAAATTGCTTTTTGGCAGTGTTGCCAGTTGAATTTACAGCTGTCAACTGTCAAATTGTCAATTTGACATTATATTCGTTATCAGCGATACTGAAAACCCTTAGAGTGTCATTTCCAATAAACTGGTTTTTAGCAAAGTGGACCGTTGTTTTGACAGCTTTTAACTGTTAAAATTTCATTATAAAGTCCAGAAAGAAAAATTTTTTCACTGCAAAAGTTCGTTTTTACAACTTTGTTTAAAAAAAAAAGTTATTAAAAATTAAATATAAAAAATTAGCTTCCTAGACCTCTTAAGAATTTAATTATCTTTCAATTAAAAAAACAATTGAAAAATTGAAAAAATCCGTTAAGAATTACAAGCTGTAGAGGGTTTTGGACAGTAAATTCCACGTTTGCCCCACTGTGCAACGGTGTGTGTTACTGAACTGTCTAGCTATAATGTTTATTCCTTATTGGTTATTCATATCTCTCATGGGCTGGTGGTTAGCCTACCGGACTGGCATCTGGAAAACCCGAGTTCGAATCTTCATGACTAAAAAAATTTTTCTGTTTTAGATTTCCATTAATATTACATTTCTACATTTTCATCTGATTATATTTGTGTAATTAAATTTATAACATGTGAATTATGTAATTATATGTGTTGGCCGACCGAAAATTCGCACCTGGGTTAGTAAGCTCCCAAATAAAATTTTTTTTATGACAACCAAAATTTTTGTTATCCCGAATAAAAAATATAGTTGTGTCAACCAAAAGTTTTTGTTGTGCCAACAAACAACACTGAACCAAATAATTTAATTGTCTTAACCAAACAGTTTGGTTGATTAAATAACAACCAAATAATTTGGTTGGCTCATACAAATTTTTGTTGCTATGACTAAACATTTTTCTCAGTGTAATTAGTTATTTTTAACTAATTCAGATTTAGAGAGTAAATAGTACAGTGTAGTGACAGAAGAAACAAGAAAACTGAAAAAGTGAAATGTATGCTGATATAAAAAAATCTAAGTAAAAAATTGTAAATTAATTGTTAAATTAATAAATGAAAAATATTATAAATTGTTTTGTCAACAATGTAAAACGATTAATAATATTTTTGATTAATATAATATAAATAATGTTAATTTAACTAGATTATTTAAAATAAGAAGTGTTTACATTTTCCATTTGATAAGCCTAGATAAATTTAATCAACAAGTATTATGTGGTTTAAATAAAGAAAATAATAAAATATATATAAAGTATAAATTTATGTTAAGTACTTTAAATTTTATGAATAAACTGCAATTTTTAATGTAACTTTCAAATTCTTTTTTTTTGTCATACCTTATAAATCAAATATTTTATAATGAAGAAAGGTTAATTGTCAAGAAACATCAAATTTTTTCTGGTCAAACGATCATTTAATCAATAAAATTGAGAGTCATACAAGACTCATAAAAGCATAAAACGACGTTTCGGCAACATATGAGTGCCTTCTTCAAGTTATATCTATAAAAAATAATAAATTCTTTTTTACTAGTAATTCAACAGTTAACAATAAAATCACAATTAAAATATTAAATAACTTACAAATCAGTCAAAACATTTTTAAAAACATCAACGTGGAATTTTAAACTAACCTAATTCACACATCAAACAACACTTTTTTAATAAAAAAACAAAAAAACCTTTTTAAATACATGTCAAAAAAACGTCAAATTTTAAAAAAATCATCTCAACGATGTCTTTTTTTAACGAAAAAAAGGATCTTGAGTGATCCAGTCAATACATTGTCAATGACGTAAACAAACTCATAGAATAGCAAATACAGACTAGAAGGGAAAACGCATGACCCACAATGCTAAGGTAGGTTCACAACCACATGTGAATTCTCATTAAAGCTCAAATCATATATGAGAGCACTTTTATATAACAATTAACATTAATGAAAACAAAAAATTATTTTAAAATGTTGTTATAAATGTCACTTACGGTTTTCATTTCGGTTTGTAAATTAACGGCGCGTTTTTAAATTTTTTAATAAAAATAGACTCAAAAATTCTTCTTTTAAACATATTATCTTCTCTAGCCAAAATTTTTATATTTACAAAATCAAAATCAAACTTATGATCATATTCCCAACAGTGTTTTGCTAAACCCGTATTCAAATCAACAATTCTACAATTTTTCTTATGTTCAGACATTCTAGTTTTAAGTCGTCTACCAGTTTCACCAATGTAAATCATATTACAACCTAAACAATTAATTAAATAAACTACATTGGATAAATTTTCTTTAGATTCTCTATCTTTTTTGTTATTTAAGAATAAATTTTCTGATTTATTATTATTTTTGAAAGAAACATGAATATTGTATTTTTTTAACATTACTTTTAACTTCTTACCTAGAGTCTCAACATAAGGAAGTGTGACATTTGGTAATCTATCTATATTAAAATCTTTAGAAGATTTGTTCAAACGATTGTAAATATCCTGAATCCTTTCTTTTATAACTTGGTTTATTAAAGGTAAAGGATAACTATTTTCAATTAAAGTGTTTTTTACTAATTCTAAATTTTCATGTCTAAATTCAACATCTGAGAGCTTTATGGCTCTATCTACCAAGGATTTAATTAAACCTACTTTTTGTGAAAATTGATGATGAGAATGGTAATTCAAATACTGGCCAGACCAAGTAGCTTTTCTAAACCAATTGGTCTTTATAAGACCATCAGAACCTCTAATCAAATTTAAGTCTAAAAAACTTATTTTTTTATTATTCTCCAATTCATGAGTAAACTGTAACGAAGGGTCAATACAATTGAAAACGTCAACAAATTCAGAGACTTTATCTTTAGGAATAATTGTAAAAATGTCATCCACATACCTCTTAAAAATGATGGGAACAAAATCTAAAGATTGTAAAGCTTTGTTTTTAATATGTTCAAGAACAATATTCGAAACGATGGGAGACAAAGGAGAACCCATAGGGCACCCTGAAATTTGCTTATAAAATTTATTATTAAACGAGAAAACAATATTATTGAAAACTATTCTAAGAGATATGATAATTTCATCTTTTGGAAGTTTAAACAATTGTGTATTTTCTGATATCTTTTGTTCAATTATTTTCTGAGCTAAATTTAGAGGTATGTTATGAAACATATTTATAACATCCAGAGACAGCATAACAAAATTATTAGGAACAATTAAACCACTAACATCTTTTTTAAACGACCAAGAATCTTTTACATAAACTCAGATTTACCTGAAATTGGTTTTAAAATTTTTGATAAATAAGCAGCTAAATCATGAGTTGGAGAACCAATAGAGGAAACAATTAACCTCCATTTTAAATCTGGTTTATGAACTTTAGGTCACGCATAACATTTAGCAACAGTTGAACCTGACTTTTTTAATATATACGCTAACGAACTATTGATTAAATTCTTTTTTTCCCATTTCCTTATCAAATCATTTACTTTATTTTCAATAGTCGGAACTAGACTCGTTCTAGAAGAAGAATAAACAGAACTGTCATTTAACATTTTAGAAACTACATTAACATAAGTATTTTTATCTGTAGCTACTGTTATATTACCTTTATCAGCCTTAAGGGGAGGGTATACCTAATTTTTCAACTATATGAAGGAGTTATTTTAAATTTTCAACAAAATTATTTTGATAGTAATTTTTCGTGAGGACTTCAATAGTCGTATGGAAAAACTGACAAAAAAATATTTTGACCACTCTTGAATTTTTTAAAAGTGTAAAAATTGAAAATTCTTAAAACCCATCCGTAATTTTTTAGAAAATATGCCTTAATATTCAGAAAAAAATTAGCGATTAAATATTTTAATTTTTACTATTTTTGAAGCATTTTTTTCAAAAAAAAATTTCGTTTTTCTCAAATAAGTTCATGTTTTTTGACCTAAAATAAATATTATATTACAAAAAAAAATTTTAGAATTTTTTTTGACGCTTTTGATCAGTTGATTATTTAAAAAAAATTTTTTTTAATTTTCCATCTGAACAGTTAGTGTTAAAATCGAGTCTATAAAAAAGCCGTAAATTTACGAGCTGATAGTATTTTCTTGGAATTATAATACTCTTTAGACATTTCTCCTCTTGCATATAATCTAAATATTTATATAATAATATAACCTGATGGTTATAACGATGGAATTCGTGAAAATATAAGTGACGCTCAAATGCAAACAAGCGACATCGGCATTATTCTTGAAGTCGACTATTATTATTATTACTATTATTATTATTATTATTATCATTCAATAAGTAGAAACAAATTTTTTACCTTAGAAAGCACCTGCTTTATATGTTTCTCCTTCAGTTTCCTTCAGAGCTAGTTCTAAATTGCGTTTCCTAATTTTTGTTGCGCGCCTTACTTTTTGGTACACCTTATTATTTCGATGAATGCTTTGCTGAGCCCGGTTTCTATCACGCTTATGCGCAATTTTATTGCCAATTTGTCCAAACGACAAGTTTATTGATTCTAAAAATGCTTCTGCTGATTTTCTAAAACCATCGTTATACTCTGACACAGCTTCAGCTACAGCTATTCTCAATCTATGTTTGGAAACGAAATATTCCTTTGGGCATTTATTCCAAATCAAACTGTGGAGACTTTCATTTGTATTTTGAGTTTTGCATTGAGAACATCGACTGAGCAACTCTTCATCAGACATCTTTTCAAAAACTGGCAAGATTTTTTCAAAGACCTGACGAATAAAATAAGAACAGAAATAAATAAATATTTTACATTTTTGAATAGTTTAGAAAAACAACTAATATATATATATTTTATTTACTTTTTCACTTATTGGAGTTCTGACATTTTTTGCATGAGAAGGAGTTGGAAGCTGTTTAGCAGTTGCAGCCTGGTAAAAGCACTAAGAATTTTCTCCTACTGGGCAAAACTGATGATGAGGATTTTTGTCAGTGGATGTGACATGATAAATAATTGCCATAATTGCATTTTTCATTGCAGTGATGTCATTTTTGTTGCGATAAATAGCAACTTTGTAATATTTACACAGCTTATCAATGGTAGTAGCTTTTAGTGCACCATGAGAACGTCCACCAAGTGTGACTCCACGATTCCACCACACTTTGACCACTTCTCGTAGAGCAGTTCCCAATCTATAGATTAGTTAGGGTTACTGCTATTATTATTTTCTCAAAAAATTATTCCAAAATATACACGGAAAAAAATAATTAAATAATAATTACTAGAGAAACTCAAGAGCGGTGGATGTGAGAATTATTCGTTAGTTTTTATCAGCAATTCTTTGAAAAACTCCGAACAATTATTCTACAAGAATTAGAATTTAGTTCAAGAAAACTTTTCTAACTGTTATGAGATTTTACCGAAGTACTTCAGAAATTAAAATTTTTTTCTATGAGTACTCGAACTCAGTTCTCCGAGACTACAAAATCTCCGCTTTGTCCAATTGAGCTAAGTACTCTGTTGAATTACTGTCAAGTGAAAACATACTTGGATGAGCCAAGCATGGGTCCACATTTCAGCAGTAGAGAGCTTCTGATTGCGCGTCATGAAAAATTATTTTGGAGGCTTTGTAGAAATATTTGAAAAAATTCGAAGATTCTTATTGTACTGTTCTGTAGATATTTCCGAAAAATCTCATATACACCGTCTCGTTTGGTGAAACTTTTATCGATGGATATTAGATACGTTCAAAATCGTGTTTAGTTCTTGAAATATTATTATCTTTGTGCTAAATATACAATTTAGATAAATAAACTAATAAATCTCAGTCAATATCATTGCACCCAGCTTCAACAAAGAACACCTTTAAGAATGGTTGTAGAATAGACTGTTTTTGATCAGTGCTCTAGTGTTTACTAAATAATATTTTTAAATAAAAATTATTACAAAACTAATACATTTTATTCACGTGGTTGAGGCACTCTTGTTTTTCGATTTTGAAATTCGCTCCATAAACTGCACAGTCGTTCAAGTGTTTCAGTGTTTTTGAGTCTCCATCAGAGAGAAGAGTTGCATATCTTAGACCGTAGTTTTCAGATCTACTCCAAATTTTAGCAGCCTCAGACATTTCCATTGACCCTGATGAACCAAAATGATTTTGTTAGCAGTTGCTTTTGTGGCCTTCTATCCAAATATTGTACTCTGGGCTATCCTCTCCAAGTTCAACTTTGCTGATCACACATTCATGACAATATTTCGACATTATTTCGAAATCAAGGACATATCCAGTCATAATATCAATAACACATCCTATTCCCAGGAGTGATGTGTGTCCTCTTGTCAGCCAAGTCCCATCGTAACTAACGCCAATATATAACACTCCTTCGTTAGCTTCTGTTCCCTGCTCAATGTATGCACTTTTTACTTTACTTCGAGCAGTTTCCAAGATTTTTTCAATTTTATTAGTTGTTGACTGGCTGATGGATTGCATGTAGGTATAAAAAGTTTTTTTGCAAAATGGCTGCATATCCACTATCATTGCAAATAATTCTAGTCCAACATAGCTTTTACCCATATGTATGAATGCCATAGCAGTGCGAAAATTTATATCATAAATTCCATATAGTGAACTTGTGTTATCCACATTATCGTCATTTTGCATTTTTTTGAATGTAAACGCAGAGGAAATGGTTGGTTCCAATCCGCTTTCTTCACAGTTCTTACATGAAATTTGGACTTTTTTTATCAAACCCACAATTTATGTCGACTATTTGTATCTCTAGTCTGTTTGAATAACATTCTTTACAAACCACTCCATATAATAGAGAATGAAGAGCCGATGTGTCCAAAAAAAAGATAACCGTCTTTATGTTCTGTATTTTTAGTAAGCGGTTCTTCCGCTTCAATAATATTAGAATCAAGTCTCAGACTCACTGTTCGCTCGAAATCATTGTCGACTCTTTCATCAACATCCTCTAACGAATTTTCAACATCAATATTCTGTTCTGAATTTGAATTTTCAGTATTCCACCTTTTTTTTGGAAAGTTCACTGAAGCGGTTGAAGTTTCTTCGTTTAGCAGGCATTTCCAACACAAATTATAAAACAATAAACAAAGAAAAATAATACATTATCGAAGAAAATATACAACGGATAAGGATGCGAAAACAGGAAGTAGTAACTAACTTATAAAGAAATAATGAACGATATTCCGAAAAAACTGTTTACTATAAAATTTTTGACGTCAAAAATGGGCAACTGCTTACTTCTAGTTGGTATGTCAATTGTTATTTATATGTGTACTTCATTCAGAAGTGAACTTTCCAAATAAAAAGGAACTCTGAAAGTTCAAATTCTGAACAGATTACTGATGCTGAAAATTCTTTAGAGGACATTGATGAGGGAATTGATAAAGATTTCGAGCAAAGAATGAATCTGCGATTTGAGACTTATATTTTAGAAAAGGAAATACCGCTGATTAAAAATACGGAACGTAAAACGGTTATATTTTTTTTTTAACATTAGCATTTTCTCAAATATTTCACAGTGCTACGATATTCATAGATATAGGCAAAAACTATGTTTGACTAGAATGATTTGAAATAATAATGGACAGGCCACCATTTTGCAAAAAAAAACAATTTTTACCTACACGAAATCCATCAGCTTGGAATATCGCTCTTTGGAATAGGATGTCTTATATATATTCTGCCTCTTCATATAATTGATTTCGAAATAATTTCGAAATATTGTTATAAATGTATGAGCAGTAAAATTGAACTCGGAGAGGATAGCTACAACAGCAGCTGCAAAAATTTTGAGCAGATCTGGAAAATACGGTCAAACATATCACCTCTCTCTGATGGAGAACTAAAAAAACGACTTTAAAGTTCATGGAGTAAATTTCAAAAGTCTCAAAAATAATTGTTCATAAAACGCATTCGGAAGATCTCTTCCAGATCTATTCTTGATTGGCACTTTTGTGTACACGGGAAAATAAACTCAGTAGCAATTCTTGAATTATTTCTCTCTAAATCTGAATTAGTGGTTTTCTACTAATGAATTAGCGAAAAGTGAGCTACTATTAAAACAGTAAGAATTTTACTAATGTTTAGTAGAAAACTACTAATCTTGTAGTAGAAAACTACTTATTAAATTAGTAAAAAAATCTACTTTTTTGAAAAGTAAAGTTTCACTATTTCAATTAGTAGTTTTCTACTAAGAATTAGTAATTTTCTACTAAGAATTAGTAGTTTTCTACTAAGAATTAGAAGTTTTCTACTATATGAATTAGAGAAAAATGAGCCATGAATTTGACAAATTCCTAGTAGAAACCTACTAATTCTTAGTAGAAAACTACTAATTCAGATTTAGGGAGTTGAATTATATGAACGGTGTATATGAGATTTTTCGAAAATATCTACAGAACAGTACAATAAGAATCTTCGAATTTTTTCAAATATTTCTACAAAGCCTCCAAAATAATTTTTCATGACGCGCAATCAGAAGCTCTCTACTGCTGAAATGTGGACCCATGCTTGGCTCATCCAAGTATGTTTTCACTTGACAGTAATTCAACAGAGTACTTAGCTCAATTGGACAAAGCGGAGATTTTGTAGTCTCGGAGAACTGAGTTCGAGTACTCATAGAAAAAAATTTTAATTTCTGAAGTACTTCGGTAAAATCTCATAACAGTTAGAAAAGTTTTCTTGAACTAAATTCTAATTCTTGTAGAATAATTGTTCGGAGTTTTTCAAAGAATTGCTGATAAAAACTAACGAATAATTCTCACATCCACCGCTCTTGAGTTTCTCTAGTAATTATTATTTAATTATTTTTTTCCGTGTATATTTTGGAATAATTTTTTGAGAAAATAATAATAGCAGTAACCCTAACTAATCTATAGATTGGGAACTGCTCTACGAGAAGTGGTCAAAGTGTGGTGGAATCGTGGAGTCACACTTGGTGGACGTTCTCATGGTGCACTAAAAGCTACTACCATTGATAAGCTGTGTAAATATTACAAAGTTGCTATTTATCGCAACAAAAATGACATCACTGCAATGAAAAATGCAATTATGGCAATTATTTATCATGTCACATCCACTGACAAAAATCCTCATCATCAGTTTTGCCCAGTAGGAGAAAATTCTTAGTGCTTTTACCAGGCTGCAACTGCTAAACAGCTTCCAACTCCTTCTCATGCAAAAAATGTCAGAACTCCAATAAGTGAAAAAGTAAATAAAATATATATATATTAGTTGTTTTTCTAAACTATTCAAAAATGTAAAATATTTATTTATTTCTGTTCTTATTTTATTCGTCAGGTCTTTGAAAAAATCTTGCCAGTTTTTGAAAAGATGTCTGATGAAGAGTTGCTCAGTCGATGTTCTCAATGCAAAACTCAAAATACAAATGAAAGTCTCCACAGTTTGATTTGGAATAAATGCCCAAAGGAATATTTCGTTTCCAAACATAGATTGAGAATAGCTGTAGCTGAAGCTGTGTCAGAGTATAACGATGGTTTTAGAAAATCAGCAGAAGCATTTTTAGAATCAATAAACTTGTCGTTTGGACAAATTGGCAATAAAATTGCGCATAAGCGTGATAGAAACCGGGCTCAGCAAAGCATTCATCGAAATAATAAGGTGTACCAAAAAGTAAGGCGCGCAACAAAAATTAGGAAACGCAATTTAGAACTAGCTCTGAAGGAAACTGAAGGAGAAACATATAAAGCAGGTGCTTTCTAAGGTAAAAAATTTGTTTCTACTTATTGAATGATAATAATAATAATAATAATAGTAATAATAATAATAGTCGACTTCAAGAATAATGCCGATGTCGCTTGTTTGCATTTGAGCGTCACTTATATTTTCACGAATTCCATCGTTATAACCATCAGGTTATATTATTATATAAATATTTAGATTATATGCAAGAGGAGAAATGTCTAAAGAGTATTATAATTCCAAGAAAATACTATCAGCTCGTAAATTTACGGCTTTTTTATAGACTCGATTTTAACACTAACTGTTCAGATGGAAAATTAAAAAAAATTTTTTTTAAATAATCAACTGATCAAAAGCGTCAAAAAAAATTCTAAAATTTTTTTTTGTAATATAATATTTATTTTAGGTCAAAAAACATGAACTTATTTGAGAAAAACGAAATTTTTTTTTGAAAAAAATGCTTCAAAAATAGTAAAAATTAAAATATTTAATCGCTAATTTTTTTCTGAATATTAAGGCATATTTTCTAAAAAATTACGGATGGGTTTTAAGAATTTTCAATTTTTACACTTTTAAAAAATTCAAGTGTGGTCAAAATATATTTTGGTCAGTTTTTCCATACGACTATTGAATTCCTCACGAAAAATTACTATTAAAATAATTTTGTTGAAAATTTAAAATAACTCCTTCATATAGTTGAAAAACTAGGTATACCCTCCCCTTAAAGAAAGTGGAAAATAAGCAATTGGGATATATACTATTAAAGCTTTATACGGTGTTGACTGTTTATGTGACCTTCCGCCAATGACCTCGTCGATTCACTGGACTACAGTACATTTGACTCCACTTAACCGACGCACAGTGGGATGAATCTGGAATTTACTGTTCAAAAATGTCCAGAGCCTCCAATTCTTGACCAAATTCAAAGTTTTTTTTTTAAATCGAAGCCTAATAAATTTCTAAAAACATTGTCGGAGCCGATTTTTGAAAAAAAATTTTGTTAACGTTTTTATTAATTTTTAAATGCAATAAAAGAGAATAATGTATCAACATTCCACACGCTTAATCTACGTCATTTAGTGATATCTGAGCAAAAAAAATTAATAACTTTACTTTCAGGAAAGCAAAATTGTATTTAATATTATGTGATCAGATAGGAAAAGACCTTACTTATTGCCTTCAATCTTAATAAATATTGAATATATGCCTCTTGTGCAATAATTTGTTTATAACAATCAGGAAAATTGTGAAATTTTATTTATTAAATAAAAATTTACTTTCCTGAAAGTAAAATTATTAATTTTTCTTTTGCTCAAATATCACTAAGTGACGTAGATTAAACGTGTGGAATGTTGATAATTAGCTCTTTTATTACATTTAAACATTAATAAAAAAGTTAACAAAATTTTTTTTCAAAAATCGGCTTCGACAATGTTTTTAGAAATTTATTAAGCTTTAATAAAAAAAAAAACTTTGAATTTGGTCAAGAATTGGAGGCTCTAGACATTTTTGAACAGTAAATTCCAGATTCATCCCATTGTGCGACGCTTTAGTGTAGTATAAAGTTGTATGTTGTATTTGTAAATATAATATAAAAAAATATTATAAAATAATATAAATAACAAATATCCTTGAGACTAAATAAGTACGAAAATACCACAGTACTGACAGAAAGTTACTAATTAAAGAGGTTCAATATTTATTTTTATTTATTATTTTTATTTTTAAAAATAAGATATTATTTTTTTAAAGTTATAATGTTATTCAAATTTCCAAAAGCTTTAATTTACCCAATCTAAAATAGGAGTGGGAAATTCGATCTAAGTAGAATGAGCCGCCATTTTAAATCAGATGAAAAATTCACTCTAATTAGAGTGAGCTCGTCACTCTATCTATAGAGTAAATAAATTTGCTCTTTTAATGAGTGAACATTCATTCCATATGGAACGAAAAATCCGCACGCTCGCTTGGGAATCAAACCCCGAATATGACGCACGCGACGCCGACCCTCTAACCGACTGAGCTAACACGATTACTATTTCTTATTTCTCATAAAAATATATTTGAATAATTATATAGGGGAGTGGGACCCAAAATGGACAGGGCCCTAAGATGGACATTTCGTATAAAATGTTTGTTTAAGGGGTCAGTATGGGTTTATTGTACAAATTTTCAAGGATTTATTTTTTATATTAAAATATATTTTTATAATCCAGTCTTTTTATACATAACAATTGACATTTAAAAGTGACAAAAAATATTTTTCATTTTTATTTTTGATTGTTTATTTCCGCGAAATAGCTGCTTGAAGTTATCCTTAAATTTTACTGTCCGACACGATATTTAGAGTTTGGATTGTCTAAAATCAAAAAATCAAGTATTTTCTTAAAATTTGGATCCATAGTTATCGCATAAACTAGGATCTTTTAATTTCAATGAAAGAAAACAAAATGGCGGAAGTTTAAATTTTTTACCCCTTTTTTTACAAATTAATTTGTTTAAAAAGAGGGTTAAATATCAATAAATCTTTATTATTCTAGGTCATGCCAAAGCAGCATGTGCATAGAAGAACCCCTAAAAATTTGAGCTTAATCGGTTCAATAGCACTGTGTAACAAAAAAATGGTCATGTCGTGTTTATTTCGAAATTCCTGTGTTTATTGAATCTCTGGGTACTAATGAACAAGAAAATATAAAAAAAAAATTTTCAATTTATTCAGTTCCCTAAAAAGGGGGGTTAAAGTTTCAAAAAATGGCTTTTTCGGTACTTTTTTCAGTACTGTCAAAAGAATACGAGATGACATAAAAAGCTTTCATTAAGTTTAAAAGAAAGCTTAAACCTTCAACTTAAAGATCCAATACTGAAAAGTTATGTAACTATTGCGTGGAAGCTGTGTTTTCTGTGAACCTTCTCACTCCTAATCGAAATTTTAGTCAATATAACGGAGGAGAATTCCTAATGTCGAAAAGGATTCCTTTAATCGTAATGGTTTGAAACTTTCTGTATGTGTGTTTTTGGTATCACTGATTACTAATTGAAGATTAGATCAAAAAATTACAAAATGGCGGATCCTTATTGAATCCGCCAATCACAAATTTTTAAATCTAATTTCAGATTCAAATTCAACGATCCCCAAACCCCCAAGTAACTAGTCTCAAGTCGATTTGAACAATTTTTGGGACATTCTTCTGCCATATCGGATCCGCCATTTTCAATTTTCAAAATCTAACGTCAGATTTAAATTCAACTACCCCAAAACCCCCAAGTAACAAGTCCTAAGTCTATTTAAACGATTTTTGGCAAATTTGTTGGCAATATTGGATCCGCTGTTTTGGAATTTTCAATGCTAACCTCCAATCAGTAATCAGCGAAATAAAAAACACCTGTCCAAAAAGTCTCAAACTATTACAATTAAGGGGAATCACTTTCTAAATCAGCGACCCCAAAAACCCTCTAAGAACAAGTCTCGAGCCGATTTGAATGATTTTTTAAAAATTCTTCTGCCATATTTGATCCGCCATTTTGGATTTTTAAAAACTAATTTCCGATTCAAATTCATCATTCCCAAAAATCCCCTAGTAACAAGTCTCGAGTCGATGTTATCGATTTTTGAAAAATTCGTCCGACATATTGGTTCGGCCATTTTTAATTTTTAAAATCTAATGTCAGATTCAAATTCAACGACCCCAGAAACCCCTAAGTAATAAGTCTTGAGACGATTTGAACGATTTTTGGAAAATGCGTCAGCCATATTGGATTCGCCATTTTGAAATTTTTTGATCTAACCTTCAATTAGTAATCAGTGATACCAAAAACACACATACAGAAAGTTTCAAATCATTACGATTAAAGGAATCCTTTTCGATATTAGGAATTCTCCTCCGTTATATTGACTAAAATTTCGATTATGAGTGAGAAGGTTCACAGAAAATACAGCTTCCACGCAATTGTTACATAACTTTTCAGTATTGGATCTTTAAGTTGAAGGTTTAAGCTATCTTTTAAGCTTGATGAAAGATTTTTATGTCATCTCGTATTCTTTTGACAGTCATGCAAAAAGAACCGAAAAAGCCATTTTTTGAAACTTTAACCCCCCTTTTTAGGGATCTGAATAAATTGAAAAAAATTTTTTTTTTATGTTTTCTTGTTCATTAGTACCCAGAGATTCAATAAACACAGGAATTTCAAAATAAACACGACATGATCATTTTTTTGTTACACAGTGTAGTTTTTCTTAAATCGTGTCGGCCAGGTCAAAAAACGTTGTTTTGAGAAAAAGGCGTTAAACATTCGCGCAACCAAGGGCTGCTCGCGCTGGTCACGCAATATAAATATTCAATTGTACTTTTAATTGTTAAGGTAAAAATGACTTAAATACATAAATACTTTTTTCTAACATTGCTGTATATTATCAAATAATACATTTTACTGATAATACTATAATGACATTTGTTTAAACAATTTTTTACTGCTATGCTATGCGCCTTATGCTTCTGCAGTATCGCGTTTTTAGCATGTTTTTGAACTCTACTGCCTATATATTAGTTTTTATCTTATTTCTATAGGTATATAGTATACGAAATTGATGTTCATGAAAAATCAATTTTTTTAAAAATAAATTCATACTGACCCCTTAAGGTGACAGCGCCTTATGCTTTCTGTCATTTTTGTTGTTTGTATGGACGAAGATTTTAATGCACATTTGAAGAAAAAAAACAGCTGGTTTTTCTTCTACACATACCACGTAATTTTGTGTCTAAAAAAAGTTTTATAATAGCTTTTTCTCAAATTGGTAAAGTTACACTGAGAAAATTCTATCTGTGATGATTACAGAACTAACCTGTACTGCTCGGACGAAATGACCATTTCTGTTTTATTTACTTACTAGCTTTCGAGCCCGCCTTCGGCGGTCACGAAATCTAGTGGCGTGCCATCAACAGTATTTTTTTACAAAAAGTATTTTTTGACAGAAAGAATTTTTTGTTAAAAGGTATTTCCTTACAGATAGTATTTTTTGACAAAAATGATTTTCTGACAGAAAGTATTTTTTGCCAATAAGTATTTTCTGACAGAAATTATTCAAAAAAGAATTTTCTAAAAGCAACATAATTCTCTTCCAAAAATTATTAAATTCTAATATATTATATTAGATATACTTCCCATTAGCACATACCCAAACAGCACCGGATGTTCCAGCAATATTGGCAAGGTTGAGGCAAGGCATTTTTACTTTGCCTCAACCTTGCCAAGTTGTTGATCTGATAAAAATACGCATGTCATGTTGTACATTTTTTTTTCATCGAAATAAGTATTTTTCGAGAAAAACCTAGAACCAAATTAGCCTGAATCCCATTCAGTCTAAAACCATCTTGCCGAAAATGGATTCAGCCAAATCCCATTTACCCTAAATTGTATTAAGCCTAAATCCCCTTTAATCTAAAATACATTTAGCAAGAAACCCATTTAACCTAAAATGCATTCAGCCTAAATCCCACTTAAACTAAAATGCATTAAGCCTAACCCATTTGACTTTAATCCCATTAAACCTAAAACGCATACATCCTTAATCCCATTTAACCTAAAATGCATTCCCAGATTATAACCCATTTATCCTAAAATGCATTTAGCCTAAATCCCATTTATCCCCAGAAGCATTTATCCTACATCTCATTTAACCTAAAATGAATTCAGTATGAATCCCATTTAACCTAAATCATATTTAACCTGAATACCATTTAACCTAACTCTTATTTAAACTAATTCCTATTTAACTTCAATTGTATTCAACCTAAATCCCTTTTAAACTCATATGCATTCATCCTCAATCTCATTTAACCTAACATGGAACCATTATAAACCCCATTTAACCTAAAATGCATCAGCCTAAATCCCATCTAAACAAAATTGCTTTTATTCTAAAACCCTTTTAACCTTTTTATTTAAACTAATTCCTATTTAACTTCAATTGTATTCAACCTAAATCCCTTTTAAACTCATATGCATTCATCCTCAATCTCATTTAACCTAACATGGAACCATTATAAACCCCATTTAACCTAAAATGCATCAGCCTAAATCCCATCTAAACAAAATTGCTTTTATTCTAAAACCCTTTTAACCTAAAATACATTTAGCCCTAATTCTATTTAATCTCAAATGCATTCATCCTAAATCCCATTTAACCTTAATCCCATTAAACTTAAATCCCATTTAACCTTAATTGCATGCAACCTACATCCCATTTAATCTAAAATGCATTCAGCCTAAATCCCATTTCACCAAAAATGCATTCCGCATAAATCCAATTTAACCCAAAATGCAATCAGCCTAAATTCTTTTCTACCTAAAATGCATTAGGCTTAAAAAAATTTGGCCTAAATTCCATTGAACGAAATTTATAATGTAAAATTTAGGCTAAACGGGATTTAGGACAAATAGTTTTAGGCTGAATGCCTTTTTGGATTTAATGGATTATAGTTTTAATCCATTTTAGGTTGAATGAGATTTAGGTTAAATGGGATTTAGGCTTAATGCATTTTAGATTTAATGGGATTTAGGCTAAATGAAAATTAGGTTAAATAATATTTATTATGTTTAATGGGTTTTAGGCAGAATGCTTTTTAGGTTAAATAGGATTTAAATTTAATCTATTAGATTTTCTGGTTTTTATTTTCTTACCCCAAAAAATTCAGATTCAACATTTTTTTTGCATTGTGTCATCTAAAATTATTTTTATTAATGTATTTCTTTAAATTTATTGCAAAATGTGTTGTAGGGAACATAACAAAATTAATTCAAAAAGATTAAAAGCCATCTAACACAATGTCAGTAATATAAAAAAAAATGTAGGTTTTTCAATTTTTTTAATCCAGAAACCAATTTTATACTTATATATCTCAGTTATACGATATTTTTTGTCAAATTATTCTAAAATATGACGAAATAACAGGTAATACTCAATTATAGAAAGTTTATCAGTAGTTAATAAAAAAATGCATAATTTAAAAATTTTCGATTTATTGAATTTTTTGAAAGAAAATGTATATCTTCCTTTCTTATCAATATTTTTTAAGTATGTAAGTTTATGAACCTAACTTGGGTCAAGACCTAACGCTCTGACAAATTTGGTTTCAAACGGTTCAGCTGTTTCTAAGTGATGCGCGAACAAAGGTTCTGTGACATACATACATACATACATACATACATACAGACATGAAATTTTGTATGGGTATATTTGAATTTCTTGATGCTTAAAACGAAAAATTATGCATGAAATTTAAAGTTCTAAGCAATGTACAGACAAAATTCTGATTTTATTAATATAGATATCACTGAATTAAGATTATAATTATTTCGATTTTTTTTTTTTTTTATATAAAACAATTTTATACATACTTATATATCTCGGTAATAAGACAATACTTTCCTCAAACTTATGGTGAAATGTAATGAAATAACATGTAATGCTTAATTATAGAAAGTTTAAAAGTAGTCCATCAAAAAATGTAAAATTTGAAAATATTAAATTTGCTAATTTTTCGAAAAACTCGTAAATCTCCCGTTCTTAATAATATTTTTAAAATCTGTAAATTTATAAACCTAACTTGGGTCTAGATCTAATACTCTGCCAAATTTGGTCCCAAAATAATTGAATGTTTGAAAGCAGTCCATCAAAAAATATGTAAAATTTGAAAATTTTCGATTTTTTCATTTTTCAAAAAAATGGTATATCTCCCGTTCTTATTAATATTTTTCAAATCTGTAAATTTATAAACCTTACTTAGGTCAAGACCTAAGACTCTGACAAATTTAGTTTCAAGCGGTTAAGCCGTTTTTATGTGATGCGCGAACAAAGGTTTTGTGACATACAGACAAACATACATACATACTTACATACATACATACAGACACGAAATTTTTTTTTGGTATATTTGAAATCCTTGATGCTCAAAACGAAAAATTATGCATGAAATTTAAAGTTCTAAGCAATGTACAGACAAAAGTCTGATTTTATTAATATAGATTAACCTTGTTGTTCTTAAGAATATGTCTGCTAATTTTACAAAACGTTCTGTTATCTGTCATAAGCTGTACTATACTTCGCATCAAATTTTTTTTCTGTTATTATTACAGGATTAGGAGAAAAAAAATTACCTTTAAATACAGTGGTCTGTCATAAAAGAAAGTTAAATTATTACAAAACTCATTATATAAAGCTGTAAAGTTCCTTTAGGCACAGAGTGCAGTATAGGCAAGATAATTTTACAGAACTGCTTTGTAAGCATTACGTACGCAACATTAAAGAAAGTAACATTCGGCAGCTTTCGGCTTCTTCCGGCATCTTACGGCTTCACTCGGCAACATACGACGCTACACACGACGTTGTAGTTCATATAGACGGGTCAAAACTAACTGACATGTGCTATAATAGCTATGGTCGTTAAGGTGTTCGTGATAGGGTCGAGTCGCGAGAGTTCAAATCTTTCGCCATGCGAATTTGTTTTCAAATAGTTAAAAAAAATATATTTGTAAGCAACAGGAGGGAGGGTGTATCAGTAAATAAGTGTAGGTTACGTGCGAGTTGCGTACATAAATTGACTGAAAGAGAACAACTAAAAAACTGGAAGAGAAATTTTTTATATGTGAACAGGTTAAATTACAGAACTGTTTTGTAACGTTTCACGGTGACTCGTTAAGTATATTTTGTCCTGTAGTTTTATCACTACGTACGTTAATTTCTTTGTTTCTGTAACATTAAATAGTATGATATTAAATAGCAGTTCTGTAATCGTTACAGATATAATTTTCTCAGTGTACTTAAATTTGTAATTTAAAATTATTACTTAACGTTATAATATTCTTTATTTATTGTATAATAATATTCTAAACTGATTTTACTAATTCAGTGTTCTTATATATATATATATTTTTACTGGGGATTAAAAAATGGTGTTATGTACCCTAAGATGGACAGGCCTCAAATCTCATTGTATTTATTTGCATATTTTCGATTTTACACTTTTTTCAATATTTTTTTGAGCCAATTAATTAAAATTTTTTATTTTCTATTATGAAATGTGGTGTTGTCGTTAGAGAATTTGATATATCGATATTTTTCGATATTTTATTACTTTTTACTGTTAAGCTATTAAATTGAAGATTTCAGAAATTGTATTTCTTGATAAATTCCATAAAATGATTAAAAATTAGTTTAAGAATTGTTACACGATGTTCATTTTTTATTTACTACAATTTTCAGAGACTTTAAAGGAGGTGTCTGTCTTGGGGACATTTTTTTTAAACCGAAAATTTGAACAATTAGAAAGAATGTTTTAAAAAATGTTTATGTTTAAAAAAAATTATCCCTGTGACCATAAGTTACCTCATAAATTGTACTTTCATCCGGTATATTTCAAATAAAATAAATTATATATTTATGTGTTCTAAAACCTACATTTAAAAATTTATCTGTATAATAATTGTTATTCATAATTTATTCAAAAATAAAGCTTAAATGTTTAATAATAAAATTAACAATAAAATTTTTACAAATGCAGTACTGCAGCAGCGCCGGCTCAGTGTTGGCTGCCAGTACTGGCAACTTAATACAGTTATAATACAGATGCAATGCTTTAACTAGTACTGATACTGCATTATATGAACAAGACTTGTCAGTTTCGCTATGGCGCGGTATTACGTCATTAGTGATCTCTGGTATGTAAGTCTGTAATTTCTGGTTGGGTACAAAAAAATGAGGCACAAAAAAATAGCTACACTCGCATTACATTATTAAAAAACTAGCAAGATATTGCGCGCGCGCATGCGCGCGTCTAATTTGTAACAATAAAATGTCAGGCTAATATTAGAATGTATTCCATTCTTTATTTTTAGAAGTAGCCAAGTTTAAAAAGTTATAATCATACTTATTACTAAAAGTAAAATAATTTTTCAAATTTATTAATTTCATAAATCTAACATAAAATCTTTACTTGTTCTTTAAAGTCCATGTAAACAGTAAAAGCACATCTCAGTCAAAAGATAAGCTTGAAGCAATAAAATTTTTTTTTTTACATAACCTTGAACATAACCGTATGATTGGTGTATCCTAGGCGTATTTAAGGCTATTATATTTAAAACGTAGTAAATGAAAATGTGAATAAAAGAATTTTTTAAAATCTTTGAATTTTCTTTAATGAATAAAAGTATTCTATTATATTTATTTTATACAATGGAAACAAAGCCTTCTTTTAAATTATTTTTATAATATTTATTTGAAAATAGCATCCACATTCGACTTCTACTAGTTTTTGATAATTGTATATATGATTATAATTTAGGATTTCTCCCTCAATGAGAATTTCTAAATCTTTCTTATTCAAACTAAAAAATATTCTTTCTTTTGCAATGCCCATCGTATTTTTTATAGGTTAAATAAAGGAGAAATAGATCACGAGGAGAGATAAATCACTTTTTGACATGGCAAGAAGATGCATCTTGTATCTTTTTAACAAATTGTTCTGGTTGTTTATCAGTTTTTATGTTATGATACATAGACTAAAAGTCCAAAAAGTCTTATAATTATTATCTTTATTTTGGAAGCAATAAAACAATTCTTTTTTAATTTCGCTCAAAAAATACTCTGAAATTTGTGTGGTGTGCCAAAAATACTACGTTCTTCTTTAATTTGTTTAATTCGTTACTAACTGAACACATTCGTCAAAGTGTAGCTGTTACCGCAAATGAATATATGTCAATAAAACATGATTCTAGAGCTTATTTTATTTAAATAAAAAATAAAAAGTAATCAATCTCTCTGAGTCATTTTGATTTGTCGCGCACATTCTGTTTTGTCGATGTTCGAGGAAGGATAGTTCATTATACTCTATAAATATAACCAAAAGAATTGATGTATAAGCGAAAAAGAAAGTAAATAGAAGCTGTAATTTCAAAATGTAAATTCTATTAATAAATTAAAAAATTTAATTTTTACAAAGAATATGGGAAAATGTATTTGAAAATTTATATCTAAGGGTTCCTGATTTTGCTAATCCGCCATTTTGTATCCGCCATGCTATTTTGAATTCTGAAATATTGACTCCAAAATCTTCATCAAGAACCCAAAAAACCATTAAATGCAATATTTCATAAGAATAGAAAAGTTATAGGGATATCTTCTAATTTCTGATTAAGCATAGGGGTTGTTCTAAGATTAGGGTTAGGAGCTAAAAACTGAAACTGGTGCACTTGAAAGAATTTATAATTGTACAACAATACTTGTATTAAAAAATATATTTTTTACTTTTCACGATAGTTTTACATAAAAAATAAAAATAGGGGTAGTTTTGGGGTTGATGTTGGACTTTAAAATTCTCTTAGGTTATATTTGACGCTTTTAAAAAACTATTGGACAATTTTCAAAAGGAAATTCATCATTTTTCTTTATTTTTTTAAAAATTTTTGAGGGTTTTCAATATAAATCTCGTTTTTACCCATAAAAACCGTATATAAAATTAACCTGGAAAAAGCCACAGGTAAGGGTATCTTCTTTTAGCTCTACTTTCCGAAAATGATTGACTCGTTTATTAACATTTTGTTTATCACTACTTGCAATTTTACTATTATCTGAAATAAGAGGGAAATGATATAAGCAATTTCTTAAAAACATTGTCTGTAAATGTTCTCTCATTACTGCATGATTATATACTACACTTTCAGGTTTAACATTACAATATACAGAAGTTGCAAAAGCAATTGCATAAACACCACAATCCACATAATTGGGTTGTTTTTGAACAGTGGAAAAAACTACATTAGGTCTAAACGGATATAATCTAGCCAGATATTGACATTGATCATTATTTAAAAATTTATTTTATTCGTTGACTGTGAATTAGTCAGCAGGTACTAATTCAATCACTAACAAATGAGTAACTAAATAAATTTGCAGCTTTATGTACTAAATAAATTTGTAGACTATAAAATATTAATCATCTAAGACATCGTCGTGGAATTGCATCAAACTAATGTTGATAAACTATTCCCAAACTGTAATAAAAAAAATAATAAAAAAAATTTGGAAGCTTACAAACAGTATTAGTATTAGACTCCTTAACTAATTTTAAATAATAATCAACTACATAACAGAAAAATTCCCAGTCACTGCGGATTGAACGCACGAACCTAACACTAACAGTCCGTAGCCCTAACCAACTACCCTGTAACGCACGCTGTAGGGTTTCATAAGAAATTTGAAGACATTCTTACTACAGACCATATATAAAGTAACACTGTCAATTATAGATAATTAGTTTACAATGTGTTTTACTAATAAATTGCATTTAATAAAATAATCCCGTTTTTCATTTATTAATTTTAAAATCGCTAATTTATTAATTAATGCAAATGTAAGGTTAAAAACAAAAGATACAAATTAGGTAAGCTGATATGTTTATACTAAATTATGTGTACATATAAATCAATAATCTATTATTTACCAAGTTTTTATAAAAAAAAGCTGAAAATAATAAGCTGTACAGCCAGATGCAAGTATGTAAAATAAGAAATTTCAATTTCGTAATAAAAAAATATAATATTTTAAATTATATTCTGATAAATTTTAAAGAGATTTGTAATTTTAAATTACAAATTTTATCTGGAATTTATTATTGAAAAACATTCTTTCATTACTACATTTTGCGTCACAGTTAAAAAAATGTTATAATAAATTTGAATATGTTTCTTATATTTTCTGATGGGTTAAACATCATCCAAAATTTGTAAATAACCCACATTTTGCATTTGAAAATGACCACCAGAATTGACTTCTAATAGTTCTTGAAATTTGTATATATGATTATCATTGAGCATTTCTCCCCGAATAAGAATGTTTTGATCTTTTTCATTTATTATTAAAAAAAAATATTAAAATAAAGGGACCCAAGATGAACACCCTTTCAATTTATTGCTCTAGAATCCAAACCGAATAAAATATTATATATTACAAATTAATTTAATTTAATTTTTTTATTTATTAAGAAATAACATTCCTAAATACTTCAATTTAATAGATTCACAGTAAAAATTAGTAAGATATCGAAAACTATCGATATATCTAATTCATTAACGATAACATGACATTTTGTGTTGGAAAATAAAAAATTTTAATTGGTTCAAAAAATTATTGAAAAAAGAGTAAAATCGAAATTTTGAAAATAAATACGTTGAAATTTTGGGCCTGTCCATCTTAGGGTACATGACACAATATTGTTATCCCCAGTAAAATTTTTTATACAAACACAAAATTAGTAAAATCATTTTAGAATATTATTATACGATAAATAAAGAATATTATAACGTTAAGTACTCATTCTAAATTATAAATTTAAATAAATTTACCGAATTAAAAAAAACATATAAGGAAACTTTTTTTCTTAGTCTATACAAACAACAAAAATGAAAGAAAGCATAAGGCGCTGTCACCTTAAGATTATATACGAAATGTCCATCTTGGGGCCCTGTCCATCTTGGGGCCCTGTCTCCTACAAAAAATTATGTTAACTTGTCTATCTTGGGGCCCTCTCTCCTGCATAAAAATAAATTTTAACTACACCTCAATGACACCTTACATTAATATAATCAAAAATAATTTTAAAAAATCTTAAATATTCCCATAAAAAAATTTTTCTTCATATTCTTAAATAATGACTAAAAATAAATAATTTTATTATTTACAATTCAAAGCATACTAATAAATAATATTATTATATGGTATTATTAAATATTATCAACATTAAAATAATTTTATAATAAATAATAATAATAATTGTATTGTATTATTATAATAAACACGTCTCAAAATCTAAAATAACTAAATAAGTTTTAAATATTAAACAATATACATATATGGGCGAATCCACAGAACCGGTCGATTTCATGTTACTCACAGATTTTTCTATTTTAGAAGTATCATATTAATCTTTTTCAAATTCCTACCAATTTATAGTATCCTTGATAACCAATTAAACTAAGAAAATTGAATAAATGCAAACCTTTTCGTCTTATATAAAAAATAAAATAGAGTTAAGTTACTTAAAAAACCAAATTTGTCGTGTTATTCTAGGTATCAATTTTAATTCTTATGGGTATAACTTGTTCGGCATAGATTGAAACAATTCCAAATGATGGTGAATTATACTTTACTTAGTGCAGAATCTATTGAAGGCAGAAAAAAATATGTGCCCTTAATTAAAAAGAAATGGTAGTCGCTGAAAGTAGCGTTACTCATTATTTTAAAATAATGAAATACCTATACATTTTTATAAATATTTTTTACGGCGATTATTCGATTTGAATTTTTCAAATTGGTACTTGTTGTTTTTTAGCAGATGAACAAATCTAGGTATAATAGAACAGTGTGCGGTTAGAATTAAAGAAAATATTACAATAATTAACACTCTATGTTTGATCGTGAACGATTCAAAACTTTGCCTTTTTTCAGGAGCACAACTACAAATTAAAATATAATGAATTGAAATCATGTGTGATTATTTAAAGACATTATTATAATTTTTATATACAAACGCCAAATTCTATTTTCAATTTATAATGTCTAAAAGTTAAAAATAAAACTAAAATTAAAAGAAATTTAACTGAATGAAGGTATTTATAAATATGAAAAATGAAATAACCATTCATTTGTTTTATTTTCAAACTTGGATCAAAATCAATGTCAATAATGTCTGTTTATTAGTTAAGATAATTTAATTTGCAGAATAAAAAAATAAATGCTAAAATGAAATTATAATTTATTAGTTATTATGTTAATCGTAAATATTAATTGTATATAAATAATTGTATTTTATCATATTTTATTATTCAAAATGTTTTGGAAATATTACAAATATATATGCAAAAAAAAAACAAAAGAAAGAAATAGGGGAGAGTGTCCATCAATGTACCGGGTTTTTTTCAAGGTTATAGTATTTATTCAATTTCACTTATTTTAAGCACTTCTTTGCATCAATATAAAACTACAACACTTCTCTAGGTAATCCACACATATTATACCCGATTTATTTTGATTAAATAATAAAATTTAGGATTTTTCTAAACTAACACGCTATTTCCATTTTCAACAACCTGGGTACACAATGAACCACCTCTATAAAAACACTAAAAATGTTCAACAATAATAATATTGCAATTTTCACTTTGTGAAAAAACTTATTTTCTATCAAATACTATAAAAAATTATTACTTAACTCTTTTTAATTGATAATGTATAACATAAATATACCTTAAATTTAAGTTAACTAGCTAAAATGGCATTTTAGTTTTGCTATGTTGAGAAGAGTACTGATAACAATCGCTGTCATATGCTGTACGCATGCCTAGTGTTATAATCAGGCATACCACTCTGGAAATCGAAAATACACTGAAATTCCAGGTGGTTCATTGTTCCCTGGTACATTGAATCAACATGACATTTGCAACAAAAATGGTTTTTTATAACTTAATGCAATATTTCAAAATCTTTATCTCATTAGAATATTGTAGTTCAGGCCCGATACAAAATAAATCGTAATTTCATTTATTTTTAAATTGTCTTATTTCAATTAAAAAACGTGTTTGTATTTTAGGTAAATTTTTCTTTAGAGCATCAAAAACAGTTTTTTTCAGTTTTCTCTACAAAGAATAAATCCACATGTCTCAAATTTATGGACGTAGTGTGTTTATGCAAACTTCATTTATATTTAAAATTAGGAGAATTTTTATTTAATTGTTTCTGAGAAAATTGAAATGGTTCATTGAAAAACTTGGTACATTGATGGTCACTCTCCCCTACACATTTTTCATTAAGATTTTCTGAACAAAGATTACATAGGTATTTTCGTTTTTGGCTTTTAACTCGAACGGCATTAAAATAAAATGGATCACGCAAGACTGTAATTGTTCTTAAATACTTTTCAAATTATATAAACCATAAATGAAAGGTGTGCTCGTAATTTAAAATTTTTTATTTTTATAAGTGAAAATCGACCGGTTCTGTGGATTTTCCCATATATTCTATAATATCTATATTATCTCGGTAAGCGGCTACTAAACTCGAGTTTAAGCAAATCTAATTTAAAATTTGAAAAGTAATCTAAATCTGTTTGTAAATGTAAATAAACTTTTTAATTTATATTTATAGACAAGTAAAATTACCTACCTGTCAAAAATTCACCTCAGATCCTCTTCGCGTTTTTAGATTCAGGACGGTCCTTTCACTCGGCCTTACAAAACAAAACTATCCTCTCTCATCAACATCATTTTTCAGAAAGAGGCGAACCTTACTCACAGAAAATACCCATCGAATCATTTGGTAATTTCAAGTAAACGCCCAGAATACTCTAACTCCTCAAAGGTAAAAAAAAGGTTAATAATCACCTCATTGTAATTTTGATAAAAGGCTAATAATAAGGTTATTGTAATTTCGACAAAAGGCTAATAATGAGCTCATTGTTATTTAGACAAAAGAAGAACAATAGACTCATTGTAATGCAGACAAAAGGAGAACAATAGGAGAACAATGCCAAATCTCCGCCCATTTTGAAACGAAAATTTTCAGCTAAAAGGACACTGGCAAACTATTATATAGGATTTTTTGTTTTTATTTTTTTATAAACATAAGTTAATAATTTTTTGTATTAATTATTCCATCTGATATTAAATAAACATTAAATGTTTTATCAGAACAATTTATGAAGATATTTCTAAGAAATTGTATTTTGGAAGGTAATTTTTCATCACTCAGCATTGTTAATAATAAGAAAAAGATGTTTCGATCCGAATGAGCAAAAAATGTGTAGGTAAAAAACACTAACACATTAGACACACCAAATAAAATATTTATTGGCGACGTTTCGTCCACAAAACGTAGACATCTTCAGGCTGAAATAATAACAAGTATAACACTTACAAGTACCCAACTGTAACTCACCGATTTTTTTGGTACTTGGTATTATAAATATTTTATATCGAACTACATTTGACGTACCATGTTTTATATCGACTGTAAAAAATTTTTAGTTGTAGAGTTTACCCTTGTAATATTTACGTTATATGTAAAGGCCAATTAGAACCTATGGTTAAATTACTGTAGATATTGCAAATTTTTTTATAATATATATACATTATAGAAAAAGAAAAATTTAAAAAAATAGTTTATTATAAAATTGTTTAAACAATAAAACAAAATTAACTTTTCAGCAATTTTTACTATCTATCGATTAGCGAAAAAAATTCATGGAAAAGACTATTTTTTTAATTATTTAAAAACATTTGTTATAAACTAATTGCTTTTTAAAATTTTTTCTGAGTCTATAATGTTTTTTCTTTGCCATAAGTTAATTTTATGTTGAAAATTTAGAATACTTACAGTAATTTAACCATAGGTTCTAATTGACCTTTACGTATAATGTAAATATTCCAAGGGTAATCTCTACCCCTAAAAAAAATTTTCAGCCGATATAAAACATGGTACGTCAAATGTAGTTCGATGTTGAATATTTATACCATTATACCAAGTACCAAGAAAATCGGTGAATTACACTTGGCTAGTATAACTTAGAGATGTGCGAATCAGGATTTTTAGACCTCGAATCGAATCGAATCGAATCTAATCAAAATTTCTCGAATCGAATCGAATCGAATCAGAGGTGATTCGAATTCGAATTCGAATCAATCGTATTGTCCAAATTTACATAAATAATAGGGGAGAGGGTCCCAAGATAGACAGGCACCCAAGATAAATATTTTGTATACATTTTTTGTATACAATGGCAGCACCTTATGTATTTTTTCATATTTGTTGTTTGTATAGATGAAGCTTTTTGTGCGTATTTGAAGAGAAAAAATTAGTTTATTTTTTTTTGTGCACATCAGGTGAATTTTGAGCCTCAAAAAGTTTTTTTTAGTTTTTTCATTATCCATTAAAGGTATTTAAATTTTTTATTTTGAATAAGGGTGATTCTCCTGAAAGGGACCTGTTTTTGTTTGAAAAAGTAAATTATAAAATTTGGTAATTTTCTGGATTATTTTTTGTTAAATAAGTTCCAAAGAGGTTCAAAAAGAAAAACATAAGTTGCGCAAAATTAATTTGTTAATCTACGACCTACAGAAGCATTTTATTGTCAAATACCTTAAAGGTTAGAAAGACTATAAAATTGATTTTGGTAAACAAACATTATTTTTAGTTTTCAGGCTTAAATTTTTTATATTAATTTTCTGGAATTAGAAATGATATATTTTACCATTTTTATTAAAATAAAACGAAAACCATTTGATCACAGGTTAGATTTTTTATAATAATTGTAATGCTAATAGTAAAAAATAAAACAAGATCATCTCACAAATTTGAAAAAGGCTTCGGAGATGAAAAGTTTTGTAGAAGAAAAGTTTCGTAGAAGAAAAATGCATATTTTATAATATTTAAAAATATTAAGACATAATTAAATAATATTTTCGGGTTACATTTTCGTTTATTTAGAAGTAGCTTACATATAATGTTTCAAACGTTTAAAAATATGCTTTTATTAACGAGAAATGGAGGCTTCGGAGATGAATCTGAATTTTTAATCGCACTGATAATGCAACTTTAATGAATAATTTAAACGTCATTTTCAATCTTATATGGAACAAATATGTGACTGTCCATGAGAAAACGTGCCTTAGCTCCCAAACGTCAATTTTACAGGATGAGCGATTAAAGTTGCAGCACTGCATTAAAACAAATGCAATATAGACCTTCGCTCCTTGCTTAATATCACATAAAGTTCTTTAAAACAACAATTTTTTATTTTTTGGAAATGAAAGAGCAAGTGAAAATCTGTCGGTTGAAATTAAAAAATCAAAATTTATTTTTTGGAGCTAAGGCACGTTTTCTCATGGACAGTCACATATAAGTGAAAAATAAACGTTAAATTCTGTCCTCTAATTTTTCATATAATAATACTGAATTACCATTTTTCAAATAAGGTTAAAATAGAATCGTAAAATGCTTAGTAGTTGTAACCAAAACCAGAAGATAAAATACAAGAATTTTTTTAATAAGAAAAACTTGAACTAGAATTTTTACAACAACATGTAAAGATAGAAAAATCTGCACAGATTAATAATATTTTTTTAAAAATTGTAATCTCACGAATATATAAATAAAAAACAGTTGTAAATGTTGAAACTCTCGTTGGAGACACGTGAATTGATCCCTTTCAGGAGAATCATCGTAAGTATTTCTTGTTATAACACAATTCATTTATCGTATGATAATATTCTAAAATGATTTTATTAATTTTGTGTTTGTATATAAATTTTTACTGGGGATCAAAAAATAGTATTAAGTTTTATGTTTTCGATTAAATACTTCAGTATCAATTTTATGAGCCTCATAACTGAAATTTATTTTTCCGCTATGAAATTTAGTAATTGATGGAGAATTAGATATATAAGTTATTAAATTCAAGTTAAATATTTTTATTGCTTTGTTACTGTTCTGTTATTAAATTAAAGTTCTTAAAAATGTTACTTCTTAACAAATATAACGAAGTGGTAAAAAATTAGCTTCAAAATTGTTGCGTGATATTAAATTCAAATTTACTATATTTTTTAATGATTTTTAAGAAGGTGTTATTATTCTCCCTTATAATGGCGGCTTAAGATAAGCTTACACCTGGAAGTAATATAAAAAGTGTTGTTTTTAATCTTGTTGAATTATCTTCAGAAAATTACATTTTTTGGAAATTTTTTATATCTACTTTTAAATCTATTGCCTACTAAAACTTGTTTTAAAAATAAAATATAGCGATTTCAACGAAGAATCTGTAATTTTACAAATATTGACTGCAAAATTACACATACACTACCTTCGAAATTTGTCGGATTAGCCGACTGGAGTAGATCGAATAATATGAAGCAATTAAAATTAGAATATCTTGTTCAAAAATTAAAATAAAGACTCGAGGGTTAAAAAATTGAAATGCTTACAAATTTTGCTTTAGATAACCTACTATTAAAAGTTTTTTTAATATTTCAAAGTGATTATATAAGTTAATAAGTATATTTTTAGTAGACCTTTTTATTTAATTTGTCTGTACCTAATATCAAAGCCTATTTTTAAATTAAGTTAATTTTTGGTGTAAACTTATATTATGCAAAAAATGAAATAATTCATTTTAAAATTATATTATCAATCTTGTGATAAATTTGTAAATTAATAAATTCCTAATTGATCAATCGATTTTATATTTATTAAAAGTAAAAAATATTTTTACTAGTTGATTCGAATTTCGAACTATGCTGATTCGAAATCTTCGAATAGTTCGAATTCGAACCTTTGTGATTCGTATACGAATCGAATCGAAGCTTCAAGATTCGATTCGATTCGATTCGAATTCGAATCATTCGCACATCTCTAGTATAACTTATTAGTAGGGGACCAACAAATAACGTTTTAAAGAGAAAAATGAGCCATTATTTGTCAAGATTGGATAAAAATTACATATTTCCACTAGATTCAACGAAAAAACATAAACTGTTAAATAATTATTATTTGACAACAAATTTTGACACGACATAATTTTTTCTAAAAGGTGTGAAAATCGATAGTTTAAAATTTGGTGAAATTAACTTTAATAATATTTTTATTCAGCTAAAACCATTTCTTAATTTGTATTTTTAACGAAAGGTGTTAAAAAAAATATGCAAAAAATTCAATTAAAATAAAAATGAGATATGTTTGAGATATAAACGTTTCTGATAAATTACACGTTTTCTAAAATTATTTGCTTATTTTCATCCAAAAACACTGGAAAGTTTTCTAAAAATTAGCTTTTTATCGAGTTTTAACGGAATTTGTTGAAAAAACGAGAAATATAGAAAAATATCAAGAGCAACTTTTTTTACATCTTTTGAAGAGGAGGAACTATTATTTCGAAAATTTTTTTATACCTAATGTATTTTTTGAGAAAAATAAAATTTTCCTTTAAAAAAATTAATTTTTTTTTCTTTTACAAAAATCGGGCACAAGTTAAATTTCTATGGAAAATAATCTTTACTATGACGACAATTTCCAAAAAAAAATTTTAACCAAAAAGAAGATAGGGTTTTTGAGTAATTGCAATTTAAAATTTTTTAGTAAAATGGCCGCCATTTTGTTATTTTAGAACATTTTAAAAAATTGTCAAGAGATTTTTAAAGAGGACTAACAACTCTTTCAGGCCGATCCTGAAAAAAGAATAAGATATCCAAATAATTTAAAAAGTTATTACACTTAAAAGGTTTTTTTTTTAAATTTCAAGTAAACGAGAGTTTCAAAAATTAAAATCTTTATAACTTCATGAAAAAATTTTTTTCAGGCAAACAAAAAAATACGTGTTGTCTAAAATTCTTTGAAAAACAACTTTTTGGAGATACTTAACTTATTTAATTATTTTATTAATAATTTGCTAATAACTATTGTTATACTAAATTTAACTAGACTAAACTTTTATCAATTTTTACCAGAAAGAAGTTATTACTGTTTCCATGATTGAAATAAGATGTTAAACTTAAATAATAGAAATGTTTTCAGTTCTTATTATTTCATAATTTTACAAAGATTAGATGAAAACTAAAAATTCCTCTTGAATTCAAATATTATTTCACTTCAATTTTGATACCTATTTATTTTGATTATTTTTATTTTTATAAGATTCTACAATATTATTTTTCTAAAAAATATCTTTATCTCTAAAATAAGTAATTAACAAAATATACTCAAAAGGAAATGTCATTTCCTCGTTTGGTGAAAATTTATTTGAATGACACATGCCAGAACTAGAGGTCACCGAGTACTTCGAAATCCAAATCTTATAGCCTCAATGGCCCCGTGGTAGTGCGTCTGACTCGTGATATGCGTTTAGCGTTCGGTTTTGAAAATCAGGGTTCGAATCTCAGCGTCGCTAGAATTTTTTAAAATATTCGTTTCTATGCGTTTACTTGTGTTTAAGGTATTAATAAAATATTAAGTTAATTATGTATGTATGTATGTTTGCGAATCGTCAACTTTCGACCAATCACCTTGCATCTCACCAACAACAGTCAAAATATCACTCCTACTAGTAACCAGAGAAGGGGAAACGTTCACAGTCTCATCAGACAACTGATGAGTCATTCTATTTTCTTCTGTGCATGGTTCTATTTTACAAAACTCCTCTAGAATTCTTACATATTCCCCGATAGAAATACTATTGCTTCATTTTGTATAATTAACGGGATTTAAGTACAATATATATGAAGAAATTTAGTAATTCATACAAACTATGCTATAAGAGTTTTCACAAAACTTTTTCATGTATCCAAGAGTCCAAAAAAAGTTTTGTAAATGTCAATAAATTTTTTTTTTCCGTGTAGCAGAAAAGCAATTCATGCTAGCCGCTGACTAGATTTCATGGTTAGCTGCTAGTCTAGACAAGTAGAACACTATTAGACTGGATCTGGCCAGCGCCAAGCAATTTTTGTACATGGATATTTTATTAAATTTTAATGACATTTTTTCTGTGGAGAATTGCTTTTTCAATTTTAAATTATTTTTTTACCATGTTAAAAAGTCTACATTGTACAATTTTTGTAAACTAAAAATTCGTATTAAGGTGGTCAAAATACAAAAGAAAAAATTAGTCTGGTTTCAGGTACAAACTATTTTTTTGGGGGCTACACACAAAAAACAAAGTCTTCAAGTCATGATTGGCTACTTTTAAGATTTGCCTTAAATTAAGTCGAAAACTGAATTAAAGTGCAAAAATATCTAAATAACAGACATGTTGAGTCTTAAAGTGAAAATTAAGTGTTAAATATCCTGGTTTCTAGTTGTCGATGTTTAAAACCAGACACAGTTGAGCTGTTCTATTTATTATATTTTACTAAAAACTCACGTATTAATTCATAATTTTTAATTTTTTTTTATTGAAAAATCTCGTGTTTTGCCAAAAAACAATTTCTTGCTAAAAATTCAAACAAATGAATTAAAAGAATCATATTCCTTGTCTCAAAACGAATTGACTAAAAATAATTGACTAATAATTGACTTTATTTATTTATAATAAATAAATAAATAAAGTTTTGGAATATAGAAAAAAAATATATATATTGATTTATTATTATTTTATTATTATTACTTATTTGCATAAAAATAAATAATAATTTATTTTTAAATTGAATTATTATTTTTTATGTTATAAATAAATTTATTGCTTCCTCTATGAGGAAGCAAATTATTTTGCTTTCTTGGAAGCGAAGTGTCCATGAAATGGACAGAATTCACACCTAGTTTTTTCTTGTCTATAAGAAAGACAATTTCAAAAGATTGTTTCAGTGTATTTAAAATATTTTAATAAATTTTTAGGTTAGGTGAGATATAAGATTGGTTTGTGATAAACTTTAAAGCTTATTAGACCTCCTCGCGGTGCATCTTGGAAATAAATTTTATGAAAATTAAGTAACCTAAAAATTTGTTTAAAGTTTATATGAATTTTTTTCAAAGATTTTGGTTAAAAACCAATCTATAAAGAGTATTCTTAAATTAAAATAAAGGTAAATCTATTTACAATTTTAACTTTTGGATATAAGTTCAAAATATTTGCATTTATTTTTATATAAAAACATAAGGTAAAAGCACCAGTACCTGGACACTTTTGAAGGGGTGTCAAGTTTAGCGATATTTTGTACTACGATAATTAATTATATTTTACGAAATGTTTGGATTTTCGATTAACTTACATATAAAGGGTTCGAAGTAATAATAAATTAATTATAATAAATGTTTTCCTTAAATTAAAAACTTGAAATGAAAATATAGCTTCTTTGCAGCAGAAGTTGGACAGTACGCTATTTGGACGGGCCTAGTAGTTGGACATAAGAACCTATAGTTGGACATTTAGGAAAATACATATTCTATTATAGATTATTTGTTATTATTTATTATTAATACTTTTATTGTCAACTCCTAAATTAATTAGTTAATTAGGTTTTTAATTAATTCATTATTTTATTGATTAATTAGTGTCTGCAAAGTGTCTGTCCATCTACTGGGGTACGTATAGAAAACGTCAGGTAAACTTGGACAGACAACTCAGAGTAGTTTTAAAAGAAACGTCTTAAATAATTTTTTTGCTAAACATTTTGCATCTACGATTAACAAATTTAATTATACCTAAAAACTGACTATCTGAAGGGTATCTATAAATTTTTTCATTTAGTTTGGAGGAAATTTTAACTCCTTTTTGCTATTGTCCAACTACTGGTCCCAATTTTTGCTTTGTCCAGGTACTGGTGCTTTTACCTTACCTTAGATAAAAATTAATTGAAATAATTAACTATATAGGCTACTTTAATTAGAGAATCTAAATTTTAATGAATATAGTTATTTATGTATTTTAATACATTAATATATATGAATATTTATTTTAAAACTTAAAAGTAAAACTTGAATTGAAACTCAAGTTAAAGAAGTTTAAAGTTAAAAGCAGGGGGGTTGGCGCGCGAAGCGCGCAGGGGGGCGAAGCCCCCCTAGTATATATATGTATATGTATTTATAAATATACATAATTATATAAAATAATTGGAGACCTTTTGTGAGACAGAGCATAACAGTTCAACCAACTGTTCAACAGTTTAACTTTTTTGCTGTACACTCCAAACCCACTCTAATGTTCTCAATAATTTAATATTTCATAAATTTAATTTTTTTATTTAAATTTTTTTTTAAATTTTTACGTTAACGTAATGCAGACATTCCAGCGATGACAGTCTCAACCCTGTAAAAAACAGAGAGCGTTAAAATATCCTCCCATATACCACTACTAATAATACCAAACACTGCCATGAGTCGCGCACTGACCCGCAGCGCCCGAGCGAGTACAAAACTGTTAATTTTCATTTATCAAATATTTTGGTCCCTTAAGTTGACTTATAAGTTCTTATAGGAAAAAGTCTCAGCTTTCGTTTAAAAAAATAAAAAATACAAAAAATCCGGTCTCGGAACCAAAAAAATTAAAATTTATTTTTGACCTTCATTTTTGAAGGTCAAAAAATTTTTTTTCTCAAAAATGCATATTACCACTCGAAAGGGCATTAAAAAATCTATTGTAAATGGTATTACTAAGACTTTTTTAATTTATTTATTTAAGAGAAAAAAATTACCAAATAAGACAGTAACCCAAAATTTTCTCACCCTCCCCCTTAGTAAATATTAATCGAAATGTAAAAAAAATTTTACCCATAATTACCATCTAATATATGAGTAGGGCTGTGCAAAAAGCTCAAAACTCGAAGCCCGACCGAGCCGAGCCGAGCCTAAAAGTCTTCGATCCGAGTCAAGCTCAGCTCGCCTTCGTCGGGCTCGAGCCGGGCTTTCTGAAATACCCGAAATTATTCGAACACTCGAAAGTAGACGAGTTCTCGAAAGATTCGGAGGCCCGAAAATTTCGGGCCATGAACAAGACCCGAACGTTTCTACAAGCGCAGTACAGTTTAGAACTCCAAACACATGCGCAGTAGTGTTCCCGCACTAAATGCATGCGCACTAGTCTTCCACACATTGAATACATGCGCACTAGTTTTCTACACACTAAATACATGCGCTCTATTTTTCTACGCACTAAATACATGCGCACTAGTTTTCTACGCACTAAATACATGCGCTCTAGCATTTCACGCACTAAATACATGCGCACTAGTTTTCTACGCACTAAATACCTGCGAACTAGTTTTCTATGCACTAAATACATGCGCACTAGTGTTTAACGCACTAAATACATGCGCACTAGTTTTCTATGAACTAAATACATGCGCACTAGTTTTCTACGCACTAAAAACTGCAAACTAGTTTTCTATGCACTAAATACATGCGGACTAGTTTTCTATACACTAAATACATGCGTACTAGTTTTCTACGCACTAAATACATGCACACTAATGTTTTTTACACACTTTATACGTGCGCACTATTGTTCCAAGCACCCAATATATGAGCAATAGAGTTACCCACACTAAACACATGCGCAATAGTTTTCCCCGCACTTTACACATGCGCACTAGTTTTCTACACAGTAAATACATGCGCACTAGTCTTCGACACATTAAATACAAGCGCACTAGTTTTCTACACACTAAATACATGCGCACTATTTTTCTATTCAATAAATACATGCGCAGTAGAGTTCTATGCACTAAATATGTACTGTGCGTAGAAAAATTGTGCAATAGTATTTAGTGCGTGAAAAACCAGTGGGCATGTATTTAGTGCATAGAAAACTAGTGCGCATGGATTTAGTGCGTTAAACACTAGTGCGCATGTATTTAGTGCATAGAAAACTAGTGCGCATGTATTTAGTGTGAGGAACACTAGTGCGCATGTATTTAGTGTATAGAAAACTAGTGCGTAGGTATTTAGTGCGTAGAAAACTAGTGCGCATGTATTTAGTGTGTGGAACACTAGTGCGCATGTATTTAGTGCGTAGAAAACTAGTGCGCATGTGTAAAGTGCGGGGAACACTATTGCGGATGTGTTTAGTGTGGGTAACTCTATTGCTCATGTATTTGGTGCATAGAAAACTAGTGCGCATGTATTTAGTGCATAGAAAATTAGTGCGTTAAACACTAGTGCGCATGTATTTAGTGTGTGGAACATTAGTGCGCATGTATTTAGTGCGTAGAAAACTAGTGCGCATGTGTAAAGTGCGGGGAACACTATTGCGGACGTGTTTAGTGTGGGTAACTCTATTGCTCATGTATTTGGTGCATAGAAAACTAGTGCGCAGGTATTTAGTGCGTAGAAAACTAGTGCGCATGTATGTAGTGCAAAGAAAATTAGTGCGCATGTATTTAGTTCGTTAAACACTAGTGCGCATGTATTTAGTGTATAGAAAACTAGTGCGCATGTACTTAGTGCATAGAAAACTACTGTGCATGTATTTAGTACGTTGAATACTACTGCGCATGTATATGATGCATGGAACACTAGTGCGCATGCATGTGTTGCTTTGGTGAACTAAGACCCAATCATGTTTATGTTAATCAGAGTTCTTTAAATTTTCAGGTTCCGGATTCGTTAGGGTCCTTTTCGATTTTCGAGTCCTCGAATATTTTGGGTTCTCGAATGATTCGGGTACCCGAATTCATTTGTGACCTTATTTTGGTCGAGGGCTCGAATTTTATATATATGTATAAACAAACTTCTAGTTTATTTCAGAATATCTTGTGAAATTGTCAACACATCCCTGCTAAATTTAACTGTTAAATATCATATTATTTCAGAAGATATTTTGGATTTTATAAAAAACTGTACTTAATTTACAGTTTTAAAATATAATACCAAATCACACATAAGTTCTTGAAAAGGATTTTTTTAAAATATGAATATGCTTTTATTCCTAACCTATACAGCCATAATTAGATAATCCAGAAGATTTGATAACTATTTTTTAATTCAAACGTAGGTTTAATTTCAGCTTTCTTAATAATTGACAATAGAATAATACCGTCACACAGTGGTTCCAATTGCACAAAAAGCTGGCCAAAAATAAAAAAATCGACTTTCAATTTCAGCTTTTATTTCTAATACGTAGTTTTATAAAGGATGCTTTGATGCGTATTTCTGCATAAAGGGAACTGCTCAAGATCAAGTCCATTATTTTTAACATTAGCGCAAAGTTGATGCTTGCGAAATAGCTACGGTTTCGAGTTTTGCAAAGCAATTTTGAACCCGTTGTAAAAGTTACAAGAAATGGATCGATTTAGAAATTTGCATCGGTCATTTAAGTGGGGTGTCCCAAAGGTAAATTAATGATGTTAATTACAATTAAAATTTAAAAATATTGGTTTTTTATGAGTATAATACAGGGCCGGCGGAAGGTATTTCTTCTAGGGGGGGGGGCAATGTATATATATATATATCTTCACAGACATACATATATACACAAATATATATATATATATTTATATATATATACACATAATCAGGGTTGCTACGCTTTCTGGAATTACTATTAAAAATGCTTACCCAAGTAATACAGTCCGCAGACTTTCCGCGTACTAGAGTCTGCGAAAAGTCTGAGGAAAGTCTGCGGAAAGTCTGCAGAAAGTCCGCAAAAATATACGAAGAGTCTGCAGAAGGACTGCAGAAATGTGCAGAAAGACTCCGGAAAGTCTGTAGAAAGACTGCGGAAAGTCTGCAGAAAGATTGCGGAAAGTCTGCAGAAAGACTGCGGAAAAACTGCGGAAAGTCTGTGGAAAGTATGCGAAAACTCCGCGGAAAAACTGCAGAATGTCTGCAAAAAGACTTCGGAAAGTCTCCAAAAAATCTGCGGAAAGTCTGAAAAAGTCTGCGGAAAGTCTGCAAAAAATCTGCGGAAAGTCTGCAAAAGTCTGCGGAAAGTCTGCAAAAGTCTGCGGAAAGTCTGCAAAAAGTCTGCGGAAAATCTGCGGAAAGTCTGCAAAAAATCTGCGAAAAGTCTGCAAAAGTCTGCGGAAAGTCTGCAAAAGACTGCGGAAAGTCTGTGGAAAGTATGCGAAAAGTCCGCGGAAAAACTGCAGAATGTCTGCAAAATGACTTCGGAAAGTCTGCGGAAAGTCTGTAGAAAAACTGCGGAAAGTCTGCAGAAAGTCTGCGGAAAGTCTGCAAAAGTGCGGAAAGTCTGCGAAAAATCTGCGAAAAGTCTGCGGAAAGTCTGCAAAAATCTGCGGAAAGTCTGCAAAAGTCTGCGGAAAGTCTCTAAAAGTCTGCAAAAATTCTGCGGAAAATCTGCAGAAAGTCTGCAGAAAGTCTGAAAAAAATCTGCGGAAAGTCTGCAAAAGTCTGCGGAAAGACTTTCAAGCTTATGAAAGCTTAATATTAATAAAATACAAAAATCCACAATTATAAAAATTGTTTAAACAAATTAATATTGTTTATTTCTAATTTTTCATTTAATTGAGCTAGAGAGTTGAAACTTTCTCTTAATTTTGCAACTTTTCAAATCTATAAAAACTTAATATTAATAATAAACGAAAATCCACAATCACAAAAATTGTTTAAACAAATTAATATTGTTTATTTGCAACTTTTTATCCTACTGAGCTTCATATATAAAATTTTCTTTTAATTTTGCAACTTTTTAAACCTATGAAAGCTTAATATTAATAATAAACGAAAATTCACAATTTTAAAAATTGTTTAAACAAATTAATATTGTTTATTTGCAACTTATCATCTAATTGAGCTAATTAAGCTCAATAAGCTAATAAGCTTAATATTAATAATAAACAAAAATCCTCAAACACAAATATTGTTTAAACAAATCAATATTGTTTATTTGCAACTTTTTATCTTATTGAGCTTTAGATTTAAAATTTTCTTTTAATTTTGCAACTTTTTAAGAATACCAAAGCTGAATATTAATAATAAACGAAAATCCACAATTATAAAAATTGGTTAAACAAACTAATGTTGTTTATTTGCAATCATTCATCGAATTAAGCTAGAGAGTTTAACTTTTTCTTAATTTTGAAAATTTTAAGCCTATAAACACCCAAAACTTATAGTAAACGAAGATCCATAATTATGAAACTCTTTTAAATAAATTAATATCGTTTATTCGCAACTTAAATACAGTTAGGGAACTGTATTACAATATTGATATTAACAATATTAATTTGTTTAAACAATTTTTATAATTGTTGATTGTACTTTACAATTAATATTGGGCTTTACTAAGATTGAAAAATTGCAAAATAATAAAAAGTTACAACCCTGTAACTCAATTAGATGAAAGATTGCAAATAAACAATATTAATTTGTTTAAACAATTTTTATATTTTTATATTTTAGTTTTTTTCTAATAATAGGATTTACTTAACTTAAATAGATGCAATATTAGAAAAAAGTTACAACTCTCTAGCTCTATTAGATAAAAAGTTTCAGATAAACAATATTAATTTGTTCAAACAAATTAAAAAATACATCCACTAATTGTTAGTAACTAATTTTTATGTAATTAAAGGAAATTTTGGTGGAAAATGTTGTAAAAAGTCGTAATGAATATTTTTTAACGATCTTACACTTCTTTTTCGTTTATGAAGATTTTTTATGGCCCTTTAAAAAATAGTTAATAATAAAAAATTTGTCAAATAAATTATTGGATCTTATTTTGTAAACTTTCTTGAGGAGAAACAGCTTTATCCGATCGAAAAATGTTAATTTTCATGGGTTTTATATCAATTCTATGAAAAAGTTTTTTTCCCCATGCATTTTGCATGGGAAACTTTGAGCGCTTTGACCGAATTTCATAAATTTTTAAACTGAAATGAAGGGAAATTGCAATATATAAAGCCAGATTGACGATAAGTTTAGTATTGAAACTATTATTTAGTAACAATTTACGCATTTGATAAAAACTGGGAACCCCAGGCTGGCCCCAACTTGCGCCCACGTACAAACTGGGAATTACTGGGAACTTTTCTACACGGGAGTGTATTTCTACTTACTTTTTTTCACTGAATAATCAGATTGGTTAAAATTTTTGAAATAATCTTTAAAAAAATTGATGAAAACACGAAAAAATCGCTTTTTTAAGATTATCTAAAAAATTTTAGTTAATCTAATCATTTTGACTTTGAATGCGGATTTAGTGTAGAAAAATGTACGTAGGAATACATTAGGGTAAAGACTCGGACCAAAAAATGCACATTAAAGGTCTGCAAAACCTGGAAAAGTCATGGAATTTTGTTCTAAGAAAGTCATAGCAACCCTGATAATTACATTAATTTTATTGTATAAAATGTTATTGAACTTAAAACTAAGAAGATTGTACTTTTTTAAAAAGTTGTTTACATATTTATTTAAAAATTAAAATTATAAGTCAATTTTCAGAGGGGGGCAAGCCCATACATTGCCCTCTCGAGGTATTTCTAGGGGGGGTCATTGCCCCCTGTGCCCCCCCGGCTCCGCCGTCCCTGGTATAATAGAATGCTGTTCTCAAAAGGTACATATTTGTAAATTTATAGAGCTACAAAAAAAGTAACGCGCGGTAACGTTTTAAATTCAACGAGTAAATGTTCCCTGTTGACTTTTGTAAGTAATATCAAAAATTCAGCTGCTACTATTTACTACTTTGATTTTTATGATTATTTTTGTATATCTCTGCACATTTTAAATTCAAAATGTTGAAATTAGTACCTCAATGGGATGAAATCAGTAACAGTTTTTGATATTCGTTTTTTTCTATATTTGACTAGTTCACTTACATTTGAATAAACTAATTTTTATCATTTATTATAAACAAATTTTCTTGTCTTCTTATTTAACCTTCATTTGGTTTTTAAAGTTAATGACTCATAAAACAACTGAGTAATCAGCGATCATAAAAACCCCTATGTAAAGATTTTTGTGAAAATGAAATAAAATTCTTATTTTTTACTAGCCATATTCGATCCGCCATTTTGAATTTTAAAAATCTGACAGCGGATTCATAATCAGTGACCCCAAAAACCCCTAACTAGAGATTTTTGTTGAGATAAAATTATTTTTTACATGTTCAATCCGCCATATTGAATCCGTCATTTTAAATTTTAAAAATCTGACTTTACATTTGTAATCAGTGACCCCCCAAAATCCTTGGCTAGTTATTTTTGTTCAGATAAAATTACTTTTTACATATTCAATCTGCCATATTGGATCCGTCATTTTGAATTTTAAAAATCTGACTATGAATTTGTAATCAGTGACCCCAAAAACGCCTGACTAGAGATTTTTGTTAAGATAAAATTACTTTTTACATATTCAATCCGCCATATTGGATCCGCCATTTTGAATTTTAAAAATCTGAAATCGGATTTATAATCAGAGACACCAAAAACCTTTGAGAAGATATTTTTGTTGAAATGACATGATTTTGTAAAGTTTTTGTTCGCCATATTGAATCCGCCATTTTGAATTTGTAAAATCTGAGGTTGAATTTGAAATCAGCGACCCAAAAAACCCCCGAGTAAGCAGTTTCAACTATATTCTATGGAAATCTGATTTATGGCCAGCTTTTTGGACATTTGGGACCACTGTGCGTCAAGTGGGGTTATTTTGTGCACAAAACCGCTCTTTTTCCACTCTAAGCTTTACTAAAATTCAGAATTTGAAAAAATAAAGAATTTACCCTACTGAAAAATCCTATATAGGATCCTACATAGGATCCTATATAGAATCCATATGGATTCCTATGAGAATCCACGTAGGATCCTATATAGGATCCTATATAGGTATTGTCCTATAGGAATCCATGTGGATTCTCATAGGAATCTATGTGGATTCCTATAGGTCGCCTATAGGACAAGTCCTATATAGGATCCTATGTGGACTCTCCTATAGGAATACATGTAGGATCTCATATAGGATCCTGCATAGGCGTCCCAAAAAATTTTTGTACACCCTCCTACATATGATCCTACGTAGGTTCCCATATAGGATCCTATATGGGAACCCATATAAGATCCTACATGGGTACCCCCAAAAAAATTTTTTGTACCCCTTCCTCATGCGCAGTCGTCTTTTACGTATTCTACAATACTTACGCCTGCGCAGTAAATATTTTTCGTCCTTATAATGGTGCTTAATGTATATTTGAATAAAGTTGTTAAAAAAAACAATTAATTCTGTGTATATAATTTTTTTTGGGCGCCCATAAAAGATCCTATATAGGATCCTATATGGGAACCTACGTAGGATCCTATGTAGGGGGGCGTACAAAAATTTTTTTTGGACGCCTATGTAGGATCCTATATGAGATCCTACATGTATTCCTATAGGAGAGTCCACATAGGATCCTATATAGGACGTGTCCTATAGGCGACCTATAGGAATCCACATAGATTCCTATGAGAATCCACATGGATTCCTATAGGACAATACCTATATAGGATCCTATATAGGATCCTACGTGGATTCTCATAGGAATCCATATGGATTCTATATAGGATCCTATGTAGGATCCTATATAGGATTTTTCAGTAGGGTATCTATTCAGTTATGTTGTAGACATCTTTCTAAAGGTGTCCTATGAGTTAGCCGACAAGAAAAAAATTTTAGTCTGAGTTATAGAATCTCAAAGTTGTGCACAAAATAAATCCCATGGTGGGGCTATTTTGTGCATCAAAATTTGCTTATTTATAAACTTGTGTAAAAAGTTTTTTGAAAGCTTTTGCTGCATGAAGTATTATTTCTAGATATTCTAGAGTACAATAAAGGAAAACAAAGCAGGAAATATTTTTTTTCTAGGAATTGTTTAACTAATTTGAATGTTAAACACTAAAATTTTACAAAAATGTAGATTTACAAAAAAAGTTATTTCTTTAAGAAAATTTTACTTAAAATAACTTCTATTACACTTTTTGAGTCATTTTAAGAGAAAAAGTTCCAATACTAACTTGAAAAGCATGTAATTATTAATGTTACTTTTTTGAGATTTTTAACGGACCATGTGTAAAACTGAGATTTTATGCTTATTTCTTGTCTTTTATAACAAAACTAAGACAAAAATGTTTCAAAACGAAATTCTAAAGTAATTTTTACTAGTACTTCACGATATCAAGACGATACGATATTTGAGAAATATTGATATTGATATCGAAATTTCTCGACTATCTAAATATCGTATCGATATTGTTGACAAAAATATCGTCTTGAGTAGATAATATCGTCTAAATTAAAATTTTCATGATGAGTTATATATTATGTTTCCTATACGATCAAATATCACTTTAAATGTAAATGTTCAGTCTATAAAACATAGTAAATGCATTAGTATAAAAAGTTCTACAACATTTTATTCACGTTTTTTTTTTAATTTGACGAAATATTTTTCACACGTTTGATTTGTTCACCTTTTTTAAATATCTAAGAATTTTTAACATTTAGAGATTTTTATTAGTACGGACGACAGAAGAGATAAAAAATAAATTACCTACACTGAAAAACAAAATTATTTGGATCAAATAAAAATTATTCGATCCAATTAAATTATTTACTTGTCTACTACACGGAGAAAATGTTTCAGATAAAGTTTACCATGTTAGCATGATACACCTCGGATCAAAGTGATTTTTAGAAAACTTTACCATTCAATTTATAATAGAAATTATTCAAGAATTAGAAATGTTTTATACAAAAATATGGATACACATCACTCTCCAGCATGGTAATTTGATGGTCGGAGGGCGATTCCTCGATTGCCAGAAAGTTGAGTAGTATTATACACAGCACGTGGGAAAACTTTACCATGCTGGATGACAAGGCGCTGAGCTCGAATTTTTGAGCTCAGCGCGCCTCGACAATGTTCTTGTCAAGGCTCCTGCTCACCAGCATGGTAAAGTTTTGCCAACTAGATGATCTTTTCTATTCAACCAAAAAATAAAAAGATTTCCTTCATATTAATTACAGATTTATTTCCTATAGAGATTACTTATTTCGCTAATTATAATTACATTTAACGATACAATCACGATCATAGTTTTAACCTTAAGATTAATTTAATATTCTTTTGAACTATATACAAGACGCGATTTACCTAAACTAAACTTACGCCGCAATATACAAATATCTAAATACACATTCACGCACACCGAACACGCTCGAATACATTTGGAATTAGAGATTCAAACTTTCCTTATATACTAACTGAGTAGAATTGTATCCCTTTATGAGAAACGGTTTTAATTCTTATATCTTTAGACTGAATAATTTTAATTTAAAACAATTATGTGTTAATTATTGCTTCCTTCCTTGATCAATTTTTTATATAAATCAAGTTTCAAAATTTTGGTAATTTCTATTAAATCTTTCTTTTTTGTCTTGCAATAATCTGTGAATCAAATTCAAAATGTTAATTTAGAACTTATTTTGTATTTTAAATTCTAAAAAGTACGACCAAAATATTATATTAATGTCAAATAGTTTTTTAATTTAAAAAAAAGTTTTATTTAATGTATAAAGTTATAATTATGCAGTTCATTAATTAAATAAAACTTAAAGGTCTTGTTATAAAAATAACTTGTAGATATTTTAAAAAATATTTTTTATAATGTGTGCAAATTTAACAATTATCTAAATATTAAAAATAGGTGTAATTAACAAAATCTTTGACTTTATCTTTTATTCACTTTAGATCAATTTCACTTGTGTTAATTTCGATTTCCGAGACTCCTGTATTATATAATTTTTAAATAAAGTAATTTAATAATTAGACAGAAAATTCTTATTTATTAAAATTTTAATTCTTACAATGTTTAAAAAACCAAATATTCATTTATTAAAAATATATTATATGTATTATATATAAAAATATTAATATAAATGTTATTTAATATAATAATTTTTATAGAAACAAATTTGTATTTTCTGCATTAAAAGTTTAATAACCTAGAAAATCCTATCTGTTCTTTTAATCTGAATTAGTTAAAAATAATTAATTGTTAATAATAATAATCAGAATTTTACTAAAATATTATCTATTTTGATATAACTTAAAAATAAACTAAACTAATAATTATTTATTTTTTACTAAATGATTAGTAGAAATATAGCTATTTGAATTAATAGCTAACTTTTTGATTTCAAGCTAGTTATTTTTAACTAACTCAGATTTAGAGAATTTGTTAAACGTTATTTACGAAAATAAATATTATTTTGAATAAGAATTTGAATAAATAAAAGTTATTACAACTAAAAATTGAAAGTAATGAATTAAGTAGATCTTATAAAGGTATAATAAATGAAAAGTAAGAAAAATAATAATTTTAAAAAATGACATTTAGCTATTTAAAAATAGTAAAGAGTAAAAATTACCATAATTGAAAATTTTCAAAGCAAGAAAGAAACTTTAAAATATAAAAAATCTGCCTTTAAATTACAAGAAATTTTTATTTAAAAAAATTTACAAACATAGAAGTTTAGAAGTTGTAAAATATATGTTTGATAGTTTAATTTTACAATGATAAAAAAACCAAGAAAAGCATCATATCTGAAATATTTTAGGTAATTTTCTTTTTAATTAATGTAAAATACAAATATTGTTTAATTTATTATAAAATTTATTATTTTAGTATTAAATGTAAATAAATATTAAGAATTAAACTATTTACAGAAATACACAATTAAAGAATCAAAATATTATAAGAATTTAAAAAATAAACTAATTGAAAGAGTAGTCAGTAAAATATGAAATAACTAACAAGTTTTCGTTTAAAATTTGTTTGTCATAGTTGCATGTTATATAATTCAACGTAAGCTAGGCTAGCCTCTAATATAAGTATTAAAATTAATAATTTAAAGATCATTCTTTTTCCTTTTAATAGAAAGAGTTCTTGTGGAATTAACAGACAAATAATATGTGATCGCATCTGCAAATTAAAAATGGAAAAAGAGGGAGAAAGTTTGATTTATCATGCGATAGGAATAAATTCCGAGTTTTGAGGAGAGTTTACCATGCTGGAGAGTCATTGGACTTGACGCTGAGCCCGAACTCCGATTACCCGTAGCATGGTAAACTTCTGCACATTTCTCGGCAAACTCTTTTCAACTTTAATGCACATTTTACAGTTTTAAGCGAGTAATCTTTTTCAGTCTACTTTTGACTCTCAAGTACCACGTATATGGGAAAATTTTTCTTATTTTTTGAAAATAACTATCAGAATTTTGAACACAATATCTCAATTGTAACTTTGATCCGAGGTCCTGCATATAATATGGGAAAGATTACCTCAAACGTTTTCCCCGTGTAGCAAAGACAGACGCGCGCACTTGCGCGCGTGTTACAAAGAACTATTACTGTACGGAATGAAAAAGTTTTCCCAACATCATATAAAAATTAAAAGTTTATGTAAATTTTGAGATAAAACATGTCTCATTATTATATATTCTTATACATTGTCATTTATGTATTACTGTCCTATACCGGGTGTCCCTACATAACGTGAACATATTTTAGGGTTGATATCAGTTAAAAAAATTAAGTAATCAAAGAGTTGCTCGTTTTTTGATTCAACTTTAATTGCTCGAGTTATTTGCAATTCCAAATTGGCCAATCACGAAACGTCTTTACCTTAGAGGGCATGTTTTACTTGACAGTTTATTCCCTCAAAGCTGAAAAAAAGAGTTGAAGGTGGCAACCTTTGGCAATACAAAGAGTGAAGGCGGATCACCCCCCTGGACCGAAAGACCCCTGGGGCCTTCGAACCCTATTGTGCTTGATTTTTGCTTTCTTCACGCTTATTAAGACACTTTTTTTCAACTCATTTTTTCAGCTTTAAGGAAATAAACTGTGAAGTAGAACATGCCCTCTAAAGTAAGGGGGTTGCGTGATTGGCCAATTTGGAATTGCAAATAACTCGAGCAATTAAAGTTCAATAAAAAAACGAGCAACTCTTTGATTACTTAATTTTTTGAGCTGATATCAACCGTAAAATATGTTCACGTTATGTAGGGACACCCGGTATAAAAAATCAGTTAGTCATAGATGTAGATATACTGCTATGCTTTCTCAGCAAGTAAGAGAGAATAATACAGTAAAACTCGGTTAATACGATTCTGTAGGGACCGGGTCAAAAATGCGTCTTATGCGGGAAAACGTATTAGACGGGAAAGCAAAATAAATAAATTGTACATATACATTATACATATACATACATAATTATTTAGTTAAGAACATTTACATCTTCGTAAGTTACAATATAATTACAAAATATTAAGAAATTATTTAAAATAATCATATTTTTTGTTTTCTGTCAACGACTTTGATGAATCAGAAATAATAATATTTTTAATGTGATTTAATTTTTAAATACCATCTGCACTGTCTATTAAGGGGTTAGATCACTGTGAAACTTTTAGAAAATCGAAAGATAATTTTTAGTACAATTTTTGAACGATTAACTTAAAAATTGGTATGTAGCTACATGATAACATTTTTCATGGAAGTACGTAGGGATTTTTCTCTGGTAAAAAGGAAAAAAAAATTATTAACAATTTTCCATCGATTTTTTACCGAAAAACTTAACATTATGATTCAAATGTGTGTCATTTTTACAAAAACTGTTTTTTTTTTCAAACTTCTCTACGTACTTTTCTAGCTTTTGAGTTGCAAATTCACAAAAATGTTGGGTTTTGGTTCTAAATCAAAAATTGAAAAAGATTTTCTACCGGTCGTAGACCTGCGATGGCGTAATATGCGGGAATACAAATCGTATTAAACGTGATAAAATGTATGAAAAAATGTCTATAATTGCAGGGACCACCATATATGAGCGTCTTAAGCGGGAAAACGTATTAAACGGGATCGTTTTAAGCGGGTTATACTGTATATAGAATTTACGTGGGTTAGAATAGGACAAGAATAGTGTCCGTAGCAGAAAAAGAGATGAATAATATGGAATAGATAAAGAGAACAATAGCGTGCGTACAGAAAAAGAGAATAAGGTATAGAATGTGCCTGGAATAGACAAGGACAACAGTAGTGTGCGAAACACAAGGTGAGTTCACACTTTGTGATTTTAGTGTGAAAACTTGAAAGAGAGAAAGGTGTGATGATGTTCTTCGTTTGAGAGAGAGAGAAAAAAAGAGAGAATGAGAAAAGAGATTTTAGAGCATTGTGAAAATTCTGAGGCACCCTTGTACGAGAACTTGATAAATGTTGTAAGATGAATACTTTTTTAATTTCAAAAATTAAAAGTTCGCCACATTTATAAATTAATTTTGTATTGTTTAAACAATTATTTTTAATTTTATATAATTAAAACTGAGCATCAAACTTGAAATTTATTTATAACCATTGTTTAAACAAATTATTGTAACTATTGATTAACTTCATCCAAATAAAGAATTTATTTATAGCAATTGTTTAAATAAATTATTGTGATTATTAATTTTAGGTGAAAAGGAATTTAGGTTAATTGGAATTTAAGCTGAATGCATTTTAGGTTAAATGAGATTTAGGTTAAGTGACATGAAGGCTGAATGCATTTTGGGTTAAATGGGATTTAGATTAAATGAAATTTAGGTTAAGTGGGTTTTAGGCTAAATGCATTTTAGATTTATTGAGTTTTAGGTTAAATGAAATTTAGGCTGAATGCATTTTAGATTTAATGCATTTTAGGTTAAATGAGATTTAGGTTAAATACATTTTAGGTTAAATGGGATTTAGGTTAAATAGAATTTAGGTTAAATGGGATTTAGGTTAAATGCAGTTTAGGCTAAATGCATTTTAGTTTAAATGAGATTTATGTTAACTACATTTTAGGTTAAATAGAATTAAGGTTAAATGGGATGTAGGTTGAACGCAGTTTAGGCTAAATGCTTTTTGAGCTAAATGCATTTTAGGTTAAATGAGATTTAGGTTAAATATAATTTAGGCTGAATGCATTTTAGATTAAATATATTTTAGGTTAAATGGGATTTAGGTTAAATAGAATTTAGGGTAAATGGGATTTAGGTTGAATGGAGTTTAGGCTAAATGCTTTTTAGGCTAAATGCAGTTTAGGCTGAATGCAGTTTAGGTTGAATAGTTTTAGGTTAAATGGCATTTTGGCTAAATAGGTTTTAGGGAATATTCATGCGCCTCGAGTTAGGGAGATAGAGAGATTAAGAAATAAAAAGTTTGACAGATAAAGAGTTAAAGAGATCAAGAGTTTCAGAGATAAAGAGTTAAAGAGATAAAGAGTTTTTCAGAGATAAAGAGTTAATAAGATGAATAGTTTCAGAGATAAAAAGTTTGAGAGATAAAAGGTTTTGGAGATATAGAGTTAAAGAGATAAAGAGTTTTTCAGAGATGCAGAGTAGGAGAGATAAAAAATTTTAGAGATAAAGAGTTTGAGAGATAAATAGTTTCAGAGATAAATAGTTTGAGAGATAAATAGTTTAAGAGATAAATAGTTTGAGAGATAAAGAGTTAATGAGATGAACTCATTGATGAGATGAGATGAGTTTAGGAGATAAAGAGTTTGAGAGATAAAAGGTTTTGGAGATAAAGAATTTGAGAGCTAAATATTTTGAAAAGTAAATAGTTTGAGAGATAAAGAGTGAAAGAGATAAAGAGTTAAAGAGATAAAGATTCACAAATAACACAATTTTCATATCCTATAAAAGAAACGAGTACTGAAGGTCAGCGTTAAACGGAAAATCGTTAACAGTTAACGAAAAAGGATATTTTATACCTGGTTCATGGGTTAGGGAGAGAAGGTATTTGTTAAAAGTTTACGGAAAAGGAAACTCTCGACACATTATACAAATTAACTTAAAATTTAAATTTTATTTCCTAATACAAACAATAGACTACCTGCAGGGAGTCATCATCATTAGAGCAAACCCTTGTATAATGAGGGTTGATGGCTTTAGGAAAAGAAATAAAATTTTCGAGTATTATTGAAAAGAGAGAAAATAAATTATATTCTGAAATTTTACCTCATTACTCCCATATTCTTCAAATTTAAAATTTTCTTTCTAAATACGAACAATAGACTAAATAAACCCATTGGTTTTCGAGTCAACCCTTGCATAATGAGTGTTGTAATTGGTTTTGGAAAAGAGAAACAATTTTCAAGCTTTAACGAAAAGAGAGATAAATACATTAGTGCGTGGTATAGAAGTGCATGGTAGTGAAAGTTATTAATGAATAGAACTTAAGTGTGTATAATGTGGAAGCGAATAATGCTAATTATTGTGTATTTTTATTAAGTGTTTATAATAGAAATGTGTTTAATGTGAAAGTGTATAGTATTAATATGCTTATTGTTTATTAAGAGTTTGTGTTAAATAGTTCTTAATACGGTAAACAAAAAGTGTTTATTAAAGAAATGAACTGTAAGTGATAAATAATAAATAATAAAGTGACTCTAATAGTAAATATACATTAAAAATTAAATGGGAAAAGTGACAGTGATTAAAATGAAAGTGTGCAAAATGTGTTGACTAAAGTAACAATATTTAGAAAGTGTTTAAATTTTTTATTTTCAATAAAGTTTGTGTTATGAAATGCTAAAAGTGTCCATAAAATGAGATTGTGGATTCATTAAACAAGTGATTAATAACTGTTTAATAAATAAATTAATTGTAAATGTTTAATAAACAATAAAGTGATTATAATGTTTTTAAAGAGTCGTTACAGTGCCAAATAAGTGTTAATAATATAATTGTATAAAAGAGGTGAGATAAAGATATAAGACAATATACTTTGGTGACATGTCGGCTAAAGAGGTGATTATGGAGTTAGATCGTAAAAAATAAAAAATAAGATTCATTTTTTGTTAATTTTTTTTTAAATTGTTTTTGAAAAATAATTTCTCAGTTAAAGAAGAGATATTTCAATTTAAATGATAAAGATTAGGATATTCGTAATTAGGAAAAGCTAAATGACAATCACATGTAAAAGTTTCAGGAATTATTGAAACTTTATTCAGGTGGTAGTTTCCAAAAACAAATTACAGGATATTTAGAAATGTTAGATGAAATTAAAGCAATTAATAAGAATAAATCACATATTCAAATATTGTTTAGTGGAACTCGACTTTTGGGCCACTGGATTTGCACTTACTATGATGGAAATGAACTTTTTGTTTATGATAGTCTTAATGAAGGATGTTTAAATGAAGATCAAACAGAATATTTATGCAGGTTCTATCCATTTACACCTAATGTAGTTTTATAAGAGTACAACAACCAAATTTTGTTGATTGTGGTGTATACGCCATTGCGTTTGCTGTTTCTTTTTATTTTAATATTAAACCTGAAAATATTGTATACAATTATGCTTTAATGAGAACTCATTTGTATATGATGTTTGAAAAAAATGTGTCCTCTCATTTTCGGATAATTTTACAAAATTGTATAAACTTGGAATTGGCAATATCGAATAAATAAAAAACTATAATTTACATGTGAGGAATGTAAAAGATGCGACACAGAAGAGAAAATTAGATTATTAAACTAATGACGGCTTTACAGAAATGAAAAGAGATAGTAGTAGTCCTTCATTACATACAAAAATAGAACAGAAAAAAGTTGTTAATATTCCTGACTAAGAAACTAAAAAAAGCAGTACCAAATATGAAAAAATGTATTGTAAAAGACCTTAGTTAAAAGGGGAGATGGAAAAGAGAGACAAATAACAGATTTGGAAAGTGTAAATAGTGACAGAATATAAATGTTTGTGAGAAAAAACTTGTGGAAAATGCGTCAAATACTATTGAAGTAGTAAAAGAATGTAATAATTATAACATATTAGAAACAATAGTAGTAAGAAGATATTTTTTAGCAATGCTAATATGAAAAGTAGAAAAACTAGAGCAGAATATCAGAAAGAATATAGTGAAATAATGAAATTAAAACGAAAAATAATTGATAACAAAGAAAAAGAAATATCAGTTATGGATGATGTATGTTTAAGTAGTGAAACACATTTAAATTTTTCTAAAAAAAAAACACATAGATAGTGCTGTTAAAGAAGAAAAGAGAGATAATAATTCTGACAAATTAATAATTTCTAGCGATTGTAATGAGACAAGTAAAAAAAGTCGTGCAGAATATCAAAAAATATTGAAAGTCAGTTAAAGTATCTTAAAGAAGTAGGAGGAGATGATAAGAATGAGAAATTACAAAGAATAGTGAGCCAGACAAAAATTGTTAACACCACTAATCAGAAAATTAAAAAAAAGTAGAGCAGAATATAAAAAAAGCTATCGTAAAAGATTGATATTGAAACAGAAGATGTGCCATGATGAGCATGAAAATAATGAAAAACTATATTCAAAAGATATGCAGGAGAAAGTTATAAGATCTTGTGATGAGAAAATGAAAAAAGTCACGCAGAATAACAAAAACAATAATGTAAAAGATTAAAATTAAAAAGAAACGTAATCGATGAGGAAAAAATAGATGTTTCGGAACATAGAGGTAAAAAATGGAGTCATTTATGGAAATGAAAACAACATTGATATTCGTGATTTTGCTTATGCAGAAAAAAATATTAATAGCATACATGTTCCAAACTATAACGAACATTATCTTGGTAAAATGTCGTGTTTTTGCAAAAGATGCAAGGCAAAACATTTTGAGAAAGAAAAATTCAAAAGAAATTAACTTATAATTATTGTTGCAGTCATGATGGTGTATCGTTGCCTTCAGAAAAATACCCTCATGAATTAAAAAAATTGTAATGAAATTGCTATTTTTAATATCAATGCTGAAGGTTTAATACCAGAGTCTTATATAACGATTTATAATACATCGATTAAACAATTGCAATTGGTTAGTCATTTAGATCCAAATGTTGAACCTTGGATATGAGGCATTCTCTGAGCGAAAAGCCACCCTAAAAAAAAGTTGCCTAATGTTTTGGTCAATGATATGTAGTCAAAAAACAAAAATTTTAAGTAGGTTCTTAGGTCTGTGTAATGCGTGGTTGCCATGTAATCAGGGGCCCAATTTTATTGCAGCGTAATTTTCAACAGCCAATAACTTTTAACCGGATAAATGAATTTAAAAATTTTATGGGTGTTTTTGTGCAGAATTTCCTAAACTTTCAAATAACTTTCAAACTCATTATTTTTATAATTTTATTTTTGACAAGAAAAATGCAAAAAAATGTTTGTTTTTTAATTTTTGACCAACACTTCCCTCTAGGAACTTTTTCATAGCTACCTAGAAATGATCCTTATTTTATAAGCTTTTCAACCCCCTAAATGCCATTTTGGGAGATAATTTAAATCAATTATAAAAATAATTTCATTTATATTTTTAAAGCAAATAAATATTAGTTTGCATGAATAAAATGTAACCCCTCTTTTGTTGTTGAGTTTACTCTTATTTAATGTTATTATGAGTATGGTGATTTTCATTCATAACATTCTTATTATTTATTATTCATTTAAATACTGATTATTTTACACTTATTTACTTATATTTAGTTAACACTTATTATAACCAAACATATAAACTATGAAATAAAATTTCGTACGGATGGTGGGATTGAACCCACGACGCACGCAATACGAGACTTTAACGCTACCCACGTAGCCACGCTGACTTGACTTTAAAATTACAAAAACACCTATTTAGCCTCACACATTAGTTACAATAAATTATTTACTTGATTCAAATACTTTTTATTTGTTTTTAAAAGAGAAAATATTAGCATTAAATAATTTGATTTACTATGACTTATAACATAATTTAATTATGTTAAATAATACCTATCTATTAACGTTAAAAACTCAAATATTTGAGGAAAATAAATAAATGAATAGTTTTAAATAACTCACAAATTTCGTTACAATAAATTATTTATTTGACTGAAATACTTTTTATTTGTTTTTATAAAATAATATATTATTATTAAATAATATATTATTTATGTTAAATAATTAGGTACACTTTAATCCATAAAATAAATTAATTGTTTTAAATAATTTGTATTTGTCTCAAAAACCCAAATACTTGAGTGAAATAATTAAATGAATAGTTTTAAATAACTCATAAATTTCGTTTCAATAAATTATTTATTTGACTGAAATACTTTTTATTTGTTTTTATAAAATAATATATTAGCATTAAATAATACATTATTTATATTAAATAATTCGGTTTACTTTAATTCATAAAATAAATTAATTGTGTCAAATAATTTTTATTTGTGTCCAAAAACCCAAATACTTGAGTGAAATAAATAAATGAATAGTTTCAAATAATTTAGCATTTGTATTAAATATATTCGTTTATTAGATTAAATTAATTATTTACTTGATCCAAAGAAGATTTATTTGGTTTAAATAAACGTGATTCAAATAATTCAAGTTATTTGAATCAAATACATATTTTTTAGATCCAACTAAAAAATATTTGATCGAAGTAAATATTTATCAAATAATTTGAATTAATTGAGTCAAATAATTTTTTTTTCAGTGTACAAAGAGGGGTTAGATTACTGTGAACCTGTTAAAGAATGGAAATTTTTTTTTATCTAGAAAAGTGCCATAGGGTCTTAAAAATGAGAAACAATATTCATTATAAAAAGAAAATAATATTAATAGCTTACATTTTAAAATGTTAGCTATGTCTATGTTAATAAACTTTAAACGCATTTTTCTCAAAACCACATTTTTCAAATTGGCCGGTAACTTTTTTCGCACAATTTTTGGCCGATTTACTTAAAAATTGGTATGCAACTACATTATAACATTTTTCATGGAAGTACGTAGGTGGCTTTCTCTTGTAAAAAAAAAAAATTTTATTAACAATTGTCTAACGATTTTTCACTGAAAACTTGAAATTTTTATTCAAATGTATGCCATTTTTACGAAAACCGTTTTTTTCAAAATTCCCTAGTTACTTCTCTAGCTTTTGAGTTAAAAATTCATAAGAATGTTGGATTTTGGTTCTAGATCAAAAATTGGAAAGAAATTTCTACCGGCCGTAGACCCCTACTTAAGAAAATAAAATTTTTAAATCGACCGCCTAGACCGCCATTTTAACTTTTTTAACATAGTAAAATAATTTTTTTATATTTCAATAGATACATAATAATAGTAAATAAACCGGGATTAATTCATTTTATTCTGCTCCCTTAAAAAAATCTTAAAATTAGGTCTAATTTTCGTGCTTTACAGTGGTCGAACTCCTGAAAACAAAACAGTTAGTTGAGGAAAAGTTTTCAGTGACTAGCACCTGACTAATGCCCAACGCACAATGAATACGTGAATTTAATAAATTACGTTAAACCTATGTCATATTCAAAATAAAACAATTCTTTAAAAGATCAATATGTTTTTCAAACTATATTTTTTCTCAATCCTAAATCATAGAGATCAATACTTCTCATTAAAGTCGATATCGATAATATCGAAAATCTCGGAAGTTTTTTTTGAGAACTTTGAAAATTTTCAGCTTGATTTTTACGACTTTACAATTTTTTTTCTGATTTCTGATAAATAATTAAATAAATTCATTTAGTACTCTCTGTAGTTTATTTATCAGAAAATGCTTATACCAAGTAGCAAATCTAAGCAACTGAATATAAAGATTTTATTCATTAAAAACCTCGCGTGCACAAAATAGCCCCACGGCGCAAAAAATAGCCCCACTTGACGGTACAGTATAAGGTTTGAAATTCAGCCTATTTATTGGCTTCAGGAAAAATTTTAGTTTTTAGTGTTGTTTTTTTTTCAGCCCACTGTGTGTATTGCTTTCATTTTATTTTCTTTTGCTGAATTTCAGCTGACAGCGGCTTCTTTCGTTTACACCTTAAAAGAAGTCCAAAATTTAGACTCGTTTTAATACTTTGTTTTTTGTGTGTACGTTTTTTCATTTGTAAGAAAGTGATATGAAGGGGTGTTATACTAAATTATTTACAGTAATTAACGGTTAATCAATGTACAACTCTACACCTTAAAACGCTTAGGATAGGAAGAGTCAAACCTCTCCCCTTTTTTCAAAGAGTTACATAATTAAAGTGACGATGATACATTTGAATTATATGTGTATAGATTACGCATCGAAAGTACCTTCACCTCGATTAAACACTTTCCAAACAAAAAGTTCTTAAAAATAGTATATATTTGAGATACGATATTTCAGAAAAGAACACAACTGGATGCTATCTGACCAACACGCTGTATATACCGCATTCAGTGCCTGTAATATAAAAAATATTTAAAAAATAAATAAGAGGTGGGAGATGTATTTCTTAAAATATTAAAGGAACTGGTAAATTGCTCAGGCAGTCGATGGTAAGTTGCTTATCATACATGTTCTTCAAGAACGGAAAGTGAAGAATGAAAGCGTGTAACTACGATAATCTTGTTTTTGATGAAGCGTGTGTATTCTTAAAAAGTAAATCAAAAGTGCTGGATACATGGTTGTATTCATTATCATTAGATTGTTTTGAAGTAAGTGCTAAACTATATTTCTAAAATGTTTTTAAGCATATGTAATACAAACTTTATCGCTAACTTAAAAGAGAAAGTTAAAATTTGTGGAAATTTTAGTCTTATCAGATAAAAACTTAAATTCTATAAATTAATTTCTTTATTTTAGCCATTAAAAAAATGCATTAGTTGAGAAAACACAATACTTTAAGCTTCCACGATACTCTCTAAATTTAAATAAGTGAATATTCACTTACTTAGATGTCAAAAATCTTCCACTGTTTTCAAAATTGTATAAACATTTGCAAATAAGTGACATTAAGTGAATATACACTTATTGAAAAAGTGGAAGACTTTTGATTTAACGAGATTTAGAGAGTACGAAAGAAAGAAGTGCACATGATAGAAATGTTTAATATTCTAATATAATATAAAATTTTAAAATTTAATATAATTTACATAAACAACTATTCTTTTTAACTGATAAAAAAACTATTATTCCATTAAAAGCAATCATCTGTTAGAGCATAAAAGAAACAAATATTCAAAAAAGAAATAATAATACTGTAAATATTAAAAAAATCATTTGGAGATTAGAATGGAAAACTACACTGAAAGAAAAAAGTAGTAGTGGGTTACTACTTTTTAACTACTCTGCGAAGTTCAATAGGTCCTCAATTGAATTTGAAAGCTTGTTTTGACTAGAATAAAAATAGTTAAAAGAATTAAGAATGTAGTTGGTGGAATATGATTTTGTAATTGATTTGACGAAATTCAAAGAGGTTAAAATAACTAAGATTTAAGTAATAAAGTCTTCTACTTAAAGTAATTCAAAAGGCTTTAAATACTTTTTTGTCGTACAGTCAACAAATATTTTGCAATTGAAACTACTACTTCAAGTAGTTGATTCTACTACTTAAAGCAATTCGATAGGCTTTGAGAACTTTTTTGTTGTATAATCAACAAATATTTTGCAATTGAAACTACTACTTTAAATAGTTGATTCTACTACTTGAAGTAATTCGATAGGCTTCAACAACATTTTTCTTGTAGAGTGAACTAGTAAATGTAGTTATATGTTCTGTCTAACAAAGTAAAAATCAACAGTCCTGTGTAGTAAAAACAAATACTTAAAATAGTAAAATGGAATTGTTTATAACTAACTATTATTACTATCGACCTACATTTTTTAACCTCCCCTTTACTGCTTTCGTTTATATATACCTTCTAAAAATTAATTTTTATATACTTAACTGAGAAAAATCTCTAACCGCCGGGGATTGAACGCACGACCCTAACATTCGGAATCCGATAACATAACCATCTAACCACGCACGCCCGCTACGATGGACGGCATAATACTTAAAGACATTCTTGTTAGAGTTCAACTAATTATTGTGCAGTTAATTCTACTATCTCCAGTAGTCATATTTACTACTATTGATAGTTCTTATTATTATCTCATATAATTAATACTTCTCAAACTCTATAACAAAGATTACACAGAAACTTTTTAAACTGCAAAAAGTAGTAAAGCTTACTACAAAACAATAGTTCAAACTACATTAAAACTGTCGTTAAAACCTACCAAATTACTTTAAGCAGTAAAATCTACTACTAAACGTAGTAGTTTTAATGAGAAAATAATAGTTAATTACGCATAACAAAAGATGAGCTAGGCGGGTTCTACCCCACAAAATCGATCTGCGCATTCACGAGCGCGGGAAATTTGAATTTCTGCGCAGGTAGTAGGGATCTACGCAGAGGACAGAGATTTGCGCAGAAGTCAGAGATTTACGCATGCGCGAGATTCCAGGGATCCGCGCAGACGTTATATTTACGCAATTTCAGATTTCGCAATTTATAACCAAGGTTCAGCACGTTTCACGTGTCTTTCGATAGGTATTTGATATAATATGTTATCTGAGGGATGTTTTTAAGATTTATAACTTGTATATTAGAGTGGTCCAAAAAAAGGTAACTTTTGAAAATTTAAAAAAATTCTTGCAGTTTTATATTCTGCATACCTAAAAACGGCTTAACTATTTTTTAAAAAAATTTTAGATTCGTAATTGACGCTGCGCATCGATCTTAAAAATTGTCGTATTTTCTTCCAGTTTTTTTTTACTGGAAGCTTATTGGAGATTATTTCTTCAAAGGCCTGGTAGTTTAAAGTAGTATCGAATTTAACGCCTAATTTTTCAATATTTTTCTGCACACCAGACACAATAGGTCGCCTGCTGAGCAGGTACGAAGTCCCAAATTTTTTTCTGCAGCTTCTACTCCTTTCCCAAACCCTTCACAATTTCATCAGTAGCAATCGTCAGGCTACTTTTTATGATAGTTGTAAAACCAACTTTCGTTCAAAAAGTACAAATTTCAAATCATCGAATGAGCCCATTAATATTTATCAACTTTTCCAATTTTCACAGAATCTGATCTCAAGAATATAAATTTTCATTTGTGCTCAAAACAAAGCAATAAAATTAATATCACATAACAGAAAAGTATCGCTGAAAAGTACCAAAATGGTGCTTTTTGACACTAAATAACAGCTGCAAATACTTAAATAACTGATTTTACTTTTTTGCAACAAAATATTTCATTCTTTCTCAACGACTTTACAAAGTAGCATTATTTTACAATGTGTACAAAGAAGTTAAATGTTACATTGAAAAAAGTGTATTTATTTTACGTGTTAATTTCTCTAAAACACCATAAGAGAGAAAAATGCAATGCGCAGCGTCAATTACGAATTTAAAATTTTTTAAAAAATTAGTTAAGCCGTTATTAGGTATGCAGAATATGAAACTGCAAGAATTTTTTTAAATTTCCAAAAGTCACCTTTTTTTGGACCACTCTATTGTATATAGTAATATAGAATGTTTGAAGATTGTCAAATAATGTTTCGGCAATTATATATCTAAGGAATGTTATGGTTACCCGAGTCGAAATTTTGAGGCTACTTTAACGCTACACTGAAAAAAAAGAATAATAAAAGTTACATATTTTCGATTAAAGATTACTATTTTTGAGCAGTAGTTTTGAAACTGTTCAAAAATTAAATACTTTTTACTTAATTCAGTAAATGAATTATACTTTGATTGAAATAAAATTTACTCCATGGAATGGAAAATTTAAATGAAAATTATAAGTATTAATATGAATCTGAGGAACTATTGTATCATCCAGAATAAGAATTGCTTTTCAACGGAGTGGCGTTTACATCGCCACTAACGATATTTGCTCAGAAAATTGTAATTTTGCCCCTCCACTGCTCGCGTCACTCACCGATGTAGGCCTTATATGCGTGTGAGACGGGGAACGGGAGAATGAAATAATACAGAAAATAATATTTTCTTGTTTTTAATTCTTTATAAAATAAATCAATGCAAATAAAAATAAAAAAGTTTCTACATTATGAACTTTATAAATACACTTCAATTTATAAATTTACAAGTTTCATTCTTCTAATATACAAGTACTTAGAATTAACGAGTGAACATTTCGGAAAAATCTTAGAATTATACGGGATCGAACTACCTAACTTAAATATAAATACGCAATGTCGCAACCCTAAAAACGCACGCTTTCGCATTAAGCCTCTCGGCTATCGACGCAACTGACGTCATATATTTTTTAACTTATATGAATTACCGCAATAAAATAAATCATAAACCCCATATATTTTACTACATTATTGAAATTAAATGTAAATATTATTCAAAATAGTAGTAAATAGAATAATATTAGATAGCATAATATTAAATAAAAAAATTGTAAATATGTAAAAATAAATGAAATACTTATATAATCTAAAAAATTTTATAATAAAATATTATTAAATTTTTTTATACAATATATTATTAATAAATAATACTTATTAAATAGTTTAAAGCAAACTAATTTATAAAATAAAATAGCAAACATAAAAGTAAAAATTAATTTTAAAAATGTTTTAATATTAATATTGAATAATTTATCTGAATATCAAAATAAATTTAATTAATTATTATAACAAATGCAGTTTTTTGAAGAAAATAATACAAAATAATATGATTAAACATAAATGAAAAATGAAAAATTGTTTTTGTATAACACCTGAGTTACAAGAAAAAAATTTTTGAACTAGAAAATTCATTACTTAATATTTACTAAACAAATTCAAGTTTTATAAAAAAATTTGCAATGGTAATAGAATACATATTATTTAAAATATTTTTGTATCCTTAATGAGTAACAATATACTAATTAATTTAAAGAAGGAAACAATTAAATTCTCTAATTTAATACACATTTTGATATAAATTTGCTTATTATAATTTTTTTTAGAACAAAATATGTCAAAATTAAAGTAAAAGATCCATATTAACAAGAGATTTGTTTAAAAAATATTAAAAATGTTTATGTAACAAGGAATTGAAGCATTTATTAAATGTACATATATTTCGATTGTATATGACTCGCGTATCGGTGAGAGGCGTGTAGTAGTATTAGTAGTAGTGGCACGGATTACTATTTCCTGAGCAAAAGTTGCTAGCAAATATTAAAAACTGATCCTACTGAAGTAATTGTTATATCACGCAGTTATACTTTTTAAAAATGCTTGAGCAATATTTAAAAAAGGACAAATTTAATAATTAATACTCGAAGTTGATAAAATTTATTAAGACAATATAAAGATTAAAAATATTAACAGAATTTTTAAAAACGACTAGAGTAATAATTACAATTAGTAAATTTTACTACGTAAAAAGTAATTTTTCTTTATATGAAGTACATTTTACTCTAAATAGTAATTTTTACTACAAATAGTAATTTTTACTAAATAATTACATTATTTACTATAAATCGAGATCCTCTTTTCTCAGTGTACATAGTCCAAAATTTTTAGGAAATAGAGGTTTAAAGTAGAAGCAAATTCAATACAATTTAGCTTCTACTTTGGTGCTATTATTGGAAGAAATTTCCTGTTTTCGCGATGAGAGCGTTAAAGTAGAAGCTAATATTCAACTATATTAAGGCCTCTTTTAACGCTCAAGACCCCCTTTTTATTGATCTTCTAAAGTCTAAACAAAGAAAGAATCTGTTTTTGCGAATAAAACTGAAATTAATATGAATGAAATTATAAAAAAAAATATAAAATAAATATTCAAAATTCATGCGCTTTTAGAATTCGTCACACTTAATACACACAAGCTGGAAGTAGTCTAAACTTACTAAATAAATTATTATAACGCAAGTGGGGATTCGAACCCACGACATAACGACCTACGCACTTATAATCTAACGCACTAACCACTACGCTACCGACGCTTATGAACTTAATATTTAATTTTCTCAGTGTCCTTATGATACAAATTACGAATAGTTTTTTTAGGACTTTTCAACAAAATTGTTACATATCGCCAATTTCTGAATGTTTACGGAGATTTTTATGTATTTTTCATTTGTTTAAACAATTTATTATTGTCAAGTTACAGGCTGATATTGATTTAAATCATTGAAGCATTTGCATTAAAATCATGATTTAAATAAAAAAAAAACTTTACAATTCTCCGGATGTCTAATACTGCATGTAAAAAATCACAAACCATAAAAAAACCACAAATTTGTGGATAAATCTTTAAAATTTCAATTTTAATATTTTAATCTTTATAAAATTTAAATAATTGGGCTAATATAGATAATCAAAATACCTACGATTTACAAATTTTTGTTATGAAGATAGCAAAAAATAATATTAAATCTTTATATCTTTAGGTCATTATAATTTAAATAAATTCCAAACGTCAATAAACTCATATTCAAATTTTTTCAAACTTTTAAATGTCAATTAATTCAAATTTAAAGACACATTAGTTAATGCAAAATAATTAAATAATATTAATTATTTTTCATATTCACAATAATCCTTTTTTTAAGTCTTACAATATTTGTAATTCTTCTTTAGTTTCTAATTCAGTTTCTTTTTCGAAACTGTTTAAATTTTATCTTATAATTTCTTATTTTTATAAAATTTAAAGATTTTTTCTCCTTTTACTAATGATATTTTTTGTTGTTGTATTTGTCATTTTATTTTATTGATAAATAAATTATAAATAATAATTATTATTTCTTATTATTTCGTTGAGTTTCATAAGTTTTTTCATATTTTTAAAAATAAATACGCTTATTTTTTTATTAATGCACCTAATCAATTTGTTTTTAAATCTTGGATAGTTTTTGCGAGGTTTTTTGCAAACTTAGTACTTATTCTTTTATAGAATTTTTAGATTTTCTTTATTTTTCTAAATTTATTGTTGGACTTGCTTTCAGTGTAATATTATAAAAATGTTTTTGGTTTAATTTGCCCAAACTTTTTTTTTCTGAAGGATTTTTAATTTTCTTTTCTGGACTTTTTATATACATTTTTTTAATTTTATTTTCATCAATTTTAATTTTTTAAACAAATTATTGCTAGTAATTACTAATTCTTTACAAATACACCTAGGAAGATACAAATTTTTCGTAATTTTACAAATAAATTACTGGGCTCTGGTTAGAAAAATAAAAATTATTGACCATAAATTATTATTTTTATATTTTAAAACAATTTATTATTGTTAATTTATAACATTTAAAAACACCTAGCAAGTAGTAGTTTTTTAATTTGTTTACTTTTTATATTGAAAAAATAAGATATATTCATCATAATTAACAACAATCACCACTCAAAATTGTTTAAACAAATTATTGTTAATAATTGTTATTTTTTTACAAGTGCATCTAGAAAGATACACATTTTCCCTAATTTTACAAATTATTGGGTTTTGGTTATAGATTAAAATTTTTTCCTCTTAAGGGCTAATCAGAGGAACAATAATAATTGAAGAAAAAGTTAGTTTAACTCCCGTTTTTCTTATATGTTAAATAAAAAAGTATATTTCAATGGAAAAAATGACTGAGTTTCACTTGCAGGTTTAAAGTAGAATAAAAATTTTCATTTCTTTATAACTAGGAATGTGGAGCTTTAAAAGAGCTGCTAATTTTAATGATTGGAAAAATGAAACATGTGTATAGACGTAAAGTAGAAGGAAATATTATTATTAGAAGTAAGGAAGAGGCTAAAAATTAAGAAGTCGTTAAGTAGAAGCTAAAGTTCCTCATGAGCTTCAAAGTAGCTTCAAAATTTCGACTCGGGTAGTATCATATTTCGCGATTACGCAAGGTTCGACAGACGTCTCTTTGTTTCGGCAATTATGATGTAGGTATTTTATCTAAGGAATTTTATGTTCGTGATTAATAAATCATGCAGACCTTGCGATCTATTTTATATATTAACTAGCGCCGCTGACGGCCGCAAGCGGCCGCGCGTTGCTGTCATTCAGTGCATAACAGTTCTTTAATTATGCTAAAATACATTTGAATGTTTTTGGAATATCCGTCTGCCGTAGTTTCCATGGTGACGTGTAGGAGTGAGCGAGAAAATATATCAAATTAAAACTTTCTGTCTTGCTCACTCCGACAGTAAAGAGTAGAAATTGTTTCTGCCCTTTCCTGTTTCATGCTCTGGTCCCGTACCCGTATTCCATCTGCTTAGGCCTTATTATTTGATTTTGAAAAATAGTTTTCCCATAAATGAAACTCCCATAAATAAAATTTTCCCTATCTTAGCCCCCTTCCACGAGATAATTCAGTCATGCGTCTGCGCAGTTGCATTAAGATGGCGGCAAATGTACACAAAACTCCCATTAATAAATCCCCCACTAAAATTTATTTATGAGAGGTTTGACTGTATGTAAAATTTTAAAATTTAAAGTTATAAGAGTGAAATCACATAGATGCGTCAAACGTTGCGTCGTTATGAGAAAGAGGGATTCAAAGATATATTTACGTCTTTCTCTTTCTCATTAATACGCAACGTCTGACGCATCCATGTGATTTAACCCTTAGGCTGGCACAAGCCGGCGTCCTATGACTCCGTTTTATAAGTTCCGGTGCTGTGAGGTAATAATATTATTATTATTATTATTAATTTTACATAAAATATATTCCTATAAAATGTTGCATTGTTAAATTCTTCGAAGTATATACCCACCCACACCGAAAAAAAATAGTTTTAGAATGAGAGAATCCTACTCTCACTTTAATACGGATTCCTCTAAAAAAATAAGCGGAGCCCTCTCAAATTGAGAGGATCCTTTCATTTTAAAACAATTTTTTTTCGGTGCAGTGGGCACACATGTCCAAAAGACGTTTTAAGGACGTCCTTTGGACATGTGTGCCCACTGGGTGTATATATATATATATATATATACGTATACATTAACAGTATCATAAAATAATAAATATTAAACCCACACAGCACCGGAACTTCCCTGAACATTCCCAACATTCAGGGAAGTTTCAAAAGTTTCAGTAAGTTTACTGAAAGTTCCAGAACTTTCCTGAAGGTAGGCAATGTTCAGGGAAGTTCCGGTGCTGTGTGGGAAAGGGACATTTACAAATGACGTCACACATTTTTTCCTACTTTTTGACCCCTTCCCCCCTCCTGTCATGCTCTGTGACGTGAGAGTAAACACGTACCCCTAAATGTACGTCACATTTCTTGACCCCCCCCCCCCTTATATTTTCATGTTAATTTTATTTTTAACTTTAATGGAAAAAAATTCAATAATAACAATTTTGTGGGGTTGTTCATAAACCACGTAGCCCTACTTTTGTCACTTTTTGATCCCTTTTCTCCACATGTAGACCAACGTAGACTTTCTCTGCCCCCCCCCCCCCATCCCTGATAGAATGTAGTTTACTTAACTTTTTTAAAATGCATTTTCATGGCATCATATCCGGGAATATTAAGAAGAAATAATTCTAACATTTTTTTTAATAAAAAATATTTATATATATCTATCTATGTATTATTGTCGATAAAAAAATTAAAAAAATAAAAAAATTGCAAATTTATTTTTTTCTAATTGTTTTTTATGCTTGGGGAAAATTTTTAGTGACCTGGAAATGGCCGGAAAAATAAAGAATATAACTTTTGGCAACTTTAGTGGTCACCCTAAGATGTCAATAAAAAGAAACAGTCATTAATTTTTTTATTTTTTGCGTAACCCGCGCTTTTTTTAAAAAATTTTGAAAAGTAGCTTAATAAATGAACTACGTAGCCATGGCTTGAATCCCCCCTACATAGCCTACCATAAAATTTTACTGACTCCCCCCCCTCCAAAACTGGCTACGTGATTTATTAACGGACCCTTTTAATCGGTTTTATTATTTTAAAATTGCAGTCATTTGTTTTTATTATTGATATTTCGTTAATAGATAGATTATTACACTGTGATTACAAAATTTTGTTATTTTTCCAACAATAAATACATTTAAAACTCCCTCTCCCCCCTATAGCGTTACGTCATTTATGAAAGCTCCCAATAATTAATATTTAATAATTAATATTAATAATATACCATAAAATTGTATGTTATAATATTGTTATTCAACCCGTTTTGTCTTAAAATCTAAAAGAAACCAATCATTTTAACAACAAACAAACAAATTATTTAAATTTTAAAAGCGTTTTAGTGGAAGAATGAAAATTGTTTATTAAATTCAAAGTTGTATTTAAAAAATAAATATTTTTTGAGCTATTGATTGACTATTTGGAAAAAAAATAACAGATTTTTAAATTTTAATCTTATTTAAACTTTACTTATTTTAAATATTCTTAACCACTTTAAAAAAATTTAATTTATATAAAATTTAGGTAATCAAAATTTTTATAATTGGTAGTTACATAAAATTATATATAAATATTTATTTAGTCATAAAAGGGTGTAAATTCAACAGAAATAACAACGGCAGGCTTCGCCAAGCGGATCGGCTAAAATTATAAAAATTCTATTTCTATTGAGACATCATTTTTGTTATCCTTAAACTATGTAAATTAGGCTCTAAAATTATTGGAACAAAAAAAATTTTTTGTTTGAAGTTATTAGTGATTAAAATTTTTAATCGTGCAAAATGAAAACATATTTTTTCGAGATCTTCTTAACCGATTTTAAAAGTTAAAAAGCATTTTAATTGACTTAAAACGTAGTTTTTAAAAATATTTTTTGTTCTTAAGAATTTTTAATTTTTATCGTTTTTAGGGTTCCGTACACAAAGTGTCCAAATGGAACCCTTATGTTTTCACTCGTTTGTTTAAATTATTTATTTAATAAATGTTAATAAAAAACAGCTTTCTGCGTGCATTGCGTGAAAATTTAAAATACTGTTGTATTCTTCACACTTTTTTGAAAATAAAACCGTTAAGAAAAAAAATGGTCCGCGATTAGGAACAAAAATATTAAATTTTTTTTTCGGCGTCCAAATTTTTTTTTGCATAGGTAGTGAATGAAAGTTTAAAAACTATGTATGTTTAAGTTTTTTTTTGTTTTCAATGGTTTTTATTGACAACGGATTTTTGTAATTAAGTTTAAAATATTTTTGCACGCAAAAAAAATTAATATCATTGTCTCTAATCGCGGGTCATTTTTTTCCTTAACGGTTTTATTATCAAAAAAGAGTAAAGAATACAACAGTATTTTAAAATTATACGTAATGCACGCAGAAAGCGGTTATTTATTAACATTTATTAAATAAATAATTTAAAAAACGATAAAAATTAAAAATTCTTAAGAACAAAAAATTTTTTTAAAAACTACGTTTCAAAGACAATTAAAATTCTTTTTTTACTTTTAAAATCGGTTAAGAAAATCTCAAGAAAAATATGTTTTCATTTTGCACTATTAAAAATTTCAACCACTAAATAACTTCGAAAAATAATTTTCTTCTTTCTAATAATTTTAGAGCCTAATTTACATAGTTTAAGAATAACAGAAATGATGTCTCATTAGAAACAGAATTTTTATAATTAATTTTAGCCGATTTAGCCGAATTTTAGCTTGGCAAAGCCTGACTCAACTTTGAATTTATGAGAATGTTAAAAGTTACATTTTTCACCCTCCCAGTAAAACACTTTTAAAATTGTAATATATTTTTTTCTTTTTTATTGAAAATATTCGAAAATATAGAGCTGGACTATAACTTCATTTTCTGATTGTTTGTCTGATTCCTTCTTAAAGAAAAATTGCGATAAAAGTATCTTTTTCATTTAAGGATCGATTCTTACTTGAAAAACAATTGACTTTAGAATATAGTTCTTTTGTAAAGAAATTAAATTTTTTTTAATTTATGATATTAGATAAATTAGATTAAATTTAGGTTAAATTTTTTATTTCCTTGATGCTACATAAGAATAATTTATGATATTAATTATATTACATTGAAATATTAATTCATAATATTTACAATTCAATAATAAATTATTAAACAGTTAAACATTTATATACTTAATTTCATAAATTTTTTGTTTTTAAAATTTTGTATACAAATATAAAAATGAGTTGAATTAATTTGATTAATTTAATATTTTTTTGCTTACTTTTCCTTCAACGTGAAAGCATTCTAATTTTTAAAAATTATTTTTTTTATCAAATAAAATAAAATTTGTAATTTTTTTGATTTAATGAATAATTATACTAATCATAATTAAATTATAAATTATTATTTTTATGATTAAGTATTATTTAATTATAATTAATCAATTACTAACGGCAACAACTATAATTAATATCGAAAAAATACAAAATTTAATTTCTCTTTTATTATTTTCCAATTATTAATTTAAAATCTTCCCCTGGGCTGAATTATAATTAAAATAATTATAATTAATTAATATGTGCTAGTACTTTAACATTTAGTAATTTCTGTATATTTTATATCTGCTCCAACTTTAAAATTTAATTTCCGTAATATTTTATTATTTTAGGACTTATTTTAACTTATAACTTATTATATCTAAACTTATTATATTTTAACTTGTTTTTAACTTATTTTATTATTTTAAAACAAAAAATAATATTAATTTAAAAGTTTTAAATCTTCCCTTAAGCCATCGAGCTGTGAAAGCGCCTTAATATGTGATTTTAAGAATGCAGTAAAATGCGACTTCAGCGCCACCAACTTCTATCATTTTGTAAAGTCGAGTATACCCCTCTATGTTACATTTCTAACATTTTCAATGCTTGTTCTTAATTCGAGATATTTTCGATTATTTCGAGTTAATGGATTCCTTCAATTCGAGATTTAGTGCCATGTCTTTTTTATAATAGGATCAGCAGTAGGGGAGAGTGGCCATCAATGTACCGGGTTTTTTTTAAGGTCATAGTACTTATTCAACTTCACCAATTTCAAGCACTTCTTTGCATCAAAATAAAACTACAACACTTCTCTAGGTAATGCAAACATATTATACACGATTTATTTTGATTAAATAATAAAATTTAGGATCTTTCTAAACTAACAAGCTATTTTCATTTTCAACAACCTGGGTACACAATGAACCACCTCTATAAAAACACTAAAAATGTTTAACAATAATAATATTGCAATTTTCATTTTGTAAAAAAACTTATTTTCTCTCAAATACTATAAAAAATTATTATTTAACACTTTTTAATTGATAATGTATAACATAAATATACCTCAAATTTAAGTTAACTAGCTAAAATGGCATTTTAGTTTTGCTATGTTGAGAAAAGTACTGATAACAATCGCTGTCACATGCTGTACGCATGCCTAGTTTTATAATCAGGCATACCACTCTGGAAATCGAAAATACACTGAAATTCCAGGTGGTTCATTGTTCCCCGGTACATAGAATCAACATGACATTTTTAACAAAAATGTTTATTTATAACTTAATCCAATATTTCAAAATCTTTATCTCATTAGAATATTGTAGTTAGGGCCCAAAACAAAATAAATTGTAAGTACTTTTATTTTTAAATTGCCTTATTTCAATTAAAAAACGTGTTTGTATTTAAATTTATGGACGTAGTGTGTTTACGCAAACTTCATTTATATTTAAAATTGGGAGAATTTTTATTTAATAGTTTCTGAGAAAATTGAAATGGATCATTGAAAAAACTGGTACATTGATGGCCACTCTCCCCTATGTAAAAATTAGGCGTGCTGTGAGAATTCAGCAGTGAGGGTACTGTTTTTTAAATTGTAATAATTGAGTTTTTTCAATTTGCCAACCCTGTTTTTAGTTTTTCAACATTTTTTTTTGTATGATTTGGCAACACTGTATAATAAAAAATACAAAAGCAGTGGAGTATTGCAAAAAATTAGTCTTCAGTCTCAACTGTTGTTAAGTATGGTTGTTGAAAAATTATCTTTTACTGGAGAGTATCAGATACTGAAAATCATTAAAAATAATTTCAAATAAAGAGATGGTTAATATGTTAAGAAAAAATTATGAAATTTATAAGAAGGATAAAAATTTAAATTTTAACGAGTGTGAGCATATACGGTTATTAAAAAAGAATTTGAGATGCAATAAACTTTGTACATCTAAAAAGAGTAATATTATTTCAACGATTGGGCTTTTATTAGGGCTGTGCAAAAAGCTCGAAATGTCGAGCCGAGCCAGGCCGGCTTTTTTCGGGCCGAGTCGAGCCGGGTTCGAGATTAGCTCGAACTCGAAAAATTTGTCGAATACTCGGAAAATCTCGAGCCCCCGACCAAAATGTAATCACAAATGAATCGAGAACCCGAAAATTTCGAGAACTTCAACTTACATAACATCTTTTGGTCCTCTAGCTCACTAAGCAACCCATATATGCTCAGTAGTGTTCAAAGCACTAAATACATGCGCAGTAGTGTTCAAAGCACTAAATATATGCGCAGTAGTGTTCAAAGTACCAAATACATGCGCAGTAGTGTTCCAAGCACTAAATACATGCGCAGTAGTGTTCCAAGCACCAAACACATGCGCAGTAGTGTTCCAAGCATTAAATATATGCGAAGTAGTGTTCCAAGCACCAAATACATGCGCACTAGTGTTCCACGCACTAAATACATGCGCACTAGTTTTCAATTCATTAAATACATGCGCACTAGTTTTCTATGTACTAAATACATGCGCACTAGTGTTCCACGCACTAAATACATGCGCACTAGTGTTTCACGCACTAAATACATGCGCACTAGTATTCCACAAACTAAATACATGCGCACTAGTGTTCCACGCACTAAATACATGCGCACTAGTGTTCCACGCACTAAATACATGCGCACTAGTTTTCAATGCATTAAATACATGCGCACTAGTTTTCTATGCACTAAATATATGCGAAATAGTGTTCCACGCGCTAAATACATGCCCACTAGTGTTTCACGCACTAAATACATGCGCACTAGTGTTCCACGAACTAAATACATGCGCACTAGTGTTCCACGCACTAAATACATGCGCACTAGTTTTCAATGCATTAAATACATGCGCACTATTTTTCTACGCACTCAATACCTGCGCACTACTTTTCTATGCACTAAATACATGCGCACTAGTGTTTAACGCACTAAATACATGCGCATTATTTTTCTATGCACTAAATACATGCGCATTTGTTTTTCACGCACTAATTACTATTGCACAATTTTTCTACGCACAGTACATATTTAGTTCATGGAACTCTACTGCGCATGTATTTAGTGTGTAGAAAAATAGTCCTCATGTATTTAGTGTGTAGAAAAGTAGTGCGCATGTATTTAATGTGTGGAAGAGTAGTGCGCATGTATTTAGTGTGTGGAACATTAGTGCGCATGCATTTAGTGCATAGAAAACTAGTGCGCATGTATTTAGTGCGTAGAAAAATAATCCTCATTTATTTAGTGTGTAGAAAACTAGTGCGCATATATTTAGTGCGTGGAACACTAGTGCGCATGTATTTAGTGGATTGAAAACTAGTGCGCATGTATTTAGTGCGTAAAAAACTAGTGCGCATGTATTTAGTGCATTGAAAACTAGTGCTCATGTATTTAGTGCGTGGAACACTAGTGCGCATGTATTTAGTGCGTGGAACACTAGTGCGCATGTATTTAGTTTGTGGAATACTAGTGCGCATGTATTTAGTGCGTGAAACACTAGTGGGCATGTATTTAGCGCGTGGAACACTATTGCGCATATATTTAGTGCATAGAAAACTAGTGCGCATGTATTTAATGCATTGAAAACTAGTGCGCATGTATTTAGTGCGTAGAAAACTAGTGCGCATGTATTTAGTGCGTGGAACACTAGTGCGCATGTATTTAGTGCGTGGAACACTAGTGCGCATGTATTTAGTTCGTGGAACACTAGTGCGCATGTATTTAGTGCGTGAAACACTAGTGCGCATGTATTTAGTGCGTGAAACACTAGTGCGCATGTATTTAGTGCGTGGAACACTAGTGCGCATGTATTTAGTGCATAAAAAACTAGTGCGCATGTATTTAATGAATTGAAAACTAGTGCGCATGTATTTAGTGCGTGAAACACTAGTGCGTATGTATTTAGTGCTTGGAGCACTACTGCGCATGTATTTGGTGCTTGGAACACTACTGCGCATGTATTCGGTGCTTGGAACACTACTGAGCATGTATTTGGTGCTTGGAACACTAGTGCGCATTTTGTTGAAGCTTTGAAATCTACTGCGCATGTAGAAATTTTCGGGTCTCGTTCATTCGGGAACCCGTACATTTTCGAGTACTCGAAAAATTTCGGGTATTTAAGAAAGCTCGGCTCGAACCCGACAAAGCCGAGCTAAGCTCGACTCGGCTCGAAGACTGCTAGGCTCGGTTCGGTTCGGTCGGACTTCGAGTTTCGAGCTTTTTGCACAGCCCTAGCTTTTATGTTTAATTGTCAGGAAAATTAGAAATTTGCAGAAGAAGGGGGGGGGGATATTTTAAAAATTAGACTGCGAGATAGAATAACATGGTCAGATTTAGAGAATGCTTTTAATTATCAAATAAGAACAGGGGTTATAACCAATTTAACACATAAAAATTTAACAGATTTTTTTAAAGATGCAAAATCTACGGTGATTAGAAGATTGAATAACGCTTTGAAAGACTTGGAAATTTTAAAAGTTAATTTTATATTTAATGGAATTTTTAAAACAATAGAAGACGAAAAAATTAAATATTTTCAAACGAAAAATAAAATAATTAGTAAAGCTACAAATTTAAATGATTGATTTAATAAAGAAGAAGAAAAAATGTTAACTATAATTGACCATTTCGAACATGAAAAATCTGGTTGGTCATTAAATGAAATATTAAATTTAACAGTAAATATAAATAGATACTCTCCATTATCAGCTGGTACTTTTGTTAAAATGCCTAAATTTATAATAGCTAAAAGAGCTGTAGTGAATGTAAATAATGATGATGAGTTTTGTTTCTTATACTCAATAATGGCAGCTTTATACCCAGTTGAAAAACATGTAGAGCGTACTACTTCTTATTCTGATTTTAGTGAAAAATTAAAATATGATGGAATTAAGTTTTCAATAACTTTACATGGTATTCCCAAAATTGAAAAATTAAATAATTTAACTATAAATGTGTATGGAGTAAAATTATAAGAAGTTTCCCCAGTTTAATTATTTAAGTACAAATGATTTAAATAAAGCTGCAATCAATTTATTAATGATTCAAAATACTCAAGTTGAAAATGAAATTTATTATTTTGCCTGGATAAGAAATATGTCCCGTTTAATAAGTTCACAAATATTAAAAGATAAATGTAAAACTTTATTGTCTCTGACAGGTGTCTTTGTCATTTTAGGCATAAAAAATTATATAATAATCATAAAGAAGATTGTAAAAATTTGCATAAATGTAGAGTTGTTTTACCATAAGAAAAAGATAGCATTTATAAATTTAAAAATTATAAAAATAAAGAAAATGTATCTTTTGCAATATATGCCGATATCGAATGTTTGTTAAAGCCAGGTGTAGAACAAAAACATGTTCCTACAAGCGTTGCATTCTATGTAAAATGTAATTTTAATGATTCTCTCTCAGAGTTCCTGAAATTAATGTTTACGGAATACCGCTTGCAAATAAAAAAGTTTTAGGTCTGGTGAAAGATGAATGTAATGGTTAACTTACTTACTTAACTTCTGATTTACATATAAATCAGAATTTATATGTTTAAGATCAAAATTATATTCTTAGGGGCCGTTCATATACCACGTGGACAGCTTAGGGGGGGGAGGGGGGGTTTCGTCAAATGTCCACGTGGACAATTATGCGTGATTCGCAAAATGTCTCCATTAAATCACATCTGGTTACCCACCGAGCGTTACATAAACGGGAACGTAAACGAAACAATATTTTGGTTGAAACTGAGGAAGTGGAACTTCTTGAGATGTCCTGCTTAGAGGTAGACACAGTGGAAAACAATTTAATAGATTCCACAACGGTGCAAAATGACGATTGTTTTGCTAACATTGACAATATTTCAGAGTGGTTAGTGCCCCCGTGGATTGCCAAAGATAATCCTGAAATATCTAATAACGAATATTAGATTTGTGACAAAAAATTATTTTTATTTTTTATAATGGGTCAAATCATTTTATTTCGCATAATGTATTTTTCACCTTTTTAAAAAACTTTAATACTTTCCGAAAATATTATTGCATGTTTTAAAATGACGAAATGAATGAAGATTTAAAAAAAAAATTAATTTTCATATAAAAAAAGATTTTTTAAATTGGGAGAACACAAAAAAATGACATATTAACAGACAATAAAAAATAATTTAAAATACCGATAATTATTTCTAAAACGATAAAAATCCAATTGACCTTTATTTTTGAAGGTTTAATTTATGTTTTGCACTTAATTAAAGTATTTAATTTTATAAAATAACATGTAAAATATGGTATTTAAGTTTGTATGTGACATGTCAAAAATCGATCATATTTAACAATTTTTGTCTGCAAAGTAATTTGATTTCAGCATATCGAAATTATTCAAATAGTAAGTACTTTTATAACACTTTAATATTATCTGAATACTTTTTTGATAATTAGCTTAGAAACATAAAAACTTTTACCTTAAAAGTTGAGAATTCTTTATTTTATCGTGATTTTCAAAGTTCCTAACTTGCTTGCATGAAAACCGATCAAACCCAAATTTTGGGAATATGCAGATTAAAGCAATATCTTCTTGCTATTAAAATTGCACGTTGGTTTTTGCACATTTTGAAATAAATTGCTTCAAAATAAGTGTTTATTTTGAAGGTTAATGACAAGTTTTAAATATCAACTTGAAGTTGTTTGCGACTTGCGATAAAATTCAAAGTCAAAACAAATTGATTTTTTTTTAATATGTCAGTTCAAAATCGGTTTTAAATAAGTTTTAAATATATTTATCTGAATTAATTTTTTTAAATTTTTTATAGAGTTTGATAAATCAAATATCATTTTCAAAATAATTCTTTGGCTTACGTAAAATTGTAAAGGGACATAGAACTTATTTATTTTTGATATTTATTAAAAAATGACATATGAATTTGATCTTCTTTTTTTTAAATTTTTTTATGTTTAGATTACATTTTGTATAAATATATTAACAAATCGAAGTCTAAGTTACTATTAATGTCGTAATCTAAATTTAAAAAAAAAATTTGCTTTATTAAACTATATAAAAAATTTTAAAAATTTAATTCAAATAAATATATTTAAAACTCATATAAAACCGATTTTGAACTGGCATTTAAAAAAATCGATTCGTTTTGACTTTGATTTTTATAGGAAGTCGCAAACCAACTTCAAGTTGATATTTAAAACTTGCCATTAACCTTCAAAATAAACACTTATTTTGAATCAATTTATTTCATAAAGTAGTGCAAAAACCAACGCAAGGTTTTAATAGCAAGAAGATATTGCTTCAATCTTCATATTCCAAAAATTTGGATTGGATCGGTTTTCATGCAAGCAAGTAATGAACTTTCAAAATCCCGATAAAGTGAAGAATTCTCAACTTTTAAATTACTTTGCAGAAAATAATTGTTAAATATGATTGATTTTTGACATGTCACATCCAAACTTAAATACCATATTTTACATGTTATTTTATATTACTAGAACTCCAAAAGCGCGCTACGCGCGCGCAATTCTGTTTAACTTTAATTTTCTTTATTTTTCAATTGTCCAATTTAATATTTTACTAATTTCTGATAATTGCTAATTTCCCAATAATGAAATCTGCAATGTCTCCATTTACCAGTTTACCAAATTCTCTATTGTGCTAATTTTCTTAATTAAAAATTTCTTTACTTCTACAATTTTGTAGTAAACAAATTTCCAATTCTCAATTTTATCAACGTTTATATTTTGACAAATTTCTCAATAGAAATTCCTTTTTTTAGAATTTTGTAATAATTTTTTTTCCATATTCATAAAAGACATTTTAACTGAATTAAAATAATGAGCTACCTGAAATTATGTATTATAGCTATCTTTGTTGTCTCTGCCTTTGTCAGCGTTACTGATATAGTATAGCAGTATGGGGATCCGGTTATTTTTTTTTGGAAAAATGCTTTTAATTAGTACCATTTCTGCACCCTATCCATCAAATTCTTGTAACGCGATATCTGAAATTTGCTAGACTTTTGTAATTTGACAAATAAATTGCAAAAAAATTGTAGATAACTTTGTTGAAAGCTATTATCATACTGTTCTTAAGAAAGATACTCCACGATTTTTAAATAAAAATAATGCTAAAAAATGAAATAATTTTACAAATCTAAGAAATGTGAAGTGTGTGTTATGATGGCACTAACTTCCTTCTTGAAATACAAAAATTTTACAAAAGTGACAAATGTAAATTGTGTGTTATTATCGCACTAACGTTCTTCTTAGAATACAAAATCAAACGAACATCTTTGCTTTTTACTGTCAATAAATAAATATTTTGACAAGTGAAAATAAAAATTAATTTTTTTCTAAATCTTTTTAAAAGTGATAGAAATCGAAATAGAAACATTATATTAACGATCCCACGTATCACCAATTTTAAAAGTTCCCGATGTCTTAAATTACTATTTAACCAAATAAAAAATACACCGAAATTGTCATGTCAAATGTAGCAATTATGAATTTTCGAATTCAAGATTCTTCTCAGAATTTTAAAAGAAAAATTTTGTTTATTAAATATTTAATTAACAAATGATTTGTACTACTTAAGCAACTATTAAAAAATAGTTTTAAGCAACAGTGTTTATTTAAAATTTTTTTTGATTTTGTTATTAACAAATAAATAAAAAGTTACATTTAAGTCGTTTTCGTCAATGTTTATAAAATTGTTTTGATCCTAGTTTGACAAATTTGCAATTATTTACAAATGATTAATTTACGTTCTGGGTCGCTTTTAACCCTTTTATACCTGTGGTCTCTTATACATGTAAAGAAATTAACAATTAATATAGGTTGTTTTAATTACCAACGTTTATATTATATGTAAAAAAATAGAAAGTTACATAGTACGATTATATAGGTAAGAACGATAATCAGTAGGTAGAATTTTAATAAACAATAACAAAATTATATTTTTCAAAATTTGCTTCAATACCCTTCAAATTTGTTAATAGGGATTTCTGGGGTTGCTGATTAAGAATACACCAATTTCAGATTATTGAAATTCGAGTTGGTATAAAAAAATACTATTTAATCAATGTTGAGTGTTTCTAGTTTTAATTAATTTTATTAATATTAATTACACGTAGTTTTTGGTGTTGAATCACATCTTGGGGGAGAAGGGATTGATTTTGATCTCTCACCTGCGTTCGTCTAAGCAACTGTCTACACATTTTTGATATTGAATTTGATATGAAATTTTAGACTTAGGTGATGCTCTGTGCCGCGCGTTGCGCGCACCTTTCATGTTCTAGTAGATAGAATATGCGAAAAATAAATTATTTACATAAATATAAATTGTTTAAACAATTGAAAAGACTTCAAAATTGCAGCCGGAAAAATTCGTGGTAATTATTTAATGAAGAATGCAAAAAACAAAATTCTTCAAGGAGAATTTACTTCAAAGTTGTTTTAAACAATTTAAATTGTTTTAAAAATTAAATAAAATATTTAATAAACAAAGATTGATATAGTGTGATAGCAGGTAGCTTATGATTTCAATTTAGTTGGAATTGTTTTTATACAAGTAGAAAGTGATTATTGGAAAATATTAAATAATATATAAATAATATATAAATAATACTTAAGTACTTTAGAGAAGTCGATTTTTAAACTTTAAGAATAACTTCCCCATAGAAGTTGATCATAAATGACCTAGACATTGCTTTTATACTTGGGTACTTTAATGAAGTCAGCTTTTACTTTTTGAGGTTATCTTCCTGGAGAAGTTGATCAGAAATGATCTAGACATTGATTTAATACTTGGGTACTTCAGTGAAGTCGGTTTTAACATTTTGAAATTAACTTCCTTGAAGAAGTTGACTGGAAATGAACTGGACATCTGTCGGGTAGTTAAAAACTTTAGAGAAATCGATTTTTACATTTTGAGGTTAACTTCCCTGAAGCAGTTGACCAGAAATGAAACGTTACGAAATATGTGAATTTCCCCTAAACATATGCATCAAATTATTATTTGCATATTTTTATTCTTCAATTAAGTTATAAATATATAATATAAAAACATACATAAATTCCAAGTTTGATGCCTACTTTTCACTATAGCAAACATAAATAGCTGCAAACGTACAAAAACCGCAATGAAAAAATTAATAATCACAATAATTTATTTAAACAATTATTAATTACAATAATTTATTTCAACAATGGTTAGAAACAAGAAAAAATTAATAAATAATCACAATAATTTATTTCAACAATTGTTATAAATAAATTCTTTATTTTGAGAAAAGTTAATAAATAGTTACAATAATTTGTTTAAACAATGGTTATAAATAAATTTCAAGTTTGATGCTCAGTTTTTCCTATAGCAAATACAAAATACAAAAACAATTGATATAAAATACAAAAACAATTAACTAATTAATTAGTTATTTAATTTCATTAATTTAAACAATACAAAACTAATTTATAAATGTAGCGAACTTTTCATTTCGTTTAATTAAAAAAATTGTAAAAAAGTCTTGAACTTACAACATTTATCAAGCTCTCGTACAAGGGTGCCTTAGAATTTTCACACTGCTCTAAAATCTCTTTTCTCATTCTCCCTTTCTCTCTCTCTCTCTCTCTCTCTCTCTCAAACAAAGAACATCATCACACCTTTCTCTCTTTCCAATTTTCTTGCTACACTGTTGTTGTCTTTGTCTCTTCCAGGCACATTCTATACCTTATTCTCTTTTTCTGTACGCACACTATTGTTCTCTTTATCTATTCCTTATTCTTCATCTCTCTTTTTGCTTTCTTGTCCTACTCTAACCCAGGTAAATTCTATACCTTACTCTCTCTTACTTGCTAAAAAAGCATGTTCTGTACGCACGCTATTGTTCTCGTATTCTAACCCAGGTAAATTCTATACCTTATTCTCTCTTACTTGCTGAGAAAGCATGTTCTGTACGCACGCTATTGTTCTCGTATTCTAACCCAGGTAAATTCTATACCTTATTCTCTCTTACTTGCTGAGAAAGCATAGCAGTATATCTATATCTATGACTAACTGATTTCTTATATGTATAGGAAAAAAAAGGATTTCTCAAAACGACATGAAATAAAGGGAGGTGGATCAAGATAATGTGACATAATTTTAATTTATAAACAAGGGTTGACAAATGTTAGATAAGTTCACACAAGTGGGCGAGGGGGGGGGGGGGAAGAAAGAAATTAACGTAATTCATGAGCGTCTCCTAATAACAAAATAATTTTTGTGAAATAATAAATATTTCAAAAATTGTTTAAACAAATAATTCTTGTTAATCTTTAACTTTTTGTATTATTAACCTATGAAAATCATTTTAAAAAATTATCATAAAAGATGATAAAAGAATTTTAATGAAAGAATAAATATTTTTTTAAAATAATTTTCATAAGTTAATAATACAAAAAGTTAAAGATTAACAAGAAAGAGCATTATCACAGATCCTTAATACAGAAAGTTAACGATTAAGAACAATAATTTTTTTAAATAATTCATTCAATTCATTTAACGTAGAATAGTATTTTCAAAAACATTAAAAATAACTTTTTAAAAAGTTAACAATTAAAAAGTATTTTTTGTTTAAACAATTTATTATTTCACTCAAATTTTTTTGAAATTATAGGAGTTCGATAAAGTTGCAAAAATAGAAAAAAATGCAATATCATAGATTAATAGTACAAAAAGTTAACAATTAACAACAATTATTCGTTTAGATAATTGTTTTGATTAATTTAACATTGAATAACATTTTTAAAAGCATATAAAATAACATAGAAAATTGAGAGCCATTCTTTCATTCTTAAGCACAGCAGTATATCTATATATAATAGGGTGGTTCAAAAAATGGACATTTTTGAATTTTGTATCCGGAACAAAAAAAAATTGCTACAAATCGAAAAAAAGTAAACACGTATTTTTTTGTTTTTTGATCCGACAATATTAAGGGGTGCCGCCCGCACCCCCTATTTTCCCATTAAAAATGCATGAAAAAAATGGATTTTTCTAACAAATTTTAAAAAAATAATGAAAATATGATTCAAAAAGGCTCAGAAGTTTATGAGCCCTTGCAAAATGTTCAAACTTGAAGATACCCTCGATAATTATTATATTTTTACAAATACACCCCTTTGGGGGGTCCCTAAAAAAACAACCCCCAAACGTAAATTTAGCATTTAAGCTTAAATAGGTCTAAAATATCACGTTTTTACGTCGTTTTTTACAGGCCCTATTAAATTATTAAATTACAGCACTGAATTGATTGTTAATTAATTTTTAATTGTTTAAACAATTTTAAATTGATTAAACAAATTAGTTTGTTTAAAATCTTAATTTATTCTGTTTTAATAAAATATGTTAATAGCTAACTGTCTGTTGAATAACTAAAGAGATCGAAAAAAATTATTGACTTATTCAACATTTGTTTAAACAATTAAAATTGTTTAAAAACAATTTTTCATGAAATTTGCTTAATTTGTCAAAGAATTATACCTGGTTTATTCATCTTCAATTGGAAACTAAATTCAATTGTTTAAATATTTTTTAATTGTTTAAATATTTTTTACTTGTTTAAATAATTTTAATTTGTTTCAACAAATATTTTTTTTCATTTTTTTCGTTTCTCATAAAATATTTTGTTTCCTTACAATTTTTTAGTAACTACAGAATTACAAAAAATAAGTTAGTTATTGTTTATATGTTTAAACAATTAAAATTGTTTAAAATCAGCTTTTCCTGAAATCTACCTATAGCCATGTATTTTTTTACATGAATTATTGAAAAAATATAACTGGTCTATTTATCATTAATTTGTAAGATATTTTCAATTGCTTAAATAATTCTTATTTGTCTAAACAATATTTTTCTCAAGTTTTCAAAACTAAACAAATTTTTTTAATAGTATTTAATTCCGTCTATTGTTTAAACATATAAACAATAACTAACTTATTTTTTGTAATTCTTTAGTTACTAAAAAATTGTAAGGTAACAAAACATTTTATGAGAAACGAAAAAAATGAAAAAAAATATTTGTTGAAACAAATTAAAATTATTTAAACAAGTAAAAAATATTTAAACAATTAAAAAATATTTAAACAATTGAATTTAGTTTCCAATTGAAGATGAATAAACCAGGTATAATTCTTTGACAAATTAAGCAAATTTCATGAAAAATTGTTTTTAAACAATTTTAATTGTTTAAACAAATGTTGAATAAGTCAATAATTTTTTTCGATCTCTTTAGTTATTCAACAGACAGTTAGCTATTAACATATTTTATTAAAACAGAATAAATTAAGATTTTAAACAAACTAATTTGTTTAAACAATTTAAAATTGTTTAAACAATTAAAAATTAATTAACAATCAATTCAGTGCTGTAATTTAATAATTTAATAGGGCCTGTAAAAAACGACGTAAAAACGTGATATTTTAGACCTATTTAAGCTTAAATGCTAAATTTACGTTTGGGGGTTGTTTATTTAGGGACCCCCAAAGGGGTGTATTTGTAAAAATATAATAATTATCGACGGTATCTTCAAGTTTGAACATTTTGCAAGGGCTCATAAACTTCTGAGCCTTTTTGATATTTTTTTTAAATTTTTTAAAAAAATACATTTTTCTCATGCATTTTTAATGGGAAAATAGGGGGTGCGGGCGGCACCCCTTAATATTGTCGGATCAAAAAACAAAAAAAATACCTGTTTACTTTTTTTCGATTTGTAGCCATTTTTTTTTGTTCCGGATACAAAATTAAAAAATGTCCATTTTTTGAACCACCCTAATATATAATGTTCCCCACAATTTTCTTTCTTTGTCTATTCCAAACACTTCTAATACCTTCTTCTCTCTTTATCTAACAAGGTACATTCTATACCTTGCTCTCTCTTACTTTCAGGTAGCCAAGCATTTCATTCTTCACCCCAGCAGTATATCTATATATAGTGTTTCCCACAATTGTCTTTCTTTGTCTATTTCAAACACCTGCAATACTTCCTTCTCTCTTTGCGTCACGTACATTATTGTGCCTTTATCTAACCAAGGTACATTCTATACCGTGCTCTCTCTTACTTTCAGGTAGCCAAGCATTACATTCTTAGGCACAGCAGTATATCTATATCTAGTACTAACGGATTTCTTATATAGGAGGATTAAATACTTTAATTAAGTGCTAAACATAAATTAAGCCTTTAAAAATAAATAGCAGTTGGAATTTTATCTTTTTAGAAGTAGGGGAGAGTCGGATAGCCCCGGACACTTAAGCTTTTTTAGTTATAAATTGTAAAATAACACTGAGAGAAATAGATGGTAAGAACTTTACTATCTTTGATGGTTGAGAGGTTATGTTACACTCTACCATCAGAGATGCTACACCGTACCATCTAAATGCTACATCGTACCATCCAGATGCTATCAGATGCTAATCCTTACCATCCAGATGCTATCCCGTACCATCTAGATTCTTGTCCGTATACTTAAGATCAGATATGGTATCTGGTACCATCTAGATGGTACCCCGTAGCATCTATTTCTCTCAGTGAATGTTCATAAAACTAATGTTTAAGGTTTTTTATAAGTTTAACATCATTAGTAACACTTTTAAAAAGCAAATTTAAAAAATAAACATATAGGAATTAATAAAATTAAGGAAATATATTACACTAAAAATAATTATAAAAAAAAAAGTGTCGGGTAGCTCCGGACACTCAGAAAATTGTTAATAAAAAATTTTAAAAAGTACTTTTGAAGTAGAATACCTGATTTTTAACTATTATTTATACATTTCCTATACTTTTATTATGGATTAAACACTTCTTCTTAATCTTATATATTTCGCAATTAACCAAATATAAACATTAAAATTTTATTCTGACAGAGACAAGTGACTTCTACTATGTAAATTATGTCTGGTAGTATACGACAAAATATGTCCGTGGCTACCCGACGATGATATATTTCAGTAAATTTGCTATAAAAAGAAAGAAACTTTAAATGAACAAACAATATTAACAGATTTCATTGTCTGAAAGTACATTTAGGCATTGCTGAAAAGAAAGAAGATTATATTTGACATTTTGAAGTAAAAATTGTACATTAAATATGGTCTTAAATTCTTAAAAAGTCATTGATTTGAAAGGAGTGCACATGAAAATACGATTTTCTATTAATCCCATTAATGATAATAGACCATATTTTCAAAATTACATTTGATGAACATTTTAAACGATACAAATGTGATTTTAGACTTAGAAAGTAATTGGTTTATTCTATTTCACGTGTGTCCGGGGCTGCCCGCTGTCCGGGGCTACCCGACTCTCCCCTAATTACCGGTATTTTAAATTATTTTCTATTGTCTGTCAATGTGTCATTTTTTCGTGTTCTCCCAATTTAAAAAATCTTTTTTATATGAAAATTAATTCCTTTTTTAAAATCATCGTTCATTTCGTCATCTCAAAACATGCAATAATATTTTCGCAAAGTATTAAGGTTTTTTAAAAAGGTGAAAAATACATTAGGCGAAATAAAATGGTTTGACCCTAATTGAAAATGTTCCTTCCAAAGTATTCTACCAAAGATGGCAATTTACCTATTACTTGTAGAACTTCTTAAACTTTTTATTATTTACTAGTAGAACTTATAAAGTATTTTTGTATTAATAAAAAGCTGTGATTAAATTTTTTAAGAACAATTAAAGATCTATTTATTTACCTAATTTCACGTAAAAAAGCATTCTGTTTCAAAGAATTTGTCATAAAACATTGTGAAGTTTACTCGAATATTCATATTTCCTTTGAATAGTTCTTTGATTTTAACATCCAAAAACTATTTTTCACTAAAATTGTCCACGTGGACATTTAGGGGGGGAGGGGGGGGTTAGACAAATGTCCACGATTGTCCACGATGGGGAGAGGGGGGGTCAAAAATCGGAGAAAAGTTGTCCACGTGGTATATGAACGACCCCTTACAAAAAAGACGACTTCACAAACAAAATAAGTAGACAGTCTTCGTTATTGACAAAAACTGCTATTTTTTACTATTTTTTACAATTTTCGGGCAGAAAATATAAAATGTGGATTTTCTTTTCCACTGGGTTCGAAAGATATAAAAAAATGGAGTTAAAAAAATGGACGACCTTAAAAATTTAGTGAGCAAACGGCCTTCGTTATTTGCAAAAACTGATATTTTGTACTACTTTTTACAATTTTCGTGCAGAAATTGTAAAATTTGGATTTTCTTTTCTTCTGGGTTTAAAAGATATAAAAACATGGAGTTATAAAAATCAACAACCTTAAAAATTTAGTGAGCGGACGGCCTTCGTTATTGGCAAAAACTGATATTTTGTACTACTTTTTACAATTTTCGGGCAGAAAATATAAAATGTGGATTTTCTATTCTACTGGGTTCGAAAGATATCAAAAAATGGAGTTACAAAAATGGACGACCTCAAAAATTTAGTGAGCGGACTGCCTTCGTTATTGGCAAAAACTGATATTTTGTACTACTTTTTACAATTTTCGGGCAGAAAATATAAAATGTGGATTTTCTTTTCTACTGGGTTTGAAAGATATAAAAAAATGGAGTTATAAAAATGGACGACCTTAAAAATTTAAGGGGCGGACGGCCTTCGTTATTGGCAAAAACTGATATTTTTTACTATTTTTTACAATTTTCGGTCAGAAAATATAAAATGTGGATTTTCTTTTCTACTGGGTTTAAAAGATATAAAAAAATGGAGTTATAAAAATGGACGACCTTAAAAATTTAAGGGGCGGACGGCCTTCGTTATTGGCAAAAACTGATATTTTTTACTACTTTTTACAATTTTCGGGCAGAAAATATAAAATGTGGATTTTCTTTTCTACTGGGGTCGAAAGATATCAAAAAATGGAGTTATAAAAATGGACGTACTTAAAAAATTTTCAAGCGGACGGCCTTCGTTATTGTCAAAAACTGGTATTTTTTACGCCTTCGTTATTAGCAAAAACTGATGTTTTTTTTGTAAAGAATATCAGTTTTTGCGATGATTTTTTTTGTAAAAAATATCAGTTTTTGCCAATAACGAAGGCCGTCCGCTCACTGAATTTTTAAGGTCGGCAATTTTTATAACTCCATATTTTTATATCTTTCAAACCCAGTAGAAAAGAAAATCCACATTTTATATTTTCTGCCCGAAATTGTAAAAAGTAATACAAAATATCAGTTTTTGCCAATAACGAAGGCCGTCAGCTCACTAAATTTTTAAAGGCGTCCATGTTTATAACTCCATTTTTTGATATCTTTCGCACCCAGTAGAAAAAAAAATCTACAATTTATATTTTTTGCCAGAAAATGATGAAAAATGGTAAAAAAATCAGTTTTTGCTAATAATGAAGGCCGTCCGCTCACTCAATTATTAAGGTCGGCCATTTTTATAACTTCATTTTTTTATATCTTTCAAACCCAGTAGAAAAGAAAATCTACATTTTATATTTTCTGCCCGAAAATTGTAAAAAGTAATACAAAATATCAGTTTTTGCCAATAATGAAGGCCGTCCGCTTACTCAATTTTTAAGGTCGGCAATTTTTATAACTCCATTTTTTTATATCTTTCAAACCCAGTAGAAAAGAAAATCTACATTTTATATTTTCTGCCCGAAAATTGTAAAAAGTAATACAAAATATCAGTTTTTGCCAATAACGAAGGCCGTTTGCTCACTCAATTTTTAAGGTCGGCCATTTTTATAACTCCATTTTTTGATATCTTTCGACCCCAGTAGAAAAGGAAATCCACATTTTATATTTTCTTCCCGAAAATTGTAAAAAGTAGTAAAAAATATCAGTTTTTGCCAATAAAGAAGGCCGTCCGCCCCTTAAATTTTTAAGGTCCTCCATTTTTATAACTCCATTTTTTTATATCTTTTAAACCCAGTAGAAAAGAAAATCCACATTTTATATTTTCTGACCGAAAATTGTAAAAAATAGTAAAAAATATCAGTTTTTGCCAATAACGAAGGCCGTCCGCCCCTTAAATTTTTAAGGTCGTCCATTTTTATAACTCCATTTTTTTATATCTTTCAAACCCAGTAGAAAAGAAAATCCACATTTTATATTTTCTGACCGAAAATTGTAAAAAATAGGAAAAATATCAGTTTTTGCCAATAACGAAGGCCGTCCGCTCACTAAATTATTAAGGTCGTCCAATTTTTTAACTCCATTTTTTGGTATCTTTCGAACCCAGTAGAAAAGAAAATCCCCATTTTATATTTTCTGCCCGAAATTGTAAAAAGTAATACAAAATATCAGTTTTTGCCAATAACGAAGGCCGTCAGCTCACTAAATTTTTAAAGGCGTCCATGTTTATAACTCCATTTTTTGATATCTTTCGCACCCAGTAGAAAAAAAAATCTACAATTTTTATTTTTTGCCAGAAAATGATGAAAAATGGTAAAAAAATCAGTTTTTGCTAATAATGAAGGCCGTCCGCTCACTCAATTATTAAGTTTGGCCATTTTTATAACTTCATTTTTTTATATCTTTCAAACCCAGTAGAAAAGAAAATCTACATTTTATATTTTCTGCCCGAAAATTGTAAAAAGTAATACAAAATATCAGTTTTTGCCAATAATGAAGGCCGTCCGCTTACTCAATTTTTAAGGTCGGCAATTTTTATAACTCCATTTTTTTATATCTTTCAAACCCAGTAGAAAAGAAAATCCACATTTTATATTTTCTGCCCGAAAATTGTAAAAAGTAATACAAAATATCAGTTTTTGCCAATAACGAAGGCCGTTTGCTCACTCAATTTTTAAGGTCGGCCATTTTTATAACTCCATTTTTTGATATCTTTCGACCCCAGTAGAAAAGGAAATCCACATTTTATATTTTCTTCCCGAAAATTGTAAAAAGTAGTAAAAAATATCAGTTTTTGCCAATAAAGAAGGCCGTCCGCCCCTTAAATTTTTAAGGTCGTCCATTTTTATAACTCCATTTTTTTATATCTTTTAAACCCAGTAGAAAAGAAAATCCACATTTTATATTTTCTGACCGAAAATTGTAAAAAATAGTAAAAAATATCAGTTTTTGCCAATAACGAAGGCCGTCCGCCCCTTAAATTTTTAAGGTCGTCCATTTTTATAACTCCATTTTTTTATATCTTTCAAACCCAGTAGAAAAGAAAATCCACATTTTATATTTTCTGACCGAAAATTGTAAAAAATAGGAAAAATATCAGTTTTTGCCAATAACGAAAGCCGTCCGCTCACTAAATTATTAAGGTCGTCCAATTTTTTAACTCCATTTTTTGGTATCTTTCGAACCCAGTAGAAAAGAAAATCCCCATTTTATATTTTCTGCCCGAAAATTGTGAAAAGTAATACAAAATATCAGTTTTTGCCAATAACGAAGGACGTCCGCTCACTCAATTTTTAAGGTCGGCCATTTTTATAACTCCATTTTTTGATATCTTTCGACCCCAGTAGAAAAGGAAATCCACATTTTATATTTTCTTCCCGAAAATTGTAAAAAGTAGTAAAAAATATCAGTTTTTGCCAATAAAGAAGGCCGTCCGCCCCTTAAATTTTCAAGGTCGTCCATTTTTATAACTCCATTTTTTTATATCTTTCAAACCCAGTAGAAAAGAAAATCCACATTTTATATTTTCTGACCGAAAATTGTAAAAAATAGTAAAAAATATCAGTTTTTGCCAATAAAGAAGGCCGTCCGCCCCTTAAATTTTTAAGGTCGTCCATTTTTATAACTCCATTTTTTTATATCTTTCAAACCCAGTAGAAAAGAAAATCCACATTTTATATTTTCTGACCGAAAATTGTAAAAAATAGGAAAAATATCAGTTTTTGCCAATAACGAAGGCCGTCCGCTCACTAAATTATTAAGGTCGTTAAATTTTTTAACTCCATTTTTTGGTATCTTTCGAACCCAGTAGAAAAGAAAATCCCCATTTTATATTTTCTGCCTGAAAATTGTGAAAAGTAGTACAAAATATCAGTTTTTGCCAATAACGAAGGCCGTCCGCTCACTAAATTTTTAAGGTTGTTGATTTTTATAACTCCATTTTTTGATATCCTTCGAACCCAGCAGAAAAGAAAATCCACATTTTATAATTTCTGCCCGAAAATTGTAAAAAGTAGTACAAAATATCAGTTTTTGCAAATAACGAAGGCCGTTTGCTCACTAAATTTTTAAGGTCGTTCTTTTTTATATCTCCATTTTTTTATATCTTTCGAACCCAGTAGAAAAGAAAATCCACATTTTATATTTTCTGCCCAAAAATTGTAAAAAGTAATACAAAATATCAGTTTTTGCCAATAACGAAGGCCGTCAGCTGACTAAATGTTTAAAGGCGTCCATTTTTATAACTCCATTTTTTGTTATCTTTCGCACCCAGTAGAAAAAAAAATCCACAATTTATATTTTTTGCCTGAAAATGATGAAAAATGGTAAAAAAATCAGTTTTTGCCTGTTGTAATATTATGAGTATTTCAACAGTAAAACATTTTCTTTTAGATTTAATACAAGCCGTTCCATCTATTTTCATATTTAATTTCTTCGTCTTATGAGTCACTATTTTATAGATAACACACACTGATGCGATCAAGCTATAGCGAAAACCGAATTCAGTCAGTCTTGATACAATGGTTGAATAGCAAGAAGCCCCTTGCAGGGTTGTAACAGTATTGTTAATTATTTCATTATTGTTTATAAATAAACAATCTATTACTTTTGTTATACTGTATAATAGTGTTTATTTTCATTTTTGATTCCACGAATTCCCTTTATCTTAACATGGTAGCAGTCCGTGGTTTGGGTCGACCGCATGGCATATTTGAGGTTAAAGAAAAAAGTTCTATTGAAATTATCGTGAATCAAACAGGGTTTTGTGAATAAATGAGTAAAAATCCAACTCAAGTGAAAAATAGTTCCGATCCTGAGTTAACAGTAGAACACAAGGACTATCTACTAAAAAGTTTTGCTAAAATATTGGAAGAAGTGTTAATTATAAAAATTATAGTTGAAGAGAAATTGAAATTAAAAGAAGAAATGGCAAAATTAGCCAAAATTGATGATATTACTATCCCAATTTTTGACGGAATAAATTTCCAAAGTTGGAAGTTCAGAATTATGAATATTCTAGAATACAAAGAATGCGAGGAACCAGCTAAGAGGGCAAGAATACAAACCGATGAAGCAGCTGCCTGGAAGAAAAAAGACCTGAAAGCAAAAACAATAATGATAAGTGCCATTTCTGATAAACAATTAGAATACATTAGTGGATGCACAACAACATTTGAAATTATAACAAAACTAGAAAAAATCTATTCAACCAAATCTACAGCTTTACAAATAATTAACCGAAGCAAATTGGAAGAAGTTAAACTGAAAAACTACGATACAGTAAAAGAATTTTTTGTAGAGTTCGAATCAGCCTGTAATCAATTAAAAGCAGTTGGCGGAAGTTTCTCAGAAGAAGAAAAAATGAACTATATTATAAAAGCTCTACCCCAAAGCTACAGTAATATTGGTGATTTTATAGATCTAGTGCCCGAAGACCAAAGAACAGTTGAATACGTAAAATCTAAAATTAAAGAAAAAAATGTGAACAAAGGTAATAGTGAAAAAAGAACCAATGTGAGCACTTTTAATGCAAAAACCAAAGCAAAATGTTTCCAGTGTGGAAAAAGTGGTCATTACAAAAACCACTGTTGGCATAATCCGCACAGTAATCAAAGCAGGGGCGCTCAATCCAGTCAAGGTAGAGGGAGCAACTACAACCAACGAGGGCAACGAGGTTCGCAGAGAGGGTACGGCAGAGGTGCTACACAACGTGGCTATGGTCGAGGCAGAGGCTATAGTCATCAAAGGAATGAATCATCCAGTGAGCAGCACAAAGATCATTCACCAGAGACTTGGATAACACAAGTAATTAATCCTAGTGTAAATCAGGTAAAAATTGAATGTAATAATGTTAATAAAAATTGTAACGAGATTGATTGGCTATTAGATAGTGGTTGCACTGACCACATTATAAAAGACGATAAATATTTTTTAGACTTTATACCTCTAAAAATTCCTGTAGATGTAAAACTTCCTGATGGTAAAAAGTTAAAAGCCAATAAATTAGGCACAGTAAAAACTTTTTTCAAAAATTATTACGAAGAGGTAGAAGTAAATTTAAAAAATGTTTATTTCGTCGAAGGCATTGAACAAAATCTGTTAAGCTTTTCCAAAATAACTAATGAAAATACTATTGTAGCTAGGAAACAAACAGCCAAAATTTATAATAAAAATAGAAAGTTAATAGCAGTTGCCGACAAAGTAAACGATCTATACTTAATGAAAAGTTTTTTTTATGAAAATGAAAACACCATTTATGCGAACGCAGTTAAACTAACCGATAAAGAAAAATGGCATAGGGCCTTAGGACATGTAAACTTCCAATATCTAAATAAATTAGTCAACAATAAATTATTGGAAGGTTTACCAGATAAATTAGAAAACAATATATTAAAGTGTGCAAATTGTATTGAAAGCAAAATGACTAATGTGCCGTTTGATAATGAGAGAACTCAGTCCTGCGAAATTCTAGAACTTATCCATACTGATTTAAATGGTCCACACAGAACGGTTGGTTATGGTGGAGAGAAATATTTTTTATCGTTTATTGACGATTTTAGTAAGTGCAGTAAAATTTATTGTATTAAGGGTAAAGATGAAACGGCAAGTTGTTTTATTGAATATGTTAATCTCGTGGAAAATCAACTTGGTAAAAAAGTAAAAAAAATTCAATGTGATAATGGAAAAGAATATCTGAACCGTGAGATTTTTAATTTCATTAAATCTAAAGGAATTGAACTATTGCCATGTCCTCCGTATGTACACGAACTAAACGGGGTCGCGGAGAGATTTAATAGATCAGCTATGGATACAGGTCGATGTTTAGCCAAAGAAGCTAAAATTGACAACAAATATTGGCCGGAAATCATGAAAACTGTCTCTTATTTAAAAAACCGCACATTGGCCAATACACCAGAAAACAAAACACCCTACGAAATTTTCTTCGATAAAAAGCCAAATGTAAAGCATCTAAAAATCTATGGTAGTAAAGTATTTGTGAGAACACCTGAGGTTCTAAGAAAAGGCAAATGGGATGATAAGGCTAGGTTAGGCGCGTTAGTAGGATATACAAATAATAGCTATAGAGTTTTGATTGACAATAAAGTAATTAACGCGAGACACGTTACAGTAATTGAAGAAGATACTGAATTGATTTGCTTGGAACAAATTAACGGTAAAATTGAAAGTAAATTTGATGAGGATAGTTTTGTTAACTTAAACTTGCAATCTGAAGTTAAAAAAAATCAACAAGATTCTGGGGATGAATTCAATCAAAATATCGATGATCTAGATGATAGTGTCTTTGAAGATAATAGCGAAACTAGAAAACAAACAAATAATGAGATAGGTAATTTAGAAAATGAGAATGCGAATCAGGAAAATTTACGCGTCCCAAAAAAATCAAGTAGAAAGAAAAGTCCCATCGAAAGGTACGGTAATCCTGTAGCACATTATATCTACGTAAATTATGTTAACGCAAATGTACCGAATACATTTGAGGAGGCGATGAACTCTAAAGAGTCTAGGGAATGGCAACAGGCCATGAACTTAGAAATAAAAAGTCTAGAAAAAAATAAAACATGGGCAGTGGTTGATAAGCCTGAAAATAAAGAAATAATTGATGTAAAATGGGTTTACAAAAGAAAAAGCGATAATTCTTTTAAAGCAAGGCTAGTAGTTAGGGGGTTCCAACAAAAGGATTATATTGAAAATGTTTATTCGCCCGTTGGAAAAATGCAAACTTTAAAAATTTTGTTAAGTTATTGTTGTGCAAATAATTCTTTCATCGAACAAATGGACGTTGAGACCGCTTTTCTCAATGGTACTGTAAAATCAGAGGTTTATATTTATGAACCTAAAGGTTATGAAACAGACAAAAATAAAGTATGTAAATTACAAAAGGCACTCTATGGTCTTAGAGAAAGCCCTAGAGCGTGGTACGATTGTTTTAATAATCATATAGAAAAAATGAATTTTGTCAGAAGCAATTACGATTATTGTCTATACGTAAATAAAGCAGGCAAAGATCCAGTATATATCCTGGTTTTTGTGGATGATCTTTTGATTTGTTGTCGAGACAAAAACAAAATTGAAGAAGTTAAGGCTAATTTAATGAAAAGATTCTCAATGAAAGATCTAGGTAAAGTCGGTAATTACATTGGTATTGATATTGATTATAGCGACAATAGAGACAGGATGACACTCAGTCAAACAAAATATATTGAATCTTTGGCTGCAAAATACAATTTAGAAAACGCTAAGTTATACAATACGCCAATGGAAAGTAACTTAAAATTAGAACAAGCAAAATATAATGATGAAACAATAAAATATAGAAATTTAATTGGCGAATTGTTATACATTAGTACAGGTACGAGACCAGATGTCGCCTACAGCGTAAATTATTTGAGTAGATTTCAAAGTTGCTTCGATAAAACTCATTTTCAATACGCAATGAGAATTTTAAAATATTTATATAAAACTAAAGACTTGAAACTAACCTATCACAACTACTCAAAGAAAGAAACGTTAGATTGTATGGTAGACTCCGATTATGCAGGCGATAACATTGACCGAAAATCGACAACAGGTTTTGTTATTAGAATGTACGAAAACTTAATTTATTGGAAAACTCGTAAGCAAAGTTGTGTTACAAAATGCTCAACTTTTGCAGAATATACCGCAATGTCAGAGGCAGTAAGTGAGGTTTTGTTTATAAAAAATTTACTAAATGAGTCATTTGATTTGAAAATTGATAAACCTATTAAAATGTATGAAGATAATTCGGGTGCGATAGCCATTGCTAAATTTGGTAACTTTACAAAAAACTCGAAGCATATCGAGGTACAATATCATTATATAAATAAAAATTACGAAAAAGGTATAATTGATATAATTAAAATAGACTCAAAACTAAACTTAGCTGACATACTGACAAAAAGTTTAGATAAAGAAAAATTTATAAAGAATCGAAAAGCGCTGAAACTAATTTAGAATTAGTTGAAAAATCGATTTATTAACGAAAACGTTTAAGTAGTAATAAGAAAATTAAAATCAAAATAACTAAATATTTAATTGTTTGAATTTTTTTTGGAAAATTTGATTGTATTACCAGAAAATAAATGGAACAAAAGAAAACTTAAAATATCTATAGAAGAATACCCGAGTCGAAATTTAAAGTCTGTTTAACATCTATGAGGACCTATTAAGTTCTGTTTAAGTTCTTGTAAGGCCTATAGGTTCTGTTTAACGCCTAACAAAACCTATTAAAACCTTATGTAGTACTTCTTAGTACTTGGACTAGAAATCATACTTTATATTAATCCTGGTTAGGACCTGCTTTCACCTTAAATGTTTTATTTCTTTCCACGAAACGAAAGCCCAAAAGTCTTTTTAGAACCTTACAGATATTGCAGAGCCTTATTAAGACCTAATAGGTTCTATTCTATTATTTAAATATTACATTTTGCTTAAATGTACTGACAAGATCTCTTTCAATGACGTCAAGCGGGAAAAACCCTCTTTTGCGTTTCTGATTGATTTATGATATTTCAACCACTTTACTAAAATTATAAATTGACAAAATATTCATATTTCTTCCAAAGTTCTAATATGTAATTCTCATTTGTTTAAACAATTTATAATTTATATATCAATGTTATTTAAAAAACTGAATCTACTCTCAAAATTTAAAATAGTTAAAAATAACTAATTATTAGTAAAATCGTGGCTGATTTTTTATTTCAGCAATTAGCAAAATACTGCTTCTATCTCGTTTTCTATAACAAAAATAAGACAAAAACGTTTTAAAAGAATCAATAGAGTCCTTTTTACTAATTAAAGAACAAATTTTTGAAAAATAATGGATTTTAAAGAATCCACAAAATAACCCACGAAATCCTAGTTTTTCAGCTTTTTACATTTTTTTCTTAAAATATGCAATAAAAAGTTAGCGCTTCATGTATACATCATCACAACTAATATGCCAACAATTATCATTAATATTTATATACTTTTTTTTAACTTTTGGAGATCTAAACAGAAGTTTGAGAACTTTGAAAATTTTCAGCTTGATTTTCACGACTTTTCGAATTTTTTTCTGACTTCTGAAAAAGAATTAAGTAATTTTCATTCAGTAGTCACTGTAGTCTAGATATCCGAAAATATTTATACCAAGTTTCAAACTTAAACAATTCAATTAAAAGATTTTATTCATTACAATCCTCTTGTGCAACAAACATACCCGCCTAACGATAGTAATTTTCTACGAATTAGAGAAAAATGAGCTAATATGTAAAAAATGTTACTAATTTTTAGTAAAAAACAACTAATTTGAAAAGGAAATATCTACTAATTGAAAAGTATACTTTCTCTATTTTAACTAATATATATTTTACTTTCAAATAAGTAGTTTTTTATTCATAATTAGTAGTTTTCTACTAAAAATTAGTTTTATTTTTTACTATTTAATAGTAACTTTTTTTTCTAAATCATTAGCAGAAAATCTCTAATTCAGATGCAGAGAGCATAAAAATTGTATGGGAGAGGGACCCAAAATGGACACCGTTTCGATTTATTGCTCTACATTCCAAACCGAATAAAATATATTAAAGTGTTTTATACTAGATAAAAGTACAATATATAAGGTAACTTAAGGCTACAGAGATAAAATTTTATTTTAAACATAAACATTTTTTAAAGCATTTTTTCTAATTGGTAAAATTTTCAATCTAAAAAAAGTGACCCCAAGATGGACACTTTCTTAAAAAGGTATACAAACAGAATATTAGTAAAATGATTTTAAAATATTATTATACGATAAATAAATAATATTATAAAGTTAACTAATTACTTATTCTAAATCACAAATTTAAATAACTTTACCACCTTAAGAAAAAACTGTAACAAAACTTTTTTAGACACAAAATGTGCATCAAAAACTTCGTCTCTACAAACAACGAAAATGACAAAAAGAATAAGGCACTGTCACCTTAAACAAAAATTGAATACCAAATGTCCGTCTTGGGGCCCTGTTCATCTATCTACTAGAGGTAGAATTTCTTTAAATTTATAGCAGCACAGCCTCCCTTGGTCGAGTGCGTAAATGCGCGGCTCCTAAGGTCGAAGGCTCCACACACAGACACACAAATACACAGTACACTCTATGGCCGAGAGTTCAAGTCTTCCAGCCCTCTTCAACACATGGTTACGCGTAATTCAGTAATTATCTTGAAAATACTTTTTTTAAAAATTAGTTTACATTTTTTACATTAGATCATTTTAAATTACAATAGTTTTTGAATTTATTATAATAATTTTAATTGAATTAAAACAGATTTATTCGTACCACAGAAAAAAGGGAACCTATAGTACCGACAGTAGAACCCGTAGGCTCAAAGCAGGTCCTATAATTAGAACCTGTTTAACGCCTAAAATGTTCTGAAAACAGACTTTTCAAGCATCTATCAGGTCCTAAACAGGTCTTAACTTAACGAAAGTAAGGCCTGATTAGGTTCTTTTAAGTCCTAAATAATCTAGGTCTTATTAGGTCTTAAACAGACTTTAAATTTCGACTCGGGTAATCCATATAAAATAAGAAACTACTCTGTACTAAATGATGTGCAAAGTTAACTGTTAAAAATTCAAGGAGGCGTGTTGTAATATTATGAATATTTCAACAGTAAAACATTTTCTTTTAGATTAAATACAAGCGGTTCCATCTATTTTCATATTTAATTCCTTCGTTTTATGAGTCACTATTTTATAGATAACACACACTGATGCGATCAAGCTATAGCGAAAACCGAATTCAGTCAGTCTTGATACAATGGTTGAATAGCAAAAAGCCCCTTGCAGGGTTGTAACAGTATTGTTAGTTATTTCATTATTGTTTATAAATAAACAATCTATTACTTTTGTTATACTGTAAAATAGTGTTTATTTTCATTTTTGATTCCACGAATTCCCTTTTTCTTAACATTGCCAATAATAAAGGCCGTCAGCTCACTAAATTTTTAAAGGCGTCCATTTTTTTATATCTTTCAAACCCAGTAAAAAAGAAAATCCACATTTTATATTTTCTGCCGGATAATTGTAAAAAATAGTAAAAAAAATCTTTTTTTGCCAATAACGAAGGCCGTTTGCTCACTAAATTTTTAAGGTCGTCCATTTTTATAACTTTATTTTTTTATATCTTTCAAACCCAGTAGAAAAGAAAATCCACATTTTATATTTTCTGCCCGAAAATTGTAAAAAGTAATACAAAATATCAGTTTTTGCCAATAACGAAGGCCGTCAGCTCACTAAATTTTTAAGTTCGTCCATTTTTATAACTAAATTTTTTTATCTCTTTCAAACCCAGTAGAAAAGAAAATCCACATTTTATATTTTCTGACCGAAAATTGTAAAAAATAGTAAAAAAAATCTTTTTTTTGCCAATAACGAAGGCCGTCAGCTCACTAAATTTTTAAAGGCGTCCATGTTTATAACTCCATTTTTTGATATCTTTCGCACCCAGTAGAAAAAAAAAGTCCACAATTTATATTTTTTGCCTGAAAATAATGAAAAATGGTAAAAAAAATCATTTTTTGCCAATAACGAAGGCCGTTTGCTCACTAAATTTTTAAGTTCGTCCATTTTTATAACTCAATTTTTTTATCTCTTTCAAACCCAGTAGAAAAGAAAATCCACATTTTATATTTTCTGACCGAAAATTGTAAAAAATAGTAAAAAAAATCTTTTTTTGCCAATAACGAAGGCCGTCAGCTCACTAAATTTTTAAAGGCGTCCATGTTTATAACTCCATTTTTTGATATCTTTCGCACCCAGTAGAAAAAAAAAGTCCACAATTTATATTTTTTGCCTGAAAATGATGAAAAATGGTAAAAAAATCAGTTTTTGCCAATAATGAAGGCCGTCCGTTCACTCAATTTTTAAGGTCGGCCATTTTTATAACTCCATTTTTTTATATCTTTCAAACCCAGAAGAAAAGAATATCCACATTTTATATTTTCTGACCGAAAATTGTAAAAAATAGTAAAAAAAATCTTTTTTTGCCAATAACGAATGCCGTCCTCTCACTAAATTTTTAAGGTCGTCCATTTTTATAACTCCATTTTTTGACATCTTTCGCACCCAGTAGAAAAAAAAATCCACAATTTATATTTTTTGCCTGAAAATTGTAAAAAGTAATACAAAACATCAGTTTTTGCAAAGAACGAAGGCCGTCCGCTCAATAAATTTTTAAGATCGTCCATTTTTATAACTCCATTTTTTGATATCTTTCGAACCCAGTAGAAAAGAAAATCCACATTTTATATTTTCTGACCGAAAATTGTAAAAAATAGTAAAAAAAATCTTTTTTTGCCAATAACGAAGGCCGTCAGCTCACTAAATTTTTAAAGGCGTCCATGTTTATAACTCCATTTTTTGATATCTTTCGCACCCAGTAGAAAAAAAAAGTCCACAATTTATATTTTTTGCCTGAAAATAATGAAAAATGGTAAAAAAAATCATTTTTTGCCAATAACGAAGGCCGTTTGCTCACTAAATTTTTAAGTTCGTCCATTTTTATAACTCAATTTTTTTATCTCTTTCAAACCCAGAAGAAAAGAATATCCACATTTTATATTTTCTGACCGAAAATTGTAAAAAATAGTAAAAAAAATCTTTTTTTGCCAATAACGAATGCCGTCCTCTCACTAAATTTTTAAGGTCGTCCATTTTTATAACTCCATTTTTTGACATCTTTCGCACCCAGTAGAAAAAAAAATCCACAATTTATATTTTTTGCCTGAAAATTGTAAAAAGTAATACAAAACATCAGTTTTTGCAAAGAACGAAGGCCGTCCGCTCAATAAATTTTTAAGATCGTCCATTTTTATAACTCCATTTTTTGATATCTTTCGAACCCAGTAGAAAAGAAAATCCACATTTTATATTTTCTGCCAGAAAATTATGAAAAATAGTAAAAATAATCTGTTTTTGCCAATAACGAAGGCCGTGCGCTCACTAAATTTTTAAGGTCGTCCAATTTTATAACGTCATTTTTTATATCTTTTGAACCCAGTAGAAAAGAAAATCCACATTTTATATTTTCTGACCGAAAATTGTAAATAATAGTAAAAAATATCAGTTTTTGCCAATAACGAAGGCCGTCCGCTCACTAAATTTTTAAGGTCGTCTATTTTTATAACTCCATTTTTTAATATCTTTCGAACCCAGTAGAAAAGAAAATCCAAAATTTATATTTTCTGCCCGAAAATTGTAAAAAATTGTAAAAAATATCAGTTTTTGCCAATAACGAAGGCCGTCCGCTCACTAAATTTTTAAGGTTGTTGATTTTTATAACTTCATGTTTTTATATCTTTTAAACCCAGAAGAAAAGAAAATCCAAATTTTACAATTTCTGCCCGAAAATTGTAAAAAGTAGTACAAAATATCAGTTTTTGCCAATAACGAAGGCCGTCCGCTCACTAAATTTTTAAGGTCGTCCATTTTTATAACTCCATTTTTTGATATCTTTCGACCCCAGTAGAAAAGAAAATCCACATTTTATATTTTCTGCCCGAAAATTGTAAAAAGTAGTACAAAATATCAGTTTTTGCCAATAACGAAGGCCGTCCGGTCACTAAATTTTTGAGGTCGTCCATTTTTATAACTCCATTTTTTGATATCTTTTAAACCCAGTAGAAAAGAAAATCCACATTTTATATTTTGTGCCCGAAAATTGTAAAAAGTAGTACAAAATATCAGTTTTTGCCAATAACGAAGGCAGTCCGCTCACTAAATTTTTGAGGTCGTCCATTTTTGTAACTCCAATTTTTTATATCTTTAAACCCAGTAGAAAAGAAAATCCACATTTTATATTTTCTGCCCGAAAATTGTAAAAAGTAGTACAAAATATCAGTTTTTGCCAATAACGAAGGCCGTCCGCTCACTAAATATTTAAGGTTGTTGATTTTTATAACTCCATGTTTTTATATCTTTTAAACCCAGAAGAAAAGAAAATCCAAATTTTACAATTTCTGCCCGAAAATTGTAAAAAATTGTAAAAAATATCAGTTTTTGCCAATAACGAAGGCCGTCCGCTTACTAAATTTTTAAGGTTGTTGATTTTTATAACTTCATGTTTTTATATCTTTTAAACCCAGAAGAAAAGAAAATCCAAATTTTACAATTTCTGCCCGAAAATTGTAAAAAGTAGTACAAAATATCAGTTTTTGCCAATAACGAAGGCCGTCCGCTCACTAAATTTTTAAGGTCGTCCATTTTTATAACTCCATTTTTTGATATCTTTCGACCCCAGTAGAAAAGAAAATCCACATTTTATATTTTCTGCCCGAAAATTGTAAAAAGTAGTACAAAATATCAGTTTTTGCCAATAACGAAGGCCGTCCGGTCACTAAATTTTTGAGGTCGTCCATTTTGATAACTCCATTTTTTGATATCTTTCGACCCCAGTAGAAAAGAAAATCCACATTTTATATTTTCTGCCCGAAAATTGTAAAAAGTAGTACAAAATATCAGTTTTTGCCAATAACGAAGGCCGTCCGGTCACTAAATTTTTGAGGACGTCCATTTTTATAACTCCATTTTTTGATATCTTTTGAACCCAGTAGAAAAGAAAATCCACATTTTATATTTTGTGCCCGAAAATTGTAAAAAGTAGTACAAAATATCAGTTTTTGCCAATAACGAAGGCAGTCCGATCACTAAATTTTTGAGGTCGTCCATTTTTATAACTCTATTTTTTGATATCTTTCGAACCCAGTAGAATAGAAAATCCACATTTTATATTTTCTGGCCGAAAATTGTTAAAAGTAGTACAAAATATCAGTTTTTGCCAATAACGAAGGCCGTCCGCTCACTAAATTCTTAAGGTCGTCCACTTTTATAACTCCATTTTTTGATATCTTTCGAACCCAGTAGAATAGAAAATCCACATTTTATATTTTCTGCCCGAAAATTGTAAAAAGTAGTACAAAATATCAGTTTTTGCCAATAACGAAGGCCGTCCGCTCACTAAATTTTTAAGGTTGTTGATTTTTATAACTCCATGTTTTTATATCTTTTAAACCCAGAAGAAAAGAAAATCCAAATTTTACAATTTCTGCCCGAAAATTGTAAAAAGTAGTACAAAATATCAGTTTTTGCAAATAACGAAGGCCGTTTGCTCACTAAATTTTTAAGGTCGTCCATTTTTTTAACTCCATTTTTTTATATCTTTCGAACCCAGTAGAAAAGAAAATACACATTTTATATTTTCTGCTCGAAAATTGTAAAAAGTAGTACAAAATATCAGTTTTTGCCAATAACGAAGGCCGTCCGCTCCCTAAATTTTTAAGGTTGTCCATTTTTATATCTCCATTTTTTGATATCTTTCGAACCCACTAGAAAAGAAAATCCACATTTTATATTTTCTGACCGAAAATTGTAAAAAGTAGTACAAAATATCAGTTTTTGCCAATAACGAAGGCCGTCCGCTCACTAAATTTTTAAGGTCGTCCATTTTTATAACTCCATTTTTTTATATCTTTCAAACCCAGTAGAAAAGAAAATCCACATTTTATATTTTCTGACCGAAAATTGTAAAAAGTAGTACAAAATATTAGTTTTTGCCAATAACGAAGGCCGTCCGCTCACTAAATTTTTAAGGTCGTCCATTTTTATAACTCCATTTTTTGATATCTTTCGAACCCAGTAGAATAGAAAATCCACATTTTATATTTTCTGCCCGAAAATTGTAAAAAGTAGTACAAAATATCAGTTTTTGCCAATAACGAAGGCCGTTTGCTCACTAAATTTTTAAGGTCGTCCATTTTTATAACTCCATTTTTTGATATCTTTCGAACCCAGTAGAATAGAAAATCCACATTTTATATTTTCTGCCCGAAAATTGTAAAAAGTAGTACAAAATATCAGTTTTTGCAATAACGAAGGCCGTCCGCTCACTAAATTTTTAAGGTCGTCCATTTTTATAACTCCATTTTTTGATATCTTTCGAACCCAGTAGAATAGAAAATCCACATTTTATATTTTCTGCCCGAAAATTGTAAAAAGTAGTACAAAATATCAGTTTTTGCAATAACGAAGGCCGTCCGCTCACTAAATTTTTAATTTCGTCCATTTTTATAACTCCATTTTTTTATATCTTTCAAACCCAGTAGAAAAGAAAATCCACATTTTATATTTTCTGCCCGAAAATTATGAAAAATAGTAAAAAAAATCAGTTTTTGCCCATAACGAAGGCCGTCCGCTTGCTAAATTTTTAGGTACGTCCATTTTTATAACTTTATTTTTTGATATCTTTTGACCCCAGTAGAAAAGAAAATCCACATTTGATATTTTCTGCCCGAAAATTTTAAAAAATAGTAAAAGATAGCAGTTTTTGTCAATAACGAAGACTGTCTACTTATTTTGTTTGTGAAGTCGTCTTTTTTGTAACTTGAATTTGAGTGCTGTTTTAAACTCCCAATGAAAGATTGTCGGAAATTGATATGTTTCTGTTATTAAAGGTCGTTAATTGTCAAAAATCTTGTTTTTATGGCGTTTTTTACGTTTTCCCGGCAGTTGAATGATGAAACTAATCTATTTTTGTAATTAAACAATTCTATTGATCCAAAATATTAATTTTCTAGTGAAAAATAGAAAAAAAAATTTTCGTTATTTTTAACGTTACATACTTCAATGCAATGATCTAACAAGCATAACTTGAAGTATTTTTGATAAATAAATGCTAACAAAATAATTAATAATGATTAATTAAATAAAAAATGTGTATTTATTTAGTATTTATTTATCAAAAAGACTTTAAATTATGTTTGTTGGATCCGGAACTTGATAAGCTTTGCGTTAATAGCTCCAAAATTACCAAAAGTTTAATGGTTTGTGAAACATTTCATTTTTAACTAATTTTTATTAATTAGTTAATTAATAATTCAAAAACAAAAAAAAAATTTTCTCTATAGCGTGTATTGAAAGTGCACATAGTAAGCTTTATTTTAAATGAAAAAAACAATTTCTTTTTTCAAAAAAAGTGACTGTTCGGAAGTTTTTTTATCTCTAACGTTCACTGACCAAAAAACTGTGAGTTCTGCCCCGCTTAAGGCGAACGAAAACACGAGGTTTTCGTGCATGTGTGGTAGAAAAAATTTTTTTTTTGAAAAAAATAGTTTAAATTTTAAAAATTTAATAAATTTTTTTGCATCTTTGAAAAGAGGAAAAAAAAGCTTTCGAAAACATATAGGTCAATTTTTTGTCTACCCTGTTGCATAATAGTTTTGATTTTTCAAAAAATACCCTCTTAACACTTCACCAGAATCTTCAGCCTCCTCCCCCTTCTACAATTTTCATTAGAATTTCATAATAATTGGTGGTTTAAGTACTGACATAGAATACTACATTTTGTGCAAATATTAGCCTTTATTAGCCATTTTCATTTTTTCTATTGGTACATTTGAGAAATTTTGCCCCATATGGTTATTAGCTATTTAATTAATTTCTTAACAATTTTATTTAATGAACGAAATTTAGACGCAAAACAATTAAGTTTAAGCATTGTTTTGAATTCTTTGACTTAAAGAAAAAAGATTTGGTATATGCCCAATGGAAAATTAACGATTGGCGCAATAATGGACCAATATTGGGAACCAGTGATACCCATATTGGCGTCAATAATCGTAACCAATATTGGACCACTACTAATTAAACCTTGGAATGATCACGCCCATGCCAATGATTGGTTAGTCACGATTGGCCCATTATTGGCTGCCAAAAAAAAAAACGGATTCTAAAAATCTTGTCAATCCATTGGCTGAGAACATTGGGCCAATATTGGAAGCCAATTATTGTACCAATACTTGTCATGCCAATAGAAAACCAATAAATAAATAAAAAATCAATTATAAGCATGTATATAGCCAAATTATTTAGAATCCGATTTTTCTCTTGGCAGCCAATAATGAACCATTGCTGGCAGACAATGACTGGCAAACCCGTGATCATCCCAAGATTTGACCAATTGCAAAATTAAAAAATTTCTGAAATTTGATTTATACCTCAATTCAATGAAGAGCTATTTAATAATTCTCCAGTCAAAATTAGACCAGGAGTTCTGAATGTTTGGCTTTTTAAATACACAATCAATATCTTTCTATAAAGCTAAATTAAAATTAACAATAAAGAAATGTTATAATCTTAATGTTGTATTATTTAAATGTAATTTAATTTTTTAAATTTTCTTTTAAATTTTAAAATATTTAATTTTAAAAATCCACTTTCAGAGCTATTAGTCTTTAAATTTTTTGAATTACAAGAAACGATAATAAATAAATTTAATATCTGTTGATAATATGTGAAATTAAAAATTTCATTTAATTCAAATTTAACTAATATATTTAAATCATTTATTCAAATTTAAATTTTTCAAAAAGCTTCTTTTGAGAAAAATAACATACAGTGGTTGTACCAGTATCCGTTTGAAATAATAAAAACCAGTTTTCTTTAAAAATATGTGGTTGAATTTAAGACCTTAAATTGTAAAGATTTGAAGATTTTAATAAATCTTCAGAAATACCAAATTTAAAAAAATGAATAATCATTCAAATTATTAATTATTTATTTATATTTATCTTTTCAAAAACATTTGTGTTTAAAAAAAATTATTTAGAATAATAAAATTAAGCTTTGAAGAAAATTTGTAGCAGCACCTAAAATTTAAATTTTTAATTTAAAATAAGCTTAAATAAAAAATGAAGAAACGTTTGTAAAAAATTTTAAGAATTAATAATGTCAACACTTAAAATTAAAATTCAAGGTTTCTTTAACTTCATCAAATAATTTATTTAAAATTAACTGTTTAACAAAGCTTCCTATTTTAATTGTTTATATTTATTTTTTTAGAAAAACTTTTATTTTGAAATAAATTTTTCGGAATAGTAAATTGAATTTATTTATTATTGTTTTTTGTATTTTAAAAAAATTTAAAGACTAATAGCTCTGAAAGTGGATTTTTAAAATTAAATATTTTAAAACAAAATTTAATAAAATAAAATTAAATTTAAATAATACTACATTAGAATTATAACATTTATTTATCATTACTTTTAATTAAGCTTTTAAAAAAAATATTGTTTGTGTATTTAAAAAGCCAAACATTCAGAATTTTATTTAATATTTGAAATTACAAATTTCTATAATTCTTACAATATTGTTAAAATTTCAAATTAAACGAATTTTTATTTTAAAAGATAAGTTTAATTTTTTTGTTCTTTTTTTATAATTCCAAATCATTCATTTAAAAAATAAAAGCATTTTCATAAAATAAATATATTTTTTTATTTTAATGATTTTAAAAAACAACTTTTTTAAACAAAGTTTTCTGGTAATATTAATTTAAATAATATTGTTCTTTGAGGTTTAAAACAATTTAAATTTCAATTTAAATTAATGATATTCTGAATTTAGGTATGTAATTTTTTTTAAAAGAAGATTTTTAAAAAAATTAAATTTGAATAAATGATTTAAATATATTGGTTGAATTTGAATTAAATGATATTTTTTATTTTATATATTATAAACAGATATTGAATTTATTTATTATCGCTTTTTGAGATTAAAAAATTTAAAGAATTATAGCTCTGAAAGTGGATTATTAAAATTAAATATTTTAAAATTTAAAAGAAAATTTTAAAAAACTAAATTACATTTAAGTAATACTTCATTTGAATTAAAACATTTATTTATTGTTAATTTTAATTTAGCTTTATAGAAAGATATTGTTTGTGTATGTAAAAAGCTAAACATTCAGAATTTTATTTAAAATTTAAAATTACCAATGTTTTATTCTTACAATGTTGTTAAATTTTAAATTAAACGAGTTTTTAATTTTAAAGATAAGTTTAATTTTTTTAATAATCGAAAAAAATTAAACTTATTTTTATATTTGGAATTTCTAATTCCAAATAATTTATTCACAATATAAAAGCTTTTTCATAAAATAAATATGGGTATCTTTATTATTTTCAATATTTTAAAAAAACAATTTTTTTTAAACAAAGCTTTTTGCTAATATTAATTTAAATAATATTGTTCTTTGCAGTTTAATACAATTTTAATTTAAATTCATGATATTCTGAATTCAGAACATTTTTTAAAGACATTTTTTAAGTTTTTGCTTTTGAAAACAAATATAAAATAAACCGATAAATGTGGATTATTAAAGTTGAATATTTTGAATTTTAAAACAAAAATTTTAAAAATTAAATAAAAATAAAACTACACTAGAAATAGAACATTTTTTGTAGCTGATTTTATTTAAAATTTAAACTTACCAATTTTTATAATTCTTACAATTTTGTTTAAATATTAAGTTAAATAAATTTTTTTTTAAGATAAGTTTAGTTTTTTTCGTTAATTTTTCTATAATTCCGAAAAATTCATTTGAAAAAATAAAAGCTTTTTTCAAAAAATAACATTAAAAATAGGTACTAAATGGTTGTTTAATGTTTTGATTTGATTTTAAATAATATTAAATATGATTTGAAATTTATTTTTTTTATGTAAAGAAAAATTTTAAATCCGTATTTAGACTTAAAAGAAAGACTAATGACTAATTTATTATTTTCTTACAATCATAAAGAATTCAATTCTTATTTCTTGGAATTACTTATTATCATTGATTTTAAACTAAGCAGTTTAGTTTTTAATTAAAATGAAAAAGACGTTATAATTTAACCATTTTAATAAATGTGTATTACTGTCTATTTGTTTTATGTGCTAGGCCCGACCGTAAGGGCATTCTAACACAGCGTGCTCTCTAACACGCATGGGGGACGAGATACGCTCATCCAACGCGCATGTGGTGCAAACGAGCAAGCTCGCTTGACAGTCTGTGACCTTCACGTGATTTACTCACCTTAAGCTCCCGACGTTTGACGGTCGGTCGCTTCACTCTCGGCGTCCCGGAGCTACTCTGGTGAGCGAAAGGTTTTCGTCAGGTTCGGGCCTACAGCACTCCACACACTACCAATTCTCACACTGAGGTGGGCTGCCCTCAATGCAAATCCCTTAGTTTGGGACAGGTGCTTTCCTCACCCTACGGCTTCTGCTCAACCGCAACCGAGTTGTGACATGCAACTCACACATCGACACATCAGGCGCTGATTCCTTAACGGATATTTAACGTCAGGCTCAAGCCTCCTTCAGCATCTGACCTAAAAGCTCAGGCCAACCACTGCCACCACGAGTCCGACCTCAAATAACCAGGGGAAGATTCACGTCTTCCGGGCCACCCGGTCTCCCATGGTACCGTTTAGACCCAGGTACGGGTACCCAGGGTGAAAGCCATACCCACTTTCAGATTCCAGGATTTACCACACACTTTGCAGTACATACACCCTTAGGCCCATCATCAAAGTGACCAACGTTCGAGAACCGTTCGAGGTCCAAATCTAAGGACTTATTAGAGCAAGGTATGTATCGCGACATCCGTTAACCATTATGTCAGGTGATCTCCTCGCACTTTAGGAATCGGTTGACTTTTGGAATGTCAGTTCATTGTTCAAGACGGCTCTTGCAGCGTACCTAGGACAAACCATGGTACCCCTCAGCGTCAACCGCTGGAGGCAGGCGCCATTGCACGAACTCAATGCCAGGTGCTCATCACAGAGACGCAAAAGCGTACTTAAGCTAATCTCTTCACAGATGTCACCACCGACTTGGCTCAGGCAACCCTGGGCTTGCCACACCCGTCGGGGAGATACCGAAGTACGTCCCCTCCCTGAGGTCACATGCATGTGTCCACGGGGTTCATCACCCTACCTTCATTAAAGGCGTTCCATCATCCGCCACCCAAGGACGCGCTCTGTAGCCTCGTGTGAGCAGGCATCTCACGCGACCGTTCCCCAAGGTCGTGCACCGCTATGCGGGAAGCCAAGGTTTTATCGCTTCTCGTCGAGATCATCACTTTCGTGGATCCTCCGTCGATTGAGAATCGGCAGAGAATTAATGTGTATTGTCAAATTATTTTTTGAGTACTCGAATTAATGCTTCATGATTAAGGTTACACGTGTCTACCTTTTTAAAACCTCCTGGTCTAATTTTGACTGGAGAATTATTAAATAGCTCTTCATTGAATTGAGGTATAAATCAAATTTCAGAAATTTTTTAATTTTGCAATTGGTCAAATCTTGGGATGATCACGGGTTTGCCAGTCATTGTCTGCCAGCAATAGTTCATTATTGGCTGCCAAGAGAAAAATCGGATTCTAAATAATTTGGCTATATACATGCTTATAATTGATTTTTTATTTATTTATTGGTTTTCTATTGGCATGACAAGTATTGGTACAATAATTGGCTTCCAATATTGGCCCAATGTTCACAGCCAATGGATTTCCAAGATTTTTAGAATCCGCTTTTTTCTTGGCAGCCAATAGTAGGCCAATCGGGACTAACTAATCATTGGCATGAGCGTGATCATCCCAAGGTTTGACCAGTAGTGCACAGTGTGCCTCAACAAGTCGCAGGTGGTCTGAAAATGTAACATCAAACGGCTTATGTGGAATTGTCCTAAATGGCTCCCAGATTTTAAATTTTCAAGATTTGAAATCCTAGCTGCTCCACTTTTTGAGATTTCTACGTGAGAGTTCTATATTTACCATGGAAACGCCTAAGAGACTATCAACTTAAAAAAATATCGGAATAAGACGTGTCATTACGTATTATAACTGTAAATGTCGATAGACCCGACTTTGTTAAAGGCGAAATACTTCTTAGCAACCCCCCCCCCCCTAAGTCCTCACCTTAAAGGATTACAGAATTGCTTATTGAAATGAAACGAAATTTTATCCACGATAATTGAAAACATAGAGGGGAAAGGTGTTCAATGACGGCGGGGGGGGGGGGAGGTTGTCAAAGATCCTACAACGATGAGTATCAATGAGATTTTTAATTATCGTGGATAAAATTTAGATTCAATTCAATAAGCAATTCTGTCATCCTTCAGAAGGGATTGGAGGGCAGTTACATAGAGGGCAAAAGAGAGAGGAAAAGGTTAATGAGGGTGGGGGGTAGTCAAATATTCTACAACTATGAGTATCAATAACATTTTCAACTATTGTGGATAAAATTTCGTTTCATTTAAATAAGCAATTCTATTATAATTGAGGGAGCGGGGTGTGTGGCTTCATAGAGGGCTAGATATAGGGGAAAGGTGGTTAATGAGGGTGGAGGGGATAGTCAAAGATCCTACAATGACGGGGATGAATAACATTTTTAATTATCGTGGATACAATTTCGATTCAATTCAATAAGCAATTCTGTCCTCCTTGAAGGGGGTCGGGGTGTTTGCATAGAGGGCTACATAGAGGTGAAAGATGGTCCATGAGGGTGGGGGGTAGTCAAAGATTCTACAACGATGAGTATCAATAACATTTTCAACTATCGTGGATAAAATTTCGTTTCATTTGAATAAGCAATTCTGTCATAATTGAGGGAGCGGGGTGTGTGACTTCATAGAGGGCTAGATAGAGAGGAAAGGTGGTTAATGAGGGTGGAGGGGATAGTCAAAGATCCTACAACGATGAGTATCAATAACATTTTTAAGTATCGTGGAGACAATTTCGTTTCATTTCAATAAGCAATTCTGTCATTATTGGCGATGAAGGGTTTGGGAGGGGATGTCCATTGCTAAAGAATACTTCGCCTTTAACAAAGTCGTGTATAGTGACATTTACAGTTATAATACGTAATGACACGTCATATTTCGGTATTCTCTTAAATAGATAGTCTCTTACGCTTTTTTATGGTAAATATGAAACTCTCACGTAGAAATCTCAAAAAGTGGAGCAGCTAGGATTTCAAATCTTGAAAATTTGAAATCTGGGAGCCATTTAGGACAATTTTACATTTTCAGACCATCTGCGACTGGTTGAGGCACACTGTGAGTGGTCCAATATTGGTTGCCAATAATTAACCAAGAAAAAAACTGTTGGCTACCAACATTGGACCATTATTGCGCCAATCGTAACCATTGGCAATTTTCCATTGGGTGGGGCAAAATTCATGAAATGTCCAAGTCAAAAAATAAAGGCTATCCATATTGGTCTAAACTTTACTAAAATGTTGTTATTGTTAGTGTAAGTCTAAATACCAAAAATTATTAAATTTAAAAAATTATTTTTTAAGTTAGGGGAGAGTGGCCATCAATGTACCAGTTTTTTCAATGAACCATTTCAATTTTCTCAGAAACAATTAAATAAAAATTCTCCTAATTTTAAATATAAATGAAGTTTGCGTAAACACACTACGTCCATAAATTTGAGACGTGTGGATTTATTCTTTACAGAGAAAACTGGAAAAAACTGTTTTTGATGTACTGAAGAAAAAATTTACCTAAAATACAAACACGTTTTTTAATTGAAATAAGGCCATTTAAAAATAAATGTACTTACGATTGATTTTGTTTTCGGCCTTAACTACAATATTCTAATGAGATAAAGATTTTGAAATATTGGATTAAGTTATAAAAAACCATTTTTGTTGCAAATGTCATGTTGATTCAATGTACCGGGGAACAATGAACCACCTGGAATTTCAGTGTATTTTCGATTTCCAGAGTGGTATGCTTGATTATAAAACTAGGCATGCGTACAGCATGTTACAGCGATTGTTATCAGTACTTTTCTCAACATAGCAAAACTAAAATGCCATTTTAGCTAGTTAACTTAAATTTGAGGTATATTTATGTTATACATTATCAATTAAAAAGTGTTAAGTAACAATTTTTTATAGTATTTGATAGAAAATAAGTTTTTTTACAAAGTGAAAATTGCAATATTATTATTGTTGAACATTTTTAGTATTTTTATAGAGGTGGTTCATTGTGTACCCAGGTTGTTGAAAATGAAAATAGCTTGTTACTTTAGAAAAATCCTAAATTTTATTATTTAATCAAAATAAATCTTGTAAAATATGTGTGCATTACCTAGATAAGTGTTGTAGTTTTATATTGATGCAAAGAAGTGCTTGAAATTGGTAAAATTCAATAAGTACTATGACCTTGAAAAAAAACCCGGTACATTGATAGCCACTCTCCCCTACACAGTTTTGCAATTTTTAATTTTTTGAAAATTTTTAGTTTTCAAATTATTATATTTTGAAGTAATATAAGATCAAGTTAGGTTATATACATTAATTTTGAAAGGTATTTTAACAAGCTTTACGATAAAGATTAACATTATTTTTTAAAAATATAATTTGACCTTAAAATTAAGGATGAACCGGACAAACAATCGGAACAAAAGTTAGTCCAAATGAATAATTTTGATTTTTGATATAGAAGACACATAAGTTAATGTAATTTTTTTCAGGGAAAGTGTGGAAACTTGTAGTTTTTACAAAATGAGCCGTTAAAAATTGCAATTTGATGAAAATTAAAAAAAATTGACTTTAGAAACGATTATTCAATTTGAGGTTCAAATTAACAGAAATTAAATAATCGTTTCCAACGTCAATTTTTTTTAATTTTCATCAAATTGCAATTTTTAACGGCTTATTTTGTAAAAACTACAAATGTCCACACTTTCCCTGAAAAAAAATTACATTAACTTTTGTGTCTTCTATATCAAAAATTAAAATTATTCATTTGGACTAATTTTTGTTCCGATTGTTTGTCTGATTCCTCCTTAAAGGTCAAAATGTTAATTTGAGTATATCTTAAAATCGGATTTTATTCCTTTTTTTAACTATCTGGATGGAAACCTGGACACTTTTTCCATAAGATATTTAATAGTTTTTGAGAAATTAACCCTCAAAAACCAGCACGCGCTCTGGTTGCACGTCAAAACGCTACTCTCTAAATTTGAATCAGTAAAATATCACTGGTAAATCAGTGCGAAATAAGCCACTGATTTGAATCAGTGAAAATTTCAATGGAATTTCACTGATTCTCAGTCAAAATGTAACTGATTGAATCAGTGAGGTTACTGATTCAATCAGTAAGCTATTTCACTGAGAATCAGTTAAATTTGATTGATTCTCAGTCAAAATCTCACTGATTGAAATCAGTGATTTATGTCGCACTGATTCGTCACTGCGGAGTGCCCAAGCTGCTTTGGGCAATGTTCGAAATACCACAATAATAAGAATTAATAAATAAAAAGTAATAGTTATTAGTAAGTTCATATTTATTTCTTTTAATTTTTTTAGTTTAATAAGATAAAAATAATAAGAAATTAATAAACTATTGTAATTATAATATTTACAGCTTAAAATTTTGAAAATTTTCTGAGTAGTCCCAATAAGAAATTGACCACTGGCGCAATAATGGCCCAGTACTGGCCAGTACTGATCAGTACTGTTACAATACTGAGGCCCAGTATTGGCACCAAGACTGGCACAAACTTGGGATGAAAACGTTTTTCCAGTAATGCTTTGCCAGTACTGGTGCAGTGCTGGTTTCCATTACTGGTACAATACTGGTGAAACTCTGTAATTAGAAAAAAAATTTAGTTTATTTAACAATTTACTTGTATAACGTTTAAATCCTTTTAAACTTTTGTTTTACTTACATTTATAATTATTTAATAATTTTTGTACGCAAATAACACTTATAGGTATTAACGAAAAATCCGCACGCTCGCTTGGGAATCGAACAATAAATCTTACGCACGCAAAGCCGACCCTTTAACCGACTGAGCTAACACGATTACTATTTCATATTTCTTATTAAGATATATTTGAGTAATTATATAATATATAAAATATTATATAATTTATATAGACTTTAACTGTATTAGTGAAATATATGAAATTGACTCAAAATTATTGTAATTTCAATTTTGAAAATCATAACATTAATAACTTATCGAATAATTTAAATTTTCAAAATTAATTATCTTTCCTCTTAAAAAATAATTTTAATTGAAACTGTTTTCAAAAAAAATAAATTATATATTTATGTGTTTCAAAGCCTACTTTTAAAAGTTTATCTGTATAATAATTGTAATTATTAATTCAAAAGTAAAATTTAAATGTTCAATAACATACGCCAGTACTGGAAACTTAATACCGTTACAATACAGATGCAACGCTTCAATCAGTACTGATACAGCATTGGCTGAACAAGCCTTGGCAGTTTCACTGGCGCAGTACTACGCCATTAGTTATATTTGGCATAAGTCTGTAATTTCTGGTTGGGGTACGTCACGAAAAAAAAATCGATTATTTATTGCAACAAGGATTTGCGTTATGACATTTAGAATTAGAGAGCACATTGTTTTTTTTTGAACTTACAAGTCATATCTTTATTTTCTTTTAGTGCAATTATCAATCAAATACCATTCACAATGTTATTAGATAAACTGACGTTTTCTAATACATTTTGTGGGTGCAGTTCCGAAAAGTGACGACCTCCAATTTTATTGAAACTACGTATATTTACGTATTTTAATGCGCTGATTACGAAAATCATAGTGACAATACCCGCAAATTTGAATTTCATGGTAAAAAAAAGGTATAAAAAATGATTAAAATTTCAGTTTTTTGCATTTATCTCTTTAAATATTGCAAATATAAAAAAAAAATTTTTACAAAAATTGTAGATCTCATTAAGATACACATTTTATGTATGATGCATTTTTTACTGAAACCAATTAGTTTACGAAATAAATGCAAAAAACGTAAATCACCATAAATGTGACCAAATACCCACTTTATATCAATCTTAAGTAACCTACAGCCGTAATTACGTTATTGAATCCCGTAACACTATTCTCATTACGTATCATTAAATTCATATGTACTATTACGTAATAACGTAAAATTGCGTATTTACGTATAATTACGTACACTTATGTAATAACGTAAATTACGTAATTTGCGTAATTTCAGACACTACTTAAGATTATCATCTTTAAAAAATTGTCCGCTTGATCATTTCTATAATAAATACTATAAAAACCAACAGAACTATAGGTTCTCCCACCGTTTTCTACATTCCACTTCCAGTGTGGCACCCCAAGCCCCCGGTATTTTGTATATGACACGGGGGGGTCAGGGGGGCAGAGGGCATCTCTTTCGGGGGGCAAGGCTCCCCGAAACAACAAGCCGACAAACGAAGGCAGGCTGACAATCTTTGGGGAGCTTCCAAAATAACAACTTTTCCACCGTTGTCTACATTCCACTTCAGTATGGCACCCCAATCCCATCCTAGATTGTCCAAGACATAAGAGGGTAAGGGAACTAGCCCCTAACTTAACTTTCGGGAGGCGAAGCCCCCCGAAACAACAAACCAACTCAAAATATTAAGCAAAATACGTAAATTATGTTACAAATAACGTATTTCGTATTAATATAAGTATATTATATAGACTGTGTTTATGGTGGTTAACAGTTTTTCGCATTTTTCTCGAAAATTATTCATTTTTTTTAAAAAAAGTAAGAAACGTAAAATGTGTATTTTAATCACACTAACAACTTTTGTTGGAACTGTTTTTCGAAATTTTGCGTATTTCTTGAGATATATGTCAAAAACCATTATTTTTTTAGGTTTTTTATGCTTTTTACCATGAAATTCAAATTTGCGGGTATTTTCACTATGATTTTCGTAATCAGCGCATCGAAATACGTAAGTATACGTAGTTAAAAAAAAATCCAAGGTCGTCACTTTTTGGAACTTTACCCGAAATATAATTCTTTATTCAAATATTTGATTTCGAACATTGCCCAAGGCAGCTTGGGCACTTCGCAGTTTGACCGCCAGATATTGGGCAAAGCTCGAGATAAAAGTGGTAATTCGGACTTTGCCCAAAAACGCTCGGGCAAACTGCGGAGTGACCGGCCATTTCTGGGATTGCCCGCACTCCGGACTTTGCCCACTACATATATATACGGGGTGACCCACTCTGGAGCGTACATATTAAAACGACATAATCTACACAAAAAAACTAAAACAAAAGTTCTCTTGAACTTTTTTAAAATAACAATTTGAACATTAGTTATTTCGGTTCAAAGTTGACCAATCACGCGTCAGCTTTACTCGAACCCCAAAGGCGTAGGACGAAGACAAGGCAAGCGTGACAGTCAACCGCGTTATTTGGAAGAAATGATCGTTCAACAAAAAAAAAAAGTCACCTTTTTAAAAATCAAATTAAAAATAAAAAATCAATAAGTTAACTACATGGTTTTAAAAAATTTACATATTATTTAAACAATGTTAAATAACAAATTCCAGGAATAATCACTTTTAACAACAAAGAGAACAGACACTTTCCGCAAAAACTAGGACAAATAAAATTCAAAGTTGACCACAAAATGAACAACAATTTAAAGATTGTTTAAACAAATTAAATAGTTAATTAACAATTTACTAGAATGGTTAATTACCGCAATAAAAACATCGATTTTTTCCAAACATACTAAGCCGACTAAAACTTCATATTAACCAAATGTTGAACACGAATTTCGGAATTTTTTAAATAAATTTAATTGTTAATTAACAAATTCCTCGAAAGGCCAATTCCCGCAATAAAAAGTTCAAAATTTTTACAAGAAACCTACAGCGACAAAACCTTTTAGTTTACCAAATAATATGCAAAATTTTCGAATTTGTTTAAACAAATAAAATTTTTAATTAACAAATAACTAGAATGCTCAATATTCACAAAAAAAGAGGTGTCCCTTTTTTAAAAAAAAATTAAAGCACAAAACGTAAAATAAGACTAAAAAAAACATTATTTAAAAGATTGTTTAAACAAATAAAATGGTTAATTAACAAATTAGTAGAATTGTCAATTCCGGCAATAAAAACATAAAATTTATTTCCAAACATCCTAAGGCGATAAAAACCTTAAGTTGACCAAATAATAAACGCAAATTTCAAGATTGTTTAAACAAATTAAATTATTAATTAACAAATTACTCGCATGGTCAATTCCCGCAATAAAAACATCGATATTTTTATAAACATACTAAGACGACCATTAAAAAAGGTTGATCAAATGATAAACATTATTTATAAGATTGTGTAAACAAATTAAATTGTTTATTAACAAATTACTAGAATTGTCAATTCCCGCAATAAAAACATCGATTTTTTTCCAAACATCCTAAGACGATAAAAACCTTAAGTTGACCAAATAATAAAAGCAAATTTCGAGATTGTTTAAACAAATTAAATTATTAATTAACAAATTGCGCGCATGGTCAATTCCCGCAATAAAACATCGATTTTTTTCCAAACATCCTAAGGCGATAAAAACCTTAAGTTGAGCAATTAATAAAAGCAAATTTCGAGATTGTTTAAACAAATTAAATTATTAATTAACAAATTATTTGCATGGTCGATTTCCGCAATAAAAACATCGATTTTTTTCTAAACATCATAAGGCGATAAAAACCTTAAGTTTACCAAATAATAAACGCAAATTTTAAGATTGTTTAAACAAATTTAATTATTAATTAACAAATAACTCGCATGGTCAATTCCCGCAATAATAACATCGATTTTTTTATAAACATACTAAGACGACCATTAAAAAAGGTTGATCAAATGATAAACATTATTTATAAGATTGTGTAAACAAATTAAATTGTTTATTAACAAATTACTAGAATTGTCAATTCCCGCAATAAAAACATCGATTTTTTTCGAAACATCCTAAGACGATAAAAACCTTAAGTTGACCAAATAATAAAAGAAAATTTCGAGATTGTTTAAACAAATTAAATTATTAATTAACAAATTACGCGCATGGTCAATTCCCGCAATAAAACATCGATTTTTTTCCAAACATCCTAAGGCGATAAAAACCTTAAGTTGAGCAATTAATAAAAGCAAATTTCGAGATTGTTTAAACAAATTAAATTATTAATTAACAAATTACTCGCATGGTCGATTTCCGCAATAAAAACATCGATTTTTTTCTAAACATCATAAGGCGATAAAAACCTTAAGTTTACCAAATAATAAACGCAAATTTTAAGATTGTTTAAACAAATTTAATTATTAATTAACAAATAACTCGCATGGTCAATTCCCGCAATAATAACATCGATTTTTTTATAAACATACTAAGACGACCATAAAAAAAGGTTGATCAAATGATAAACAAAAATTTTGAGATTGTTTAAACAAATTAAATTGTCAATTAACAATTACCTAAAATGCTCAGTATCCACAATAATAATATTAGCCCTTTTGCAAAAAAAATCTAAACAAAAAAAAAATTTGACCACAAAATAAACATTATTTATAAGATTGTGTAAACAAATTAATTTGTTTATTAACAAATTACTAGAATTGGCAATTCCCTCAATAAAAAGAATTAATTTTTTTTAAAAATCCTGAGCCGACTAAAACTTTAAATTGTCCAAATTTAGCAAACAAATTTCGTAATTTTTTCAACTAAGTAAATTGTTAATAATGAAATTATGCGAATAAACAATACTCGCAAGAAAAAGATCTTATTTTTTCCAACAGTCTTATGGCGACTAAAATACGTATTAAGTTGACAAAATTTTTTAAGAAGATTTCGAGATTGTTTAAACAAATTAAATTATTAATTAACAAATAACTAAAATGCTCAATATTTACAATAAAGAAGTCGAAAGTTTTAAAAAAAAACTTTAACTAAAAAAAAATAAATTTTCACCACTAATAAACATTATTTACAAAATTGTTTAAACAAATAAATTATTTAATTATTTAATTCTTTTTATTGCGGTAATTAACCATTCTAGTAAATTGTTAATTAACTATTTAATTTGTTTAAACAATCTTTAAATTGTTGTTCATTTTGTGGTCAACTTTGAATTTTATTTGTCCTAGTTTTTGCGGAAAGTGTCTGTTCTCTTTGTTGTTAAAAGTGATTATTCCTGGAATTTGTTATTTAACATTGTTTAAATAATATGTAAATTTTTTAAAACCATGTAGTTAACTTATTGATTTTTTATTTTTAATTTGATTTTTAAAAAGGTGACTTTTTTTTTTTGATGAACGATCATTTCTTCCAAATAACGCGGTTGACTGTCACGCTTGCCTTGTCTTCGTCCTACGCCTTTGGGGTTCGAGTAAAGCTGACGCGTGATTGGTCAACTTTGAACCGAAATAACTAATGTTCAAATTGTTATTTTAAAAAAGTTCAAGAGAACTTTTGTTTTAGTTTTTTTGTGTAGATTATGTCGTTTTAATATGTGCGCTCCAGAGTGGGACACCCCGTATATATATATGCTGTATTTTGCTTCATACGCTGAAAAAACTGTACGGTTAAAATAACCAAAATTCCGTTTAACTCCTATTTAACATGATACTCCGGTTCTTTTAACTAGAAGTTCTGGTTAATTTTTCTACATGTCAGGTTAATTTTAAGGGGTAACATGGGTGTTAAAGCTTCAAAAAATCAATCTTTAAAACATTTTTTTATATAATAGTATAACATGTAAAGAATATTTTTTCCAAGTTTCAAGTTAATCTGATTAAAACTCTAGGTGAGAGAGAGAGAAAGAAAGAGAATTTGGAATTTTCTCTCTTTATATTCGACTGGCACACACTGAAAAAAATGCTGTAGTGATTTTAGACATATGCTTATAGTTAACAGTTTTTTTAGAACTTAGAATACTATATTAATGAATATCCAATAAAGCATCGGTGCACCACTGACAATTCTACCTAACCTAAAAATGTGACTGTCAGTCACATATTTAGTGACTCATATCGCCTATCACCCTAAATTTAGAAAATTTATAATTTAATTTTTCATTTAGCAAGTATCAATTAATTATTTTTCATGGATAACAAAAATTCCGCCAACATCCTGAAAAATCCGACTTTTGGAACCTTCAACTTTAATTGCTTTTTCTCAAAACTCGATTTTTAAAGACGGTGAACATGATTTCTTGGAAACTAATGCACCGATCTTCTTGAAATTTGGTAGAATTCTTGTCAATATCATTGACTTGTGCCTTATCGAAGGATTTTTTTACTTTTTAATCACAACCAGTTTTATAAAGATATATATAGTCAAAAAGTGTGTAAAAAGTGGTACTTTTTGCATAAAACTCTGCCAAAAATTCAAAATTCAAAAATTTTTTAAACCCTTTGTTCAGGCACCAGCCAGACTCACCTACTAACAGAAAATTTTTCGTTTTTTGATTTTGGTTGATGCTATATGGAATTATCATGTCCACCGAGAATAGTAGGGGGAGACCGGGGCTGTTTGGCGCAGGGGCTGGTTGACGCATTTGAGTTTATTCAAAAGTCAAAAGTCGAATTAATTTTTCTCTTCGTTCAAATTAATGTAATTGATGAACTGTAACTTCACACATAATTTCATTATTATTGATTGATTATTCTGGACTATAGATTCGAAAAGCCATTTTTGGTACTCAAAAGTAAATTTTAATGCCTTTATTTTTTTGTTATATCTTTTTACAAAATGCAATCAGAAAAAAATCAAAAATAAGGTTTTGTGCTCTGAACTGTTGATTTTAAGAAACAATTAAAAATTTTTGATTTATATTTACAGTTTTCATAAAAATGAAGAAAATATTATTATTCAAACCTCATAATTTTTCAATTTCAGATATTTGTAGTTTTTAGGTTCGTTAACTTTGCTTTTTGAACAAGATTAACCTTCTATTTTTAACTGATTCACATTTTTTCAAGATAAAATTTCCTTACAAGACTTATTTTTACAATGAAACATATTGCTTGATCATTAATCACACATTTTAATTCATGCGCCAAGTACACTGAGAGAAAAAAAAGGTTACTACAACGGAGAACACAAGTAGGAATTGCCTGAGTGACTCCGGTAGTAGAACTCGAGTTAACGCAACTTGGGACTCCCGTAAATACTGCTTGGGTCTCCAATTACGTCGACTTGAGACCCAAGCAGTATTTACCGGAGTCCCAAGTTGCGTTAACTTGAGTTCTACTACCCGAGTCACTCAGGCAATTCCTACTTGTGTCCCCCGTTGTAGTAACCTTTTTTTTCTCTCAGTGTAACCGAGGGTAGTGCGCCAGGCAGCCCCGGGCCGGGGTTGGTTGGCGCACTTTAGATTTCTTCAAAAACACTGTTCTAAAAAAAAACTACAACTGTTTTCGGAACTTTTTTTTTTAAATCAAAGCTGAGATGTTAAGCAAAGTTTCTGTACAATATAGTTTTCATGTGTACAAAATTGGCAGAGCCAATCAACAAAAAGTGAAAAATGCGCCAAGTAGCCCCGGTCTCCCCTATATTATGCACCAAGGGTGGAAAACTCGATTCTTTTGACGAGCACAATGTTCGATGAACGACTCGAAGCACGAGTGAAACGAGTGCAAAGACAAGTTCAGAGAAAATTGTGTGAGTCAATAAACGAGGTCCACCCGCCGTTCATACGTTATTTTCTTTCACAAATGCGCAAAACTCACGTTTGTGCCGGTGAAGCATGGATGAAGTCAAAGTTTTAGGTGAGATGACGTCAGAGGGGAATTCTTGAGTCTTTTTTTCCTTCTGACGTCATCTCACCTTAAAACTTTGATTTTAAAAACATTTTTTTCTTAGTGGTGTTAAAACGTCTGTTCTCATCGGCTCAATTTTAATAATTTTTAAATGAAATTTATAAAATTTATTCTTTAAATATTGTACATTTATGTGAAAAAAGGGCTCAATAAATTAATTCGTTTATTAGGTACATAAAAAAAATTATTAAAAAAATGCTTCTTTTTGTCCTTTGAAACCCATGTAACTCCTTAAAGGAATACCGGTAAAAATACCCTGAAACTCCAGTAGGGCCCATTTAACATGATATTTTGGTTATTTCAACTGGACATTTCTTTCAGTGTATATGCGTAACAGATTAAAAACAGATAATTATTATTTATTTTTCATTAATTTTTTATATAGATTATTAATTTTTTATTACTTCCCATGGTCTTAATGTATTTTATACAACATCTTTCTGCATGGGTTCAGTAAATTTAAAAAAATAGTATATTATGCATCAAGGGAGGGAAGTCCGTGTTTTTTTGTCAAGCACAAATGTTCGAAGAACGAGTGTAGCACGAGCGTAGCGAGTGCGAAACGAGTTCGGAGAACATTGTGCGAGACAAAAAATCGGCCTCCCGAGGTGCATATGCTATTTTCTATCACATATGTACGAAAATCTCGTGTTTCGTTCGCCTTAAGCGGGTCAGCACTCGCAGTCTTTAGGTTAGTGACGTTAGAGATAACGGAAGTTTTTTTACCTCTAACGTTCACTGACCTAAAAACTGTGAGTTCTGCCCCGCTTAAGGCGAACGAAAACACGAGGTTTTCGTGCATGTGTGGTAGAAATGAATTTTTTTAACATTCAAATAAATTACATATTAAATGATGTTTTAAATTTATCAAAGAACATATTGTTATAACAGTCACTTGTTTAAAAAATACAGATAATAATTATAAAATAAAAAAAGTGAGCTTTTCTTTTGACATTTTTTAATACAATGGAATATGAAATGAAAGAATAATGTCAAATAAAAACTCATAATAATAATAAGAATATTTATTAAAAATAAAATTAATGTAAAAATCTAAAAAATTACTTTAAATATATTAAATATAAGAAATGAATAATAATAATTGAAATATCATTTTTTTTAAAATATGATTTATTTGTTATTCAATATTATTTTTGAATTATTTAATTAGAAATATTAATTAAGATAATTTTCGACTTATAAATTTTCAAAATTCTAGATTTTTAAAAATAGACCTTTTTTTAATCACATATAACTCTGAACCTATTAAATTTAGAAAATTTTTGCCAATACAAAAAAAGTTAGGTTTATCTTCAACTTTTTAATAATCTTTACAAAAAAAAAGAAAATATGTATATTATTTTAAAAAAACACCATTTTTTAGAAAAAAACACCATTTTTTAGAAAAAAACACCATTTTTTAGAAAAAAATCAATTTTTTTTAAATTCGGACCCGAATAACAAATTATTATTTTTCATTTATACATACCTTGAAATGGCTAGAACATTTTAAAAAAAAGATTCCGGTTGGCTAGAAAAGTATTATTAGTTTAAATTAATTTTCAAACTCTGGCTGTTATATCTAAGTGCTGTACTGTACCTGTTTTGATTATATTAATTTGATTTGAAATTAAAAAAAAGAGATGCAGCTAAATTCAAGTTAAAACAATTTTTTTCAATTTAAATAGACACAGTACAGCACTTAGATATAACAGCTAGAGTTTGAAAATTAATTTAAACTAATAATACTCTTCTAGCCAACCGGAATCTTTTTTTAAAATGTTCTTGCCATTTCAAGGTATGTATAAATGAAAAATAATAATTTGTTATTCGGGTCCGAATTTAAAAAAATGGATTTGTTTCTAAAAAATTGTGTTTTTTTAAAAAAAATATACATATTTTCTTTTTCTTTGTAAACATTATTTAAAAGTTAAAGATAAACCTAACTTTTTTTGTATTGGCAAACATTTTCTAAATTCAATAGGTTGAGAGTTATATGTGATTAAAAAAAGGTCTATTTTTAAAAATCTAGAATTTTGAAAATTTATAACTCGAAAATTTGGCCTCTTATAAAAAAATAAAAAAATATACGTATTTAATATTTTTTTATAAGGAAGAAATAAAAAATAGATTTAATCAATTTTAAAATGTGGACTTTAAATTTGACATGGAATCGCCTATAAGTTCTGCAAAGGAGAAGTACGTTTATCTGTTGTTAGAAGATTTGGGCCAGCATCTAACTTACAATTGTTGTGTGACAAAAGTTCGAAATGGGAAAATCTAACGAATTACAAGCTAATTTCTGTGAATATTTTAGGTATTCATATTTTAATCGATCTCTTTTAATGCATAAATTAACAGTTTTTTAAAGAGTGTTTTCTCGCAGTTTACTAAGGTTTTTTTCAGGAAGTGAGCAAAAATTGTACGACATAAACTTCAGATTCGTGTATGCTTGTCGAGCAATTGGAAAGTATTATACAGGAGAGAAAATCTTTTGTGGTATTATGAATATGTCTTCTCCTCCAACTACGTGGGCATCATGACAATATTCTAGCATCTTAAGCCGATGTGGTCTGTTAACAGTCCAGGAGGCAGGCTATAGAGGAGGCAGTCATTGAAAATGAGGGGCAGTAGGATATATGAATTGCGTTGGATGGAACGTGTTAATAAAGAGAATTTTCATTACTTAATGGAGTTGTTACAAATACAAGCCTAGACACTGGAAAAGCAGTGAACGTGAGTAAATTATCAAAGTTTTGTAAGTGTCCTGAGAAAAACAACGGTGAGCATCTTGATGATTTGGTTGCTACATACCAAACTGCCAATGGTGGCATGAAAGTCGAAGGTGTAAGAGAATTTTTTAACATATATCAGAAAAAGTAGAATGTTAGTCACAGTAAAGCCTACAACATCATATGGTCTGAATCTCCTTATGGTGACAACTGTCTAATTGATAAGCAAGAATGTATGAACCATGTTTAGAAAAGATCAAAAGAGTTTGGAGTCGACTAACAAGATTTAAGAATGACCATACAAAAAGAAAAAGCTAATTGATAGGAAGCCACTTGGTGGAAAAAACAAATTAATGGATGCTGCAATCGACAAATTAAAATTTTACTAAGGCTTAGCTATTAGAAGAAACACAAAGAATTTGGAGGGAATGAAAGACGCTGTCTGGGCAACATTGTAACACGTTGGTTTGTCAAACATGAAACTAATTCATGACTTATGTAGTGATTCATTGTGCAAGTACAAACAAACCAGTATCAGTGAGAAAATTTATAACCACGACGACTATTTTCACTGAGACGAAGCTGTAATAGATATTATAAAACCGACTTATCTAGATCTCGCGAATCCTACTTAACTTTCAAAATGTTGACACGGAAAAACACATACAGTGAATGTTTAAACAACGTGATTTAGTCAAGAATACAAAAAAAAAACGTTTGTTACTTTATCTACACTAAAATTAGGCGTAGCTGATGTGGTTGGTTGTTTTAACGATGGAAATATTTTTCGCTGCCGAACCCTCAAGGAATTAGCAATTACACCTGGTGATATTTTTTTAAAATCTTTGCGGCAACTTGATGAAAAAGAACAAGAGATGCTGAAAGCAAAAACGAGTCAATTTTTAAAAAGATTATACAGAAGACAAATAGAGCCAAAAAGAACTTAGTAGACGAGGCGCTGGGTGGACTTGAGTATGCAAAATATGAGGGCGGGTATTTGACAATTGGAATATGTAGAGGACATTCCCCCGAGTCAGAAAAGCCATGTTGCCCCAAAAAATTTTGGTCTGGTTCGCCGCAATTTTGATTTAAAGTTTAAAATTTGTTTTTTAAAATATTGCAGTAATTAACAATGTAACAAAATTTTTGTAGAGACATTTTTTATAGAAAATAGTATGATCTACAACTTTTATTAAAAACTTTTTTCATAACTCGAATAATAAAAAAGTTATAAACAAAAAACAGGTTAAAAAAAAGGGATGAAATTGTTTAAACTTATTTTACGCTTTTATTAATAATTTTTATAGAAAAATAGTTCAGATAAACTTTAAAGAGTATTTTCTAACGATTCATTTGAGTGATATAGTTTTTAAATATCTTTATTTTTGTAGATTTTACAGAGCCGCAAAGGCAGTTAAGTTTGAAAAAAAAGGCTATCAAAGGCTCGCTTGCCCTGAAAGTCTGACAATACACAACGCTAAACGTACGAATATATTTTAATCAAAATATGAGGGCGGATATTTGACAATTGGAATATGTAGAGGACCTTCCCCTGAGTCAAAAAAGCCATGTTGCCCCAAAAAATTTTGGTCTGGTTCGCCGCCATTTTGATTTAAAGTTTGAAGTTTGTTTTTTAAAATATTTCAGTAATTAACAATATAACAAAATTTTTGTACAAACATTTTATGTAGATAATAATGTAATCTACAACTTTTATTTAAAACTTTTTTTCATAACTCGAATAATAAAAAAGTTATAAACAAAAAACAGGTAAAAAAAGAGGGATGAAAATTTTTAAACTTATTTTACGCATTTATTAATAATTTTAAAGAAAAATAGTTTAGATGAACTTTAAAGAGCATTTTCTAACGATTCATTTGAGTAGTATGGTTTTTATATATCTTTACTTTGGTACATTTTACAGAGCCGCATAGGCAGGTAAGTTTTCAAAAAACGGCTTTCAAAGACCCGTTTACACTGTAGTGTAAACTATATACAGTGTAAACGGGTCTTTGAAAGCCGTTTTTTGAAAACTTACCTGCCTATGCGGCTCTGTAAAATGTACCAAAGTAAAGATATATAAAAACCATACTACTCAAATGAATCGTTAGAAAATGCTCTTTAAAGTTCATCTAAACTATTTTTCTTTAAAATTATTAATAAATGCGTAAAATAAGTTTAAAAATTTTCATCCCTCTTTTTTTACCTGTTTTTTGTTTATAACTTTTTTATTATTCGAGTTATGAAAAAAAGTTTTAAATAAAAGTTGTAGATTACATTATTATCTACATAAAATGTTTGTACAAAAATTTTGTTATATTGTTAATTACTGAAATATTTTAAAAAACAAACTTCAAACTTTAAATCAAAATGGCGGCGAACCAGACCAAAATTTTTTGGGGCAACATGGCTTTTTTGACTCAGGGGAAGGTCCTCTACATATTCCAATTGTCAAATATCCGCCCTCATATTTTGATTAAAATATATTCGTACGTTTAGCGTTGTGTATTGTCAGACTTTCAGGGCAAGCGAGCCTTTGATAGCCTTTTTTTTCAAACTTAACTGCCTTTGCGGCTCTGTAAAATCTACAAAAATAAAGATATTTAAAAACTATATCACTCAAATGAATCGTTAGAAAATACTCTTTAAAGTTTATCTGAACTATTTTTCTATAAAAATTATTAATAAAAGCGTAAAATAAGTTTAAACAATTTCATCCCTTTTTTTTAACCTGTTTTTTGTTTATAACTTTTTTATTATTCGAGTTATGAAAAAAAGTTTTTTATAAAAGTTGTAGATCATACTATTTTCTATAAAAAATGTCTTTACAAAAATTTTGTTACATTGTTAATTACTGCAATATTTTAAAAAACAAATTTCAAACTTTAAATCAAAATGGCGGCTAACCCGACCAAAATTTTTAGGGGCAACATGGCTTTTCTGACTCGGGGGAATGTCCTCTACATATTCCAATTGTCAAATACCCGCCCTCATATTTTGCATACTCAAGTCCACCCAGCGCCTGCACTATAGAGGAACTTGCAAGAGGTGGAAGACGAAGTGTCATATAGAGCCGGGTTACACTAAACTTTTTACATTCTTTTTGCACTGAGCTTCACTAATAAATATATTTAATTTAATTTATTGCATTTAATATTCAACTTTCAAAGACTATGATTATTATTACATTTATAAATCATAAATATTGGATTCGCCATTTTGAATTTTTAAAATCTGACTTTAAATTTGAAATCAGCATCCCCAAAACCCCAAAAAATTTTAAAAATTGGTCTTTCATATTGGATTTGCCATTTTGAATTTTCCAAATCTGACTTTAAATTTGAAATCAGCATCCCCAAAAACCCAAAAATTCCAAGACCTATGCAAATTCAGTCAATTTTTAAAAATTCGTCCGCCATATTGGATCCGCTTTTTTGAATTTGTAAATTATAAAGAGAAGTATATATGGAGTTTTGATTTATTCATTTTAAGTATAAAAATACAAAATTGGAAAAACATGGGTAATTTTATAAAAATTGTGTCATACGAATTTGAAAGGGTAAGTTCCTACTTCTCCGACCAAAAAAAAAGAGGCAGATTTTATCCTGTTCTCGAGGTTTAAAATCATTCCCTTTTACTTCTTAAATTAGAAAAGCGGATTTGTAGATTTTGTATAAACAAATCAAGTAGTGAAATATAACTTGATTTAAATCAAAATCTCAACAAATTGAAATATAAAAGTTAGTTTTTTAACTATTTTTCCAAATATAAATTTAGTGTTTCATTATTGACTTTCTCTCTAGTGTGTAATGTTTTTTAAGTCGATAAAATTGTTTAATTGAAAAATTTAAAGAATTTTAGGGTAAGGTTAAGAAGGCCCGAAAATTACGAAATTTTGTAAAATTGTCTGTTTTGAGAAAAGCACAAGAACATTAAAAAGATTCTAGATTTGCGTTTTGATTAGAAATTTAGGTGTTTTAGAAAAATTGGCTAATCAAACTTTTTCAAAATGTAAAATGTCTTGATTCGGTAGTTTACCCTTTGTGATGAGAATTTAAGAAATTATAAGAAACTTATCAAAGTTTTCTGGAAATTTTTTGGTTTTTTAGGATATTTAGAAATTAGTCCGATGAAAAGTACGGGAAGTGTTATAATTTAACCAATGCATAGGGAATGTTAGGGAATTTACAGTAATTTGTTAACGTTTTAAAGAATTTTTTTCAGTTTGGCCGTACTTTGAGATTTTAAACTCAATAAGAGCACAGAAAAAACTCTGTACTCTGTAATTTACCCATAGAGCGTGGAAATTTATCAATGCAAGCAGTAATTAACCCTATTACTGTGTAAATTTACAGAAGTGTGTGGAAATTTACCAAAGTGGTGTGGTAATATTTCAAAAAACGGAGTTATTTACCGGAAATTTTTAAAAAAAAATTCGGTTTTTTTGGAAATTTTATGTGTTAATCGAAGATTCTGCCTAAGTACTGAGAAATTTTTATTCGTGCTCAGTAAATTAAAAAGTCAAGTAGACAATTCTCTATTAAAGGCTTTGTTAGGAATGTTTAATGGTATTTATACAAAATGTCACAACATCGTTATAGTTTACAAAAGAATAGTTTATTGTTATTTTGATCTCGAACAGTGGCGTAGGAACCGGTGGGGCAGAGGGGTCAGTTGCCCCCCCCCCAGTCTAAAAAGTGGTGGGGCAAATATCATGTTTTTTCCCCTCCAGAAATTTCAGATTAACTGTACTGATATATATATATATATATATTCACACGTCATATTTACCTTTTTGCCCTCCCCCTAGGAAAAAATTCGCTCCGTTGCGCCTGATCTCGAATACGTCACATTTGGACAACCGTTATGAACACAAAAAGAAGAACCAGTCAACAGTTCGTCGAGAAATTCACGGTAAAACGCGACCGATGTGGACTGTATAGAAGCCAAAACGGCATTATCTTATCAGGCCCTCTTTGACTGACCCAAAGAGGAGGACTCCCACCAACGATTGGAGCTCCATCCAGTAGACTCTAAACCCCATTAAAAATTCTATGACAGATTAAACATTATTTCACAATGGGGACGGAAAGCTATAAATCACCCATTTAATTCCTGTAAGAAATCTTCCTTATAACTTTAAACATTTTAAACAAGCTTCTTTTAAAATAAACAATCGATGAATCGGTCAGGAGTAGAAATGATCAATTTTTTTCTTTTTTTTAATTTAATTTTGAGAATAGGATTTGAATACAAGTACTCTCATTTAAGAATACTTAACATGATAAGGCCAGTGATAACGAAATCTTGTTCACGATGGTAGTTAAAGAACATGGTACATGTCCGACTACCTTGACCAGATACACTCTAGTATTGAAGAAGGGACTAAGTCAAATAGTAGAGACAGTGACTGTACCTCACTGAACATTGACCAGGTACATGGCTTCAATAAGCCCAAAGCACAACGAATATGGTTCCAGGATCAGGGCATGAAATAATAAAGGACAGAGACTGTTTCTGTCCTTTTCTGTCTCATGCTCTGGTCCCGTAACCGTATTTTTATCTGCTTAGGCCTATACTTTGACAACCGTGAAAAGAGAAAATCTAGAGACTTTCATAGCATCTCTCCTTAAACGGTCACCCAGCGCTTACACTGTACGAACAAGTTGAAGCACGTGATCCAAGTGAACGGTTACGAGCCCATAAAGCAATGCATAAAGTCACACGAAGAATGTTCGACAAAGGCATAACAGAAACATCGAAAAGTGTTTGGTCGGTTCCAGTGGTCATGGTCCACAAAGCAAATGAGACTCCTAATTTCTTAAGAAAAATTACATGTGCTTTATGATTCCTATTAACACTCACAATCATGGTACATGCAATTGCCAACGATGAACCGAGCTTTTTTTTTAATTTATTAATTAAACCATCTTGCGGTTAACCAGTGTCGACCTAATGGTTTTATACTTTTAATCGCTGATAAAGACTACTTTTTCGTAATCAATAATTAACTATATCAGATATTACCAAATGAATCATATTGCGATACAAAGTGTGTGTTTTTGCTAACCAGGATTACCTTACAATTATATATATTATATTAATTTAACTATATTCATCTTTAGCTCGCATGTAACAGACTCTTAAAAAACTTCGACAGCGAAATTTATCACGACTCTAGATCTGATATGGGGATATCAACAGATTATCCTAGCAGAAAATAATAAAGAGCATATTGCCTTCACTATTTAACGTATGGGGCTATTCCATTTCAACAGAATGCCTTTTGGGCTATCAGGAGCTTTACCAACGTTCCAAATGCTAGTAGAATCCCTGATAGGCCAAGAAATGAAACCAAGGGTACACTTAGCTGGACGACATATCGTGAATTGGACGGTCTAAGAATACAAGCAATGAATAAAAAAAATAATTAAGCGAAATACCGCCATTCAATTTTGCAGTTAGCTACAGTGTCAGAATCACTTAAGGGGGTTGACCCGTGTAACGAACATTTTTAAACTGTTTTTTGAAATTTTTTTCTGAAGGTTGATTAAAACTTACAACTTTGAATTTTTTACCATAGATTTAGTAACTATTGAATTAAATTCAGAAATTTTTTGAAGTAAAAATTATGAAAACTGTACGTGATACAGCGCGGGGAAGTAATTCATGTAAAAAAAAGTACAGAATTGGTCGCCAAGATTCCGACCGTCTGAGTGATCTAAAATGAAAAAAAAAAAATCATTTCAATCTGTGTCACTGTAGCTACGAGCTGAACTAGGATTATTTGAAAATATTGAAAAGTAACATTTTTACGCGACTTTGAATTTTTATTTCTAAAAAACACTTTATTTTGGGCTTGTTTTCTTTTATAAAAAAAACGACGTGACCTTTTTTAATTATCCTAGTTCAGCTTGTAGTCCCACATGTGCTAAACATACCCTATAAATTTCAAAATGATCGGTCTAGTCGTTTTTGAGATATCATGGCGACCAGTTGAAAAAAAGTGGTTTCGAGAAAAATGCGTTTGAAAGCTCAAGTACGAATAAGGCAGTGAATTCTCAACCATTACTAAAACAACTGTTATATTGGAAAATTTATTTTAGGAAACTAAAGTTTTTCTAAATGTACTTATTTTTTACTTATATAAATGTGTATGGAATAATAAAATTCGCGGATAAAAAACCAAACCCTGTTTAAAAAAGACATTAGAAAAATCATAGACTTATTTTCTTATTACTTTCTAAGATTTTTCTAGTAGCGTTTTGTTCGGCCTTTCTATGATCTTTGATAAGCTTTTAACTATCTTCCTATTTTGAATTCCCATAGATCTGTACTACCTTTATATGAGTTTCTTATATATTTCTAGGTGCTTTTAAGATGTGGGGATTCGTAGGCTCGACGTTTCCATCCTTGCTCCCGCGTTCGTAGCATCTGATTTCACCCTAAAGCGAGAGACGATGTTTCCTCTCCATGGTTTGAATGAGTGGTAGAATTATGTATGTATGCGTGAAGAGTAATTGTATGTGTAATCATGTGATATAACCTTATGATATCGATAAAATTAGTATTAATCCGGCAGTCACTTGTGAAACACTTGTCCACTGACATTATTTATATATTTTTATATACTTATGTAAATTAAATTTGTTATTAATAAATAAGGTGTTAAATTAAATGTGGAGTCAGATTTCAGTGGGATTACCTTCTGAAACCAAAGATTATAAATAATCGATAATTATTTCCCACAAAGAGCTCAAAAAAGACATTAGAAAAATCATAGACTTATTTTCTTATTACTTTCTAAGATTTTTCTAGTAGCTTTTTGTTCGGCCTTTCTATGAGCTTTTATAAGGTTTTAACTATCTTCCTGTTTTGAATTCCCATAGCCCTGTACAACCTTTCTGTGAGTTTCTAATACCTTTCTAGGTGCTTATAAGAGCTTAAAAAAGACATTAGGAAATCATAGACTTATTTTCTTAATACTTTCTAAGATTTTTCTAGTAGCTTTTTGTTCGGCCTTTCTTTGAGCTTTTATGAGTTTTTAACTATCTTCCTGTTTTGAATTCCCATAGACCTTTACTACCTTTCTATAAGTTTCTAATACCTTCCTAGGTGCTTTCTGTATAACATTTTTATTATTTATTTATTCAAATAATGATTATTTTACAAATATACTTACACATAATTAACAACTCTTATTATTTTGACAAATGAACTATAAATTAAAAATTCGCACCGATATTGGGATTAAACCCGCGACTCTCATACTTATATTTTAAGAGGTTTCTAATACCCTTCTATGACGTTTAAAGAGTTTTTAAATGTCTTTTCTAAAATTAGGTTTTACGTTTCAAAATATGTTTTTCTAAGACCTCCTATAAGTTTTCTTAGACCTTCTATGAGTTTTCTAAGAGCTTTATTTCCTTCACAATTTCTAGTACCCTATGATCTTTTTAGGAGTTTCTAAGAGGTTTCTATGAGCTAACAATTAGGTTTTACGTTTCTAAATATGTTTTTCTAAAACCTTCTATGAATTTTCTAAGAGCTTTATTTCCTTCACAATTGCAAGTACCCTATGATCTTTTTAAGAGTTTCTAAGAGGTTTCTATGAGCTAAAAAATTAGGTTTTACGTTTCCAAATATGTTTTTCTAAGATCTTTTATGAGTTTTCCAAGAGTTTTATTTCCTTCACAATTGCAAGTACTCTATCATCTTTTTAAGAGTTTCTAAGAGGTTTCTATGAGCTAAAAAATTAGGTTTTACGTTACTAATTATGTTTTTCTAAGATCTTTTATGAGTTTTCCAAGAGTTTTATTTCCTCTACAATTGCAAGTACCCTATGATATTTTTAAGATTATTTATTGTAAACCGTTTCGAACTATTTCTAGCGTCGTTTAGAAAAATTTCTTCTTTCTTTGAGAAATTTAAAATACTATATATTTTTTGCAAAATTTCGAAATTTCTTGGGGTGAATAGGTAAATTTGTACCCACTTTTAAAAATTTGCTTTTTTTTGCGATATATTTCGAAACTTTTTATAGTGTATAGACTCTGCCTGAATATTAGATTGTCAATTGTTATATTGATGAAAAGTCAGTAAAATTTTACGGATTCGTTTAATCATGCGTAAGGTTGTTCCCCGGCAGTTATACTTGAAAAAATCGATTTTCTATGGATTTTTTTTAAATTAGGAGAAAATGTTATTTTGTATGTGCCTCCTATCTGGTTAAAATTTTAATAGCCCTTGCAATGCTTAAAACTGAGATATTCAGGTTCTAAATTCCAATTTTTTATGCAAAATGATAAAAAATGAAATTTTGAACCTGAAAATCTCAATTTTGAGTATTGCAAGGGCTATTAAAGTTTTAACTAGATAGAAGCACACATAAAATAACGTTCTCTCACAATTAAAAGAAAATCCATAGAAAATCGATTTTTTCAAGTATAACTGCCTTATAATTAATACTAAAATCTTGGCTGATTTTTTCATTAGTTAGTGAAAAATTACCAAAAAATAGTTAAACTTTGACCAAATGAATTAGTAAGCAGAATTTTACTAAAATAAAGTAGTTTTCATATAATTTAACATATAATATTAGTTTCTTTTAACTAATTCAGACTTAGAGAGAAACATTCGGTCCAAAATAAAAGACAATTAAAGCTATCAAGCTTAAACTGTAATTGTAAGAAGTAAATATTTTACAAAAAAATTTAACGAAAATTCACCAGCATTCTATGACATATGATTTTTCCTAAAAGTTTAGTAAAAATTCATGGAAATTCTATTGAATATGCTTGTCTCTATACATATACAGAAAATTCACCAAAATTCTATTAAATGTTATTTACCCTTAAAACTTGAAAAAAATTCACTAACATTCCAATGGATATTCTTTTTCTAAAGAACTTGTTGAATTTTCCACAATTTTTATAAAATAATTCTTAAAAACTAGGAAAAATTTCACAAGTTTTTAGCAAAAAGTAAAATTATTAGATTTTTTGGAATGTTTTAAAAAACTTGGTGAATTTTACCGAATTTCAAAGAAAAAGTTCTTTAAAGTTATGGGAAATTCACAAACTTTTTAGGGAAAAGCAAATCGACGCCCCCCGTTGATAAAGTGTTTATTAAAAAGCCAGTGTAATAAAATGTTAACTTGAAAAACAGTGGAATGTCATTTTTATAATTAATTTTGTTGGACATGATTTCTATTAAACTGTTTGTTTAATTAAATGTCTTTTGAAATTTTGTCATAAATTGTTAATTGGACTGAACAATGGATACACTTATTTATTAGTTCAAATATGCAATAACATTCTGTATAACATTCTTTATAACCTTGCTTTAACATTATTCTACTGTTTTTCAAATTAACATTTTATTACACTGGCTTTTTAATAAACACTTTATCAACGGGGGGCGTCGAAATGTATCATACGTTTAGAAAATTTTCACTATATTTTCTGTTAATATTCACTAATTTTTAAGGAGAAAAATTTCCCCTAGAATATGTGGAATAATCACAAACAGAACTTGGTGAATAATCTACAAATTTTTTACGATGTGCATACCTTATTAAATGTAATTGGACCCTCAATGGAAAACATTAAAAACCTCTTTTGAAAAAGATATTTATTTGCATTTTTATCTCATTGAAACCTCATAGAAACTCTTAAAAAGATCATAGGGTACTTGCAATTGTGGAAAAAATAAAAACCGTAGAAAACTCATAAAAGGTCTTAGAAAAACATATTCAGAAACGTAATACCTGAATTTTTACCTCTTGGAAAACTCGTAGAAACTCTAAAAACGATCATAGGGTACTTGCAATTGAGGAGGAAATAAAACACTTAGAAAACTCATAGAAGGTCTTAGAAAGACATAATTAGAAACGTAAATTTTGATTTTTTACATAATAGAAACCTCTTAGAAACTCTTAAAAAGACTGTAGGATACTTGCAATTGTGGAGGGAATAAAACTCTTAGAAAACTCATAGAAGGTCTTAGAAGGTCTACCTACGTATTTTTTTCCGTGTAATCTGAATCCGAAGTTGAAATGATCAGATTAACTAAAATTTTTTAAATACCTTTTGAGTTACACACTGACGCGAGTGATTCTGACATTCTTCTGATGGAAAGGTATCAAATAGGTAAATAATAGGTAATAATAGGTATCAACGGTAAACTTTACCTATACTGACCAAAGTTGATTTTGTGATTCATGACTTTATTATTTATTTATTTATTTTTTACGTAAGCGTAAACGTATTTTACGTAAACGTAAAATAATAGGTAAATAATAGGTAATAATAGGTATCAACGGTAAACTTTACCTATACTGACCAAAGTTGATTTTGTGATTCATGACTTTATTATTTATTTATTTATTTTTTACGTAAGCGTAAACGTATTTTACGTAAACGTGTTTTATCACGTAAGCTTGTGATACCAGTTGACAATAGAAAGGAAGCGTTCAACAAAGTTCACTGTGATCCATAGACCACGCGTTCAAAAACAGTTTTTTTATATTCACACAGTTATTACTAATATTGTTTAAAAAAATCCTAAAAACAAATGTAATTATTATAGTTAAAATTTAAAATAGCGCATTTAATATTGCAGCATAATTCTGAAAATTTTGTCGAATTAACTTGAAACTTGTTGCTTGGAGTTTGTTCGGGTTTTTCCGTCTGTCCCAGTCACTAGGAGGGACCTCTCTCGTTGCCGAATTGCGAAGTCTTCCCCCACTCAGTTCTGTTCGGTTTGATTTCTTGAACGTTCCGGTTGTCTCTTGGAGGGAACAGTCTGAAATCCGATTCTTTTCTGCCGTTTTCACCGACCACGTGTCACCAGCTCAGCGTTAAAATAACTCTTATTTCTTTTGCCATTTTGTTTTGTGTTCTTTGTTTTTGATATGATAGTTAGTTATAAGGTGTGTTCAATTAGTGTATTAACGGGGTCTCAACAGACTTTAACGTAAGTTTTCCCTCTTTTATTTTTTCAGCTTGTAGGATAACCTTGTGTCAATTTGAAAAAGTGATCCGATTAAATGGTTTATTGAAACGAAATCTGACGTACTTTTGATTCCCCCACCCATCTCCTCTCCTTTAGCCATCATAATTCAGAAACATATTTTGGTCCTTTGAGCCGAATTAGACGGGACACGTTCTTTTGAACCCTTCACCCGTTCTTATATCATATTTACTGTTTAATCGGGGTCAATTCCAAGGTTAATCCCTGAGCTTAGGCTCTCGGGTTTTCAAAGTTATCTAGGCAAACTGATGCGTCACCTTCAAGTCTTTGTCTTAGATTCAACAGGTAACAAACGCTGTTTATGGTACATAACAGGTATAACGCTGTTTATGACCTACGAGACCTTCTCAGGTTCATAAGCACTGTGTCACCTTCAAGACTTTATCTTGGGTTCGACCAGGTAGCAAACATTATAACGTGGTTTATGACCTTCAAGACCTTCTCAGGTTCATAATCACTGTGTCACCTTCAAGACTTTGTATTGGGTTCGACTAGGTAAACAATCCTTACCGTGGGGGTTAGACTCATTGACACTGCGTAGCCAGCGAGGCTTTGTCTTGAGTTCGACCACTCATTTTGTCTGTCTCTTTTCTTGTTCTTATAGGTTTACATCGACTTAACTCCGTTAGCGTGATTCAATAGATATATGAGGCACGAAGCTTCTGCATCATGACTTCTCTTTTAGCTTCTTAGCACTCCTTGATGAGGATTGTCGCAACCTTTGCCTAGACCTCCATTATGAAACTTGGTGAAAATGTAGTATTATATGACAGAAGTTTTGCCCAAAAATATTTTTTGAAAATTTTCAAAATTGTGGTTTTTATAGGGTGTCAAAATTTTAAGTACCGTTTTTTTCAAAAACAAATATCTTTGTGGCATTTTAATCAATTTTGTTCATATTTATGGTGTTTATAAATAATATACCAACACTTTGAACGTAATATAAGACCAAAAAAACTTTTCAAAATTTGCCCCGAAAAAAGTCAAAAAAATTTTTGATTTCATTTTTTCTATCAAAAGCACCCCTACGATTTCTTTTTAATAACGATATTTCGTTTCCTTATTTTTTTCTGAGCTGATTAATAAAAAAAAAATTCTGGAGACTTTAAAAAGAACCGAGATATTGGACTTTTTGTGACGCTGCCTACGCTCTCTGAATTCAGGCAAGCTTAACGCCGGGACACGGACGCATTTTTTCGAGCATTTTTAAAGTTAATTATTTTTATTATTAGGCAGGTAAATTGGTTTTCGTAATAACATTTTATTACGTATTTTTTATCACTCTTTCATAATCTGTCATCAAAATGGCAAAAAAATAAAATTCCAAAAAGCTATAACCACTTTTTTGGAAAAAAATGCAAATTTTTTAAATGTTTGATCAAAAATGATTTTTTTTCCACATAACCCACTGATCTCTATAATAACTAGATAGCGTATGCAATGCAAATTTTGTGGTGCCACCTGTGATAGGGTCAGCCATTTTTTTGTACCCGAGCGCCGTTCGGATTTTCATTCGACAATCTTCGTACTTCGCGGCTTTGAAATATAAACGTACAACATATAATTTTTTTTCGTATGTTTTTGTTTCTTACGTTTTAGATGATAAAGTATTTTATGTAAGAAAGTAGGTTCGATCGAAGGAAGGCAAATAAATAACAATAAAACAATGTTATTTTTTTAAACAGTCAGAACAACGTTTCGATGACTTGGTTCATCATCATCATCAGGCTTGAAATTAAAATAAAATTACTACATGTTGTAATTTGTCAAACAGTTAAAATATAATCCGAATGCTACAAGCATTTTGTCAGTCTTGACAAAACTAACTGTTCGAAAAATTACAATATTTAATAATTTTATTTTAATTTCGAACCTGATGATGATGACGAACCATGTCATCGAAACGTAGTTCTGACTGTTTAAAAAAATAACATTGTTTTATTGTTATTTGTTTGCCTTCCTTCGATCGAACCTACTTTCTTACATACAGTACTCTCTCACTAAGTGCCCGCTCAGTAAGTAGCCGTTCCCCTTCACACATATTTTTACACACACATTATTTGCTCCCCGCCATAGCAAACGCGATAAAATGAAAGTTAAGTTTAAATTAGCAACTTCAAGTGTTAGAAAAATGACAGATAATTAAATAACCAAAAATAGACGTAAACAAACCTAAGAGTAAACTCGATAAAGATTCTTTGCAAAGAATTAATAATTGTAGACAATAAAAAATTTGAATTTTAAAATAAAAGATAAAATTTATCGTTTATCAATTTTTAACTAAATTTATTATTTTATATTTAGTCTTCGTGGACGAGTCAATAATAAAAATGTTAACCCATCGAAATTTATGAGTTTCAGTGATAATAATTCTCTTTCTCTAAAAGAAGCCTATAAAAAATTGTGGAAGGAGTTAAAATTTCAAACATTACAATTTTCTTAAGAATACAGATGCTAAGCTGGTCAAAATTATATTCCTATATTTTTATGATACAATTAATTTTAGATCTCTAAACTATATATTAAAAACATTACCAATATGAAAGGGTTAAAAGTTGACAAGTGATCCTCCTTAATTTTATTTTTCCTTATACTATTAATTTTTAGTAAACAAAGATATCTAAACATTTTTTAAATATTTTCTTGAGTCATTTTAAATTTACCGCGAACTATTTCGTTTTCGAATTTATTTACATTCAATTGTTTTGACATGAAATCTACATATAATGCAAAAGAGAGTGGGGGCTCTCGATAAGTAACCATTTTATTCCCCTACAGCCCCGTTTTCGGTCACTTAGTGAGAGAGTACTGTAATAAACATTTCGATAGGGAATCTGTCTTTCAATTAGGAAAAAGTATTTTATTAAAAAAAAATAATTTATAAAAATAAATATAATTATAAATATAATACAGTGCTGTCCAGCAGGATTTGCACACCTATCAGAATTTTTGTCTTTACAAAAAGTTTTATATTTTTTAATTAGTCATAATTAGGACTATTTAAAAAAAATTTCAAAAAACTCAATAGATGGTAAAAAAATTTTCTTTTTTTTTTATTTTAAATATTTTTTTCTGACTTTACACATAAGAAGGCACATTTTTGTTCTTAATAATTTTTTCCAAAATCAACCGTTCTGGACATATGCATAATTAAAAAATAGTGATGTTTTTTTAAACAATTACCTATATCTTTGTTAAAAAAAATCGTAGAACAATTTTTAAAAATTTGTTTGAAAGGTGATAAAATTACCTTTCAAAATTGGAATTTTTTGACTATTGTTAATATTAATTAAGTAATGAAAATTTTGTTTTTTCTTTTGTTCATTAGATATCCTAAGAGTAGAGCATATAAGCTTTACAAAAAATTCTCATTTATTGTTTTATCTTTATTACTTAACAAAATATAAAACTTTTTGTAAAGACAAAAATTCTGATAGGGGGGCAAATCCTGCTGGACGGCACTGTATGAAGTACATTATATACATATACATATTTAAAATGTATTTTATAAAAGAATCTCTTAAAATTAATTCTGTTATCAGGTATTGCATATAAATGAAAAATATTTTGTAGATTATAATGCACATTTTTAAAATTTTAAATCCGTTATAGTAAATGTAAGCAGCTTTTAAGAAAAGCAAATGTAACAAGAACAATGTTTTTTTAAAAAAGCAGATACGAAACAGTGAAACAAAGTAACTGTTTAAACTCTTAACCTTCAAAACAGAAATCCAATCGTTACGGTATCGAAAATCGAATTCCTATTTCAGTTTTTTTCCACAGTACATGCACTGGTACACCATTTTACCTACTATTATTATACTTTTTATTTCTTGAAACTGCATACATTATTCAAAACTATAGAGTAGCTAAAATGTCAACACTCGCAGGTGAAACACCCGCGTTATTTTACCGACAATTGCTGACAGTCAGCTGTGTCCGAAAGTTTCCGAAGAAACACGAGCGTCAGTCGTAGACAATGAAAACGGTTTTCAATAGATCACATATTTTGCTTGCCTATGCGCTATCCAGTTATTATAGAGATCAGTGACATAACCAGTGATCAGACAATTTCTGCCCCTAAAAATATCGTGTCCACAATATTCAAGCTTCAAAAGGATGAACCATACATTCAAAAATATTAAGATGGCGGATCCAAAAATGGCGACAACAGTATTTTTTTTTAAAAAAATTGACACCCAGTTGATACTTCTTTTAATTCTCTCTTTATTTGTATGAAAAAGAGTTCCTGAATGTTTCTGGGGTCGCTGATTGTTAATCTAAAGTCGGATTTCAAAAATTCAAAATGTCGGATCCAATATGGCGGTCGATATTTTGGGAATTGATCGGATTTTTTTGAAACATTCTACTCGGGGATTTTTGGGGTCGCTGATTGTGAATCTGAAGTCGGATTTCAAAAATTTAAAATAGCGGATCCAGTATGGCGGACCATATTTTTGAAATTGACCCCCAAAAACCACGGGTAGCATGTTTCAAATAAATCCGATTAATTTCAAAAATATCGACCGCCATACTGGATCTGCCATTTTAAATTTTTGAAATCCGACTTCAGATTCACAATCAGCAACCCTAAATACCCTTAAGTAGAATGTTTCAAATAAACCCGATCAATTCCAAAAATACCGACCGCCATATTGGATCCGCAATTTTGAATTTTTGAAATCCGACTTTAGATTAACAATCAGCGACCCAAGAAACATTCAGGTAATCATTTTCATACGAATAAATCCATTTTGGATCCGCCATCTTAATATTTTTAAATGTATGGTTCATCCTTTTGAAGCTTGAATATTGTGGACACGATATTTTCAGGGGCAGAAATTTTCTGATCACTGGTTATGTGGAAAAAAAATCATTTTTGATCAAACATTTAAAAAATTTGCATTTTTTTCCAAAAAAGTGGTTACAGCTTTTTGGGATTTTATTTTTTTTGCAATTTTGATGACAGATTATGAAAGAGTGATAAAAAATACGTAATAAAATGTTATTACGAAAACCAATTTACATGCCTAATAATAAAAATAATTAACTTTGAAAATGCTTGAAAAAATGCGTCCGTGTCCCGGCGTTAAGCTTGCCTGAATTCAGAGAGCGTAGGCAGCGTCACAAAAAGTCCAATATCTCGGTTCTTTTTAAAGTCTCCAGAATTTTTTTTTTATTAATCAACTCAGAAAAAAATAAGGAAACGAAATATCGTTATTAAAAAGAAATCGTAGGGGTGCTTTTGATAGAAAAAATAAAATCAAAAATTTTTTTAAATTTTTTCGGGGCAAATTTTGAAAATTTTTTTTGGTCTTATATTACGTTCAAAGTGTTGGTATATTATTTATAAACGCCATAAATATGAACAAAATTGATTAAAATGCCAAAAAGATATTTGTTTTTGAAAAAAACGGTACTTAAAATTTTGACACCCTGTAAAAACCTGATGAAAACTTGATGAATGAACTGTCATGGCCGATTGATCAGTTGTACTTATTTTTGCTCTCTGCTTTTTTAGTAAATCCGTTTGTTATAGTTACTCCCGCGCTCTGTGCAGTGTTCTAAGTGAACAAGAACTATTTATAGCCCATCTTGAACTCTTTGGAACTGTTTATTGTACACTGTTGTGTTATTATTGTGCAGTTTATTGTGACAACTTTATACCATGGCAATTTGCCTTGAGTGTTCACATAACATTTCTCGTGACAATAAAGACGTCTTTGTTTGCTCGAAGTGCGGGACATTGGTGCACTCAGCCTGCGCCAACGTTAATATATCTAAGAAAGATTTTGAGAAACTTAAAAAAGATTTAATTAACTATAACTTTTCAAAGTGTAAAAAATCTCAACAAGGCAGCGACATCTTATCGAGTAAGGTGTCAACTTCATCGTCGTTGAATAGTGTGTCTCCATCAATGGATAATATTTCTAATCCTTCTTTTGATCCCCTTCACACATTTAATGCAGCAACTCTGTCGCCGGCTGTCACCGAAGCAATACGGGCTGCCGTAGAACAGGGGCAAAGAACTGTCCTTGAGGAATATAAGGAACAAATGTCTCTACTCTTCCAGAAATTTGTGGATAGTCAAACAGAGTTCAACGCTTAAATGGGTAAAACTATCTCTTCTCTTCAATCTGATGTTGCTGAGCACACCGGCAAGATACAAGCTCTTGAGATTCTGACAAATTCTCAAACTGAACTTTTGCAGCAGGCTAAATCGGAAAATGAAAACTTGGCTTCTCGTCTGCATCTTTTTGAACAAAATCTTCATACACAGGAACAGGTAGCTCTTCAAACTACACTCGAGGTTCATGGTATACCTCAAAAATTAAACGAAGATTTGCAAGGGCTTTTCTGTGACATTACAAAAGCCCCCGGAGTTTCTACTTCTCCGCAAGATATTTCTAATATCTATCGTGTTCTTAGAAATGACAATCAAGCGAACCCACAATTACACCCTACAATTCTTGTCAAGCTTTTTCGCCAAAATCGGCGAGATAAGATCATCATGGTGCGGAAATCCAAGCCTAATTTTACAACGTGCAACTTTGGGTGGTCCGACGCTAAAAAACATCCTGTATTCATTCGAGAGCCTCTTACACCTGCTAACCGCAGAATATATTCTGCCGCTCTCTCGCTGAGGAGACTCAATAAAATAAAATACCTTTGGATTTCTGGAGGGAAGATCTTCTGCCGTCGGGAGGATGGCGCATTGCGATTGCAGCTTACGTGCTTGCAAGATGTTGACCGCTTTAAATAGCAATTACGGTTTTTATCATTATTTTCCATCTTGGCTTTGTTCACTATCTTGATTTTAAATTGTTGGTTTTTTTTCAATAATTTCTATGAACTTAAATTTGAATTACTTTTCTTCTTTTTAATTTTTGCCATTTTTTATATTTTTTTTTTCAAGTTACGTTTACTGAAATCATTCAATCTTGATTATCACTCTGAATTACTTGTACACGAAGTGTTTAATATGTATTGTTCTTCGGCTACTGTAAAGGTTGGTCTAACACGAAGTACTTTTGTCTAACTTACTTGTCTTTTTACTCATTTTCTTCTTTAATCATGTTTTTATTTTATATTCCAGGAACCTCACTGACACCATTTTTTTTAATTATTTTTTTTTTTTGCTCTTTTTTGTTTTTGTCTTTCCATTTCTTTATTCTTGTTTATATTAAAAACTTTTATTTTAAATTTCAATAACTGCTCTTAAAATCTGCCACGTCAATGCTCAATCTCTTTTGGCCCATTTTCTTGAATTTAAAAAATATTTCAATTCCTGTTTTTACCACATCATTGCCGTTTCAGAAACTTGGCTAACTCACAATGATTTTTCAAGATCAATTGAGCTTGATAATTATATGCTTTTTCGCAGGGACAGGGAGGGACGTAGGGGGGTGGGGTTTGTTTATATGTTCATAACAGTATGCATACTACTTTTCTGACCTCAAGTACCGACTATTCTTTACCTACTGCTGAGTTTTTCTTTATGGAAATTAAATCTCTCCAAAATACTGCATTGCTCGGAGTAGTCTATAAACCTCCTAACGCTTCTTTTGGTAGGGTTTTTGAATCCAACATTTGTACACTGATCCCTAATTATGATAACGTTATTATAACTGGTGACTTTAACACAAATTTAAACATATTAAATAGCCATGCTAAATACTTGACATCCCTTTTCTATTCTACTGGTCTCTCATTTGTTCCCCACACATCCACACACCACACAGCTTCCTCCAGCACACGTATTGATATGTTCTTGGTTGATGATCTTGACAAAGTCTCTTTCTTTTCACAACACTCTGTCTTTTTTCTTTCTAAACATGACTTAATTAATATCACCTTTGAATTTCCAGGAATCCAGTCTCCACAGTACCCTACTACCTATTTACGTAACCTTAAAAATATCAACATGAATGATTTTGTTTTACACTTATCTCAGGAGAACTGGGCAAGTATTTACGAGGATATGAACGTTGATGGTAAAGTCAATAAGCTTAATGACATACTTATATCCTCATTTGATATCTTTGCCCCTCTACATGCCCCTTACAATAAAAAAAAAGATCTTCACCCTGGATAACGGAGGAAATTCGATCACTTATTAAGGAAAGAAACCGGCTTTATAAAATCTTTTGGGAGAAATAAAAACCCATCTATCCATGATACATTCAGTAAATTACGCAATACAGTTCAGACGAAGTTGAGAGACGCCTACCATAGATATAACTATCAAGTGCTGAAAAATGTTAAAAAACCTGTCAACCTTTGGCAAACACTTAAAAAATTAAAACTAATTTCTGGTAGTAATAATCTTGTTAATGATTACAATTTCTCCCTAAATGATTTCTTACAAAATTTCTCTTTTTCCCCTATTTTGACCCCTGCTTTTCGCCCTCCTTCTCTTGATTCAATGCATTTTGATGATAACAATTTCTTTTTCGCTGATATTTCACCTGATACATTACTGATGTCTCTCACTGCAATTAAAACAAACTCAATTGGAGTTGATGGCCTTTCCATTAAGATGATTCATCTTGCCCTTCCTTTTATTTTTCCTGTCCTTTTGCACATCTATAATTATTCGTTACAAACAGGTGTGTTTCCTAATATTTGGAAAAAAGCCACCATTCGACCCATTCCTAAAATCCCTAAACCACTATTTGCTTCAGATTTCAGACCTATTTCCCTTTTTTGCGCACTGTCAAAACCGATTAAACGTATTGTACACCAACAACTGACAGAACATCTGAATCGTTTAAGTTTACAAGATCCTATGCAATCAGGTTTTCGGCATAAGCATAGTACAACTACAGCTTCTTTGAAATTTACTTCTGATATCAAATTAGCTATGGATGCTAACGAAATCACACTTGCTGTTTTTTTCGATTTCTCTAAAGCCTTTGACCGTGTCGATCACGATCTATTACTCTCAAAATTACTTTCCCTTAAGATTTCCAAAGCTACTTACTCCTGGTTCAAATCCTATCTTAGCTACCGATTGTAAAGAGTATCTAATTGTAAAGGTGAATGCTCTGATTGGACCAAAGTCGAATGCGGTGTCCCTCAAGGTTCCCCACTAGCACTACTACTGTTTAATATATATGTCTCTGACCTAGGTAAAGGTCTTCTTTATTGTAAACACCATAAATTTGCAGACGACTTTAAACTCTACCTCTCTGGCCCTTTATCCTCTCTTTCCCGTATGATTAACTTGATGCAGTCGGACATAAATCTGGTATTTGAGTGGGCGAGAGCTAATGGTCTTATGCTTAATGCTACCAAAACAAAAGCTATGATATTTGGTCTATCAAGCAAGTCACCTTCTTGTACCAGTATTAATTTTTCCCTGACAGTTGATGGATCAAGTATTGAATTCTGTGATAAGGTTAAAGATTTGGGACTTATATTGGATGGATCTCTGTCCTGGGAAGAGCATATACATGGTATTTGTCGGAAAACTTACATTACTTTAAGGCAATTGTTTAAAAACAGGGATTCACTTTCCACATCAACACGCTTATGACTTGTAAAAGGCTTAATTCTCCCTTATTTTGATTATGGTTGCCTGGTATATGATGATATCACTGACCAGCTTAATATAAAACTTGAAGGGGCTTTTAATGCCTGCATTAGATTTATTTTTAATATTAAAAAGACAGAGCGTATATCTCGCTATAGAACTAGAGCTGGTTTTATGAACATGGCAATGCGTAGACAATACTTTTTAGGAAACTGTCTTTTCTCCTTATTTCGCAGTGAGGTTCCGGAATATCTCTTTGGAATGTTTAAGTGGAGGACCTCTAAAGGGGCATCTGCACCTCGACTTCGTGATATAACTGCTGTTCTTAAGATACCTAAACACCGTACATGTAAACTTCAACGTTCGTTCGTTATAAGAAGCGCCCGGCTGTGGAATAAGCTTCCCTTAGATATTAGAAATGCTTGCTCTTCATTTGTATTCAAAAAACTTTTTTATCGACTTTTGCTTAATTCTAAAGGTTCCATTTTCGAAGTTACTTATTGGTATTGAAACAATACTATGCTTTATTTTGTTTATTCTGGATTGAGCCTGCTGGCTTTATTTCTATGACATTGATTGTAACTTGATCTATAAAACCTAAATATCTTTTGTTTCTTTAGTTTTCATTTATGTTTACTTTTGCATATATATATGTGACGCGTCGCGAAGAAAAGCACCTAAGAAGCCAAACGGCAATTTTACAGGTGAGTGAAAAGAAGCGGCGCGCGCGACATTGGATTCTGTACAAATTGCTGATGCTTAAGTCTTAAATACGTGAAAAATATTCAATGAAAATGTTTTTTGACTTTAGATAATGAAAAAGGGACATTTAATGAACCTAATATTATCAAAATCCGAAATTCGATTTTTTGCTTTTTAGGTGCTTTTTTTCGCGACGCGTCACATATATATATTTATATTATATCCGTTATACGAATGCTTAAAATTATATAACTTATATGATGTTATGTTTAAAATTATTAAGTTTCTGATAATCATCTATTATTCTGATTATATCTCTGGCCATGACATTTTTATATAATTCTAATCCATGTATATTTTGTTCTTTTGAGGGCTCTCCCGACCTGTGAACTTTTCTTTCTTAATAAATAAATAAATAAATAAAAAGTAAAAACCACAATTTTGAAAATTTTCAAAAAATATTTTTGGGCAAAACTTCTGTCATATAATACTACATTTTCACTAAGTTTCATAAAAATCGAAGGACCCGAGACCAACATTGATTTTTTGAGAAATTTTGACCCACCGGTCAAAACAATAACGATCCCCCGATTGGAGCTCTATGCTGCGGTCTTAGTGACTCGTCTGCTGAAATCTGTTGTTGATGAACTCGGGCTCTCCCAATGCCCTATCTATGCATGGTCCGATTCACAAATCGTTCTTCATTGGATCAACAATTCACATCCATCGCGGTGGCCGACGTTCGTCGCAAATCGGGTGTCAGAGGTTCAGCGGACACTTCCCGAGGCATTATGGCGTTACGTTTTGACCAAAGACAACCCTGCGGACGTCGCGAGTCGAGGAGTGGACTCCACCGCCCTTGCCGACATTAAACTTTGGTGGACCGGACCCGACTGGCTAACAATGTCCAGAACCTTGTGGCAACCGCTCTCAAATCCAAACGAGCTACAGCAGGATTCCGTAGAAGATGAAATCGCTCTAACACGGATCTCGACCGCCTTGCTTCAAACCTCTACCGTCCTATTCAGACGCTGTTCCACTCTCACCCGCCTCACAAGAGTCATTGCCCGGTGCTTACGTTGAAAACTGATGCTAAAGCCCCCCGCTGAACTCCTGGCTTCCTTCCAACAGTGTCTTTATCGAAAGGAGCTGCTGCATGCTTTTCTCTGCTGCGTTTTTTGGACCCTGCAGTGTCACTTCTCGGAAAAATTTCGAATCTTGAAAGAAGGAGGGACACTTCCCTGTCGAGGACCAGTTACTAACTTTCACCGTTTTATTGACGCAGGAGGGATTTTGAAAGAAGGCGGACGATTAGCGAATTCAACTTTGCCATATAACCAAAAGCATCCAGTTGTGTTGCCAGGTAACAGCGTCCTAGCTGATCTGATCATTGATTAGGCACATAAAACCGTTCTCCATGGTTGATTTTAACTCTCATACTGCTGTGCGATGCGTCGAGCTTGGATAATCCGAGGAAGAGTCCGTGTCAAAGGACACTTACGCACCTGCGCTGTGTGTGCCCGCACAAGAGCTGACAGAGCAAGCCAACTGATGGGTCATCTTCCTACCGAAAGAGTCACACCACCTCGCTTCTTTCTCAGGAGTGGTGTCGATTACGCAGGATCCTTTTCCTTGAAACCTACCAAGGGTCAGGGATATCGGACAGTAAAGGGATACATTTCTCTATTCGTCTACTTGTGCACCAAGGCTGTCCATCTTGAGATCGTAGGTGACCTCACGGCAGCCTCATTTTTAGCGGCTCTTCATCGCTTTATCGGTTGTCGGGGTGCTCCTAGTGAACTTTGGAGCGACAACGCAACGACCTTTTACGGCGCAGACGCCGAACTAAGATCTTTGTTAAAGGAAGCGTAGATCAATTGGACCTCCGTTCAGGATTCGCTGGCGAACGAGGGCGTGACCTGGCGCTTTATTCCCTCTTCGGTACCACATTTCGGTGGATTGTGGAAAGCTGGAGTTAAAGCCGCTAAATCTCATCTAAAGCGTGTTCTGGGTGTCCGAAACTTAACTTACGAGAAGATGACGACACTCGTTATTCAGATCGAGATGTGCATAAATTCACGTCCCTTTATTCCTATTGTTAGTGATTCCGAGGACTTAAATGTTCTCACTCTAGGACATACACTTATAGAAGGACCTCTGGCGGCACTTCCCGAGCCTTTGGATCTCGATGCGATCTCTGATCGTGACATCCATTAGCGTTTTATTAAAAAGGTCCGCGACAACTTCTGGATCCATTGGCCACGCGACTATGTCCACACCCTTCAACAGCGAAGCAAATGGACCCGACAGCGCACCAACCTCCAGCCTGGCGACTTGGTGATGATTGCTGACTGTTCACTCATCAAGACAAATCGGTGGCCCCTCGGACGGATCACAGATGTCTATGCAGGTCCGATGGATTTGTTCGGGCTGCTAAAGTTCGTACGTCATTTGGAACATACGACCGGCCCATCCATAAGCTGTGTCTCCTGCCTATATCCACCAATGTGGAAAATTCAAATTAAATGAAAGTTATGGCATTTAATGTTATATTCAATGTTCTGCCATGGCGGGCGGAACGCCCAATCTTCAAACATTGCAGCTTATTTTCGTTCTTTGAACGAGACGGGCGGGATGTTCGACGTTTTCCGTCTGTCCTCGTCACTAGGAGGGACCTCTCTTGTTGCCGAATTGCGAAGTCTTCCCCCACTCAGTTCTGTTCGGTTTGATCTCTTGAGCGTTCCGGTTGTCTCTTGGAGGAAACAGTCAGTAATCCGGTTCTTTGCCGTTTTCACCGACCACGTGTCACCAACTCAGAGTTAAAAGAACTCTTATTTCTTTTGCCGTTTTGTTTTGTGTTTTTTGTTTATGATATCATAGTTAGTTATAAAGTGTGTTCAATTAGTGTATCAACGGGGTCTCAACAGACTTTCACGTAAGATTTTCCTCTTTTATTTTTTCAGCTTGTAGAATAACCTTATGTCAGTTTAAAGAAGTGACCTGATTAAATGGTGATTCTTTAATATAAGAATCTGAAGTAAAATTTTCAACATTCAGAATGGCAGATCTAATATGTCGGCGTAATTATGATTAATTTTGGTAAATTAACACGAAACTTGCTACTTTGGGGTTTTGGGCGTCGCTAAATAGAAATCTAAAGTTTGATTTTTAAAACCAAAAAGTAATGTCAGAAAACATTTTTGTTATTTGTGTTGTAAGTACCACGTTGATTTGGTTTTCTTTAATTAATCAATATAGTACCCTGAAAATAGTAGGCATTTTATTCGCTCGATCATTAAGCTTTTAACTTTGTTATAACTTTCTTATAACTTTGTTAGTATTCGTTATAAACTAATTTTAATATTTAGTAAAATCTTAATATTAATATCGATTTTACCTGAAGCGCGTATAGGATTTTCTCGAATACACCGTAGACGATATTTTACTAAATCTCACAGAACACTTTATTTTCGTAATCATCTTCCGATTTAGTGGAAGAGAGAAGCAGTGTATCCGGAGTCTATAACTAGTATATCAAGGGCTTTGCTCTCGTGAACAGAGATGGCGTCTAGATTTTAAAAATTCAAATTTATGTAACTAAAAATATATAACTTAAAACTAGCATAATAAATTTCACATTGTTATAAATGTAATTTACAGTGAACATAATAAAAATTGTTGCAATTTGCTTTCTTTTTATATGTTAGTGTCCATATACTCGCATGGCGCCAATTTCTTTGGAAATGATCAACAGTATTAAAATAAATACGGCGCAATCTTATATTTGGCGAATAATAAAGAATAATGGATCTGCTGAATTTTTATCTGCAACTAATATAAGGTTAGTAAATCTTATGAATTTCGAAGAAAATTGTTTAAATGTCCATTGCTTGTTTTGATTATTTAATGTATTATTATTTCACTTACTTTAAAAAATAAATAAATTTTGTACTTTATTTCTCCCATGTATTCATAGGTCAATCGCAGTGATTCCACTTGCAAATCAGTGCGAATGATTATTTACTGGTTAATTTTATTGGTTAATTTATGTCTATACAACCTGTATTTTTATATTTTTCAAATTGTTCTAGTGTAACAACTTATTTACATTTTTTAGAGTATACTACTTTGTATGCGGGACTTTTATAGTATACTATAATTCAAATCATAATGCCTCAATAGAAAATCGTATAATGACGTTTCTGGTTGATAAAATGTTTACTCAGTTGTCAAAAGTAAGCCTAAGGTAAGGCGGTGTTAAAATTGACTGATGTTAAGAGTGCCAATACGTTTACTTTAAAAATTAAAAGATATCAAAATAGAGTTGAAGTGAGAAAAATACTGATTAAAATACTTTTAAATCGGAAAATATCGAAAAAAAGTTTTTAAACACTTTTTTCATCTTAGAATATTATTTTTCTGCAAAAAACCCATAACAATTACTATGAAGTGCAATCCCATAATTCTCGTTGCTCGATTCAGCACGATTGTAGAAACGACTACGTCTACCAATCAGAATGACAAAGACGACCGACGATGGACAGAGACGATCAGCGACGTCCAGCGACGATAAACAGATTTCTTGAGATCAGAAATCGATTGCCGTTTTGAGAATTTTTTTGATCTCAGTGTGTAGCTTCTCGGAATCAATCCGTTCCAATTCGAATTGGGTTTATTTGGAGTTTAAACGGATTGATTCGGGTTGCAATAACAGCCCTTACAAAAAAGAAGTACTGGATTTAGTACTGGGAAGAAGTACTGGAATTAAGTACTAGAAATCCAGTACTTTTTTCGAGCAATATAATTTTTAAAGCACAATAACACCTGTTCTTAAAATTTCAGTGCACCTGTGATTTTCCGTTCAATGTATTCCTCTCTATTTTATTTACAACGAAAAACTATTGCGCAGCTGTAGGAGCGATAGAAACTTAATGCGCAACATGAAAAATTTTTTTAACAATGCATAGCGAAAAAAGTACTGGTTTTCCAGTACTTAACTCAGTACTAAACCTAGTACTTATCCCAATACTGAACCCAGTGATTCTTTCCAGTACCTAACCCAGTACTGAATCCAGTACTTCCTTTTTGTAAGGGAAAGGATTCAAGCGGATTAAAATTGAGCTTCGTAATGCGTCTAATTCGTTCGGAATGATTTGGAAAGAATTTTCATCAAATTACATCAATTCCTAGCTTTAGATAAAAACTGACTGTCTCAGAAAAAAATTTTAGAATGCCTCGGAAAAAAACTGATTGAAATCCAATGCAATACTTTCGTTAGTAACGACTTAATTAACAGCTCATTTAATTTTTTAAAAAAAGTGTGTTTTAGTACAACGCACAGTGGTCTGAGAGCCGCATCTAGCTGGCCAAAAGTAAAAAAATTTATGTCTTCAAATAAATTATTTTCTAATGATTTTATGATCTATTATATCTATTGTGTTTGATATAGAATATTTCAGCCACTGAACTATAGTACCACTGTAACGCTCACTGCAGCGAAAACTCGGACACGGAGGGGCATGCCCTCCCGTCTATCTGTCTCACTGCCGCTGCTCTCTTACAGCTCAACATGCATAGTGCTTGTTCCAGTAGTATTATAGTTCAGTGATTTCAGCCATTAAACATTGTTTTTATTGATGTATCATGGACTTAACCGCATCAGCCTCGCTTGTTGATTTTGCCGTAAAACTCATATCTTTAATTATTTGCAGCTTGTGATCATTTAAATTAACATATATTAAATAATGTATATATTAATTTAGCAGTTCGTTTTACCGTTTGTAAGATATTTTAAAAAATATTCGTCTATTTTTAATCCTGTTATTAAAAAAAAAGCAATGAAAGTAACTATTTAAAATATTTGTACAATAAAAAAATTTAAGATACTATAAGTTAGAGCTGCCGACAACTGCCGAAAAATTATTTATTGAAAAATGTTCATTAAGACGTTCACTTTCTATAAACCTAAAATATTTTTGCCACTTTTGGAAATATTTGTCTTCAAATCGGGTGGTACGCGACGTTGTAGTGCTGATAAATTCAGGCCTACACGTGGCGCATAGTGGTTTGTATCTCGATTCTGAACTATTTACATAAAAACTTGTTGATGAAATTTCAAACCACATTGTTTCTAGCAGTTTTTGTGGTCGCTGATTACGAATCTAATGTCAGATTTTAAAAATTCAAAATGGCGAATCAAATGTGGCAGACGAAAATTCAAAATTTATGAAACATTGTATAAAGGGGTTTTTTGGGTCGCAGATTACGAATCTATTCATAATTTTTCAAAACTAAAAATAGCAGATCTAATATGTCGGACATTAATTTTAAAAAATTTGTGTATTTGAATAAAAATTACGATTTAAGGCATCTTAGGGTTGCTGATAACGAATCTGCAGTCAGATTTAAAAAATTTTAAATTGCGGCTCCAATATGGCGGTCATTAATTTAAAAAAATTAGTGTATTTGAATAAAAATTAGGATTTAAGTCTTTTTGGGGTCGCTGATTACAAATCTGCAGTTAGTGTTTTAAAGCTGAAAATAGCGGATACAAAAAGCCCTAAATCGTAATTGTTATAAAAATACACTAATTTTTCAAATTTAATGTCCACCATTTTTAATTTAAAAAATTATGTTTAGATTCGTAATCTGCAACCCAAAAACCACCTATATACTAAGGTGTCCGTTATTTTGCGAAAGTTGGAATTTCTTAGGTCGCCGTGCTGAATTTGCTATAGAATGTGAAAAAAATGAGATGTGCACAAGGACAGTCCAATTAATTAATATTAACCCGTGCCACCAAAGGGTTAAAGTTTGCATGGGGTTTTACATGGGATAAGTACACTTTTGTACCTTTTGTATAATAACTTTTCTTTTTATTAATCTTTTCCTTTGACAATGTGTATATTTATGGTTTTTGAGGTGCTGAACTCGAATCCGATGTCAAAAATAAGGTTTGACAGCTGCCAGCTGTCAATGAAGCTGTCAATTTTTTTAAGTCGACAGTCTTATGGAATTTTACATTAATTTACTCCTATAATGTAATTTAAGAACACTAAGGTCAATCCAAATAGCAATATGTAATATTAATAGTTGATAGCTGTCAATTAAGCTGTCAAACTTTATAAAACGAGAGTTTTTGACATGTTTTTACATTAAATTACCCACATATGCATATAAAATTATTTTATCATCACAGAGATAAGCCTTAATAGAAATATGTTATATTGACAGCTGTCAACTGTCAATGAAGCTGTCAAACTTTTCAGAAGGAGACTTTTTACATTAAATTACTCATATTCAAGTGTTTTTAAGAACACTAAGATTAATTCTAATAGCAATATGTATTTTTGACAGTTGGCAGCTGTCAATATTACATATTTATATTTAGTTAACTTAGTGTTAACTTAGTGTTCTTAAAATACTTTTATATGAGTATGTGAGTAATATAGTGTAAAAATAGTCAGAAACTCTCGTTTTTAAAATCTTGACAGCTTAATTTACAGCTGTTATTTGAAGAAAACATATTTCTATTAGAATTATTCACAGTGTTCTTAAAAACACACACATATATAAATATGTATATATAAGTAATTTAATGTAAAAAGTCTTCTTTTCAAAAGTTTGACAGCTTAATTTAATTAATTTCAAAGTTAAAGACGAGTTATTTAAAATGCACTTTGGTATCTTAATGGTTATTATGGTATTTATAAATGTTATAAATAAATTTTGCAATACTATTAGAATTCATTGAAACATCAGTTTTCATATTTTTCAATTACTTTGCCTACAAAAAATATTTTAAAGTATATTTATTATAAAACCATTTAGTTTTAAAAATTATGATAATGCGGTCTAAGTGATGTTTTTTAAACAGTTAAAAACAAAAATAAAGTTTTAGTTTAAAGAATTTAAATAGTGAATTTAAAATGTTATGTGCAAATATTAGTAATTATTGTAAGAATAATATGAAATTTTAAGGTTATTAAATTTAACAAATAAAAATAAAAATTGATATTCTCTTCTTTTTGATCCGATGATAACCAATCCTAATTTTCATATTTTGTTCCCCATTCACACAGACTTTATTCCAGCTCACTTTCATCACTGCTTGAAGAATTTTCATTTTCACAGATTTGCCTACAATGCAATATCTGTTATTATTATTATTATTATTATTATTATTATTTTTTTTTTTTTTTACAAAACAAGTTTAGGAGAGGAAAAAATGCATTTACGCACTTGTTCGTGTGGGACTCGACCACATCCAATAGCTTGTCTTAACACCTGCTACAAGCTATTTACTGGTATCCTTAAGAAAAGAATTTTGTCATCTATTCAACCAGTATGGAGTACAATAGGCGAACAACGAGGATGCAGGAGAGGTCTGGCAGGTTGTAGGGAGAACCTACTGATTGATAGGTGTGTCACCCAAGACTCGATATTTTATCGACGAAACTTGTCCATGGCTTGGATTGACTACCGTAAGGCGTTTGATTCCACCAGTCATGAGCTTATTATTAAGCTTCTTGAATGTCTTGCGGTACATCCAGACATAGTGAGATGCTTGAGAGAGCTTATGCTTTTATGGAGAACAAGGTTTGTATTAACATCAAACAAGCAACAGGTGATGACTGACGTCATCATCTACAAAAGAGGAGTTTTCCAAGGCGACTCTCTTAGTCCTCTATTGTTTTGTATCTCCCTCTTGCCTCTGTCTGTTGTGCTTCGTGAAAAACACTCTGGATACTTGTGTGGCAAACCAAGACATAGAGTTCACAAGATTAACCACCTGTTTTACATGGACGATCTTAAGCTCTATGGCTCCAGTAAGGAAGCATTAAAAATTCTAGTGTTTGCAGTGGCCAAGTATTCCAGTGCAATTGGAATGAGCTTTGGACTTTATAAATGTGCTGTTGTCCATATGAATAGAGGAAGACTGGAAACATCTGAAACATCAGGCGATTTGGACGATCTTCAGCTTATTGGTGGCAACACCATTCATCATCTTGGTGAAGGAGAAACTTACGCATATCTTGGAATTCCTCAATCGGAAACTCAAGATGTGCGTGGGCTTAAAGATCAACTCCAAATTAAATATCGAGGTCTTCTCAGAAAAATTTGGTCATCCGAATTATCAGGGAAGAATAAGATACAGGCCACAAATGTTTTAGCCATTCCTTTAATACTCTACACATTTGGGGCTGCTAAATGGAATGTGGATGAGCTGAAGATACTGGATAGACAAACGCGCAAGATGATGACAGTACATCGATGCCATCATCCAAGGTCTTCCGTAACTCGAATTTACCTTCCACGAGATCAGGGAGGAAGAGGGTTACTAAGTTTAGAATGTCTTCATCGCCGTATTGTACTGGCTGCGGCGTGCTCAGTGATGAATAGTACGGATCCTTTAATGCAATTTGTCCATCATCATGAAGTTGCAAATAATGGGGCATTTTTATATCAAGCGGCAAATAGAGAGGCAAAAGAACTTAATCTTCGATTTGACACAAATAATACCGAACATGGAATAGCGTCATTACCACCTTTGATGCTCAAAAAACATGTAAAGGATGCAGAACATGTACTTCTTTTAGAAAAACATGTTATTAAGCCTGTTCACGGACAATTTTATAATATCGTCAGAGAAATGGGATTGTCTGTAGGTTTGTCTTTTGCATTCCTTAAATCGGCCGGATTAAAATCGGAGACAGAGGCATTTTTGTTCGCTTGTCAGGATGGAGTGATTAATACTTTGGTGTACCGCAGCCGTGCGATGCATATACCTGTTGACGATTCCAACTGTCGTGCAAGCAAACAATACCCGGAGACACTTAGTCATATATTAAATGCCTGTCCGATTTATGCATGTAACAGATATATAGAAAGACACAATGCTGCACTGAAGGTTTTGTATTACCACCTTCGACACCAGTACGGTATAGATAAGGAGCCCATTCTGCCGTATGCCCAAATGGATCAAGAGTCCGTTGTAGAAAATGACCAGTGCAAGATATACTGGAATTTTTCTTTCCCCACCACTCATATCAGTGCCACCAAGCCTGATATGGTCCTCCAAGATCATAAAAGTAAGATCATTTATGTAGTTGAGTTTTCGGCTCCTGCCGAGAGAAACATCATTAAAAAGGAGGATGAGAAACGGATAAAATATCAAGAGCTCTTATTCGAATTGAGTAAAATGCATCCAGGATATAGAGTCCATTTGATTGTTTTAATTCTCGGCTGCGTAGGAGGGAAGAAGGCTTCATTTGTGAGCCAACTGAAGAAGATCCCAACCTGCGAACGTCAAGCCAATTTGTTAGCAGGTAGAATGCAAAAAGCAGTTCTTTTGAATTCTCTTTTTGTGGTCCGACAGCACTGTTCCTTGTAAAAAAAAACATCTTTAAAGGTAGCTCTAAAAAAGCATCCCACAATTTCATGTCGGCCGCATAAGAACATCGGCGGCAATGGACATTAAGACCCAAAGAACAGAATGCTGAAACTGTACAGAGTAAAAAAAAAAGAAACTTTTGCTTACCTTCCAGGACGGAAAGAGCAAAAGTTGATAAGAGTATGTGGGAGAGGTTTATTATTATTATTATTGTTGTTATAATTATTATTATTATTATTATTATTATTATTTTTTTTTACAAAACAAGTTTAGTTAGTTTAGTTTAGTTTAGTTTTCTGTTATTATTATTATTATTATTTTTTTTTTTACAAAACAAGTTTAGGAGAGGAAAAAATGCATTTACGCACTTGTTCGTGTGGGACTCGACCACATCCTGTGTCAATACCGCACTAAAACAACCTCTCAATAATAATAATAATAATTATTATTATTATTATTATTATTATTATTATTATTATTATTATTAACCTCAATTAAAACTTTGTAAATTTTATTATTCTATTATTTTGTTACTTATTTGTAAATTTTATTTACCTATATTTTATAAATATTTTTACCTTTCTTGAAGAAAAACATTTAAGGAAGCTGGAACTTCAGTTTCCTTTTGTTTTTGCCGATTACTAATTAGAATCATGAAAATTTTTGGATCACTAAAATAGATCGCTCGATTAAAAACATCTAGGATCCTGCATGTTCTGTTATGCTGGCGTGAATGTGTCGTCATATTTTCTCTGTAGTATTTATGCCAGGAACGCATCTTCACTAAAATAAATCATGGGTAAAGGGAATTGTTCCGCAATATCACATCCATGTTGAAGCAATTTATGAAGAGTTGGACTCATTCTTGACTATGGATATATTGCGTAATTCATTTTGTAAGTTTCCTTCGTAAATTTTCGGAGCTCTTGCAAATTTAAATGCTTTCTGCTTTTAAATAGCAGCAAAATACTAGCTATATTAATAACAAATTGAGGATCTAGACCTAAAGCATTAGCAAATCCTTTAGGATTATCAAAACATCTGCGTGCCACGTTTCCAGTATTTGTTGTTCCATGGCCTTGCAAAATTTGGTTAACTCTTACACCAATTTCTTCATAAACTCTCTTCTGTACTTTAAATTTTCTTTCGTCATGTTGATCTAAATTTAAAATTACACTTAAAAATTGGTTTATCTTTTGTATGTAATACTTTTTAAGTACTTTTTTAATATCACACCAAACCTGAGGAGGTCAAACGTTACAAACAATACAGTTTTGTGGATCATGTCTTAAAATAAATCCAAGAAGCGGTATTATTCTACCACGTTTTGATCCTCTTCGCCTCTGGTATTGTATGATATGCATCAGGAAAAACATTTTATAACAAAATTGAAATTACTTCGATTTTTTTATACACTTTAAAAATAATGAAGTAAGTGTAGTTAAAAATTTTACTACACAAGATGTTTTATTTAGAAGAATTTTTTCTTTATTATAAGATTTTTGTTAAAAGATTTTTACAGGGCTTTATGTAGAAAGTTTGCTTACAAACATTTAACGCTTTTAAACTTACTTTTTAATTCTTTTCGAATATCCCAAACTTTTAGTTCTAAGCGATAGGATAGATGTAGTAAGCATTTCATTGCCTTGATTTCACAATGCAACAAACCTAGTCCATGTTTTAGAGACGAAACGTTTGCAGTAAAATCAAAATTTTTCCAAATTCGTGTGTAGTTTTCAGACACATTGGACAACGACTGGAAGCTTTATTGTTTACTATTGTGTTAAGGCATTTACCATCAAACAAGGATTGTAATACGATGAATTTTACATTTACTCTACTACCATTACGAATTCTAAAGCAATGTGGCGAAAGTCGTTCAATTTCTTTACTCAGACGATGAAACTCGTTTAGTGTTGTTTCTTATTCTCTTTCTCAATCGCTATCCTTAAAGGTCTGCAAAATCGAACACTTTGGGGAGTAGGATTGATCTAAATATTCGTACTTGTTGCCACATCTTTTAATTGTACTATTATTAAGTGACTAATGAAAAGAGACTGGTGAGGACTCAAATTTTCACATTCCATCTCTTGATATTTCTGTTGAGGGTTTGTGTGTCCACTTGAACTGTCCATGTCCAGTGTAACCATTAGTTCTAAATTTTTCAAAGATCTTTGAAAATCTGGAACCACAGCTTCACATAGTCGCTCTACAGTTTTATTTAAAAGATTTTGCAATGGGACAATACATTTGAATTCGGAAGACTGATAATTTTGTGGCTGACACTCAACCATTTCTTCAAATACTTTTCTATACGAAGGATATACTCTACTGCCTTTCTGTCTAGAATCTTTAACTAAAGAAGAGTAAGTACTCTTGCTATAATTGTTTTCTAAATAAAATGCCAATGCGGAATCATTTGAATGACGCAATTGAATATGATTTAATTTAACATTTTTCTTTTCAGTATTTGAACTTTCCAAATTTGAAGTAACTTTGATTTTAGCTACTTTTAAAGCCATTTCTAAAACAGTAACATTATTATCAACTAAAGCTGCAAGCTCCTGAGCTCGTCTGTATTTTGTTTTCTTGCTAGAACTATTTATATTAATTTTCTTTCTCCCTATATTTACGCTAATTTTTGATGTCTTTGGTGGGCGATCTCTTTTTACAGATGCGTTCTTAATATTTATCTGATTCATCTTAAAAAATAATAATTATTATTATAGGGTGAATTTTACATTCTTCCTACCCAGAAAAAAATTGATTGAAAACATTATTTCTGTATGCAGATTCAGAGAATTTTATGAGTTGGACTTATTTTTCTAAATCAGTTTTGTTTCTTCTCTCTTATTATTTATAAAATATTTAAAGAAAGGTTTTATTTAATAAAAATAGTTGTTAAATAACTAAATGAAATAATGTATTAGATTATTAAATTGAAAAGCACAATTTTATTTAACAAAACTCTAAAATTCAATTAAATGAGATTTATGAATAAGAAATAAATGTAAAGTTAAATTGAATTTCCTATTAATTATTCATTTCGAAGTTTCCATTAGTTAAAAATGCATATTGAAAAAATCTCAATTAATGTTAAATATCGATTCACAAAACTGATTTTTTTCCTGTGATTTTTTCAATTTTACATTAAAATAAATTAAAAGATCTCACCTCTGATAATTTACTTAATATTGCAGAAGACTTTAAAGTCAAAGCATACTTAAAACCATCAAAGGGATAGTAATAAAAATATATTAAAACTCTTTTTATCTATATTTAAAATTAATCAAATTTTTAACCACAAAATCTACCAGCTAATGACAATTAAAGAGAAAAAACAAATAGTAATATGACTGATATTAGTCACAGAAGTATATAGAAAATTCGAACATAACTTTAGATTCTTTACCTTAAATAGAAATTGTACAATAGATTCTTTATCTAGGAGTGGAAATGGTGTAAGTAGCAATTTTCATTATACGATCATTTCGAGTTAGCCAATTTGTCTTGGACATATTGAATCTGCCACTTTGAATTTTATAAAAAAAATCAAAGCCATTAGAAGTAAGCCAAGAAGCCTTTAGATTATGGGTTCTGAGTTAATTTATACAGATATTTTATATTTTAGTCAACCATTTTGAAGCCTCCATTTTGATTTTTGGAATTATAACCTTACTTTGTTAAAATCACACTAAAATTTCTAAAATATTTTCGAATCAATAGAAAACAGGCATTTGTCTGGTTCTGGGAAGGGAAAATTAGTTTTCATTTAAAATTCTTATTTTTGTGGGCAATTTTTATGGGTTAAACATATTTTATCAACATTCCCTATATTTTGCCTTTATTTGAAAAGAAATAATTTTTTATCTCCAACTTAAATTATGTAAAAATCTTTATTCTGTTAGAATTTCTACGTTTTCGTCTAAAAATAAAATGCATTTGTTCTCACAGTGAACCATATTGGATCGTCCATTTTGAAATTTTGTAAATAAATAATCAAATTCATTTAAAGTAAGCCAAAAAACTTTTAGATTATAAATTTTCACTCAATCTATAGATATATCATTTTAGTAAGCCATTTTGATTCCGCCATTTTGAAATTTGGAATTGTAACTTGAAATTTGTTAAAAGCACATCAAAAATTATAAAATATCTCAGAATGAACAAAAAACAAGCATTATCCTGGTTCTGAGAGGGAAAAAATGTGATTTTTATCGAAAATTGGCGCAGTTGTAAGCATTTTTTAAAGGTTAAAAATTTTTTTTCCGTATTCTCAGTATTTTTCCTCTATTCTACAAGAATCCAGCTTTCACCTCCAATTTGAATTTTGTAAAAATCTTTATTCTATCAGAAGTTCTACGATTTTGTCCCAAAAAATCGCATTTGTTCCCACTGTGCGCCGGGCACCTCGATTTTTACATGTAAAATGCATGGGAAAGTTTTCAATTTTCGAAAAATCAAAATTATTCGCAAGCGTTTGACAAAAGTTAATATAAAGTTACTGGATCTTATAGTAGACTCTCTGACAATTAATTTGACCTATATAACTTTTAATTTTAATAACACTAACCCGGTATAAAAGTATTCCAAAGTTGACCCCTTTTTAAATTTTTGCACCTATACGCACTTTGCCTAAGTAAAATCCATGTTTTACATCTTTATCGATAGAAATAGTTATTATTATTTATCGCAAGTGTTAATTATTGTTTAATTAATTTTTTTACAAATATTTTTAACTGTTTGATAATTGTTTAAGCAAATTAATTTGATTAAACAATTGTCAAATAGTTAAAAATATTCGTAAAATAATTAATTAAACATTAATTAATACTTGAGATAAATAATAATAACTATTTCTATTAATAAAGTTGTCAGACATGGATTGTACCCACACAGCACCAGAAATTCCCTGAATTTCCCCTGAATATTGGTCCACATTTCCCGAATATTCGAACCTAATATTCAGGGAAGTTTCGTGGAAGCATCAAAATGTCCGCCATGGGGAATATTGGACGCGAAATTTCCGTGAAAATGTATTTCTAATTTTCAGGTAATTTCCGCATTTAATATTCCTTTAATATTCGCAGTATTCGTAAATTCTCTGTACATGATGCGCAATGATCGAACTTGGTTTCTATGATACTTTCAGCTGCGCAGTAGTTTTTAATGTTCTAGAATCCTACAGGTGTCAAATATAACATACAATTTTCATCAATTACTAGATCAAAAAAATTTTGGAAATTTTTTTTATCTTTCCCTGAATATTCTAGGAATATTAGATGCAGAAATTCTCTGAAAATTAGAAATACATTTTCAGGGAAATTTCGCGTCCAATATTTCCCATGGCGGACATTTTGATGTTTCCACGAAACTTCCCTGAATATTAGGCTCGAATATTCGGGAAATGTGGACCAATATTCAGGGGATATTCAGGGAATTTCTGGTGCTGTGTGGGTAATTGGTCGAAGTACGTGTAGATGCAAAAATTTAAAAAGGATCAACTTTGGGTACTTTTATACCGGGTTATGTTATTAAAATTTAAAGTTATATAGATCAAATTAATCGTCAGAGAGTCTACAATAAGATCCAGTAACTTAATAGTAACTTTTGTCAAACGCTTGCGAATTATTTTGATTTTTCGAAAATTCAAAACTTTCCCATGCACTTTACTTGGGAAAATCGAGGTGGCCGGCGGCACCAGTTTATATCAAAATTTTGAAAAATCCAAAATTACGCATTCACTTTTTTCCGCATTGGAACAAATTCCGGGGGTGTCATGCCCTTTTCCACGAATGTTCTATTGTCTCAAATATGAGACAATAGCATGAGACAATGAGATGAGGTAAAGATGTGAAACAATGAGAAAGATCAGGTAAAGAGATGAAATAATGAAATGAGATAAATAGATATGAGATACAGAAACAAAAAAAAACATTAGGACTTGAAATACAAAGATATTTTGATGACATGTAGGATAAATAGGTGATTTTGGAGTTAGATCGTGTGACATAGAAAATAAGATTCATTTTTTGTTAATATTTTTTTGCAAGTTGTTTTTGAAAAATGAATTCTCAGTTAAAGAGAAGATATTTCAATGTAAATGATAAAGATTGGGATATGATTTGTAATGGGGATATGCTAAATGACAATCACATTTATAAGTTTCAGTAATTATTGGAGCTTGTATCAGGTGGTATTTTCTAAAAACAAATTACAGGATATTTAGAAATGTTAGAGAAAATAAAAGCAAATTAATAAGAATAAATCACATATTCAAAAATTGTTTAGTGGGAATCGACTTTTGGGTCATTGGATTTGCACTTACTATGATGGAAATGAACTTTTTGTTTATGATAGTCTTAATAAAGGTTGTTTAAATATAGATCAAAGAGAATATTTTTCCAGGTTATATCCATTTAAACCTAATGTAGTTTTTTTAAGAGTGGGTCAAAATAAGTGAAATGGGCCATTTGAGAAATTTTTGTTTCCGATTTGCAAGTTATCTATGCTGTTTGATGGATATATAAGCATATTTTTTTCCCTATAATATTTTTCAAAAATTTCATTTGTTTTGAAAATAAACGGAGGTTGAACTTTTGGGTATCGAATTTTTCTTTTAATCATAACTCGGGAAGGGACAAAGATAATTGAAATCTCTTTTTTTTAATAAAAAGTTAAAAGTTGTACTTTAAACTGCAATTAAAATAATTGTTGTAAACATAAAATTTATAATTGTTATTAACAATTTATTTAAACTATTGTAATTTAAAACACGTTCTCAATGTCATCGAAACATTAAACTGTGATTATTCGACGCGCAATATTCTAACGAGTAAATTAAAAAAAAAAGTTTAGTAACCCTTAATATTACAGAAGTTATGCATATTTTTCTGTCGACGTGCAGCGAGCAAGCAACACCTAACTTGCGAAAGCGCAGGAATACGTTCGCCACTGACTGTCGCGCTTTGAAAAATTTATTTAATATTTAATAATAAGGAATATGAACATTAATTATAATAATTTAAGTATTAATTCGATGCTTACAAATTTATTAGGACTTTTACCACTGAAGTAACCAGTGGCGGATCTAGACAAGGGTTCTGGAGGGGGTACTATATGAGACAGAAAGAGATGGCACTATAGTTTTAACTCTTTCTCTCTTGCATAAATATAAAACTTTGGGAGGGGGCAAGCACCTATGCCCCCCCTTTGGATCCGTCAATGGAAGTATCTTTATACAATTTTTAAATTAAAATATAATTGTAGGGAATGAAGAAAAAAAGTCTGGTCGAAAAAAATATCAATTTCTTTTATATTAAATTCAAATTTACGTCCTGTTTTTAAAAATTAAAAACATTTTGTACATCATTAGGTCTTATTCTACATGTATAAACCATTTTTAGTCTTACTTTTTGTTAAATATTAAAAACTAGAATAGAAATCAATAGTATTTTTCTAATTTTTAAAAACAGGAGGTAAATTTAAATTTAATATAAAAGAAATTAATATTTTTTTCGACCAGACTTTTTTTCGTCATTCCCTACAATTATATTTTAATATAAAAATTGTATAAATTTACTTCAATTGGCGGATCCAAAGAGGGGGGCACAGGTGCTTGCCACCTCCCAAAGTTTTATATTTATGTGAGAGAGAAAGAGTTAACACTATAGTTCTATCTCTTTCTGTCTCATATAGTACCCCCTCCAAAACCCTTGTTTAGATCTGCCACTGGATATTTCAGTGGTAAAAATCATAATAAATTAGTAATCATCAAATTAATACTTAAATTATTTTCCACCACACATGCACAAGAAACTCATGTTATTGTTCTCGTTAAGCGGGGCAGAACTCGCAGTTTTCAGGTTAGTGAGCGTCAGAGGTAAAAAAAACTTCCAAACAGTGAAAAAAAACTCTCGTCGCGCAGGCGGATTTGCGACCCTGACGCCACTAACTTTAAAACTACGAGTACTGCATCGCTTAATAAGTACAAAACATGAGTTTTTCGTACATATGTGGTAGAAAATAGCATATGTACTTCGGGAGGCCGTGTTTTTTTGCCAAGCACAAATGTTCGAAGATCGAGTATAGCACGAGCGTAGCGAGTGCGAACGAGATCTTCCAAACCTCGATATCGGAGGCTACTAAACTATTTTTTTTTAGTTTACTCTTAGAATATTGCGCGTTGAATGACAGTTAAAAGTACAACTTTTAACCTTTAATTTAAAAAAAGCTCAATTACACAGGCCCACAAATAGAAGCAGAGGTGGACATGTTCTGAGTTCAGAGGACCTTTATGTTTTTGGGGTCGCTGATTACGATCCCGGTGTCCCCATAAGTCCATCACGTCTAGTTCAGGGTCACATCAAGGTCAAGCACCTAAATTTCAAAAATAAATTTTTTTGATCCCGGATTCTGAAAAAGCAGGAAATTTTACGTCCGGAAAAGTCTTGACCGATTTTTCAATTAAACCTTTAAATGTCATTTAAAGGTCAAATATTTAATGTCATCTCTCGCATGCATGGAATTTTAACCAATACATGGTATTTAATTTTCTATGGAAAGTGTAACTTTATGTTTTTGGGGTCGCTGATTACAATCCCGGTGTCCATATAACTTCATGACGTAAATTTCAAAGTCACATAAAGGTCAAGCACCTTATTTTCCGAAATATTTGACCTGAAAATGACCTTTAAATGACCTTTGAGTGTCTAATTGAACATAAAGGGCCACTGGACTCAGAACATGTCCATCTCTGCTTCTATTTGTGGTCCTGTGTTATCTTTATCCGTTCACGAGTTATGATTAAAAGAAAAATTCATTACCAAAAGTTCAACCCCCGTTTATTTCCAAAAGTAAATGAAATTTTTAAAAAATATTTTAGGGAAAACAAATATGTTTATGTATCTATCAAACAGCATAGATAAATTGATAGCATAGATTGCGTTAACTGTTTCTTTATATTTTAATATTAGTCCTGAAAATGTTGTATATAATTATGCATTAATGAGAACTCATTTGTATATGATGTTTGAAAAAAATGTGTTATCTCCTTTTCGGATAATTCTACAAAATTGTATTAATTAGGAATTGGCAATATCGAATAAATTAAAAACACTAATTTACATGTGAGTATTCCTGGCTAAGAAATTTAAAAAAGCAGTACTAAATATTAAAAAATGTATTTTAAAAGACCAAGTTAATAGGAGAGATGAAAAAGAGAGACAAATAACAAATATAGAAAGTGTAAATAGTGACAGAAATTTGAATGTTTGTAAGAAAAAACATGTGAAAAATGCGTCTAATTCTATTGAAGTAATAAAAGAAGGTAATAATTATAAACTATTAGAAACAATAGTAGTAAAAAGATATTTTTTAGCAATTCTAAAAAGAAAAGTAGAAAAACTAGAGCAGAATATCAGGAAAAATATAGTGAAATGATGAAATAAAAACAAAAAAAATTGATAACAAAGAAAGAGAAATATCAGTTCTAGAAGATGTATGTTTAAGTAGTGAAACAGATTTAAATTTTTTTAAAAAGAACCACATAGAAATTGCTGTTAAAGTAGAAAAGAGTGATAATAATTCTAAAAAATTAACAATTTTTTTAGCGATTGTAATGAGACAAGTAGAAAATGGCGTGAAATATATGACAAAAAATATCGTCAAAGGCTTAAATTAAAACAACCAATAATAATTGATGAGAAAAAAAACAAAAGTTAATTATAAAAAATGTAAGTAGGGAAACAGATTTCTATGTTTGTAGTAAGAAAAATGTCGATAGTCAGTTAAAGTGTCTTGAAGAAGTAGGAGATGATAAGAATGAGAAATTACAAAGAACAGTGAGCCAGACAAAAATTGTTAACACCTGTAATCAGAAAATTAAAAAAAATAGAGAAGAATATAAAAGAAACTATCATCAAAGATTGAAATTAAAACAGAAGATATGCCATGATAAGGATGAAAATAATGAAATACTATATTCAAAAGATATGCAGGAGAAAGATGAAATGATTTGTGATTAGAAAATGAAAAAAGTCACGCAAAATATCAAAAAAAATATCGTAGAAGATTAAAATTAAAAAGAAACATAATCGATGAGGAAAAAATAGATGTTTCGGAACATACAGGTAAAAAATAGAGTCATTTATGAAAATGAGAATAATATTGTTATTCTTGATTTTGCTTGTGCAGAAAAAAATAATAATAGCATACATGTTCCAAGTTAGAACGAACATTATCTTGGTAAAATGTCGTTTTTTTTGCTAAAGATGAAAGGCTAAACATTTTGAGAAAGAAAAAGTTCAAAAGAAATTAACTTTAATGCTTGTTGCAGTCATGTTGGTGTATCGTTGCCTTCAGAAAGATACCCTCATGAATTCAGAAAATTGTTAGATGGATCTCATAAGAAATCTGGCAATTTTAGGAATAATATAAGACTTTACAATAAATCAAATCAACAATTGCTTATTTCCGGAAATTGATTATGATCCATCTTTTGGTCAATTATTATTCCTGTTCGATCCAGAAGAAACAATTTGCTATAGATTAAACAAACATGACAAATTTGATGAGAATATATTACTTGAAATTACATTGAAATGGAAACTGCGTTAGGAAAAAAAAATTAATGAAGGAATTCCAGAATTACAACTAATGTTTAATTTAATTAAAGGATTAGGTAAAGTAAGGTACAATTTTTAGAGGTGTAATAAAGTTGCTGCTATTTTTAATATAAATGCTGAAGGTTTAATACCAGAGTCTTATGTAACTATTTATAATAAATCGTTTAAACAATTGCAATTGGTTAATCATTTAGATCCAAATGTTGAACCTTGGATATATCCTATACTTTATCCTCTAGAAAGCAAGGGTTATAGTATCGATATGATTCGTACTGATAGTGACAAAAAAACCGTAAATCAAACTGTGTCCATATCTGCTTATATAAAATATAAAATAGGAGTAAGAGATCATACCTTCAATTAATTTTTATATGGTGGAATATTGTTTCAGCAATAGTTAGTTGATAATTATGTCAAAGTTGAAAAAGTTAGGTTCCCGTGTAGAAATTGAATCGGGGCGATAGCCATGCCATGGCCGGGAAGCCCAGATTGAACTTGGGATCTGATCGGGCACTGGTAGGGGAGCCCAGGTGTAAGCTGGTCACTGTTCGGGCTTCTAGCTGGCTCCTGACCAGAAGTGTCCCCCCGTAATATTCAGGAAGTATCTGGGCGAAATACCGAGGTATACCGGCTATAGCCCAACCAGAGATGCTAGGATTAAAAAAAAGCTTCTAAAAACAACAGTGCATAAATGTGAGATAATGGTGGACATATAATACATGAAAGTTAACCTCAAATTGTGAAAATATTGACTTCTCCAAAGTACGTAAGCACCCAACAGATCTCCAGGTCATTTTCGGTAAACTTCTTCAGGGAAGTTAACCTCAAAATGTGAAAATTGACATCTCTGAAATAATTAGGTATTTATATGATATCTAGGTCATTTTGGGTCAACTTTCTTAGAGAAGTTAACCTCAAAATGTGATAATCGACTTCTCTGACGTACCTAAGTATTCAACCGATGTCCAGGTCATTTCCGCTCAACTTCATCAGGGAAGTTAACCTCAAAATGTGATAATCGACTTCTCTGACGTAACCAAGTACTCAACCAATGTCCAGGTTATTTTCGATCATCTTCTTCAGGAAAGTTAACCTCAAAATGTGATAATCGACTTCTCTGACGTACCTAAGTACTTAACCGATGTCCAGGTCATTTCCGATCAACTTCTTCAGATAAGTTAACCTCAAAATGTGAAAATCAACTTCTGTAAAGTAACCCCGTTGCCAAAACAATGTCCAGGTTATTTCTGGCCAACTTGCTCAGGGATGTTAACCTAAAAATGTGAAAATTGACTTCTCTAATGTATCCTGTACTCAACCAAAGTCCAGGTTATTTTCGATCAACTTCGTGAGGGAAGTTAACCTCAAAATGTGATAATCGACTTCTCTGACGTACCTAAGTATTCAACCGATGTCCAGGTCATTTCCGCTCAACTTCATCAGGGAAGTTAACCTCAAAATGTGATAATCGACTTCTCTGACGTAACCAAGTACTCAACCAATGTCCAGGTTATTTTCGATCAACTTCTTCAGAGAAGTTAACCTCAAAATGTGATAATCGACTTCTCTGACGTACCTAAGTACTCAACCGATGTCCAGGTCATTTCCGATCAACTTCTTTAGGGAAGTTAACCTCAAAATGTGAAAATCGACTTCTTTAAAGTACCCCAGTGCCAAAACAATGTCCAGGTTATTTCCTGCTAACTTCTTCAGGGAAATTAATCTCAGAATCTGAAAATCGACTTCTCTGAAGTTACCCAGTGCCAAAACAATGTCCACGTCACACTGTTAAAAATCCAAAATGTAAATTTACAACGTATCACGTTGGAAACTTTTCGCTTCACGTATAACGTTGTATTAATACTACCAGTTTGTTGAAATACTAACCTGTGAGTAAATGTACAACCGCCGGTTTGTAAATTTACAAACCGTTCGTAACATAACCTCCCTCCCGTAATTTTGCATACAATTGTGAATCTACAATCCATTAGTCAAAATACGGCCAGAATGTAATTTTGCATACGGATATTTCTAACTGGGGTAAAATTTTTTTTTAGAAAAATAAGAAATCAGGGACGTAACTACAAATATCGTTGCCCCCTACCAAAAATTTTTTTTTAAATCGTGTATAAATATTTTCGGTCAATATTTTATTTTTCTTATTTTTTATTTAAATTTTTTTTTGCATTAGGGTCTACTGGGCTCGAGGCCCTCCCCCCCGCATGCGGGGTTTCGTTGTATGGTACTTAAATCCCTGCAAGAAAGAAAACATAAATAAAGTATAAAAATAAAACAAAACGACGGTAAATTTACTAAATAATAAATGAAGAAATGTGTAATGCATAAAAATATATTTATATAATTCTTTCTTTACATGACATTAAAACTAAGAACCTTAAATAATAATTAATTATTTAATTAATAAATATATTAATTTTTTTTTATTATTTACTGATTTTTTTGCCAAAAAAAAATTAAAGAAAGCAAAAACATTATTTTCAAACCTGTCTTGAGTTATAAACTTTAAAAATCAGAAAATCGATTTAAGGGGAGGATTCGGGCACATTTTCGGTTGCATTAAAAAATTATTCTAAATTATCATCAAAATTACTTTTATATAAATTTTTCGTAAAATTTCATGTTTCAATTTCAACTTGATGTCCAGGTGTGCCAATTGTTAGTTTTCGTTGCTTGGTTTTCATATAAAGTTATGCTGTACTATGGAAGATAAAAAAAAATTTGACCGTTATGTAATAATTTCTTTTAAATTAAAATTTTTATATATTCATTCGCTATATTGTGAAAAATTATTTAAAGGCAAAAAAATTGTCGTTTGTTGAAAAAACATTGGCACCTCTAAACTAAGTAAATTTCGATTCAATTAAAATATAGCCGAATCCTATACCCTTAAGAAACAGTGATAATACAGAAACGTACATAATACAAAACTAAAAATTTTCTTCTTCATCGTCTTCTACTTCGCCTTCTTCTTTTTCTTCTTCTTCTTCTTCTTCTTCTTCTTTTTCTTTTTCTTGAGGAGGTTGAATTACCCAAATATTTTGTAGTTTCCTGTTCAACGAAAGTATTTTTTTGAAGGAATGTGCAGGAGATTTAGCCTTGTTTCCTTTTTTTGGAAGTTTTATACTCATGAAAATTCGTTGAATGAAATCCATTAGGATGGAATTGGAAGGTGGGAATTTTTTATTAAAAATGAAAGAAGATGCAAACAGACTTTTGAAGGCCGTCATGAATGTGCAGTCGTCAAAAATGATTTTATCTTCTATGCAGAAACTCAACTTCTGCGTTTCCTCTGTAAAAAGAAAGGGAAATGATATAATAATGATTTCATGAACAAATAGAAAATTTATAAAGTTCTTTATTAGTACACTGTTTCTGGTTTTCTTTATAATTAGGGTTGCCACAAATATGTTATTATAATTTTCCCTGACTTTTCCCTGATTTCCAGACCAATTTTTTTTTCCCCTGACCTTTTATGACTTCCAAAAACTTATTTAGTAAATTTTTCTACTTAGTAAAGTTCAGAAAAATATAATTTTTCATCTATTTTTGAGATTCTTTACATTTTGCCAGTACTTTTCATGAAAATCCCTGACTTCCCTGACCCATTTCAGTTTCTCTGAATTCCCTGACCTGTGGCAACCCTGTTAATATTTCCTTTTTTTAAATCAGAGTTTAACAACTTGTAAAATAAGAAAAAAAATTTTGTTTTTAGGTATATTTGTAAAAAAGTAATAATTAATAACAATAATTTGTTTAAATAATTTCAAATGATAGTTGCAGTAAATTTTGTTAAATATATCTCTTTTAAATCTATAAAATGAACGTGATTAGAAAAGACTACATTCCGTTTGGTTGATTAGGATAATAGTTATAAATTGGCAATTATAATTTGTTAAAATAGGGGACTGAATATACAAAAATAGGGAACTTTTAGGGTTCTTTAAAAACTTCATAAATAAAGATAAATGTAATATATGCAGAATACAGTAGAACCTCGATTATTTTATTTGGGTAGGACAAAATTACAAATTTGTAGGATAAAAAAATATAATTACAAACTTTTCAAATTAATAACAAACAAACAAACAAAAAAACAAAACAAAAAAACAAAAAAAAAAGGAAAATACTTTCTCTATGAGGAAGCAATAACTACAAATTGTGGAATGTAATGTAAAACTGATAAATAATGATTTAAAATTATAGTAAATGAATGTACAAGTTTAGAAATAATTGAAAATTCAAGATAATAATTGAAATATAAATGATGAAAATAATTGAAAAAAGTAAAAATAATTGAGAATTGAAGAACATAATTGGGAAATGAGAAAAAAACCAGTTGAAAGATTATAGAACGAATTCAAATTTGAGATAAATAATTGAAGATTTAACAAATTAATTTAAGACTAATTTAAAAAATTCAAAATTGTTTCTATAATTGCAAAAATCATAGAAACAACTGAAAATTGAATACAATAATTGAAAATTGAGAAAATGATTGAAAATTGAAAAAATTAATTTAAAAATGATGAGAATAATTAAAAAAAAATTCGACATTGATAAAAAAAATCGAGAATTGAGAATAAAATTGAAAATTTAGGAAATTAATTAAAAAATTATGAAGGTAATTTAAAATCGAAGAAATCAATGAAAAAAATATATAAATATATATAAAATATATATATAAATAGAAAAATGTAAAATGCATTATAATAAAATTTAAATTAATTAAAAATAAGGATAACTATACTTTACCTTCCATACCAATCCAAGCAAATGAATTTTCTGGCAGTTGGAGTTCTTCCATGGGAGTATCTTTCTGTAAAATCAATTATTTCTTATTATATTACATCATAAATTTATTACATATTGTTGATAATAAATGAAATTTATTATTGTGAATGTAGTATTGTATAAAATTAAAATATTTTTTAAATGTTATTCTTTAAAGTTAATTAATTTTTTTAAAACATCTATTGATCAAGTAAAATTGTAATATTAATTTTATAAATATTCTATCAATTTTATTTTTTGAAAATTAAAAATTATATAAAAATGTCGTTTTTAATAAGAAAAACTTACAGCATAATTCCAGACGAGTGATTTTAAATTTTCACCGAAGCTTTTACTAATGGCATCCAGTGCATTAAAGTCATCAACATCATTAGATAAGCAAAAATTGGCCTTCATGCCAAAAGCAATTATTTGCTCAGAATATTTCTGCAATTCATTCTGCAATGTGTCAATATCATGCTTCATGAGAAGCTTGTAATGCCAGAAAAAAAACTTTTCTTCAAAAAGTATTGGCCATGATTCTTCTATTTGTGCAGCCGATGGCGGATGTATTAAATTATTAAGGAATTTCCTCTGGTATGCGAAAGATAATACAAAATTTGTTTCTGCTGTTTCTCCAGCAAGTTTAACGTCATTTAAATTTTCCTTGCCATTGTCAGACAGACTGTTAACCCATAGTTTTAAAGCATTTCTTTTTTCTTCCAAATTTTGTAACGGCAATTTTAGGCTTGGTTGCCAATTTTGACAACCAGCTTTGGCAGAATTAAGGGTTGACAATTTATTGCATTTGATTCCTAATTCTGAAGATAAGGAAGTGCCGTTTTTAGGTCTATTCAGGTTATTGTTTCTTTGGAATAATTTATTTGCGATTGTATGACAACCGTTTCCAAGAACATCTTTGTTTAATTTTCTGTCTTGTAAGGTATCGGGATAAGCTGATACCATTTGTTCTGCGACAAGAATGCATGCACTGTGGGGTATTGAAGTGCTCCTGTCTCTCATTTGAAATATTGCTTCATTGACGAAATATGATATTGTACTTTTCTTATCAGTTCCATTCTTCAATTTATTAATAAGTTCTGTAGAGCAAGCTTTCCAGTTGAAAACAAAATCTGTCCATTCTTCATCAGATGAACTTCTTCTACTTGATGTGGTTGTTTCCTTAGGACTTTTTTTTTCACCCTATTCTCCGTCAAAATAGCAATTGGTTGTTCAGCAGATTTTGTAGGAACTTCTTTTCTGCTTAAAAGTTCATTTGGTGTAAAAGGCGATGATGAAGTTTGTTCCTCCATGTCTAGCAAATTAATTCCTATGCCATTTTCTGTTGTATTTACAGTATTGTTTTTTGCATCTTCTAAGTCAGAATATGCATTTGCATTCTTCGCATTTATGGAAGGATGAATTGTATCTTCAGTTTTGTTAGGACTTTCAATTATATCAATGCTTTTAGTAGTTTCTTTTCCCGTATATTCCGTAGGTTTCCAAACTTCATGTTCTTGTAGGAACATGAAAACTTCTCCCTCTTGCTGCCATAAATCAAGACTTTCATCATCGTCGACTTCGGTGCCATCCCTATTTAGCACCACAGTTGCTCTATTTAAATTAAGATTGAGCTTCTCACTGGAACGTATAACAAAATTATCGAATAAATTCATCTCCTCCTTGACAACAACCGATTTTTTTCTGGCCCTGTCATGAGACCAGACTTTAAATACTTTTGGCATCTGAAACAAATAATTATACAATTAATTATACTTCTCTTCTGCTTACATGTTCGGTTTTATCAGTCCGAGACGCCAGCATTTACTCCAAAACCCAAATTTCAGAATAACTAATTGACCATAATTTAATTTATCGCAAATTGCATTTATCAGAAATTCCAATTATCAGAAATCTCATTTTTCAGATATCTCATTAATCCAAAATTGCGCTTATAAGAAATTTCATTTATCCAAAATTGTATTTATCAGAAATATCAGTTACCCAAAATTGCTTTTGGATCAAACCACTGAGTTTCGACCAAAGGTCATCGCTAACATATTTTAATAAATATCAAAAACCTATATTATAATAATTAGTGAAGTCTCTAAATTCAACTTCTAAACTTGTTGTAGATAAATTTTTTATTTTATACCCGTAAATTGTAATTAAAGAAACAAGTGTTAGGAAAAAGTATCGTTTTTGGATCAGAATTCCTGAAGTGGGGCCTAATTTTTGTTAAGTCTGGGGATTTTTTCCATTCATATATGTTTTGATAGCCCATGATGATACTAAAAAACCCTATAATCCCCTAGGGTTTTTCAAAATTTGAATATTGTCCAAAGTTATAAACGATCAAAGTTTTTTTGCGTCGTTTCAGAAAACAGACATTTTCTCGTGTTTGGCTGTACCGATTTTGATAACTTTTGGAAGAGAGATTAATGATGAATTATACTTGAGATAAATGGTAAAAATTTAAATAAACAATGCAATTCATTCAAATAAATTAAGTTTCTAATTTTTGTGGTTACAAATAAACAATGTTCTCCATCGATTTTATCTTTTTTTTTTAACAATCTTCTAAAGAGAACTTCTAAGATTTTATTTCTAAAATAAGAAAGTGTGATATTCTGCTACTTTAGTAGTAACAGTAATTTTAGTCTCGTCAAATTTTTAAAAAATAACAGAATTTTAAAATAAAACAAATGAACTTGATTCTACTACGTATTCTTACATATATATTTACGATAAGGATGCTTTTGTTTTTGATTTTTGAAAAGCCTTCTTGCTATAAATATATATGTAAAAAATAGAAGTAGGAGTAAATTCATTTATTTTATTTTAAAATTCTGCTATTTTTTAAAAATTTGTCGAGACTAAAATTACTGATACTCCTAAAGCTGCAAAATATCCCACTTTTTTATTTTGAAAATAAAATCTTAGAAGATTTATCTCGACGATTGTTAAAAAAAAATTGATAAAATCGATGGAAAACATTATTTATTTGTAACCTCCAAAATTAAAAACTTAATTTTTTAAAATGAATTGCATTGTTTATTAAAATTTTTACCATTTATCTCAAGTATAATTCATCATTAATCTCTCTTCCAAAATTTATCAATATCGGTTCAGCCAAACGCAAAAAATGTCTATTTTCTTAAACGATGCAAAAAAATTTAATCGTTTATAACTTTAGAAAATATTTAAATTTTGAGAAACCCTTTATAGGTATTTTTAGTTTTACCATGAGCTATCAAAACATATATGAGTGAAAAAAATCCCCAGACTTAACAAAAATTAGGAGGCCACTTCAGGAACTGTGACCCTTTTTAATACATATTTAAAACGATTTTTATTAAGGGCATGTGATGAAGAATAACGTCAGTGGTATAGGCAAAATTTTTCCTTAAACTGTCTTTTAAAATAATAAATATTTTGACACTAGACTTTGTAAAATTACTTACAATATCATTAAGAAGGTCTCTCTGACCCAAGTTTATTTAAATTATGCTTTAAAATTAATTTTCTTAATTGTCGGAAAATAAGCTAATTTTTTAAAAAATTATATTTAAGGCAAAATTTAATCAAACTTGGGTCAGAGAGACCTTCTTAGTGATATTTTAAGAAATTTCACAAAGTTTGGTGTCAAAATATAAATTATTTTAAGAGAAAGTTTACGGAGAAATTTTGCCTATACCAGTGACGTCCTTCTCCATCACATGCCCTTAAAAAAAACATTTAATTCCTATATTGTAGAGACAATACGTTTGATTATTATCCAAATATTTATTTTCAATAATATAATTTTGCATATAATGAATTTATAATAGTAATAAAATAGACTTAAAGTTGATCAAAAATCTGTCAATTTGTACCATTTTTAAGAGACTATTTTTTAGAAATCTACTTAACAAGTATTAGTGAAACTGACTATAATTATTAATTTGTGTAGTTTAATCATATTTTCAGTAGAAAGAAGATCAATATTCATTTCATTATTAACTAATTCCATTTTTGAAATTTAGAATTTAACCTGAAAACACACGTTTTTAAAACTTATATAACTTTTTTCTGGATGAATTTAAAAAATTAACACTTTCCATATATTTAAGTTTTTATAAAATCTGCAACATATTAAATTTTCGCAAGGGTATTTTGCTCAGTATGTAAATTATTTTAGTTGAAAATTTAATGAGAAAAAGGTTGTTTGTAATTTTTAAAAAAACACTCTGATGTTCTTATTTAAAATAAATAATCGATTGACAAACTTCAGAGTATATTCTTAAAAATAAAAACCTTAAAGTACACAAATTAATAATTATCGTAAGTTTCGCTAATATTTGTTAGGTAGATATCTAAAAAATAGTCTCTTAAAAATGGTAAAAAGTGACAGATTCTTTATCAACTTTAAGTTAATTTTAATACTATTATTTTTCATTATATGCAAAATTATGTTATTGAAAATAGCATATTTCCTTTACAATATAGGTATTAAATTTTTTTTTTTTCAATAAAAATCGTTTTAAATACGTATTAAAAACGCCATTTTTTCCTGACACTAGCTTCTTTAATTACAATTTACGGGTATAAAATAAAAAATTTATCTAAAACAACTTTAGAAGTTGACTTCATTAATACTTATAATATGGATTTTTATATTTATTAAAATATGCCAGCGACCACCTTTGGTTGAAAGTCAGTGGTTTGACCGTTTTATCAGAAATCTTATTTATCCTAAATTGTATTTATCAGAAATCTAATTTATCCAAAAGTGCATTTATCAGACATCTCATTTTCTCAAAATTCCATTATTCCGACACTTTAATTTTAAGCGAGTTTCTCATCCCAAAAAAGGAAATAAACCAGAATAGATGTCGCTTCAATTTTTAGCAAAAATTAAAAATTTAAATTATATTTAAATTTTTGCGCTTAAATCTGAGCATCATCTATACTGCTTTCCCGACTTGATTAGGGAAGGTAAATTCGCTTGAAAACAAAAGTGTCGAAATGATGCCATTTTGGAAAAATCATATTTCTGTCAATTGAATTTCCCAACAAATTAGATATCTTAGAAATCCAATTTCAGACAAATCAGAGTTCAGATAAAAGCAAATTTGGATAACTGAGATTTTTAATACATGCAATTTTCGATAAAGAATATTAGGTCAAATGGATATTGACAATTTGGTTTTGGAGAAAATACAGGCGACCCATTTGTTTACAAATATTAATTGTATTAAATATTTCCAGGTTAACGAAATATTTCTTACATTTTGGCCATTTCGCATTAAATTTTTTAAAGTACATAATTGATACTGTTATTTAAACATTTGTGTTTAGTTGTAATTGCATTTTCTATATTTATTATAAAAACGTGCCATTTGTTGTTTGTTTGTTAGGAGAATTATATGTATAGACTTACTTTCTTTACATTATTGGATTAAGTGGCTCGTATTTCGGTACAATTACTGTCGTTTTTTTAATTAAAAATTCTGGTAAAGGATCTGGTGATAGAAGAGAGGAGTATGGAATAATGGAAATATGGGAATTATTTTGTAATTTAACAATTTCAAAAATACCTAGTTCTTCATTTTCAATTATTTCCTCTTTAATGCCCACAAAATGAAGTGTGTCATAGCTGTCATTTAATAAAACATGTTTTATTTTCATTATCTCAAAAAGTCCTGTTTCAGACACACCAACACAAAGACACATGTTTTTGCAATAATTTATGCCACGAAAAGATACATTCGATGCTACAAAATGTACTTTATCATTACATTTCATAAAAGATTCTATTGCTTTAGCAGAAGATTTCTCAAACATTTCTAACTTACATTCAGTAGCATCAATGGCGGTTACTAAATCTTCATCAAATTCATGAAAACAATCCGTAATTTGATGGTGATCGCTTAAACTTTTCGTGACATTTATAAAATTTTCTGTACGTTTTATAAAACATTTAAATTGTTGATGTTTGCATTCACATCGAAGCGTACAAACGTGTTTTAATGGACCAAATTCTTCTATTAAGGATGGATAGTGCATCAGAAAGTGGTGTTTTGGTTTCAATGACATATTTGGAAAGCACTTTACTCTTAAGTCTAAATACTCCTTTATATAAGTTTGTAATAAAGCAACTTGTCCAATTGACAATGCAGGAGCACAAACAAGAGCACAAATCTTTCTCAAAAGTAACACCATTTCCCACACTTCATCATCAGAATCTTTAATACAGTATGCAACTGCTAATGGGAAAATTAGCAAGAATTTTCTAACTTCCGTGGCAGTTCCGCTTATTTTATTTTTTTTAATATTGATAATCGGAACATTATCTCCGCTAACGTCAGTCGAGAGTTTAATATTCTGTGCATTAAAATTTAAATATCCGATTTTAAACCAGTTTTTCTTAATAAAATATTTTATAGCTAGCATGAGATCGATTGGCACTATACCTTCAAATAGATCATGAGCTATGCATGGTGGCAAACCCGGATTGCAAACGTGGAAATGCTGTAAACAGTTTAATGGTGATTTACTTGCGACACCTAAACACAAAGTTTTCTTTTTCTCTGCTTCTTTTGAGCAAACCGTGTAACTCCATCGATTTCTTAATTGTTTAATGCTATAATCGTTTAATAATAACGATTCTCTACCTATTAAACAAAATCTACAAAAATTTTGGGATTTACTGAAATTCTGAGTGAAACCGCCAATATGATGGCTTCCTAAATTATCACCCAGCATTAATAGCAGACTTTCTAAAAAACGTTTTTCATTTCCGTCGACTGAAATAGTTATCCCTGTTGTCTCTAAAATTTGTAAGTCCGACATTAATCTGTTTAGAACAGTATCCCACCCGAATGTATTTATATATTTTTCTTTGCAAAGAGCTACTAGTTTAATACTGTCAGTTTTAGATCTCCGAAAAGGAGGTAAATTGCCTAAAATCATATAAACCCCAACAAGTTTAAATTTTCCCTTCGATGAACCTAGCGGATTACATATTTCAAAAGCATCTTGGAAAAGTATTACTTGCAAGGCACCATCTTTAAAAAAAGGATTATTTTTAACGATTTTACTGTCCTTTATATCGAAGAGAAGGTTATTATTGTTTGAAGTTGAAGGAGCGGAACAATATTTTCTTACATTTTCTTGTTGCAACATTGCTTTCAATGTTTCTAATATTGGAACATAATGATAAAAAAAATCAGAATCCTCGGATAAGGGAACCTGGACAGGTTCTACGAAACAAAAATTGTTTTTGTAAAATTTTTTTCGGCAATATGTGTTTCTCAAAACACCAAAACCACTATCGTGAGCGTTATTTATACTTTGAAAAGAACAGTCAAACATTTTTAAAATTTTGCTTTTATCCTCATCGTTAAAGTCACTAGTTTCTACTTCCCTTTTTAATTCATCGGAACATTTATGTAAAAGATTAATGACACTTTTTATAGTGGTCTGCAGCGAAACCTCTGTGGTGAAGTGCTTTGCTTTTAAGAGCAAGTAAGACTTTGCTAAATTGTTTATATCTTCGTCCAAATTTCTTTCATTTTCTTTTACAATGTTATTACAATTACTCATACTATCATTAATTATTGAAACACTTTCATTTACAGCATTTGCATTTTCATTTATACTTTCAGACGCAACTGGATTCAAAACTGAGAATTTCTTTTCATTACAAACATTATTAATATCAAATGGAATTTTATTAAAGTTACTAGATGTATCATGAACTTTTTCTTTATGATATCTACTTAGATGGATTTTGAATGCATTTTTTGTTAAGAATGGTTGAGAAGATTTTGCACAATTCGGATACGTACAAGTTATAGCATGACCCACTTCATGTATGTGATTTAACAAATGCTTTTTCAAAACAGATTTACTTGAACAAGTAAATTTGCAATTTTTTTGTTTACAAACTAATTTAATATCAAGTAAGAACCCTTGTTTTTCACTAATACTGTGCATGCGAGTGCAATGATCTCTGAAATTTTTATACTTAGTAAACTTCTTCTTACAATTATTGTTTAAGCAAATAAAATGTTTGCCAGGAAAATTGGCATGGCTAAACTGGTGTTTATTATATAAATAATTTGTTGGTAATTGCAAATGGCAAATATTGCAATTAAACATTTTTGGAATGTTAAAAATAAATATACAAAAAGCGAAATAGGAATGTTAAAAAAGTTATTAGGACATGAATATGGATTACACGACAATATTGTACCTTTCTTTGGTATAACTCGTTTGCCTAAAACAGAATAAATACGGTTGCTTAAAGTCAAGGAATAATTTTTTTCTTATCACTGTAAAAAGAAAGTCTTATTTTAAGGCAGAAAAGCTCTCTTATTTTAAGACACAACATTTTTAAGACAACTTTTGCTTAATTTACAGATTTTTATTTTGCTTTAACCTGCATGTACAGCGCCGGAGTTTGAGGAATTTTCATCCCCTCAGACAGTTTCTAAACAATGTGTCTGCATTTTTAATTTGTCCTATACAAAATTCTAATGACATGTGAAGCCTATATTTAGGCTTTCAGGCGGTTTAAAGGTTAAACTGTGCCAAAAAATAATTAAAAACTTCAAATGTGCATAAAAACTGGAAGTACTTATCAAATTAAAAAGGTTAATTTTTAATAATTGTAAATTCATCTTGATTAACACAGTATTTTTTACATAAACAATTATATAGCAGGACTTGCTGAATTTAAGACACGTCTTAAATTAAGATTCTCTTTTTACAGTACATTATAAATATCAGTATAGCGATCCTCGATTATCCGAGCTCGCTTTAAAATAGGTATCAATTATTATCCGAATTTATGTCAGGAAAAACCAATTATTCTACTTCTGAGTCATCCTTTAGTTCTAAACCGCTTCATCAGAGTTTTATTTGGATTTTGGAAAGTTATAAAATTAATCATAAAAAAATTTAAATTTACAAAATAATCTCAAACTGTAGAGGTTAATTGAAAAATAAGAAAAATATAAAAAAATTGGGGAAAATAATTAAAAACTGGTTAATAACAATTCAAAGTTAGAGGCGCGTAGGAGCGAATTTTTTCTAGGGGGAGGGGGGAAGTTAAATATGACGTATACATATGTACATATGTATTAAATATATACGTATTAAAATCTTTATTTTATTTTAATACATATTTTTAAATTCTTTGGGGAAAAAAATATATACGTAATTCTTTTATTTTAACATCGGAGGTCCCGTTTTCGAGTTTTGAATTTTCAAAATTTTTATTTTCATAAAATATACCTTTTTTAAATTGTTTATAAATTATAACTCGTAAGATATTGAAGGTACAAAATTTATATAAAAAGATGAAATATTCAGTTTTTCCTAGACTTTCAAGCCACCTTATAACAAAAAAACAAAAGTCTATGAAAAATTGAACATTTCATCCTTTTTCATCAATTTTGTACCTTCAATATCTTACGAGTTATAAACAATTAAAAAAAGGTATATTTTCTCAAAATCAAAATTTTGAAAGTTCATAACTCAAAAACGGGACCTCAGATGTTAAAATTAAAAAATTACGTATATATATTATTTTTCTCCAAAGAATTTAAAAATATGTATTAAATTAAATTCAAAATTTTGATAGCATGATATTTGACCCCCACTTTTCAGACGGGTGGAGGGGAGGCAACTGCCCCCTCTGCTCCATCGGTTCCTTCGCCACTGCAAAATTAAAGGAAGTGATTGCATAATTATAAAAGCAATTAAAAAATCAAGAAAATAATTGAAATTTGGCAAAACAGTTGAAAATTTTAAAAACTAATTGAAGCAATTAGAATAATTAAAAATTGAGGAATAGAATTGAAAAACAATAAAATAATTGACAATTGAAGAAAAGAATGTAGAATTGAGAAAAGTAATTGAAGAAAGCAGAAATGTGTATGATCAGAAAAAAAATTTTGAATGATAAAAGTAATGGTCCATTATAAAAAATAATGTAAATGTAAACAATAATTCAAATTTGAAAAAGTACTTACAAATTTAAGAAAATAATCGACAAACTTAGAGAATATATAAAAAATAGAAAGAAACATTTAAAAAATAATAACAGGCATCACAGTACCTTTTATCTTCAAAAAAGGTGGAAAGGTGAATTTTTTTCTTGGAAAAGGTGACAAAAAAAATAATAAACAACAAACTGGAATGTACTTAAAACAGGGTTTCTACGTTTTTAAAATTTCAATATTTAATGACTTCCAGATTTTCCAGCCCATTTTTCATCAAATTCCATGATCAAATATAAAATTAGCAACAATATTAACACGCGCCCAGGGGCGCAAAAAACTGTATTGTTTTTAGTCATTTAAAACTATAAATTTTTGCAAATGTAATAAATAATGAAAATTACAAGAATAATTACAAAATTAAAGAAAATATCTTTGAAATGATGAAAATAATGAGCAATTGAAAACAAAATTCAAAAAATGTCTAGACTAATACACAGCCGAAGAAAAAAATTGAAAAAATTGCAGGAAATAATTAAAAAATTTCGGAAAACAATTGAAAATCGAAGAAAATAATAAATAATTGTAAGAAGTAATTGAAAAATTACGAAAATAATGGAAAAATTGAAAAAAATATCTGCAAAATGACAAAAGAAATTGCCAATTAAAAACAAAAGTCGAAAAATGATTAGATTAGACAACTAAAAAAAATAACTGAAAAAATTAAGCAAGAAATATTAAATTAAGAAATTAAGAAAATAGAAAAATTAAGAAAATTATTGGAAAAATTGTTGGAAATAATAACAAATTGAACAACTGTTTTGAAAATCGAAAAAATTAAAAAATGGAATTGAAATTTAAAGAATATAATTAAAAATTGAAAAAAGTAATTAAAAAAGCTGAAAATTTTAGAATATAGAAGAAAATAATTGAAAACTGAAAAATTGAAATTTGAAGAAAATAATAAAGAAATTAAGAAATAAATTTAAAATTTAAGAATTAAATTCAAATTTAAAAGAAATAATTGATAATTGAAAAAAAGTTAAAATTACTGAATATTGAATAAAATAATTGAAAATTTAAGACTTGGATTTCAAATTAAAAATAATAATTGAGAAAAGAAAATAATTAAGAATTGAAGAAGTAAATTAAAAATTGAGGAATTAAATTAAAATTTTAATGAAACAATTGAGAATTAAAATATAGAAAATTATCGAGAATAATTGTCAAGAGGACAAAATATTAAAGAATAATTATAATCTTTAAGAATTATAAATTTAAAAATTTGTACAAAATAATTGAAAATTGCGGAAAAAATTAATAATTGAAAGAAATAATTGAAAAATGACGAGAATTATAATTGGAGAAAGTCTTAAAAAAAGAAGAAATAAATTGAAGATTAGAGAATTAAATTAAAATTGTAAGAAAATAATCATAAAAATACTACGAAATATTTACAAAAAATTGTATATTTTTAACCTCAAAAAAGGTGGGAAAAGAAGAAACAAGGTGACAAGTCATCAAAAAAGGTGAAAAAGGTATCAAATAATAAAAAATGGTGAAAAAGGTGACAAAATTGAAAAAAGATGAAAAGGTGACTGTCTGTGATGCCTGTTATAATAAATTGAAAAATAATTAAATGAATAATGCAGTACTCAAAATAATTAAAAAATGATCAAAATAATTGAAAAATTTATCAAATGAATGGAAAATAAGTGATAAAAGAACAAAATATACTTTAAATTAAAGAATGTAATTTAAAAATGAAAAAATAAAATTAATTAATTAAAATTTGAGATAAGTAAATTGAAAATGTGAGAAGTACATTAAAAAATAATTTAAAAAATTAAAAATTAGTGTTAATACTTGCAGTATGATAATAATAATTACGAATAAAACAAAATTAATTTGAGAAAAAGAAGTAAACAAATATATTTAAGAAATTGAAATTGAATAAAACCACTGGAAAATGATAAAAACCAGTAAAAATTGAAGAAAACAATTAAAAAATAATCAAAATATTTAAAATTGAATAAAATAATTGCAATTTGAAGAAAATAATTGAAAATTGGAAAAAAAAGAAATTGAAGATTTTATAAATTAATTAAAATTTTTGAAAATGATAAAAATAATGATACCTTACAAAAAGAATTGAAATTCGAGAAAAATATTTAAAATTGTAGGAAAGTAGTTTAAAAATAATGAAAATAATAGAAATAATTGAAAATTTAAAAAGCCAATCAAAAGGATATCCTAAATACTTAAATTTTGGAAAAAATAGTTTTAAGAAGATTAATAATAATTGAACATTGGAACGAAGAATTAAAATTTGATTTAAATAATTGGAAAAAGTACAGAATATATTAAAAATGAAAACAAAATAATTAAAATTGAAAAATGTGAATTTAGAAAATTAATTGGAAAATATTAAGATTAATTAAAAATAGGAAATAACATTTAAATAACTAGTAAAATAATTAGAAATTGAGAAAAATAATTTCAATGTAAGAAAAAAGGTTAAAAATATTACCAAATATATTTGATATAATCGAAAACAATTGTAAACTGATAAAAATGAATGAAAATTGATGAAAATATTTACAATTTTGGGGAAATGATTGAGAAAATTGCAGAATATGGTTGAAAGGACTGAAAATAATTGAAAACAGAAGAATCTCATTCCAATAATAATTAAAAACTAAATTAATATTTTGAGAATTGAAAAGATAGAAATGATAAATTAAATTTAAATTTATAATATATGATACAGAAGAAATTAATTGTTATTTGTAAAAAATAATTTATAAATAATGAAGTTGATTTAATATTGAAGGAAGTAATTAAAACTGAGAAATTGATTGAAAAATTTAAATTATGTATTAAAAATTTTGGTGGGAAAAATTTATAAATAATTACAATAATTAGAAATAGAAGAAAATAATTGAAAAGTGATAAAGAATTTTGAAATATATAACAGTATAATATCTATAGTATAGTAATAATCTTGAAACTTGGAGTAATTGAATTTTTAATTAATTCAAATTAACTTTGATTATTATTAACTTTAATGAAATTATATTGTTATAAATTTAAAAGGTAGCAACATTTTAAGTAGGTGAAAAATGATTTAAAATAAAAATGCATCTTTAGGCGTGAAGAGGATTTAATTATGTAATTTAAAGGACTTTGAAGATTATTACCTATCCCCATTATTATTTACAATTATTTTGGAATACGTTAAGAATAATTTTTTGTTTATATAATAAACACTTGTTAAACAGTACAATGTTAAATTACATTAAATATATAGGAACCGTATTATCAGACTTTTCAGAAATTACGAAATACCAAAAACAGAGAGCTTTTTTGATAATTTTAACCCTCTCCTCCCCCCCCCCCCGTAGCACACTGTTGCATAAACATTATCAACTGACAAAAAAGTAAAAAATGGTTTTTCCTTAAAAATCTGTAGAATATATAAAAAATTGAAGGCTATGTCCAAGAAGTAAAATTTTCTAAAAAACAAATTTGCATCAGAAAAAGTGAATTGTAAGACATATGGCTTTATATAAAAATCAGAGTATTTAGTTTTTCAATTATGCAAAGACAAAATATAATAAATAGTAAAGTAATTAAAAATTAAGATGCAGAATAATTATGCTTAAACATTTTCATTAAATAAAGATTATGTTAAACAAAATATTCGATATACTTTCCCGCGCATCTTTATTATAGGTTAATGGTAGCCGCTTGCGGCATGACACAACAAAATGTATATTGCGGTATAGATTGAACTTTAAAATCAAATAAAATAATAAATTATGATAATTTGAACTCACCTGTGTCCCTTGGCAACACTTTTCAATAAAACATCACATAACAGAAACTTTAATCAAGCAGTAAAAAAAAGGACGCTGAGATCTAATGAAACACGCTGAGAGATAATATATATATACACAACTTTCATAACTGCGCATGCTCCGCGACTCGGCCCGTTTGTAAAAATACATTCGGGCAGTTAACTAACCAACTCGAATGTAACTTTACATTCGAGCAGTAAACTAACCTTCTCGTATGTACACTTACATACCACAGTTTATTTCACACACACTACTTATCTTCACAGCCAGGTTGTCAATTTACAACGTTATACGTGAAACGAAAAGTTTCCAACGTGTTACATAGTGCTTTAGCAATCGGGTTGTAAATTTACTAATCGTCAATTCATTTACTACGTAGTCACGTAGTAATTTCACTTATCGACTGGAAAAATATTGTTTCAATGTTAAATTACAACCTGTAACATAGTACAATTACAAACCGTACGAAATTAAAATTACATCCCGTTTGTAATTCAACATTTATTGTTAAAAGAACATTTTGGATTTTTTACAGTGCATGTATAGCCAACTTCTTCAGGGTTGGCTATACAACCTCAAAATGTGGAAATCGACTTCTCTAATGTACCCTTTACCCACCCGATGTCCAGGTCTTTTCCGGTTAACTTCCTCCATAAAGTTAACCTCAAAATGGAAAAAGCGACTTCTCTATATTAGAGAACTCGATTCGCAAATTTTGAGGTTAACTTGCCTGAAGGAATTGATCGGAAATGAACTGGACATCGGTTGAGTACTTTGTTATGTCAGAGAAGTCGATTATTACATTTTGAGATTAACTTTCTTGAAGAAGTTGTTTGGGAAAGACCTGGACATCGGTTGCGTACTTGGTTAGTTCAGAGAAGTCGATTATCATATTTTAAGTTTAACTTCACTGAAGAAATTGATCGGGAAAGACCTGGACATCAGTTGTGTACTTGGTTACGTCAGAGAAGTCGATTATCACATTTGAAGGTTAACTGCTCTGTAGAAATTGATCGCAAATGACCTGGACATCAGTTGAGAACTTGGTTACGTCAGAGAAGGCGATTATCACATTTTGAGGTTAACATCTCTGAAGAAGTTGATCGGAAATGACATGGACATCGACTGTGTCCTTGGGTACTTCCCTGAAGAAGTTGTTCGGGAAAGACCTGGACATCGGATGCGTACTTGGTTACTTCAGAGAAGTCGATTATCACATTTTAAGTTTAACTTCACTGAAGAAGTTGATCAGAAATGACCTGGACATCGGTTGAGTACTTAGGTACGTCAGAAAAGTCGATTATCACATTTTGAGGTTAACTTCCCTGAAGAAGTTGATCGGAAATGACCTGGACATCGGTTGAGTACTTATAGGTACGTCAGAGAAGTCGATGATCACTTTTTAAAGTTAACTGATCTGAAGAAATTGATCGGAAATGACCAGGACATCAGTTGAGAACTTGGTTACGTCAGAAAAGGCGATTATCACATTTTGAGGTTAACTTTCCTGTATAAGTTGACCGGAAATGACCTGGACATCTGTTGGGTACATGGGTACTTTAAAGTAGTCGATCTTAACTTCCCTGAAGATATTGAGCTGAAAAATCCAGTTATGCTATAGATACACTAAGCCCAGCTATTTCCCTACTGTTTTTGATGTTGTTATTCTAAAAAAAATTAGCCCTGCCAGCCCCTGACCAGAAAGCAATTTCTATTTGGGCTAACTAGGGCTCTTTCTACACGGGTTACAGTTTTGTTAAATTAATTAAACAAAATTAAGAAGTGAAACTTACAAAAGATTAATTGATCATTTACATAATCAAGAAATTTTAAATAATGTTTATTTTGGCAAGATGTTAATATTGTCTTTAACATTTATAAGACCACCTCGTAACATGTTAGAACAATATCAAGATGCAAGGACCATTGTAGCTTTTCATGGTAGACCAAATTTATTTATTACAATGACATTTAGTTTAAAATAGAAAGAAATTAAAGAAAATTTATTACCTAATCAGTCAGCTTCTGATAGACCTGACACTGTAGCAAGAGTCTTTCATTTAAAAGTAAAAAAATTATCGAAACTATACTAGATGATAAACTATTTGGACAAGTAAAGTCTTATGTTTATGTTATTAAATTTCAAAAGCGCGGTTTATTGCACATTCATTTATTGGTTATATTGGAAGAAGGTTCTAAATTATTCAGAACAGAGATTGTTGATCGGTATGTTGCAGCTGAGATTACAGATGAACTTGTTAATTCTACATTACATAAACTTATAATGCCCAATAATATTCATGCACCTTGTGGATAGACGCTTGACTATGTAATGAAAATTTACTGTACCTCGTATTAATAATATTAGGGAAGAGTGTCCATCAATGTACCGGGTTTTTTTCAAAGTTATAGTATTTATTCAATTTCACTTATTTCAAGCACTTCTTTGCATCAATATAAAACTACAACACTTCTCTAGGTAATCCACACATATTATACCCGATTTATTTTGATTAAATAATAAAATTTAGGATTTTTCTAAACTAACACGCTATTTCCATTTTCAACAACCTGGGTACACAATGAACCACCTCTATAAAAACACTAAAAATGTTCAACAATAATAATATTGCAATTTTCACTTTGTGAAAAAACTTATTTTCTATCAAATACTATAAAAAATTATTACTTAACTCTTTTTAATTGATAATGTATAACATAAATATACCTTAAATTTAAGTTAACTAGCTAAAATGGCATTTTAGTTTTGCTATTTTGAGAAGAGTACTGATAACAATCGCTGTCATATGCTGTACGCATGCCTAGTGTTATAATCAGGCATACCACTCTGGAAATCGAAAATACACTGAAATTCCAGGTGGTTCATTGTTCCCTGGTACATTGAATCAACATGACATTTGCAACAAAAATGGTTTTTTATAACTTAATGCAATATTTCAAAATCTTTATCTCATTAGAATATTGTAGTTCAGGCCCGATACAAAATAAATCGTAATTTCATTTATTTTTAAATTGTCTTATTTCAATTAAAAAACGTGTTTGTATTTTAGGTAAATTTTTCTTTAGAGCATCAAAAACAGTTTTTTTCAGTTTTCTCTACAAAGAATAAATCCACATGTCTCAAATTTATGGACGTAGTGTGTTTATGCAAACTTCATTTATATTTAAAATTAGGAGAATTTTTATTTAATTGTTTCTGAGAAAATTGAAATGGTTCATTGAAAAACTTGGTACATTGATGGCCACTCTCCCCTATATTCTTATATATATATAGACGTCTTAAAATATAAAATAATCACTAGTAAAATAATGTCTAAACTTACAATAACTATATTCTATTTCTATTTCTTTAACATTCTAAATGGCATTAGGTATATCATATTTTATTAAAATTATTTTTCATATTCTTCATTTTATTCTTTACCTTTATTTTATTTAATTAATTTTCAAATAATCAAAATTTACAAATTGATATGCACGATAAATCACAGATGACATCAATTTAAATTTATTCCAATGACTTCTTATCATTAATTGTCTTTTTTTATTATATTATGTACTTCTTTCATTTCACATAATTATACATAAATAAAACATTATTTTAAGAAATAATAAAATTTGGCGTGCGCTTTTTTTCCTAGTACATACATTAAACGTGTAATTAATGTATAAAATATCATGCATATATATTTTCTTATTACAATCCTACAGAATGTCTTTTAAAATAAACATTGCGCAGTGGTGTACAGCAATGTATCAAATTGGAGCGGTAGCTTCACCTATAAAAGGGGTGGGTGGGTATCGTGGTTAGTCGCTAGAGGGGGCGGGTGTTGGGGAGGTTTATCAGGATATAAGTAGATGACAAGATAAGTGATAATCATCAGTTTTGAAAGTTATGTAAGCAACCTAATTAATTATTTTCGAAGTTATCCCAAGTAGTTTTAATATTCTCATAAATATATATATATGGAACATTCTCTGTCAACGAGAGACCCCTCCCTGTCCAAAATTAGTTAAAGTAAATTGGGATATATATGGGTGCAAAAGAAAGCTTATTATCTCTAGTTTTAAATGAAATCTGGCCTTTTTTGAAAAATCAAGATGGCGGACAAATATGGCGGACAAATATCGCGGCTGAGAGGATACTATCTCATCATAAGAGAATATTTTTATTATGTTTACGCTTAGGGAAGACATAATAGCAAGTCGACAAACGCCCATTTTTGTGTAATTTTAATCAACGAACATAAATCAACTACCGTTTCCTTCGAAAAAAATGTTTGTGTCGTCCTTAACCTCAAAAAACTCACAAAATAGCTGTTTTTCTTGTTTTCCACAAATAAAGACATCATAAGAAATTGGAAGAAGCTTTTGCTTGTGTAATTTTGAGTCAAGAACATAAATTTAATACTTTTTTTTCGAAAAAAATTTCTATGTCGTCCTTAATCTAAAAAAAACCCAAAAAACAGCCGTTTTTCTTGTTTTTCAGAAACCCAACTCATCATAAGAAATCGGAAGAAGCTTTCGTTTGTGTAATTTCGATTCAAGGACATAAATCAAATGTTTTCCTCATAGGAGAAGTTTTATGTTTCGTACCTAACCTTAAAGAACCACAAAGAATAGAGTTTTTCTAGTTTTCAGTATGTCTGAGTCATAACAAAAATCTGGAAACGCTTATATTTGTGCAATTGCAATCTCAGAAATTAAACCTAAGAATTTTTATCATGAAAAGTATTTCATGTCGTTTCTAACCTCCAAAAACTATTAAAAAGTCTGTTTTTCGTTTTTTCGGCATATTTAAAGCATCATAAAACTTATGCATATCTTTTATATGTGTAATTTTGATCTAAGAACATAAATAAAATTTTTTTCTTTTGAAAGAATTTCCGAATTCCGAATTATTTTCTATTATTTTTCTTTGGAGTGACTTGTAAGGGTAGTAACTTTTGCTACATCTTGAGTACCTCTGGTAGATCCTCCCATGACTTATTCATCGTTTTAGAACTTTAGCAAACATTTTTTGTGAAAAATTATACTTTTTCGGATTTATTTTCCATTACTTCTTTTTAGGGGTGACTTTTAAGGGTAGTTAACGTAATATTGGATCCGGCATTTTGAATTTAGAAAAGTCATTGTTATATTTGTATTCAGCGACCTCGAAAACTCCCGAATAAAAAATTTCAAGTGATTTAGATGATTTTTTAAAAGTTTTCCGCCATATTGGATCCGCCTTTTTGAATTTTGCAAATCGGACCTCAGATTTGTGACCAGCGACCTCGAAAACCCCTAGATTCCCAGTGATTTTTTTTTTAGACTGCCAGGTTTTTGTTATGACTCAGACATACTTAAAACCAGAAAAACTATTCTTTTTGGTTTTTAGGGTTCCGTACACCACAAGTGTACGCACGGAACCCTATTGGCAAGAATTTGTCGAAAATCGTATCCCCCCCCCCCCTAGCCGCCAAACTATTTGACTTAGAAAGTTCAAATTTGGCCCACATATGTATTTTCACGTGTAGATGAAAGGAAAATTATAGAGAACATGATTCTAGAGGTTGAAAATAGCGTTGTCAAGAAAATAACAAGATTTTTGAGAAATTTTGATATTTTTTGGCTGAAATCTCTTGCCTTTTCTTTTGCAGCGCTATCACCACAACGGTCTCTATATTTTTTTTGTAATCTACATATGATATTACATTTTTGTACCAAATTTGAACTCTTTAAGTCAAATAGTTTGGCAGGTATTGCATGTTCTAAGATGACGAAATGAATGAAGATTTAAAAAAAAAATTAATTTTCATATAAAAAAAGATTTTTTAAATTGGGAGAACACAAAAAAATGACATATTAACAGACAATAAAAAATAATTTAAAATACCGATAATTATTTCTAAAACGATAAAAATCCAATTGACCTTTATTTTTGAAGGTTTAATTTATGTTTTGCACTTAATTAAAGTATTTAATTTTATAAAATAACATGTAAAATATGGTATTTAAGTTTGTATGTGACATGTCAAAAATCGATCATATTTAACAATTTTTTTCTGCAAAGTAATTTGATTTCAGCATATCGAAATTATTCAAATAGTAAGTACTTTTATAACACTTTAATATTATCTGAATACTTTTTTGATAATTAGCTTAGAAACATAAAAACTTTTACCTTAAAAGTTGAGAATTCTTTATTTTATCGTGATTTTGAAAGTTCCTAACTTGCTTGCATGAAAACCGATCAAACCCAAATTTTGGGAATATGCAGATTAAAGCAATATCTTCTTGCTATTTAAATTGCACGTTGGTTTTTGCACATTTTGAAATAAATTGCTTTAAAATAAGTGTTTATTTTGAAGGTTAATGACAAGTTTTAAATATCAACTTGAAGTTGTTTGCGACTTGCGATAAAATTCAAAGTCAAAACGAATTGATTTTTTTTTAAAATGTCAGTTCAAAATCGGTTTTAAATAAGTTTTAAATATATTTATCTGAATTAAATTTTTTAAATTTTTTATAGAGTTTGATAAATCAAATATAATTTTCAAAATAATTCTTTGGCTTACGTAAAATTGTAAAGGGACACAGAACTTATTTATTTTTGATATTTATTAAAAAATGACATGAATTTGATCTTCTTTTTTTTTAATTTTTTTATGTTTAGATTACATTTTGTATAAATATATCAACAAATCGAAGTCTAAGTTACTATTAATGTCGTAATCTAAATTAAAAAAAAAAATTTGATTTATTAAACTATATAAAAAATTTTAAAAATTTAATTCAAATAAATATATTTAAAACTCATATAAAACCGATTTTGAACTGGCATTTTAAAAAATCGATTCGTTTTGACTTTGATTTTTATAGGAAGTCGCAAACCAACTTCAAGTTGATATTTAAAACTTGCCATTAACCTTCAAAATAAACACTTATTTTGAATCAATTTATTTCATAAAGTAGTGCAAAAACCAACGCAAGGTTTTAATAGCAAGAAGATATTGCTTCAATCTTCATATTCCAAAAATTTGGATTGGATCGGTTTTCATGCAAGCAAGTTATGAACTTTCAAAATCACGATAAAGTGAAGAATTCTCAACTTTTAAGGTAAAAATTTTTATACTTCTAAGCTAATTATCAAAAAAGTATTCAGATAATATTAAAGTGTAATAAAAGTACTTATTATTTAAATAATTTCGATTTGCTAAAATTAAATTACTTTGCAGAAAATAATTGTTAAATATGATTGATTTTTGACATGTCACATCCAAACTTAAATACCATATTTTACATGTTATTTTATATTATTAAATACTTTAATTAAGTGCTAAACATAAATTAAGCCTTTAAAAATAAATAGCAGTTGGAATTTTATCTTTTTAGAAGTAGGGGAGAGTCAGATAGCCCCGGACACTTAAGCTTTTTTAGTTATAAATTGTAAAATAATGTTCATAAAACTAATGTTTAAGGTTTTTTATAAGTTTAACATCATTAGTAACACTTTTAAAAAGCAAATTTAAAAAATAAACATATAGGAATTAATAAAATTAAGGAAATATATTACGCTAAATATGGTTATAAAAAAAAAGTGTCGGGTAGCTCCGGACACTCAGAAAATTGTTAATTAAAAATTTTAAAAAGTACATTTGAAGTAGAATACCTGATTTGTAAATATTATTTATACATTACCTATACTTTTATTATGGATTAAACACTTCTTCTTAATCTTATATATTTCGCAATTAACCAAATATAAACATTAAAATTTTATTCTGACAGAGACAAGTGACTTCTACTATGTAAATTATGTCTGGTAGTATACGACAAAATATGTCCGTGGCTACCCGACGATGATATATTTCAGTAAATTTGCTATAAAAAGAAAGAAACTTTAAATGAACAAACAATATTAACAGATTTCATTGTCTGAAAGTACATTTAGGCATTGCTGAAAAGAAAGAAGATTATATTTGACATTTTGAAGTAAAAATTGTACATTAAATATGGTCTTAAATTCTTAAAAAGTCATTGATTTGAAAGGAGTAAACATGAAAATACGATTTTCTATTAATCCCATTAATGATAATAGACCATATTTTCAAAATTACATTTGATGAACATTTTAAACGATACAAATGTGATTTTAGACTTAGAAAGTAATTGGTTTATTCTATTTCACGTGTGTCCGGGGCTGCCCGCTGTCCGGGGCTACCCGACTCTCCCCTAATTACCGGTATTTTAAATTATTTTCTATTGTCTGTCAATGTGTCATTTTTTCGTGTTCTCCCAATTTAAAAAATCTTTTTTATATGAAAATTAATTCCTTTTTTAAAATCATCGTTCATTTCGTCATCTCAAAACATGCAATAATATTTTCGCAAAGTATTAAGGTTTTTTAAAAAGGTGAAAAATACATTAGGCGAAATAAAATGGTTTGACCCTAATTGAAAATGTTCCTTCCAAAGTATTCTACCAAAGATGGCAATTTACCTATTACTTGTAGAACTTCTTAAACTTTTTATTATTTACTAGTAGAACTTATAAAGTATTTTTGTATTAATAAAAAGCTGTGATTAAATTTTTTAAGAACAATTGAAGATCTATTTATTTACCTAATTTCACGTAAAAAAGCATTCTGTTTCAAAGAATTTGTCATAAAACATTGTGAAGTTTACTCGAATATTCATATTTCCTTTGAATAGTTCTTTGATTTTAACATCCAAAAACTATTTTTCACTAAAATTGTCCACGTGGACATTTAGGGGGGGAGGGGGGGGTTAGACAAATGTCCACGATTGTCCACGATGGGGGGAGGGGGGGTCAAAAATCGGAGAAAAGTTGTCCACGTGGTATATGAACGACCCCTTATTGAGTTCAAATTTGGTATCCAAATGTATTTTCACGTGTAGATTATAAAAAAATTGTAGGGACCCGGGAAAAACGGTTTAGATATAATCAGATATAGTTATATATATAATTCATTATATATAACTATATCTCGATTTTGTCTCTATCTGATCAGATATAATTAGATATGATTAGATGCAATTAGATATTAATATATCTTCCTAGATATAAATAGATAAAACTATATTTTTATACACAAAAAATTTTTGGTGCAGTAGCTGCCTCAATCGAAAAATTTCGTATTATTCAATTAAGTATTCACACTAATTATTTTAAGTAGATTTATGTATGAAAATTAACTGAATATTTTTAGAATTTTTCGATTGAGACAGACAGTGCACCTAAAATTTTTGTGTGTTTATATAATGTACCTTATATAAAATAAGATATATGTGATATATTGTATAAAAGGTATAAATGCACATGTAAGAGAATATATTATATTTATATCTTTATTTTTTATCAATACTACTACTACTACTACTAGCAGTTTGTATCGATCACTGCTTTTACAAATAGAAACATAAAATATATATATATATATATATATACATAAATAAATATATACATATATATATATATATATATATATATATATATATATATATATATATATATAAATATATACATTCGGAGAAGACATTATAAAAACAAAATATATACCAGAAGAAAATATTATAGATGAATGCGCATCAGTTATTTAAAGTTACGTGTTTTTTATCGTTGACTCTTTTAAGTAATACTATAAAAACTAAAATATAGGTAGGTTATAAGAAAATAAATTAAAAATTAAATTTTTAATAAGGCATCGCAGCTGTTTAAATCGCTGCATTTTGAGCGTTGCCCATTCCTCTTTTGAGTTATAGTTATATTATAAAAACAAAATAAAAGAAATATTGAAAATGAAATTTGCAAATGCTTAAAAATGATTTTCATTTTGAGCGTAGCCCTTTCCTCTTTTGAGTTATGGTTATATTATAAAAATAAAATAAAATAAAAGAAATATTGTAAATAAAATTTGTAAATGTCTAAAGATGATTCTCATTTGGAACGAAGCCCATTCCTCTTTTGAGTTATGGCTATATCATAAAACTAAAATAAAGGAAATATTGAAAATGAAATTTGCAAATGTTTAAAGATGATTTTGATTTTGAGCGTTGACAATTTCTCTTTTGATTTCGCCGATTCTTTGAGACATTCTAATTTTTAATTCCGGCGTGGTTTGATTCTCCCATCCTTTTTTTACTGCGTAATCTTGTGCAAACTCTGAAAAAATTGTTTTATCATATTTATTTTTGATTTATTGATTACGTATTGATTACAATACGTTATCTATATTTATTATAATATGTACACTTTCGGTCAAAATTATGCATTTAACTATTTTTTGATAAATTAATCCCATCTTTATAAAATATTGTATAAAAACTACAATATTTCTTTCCCTTATTTCTTAAAAGTTTGAAAAATTATGAGAATCAAGAATAAGTCATAAAAGAAGTGACTTTGCTAATATTTCATATATATATATCTTTTTTTTTTGGAAAATTGATATTTTTAATATTACATAAAAATCGAAATTCCTTTTGAAATAATAACTTTAATTGACGCAAGAATAGGAGTAATGATAAAAGTAATTAAAATGCAAAATTAAACGCTTTTCTTTTTTTTTTATGAGTTAATTGCATTTTGTGGAAGCCAATACTCGTAGGTATACGTACAATCTGCTAATATGGAAGCTACTTTTATAGGGATCTTGTAAAAAATTTGAATCATTTGTTAATATTACAATTATTACCGATTATTTCTTGTTTTGCGGTTGCATCAACAGCTACGACGATTAATGACTGACGTTGCTTTCCTTGAGCACGAGCTGACTGACCCGTTAGAGTAGCATTTTTTAATGCTTCTGGTTTGAAAACACCATCTATGAGACGTCGGACAATATGAGATGCTCGGTGTGAAGAAGCTACAGTACTATCAAAAATTCTCTTCTTACAGTAAATGTTTTTGCAAAGTAATACCATCTATAATTATATGAATGAAAGTGTTTCAATTTAATATTTAACCATTTAATTTAACATATATATTTTACATGTATATGATTATAATCATAAAATAATAAAGTTTCACATATATTTGAGAAATGAGAGTAGTATAGCAAAGAGGATACGGGCTCAGTTACCGACCGTCGGTAATGCAGATTTCTACTTTACCGACCGTGAAAAGTTGTGATTCTGTAGGGTGTTCTGTTTTACCGACCGAGTAGTTCCGATGGCTGCCGCTAGATGGCGCCACTTTTTATTTGCTCAAGAAAAAGGCGGTTTCTGTGGGGTTTCCCAACCCTGTTTGTAGTGGGGATTTCAAATTTTCCAACAGTGTTTTGGCTGTTTGTAGTGGGGATTTTGAATTTCCTGCGTTACCGACATTATTTTTGATGCTTGGAGTGGGTAACTTGGAATTTTCGAGCCAGTGTAATTGATTTTAGGTAAGTATTATATTTAACTATATTTAAATCTCCCGCTTGCCACTGGGATTCCCCGAGTCATTTGAATTTCAGCGCACCGACCTCCCGGCGCAGCACGTTTCGCGCGCAGTAACCAGGGGATTCGCCAGTAGGCGTGCCAAGTACATACGCTGGAGGGGGCTAGAGAGCGGAGGGTATAAGGTGCGGAGCGCGAGCCAGGAGCATCATTCCTTTACTTGCATGTCTCATAGCATTAACTAAGATTATCATCTTAACATTTATCAGCTTTTCAATTATTTTTCGATATTTATTATCATTTTAAGATTTAATATTTTTGATTATTATTCTATATTTATTCTCACCTTAAGATAATTATTTTCTGGTTTCTTAGTTTTAAGTTTTTTTTTTGCTCTTCAGACTTATTAGTCTTACATTTCGTAGATTAAGATTTTTCGTTTTCTTACTTTGATATTTTCAACTTTTTATTTTGATATATCTTTCTTAAGTTTAAAGATGCCAAAAATTAAGATGGCAAAAAAATCAAGAGAACGGATAGATCTCGATGAGTATAATGAAGTTTGTCAAGAGTCTGACAACTTCTTAAAAATCGCAGAGCATGAATTTACGCTCACTGTAGCAATCAATGGCGATGATAGATTTAGCAATGCGTTCAAATGGCAAAACAAGTGTCAAAGATGTATAAATATAATTAAGAAGTTTTTGCATAAATGTGAATTGTCGTCTTCTCAAAAATCAAAATGTTTAAATTTGAGTCAAAAAGTTGAATATTTGCGTTGCCATTTCGAGGCTATCATGAAACGCAGTGCTGGTATGCAAATGTCGAATGAGAGAATTAAATGGGTTGATTTTGATAAAGCGTTTAATAATCGGCTACAAACTAGCGCTGTTATGAATCTTAGTCATTTAGATATTAATGAATTTTTTGATGATGCATTTTCTTTATTTAAACATCATATAGAAATAGCTTTAAACAGGTATGGTTCGATAAAAGTGCGATAAAAGTATTGTTTGCGAAATTTATAAAAGATTTGAGTGATGGAAATGTAGAGTATGATTTAAAAACGTTTACCGCAAAAACTGATGAAATTTTTGTTACAACCTTGTTAAAAGACTGGTATAATAATAATGTTAAGCAAATTATTTTACAAAAGATTGAAGAGTTTGAGGAAAAAGATTCCAATTGGAAACTTGATTCCATTCAAAGATTAGAGATTAATATTAATAAGTACAACCCCATGCGCGCAAGTTCTTATATTGATTTACCATTGCAAATTAAAAATAAACAAGCATGCATTAATGTTCAGAATAAGAAAGATAACCAATGTTTTAAGTGGGCAGTTTTATCTGCTTTACATCCATTTGACAAAAATGCCGACCGAGTTACAAAGTATTTGCCATATAAAGATAAACTTAATTTTACTGGAATTGAATTCCCTGTTGCACTTAAAGATGTTATAAAATTTGAGTCTCTAAATGATATTTCAGTTAACGTTTATGGTCTTTCGCGGCAAAATGATAATTTTAATGTATTTCCGTTACATCTTACATCACAAAAACAGTTCACTCATGTAAATCTTCTGTGAATTGAAGATCACTACATAGATGAAGATTTTGATGATGAAGATGAATTTCAAGTCGTGTCTTTTAACTATCACTATGTTTATATAAAAGATATATCAAAGCTTGTATATTCACAGTTAACAAAGAATAAAAACAAAAAGTATATTTGCGATCGTTGTCTGCATTATTTTACTAATGAATTAAAACTTATTGAACATGAAGAAACATGCAAAACTATGAACGATACAAAAATTAGACTTCCACAACCTGGTCGTCACACAGTTGAATTTAAAAATTTTGAAAACAAAGAACGTGTACCTTTTATTATATACGCAGATTGCGAAAGTCTTTTGATTCCTGCTGAATCACAAGAAGAAAGTAATACTAGTGTCGTACAAGATCATAAATTACTTAGCATAGGATATTATTTAAGGTGCGGGTTTGATGACTCACTATCTAGATATAAGGCATCTCCAAAAGATGTAAATGATCCGGCAAAATGGTTTTCAAAAAAGTTAAAATATATAGTTGAAACAGTAGAGCCTATCTTTAAAAATTTTAAACCGATGGAAGCGTTAAGTCCACAGCAGTTAGTAGATTTTAGAAATGCAATTGTTTGTCATATTTGTAAACAGAATTTTGCGCATGGGGATGTAAAAGTAAGAGACCATAATCATTTAACAGGGATGTACAGAGGCGCAGCGCATCAAGATTGTAATATTAATTACCACGAATCGTCAACCATACCTGTTGTTTTTCATAACCTGAGTGGTTATGATGCTCATTTCATTATTGAAGCTATTGCAACTGAAATTAACAGAAGAGTTGATTTGCTTCCAATAAATAAAGAAAAATACATCAGTTTTACTAAAAATATAAACGATAGTTTTATTAAGTTGCGTTTTATCGATTCTTTTAAATTTATGTCATCATCACTAGACAAACTATCATCTTATCTTGATGAGTACAAACTTGTAAAATCTGTTTTTTCAAGCTTTAGTGATGATAAAATTCAATTATTAACGCGCAAAGGAGTTTTTCCTTACGAGTATTTTGACTCGATTGAGAAACTTGACGAAACACAATTACCGCCAAAAGATAAATTTTACAGTACTTTAAATGATTCTAGTATATCTGATGAAGATTATTTGCATGCACAAAAGGTGTGGAATGAATTCAATTGTCAAAATTTGAGTGATTATGTTTATTTGTATATGAAGACTGACGTGCTTTTGCTTGCTGATGTGTTTGAGAATTTTCGAAGTCAGTTTTTGATTGCATATGGCCTTGATCCAGCGCATTATTACACTACGCCCGGACTAACTTGGGATGCTATGCTCAAGTATACGAATGTAAGATTGGAACTCCTCACTGACATTGATATGGTTATGTTTGTTGAACGCGGAATAAGAGGTGGAGTAAGTCAGTACACAAATCGGTACGCTAAGGCTAATAATCCATATATGAAAAAGTTTAATGAAAATGAGGAGACATCTTACATCGTATACTTGGATGCAAATAATTTATATGGATGGGCAATGGTGCAAACGCTTCCTTATGGCGGTTTCGAGTGGGTAGAAAATGTTGACGATAATTTTAACTTTAATGTAGAAGATGATGCGCCAATTGGCTACATCTTAGAAGTAGATTTAGATTACCCTGATCAATTGCATAAAAAACATAGTGATTTTCCGTTTTGCCCTGAACACTCGAAGCCACCAGGGTCCAAGGAGGAGAAGCTCCTAACTACTCTCCTACCGAAACGAAAGCACGTTCTCCATTACCGTGCTTTAAAACAAGCTTTGGCAAATGGTCTTGTTCTTGTAAAAATTCATAAAGTTTTAAAATTTAAACAATCTGCATGGCTTAAAGATTATATTGATTTCAATACGATTCAAAGAACAAATGCCAAAAATGAGTTTGAGAAAAACTTGTTCAAACTGATGAACAACGCTGTATACGGTAAAACAATGGAGAACGTGCGAAATCATGTTGATATAAAACTCGTGACAAAGTGGGAGGGAAGGTATGGAGCTGAAGCTTTGATCGCGAAACCTAATTTCCACAGCAGAGCCATTTTTAACGAAAACTTGGTTGCTGTGGAACTTAAGAAAACAGAGGTTTTCATGAACAAACCGCTTTACGTGGGTCTCAGCGTATTAGACATTTCGAAAACCCTAATTTATGACTTCCACTATGATTATATGTTGCGCAAATATGAAAATAAATGTAAATTGCTATATACGGATACAGACAGTCTTATTTATGAAGTTAAATGTGCAGATGTCTTTGCAGACATGAAAGTCGATATTCATAAATTTGATACCTCCGATTATCCCGCTAATAATGTCTACGGTATTCCGCAAGCCAACAAAAAAGTTTTGGGATTAATGAAAGATGAATGTAGTGGTAGAATTGTAACTGAATTTGTTGGCTTGCGGAGCAAAATGTATAGCTTGCGTGTAGAAGATAAAGATTTTGTTAAAAAAGCTAAGGGTGTGAAAACCAGCGTTGTAAATAATAGCATTCGACGATTATATGTATTGTTTGAAAAATGTTGAAATGCAGTATCGAACTCAATATACCATTAGATCGAAAAATCACAATGTTCGAACTTTGAAGCAAAAGAAAATTGCATTAAGTCCTTTTGATGATAAAAGACTTTTGATACCCAATAAAACAGATACAATTGCTTGGGGACATTGTAAAAGGGATGAAATTTTGGATCTATGGGTTTGTGGATGTTGAATAAATGAAAAATCATATTTACATTATTTCTTGTCACTTTATTTAATAAAACCTTAATCTAGTTACATTTTAAGTTGGTAATACTTTAACTATACTTTAACTATACTTTAACTATACTTTAACGTTACTTTAACTATACTTTAACGTTACTTTAACTTTACTTTAACGTTACTTTAACGTTACTTTAACTTTATTTAACATTACTTTAACGTTGCTTTAACATTAGTTTAACTACATATCAGATTTCTTAATCCAACTATTGTGCGAGTTATCGAATCCAAGCCATTTGACGTAAACTTCATTTCCACGTGTTTTGAGAACTTTCTCTACAAGATAAACATCAGGATATTTGACTTTCAAGAGTTCTTCTTCATAGAAACCTCCTTCGATGGGTTGATTTTGATAATCGGTAAGTATGTAAGTTACAGGTTTTGTTGCTTTAACTCGATCCACAGTGAATATCTCCGTTGTCCAGTTGGGTGTATATCCTTTTTCAAAGATGTTTTTGTATTTGCTGACTCGAACTCTATCACCGACTTTGAATCTTGATCTCTTCAGTGGAATTCTTCTCAGTTTGCTGATACGTTTCAACAATTTTCTCTCATCTTCTGCGGTGACATCTTTGGGTTTCATACCAATAGTACGATGTTTTTGATTATTGTATTTTGACATAAGAGTTGATAAGTTGGTAATCCATGTGTAATTGCCTTGTATACTAAATTGAGGCCACATCATATTCTTAAGAGTCCGATTAAACCTTTCAATAATTGATGCTTTTAGATTACTATAAGTTGAATAGAGTTTAATGTTATATGTTTGCATTAAACTTGCAAATTGAGAGTTGTAAAATTCTTTGCCTCTATCAGTTTGTAAGTTTTTAGGAATACGTCCTTGTATCAGAATAGATTTCATGGCTGTAGAAATATCTTTTCCACTTTTACTTTTCACAGGAACAGTCCATGCATATTTTGAAAATATGTCAATGACAGTAAGCAAATATTTAAAACCTTTATTAGATTTAGAGTAAGGTATCATTTCAACCAAATCTGCTTGCCAGGTTTCATCTATACCACGCATTTGAACTTTTCGTCGAGTATAATTTCTTCTAGCTTGTTTATGAAGTTCCGAGACTACTGTCAACTTTTTGTCGTCCATTTTCGAGAAGAGTTAATCGAGCGTTTAATTGTTCAATAATTTCTGCGTTTCGTAAAGCCAATTTTTGATTTATTTGACTCTCTAAAATTTTTAATTTTCGATCTATTGAATCCTGAAGGTTTTTAAATAATATTTTATTGTTATCAACTTCTGATCTTATTGAAGATGTAACTTGAGAGACTGTTTTGATCTCGTTTTGATTGATTTTTCGTGCAAGGTTTAAATTTACAGCGTCATGCGCTTCTTCAGCGTCTTGAACGTTACAAAGTTTTTTCTTATCAATGTCGTAATGTCCGTTTGAAGTTAGTTTAAATCCTGTACCAGGAAGTCCACGACTTGCAACAACAGATCGTGTCAAGGAATGTCCAAACACGTCAATAGTCATTGTGATACTGATGATTTATACAATTGAACTCTCTTAAGATATAATTCGAGCTTCACGTAGTTCCTCAATAATTGACATAATTTCATTGTTATGACTTGGATTACCAGCTTGCTGTGATGCTATAAGCAATCTTAAACGATCAACAAGTTCATTTGGATCATCCCAATAGATATAGTCTGGTTTAAAATTTTTCTTTGTTATCATGAATTTAGGTAATTTTTTCTTCAAAGAACCTCCACCTTTTTTCGGAGTACTTTTAAATAACTTTGCAATTATACTGGTGTATTTGGAATTTTTCGAAGTTTGGATTGATTCATTTGGACTATAATTTTTTCGATGAGCATTTGTAGAAACAAGAATTTCTTTATAATTTGCTAAATCATTTGAAGTTATAAAAGATTCATCAGGTTTTTGTTTGAATAAAAGTTCAAGCAATCCAGCAGTTTTCAAATAATTTTTCTTTCCAACAATTTTAATATTTGCACCTTCAAAGCTAATAGGTGTATCACCAATTAAAAACGAACCATTAGGAAGTTTACGCACTCCATAAACCAAGTCCAAGTAACTTTTTCTATTTTTATTCAACAATAAAATAAATTTATTTGTCAATTTTTCATAATTATCATCATTTTCATGATGTGGAGTTGTATCAACTATAGTCGCATCGAGTAAACTTGAATTCAGTAAAGTTGAATCATCATCAAAAGCAGTTGAAAAAGAGAAATCGTTATCCTCTTTCTTTATTTTTTCAAGCTTGATGTCTTTTATAGGGACTTCTTTTACATTTACTAATTTTTCAAGAGGTGCAACTATTGGTTGAAAAGTTTCTTTCAACATTGTTTCTGCAGCTTCTTTACCCATTTTAAGTAAACGATGTTTACGTCTAATAGCATCACTTGCTTTTGCTATTTGACGAAGCGTTTCTTGCTCTTTTCGATACATGTTTCTATCTTCACAATATAAAGTATACTAATTTAAAATTAATTAAACTCTCTGTATTTATAGTGTAATGAAACAATCAAACCCTTTCCGATATCTTCCATCATTCAAATTCCTATCCTTATCAATAACAACAAATCCATATTTATCAGATTTCCAGCATTCTGAGCATAAATCACGAAATTGAGTATAGGGCATGTCTGTGTTAACATGATCTTCATAGATATGTTTCAGATTTTGTTCGTCTTGTCTAAAAAGAACCAATAAATTGGCATTATCTCGAACCAAGTGTTTTGGAATACGAGCATAAGTTTGACACAAGTAAAAACTATCTACGTTTACATGTCTACCCATACAAAAGAAGGCTCTTACATTGTCTTGCTTTTCACATGCTATATCATCAAAACTGAATATTGAATTTGGTCTAGCTTCCTTAGGTGAAACCACTTCCTCATGCTCTCTGAAAGGAAAGTACTCTACACCATCTACATTTTCTAATACATTTTCCAAAAATTTGTATTTAGGTTGTTCTAACGATTTTGAATATAGATAAATGTTTTCAAAACTCAAACCATTTGGATGTATAATTAGAGAAAGGAGGGCGTTTGTTTTACCGCAATTGGAGGGGCCGCAGAAAACAGCTCGAATGCTATCTGAGAACAGACTGCCATGACGTTTTATCTTTTTTTCATTAGTCTCAACGTCAACACTTGTGATTGGCAGTTTAACAGGTTGCGTTGTAAACAACATCTTGACATCGACTGGCTAAAAAACTATAAATAGCGCGCTTTTATAGCCTTTCAGTCAGTCTCAAACAAACTTTCAAGATGTGCGTTTGACATGATTACGCATAAAGTGATAAAAGGTAAAGGATTAGTCAATCGTGTTATCAATAATTTACCGTTCGAGTTACATTTACCAGGTTATCAGTTTTGTGGACCTGGTACTAAACTAGCAAAACGATTAGCTCGTGGTGATCAAGGTGTTAATCCATTAGACACCGCTTGCAAAGAACACGACATTGCTTATTCGCAAAATCGTGAAAATATAAACGCAAGAAACGCTGCAGATAAAGTACTAGCTGAAAAAGCGTGGCAACGGGTTTTAGCTAAAGATTCTAGTATTGGTGAAAGAGCAGCTGCTTTAGCTATATCTGGAACAATGAAAGCTAAATTAACATTAGGTATGGGGGTGCGGAGAAAGTCAAAAAAGAGGAAATCCAAGAAGAAACTAGCGCTACGCAAAGTTGTTGATGCTGCTAAAAAGAGTATGATTCCCAGCAATAATGCTGAAGAATCTATTCGAGCTGCAATGATTGGTGCACGCAAAGCTATTAAAAGTGCTGGTGGTAAATCTAAAATTTTATCACCTCGAATTCTTACGGTACCTACAAAAGTTGGTGGATTTTTACCATTAATTCCAATTTTTGCTGGACTCAGTGCAATTGGTGCTCTTGCTGGTGGAGCATCTGGTATTGCAAAAGCTGTGAACGATGCTAAAACAGCTAAAGAAGAACTTGCTGAAGCTCACCGACATAACAAAACAATGGAAGAAATATCACTTGGAAAAGGGTTACATCTAAAACCCTACAGAGAAGGACTTGGTCTCCATATTAATCCTTTAAATCTGGGAAAAGGATTGAAAAAACTTAGATCAAGGAAGAGACGAACTTCAAAGAAAAAACGAACATCAAGAAAGAAAAAAAACTAGTATTGAAGCTACCTCATCGTGCACTAACTGACTTTGATTTGTGGAAATATGCCAAGACTCTAAAAATACAACATTTTCGTGGAGTTTTTATGCGTAATGAATTGCCAGTTAAAGGACCTTTTCAATATGAGTCAGCAATTATTAATTTGGATAATAAAGAAGGTCCCGGTACACACTGGGTTGCATATAAGAAATTAAAAAATGAAACAATGTACTTTGATAGTTATGGCAACCTTCCTCCTCCAACTGATCTCATCACATACCTAGGTGATGGTAGCTTCGTAAAATATAATCATGAAAAATATCAAAATTATGATACATTTATATGTGGACACTTGTGTTTAAAATTTTTATGTAAACAACTTAATATTAAAAGTCATTTTAGGCTATATAAGGACATGTAAATTTTGTAAGCTGCAGTGTTAAAACTGACAGCATCATGAATGATTCGTTTACTTTAACGTTAACGGGAACAACTTCAGTTCTTGAAGCTGAATATTTCCCTCCAATAGAACTTAATCCAAATAAAAACTATGTACTTGGACTTGTTGAGCTATTGACTTTTAATTCAATTCCCAACATTGATGAAAGCAACAACAAATTTCATATAGGTTATAAGATAATTACTATACCAACAGGTAGTTATGAAATAAAAGATATTGAAGCATACATACAAATGTCCGTACCAGATGATTGTACCATAAATATTAAACCTAATAACAATACATTACGTAGTATGATTTTCTCAAATCATCAAATTAATTTTGCATATCCGAATTCTATCGGTACGCTTTTGGGATTTACTCCTCGAGAATTGGTTGGTAATGAGACACATACATCAGATTTACCTGTATCTATTTTAAAAGTTAATGCTCTACGTGTTGAATGCAATATTACATCTGGAGCATATATAAATAATCAAAAAGTGCATACAATTCACGAATTCTTTCCTAGTGTTCCACCAGGATATAAGATTGTGGAAGTGCCAACACATGTCATTTATCTTCCGATAGCTGTCAAGACAATACATAATATTCAACTCCGCATTGTTGATCAAGACGGTGATTTGATAAATTTTCGAGGAGAAACTATCACTATTCGCTTACATATAAAATCAATATAATGGGAATCGTTTTTAATCAAAAAGTTGGAGCAAACTATAAAAGCTTGTCAACATGCAAGAGACAAACCAGTCTAAATTTATCTCGCAGGGTGTTAACACCTCAGAATCGCAGATTTCTGAAGCAAATAGGTCTAAAAGTTATACCTTAAGGAAAACGACAAAACAACTAATCTATATATTTTTTGGGTGTTGTTGTAATAAAAATGGAAGATCTTCTCAACATTGCAACTCCAGTAAACTTTGATGAGTCCATAGCTCATTATGAGATTCATGCTCATCAACCCTATGCTTCTTCATCCTATAACAATAGTGATGAAATTCGAATTGCTGTACAAAATCAAGATTTATGGATTCTACCAAACAAAAGTTCATTACACATATTTGGAAAGTTGACTCGAAATGATGGAGTTACTCTTACTGAAAATGTACATTTTAGCAGCAACGCTATGTGTTATTTATTTGATGAAATTCGCTATGAATTAAATGGTATCGAGATTGACAGATGTAAATATGTTGGACACACTACAATGATGAAAAATTATGTTTGTCTTAACCCCACTCAGCTCAACTTTATGGAAAATGTTGGTTTTTCAAAAAGATCAGATGATTCAAGAATTATAGTGGAAAATGGCAATCTCGATGTAACAATACCACTTGGAATGATTTTTGGCTTTGCCGAAGATTATAAAAAAATTGTTATAAACGCTAAACATGAACTTATCTTGACAAGATCACGAAATGACTTGAATGCTATAATTCAAACAGGACAAGCAGCAGCACCTGATGAAGAATTCAAAATTACAATCATCAAGATTAAATGGATGGTTCCATACGTTTTACCAGCAGACAATAATAAAATTAAATTATTAAAATTTATTGAAAAAGATCCACTGATTTCAATGTGTTTTCGATCTTGGGAAATGTATGAGTATCCTTTGGTTCCAACAAGTTCAAAAGTCATGTGGCAAATTAAAACCTCAACACAATTAGAGAAGCCACGTTATGTAATACTTGGATTTCAAACAGGAAGAAAAGATAAGCGTAAAAGATATTTTTAACAAAAAGTACTTTTAAAAATTTGGCTCCTCTAATTGTAATTGATTGTTCAAAACAAAATGAATTTCTCAAACAAGCGTCTGTTGACGTACGTCTGGAATTTGAATCAACCAATAATATGCCAGCTGAAACTACAGCCTATTGCATCATAATCCATGACCGCATTATACAATATAAACCAATCAGCGGCGTTGCCAAGAAGTTGCTGTAGAGGGGGTAAAGAAATGGTGGGGATTAAGACTATAAATGCAGCTGCTCTCGGGTAAAAATTCATTTCTGTTTCAGCATTATATGTTTCAGGATGGAGTTCATCGTAGATGTCCAGGGTTTTAAAAGACCTTACAATGAATTTGTTTTCAAGGAGTTGGCCATAATTCCTCTTCAGATTGAAACTCAACCACTTGTCTTTCTTTTTGAACCACCTTACCTTTGGAGTAGATTACCTGTACGATACAAGAATGAGAATCGCTGGCTGACTCGAAATTATCTTGGAATTGAATGGTCCGATGGAGAAATACCCTACGATGAACTGCAGCCAATTTTAAAAGAAAATTTACATAATGCAAAAACAATCTACGTTAAAGGACTAGAGAAGAAACAGTGGCTAGAAAAATATTTCTTAAATGTTGTAGATTTAGAAGATTTAGAATGTCCATCGATTAAAAAGTTAAAATTTGAATCATCGACCGCTGCATGTACACATCATTCTTTTGAAAACGCAAATTGTGCTGTAAATAATGTTGTAATCCTTCGTGATTGGTTTCTAAAACCTTCAAACCAATTTATAAGTGTTGTTACTCAAGGAATTGATGAAGTTGATACTACTTTAAAATCTTTTTATGAAAATTGTGAATCTACTTTGTAAATATTTAAGAGTTTGCAAAATAAAAATTAGTAACCTAAATTTAAAATGTTTCTTGATTTCTAAAAACCTATCATATTTTAGATTTATTTATATTTAAAAACTTAATTATATTTACAACTTAATTTTTAAAAACGCACTTAAATCTAATTCAGACTAGGAATAAAATAAATTGAGACAATTTTAGAGGTAAAATATTTTTGTTTATTGTAGACATTTTTCAAATATACATATATTTTTTTTATTTTAATAAGTTAAATTCAATAATATTGTAAGTTCCACCAATATATTTCATTTGTAGCTGCTTAGACGATGCAGCCTCCTGCATCATGTCCAGGGTGTTTGGATCTTCTTCAAAAAGTTTGGTGAATCGGGATGGCAGGTAGGTAACGAAATCAGCATCTAATTCAGCAATCATCCTCGCCCCATATTTGGTCTGAACCTTCTTCATTTTCGTTACGGTGTAAAAACCATTTTTACTGAGATCGGAAAGAGACTTTACTGGAAGATACCCTTCAAAACGTCCAACTGCGTTAACTTTTTCGAGATCCATATTTAAAATAGAATCTGAAAAAAGAATTAAAACGCTGTTGATATGCTTATAATATTAAGTATTTTAACTAAAAGTAAAATTTAATAAAAATTTTTTATAAAACTAAAGTTGAAACAAAAAAGAAAACTTAGAACAATAAAGCTTATACAGTAAAAACTTGGGAAACTAAATTTAAAAGTAAAATACTTATAAAATAAATCTGAAAGAGAAAACTTAGAAAATTTAATCTGAAAGTGAAATAAACTTATAAAATAGAAAACTTAGAACACTAAATTTAAAAGTGAAAAAACTTATAAAGTATATATAAAGGAGAAGCTTAAATGTAAAGTTAAATACACATCTTAACTATAAAGCTAAAAAATCTTAAATATAAAGAAAAAATTTTTAATATTTAAAGTTGATGCTTACTGCTAAATCGGATATCTATAAGAAATAATGACTCTGGTGATCAAAGAGCTGCCTTATATCACTGCATCCCCACTTTGACCCAACCCCACCATATTTCTAATTGCGCACGCATTTCTTTTACCCCACCAGATTCTAAAATTGCGCACGCAGTTCTTACCCCACCATAATATCAGACAATTTGCGCACGCAGATAAATCTCACATCATATCCTACAATGCATGTAATTGTAGCGCTCATTTATGGAAGGAGAAGAAAGCAATTGTTTTATTTGAAAAATTATATTATTATTATAAACTAGAACTTTAACTTATTAATATATTTTATAAAATTTTATATATACATAATTTTTTATATTTCCAACTATTTTACCACATGAGCTCATCAATCTGTAACAAAATTAGAGTTTTTAAATTGAATATCATATATTTTAATAATTTAAAATAAATCTACCAACCTCTTCTATGTCAATGTGAATGACTAAAATGTCATTGTTATAATCAAATTCATCATTATCAGATTCATCATCGCTTTCTAAATCACTCTCAGAGTCGGAACTACTACTGAGGATGATTGTCTCAGCTTGAGAATCATACCCATCCATAACAGTGCCTTCGTCATCATCAATATCAACATCATCATCTCGATTATTATGCTCTTCATCTCGATTATTATGCTCTTCATCATAAATTACTATCATCGAAACGTTGTCATCATCTACACTTGTAGATGGTGAGTTTGGAGGAGTTTCCATTGCTTTTTTGTTTGTTTGTTTGTTTTTTTTTTAAGTTCTAAAATAAAGGTTTCATTCAATAAAATAAGAAAGTGAATTTTAAAAATTTCTAAATTTTTTCAAGCTTAAAAGGAATTTTTAAAAATGTATACAAAGTTAAAATTTATCTTAAACTTTCGTTAAAATTCTCTTAAATCTAACAATTGAGATTGTATAGGAATCCTAAAAAGAAAATCTTAAATATTCAAAGAATTCTAATATTTAGAATCTTTACGCATCTTAATACTATCTTAAGCTACCTACATCGCTAAAGTCCTGAAAAAGAATGATTCTATCAGCTCGCTAGTGGCACCTTGGGACCAGCAGTCGTCCCCACTCTTTGGATGCGCGATATTTGTTGCTCCGTGCGCTAGTCCAATGATAGTGTGAACCAAGCGAAAAAACCAATACGGTTGATATACTAGAATGTAAGATTCTTCTTGGCCTTACCGTTTTCAAGCATATTTGATATTGGCCAGAGTTTGGAAAGTTACGTGTAACTATGAGCTTTTGACTTAAATTACGTGAATTTTTTTCCTTGAGGTAGTTATGTGCACAACCCTGGTGTTGACTTTATACATTTTTATTTTCAACATAGAAAATGTCTATCAATGTTTAAGATTATCTTCAAATTAAAAGAAAAAAGAAATAATTTTACTTTGTATTAATTTATATAATTTTATTATAAATTAAACTATAGTTTATATTAATTGTGAAGTCAACTACCCAGTTTTTTTTTTTTGTGTGTGCCAGTGATTATATGTCAATACATTAAAATGTTTTTAATTTCCTGTTATTTACTAATTTATATTTTATAGTAAGAAAAGTATTTTTAAAATAAAGTCCACATTTTATTATATAAATGGATTTCTACAACTAAATATCAATAAATTGGATTATTTAGCTTAATATAACCTCAAATGTCACCATATGTTAAGCTTATATTTTGTTAATTATTTTTATTATAATAAGTTTACTTTATTACAAGAAAATAATAAATTATTCCTAAAACTAAAGTGTATAATAAATTATTAAAGAGAATTATTTGATCAGATTATTTTCTTTGACACTAAACTAACGAATGTGATAAAATTTTACAAAAATATCGTTAAGAACTATTAACATAAGATATTTTCCTGTTTTATTGAAATAATAACTTTAGTCTTTTAATTTAATAACAAAAACACTATGAAGCAATGAAACTTATATTTTTACTGTCTATTAATTTTGTTAATTTTACATATATTTCAAATTAACCTGAAAAACTTAACCTGAAAAATAAACTCAAACTTTTTTTATTATGACATTTTACTGTTATTGTAGACATATATTGAATGAATATATTTTTTTTAAATTAATTAATTATTATTATCATTATTAAGCAATAGCAAATAAATATTTTCTTTAAATTTGAATTACTTTGATCGATTTTCAAAAAATTTTTATAAATTTTGTATACTTTCTTAAATATCAATTAATTTCTACACATTGAAATCAAAGGAAAATATGAACTAAATATAAAATATTTAAATATAAATATAATATTATTTTATATAATAAATATAATATATAATTTAATATAAAATATAAAATATTTCAATAATTTTTAATTTGTTACACTCTGATAGATAAAATTTGGTTAAAAAAATATATAAAAATTAAATTTTATTTGGTCAATAATTTTTAAAAGGTTTGAACAAATTTTAACAAAATCCAAGAAATAAGATATAGTAAAGAAAAACAACTTTCCAGTTTGAGGTTATGTCAATGGAGAGAAAATTTAATTAACATGAAAATTGGAACACTAATTATAAAATAAAACTAAATAAGAGAAATAAAATGTAAAAGATCCTGTTATTTGAGGTTAATTTAAAATATTAATCGATATTATTTGCAGAGTATCAGTCCAGGTGTTGTAGATACAGAAATATTTCAAGTAAATTCAGATAAAAGTGTGCTTGAAAATGTAGCTAAAGTTCCCGCATTAAAACCAGAAGATGTAGCAGAATCAATTATTTATGTTTTGTCTGCCGATCCACACGTTCAAATTACAGAATTAACAATTCAAGTACTTGGTGAAACTTTTTGAAAACTAGGCATTTTAAATAAAAATGTTGAATAAGGTTTTAATGTTTAAAAAATATTTACAAATACTGAATAAACTATGTTTACTAAAAATATTTATTAACACACGAACAATTACATGAGTTTTAACAATTTTTTACTTTCGAAGACATTATTTTAATTTAATAATTCTTTCAGTCATGTTCCTTCACATTTTTATATTTAACAGACATATTACACAAAATACATTTTAACCTATAATCTCGAATATCATTAAGAACAATTAAATTTAATTAAATTAATTTTAATAACACTTCGAATAATTAAAGCTTCTTTTATTAAAGCTAAAAAACTTTTCTTAAATATCTATTAATTTCTATACTGAACACAAAGGAAAATTTAAACTATGTTTACTAAAATATTTATCAAGCACGAAGAATTACATGAGTTTTAACAATTTTTTTACTCTCGAAGACATTATTTTTAATTTAATACTTATTTCAGTCAGGTTCCTTGGCATTTTTTTTTTATATTTAACATAGGCATTACACAAAATACATTTTAACCTAAAGTCTCGAATATCATTTAAAAATAATTAAATTTAATTAAATTAATTTAATGACACTTTAAATAATTAAAGCTTTTTTTTTAAAGCTAAAAAATGCTAAATTTAAAGAAAAAGACCGAAAAGAAAGAAATATAAAATAAAAAATTTATTAAATTAAAAGAATAAGTGAAATAGAAGGACACACTTTAAAATAAAAAGTAAAATAATAAGAACCTTAAATTTTTATTTGTTTGTTTGAACATTATGTGAATGAAAAGTAATTATCATTATAAAAATCCAAACATAAAATAAAAACTAAAGAAAAATAAACTTGAATAAAATGAAACTTTGCCTTTTTTTTTTTTTTTTTTTAATTTAAGAACACCAAATTAGGTTCATTGCTTTTCATTCAAAGCAATGATTAGAAAATAAAAAAGAATTCTAAATTTCAGGGAAAAAAAACTAAAAAGAAAATAGTTAAGTAAAAAAAATTAATGACAAATATGTCAAATAAAAACAAAATAAATGAAATAAAAAAGAATCTTGCCTTTTTTCAAGCACTGTGCAATTATTAGACATTTGTCAATGAAAAAAAATTTAAAAAAGTGAACAAATGATTCTGTTATGTAAATAAATCATAAATTTAAATACTTCTGAAAAAAAAAAGTTTTTTGAAAAGATAAAATTTTTTTTTCATTCTTTTCTTTTTTAGCTTTTTTTAGGTTTCTTTGTCTTCTTAGTTTTTTTACTTTTGATATGCCTTTTTTTACCTGTTGTAACTGGCTGAGGACGCGTTTGCTTACGAACGCAAGGTGTATTATTATTATCATCATCTGATGATGATGATGATGAATTGCAGCTGCTCGATGAGCTGCTTGATGAGGATGAAGAGCTGCTCACGGAGCTGCTCGATGAGCTGGACGATAATTTTGATGATTTTGGCTTTGGTGATGGTAGTTGTTCTGCAGTCATTTGACATTGAGGTGTTGGAGAGTTCTGTGTGTTTGATTGAGGTGCTTGTGATTCGTGTGTGTTTGATTGAGGTGCTTGTGATTCGTGGGTGTTCAATTGAGGTGCTTGTGATTCATGTGTGTTTGATTGAGGTGCTTGTGATTCGTGTGTGTTTGATTGAGATGCTTGTGTTTCGTGTGTGTTTAATTGAGATGCTTGTGATTCATGTGTGTTTGATTGAGATGCTTGTGTTTCGTGTGTGTTTGATTGAGGTGCTTGTGATTCGTGGGTGTTCAATTGAGGTGCTTGTGATTCATGTGTGTTTGATTGAGGTGCTTGTGATTCGTGTGTGTTTGATTGAGATGCTTGTGTTTCGTGTGTGTTTAATTGAGATGCTTGTGATTCATGTGTGTTTGATTGAGATGCTTGTGTTTCGTGTGAATTTGATTGAGGTGCTGTCAGTTTTTGTGTCCGTTGTGGTGGTTTTTGTGTCCTAGGTTGAGGTGCTGATGCTTTTCTCTCTGTTTTAGATTTAGGTTGTTGCTTTCTTGTATACTTCCTCGGTTTAGATGTCTCAGATTGTTGTTGTTGTTCGACTTGTAGTGATGACAATTGAGAAGTATTTGTCTGCATCTCGGCCTGCCCATCCCACCTTGTTGGATTTGGTTGCTGTTGTAGATTTTGAGAATCCTGTAAAATAAATTTTGTTTCATTACTTATTTCAAATATTTGACTATTTTCTTAAATTTCTTAAATTAGAATTGTATAGAAAAATAATATCTTACACTATGGTGGTTAACTGCTAGTTGTCGAACATTTGACAAGTTTTGAAAAGCAGGAAGATGAGGAGTCGAAAACTGAGGAGCAGGATGCTGAGGAGTAGGATGCTTAGGAGCCTGAAACTGAGGAGCAGGATGCTGAGGAGCAGGATGCTGTGGAGCAGGATGCTGAGGAGCAGGATGCTGAGGAGCAGGATGCTGAGGAGCAAGGTGCTGAGGAGCAAGATGCTGAGGAGCAGGATACTGAGGAGCAGGAAACTGAGGAGCAGGAAACTGAGGAGCAGGATGCTGAGGAGCAGGAAACTGAGGAGCAGGATGCTAATTGAACTGCTGGCGAAGATAAGCTTGGTATGAATACTGAGGAACTCGAGTTGATTTGGTAACTGAGCTCCTGAATGATGTCCTGGGGGTCTCATTTGCATGTTAACCCTCATTTGGGGTGAATTCGGTGGTAATGAGCCAAAATTTTGTACGTTATTCCGACCGTTACTTCCAGGATATAACTAAAAAAATATTTTTTAAAACTTTTAGGATGAATTATAAAAAATTGAGGTTAGGTTTAGTTTTTTTTGTTTTTGTTTATCTCTTAAAATCAAATTTTGATGATTTACTGAGTTCATATTAAAAGATTTAATTTTATTTTTGTTAAATATGTTGAAAATCTTACTAATACTTACCATTATTCAGTCTTTTCTTCTTCTATTAAATTAAAACTTTAATTTAACGGTTAGAAAAACGATTTTCAGCGTCTTGTTCACAAGGAAACCAGAGAGAGAAAGGCAGAGTCATGAAAAACATTGTTGCCAACTTTACATTTTCAACCGAGTTAACAAGTTTATGTTCCAGTTGCAACGCTATTGGTCCAGACTTTAAAGCTAGAATATGATTGGATATAGTTCAACAAGAAGCTTGTAAGTCACTGTAGCAGCATGTAACATGGAAAGGAACCTTAATAGCAGGGTTCGGTTGTGCAGAGATTTGTCACTCGATGTTTTTGACGTAATATATTCATGAATGTGATACGTATTTTACACACAAAAAAAAAATACAAATACTAGAGGAATACTTCTAGCAAGCAAATACAAGTGGGGAGATTTAAATATAATACTTACCTAATTAATTAAATTCAAACTCAGCATGGAGTAAGCTATCAGTAACGCGGGAAAAATTAAATTCCACACAAAAAAATGGGTAATTCCATTTTAAACGAATAAAAACAGTAACGAAAGCTCGGAAAATTTTAAATTTAAGTCACACAAAGCGACTTTCTTGTTAGAGATGAAATATTAACCAATATAATGAAACAAAAAAAAAAAGACAATGTCGTAAAGCATGAAATTTCAAAATTCAACATTCAAAGAAACAAAATCACTGTCGGTAGCGAGGGAAATTTAAAATTCACACATTTGGGGGGTCAGATGTCGGTAAATTCAAAATTTAAACAAATCCCCTTTCAAATGTAAATTTAAACAAGCCCCCTTTTCAAACAATCAAAATAATGTCGGTAAGGCAGGAAGTTCACACAATTGGGGAAATCCCCTTTGAAATGTCGGTAAATTTAAAAATTAAATAAATTTCCATTCAAAACACTGTCGGTAACGCGGGAAATTTAAAATCCCCACTACAAACAGCCAAAACACTGTTGGACAATTTGAAATCCCCACTACAAACAGGGTTGGGAAACCCCAAAGGAACCGCCTTTTTCTTGAGCAAATAAAAAGTGGCGCCATCTAGCGGCAGCCATCGGAACTACTCGGTCGGTAAAACAGAACACCCTGCAGAAACACAACTTTTCACGGTCGGTAAAGTAGAAATCTGCATTACCGACGGTCGGTAACTGAGCCCGTATCCTCTTTGCTATACTACTAATGAGTCCATATATACCTTTTCTTCTTTCCAATCTTTTCCAAATAATTGTGATTCTTCCTGAGATTTATCTTGATCCTCTTTTTTATTCCAATCTTGGTCATTTTTGCCAATTCCTAAGCGATTCGATTCTTGGTCATTTTTGTCAATTCCTGAGAAATTCGATTCTTGGTCATTTTTGCCAATTCCTGAGTAATTTGATTCTTTGGTTTCTAAATCACTTTCATCAAAGTCAGACGTATCTTTATCTTTATTCATGTTATCGCCTGTCGCAGATTCTGGGGTATAAGGATGTGGTGTAAAGTTTAGACTTTGATTCGATTTATCTTCATTTACAAATTTTTTTTTCCAAATCTGCAATCATTTTCTTTAGTTCATCTTTTGTAGGACTTCTATTTTGGCGTGACAGAACTTGTAGTCTTTTAATGTCTGAAGCTTTACTACCTACTGTTTGCTGCAAGATAAAATTATAAATAATTACACTACCGGTCAGATTCGTAGGACCAACCATTTTAAGATAAATGAAAAACATATCTTTGAACTTAAAAAGTATTAAAAATAATTTTTTTCTTTTTGTTTCCTAGTTGCTCAAAAAATTCTATAAAGCATTAGACCTAAAAGAAGTGATTGCGTTAATATATCATTTAAATATTTTTAAAAAACTGTGTTTTAAACATTTAATTTAAATCCAAATTACTTTTGAAATTATTAACTTTTTTTAGTGTTCTTAGGATTACTTTAATGGTATTTTTTAAATTTTTTTTTATAGAATTGGTTAATTTTTTAACATATAGCTGACAACTTTCTCTTTATGCTTTATTCTTCTTAAAAATTTATTAACTTTTAGGAAACAAGGAACAAATTTTACTTATCTTATTATACTTTTTATTTTTAAAGATATGTTCTTCATTTAAATAGGATTTTTTTTTATTAATAGTTTATTCTACTTTAAAGATATTTTACTGTTTCAGAAATTGCAGAACTCTGATCTTCACTTAAATCTGAATCACTAAGAACAATTGGCTTCTTATTCGTTTTTGATCCTTTGCTTGATCCATACTTCTTGGAATCTTTTATTATGTTTGATACTAAAGACTGAGAATAGATGTTAGACTTCTCATCGCCCTAAAATAATATAAAAGAATAAAATATAGTAAATAATTATTATCTATATATTTTTAAGCTATAGCTAGTGGAGCCAAGATCTCTATATACTTCATTAACTTTTAAATCTCATTTTTTTATTTTGATTGACATTTAAATTTAAAAGAAAGATTTGTGTCTCATTTTGATGTAATTCTTTTTTATTTTACAATAAAAATATTGGAAAACTTTATTGTTTATTATTTATATCTGAATAATTCTAGAAGGTTCTCTCGGGGCGAAGCAGAGCGTTTTTATTCAAAATTTTTCGGTTCCGCTCAAAATTACTCGGACTTTCTACATTTTAATAAAAAAAATCGATTCAAATGGACCAAAACCAAGCAATTTGAAGCAAAACTAAGCAGTTAGGAGCAAAACTGAGTAATTTGGAGCCGAAATTCTCGGTTTCATTTTGCATTAACCAGCTACTGGAAAGAATTAAGAAGTTTTTCAATTGCTTGCAATCTTGTCGAAACAAAGAGTCATAAATTTTAATTTGAAAATAAACAAAAATTTAAAAGATTAGTGCAAAGACTCACATTTTTGAAAAAAGAAACATAAATTTAAATGGAAACACGAACTTGAAAAATAACATAATTTAAAGGTTATAATTTCAACAATTTTAAATGGTAAAAATTATTGCAAATATTATAATAAAGATTATTCTGTTATCTACCTTTTTAGATTTCACAATTTTTTTTTAATCTTTATTGTTTTTTGATGTTTGTGAAGAGGAAGTTTCGTTTACAACGCAACTTCTTTTCCTTGATGACCGTGTTGCTGCGATGTTATTTACTGACGATACTTTTTTTCGATTTAAAAGTTCTTGTTTTTTTAATCTTGACATTTCCGATTTCAGAAAATTAGAATCATCTGCAATCAAAATAAATAATAGATCGCACAATAACAGTGTTCCAAACGTGTACAAATATTTTTAGTATTTACCAAAATTTATTCTTTAAGTAATAAAAAAAAAGAATAAAATGACAAATTACGCATCTACTATTTTTATGTGACTTTAGTAAACTAATAACAGCATATTAAACTTTTTTGATGTAGATATTTCAACTTTTGAAACCTAACCTTACTTTTTAGGATACCAAAAACATTATAAAATAACTAATTCATTCGGTATTTTTCCTTTATATTACATATTTACTTACCAGATTCTACTATAACTGTTCCTTTGTAACTTCTCCGATTCCAAATAAAAATTACTTGATTACCTGGCTTAATGCCAACATTTTCATCAAAAATAATATCGGAACTCTCAACAATACAATAGGACTTCTCCTCGTCACATTGAATTAGAAACATTATTACTTCTTATTATAAATCAAATAGCTTATTAAAATAATTGCACTTGAAGGAGAAAACTAAAATATTCAAAAGATGCGTTGAGATGCGTGGTGCCGGCCGGTATGTCACGCGTATAAGCTTGGAAATCGATCGCCATATTGAATTTTTGTTCTCTATGTTATGCGCACGCGGCATAACTAAAGGTGGCTGAAATATTCTGTTGTTATATGTTTGTTATTTTATAATTAATGTAACAATTATTTTTAGTTGTTTAATATTTAAAAGAAAGGTTTTCAATAGAATGTCATCGGAAGAAAGTGATAATGAGAGTCAGTCAGTTAGACCAAGAAAACGTTATAAACTTTGGAAAGAAAATGCCAGGTTACCGGTAAATAAAATTCTCATTACATAAAAAAATATTGTAATTTGTTAAAATAAAACAACTTTATTTAAAGCTTCTAATACTTTAATTTTTATTGTATTCTCGTGATTCAATTTTAATTTAACTTTTTATTGAAATTTACAATTTGGAATATAGTGCGTAGAGGTTATGGCTTCATCAGCCTTATAATACCAAGTATTTGTTTTTGTTGACAGATTCCTTTGAAAACAGTACGACGATGGGCTAAAGTTAATCAAAATATGGAGGAAAATATAAACAATTTGAACACCGATTTGAAGCATCTAACATTGAAGAAATTATAAATGATAATAGCGATGATGACAGTAGTATTGATGAGAGCGTTGGGAGCAATGATAAATCTAGTTACAACAGTTGTTATAATGTTCGATTAAACGATTTCAGTGACTTTGAGAGTGATCATGATGCGAGTGATTTAGAATACGAGTATCAAAATGATAATACAGACAATAATACATCTAATTATGAACCTGAAAAAGTTTTACTAGAAATGCTATACGAAGGAAAAAATTTATCAGTGCTTGAGTGTGTCTCCATGATAACAAATTTACATGTAGATCATAAACTCACCAAAAAATGCTTACAGAGTATATTAACTTTTCTGCAAAAGATCCTTCCTGAATTGAATAATATGCCAAAGACTGTTTATCAGTTATTTAAATATGTTGAAATACATGCACCACCATCAACAAGTGTCAAGCATTATTATTGCAAAAAATGTTTAATATACATTCCTACTTCGAATAATGTGGCAATACAGGAGGAACTTCCGTTTTTTATGAAATCGATATTGAAGAAAAAATAAGATATTTATTTGAGCATCGAAATCTTGCAGAAATATTAACACCTTCATCGTCTCGCGATGAAAATGTAATAGCGGATATTCTAGATGGTTCAGAATATATAAGAGTTAACCATAACCGAAAGTCACATGACCTTACTTTAATTCTTAATACTGATGGTCTTTCTTTAAATAAAAGTTCTAAAAGCCATTGTTGGCCTTTACTATTTATGATTGCTGAGGTTCCCAGGCATCTTCGAGAATCTTTTCTTATTCCAATTGGTATTTGGCATGATAAACACTCTAAACTATTGATGAACACATTTTTATTACCTTTCTACAAAAAAATTAATGAATGTTTTCATGACGGCATTAAGTGGACGAACCCTAAAACAAAGGCAGTTTGTTCTTCTAAAATCACTACACCCTTAACTGTAGGGGATGCACCAGTAAGAGCTCAAATTCAGAATATTTTCAATTATAATGGTCGCTTTGGTTGTAACATTTGTGAAATTAAAACTACACGTTTTGAAAGGGGCGAAGGAAAAAAAAGTATTCGTGTATATGCTTTTCATGAAAAATCAAAACCCTTGCGAACTGGAATTAGAATGGAACAGCAAGGTAAACAAGCAATTTCAGATAACAAAACTCATGTGAAAGGTGTGAAAGGAGAATCTATTCTATCTGCCTTGCCTTGTATAGATATTGGAACTTGTGTTTTGCCCGAACATATGCATTGCGTTTTGTTAAGTGTTGGTAAACAATTTGCATCGATGTGGACAACCACTGCTAAATATGTGAAGCTTAAAAAATTTCAGGAAGAATTAGAAAGTTTCATGGAAGATATTCGACCTCCTCATTCATTCCACAGACTTCCACGTACTATATACGTAGTATATTTCAAAATATTGAAAGCATCTGAAATTTCTAATTGGATTTTGTATTACTCCATTCCAACTGTTGCAGATAAACTTGAAGATGCTTACTTTCAACATTGGATGCTTTTGGTTATTCCGTTATTTATATTATTACAAGACCAAATTTCAAAATTAGAACTTGAACAAGCGGAACTTTGTTTAAATTTATTTGTCAGAGAAATTAAATCTTTGTACGATGAGAGCCAATATTCATACAATGTTCATCAATTGTTACATCTTGTCTTATGCGTTAGGAGATGGGGTCCATTATGGGCAACATCAGCGTTCCCATTTGAAAATTATAACGGCTTTTTTGCGAATTTCGTTCATGGTTTAAAACATACAGGACAAGAGATAATTAATAATCTGAAAATAGCTGAAGGTGCAAAAGTATTGAAAAAAAAAATGTTGCTTAATAATCATACAAATAATAATAGTAATGATCAACTAAATTATGAATTGATGAATGTTGTAAAGAATTTTGAACAAATTATCAAAGAAGCCGAAAGAACCCTACTTGAATCAATGATGAATGTAAATCTAAATAATACTTTTAAAATCTACGCTAGAGCAAAAATTGTTTCAGAAATATATACTTCTCAAGTTTATAAGGTGACAAAAAATGATAGTTCTAATGTTAAAGTCAAAATTAAAAACAAAAATTTGCGTTTAATGGGTTCCATCCGATTCTTCTTCAAGTTTAAAAATGATTTACATTTCATTCTTCAGCTGTTTTCTATTGAATTCACGAAAATGTTCTTTCATCGAGTCACTTCCATGAAAATAAAGCACATACTACCCATCAAAAAAGAAAATAAGTTTGAAATTATTAATGTAAAAGATATAATATCGATTAATTGTCTAATTAGAGTTGGAGAGTATGTATGTAGACAACCTAATTCATTGAAAAGTGTTTTGTGATTGCAAATAACCTTACTATAACTGTAATACACGCATAAATATATAATTTTGGTATAATAAATGTAATGTGTGAAAATAATTTCTATTAATATATATATAACATATGCGATCCAAATAAAAATGCAGTTTCTGCTTTATAATAATATATACCTATATACATTTTATTTATAATATACACGGAAAAAAAATACAACTGCATCAATGAAACTTTTTTCCATAATGGCTAAACATTTAGCCAAAAATGAACGAGCGATATTGCCAATATCACTGTTTTGGCGAAATTGAAAATCGTCGCTCAATTTTTCCAAATTAGAGAAAGTGTATTACTAATTTATATATTTGTCAGTTTAAAAGAAAGATATTGAAATTCTGTGATGGAAATATTTAAAATGTATAGCTAGAAACTTGATTTTAATAAATTGAAACAGGAATAATTGTTAAAATAAGAAAACTGAATTTATACTTTAAAATTTACCGGAATTATTCCTTCACCTCACGCGGCCGGGTTCAGAGCTGTGAGGGTTCAAAATTTCACTTAACTTTACTTATTAATATTCGAGCGCCTGTCGACTAAAGGTCGACATATTTATATAAATATTAACAAATAAAACAATAACTAACTCAAGAAGAACAAGAGAAATCAGGGGGGTAAAATGGGTGAACCCAGTAAAACAAAAGAAATATATTTGGCGACAAATAAGGTATATTCAACGAGTCTACTTACAGATTTTGTCGACTTAAAATATTGCTAATCAGTTCTTTCTCTCTCTCGCTGACCAGCTGATCCTCACACTTACAATAAATATCAAAATAATAAATTCGACAAGTCGAAAGAAAATTAGTTGAATCTCAACAATTTTAGTTAACCTTAAACTTGACAAGTTCGTTGCAAATCCAGGAATGCCATCCTTTCGCTATTTCGACCGGCGTCTCGTCGATCAAACGAGAGCGCAAGCGCAAACGCAAGATGGCCTCTAGGACCGCAACATTTGAATTTAATAACTCAGAATCTCCACAAAACAACCAATAATTTAAAATAAATTGGAGTGCTGAGTCGCTAAAATATAATACTGTCACACTCTCCCCCTTCAGAGGTGACGATATAACGACAATTTCACGTTAAAATAGAACAAAAAATCCTTTAACAAAATGGAATATTTTAGTCGTGTATCCTGAAAATATAGACAAGAAATCAAATAATTAAAACATGTAGATCCCTTGACAACCTTATGTACTTTGCCAAATATATAAAAAGCAAATTTGTGAAACTTTGATTCATTGCAATCGAGGTAGTGTAGTATAAAAAAAATAATTATCTTTACAACGTCAGATTAGTCTCAAATCAGTTCCTAACAATTTTACATTTAGTAGGAATGATTATTTTTTTCTCGTCCATTGCTGAGTCTGTCCAAGACATCCTCTCTTGACGAGAAACTCCTCACACGATCCGGAAATTCACCTAGGTCATCAAATTTCACCTTGATTATTCTTTCAATTTGTCGACATCACTCTTATCGAGGTAGGGATGGTCTACAGAGCTGGGAAAAGTCGGATAAATAGCATAATTGGGCCACGACCAATCCAATATTCCCTCAGGTCCATCCCATGCTGCGACGACTACACTTCGGGCAACATAAGTGCTCCTCGCTGCTACATCCAAAACATCGTCCAGATATCCTTTAGTGTTCGATTCCATACCAGTAGATACAATCAAATAACTCGAAATTCTGTACACCACAATTAGTGTAAATTCCATGTCGTTATGGCATCTTGCATTTCCGGAACCAATGCTTCGACGAATATCAATGAACAGATTTCAATAAAATCTTCCTGCCGACTGCAGTCACGTAAGTCCGAGATGACACATTAACATTTCTCGAGTCCAATAGGCGTAAAGCCAGGATCTCCTAAAGTCCCACCATCTGTATCTTCAATTCCAGTTACGGAGGCTTCCGTTTCTACATCACTCCAAGAGAAATTACAGTTCTTTGGTTGATTTTTATGATTTCTCATTGGATGTAAGAAGAAATCTATATACAGAAGACACAATCGACCGGTTGTCCTTTTTTCAAAATTGCCTCAACAGCCCAATCAAAAGATCTCAAACCTTTGAGCTTCGAATTTGGATTAGAAATCCAACGTTGCCAGCTCCATCTCCTCCTTCTGGTGTTGAAGCATTCAATTTATTGAACCACATAGTCGTCCATGCCAGAAGTCGATATTTCTCCATAATTGCTCGCCCTTGAAGATTACAAAAATTCAAAAATTACGAAGTCCTTTACAATGAATTTTAAATCAGATATACAATACTTGCCTACACATTTTCCAGATTTGTCGATTAATTCTACCGTTGACGAACCCAGAACTATATTGACAAAAACCCGTCTCAAACATCCATGTGTCAATCCGGAAAAATAATTTTCCGCCTTATTGCTCCATTTATTATTTGGATAGTAAACTTGCATACCCGATCCAATCTTAATTACTTCTGGTTTATCAATATTAGTTCCAACCGAAATCAACACTGGCAAGACGCTATCTGAGTAGAATAGTTTCTTTAGATTAAGTTACAATACGATGACTCAACTCGTCAAAAATTTTATTTCGTCGACTTAAAAGTTAAAGTCGTTTAGAGTTTAATCTTTTTCATCATCGGATTATTCCACATCGCGTTTAACAGCATCCTGCCCACGTCTCTCAACCAGAACCAAATTCTATTGCTATTTTAATGCCAATAAAAATCCGACCGACCTTTAACAACGTAATTTTAATTCGCACCGGAAACAATCTGATATATCTCCGTATGAAAACTCCTCGTTTGTCAGGTAGTTCATAATATGGCATAGAGCTGACCGATTCAAAAACAGATAACAATTGTAATTTAACTTTTCTCGAATGCATACCCAAAAATGATCTTCTCGTTTTATTTGCTAAAAGCAATTTTAGTAATACTTTAAAATCTAATCGACGCCGGGATAGTGAATAGCTGCATCCGCTATTATCAAAAGTCTGTGTTAGGTTCAACCAAAAATCTAAGGTTAGTTCACCAGAGACTCTGGTCAAAGCACTAAACTGTCGAGAGCAGCCAATAGCACCCATGTCAATCACGACATCGGATTTTTCTAAAGACGTTGCGATTAATTTGTCGCTTAAAATAATTCGTTTGTGCAATAACGAATCTTTTTTTAATTTTTTATCGTCATTAGAAAGGTAAGCATCACAAGTTATGCCTTTGTCACTTAAATTAGACAAATTCAAGTACACATCTGGAATTTCCCGTTTTTCGAAACGATTCATTATTTCAACCTTTTCCCCAAAGCTGGGTTTTTTCACCGAAATTCCCATGTTTGTTCTAGGTTCACTCAAAGGAACATCCGAACAATAAACTCTCCGTTGAGAAAGTCGACAAAGGAATTGAGGTGGCAAAAGGCTGGGTTTCTCAGTTCCATAAAAAACTGTTTCATCGTCTCGCGGTTGCTCAATATCATCCGATTTTTCTTTTTCAAATAAGTTCGACATACATACCATATTATCGGATCCATTAGAATTCTTTTCATAATTAAAAGGCTGCGAATAGACTCGCGGTCGATTCGTGTTTTTATAGTTCATAGTTATGTTATTCGAACTAACCTGCTTCTTTTTATTGTCAAATTTATTTAATTTACTTTCTAACCTATTTCGAGTTAGGGACCTAAGCTTCGTCGAAAAAGTAAGATAGCCTTTCTTTACAGAGTTTTTCTGACTAATAACTTTCATGTCGACAGCTGAATCATCGCAAGATTCTTCTGATCTTGAGTCACAATTATTTTCTGACTCAATCTCAGATTCATCATAATTTTGAGCGACATTCAATTGAGGTTTGGATCTAACTCTATTAGGTTGTGAGTTAATTGCTCGACGGTACAAATAACTTCTTTCGCTGACATAATGCAGGAAATCATTATAGTTATTTAGAGGCAAATTTAATATTTCGAAAGTAATCCGAGGATCGAATTTCGACAATATCTGCTTTAATTGTTCACGAAACACTGGTGGATATTGCATCCGCTCAAATATTAATCGAGCTCTACATGCAAACTCCGCGAGCGCTTCAGTTTTTTCGTGTTTAAGATCTTGTATTTCAAAAAGCAGATCTGTGTCATCCTTTTTAACCCCCCACTCGTACCGAAAAGCTCTTGCAAAGTCCCTCCAGGTTTGCCACGATGCTTTGTTTACAAAGTACCAGGCATTATAAGGTTCTTCAAAGACTTTAAATAGATACGGAACGAAATGGTCTCTATTTATTCTACTAATATTCAAATGATCCTTTAAGATCAACAAAAACCGTTCCGGATCATTTTCCGTTTTTGGAAAAGAAATTTTCCAAGACGCAATGATCTTTCTAATTTTTGCCGAATCAATATTTTCATCATAGAAATTCATAGCAGAACAAGGATCCTGTCCATTTGTTAAAATTCTCTGATAACAATCTTCCGATATAAATGTCTCCTCGTCGACCACTCTACCGTCTTGTAAAATTGTACTCAACACGATACGTATTAATTTCGGAATTTCTGAAGATGGTTGACCAGCTGTAGATTGTGTATTCAGAAACTGTGAACATTCATCTTCACGAAAATCTGTCTGAGTTGAATGACTCGGTGGCTCATTCAACCCTCCGCGGGACCCGATTGCATCACTTGGGGATCCGTGACCCAATGTAGGCCGTCGACTGAAATTGACATCTTGTCGATTACAAGGATCGAACATTTGTCTGTTTCTTGTGTTTTGGTCTCCTAATCTGAAATTATCCCGAGAAGGTACGCTACTTTTATCCGTGTTCATTCGCGGTTCTTCGCGATCCCCTCCCCCTTCGGACCGTACGTTATCGGTTTCTACTTTCCTTTTTGGGAGGTAGCGTGTGCACTATTGCAAATTTAATTAAGAAACAAAAAATAAAATGAAAAAAAAATTATTTTTAGATTCAATTCAAGTTGACAAAAACGATTAAACAATTTTCGAGTTAAACCCATAAAAAACAATCAAATTTTAAACGCTTTGCCAATATGAATCTTGGATATAATATTTATTTATTCTTTTATTTATTTTTTTTTTTTGTGTTTAACGTGAATTCCAAAATAATAAAAAGGAATCACTAAAGTTATTTTTTCTTTTCAAATGATATTACAAACAGAAAATCACAAGTGCAACGGTTTATAGTCAGATCAGGTACCCAAGCAAAGATAGCAAAATCAAAAAAAAATGAGCTTAACTATCCAATGGTATCCTCATTAATTAAAAAGAAAACTTCTCAAAGTCTCAAAATTCGTGTTCGATTCGTAATTTAATAGTGATTTGAAAACAATTAATTAAGGAGAAAAAATAAATGTAACAATTAATCAGTTTTATTTTTAGAATGTTAACTGAGAAGAAAATTTTAAGATAAAAAAAAATAAAATTTTTAATAAAAAAAGAGATTTTTTTTTTTTAATAAATATAAATTAATAAAATAAAATTCAACTTAAAACTATAAATTTATTTCAATTTTTAATAAATCAGAATTTAATTTTACTCAGATTTTAACTTTTAATTTTAAAATAAAATTTTAATAATTTAATTGAATTCCCTTTTCACACGTTTCAAAAGATAAGACGAATCGAAGCCTTTGTTGTCGACCAATTAGGAAAAGTTAATGCCCTATTAATTACTAATGAGGAAATATATAATTTTCACAACAGGCATCAAATTCTGTCAACAACTTAAAATTAATAAAATTTTGCTAATTATATAAAATAATAATCAGCTTTTACTAATAATTACTCTATAACAAATAAATTAACAACAATTAAATATTCGAAAAAATAATAATCCAAACTAGCACATAAATATCTAAAACATAAATCTTCAATAAATTTCAATATATCAAAATGATTTTACAATTAAATGTTTTCATAAATATCTGCCTGGCACTAGAGCAAGATCTTAGAACCAGCAAAAACGTATTGTCTTGTGGTCAGAGCAAGATCTAAACCAGTCGACAATTTCTACAATTTACTTTCAAAATAAAACAATTATTAATTTAAAACCTTTCGTTTTAAATTCCGCGAAAGTTTTATTTGAATAACTTTAATTTGTTGGTCAGAGCAAGTTCTTAACCAACACAAAAAAAATCAAACTGACAATCCCAAATGCAAGCAATGATCGTTAATCATTTACCGAAACACCACCGGCAATTAAGATTGTTTTAGATTTGCAGAAACAAATCTTTTCAGAACCAAATCTCGTGGTCAGAGCAAGATCTAAACCAGTCGATTATTTAATAAATTGCACAGTTTATTAGCTGCGACTTTATTTGTCGTAATGGACTTACACTACCATACTGACAAAAGAACCTAAAAACTTTTTATTTTTCAATTGTTCGTCAACAGAAGAATTTTTTACCAAATTAAAATGAATGTCGATTGTTGTAGTAAGATACAAACAAATTCAACGTCAAAATAATACAAATAAATCTGTCAACTAAATACAAATAACTCAATGACAAGCTGTAGCAAGATGCAGCCAGTCAATTTTTAAACATAGTCAAAACATAAATTTTTAGAACGTCGTCTACTGTAGCAAGATACAAATAGTTTTAAACATCCAAAAAATAATACAAAATAAATAATTGTCAATCAACAGTAGCAAGATACATGTCAAATTGAACTTCTCGAACAACAAAATTATTTAAACACACGTCGACTAACAGTAGCAAGATACATATTATTTCAACGTCAATTCAAAATAAAACACAAAACAATTTTGTCATTAAATAAAATTTTTGATTCCTGGATTGCAACTTTCAAATGCTAATAATGACCGTTAATCATTCACCGGAACACTATCAACAATTCGAATTAATAAAATTTCAATAATTTTCATAATATAATAATTCCAAAACAACATTTTCAACAGTTTTTAAATTTTCGAACCTAAACAATGACCGTTAATCATTCACCGGAACACTGTCGACAATTCGAATTATTAATAATAATTTTCATAATAAAATAATTTTCAATAAATAATTTTCAATAAACAACATATAACCACATTCAATATCGGAAAACAATATAAATTACAAATATCAAATCTGGAAAATATTTCAATAGAACCGAATTTTAAAGTAATATTAAATTCACTTTAATCGCCAAGTCTCATGTAAATAGATGACTGGACGATCGTACACAAAAGAATATAAACACAATGACTTAATCGTCGACCGTTCAAGAGCAGAAATACACTTTTACAGACTTAAAAATTTTCAAATAAAATCAAAGCTTCACAAATTTTATATAAAAATATTTAAATAAACAATCCCAACGGCCCCACGTTGGGCGCCAATTGAAACAGGAATAATTGTTAAAATAAGAAAACTGAATTTATACTTTAAAATTTACCGGAATTATTCCTTCACCTCACGCGGCCGGGTTCAGAGCTGTGAGGGTTCAAAATTTCACTTAACTTTACTTATTAATATTCGAGCGCCTGTCGACTAAAGGTCGACATATTTATATAAATATTAACAAATAAAACAATAACTAACTCAAGAAGAACAAGAGAAATCAGGGGGGTAAAATGGGTGAACCCAGTAAAACAAAAGAAATATATTTGGCGACAAATAAGGTATATTCAACGAGTCTACTTACAGATTTTGTCGACTTAAAATATTGCTAATCAGTTCTTTCTCTCTCTCGCTGACCAGCTGATCCTCACACTCACAATAAATATCAAAATAATAAATTCGACAAGTCGACAGAAAATTAGTTGAATCTCAACAATTTTAGTTAACCTTAAACTTGACAAGTTCGTTGCAAATCCAGGAATGCCATCCTTTCGCTATTTCGACCGGCGTCTCGTCGATCAAACGAGAGCGCAAGCGCAAATGCAAGATGGCCTCTAGGACCGCAACATTTGAATCTAATAACTCAGAATCTCCACAAAACAACCAATAATTTAAAATAAATTGGAGTGCTGAGTCGCTAAAATATAATACTGTCACAAAATAGTTAAAAAAAAAGCATATGAATGTGATTTTGCATTAGACTTAATTTAAAAAAAAAGGTTATTTAAAATTGTGTTTATGAAAAATCATCGGCCAAGACGCTCGATTGCGTAATTCTAATCTCATGTCATATCTCATCTCACTACCTTTCAAAATTTTAATTATTTTGACAATTTCAACTTGAAACATTCTCGTGGTAAGGTGTTGTTTATTTTTATTTTATCAGATAATAAATATTGCAATTTTTATTAAAACATTAAATAAATAATGAAAACATTATTAATTATTTTGAGTGAAATGCTGTGAAATGTAGTGACAATTAAAAAAGGAATCAAGAAGGACTGTGATTAAGACAAAATAAGTTGATAAAATTATAATTTTGTATTTGTATTTTTATTTCTAAAACAATAAATAAATTTAAATATGTATTTAGTTTCGTCATTAATATGTAATTTAAGTTTAAATTGAAATGATTTTCTGGTATTTTGATAAGTAGTTTTTGTTATTCTTTGTTTCACTTAAATTAATTATTATTGAAAAGTAGGGTTATTAAAATTCTAAATAAACTTAAAAAGTTTTCAAACCACTAAATATATTATTTAATAAAGGTTTTTTTAATGTTTATAAATTGGATTTTAAATTTTCATTTTACGTTTTTTTTCTTTAGGTATTTAATAGGTACTTATTATATACAAAAAGTAACATATGTACTTAAACCTACATTAAATTTATTAATTAATTTAAATATAACAACATATTAGCTTTAAATATTTTATTATAAATGTTATTTTTTAAAATTAAATCATATGACTCGTTGTTTACAGAATTAAAAACACTTTGATATTTGTAAACAAAAATTAAAGGTTATTTTAATAAACTTTACAATAAGAAAACCTATTTATTATTACATTATGCAAAATTATATATTAATAATTGAAATTTTAATTAATAATTAATAGTAGTTGATAAAACTAAATTTATATTTAAATTTATTTATTGTTTTAAAAATATTAATATTAATACATAGGTAATTACAATTTTCTGAACTTATTTATTCATGTTTATATTTCTTCTTCTTTCTTCTTTTCACCTTAATACTATAATTTGGCTCAAGATAATCATTATTAATATTTGTCTTTAATTAATTGTAAAATAAATATTAAAATGTTTATTATTAGCAGTTTAAATAAATATAACCACGTGAATGTTTTGGACTGAAACTGTCAGTTTTCGACTGTTTATTTGTTTCGGAGATTTTCACTATCGCTAAATCACTAAAGTTCGTATCAAGAAATTGACTATACCTATAGCTAACCTAAAGGTGCGTTTCGCTGTTACATTTAAAAAGTTTTCCTATTTTGGTTATTCAAGAAGAATACATAATTTACTAAAATACGAAATTCCGAATTTCAGCAATAACAAAAGAAATACCAATTTATTAAAACAGCTTACTGAAAATACCAGAAACATTTATACAAATTAACAGTACATTTTCTTATTATAGCTCTATTTCCAAATTCGGTGGTTCGCCACGTTAAATTTTTTTCCGTGTATAAATTTATTGTTTTTTTATTAGATATATTCTGATCTGATATTATATATGATTATATCTGTTGAAAAAATTATTAGATCTGACTTTACATCTGACAATATCTAATTAGATATAGAAAGATATAATATCAGATCTGACTATATTCAAATATATCTAGTTAGATCTGACTTCACATCAGGCGATATCTATCTAGATATAAACAGATATAATATCAGATCTGATTATATCTAAATGTATCTAAGCAGATATATATGTTTAAATAACTGATTATATCTGATTATATCTGAATAGATCAAATCATATATCATTATATCTGAAATATATCTGATTATATCTACAATATATCTGATGATATCTGAAATATATCTGATTATATCTAAACCCTTTTTCCCGGGGAACATGATTGTAGAAGTTTATCATAGCGTTGTTAAGGAAATAAAATGATTTTTGAGTATTTTTTATGGATATTTGCTAAAATCTCTGGATTTTTCGTTGACAGCACAATTACCATCACGTTCTCTATAATTTTTATGTCATTTACACCTGAAAATACATTCCTGTACAAAATTTGAACTCTCTAAGTAAAATATTTTGGAAGCTAGGGGGGGGGGGGGTGGTCCATTTTGTATAAAAAATTCATTATATATTATATTTTATATATTATATTATATATAATATGTATAATATATTTATATATTTAATAGTATCAAATATATTAAAAATTATTTTGTTTTGTGTACGGAACCCTCGATTTTAGTGCGAGTGTAACTCGAACTTGCCCGATTTTTTTAAGGTTAGGTACGAAACAAAAAATTCCTCCTATGAGGAAAACATTTGATTTATGTCCTTGAATCGAAATTACACAAACGAAAGCTTCTTCCGATTTCTTATGATATCTTGGGTTTCTGGAAAACAAGAAAAACCGCAGTTATTTGGGTTTTTTGAGGTTAAGGACGACTTAGAAATTTTTTTCGATGGGAAAAGTATTTGATTTATGTTCTTGAATCGAAACTACACAAACAAAAGCTTCTCCCTATTTCTTATGATATCTTGGGTTTCTGGAAAACAAGAAAAACAGCTGTTTTTTGGGGTTTTTTGAGGTTAAAGACGACATAAAAATTTTTTTCGAAGGGAAAATTATTTGATTTATGTTTTTGAATCGAAATTACGCAAACAAAAGCTTCTTTTAATTTCTTATGATGTCTTTGTTTGTGGAAAACAAGAAAAACAGCTATTTTGTCAGTTTTTTAAGGTTAAGGACGACACAAAAATTTTTTTCGAAGGGAACGGTAGTTGATTTATGTTCGTTGATTGAAATTACACAAAAATGGGCGTCTGCCGACTTGCTATTATGTCTTGGCTAAGCGTAACCATAATAAAAATATTTTCTTATTCCCAATGGGAAATTGCCAATGATCACCATTGGCTAAATAATGGTCCCATGATTGGCGGCCAACAGTTTTTTCTTGGCAAACTATTGGCAACCAATATTGGACCACAGTTGGTCAATCCTTGGGATGATAACGGGTTTGCCAGTCATTGGCAGCCATCATTGGTTCAATATTGGTTGCCAATGATAATGCCAATAAATAAAAATTTTTAAATTAACAATATTAAAATCTATATTTATATATTGTTAATTTATTTATTGTTTAAAAAAATTTTTTTTTTTAATAAATATTTTAATTTATTTATTAATGCATGTCAAGTATTGGTACAATAATTGGCTTTCAATATTGGTCCATCCTTGGGAGCCAATGAATAACCAACAATCTTATTTTTACAACTCTATATGGAAACAGAGTTGTTAATTTAATCTTCAGCCAATATTTGACAATGAAGATTTGAGTGTTGGACACATTAGAAATGTATTTTCAGAGGTACGGGATCAGGCCTTATATAAAAGAGCTGAAGAAACTCGATCGTGAGAGAGGCTGACCGATGCGCGCCCTATGCCAGTTTCCGAAACCACAAACGCGTGAGAATCCTCGGCGCGCAGACGCGGCATAGATGCGGCGGGAAACTTCCACTATTTGAATTTGAATTTTTTATGCATTTAATCAAAAACAAGAAAAGAAATATAATAATACAAAAATTATACAAATTCTTAAATTTGTATAGTTTTCTGATTGTTATTAAAAAGTAATACGCTTAATTATAAAGAAATACTTATAATAAATATCCTCCATAAATAATTGTTCAATTCTTGAAGATTTGAAAAACTCTTAAAGGTGTGTCCTAAGGTTAAAAATTATTGTTCTAAATCTACTTTAATCGATTTTCATGTTATAGAAATTATTTAAATAAATTAATTAGTTTTAAAGAAATCAGAAAGAAATTAAATTGATGAAAAAATAAACATTTAATATTAAAAATAATATTAATAAAAATAATCACATTAAAACTTTGCTTGTAAAATAAACAGAACGAAAAATTTTAAATTAAAAAATTAATGAACAATTACAATAGTTAATAAATATTTAACTTTATTTGTTATTCTTTTTGTTTTTCACATGCAAAAAATAATCATTTTTTTTGATAAAACTAAGAAACAAATTCTCTAAATTTGAATACAAATTAAAAATGAAAAAAATTTAATATATGTAAAAAAATTTTAAATTTGAATCATTTAATTAAATAATTTATTTTAACAAAATGACTTTCTAAATATAACTATCCAGAATATATAAAAAATATGAGCCAAAAAAATTCAAAATTGGTTTTTAAAAATAAAAAAATAAACTTTTTAAAGTTCAAAATAAATTAAATTTTTTTTAAATTTTGTTATTCTAAAATTAATATTAAACTTGAATAATAATTTTCAATACAATTACTTAAAGTTAGTTTTCAAAAAATTCAATTATCATTAAAATGAATCTTTCCAAATAATAAAACTTAAACAGAAAGAATTAATGGTTTCTTTTAAATTAAAGAAATAATAGAGCATTAAACATAGTTAATTTAATATTTTGAATACTATTAAAAAAAATTTAACTTTAAAAAAATTAATGATATCAAAAATATTATTTTTCGATCGTAATTTAAAAAAAAATTCATTTTAATTTAGCTTTATTGAACAGTGTTGATTTTAAAATTTTAAAATTTGTGTCTAGGTAATAAGCTTTAAATTAGATTACATCTTATTTTTTTCATGTCCATATCTTTTATTAAAATTAAATTAAAATTTGTTTTTAAAAATAAAATATAAACATTTTAAAGTTTAAAGTTGAATTGAAAATTTTTGAAAATTCGTTATATTAAAATTATAATAGTAATCTTAAATAATAATTTCAAATATAATTACTTAAAGTTAGTTTCCAAAAACTTGAATTAATTTTAAAACGAATCTTTACAAATAGTAAAACTTGAACAGAAAAAATTAAAGGTTTCTTTAAAATTAAAGAAATAATAAAGCATTAAACATGGTAAATTTATTGTTTTGAATATTATTAAAAAAAATTAAGTTTAAAAAATTTAATGACATCAAAAATATTATTTTTTATCTTAATTTTAAAAAAAAATTCATATTAATTTAACTTTATAAAACAGTGTTGATTTTTAAATTTAAAATTTTTAAATTTGAGTCTAGGTATTAAGCTTTAAATTAGTTTACATCTTATTTTCTTTTTTGTCTATGTCTTTTATTAAAATTAAATTAAAATTTGTTTTTAAAAATAAAATATAAACATTTTAAAGTTTAAAGTTGAATTGAAAATTTTTGAAAATTCGTTATATTAAAATTATAATAGTAATCTTAAATAATAATTTCAAATATAATTACTTAAAGTTAGTTTCCAAAAACTTGAATTAATTTTAAAACGAATCTTTACAAATAGTAAAACTTGAACAGAAAAAATTAAAGGTTTCTTTAAAATTAAAGAAATAATAAAGCATTAAACATGGTAAATTTATTGTTTTGAATATTATTAAAAAAAATTAAGTTTAAAAAATTTAATGACATCAAAAATATTATTTTTTATCTTAATTTAAAAAAAAAATTCATATTAATTTAACTTTATAAAACAGTGTTGATTTTTAAATTTAAAATTTTTAAATTTGAGTCTAGGTATTAAGCTTTAAATTAGTTTACATCTTATTTTCTTTTTTGTCCATGTCTTTTATTAAAATTAAATTAAAATTTGTTTTTAAAAATAAAATATAAACTTTTTAAAGTTTAAAGTTGAATTGAAAATTATTTAAAATTCGTTATATTAAAATTAAGATTAATCTTAAATAATAATTTCAAATATAATTACTTAAAGTTAGTTTCCAAAAACTTGAATTAATTTTAAAATTACGAATCTTTACAAATAGTAAAACTTGAACAGAAAAAATTAAAGGTTTTAAATACTATTAAAAAAAATTTAAGTTTAAAAAAATTAATGACATCAGAAATATTATTTTTCGATCTTAATTTAAAAAAAAAATTCATATTAATTTAGCTTTATAAAACAGTATTGATTTTTAAATTTAAAATTTTAAAATTTGTGTCTAGGTATTAAGCTTTAAATTAGTTTACATCCTATTTTCTTTTATGTCCATATCTTTTATTAAAATTAAATTAAAATTTGTTTTTAAAAATAAAATATAAACTTTTTAAAGTTTAAAGTTGAATTAAAAATATTTTAAAATTCGTTATATTAAAATTAATATTATATATTAATCTTAAATATTATTTTCAAATATAATTACTTAAAGTTAGTTTCCAAAAACTTAAATTAATTTTAAAACGAATCTTTACAAATAGTAAAACTTAAACAGAAAAAATTAAAGGTTTCTTTTAAATTAAAGAAATAATAGAGCATTAAACATGGTTAATTAAAATTTTGGAATAAAATTAAAAAAAAATTAAGTTTAAAAAAATTAATGATATCAAAAATTTTTAAATTTTAAAGTAAAGTAAATTCAAAACAATAAATTTACCATGTTTAATGCTTTATTATTTCTTTAATTTTAAAGAAACCTTTAATTTTTTCTGTTCAAGTTTTACTATTTGTAAAGATTCGTTTTAAAATTAATTCAAGTTTTTGGAAACTAACTTTAAGTAATTATATTTGAAATTATTATTTAAGATTACTATTATAATTTTAATATAACGAATTTTCAAAAATTTTCAATTCAACTTTAAACTTTAAAATGTTTATATTTTATTTTTAAAAACAAATTTTAATTTAATTTTAATAAAAGATATGGACATGAAAAAAATAAGATGTAATCTAATTTAAAGCTTATTACCTAGACACAAATTTTAAAATTTTAAAATCAACACTGTTCAATAAAGCTAAATTAAAATGAATTTTTTTTTAAATTACGATCGAAAAATAATATTTTTGATATCATTAATTTTTTTAAAGTTAAATTTTTTTTAATAGTATTCAAAATATTAAATTAACTATGTTTAATGCTCTATTATTTCTTTAATTTAAAAGAAACCATTAATTCTTTCTGTTTAAGTTTTATTATTTGGAAAGATTCATTTTAATGATAATTGAATTTTTTGAAAACTAACTTTAAGTAATTGTATTGAAAATTATTATTCAAGTTTAATATTAATTTTAGAATAACAAAATTTAAAAAAAATTTAATTTATTTTGAACTTTAAAAAGTTTATTTTTTTATTTTTAAAAACCAATTTTGAATTTTTTTGGCTCATATTTTTTATATATTCTGGATAGTTATATTTAGAAAGTCATTTTGTTAAAATAAATTATTTAATTAAATGATTCAAATTTAAAATTTTTTTACATATATTAAATTTTTTTCATTTTTAATTTGTATTCAAATTTAGAGAATTTGTTTCTTAGTTTTATCAAAAAAAATGATTATTTTTTGCATGTGAAAAACAAAAAGAATAACAAATAAAGTTAAATATTTATTAACTATTGTAATTGTTCATTAATTTTTTAATTTAAAATTTTTCGTTCTGTTTATTTTACAAGCAAAGTTTTAATGTGATTATTTTTATTAATATTATTTTTAATATTAAATGTTTATTTTTTCATCAATTTAATTTCTTTCTGATTTCTTTAAAACTAATTAATTTATTTAAATAATTTCTATAACATGAAAATCGATTAAAGTAGATTTAGAACAATAATTTTTAACCTTAGGACACACCTTTAAGAGTTTTTCAAATCTTCAAGAATTGAACAATTATTTATGGAGGATATTTATTATAAGTATTTCTTTATAATTAAGCGTATTACTTTTTAATAACAATCAGAAAACTATACAAATTTAAGAATTTGTATAATTTTTGTATTATTATATTTCTTTTCTTGTTTTTGATTAAATGCATAAAAAATTCAAATTCAAATAGTGGAAGTTTCCCGCCGCATCTATGCCGCGTCTGCGCGCCGAGGATTCTCACGCGTTTGTGGTTTCGGAAACTGGCATAGGGCGCGCATCGGTCAGCCTCTCTCACGATCGAGTTTCTTCAGCTCTTTTATATAAGGCCTGATCCCGTACCTCTGAAAATACATTTCTAATGTGTCCAACACTCAAATCTTCATTGTCAAATATTGGCTGAAGATTAAATTAACAACTCTGTTTCCATATAGAGTTGTAAAAATAAGATTGTTGGTTATTCATTGGCTCCCAAGGATGGACCAATATTGAAAGCCAATTATTGTACCAATACTTGACATGCATTAATAAATAAATTAAAATATTTATTAAAAAAAAAAATTTTTTTAAACAATAAATAAATTAACAATATATAAATATAGATTTTAATATTGTTAATTTAAAAATTTTTATTTATTGGCATTATCATTGGCAACCAATATTGAACCAATGATGGCTGCCAATGACTGGCAAACCCGTTATCATCCCAAGGATTGACCAACTGTGGTCCAATATTGGTTTCCATTAATGCGCCAATATTGGCACCATTGGCTCCCAATACAGGTCCATTAATGCGCCAATCGTTAGTTTCCCATTGGGTTATGAGATAGTATCCTTTTAGTCGCCATATTTTTACGCCATTTTGATGTTTCAAAAAAGGCCAGATTGCATTTAAAACTAGAGATAATAAGCTTTCTTTTGCACCCATATATATATCCCAATTCACCTTAACCAATTTTGGACAGGGGGGGATCTCCCGTTGACAGAGAATGTCCCATATATATATATAGAGAGAGAGACAGAGAGAGAGAGAGAGATTCTTGCCAAATAAATATAAAATAAAATCGGGCAAGTACGAGTTACACTCCTACTAAAACCAAGGGTTCCGTACAATTATTGTTAAATATTGTTAAATATTGTTGAAACAAAAAGTGTATAAAATTTTTTAAAATACTAATTTTCATTTTCAATTATTTCAAAAAAATTTGTTATAATTTTTACCATTTTGTGGAAAATAATGTATTTGTGTACGCTGCCGAATATAATATTACATAAATTAATCTGACTAGTTCGTATTTTATCAAAATACGATTGGTTAATTATTAAATATTAATTTAAGTACCTTATTGGACAAAATTAGGAAAACTGTATTAAAATTGGAAAGTGGGATAAAAGGTAATTAAGGATATTTACTTATTCTATTTGAACTATTATTTATATTAGTAGCACATTTTTGTACAGCGTACACAAATACATATTTTATTCCACAAAATGGTAAAAATTATAAAATTTCTTTTTGAAATAATTTAAAATTACAATTAGTATTTTAAAAAATTTTAATCTCTCAAAGTCTCTTTTTGTTTCAACAATATTTAACAATATATAACAATAATTGTACGGAACCCTTGGTTTTGGTACGGGTGTAACTTGTACTTGCCCGATTTTATTTATGCATTTTTGCAAATTTAAATTCTCTAATTCTAATATTTTGACAGATAAGGGGGATGGGAGATATAATAATTTTTAACTATGGGACTATAGTTATTTTCATCATTTTTTAAAAAAAGTCGTGATTTTTTGCTAAAACCACTATGATAACAGCCTGTAACAAAGTTCTCTTTAGTCTTTCTGTAATCTACACGTTAAACTACATGTGTGTACCAAATTTCAGCACTCTAAATACAATAGTTTGTCAGATAGAATGGAAGAAACATCAGCTTTTATTGCATTTTTTATAAAAAATAGACCATTTTAACTATGGGACTATAGTTATTTTCATCATTTTTTAAAAAAAGTCGTGATTTTTTGCTAAAACCACTATGATAACAGCCTGTAACAAAGTTCTCTTTAGTCTTTCTGTAATCTACACGTTAAACTACATGTGTGTACCAAATTTCAGCACTCTAAATACAATAGTTTGTCAGATAGAATGGAAGAAACATCAGCTTTTATTGCATTTTTTATAAAAAATGGACCATTACCCCCCCCCCCCCCCCGATCTTCCAAACTATTTGACTTAGAGGGCTCAAATTTGGTACACAAATGTCTTGTTATGTGTAGATTACAGGAAAATTATAGGGAAGGTAGTGGCCATAGCGGTATCAAGGATATAGCAAGAGCTTTCAGCACAAGTCCTATTCTAAAAAAGGCATGAAAGTAGGAGGAATCCATTTTAAGTCGAATATCGAAAATCTCGAAAAAACTCGAAAAAACTCGAATGAAAGTTCAAGCATGGGAATAGAAAATTGTAATAGAAAGGCATTTCGAGTGCATATGAATCATAACAAGTAGATGGAGCTGTAGTCGAATAAAAGGTTTCTGCTTATGATTGGTTGGCACATTATATGACGTCATAATTCTGGGAGAATTTAAAAATATGCTATGTAATTTTCAAATTAATATAAGTTAAAGGAATATAAATAACATAAAGTTAATTGATTATTTTATATTTACAAAAAAATACACAGCTAAGTACCTAATAATTTTTAAATTATTTATAAATTTTAAAAAGAAAAATTCGAGTTAATTATTTATTTTTTTACAAAAAAATTTTTCAATTTTCTAATTAAATCAATATTTAACTTTAAAAGAAATCAAGGTGTTAATAATTAAAGTTAATGGAATAAATTAAAGGTAATTAAAACACAGCTAAGTAATAATTTTAAAAAAGAAAAATTAGAGGTAAGTAATTTTTTTTTTCAAACAAATGTTTTAATTTTCAAATTAAATTAATACCAACCTTTAAAAGAAATCAAAGTGTTAATTAAGTAAAATAAATTAATTATTTTATATTTGTAAAAATTACACAGTTAAGTAGTAATTTTAAAATTATTTATAAATTTAAAAAAAACAAAAAATTATAGTTAATTAATTAATTATTTTTTTACAAACAAATGTTTTAATTTTAAAATTAAAAGAAAGAAATTAAAAGAAATCAAGGTGTTACCTAATTAATTAAAGTTAATAACTTATATTTATAAACAAATACAAAGTTAAAGTAGGTACCTAATACAAAATTTAAATTATTTATAAATGTTAAAAAATAAAAATACAGTTAATTAGTTAGTTATTTTTTATTAACAAACAAATGCAAAGTTAATAATAATTTTTAAATTAATTTTTAACTTTGAAACAGAAAATTAGAGTTAATTAATTATTTTTTTACAAATGTAAACTTGACGTCATAATTCTGGGAAGATTTAAGAAACACATACGTAAGCGATTTAGTTTTGAAATGAAATAATATATAATTTTAAAAAAAAACTTAAAGAGTTAATTGATTACTTTTAAATACGTAAGCGATTTAGTTTTGAAATTAAATAATATAAAATTTAGAAAGAAATTAAAGAGTTAATTAATTACTTTATTTTTACAAATACAAACTTGATGTCGTAATCATTTTAATTTATTTCTACATTTTAAAAAAGCAAATTAAAGAGTTACTTTATTAATTGTTTTTTTTTACAAACAAATGTTAACTTGAATTTATGTGAATTTTAGGTCAATTATAGACTTTATATTGGTCAAATCGATTCGTTTTGAAATAAGGTATATAATTCTTTCATTTGTTAAGTTGTATTTTTACTGCAAAAAAAATTTTTGGCAAAAAACTATATTTTCTGGTGAAAAAAGATGCTCAAAAAATTTGATTAGGTTTTTTCAAAAATCCCTGTGTCCAAATTTCGATATTTATGAGCTTAATTCGTAATCTAAATTTTCTTAAAATCAGTTTAGATGTTTTCGAGATATCCCAGCGACAAAAAGTGACCACACACTGCATCCGGACTTTTTCTTAAAAATGAAAATTTAGAATTTTTGAATAAATATAAATCGATTTAGACTATTTTTGAACAACCGAAAATCTTTAAAATCTTAAAGTTTCTTTTATGAGTAGGAAGTAAAAAGAAATAAATGTGTAGCGAAGGGTTAAAAACCTAAAAACTTTAAATAAATGTAAATGTAATTTATATTGCGGTAAATAATTAATAATTGAAAGAAATAATTGAAAAATGACGAATGTCAGTTGAAAACAAAATTTGAAAAATGACTAGATTAATCGACAACTGAAAAAAATAATTGAAAAAACTGAACTAGAAACATTTAATTTAAAGAAAATAATTGCAAATTGAAAAATTAAGAATATTTTATTACTATAATTATTACTATTATTATAGGAATAATTGTTAGAAATAACTGCCCCTTTTACAACTGGATTAAAAATCAAAACATAATAAAAATTAAAGAAAAATTAAAGAAACTTAATGATAATCGAAAAAAATAATAGAAACAATGCGATATTTTTTTTAATATTAAAGCAAATAATTTAAAATTGAAAAGTGGAATTTAAATTTGTAAAAAAATAACTGAGAATTGAAAAGAATAGTTCTACAATTGAATAATTGAATTGAAAATTTAAAACAATTTAAAAAAAAAAATAATTGAAAATTCAAGAAAATATTTGATTATTAAAAGAAAAATTACAATATGACGAAAATAATTAAATATTGATGAAAATAATTACTATGAAAAAAAATAATTATCAAATGGAAAAAAATCAAAAAATGGTGAGAATAATCAGCATTCGAAAAAACAAAATTTTAATTAATAAATAATCATAAAATTGAAGGAGAATAATAAATTGTCAATTGGAAATGGAAGAATTGTATCGAAATTTCAAGAAAATAATTGATAAATGAGAAAATTGAAATTTTAATAAAATTGTCGATAATTGAAAAAAAAATTACAAAATGATTAAAATAATTAAACATTGAAGAGAATAATTAATAAATGAGGAAAATAATTGACAATCGAAAGAAAAATTCGAAAACTGGCAAAAATAATCGACAACAGAACGAATTACTTTTAAAAAATTAAAGAATAATTATAAAATTTAAAGAGAATAATCCCTGGCGAAAACTGTTTAAAATTATAGAGAAAATATAGATTTATTTATTAATGAAATTAAAATTATTTGATCTGATATTTAAAATTTTTAATTTTCAGGGGGGGGGTATGGTATTTAATTTTTTTTTGGAAATTTTTTTTTTATTTTTTTAAGTGAATGCACAATATTTTAAGAATATTGTGTCCAAATTTTAAGTTGATCGGAGCAAAATTGTAGAAATTACGAGTATTTGAGTGACCGTTCCTCGGAACCGTTTCTATGCCGCGCCCGTGCTGAGCAGAATCAAAAGTCGACAAAAGTTTAAATTTCCTTTCGTTCGCGTTCGTTGTTTTTAATATTTTAAATTGTAATGTATCTGGACGAAAGAACTTTACCCTATGGATCTGGCATTGACGACTCTGAGTGAGCTTTACAGAATTATTGAATTTTATTTTGAATTTCTTAGTGTGTAAAACTTTAAAGCTCTCTACTGAAAAGTGCCATTTTTTAAGTCGGTGCGCAACATAACTAAAAATCTACTGAACCAATCGTTTTTAAATTTTCCACAATACTTCTTCGCATAATTCCCCAGGTAATTTTGAGGTTTTTTTTTGTTTTTTTAAATAATTGTTCATTTTACAATAACGAATATGTTGGTTTTTTGCAGGGACTGACACGAAAACCGAAACAAAATATATTTTATTTTTGTTTCATTTCGGTTTTGAAAAACTGAAACAAAATATCAATTTAATTTTAATTTGTGTTGAACCTGAAACGAAAAGGCTCTGAATTACGTTTTCGTCTCATGCCCGAAACGAAAAGGCTTCGAATTTTGTTTTCGTTTCATGCCCGAAACGAAAATCGGCTCCGAATTCCGTTTTCGTTTCTCATAAAAAAGGCTCTAAATTTCACAAAAACAATTTAAACACATTACAATTAATACAAACACATAAACAATTTAAATTTTTTTCTTGCAGGAAACGAAAACGAAATTCAGAATCTTTTCGTTTCGGGCATGAGACTGAAACGAAATTCGGAGTTGATTTTCGTTTCGGGCATGAGACGAAAACGTAATTCAGAGCCTTTTCGTTTCAGGCTCAATACAAAATAATATTGATTGTACATTTTTGTTTCGTCACAACAATTCAAAACAGAAACAGAATTCGGTTTTCGTGTCAGTCCTTTTTTGACTTCAAAGTGCTACCAAAAATTCAAAACTTAAAAAAAACAAAAATCCCCTCGATGTTACCTGGAAGAACATCTCCTTTAACAAATGCATTTTGATTTTTTTGTTTCTGATGATTCTGTTGCGAGTTACGCTGCGCACCGCAAGACAACTTTTTTTCGAAGCGCATCAGGAAATTTACATTCACTCGCTCAATTTTAAATACTTTTGAATGAGAATTACCCAAAAGTTGTTCGAATGTTGCTTTATTGTATGGAAATTGATTTAATAAACTGATACACTCTGCATCGCCAAAAACAATTCATAAAAACATGCCTTTTTTACCGTATTAAGCCCTATAAGCAAATTGAATACGCGTACGGGACCAAAGAATGAGACAGAAAAGGACAGAAACAGTCTGTGTCCTTTTTTATCTCATGCCCTGCACCCGTAACCGTATTCATTGTGCTTTGGGCTATAACCATACCCCCCCCCCCCCCCCCCCTTAATCAATTTAAAATGCATTTTTTAAAAAATATCTTAGTTCAAAACTTCAGATGTAAATAGACAAAAATGAATGAAAGGAATGACAGAACGTGAGGATTATCATTATTATAGATTTGTAAAATATGAAAAAAAATTAATTTTCGATAAAATTTCTAATAACTTTTAGACCCACAAGGAAATTCCCGGTTTAATAACAAATTTCCCGGTGATTTTCCGGTTTTTTCCGGCTTCCCGGTCAAGTGACCATACCCTGTTTTTTTATAAGAACCAATCAGGAATTTAAATAGTAATAAAATCTTGACCTTTTAATTATGATTCCTTCAAGAAAAAATTCCCTGACTTTTCAAGATGTTTTTAGAAAATCCTTGATTTTTTCCGGACTTTTCCCTGACCTGCGACCACCCTGTAATATATTTATACTTCTCAAAGTCTAAGATAACCTCCCGGTACTTCGTAGAATGAAACAATGCACTAATTTTGATTAATATTCTATTACCTAACAGTTTCAACCCACTTCGCCTTAAAATGTACAAGAATTAAGCACTAATTTTTATTAGTACTATAAGCAATTAAACGCTGTATTCGAAATAAATGCGCTTAACCATATTTTCCGTCATTACTTAAAAAAGTATACTTTGAATTTTCGCCCCAAGACTTCGCGACCAGAATCTTGTGCGCAACTAATAAATGTTTTTAGAAATTGCAATATCTTTTAAATTAACAATTTCCAAACAATAAAATGTAGTTTCCAATCATTTCCAAACGATTTGGAAATCGTTTGATTTCCATGATGCGAAGTTGGTACTGTACTTTTTAAAATTTCTATACTTTTTTAAGTTTGGATTTCCAATCAATCAAACAATTTAGTTTCCAATTATTTCAAAATAATTTTCAAATGATTCAAAAAAAAAAAGATTGTAATTTTTATGGTTTAGTGCCAACTTTACAGAGGTAAACTTTTTAAGATGATGTCAGATGCACAGGCAGATTATAGAGATTTGCGAATGATTCGAATTCGAATCGAATCGAATCGAATCTTGAAGCTTCGATTCGATTCGTATACGAATCACAAAGGTTCGAATTCGAACTATTCGAAGATTTCGAATCAGCATAGTTCGAAATTCGAATCAACTAGTAAAAATATTTTTTACTTTTAATAAATATAAAATCGATTGATCAATTAGGAATTTATTAATTTACAAATTTATCACAAGATTGATAATATAATTTTAAAATGAATTATTTCATTTTTTGCATAATATAAGTTTACACCAAAAATTAACTTAATTTAAAAATAGGCTTTGATATTAGGTACAGACAAATTAAATAAAAAGGTCTACTAAAAATATACTTATTAACTTATATAATCACTTTGAAATATTAAAAAAACTTTTAATAGTAGGTTATCTAAAGCAAAATTTGTAAGCATTTCAATTTTTTAACCCTCGAGTCTTTATTTTAATTTTTGAACAAGATATTCTAATTTTAATTGCTTTATATTATTCGATCTACTCCAGTCGGCTAATCCGACAAATTTCGAAGGTAGTGTATGTGTAATTTTGCAGTCAATATTTGTAAAATTACAGATTCTTCCTTGAAATCGCTATATTTTATTTTTAAAACAAGTTTTAGTAGGCAATAGATTTAAAAGTAGATATAAAAAATTTCCAAAAAATGTAATTTTCTGAAGATAATTCAACAAGATTAAAAACAACACTTTTTATATTACTTCCAGGTGTAAGCTTATCTTAAGCCGCCATTATAAGGGAGAATAATAACACCTTCTTAAAAATCATTAAAAAATATAGTAAATTTGAATTTAATATCACGCAACAATTTTGAAGCTAATTTTTTACCACTTCGTTATATTTATTAAGAAGTAACATTTTTAAGAACTTTAATTTAATAACAGAACAGTAACAAAGCAATAAAAATATTTAACTTGAATTTAATAACTTATATATCTAATTCTCCATCAATTACTAAATTTTATAGCGGAAAAATAAATTTCAGTTATGAGGCTCATAAAATTGATACTGAAGTATTTAATCGAAAACATAAAACTTAATACTATTTTTTGATCCCCAGTAAAAATTTATATACAAACACAAAATTAATAAAATCATTTTAGAATATTATCATACGATAAATGAATTGTGTTATAACAAGAAATACTTACGATGATTCTCCTGAAAGGGATCAATTCACGTGTCTCCAACGAGAGTTTCAACATTTACAACTGTTTTTTATTTATATATTCGTGAGATTACAATTTTTAAAAAAATATTATTAATCTGTGTAGATTTTTCTATCTTTACATGTTGTTGTAAAAATTCTAGTTCAAGTTTTTCTTATTAAAAAAATTCTTGTTTTTTATCTTCTGGTTTTGGTTACAACTACTAAGCATTTTACGATTCTATTTTAACCTTATTTGAAAAATGGTAATTCAGTATTATTATATGAAAAATTAGAGGACAGAATTTAACGTTTATTTTTCACTTATATGTGACTGTCCATGAGAAAACGTGCCTTAGCTCCAAAAAATAAATTTTGATTTTTTAATTTCAACCGACAGATTTTCACTTGCTCTTTCATTTCCAAAAAATAAAAAATTGTTGTTTTAAAGAACTTTATGTGATATTAAGCAAGGAGCGAAGGTCTATATTGCATTTGTTTTAATGCAGTGCTGCAACTTTAATCGCTCATCCTGTAAAATTGACGTTTGGGAGCTAAGGCACGTTTTCTCATGGACAGTCACATATTTGTTCCATATAAGATTGAAAATGACGTTTAAATTATTCATTAAAGTTGCATTATCAGTGCGATTAAAAATTCAGATTCATCTCCGAAGCCTCCATTTCTCGTTAATAAAAGCATGTTTTTAAACGTTTGAAACATTATATGTAAGCTACTTCTAAATAAACGAAAATGTAACCCGAAAATATTATTTAATTATGTCTTAATATTTTTAAATATTATAAAATATGCATTTTTCTTCTACGAAACTTTTCTTCTACAAAACTTTTCATCTCCGAAGCCTTTTTCAAATTTGTGAGATGATCTTGTTTTATTTTTTACTTTTAGCATTACAATTATTATAAAAAATCTAACCTGTGATCAAATGGTTTTCGTTTTATTTTAATAAAAATGGTAAAATATATCATTTCTAATTCCAGAAAATTAATATAAAAAATTTAAGTCTGAAAACTAAAAATAATGTTTGTTTACCAAAATCAATTTTATAGTCTTTCTAACCTTTAAGGTATTTGACAATAAAATGCTTCTGTAGGTCGTAGATTAACAAATTAATTTTGCGCAACTTATGTTTTTCTTTTTGAACCTCTTTGGAACTTATTTAACAAAAAATAATCCAGAAAATTACCAAATTTTATAATTTACTTTTTCAAACAAAAACAGGTCCCTTTCAGGAGAATCACCCTTATTCAAAATAAAAAATTTAAATACCTTTAATGGATAATGAAAAAACTAAAAAAAACTTTTTGAGGCTCAAAATTCACCTGATGTGCACAAAAAAAAATAAACTAATTTTTTCTCTTCAAATACGCACAAAAAGCTTCATCTATACAAACAACAAATATGAAAAAATACATAAGGTGCTGCCATTGTATACAAAAAATGTATACAAAATATTTATCTTGGGTGCCTGTCTATCTTGGGACCCTCTCCCCTATTATTTATGTAAATTTGGACAATACGATTGATTCGAATTCGAATTCGAATCACCTCTGATTCGATTCGATTCGATTCGAGAAATTTTGATTAGATTCGATTCGATTCGATTCGAGGTCTGAAATTCCTGATTCGATTCGATTCGATTCGAGGTCTAAAAATCCTGATTCGCACATCTCTAGCAGATTAGAGGATCAGTGAAATAGAATAGACGAATCAGATAGTTGCACATTGAAAACCATTTTCTGATTGGTTTACTCTTTTCCCCTGATTCGCTAATCCTTCAAAACTGACTTTAACCTTAATAGACCTTTTCATTTAACTTTTCTGTCTTCTTCTAATGCATGTACCATTGCGTAAGCTGGAGAAAGACAAGAACTAAAATGAAAAGGTCTATAGTATTATTAACAGTTGATGACAATGGACAATATATAAATTTGCCTGTCACAATAATAATAATAATATAACAAAATTTATTAATTTCAGCATTTATCCAATGAGATTTTAAATTAATAAAAATAGAAATAGGATATTGCATTCAAATCAACGATGACGGCCGCTGGCAGCCGTCTGAGGCGCTAGTACTTTAAAAACGCACAAAAACCTTGTTATTTCCTTGACAACACTATGACCAATCCTTCTAATCACGTTCTCTATCATTTTGCTGTAATCTACACGTGAAAATACATATGTGTGCCAAATTTGAGCTAAAGTCAAATAGTTTGGCGTCTAGGGGGGGGGGGGGGATACGATTTTTGTCTACGGACGCACGAATCTCGTCATAAGGGTTCCGTTTGTACACTTTGTGTACTGAACCCTAAAAATCATAAAAATAGTTCATTTTTTACTCAAACATACCTTCTTATGCGTACTTTATATAGCCCTAATGAAATTTGAGAAATTTCAAAATGGCCGATCCAAAATGGCCGACAAAATATAAATTTTTGTCAATCTTTGCGAAACTTACTATGTAAAGGTTATTTGGGTCGCTGATTACGAATCTGAAGTCAGTTTTGAAAAATACAAAATGGCGGTTCCAATATGGCGGGAAAATTTTTGAAAAGTGATCGGATTCGCTTGAAACTTGTTACTCGGGGTTTTTTTGGATCACTGATTACGATTCTCAAGTCAGATTTATGAAATTTAAAATGGCGGATCCAATATGACGGAGGAATTTTTGAAAAGTGATCAGATTCGTTTAAAACTCGTTACTCGGAGGTTTTTGGGGTCGCTGATTACAAATCTGTCCTCAGATCAAAAATTGTTCAGCTATATTGAATACGAGATTTTGAATTTTATAAATCTGATTTCAGAATCTTAATCAGCGACCCCAAAAACCCCCGAGTAACAAGTTGCAAGTCCAATCTCTTTTTTTTTTAAATTGGTCCGCCATATTAGATCCGCCATTTTGTATTTTTCAAAACTGACGTTAAATTCGTAATCAGCTACCCAAACAACCTTTAAATAGTGAGTTTCGCAAAGATTGAAAAAAATTTATATTTTGTCGGCCATATTGGATCGGCCATTTTGAAATTTCTCAAATGTCATTAGGGCTATATAATGTACGCATAAGAAGGTATGTTTGAGTAAAAAAGGAACTATTTTTATTATTTTTAGGGTTCCGTACACAAAGTGTCCAAACGGAACCCTTATGTTTTCACTCGTTTGTCTGTCGCCCAAAACCATTACCCCCCCCCCCCCCCTAGCGGCCAAACTATTTGAGATAGAGAGTTGAAATTTGGTACACTTATGTATTTTCACGTGTACATTACAGAAAAAATATAGCGAACATGATTGAAAGTGATGTTCATAGCGTTGTCAAGGAAATAACAAGATTTTTTTCAAAAAATGCATTAAAATGCCTATTTACCCCCCCCCCCCCTTATCTCCTAAACTATTTGACCTAGAGTATTGAAATTTGGTACACATATGTATTTTCGCGACTAGAGTTCAGGAAAAATATAGAGAACATGATTGGAGGTGATGGTCATAGCGTTGTCAAGGAAAAACTTTTTTTTTTAAAAAAAACGTGCCCCCCCCTTTATCTTCCAAACCATTTGACCTAGAGGTTTGAAATTTGGTATACCTAGGTATTTTTACGTGTAGTTTACAGGAAAAATATAGCGAACGTTGCTGGACTTAATTTTCAAAAGTTATTAATGAAAAGTTGAAAAATGACAAAAAACCCCTATGCTAGCGCTCAGCGTATTTATCCTGAAAGGTTGGGAATTGGTTAAAAATGTGTAATTTTATGCAGAATTTTTTATAAAACCATAAAAATTGTGGTTTAAATTTATTATCATAACATTTTTTCCAAAAAACTGAAATTTTACCAAAAAAAATTTTTTTCTTCTAAACAGCTACAATATTTTATAGTTTCAGATTATTTTTTTTGTACAAAATGTTTATGTTTATGTTTAAATTACTTTAATAGTTAAAAATTTAAAAAAAATTAAAAAAGAAATTCTTTTGGCTTTAAAATTTAAAATTATATAAAAAAGTTTAGTCTATTTAATTGGAAATTTTTAATCTTATAAAAATCATTAAGTTTATACTTAAATTTCTTTAAAAATAAAAAAAATTATTTTAATTTATCATTATTTAAATTATTATTCAAATAATCTCTGACTCATATAATTGAAAAAAATTAGAGCGGTACGGAACCCTTCGACTTGGTTTTATGCACATTGACTGCTTTGAAAAAATGCACAAGTCCGCCATCTTGGATTTTTAAAAAAGACCACGATGCAAATAAAAATAGAGGTTTTAAGGTTTCATTTGACCCCTGTTTGAACTTTTTTCGTTTAAACCAAAAATGGACAGAGGGGGGTTAAATCTGACAAAGAACGCCCCATTTCTTTCTGAGAATCTGTTATTACAAAGTTTTCATCTTCTGAAAGATAAGTATCAATGCACTCTATGTTAAATATAAATAAGGTTGTGTATGGACGATTAAGGGACAGTTCATAAACTACGTGACACTCGCGCACAGTGGTCTAAATCTGTAATTTACTGTTTAAAAATGTCTGCAGTCTCTAATAATTAACCGAATTAAAAGTTCTTTTTTTAATTTAAAGCTTAATAAATTCCTAACAGCTCTGTGTTCGTCGATTGAAAAAAAAAATTCTTTAATTGTTATTAACTTCAAAAGTTAATGACTGTTACGATCAAAATTCGCAGTATTTAAATTTTTTACTTTTAATTGCATCTTTGTTAATAGTTGAAAAACATGTTTTATTTAATTTATGTATGCACTTCAACAAACCTTTTTGCCAGCATGTCATAAGATTTTAATGATAAATGTTGTTAATAATTGCATTTTCTTTTAATTCTGAATATGTTAAGAAACAATTTGAAATAAATTTACTTTGTTGTAGAATTACTTTTAAAACTCAGTAAATTATGAAATACTTTATTGAATCCAGAGACAACAGGGAGGATATACAAACTAAACACTTTGATTTAAATATCTTTCAAAAGTGCAAATTTAGATATGAAAGCAGTAATATACCATTTTTAATTTGCAGAAGGTAAGAAAAGAAACTCATTTAGTTGCATCAAGTGCTCTAAATAATTTCTGCAACGTGTACAGATTTCGGTCAACGATGACCGATAACCATTTATTTGTAAGAAAATCCCTACCCGAATCTGGTCAATAAAAACGACACACAGAGAATAATCGGGGCCATTTTTTGCAATTGTGCGGTCCGTCAAGGCAGGGTTTTGAAATTGATACAGTGCCTGTGGCCGTAGCGTTCATCAACCCTACTAAAATCAGATAGAATTAGTTTTTGATTATTTTGATTGAATAAGTTAAAGTGAAATAATAAAAAGAATATATAATATTGAAAATGAATAAAACAAAGAATTAATGAATACATAAAAAAGGGTAATAAAGAGATAATTCAGTTTTAAGAAATAACCAAGACGAATAGCGAATATAAGAAATAAAATATTTAAAGAATAAAAAAAATAAGGCAACGCCAAAATTGGAAGAGATAAATAAATACTACAAGAGAGAAATACATAGCAAAGGAATTTGCCAACGCTTGCAAATCGGTAAGAGTTTTGAAACTCCACACTAAAGCAACACACACATATAACATATTATTTAAGCAGCGACTTCAAATACCCCCGAGTAACAAGTTTCGATTAAATTCAAGTAATTTTTAAAAATTTGTCCGACATATTGGATCCGCTATTTTGTATTCTATTAATTTTATTTTCTAATGCTTCAGTTTTCTCCGAAATTACTCAGACAAAGAAAACAAGTTAAATTTGGCATTATTAATGTCTTCTGGCAAATTGCTTAAACTGTTCAGTGATTTTCACAATTGTTATTAAAATAAATAATAAACAATTTCTTTAAGTAAAAAAGTCTCGGGCAGGCGTTATAGCCCAATTCATCACGGGTATTTAAAAAAAAACTTAAAAATCAGATGAAAATTGTGCTAACGGTCGAATTTATACCAAAATAAGTGCATTTTCTACAACTGTGCGACGTCACGTGACCGACTTTAATTCGAATGTATTTCTCACATTTTAAAATAATTTGAATTAAATCTTTATGAAACCAAACATAATTCTCTGATTCCAAATTGAATTCATAAGACTAAACAAATGTTCGTTAACAAAAGTTGAATGTTAAGTACTATTCACAGTACCAATATCTTCTTCTTAAGTTGAGTTCATAGCGTCAAATCACTAGTGACCGGATTTACCCCGTGACCGGATTTACTACTCTCTCCCCTACTATATTCTTAGTTAAAATAAATAATTTTGTGTCATCAACTGCTGAAAACATTAATCGCTTCTTTTTATCGCAGTAGGTACATAATTCATAAAAAAAATGTTACTGTTATTATTATCAATAAAGAGACTAAGAATTTAATTATTTCTTACAATCTGGATTAGCAAAAAGTAAATTAATAAATTTCATGAAAAATTGAACAAACATTAATAAATTAGGTACACCAAAAATAGTCAAAAAGAGCAAATTTTATTTATATATTATCTTTCGAGGTTACCACCAATAATATAATTTTGTTCAAAAATCTGCGACCACAGAGTTGTTGAGAATTTATTAAGCTTTAAATTAAAAAATAAGAACCTTTAATTCGGTGAATTATTAGAGGCTGTAAACATTTTTGAACAGTAAATTACAGATTTAGACCACTGTGCGCGAGTGTCACGTAGTTTATGAACTGCCCTTTAATCGTCCATACACAACCTTATTTATATTTAACATAGAGTGCATTGATATTTATCTTTCAGAAGATGAAACACTTTGTAATAACAGATTGTCAGAAAGAAATTTAAAAATATTTTTTATACGAAGTGCCCAATTTGCTGGCCTCCTCTCTATATATACATATATTTATGAAAATATTAAAACTACTCGAGATGACTTCGAAAATAATTAATTAGTTTTTTTACATAACTTTCAAAACTAATGATTATCACTTATCTTGTCATCTACTTATATCCTGATAAACCTCGTTCACAACCCTACCTACTGTTACGTTTATATTAAAAGACGTTATATACTTCGCGTGATCGATAAAATTTAATATAAATTTCGGAGGTCGTTAGTAAATGTTCACACGAGGTGGTAATTCTCGTGTATAATTGTTATTTGTAGGATCGTTGTTGTTTTTCTATTCTATGGGAATAGTTATGATATTGTTTTATCGGAAAAATAAATAAAAAGAGATTATCTAAAGAGAAATGGTTTATTAAGATGAAATAAGATATACAAGAATAAAAATACAAGAATATAAAGAATACAAGAGTATAGATGTTTTAACAGAGTAATATAGTAATAGTAGTAGTAATAATATTAATAATTCTTACCAAATACTAACTTTTCTTTGGTTTTTGAATTTATTTGGTTTCGTTGTTCACTTATAATTTAGATTTTTGTGTGGTTAGAAGTCTTGACGAGTATGATTTTGTAAGTTATCGCTTGACGAAATTTAACAAATCAAATATCGTATTTTGTCCAAAGTTTTACATCAATACCAAATGTCTCAATCTGAGTACTTTGGATCCGTTTGACTTTGTCTAAATTCGATATTTGTTACAATACTTATTAGACTTTTAAAAATCAGAACCCGGTTTCAGAAATTGATACAAAAGGCTTACACTGATGGGACAACTTAACTACTTGTAATATATTTAACAAAACTAGAACTGAAGAAAAGTAACGCTGCGGCATAGAGTTCTGGAGCTTTTATAGAGTTGTAAGATGATGCTTAGGTCATAGAAAATAGGGCGTTGACAGTTTTTCCAATTCCATGTAGATAGGTCATCTAATAGCCAATCAGCATAATTTGGGTAGGCGGAGCTCATCTTATTCGATGCTTCGTGAGGGCTAATGATGTCATAATTTCATCTCAGGAGACTTGCATTGTCGATCAAAAATATTATATAATATTGCAAATTATAATATTATAATTATAAATAATACGCAGTATTATAATTGTAATTATATAATTATAATTATAATTAGGACTATAATTATTATTATATAATTATAAATAAATAATAAAAATTAATGCAAATTATAATGCATTCGATGACATTTTCGATAAGTTTTACAATAAGATAATAATATAATATTAATAATCTTTTAAAATTCAATTATACTTATATGCGTACAAATACACCTATGTATACTCGCATACTTACATATATATATATATATATATATATATATATATATATATATTTACATAGGTATTTATAATGTAATAAAAGTATTTATAGTTTTAGTAAAGTCTACATCTCAATGTGTTGAATTGTGATAATTCACAATTGATTATCAAATTTAAAAGACGTGTACTGTAATTAAGAGTTGTAGGCATTATCAGTATGTTTCATACGCATTTTCTTGTTCCTTTTATTTCTTTTACTCTCGATCGGTGTCACCTGGGTCAGCAATGCGCTTGACATTAGATCATATATATAATAATATATAGATGTGGGTATATTAATGTATTCATTAATAATATGTACTCATAGAAAACATAATTCTTGATGCTTAATAATGGGTCGAAAGTTGAAAAACATAGAAAATTGCAATCGTCTTTATTTTATTTTCTCCTTCGTCTTTGCGTTTTCTTTCTTTCTCTTTATTCGCGCAAAAGAATCAAGCATGCGCAATTAGACGTAGTGAGACGCACGACATATGCTATAGCGTGTAAGCTACCCAAGTAATACAGTCCGCAGACTTTCTGCAGACTATCCGCAGACTTTCCGCGTACTAAAGTCTGCGAAAAGTCTGAGGAAAGTCTGCGGAAAGTCTGCAGAAAGTCCGCAAAAATATACGAAGAGTCTGCAGAAGGACTGCAGAAATGTGCAGAAAGACTCCGGAAAGTCTGTAGAAAGACTGCAAAAAGTCTGCAGAAAGACTGCGGAAAGTCAGCAGAAAGACTGCGGAAAAACTGCGGAAAAACTGCGGAAAGTCTGTGGAAAGTATGCGAAAAGTCCGCGGAAAAACTGCAGAATGTCTGCAAAAAGACTTCGGAAAGTCTGCAGAAAGTCTGCGGAAAGTCAGCAGAAAGTCTGCGGAAAGTCTGTAAAAAAACTGCGGAAAGTCTGCAAAAGTCTGCAAAAGTCTGCGGAAAGTCTGCAAAAAGTCTGCGGAAAATCTGCGAAAAGTCTGCAAAAAATCTGCAAAAAGTCTGCAAAAGTCTGCGGAGAGTCTGCAAAAAATCTGCGGAAAGTCTGCAAAAGTCTGCGGAAAGTCTGCGAAAAATCTGCGGAAAGTCAGCAGAAAGTCTGCGGAAAGTCTGTAGAAAAACTGCGGAAAGTCTGCAGAAGGTCTGCGAAAAATCTGCGGAAAGTCTGCAAAAGTGCGGAAAGTCTGCGAAAAATCTGCGAAAAGTCTGCGGAAAGTCTGCAAAAATCTGCGGAAAGTCTGCAAAAGTCTGCGGAAAGTCTCCAAAAGTCTGCAAAAAGTCTGCGGAAAATCTGCAGAAAGTCTGCAGAAAGTCTGCAAAAAATCTGCGGAAAGTCTGCAGAAAAACTGCGGAAAGTCTGCAAAAGTCAGCGGAAAGTCTGCAAAAGTCTGCGGAAAGACTTTCCGCAGATTTTTTGCAGACTTTCCGCAGACTTTCTCCAGTTTTTCTGCAGACTTTCCGCAGACTTTTTGCAGACTTTTTGGAGATTTTTAGGAGATTTTTCGCAGACTTTCTGCAGATTTTCCGAAGACTTTTTGCAGACTTTCCGCAGTCTTTTGCAGACTTTCCGCAGATTTTTTGAAGACTTTCCGCAAACCTTTGCAGTTTTTCTGCAGACATTTCGCAGATTTTCCGCAGACTTTTGCAGACTTTCCGCAGATTTTTCGCAGACTTTCTGCAGACTTTCTGCAGACTTTCTGCAGATTTTCCGAAGACTTTTTCAGACTTTCCGCAGATTTTTTGTAGACTTTCTGCAGACTTTCCGCAGACTTTCTGCAGACTTTTCGCAGATTTTTCGCATACTTTCCACAGACTTTCCGCAGTTTTTCCGCAGTTTTTTCCGCAGTCTTTCCGCAGTCTTCTTTACAGACTTTCTGGAGTCTTTCTGCACATTTCTGCTGTCTATCTGCAGACTTTTCGTATATTTTTGCGGATTTTCTGCAGACTTTCTGCAGACTTTCCGCAGACTTTCCGCAAACTTTCCTCAGACTTTTCGCAGACTCTAGTACGCTGAAAGTCTGCGGATAGTCTGCAGAAAGTCTGCGGACTGTATTACTTGGGTATTCTTTCTTAGTCTTTCTTTCTCTTTATTTCTCTCGCTCGCTCTCTCTCTTTCATTTCTTCTTTGTCAACTTGTACTGAGTGCTTAGATTCAACTTGCATCAATTATGAAATAATGAAATATTGCGTTCAATAATTTTTATGCAATTCAATATTAATATTATAATTAACATTAATAAGGATAAACTATTATGCAATAGTAATTATAAACAATATAATAATACTGATAACAATTAACTATTATGCAACAATCATTATAAATAATATATTAATATTGACAATAATTAATCACTATGCAACAATTACTATTAATAATATGTTAATATTGAAAACAATCAATTATTATGCAATAATCATTCTAAATAATAATAATATTTAAAACAATCAATTATTATGCAAAAATTATTATCAATAATAATAATATTGTAAACAATCAACTATTATGCAATAATTATCATAAATAATGATAATATTGCCAACAATCAATTATTATGCAAAAATTACTATAAATAACAATAATAATCATATAAATTACGCAATATAAATTATTTTAATAATAATAAAAAAAATTAGTTGTAGTGTATACGTAACAGCCTTCCCCCCTTAGAATATTATCGTCCTCGATAATATCTTAAGAATCTGATACATTTGATCGTAATTGGCCGTAATTTAAAAATTGTGTTTGAAATCTTGTCCGTTGCGTTATTTACAAAGTAATATTTGAGCTAACAAGAAGCTTTTGGAATTTTGACATTAATTTAAAATTTGACCTTTATATATAAGGATTTTATAAAAATAATATGTTAAATAGTAGTGTTGTATATAATAAGTGTAATGAAAAAATATATGTCCATGAGGAAGTGTTAGATTACAATAAGATTTTAGCGACTTGATCATCTCTTTTGCTTTCTTACATAAAGTGTATCATGTGCAAGTGTCGTTGATCCAAAAGGAATAAATGCTATGCTTTGGAATTTCTTGTGGAAGAGGTTGTAGAATGGTAAGTAATTTTTATAGCAAAGGAAAAAAATAAGTAATAAGGCGAGTGCAGGATGTAGCTGGTGTCTCCAGACCGTAGTGCATTGCTGTATCGGGTTTCATCGACTATGAATCTGATTTGATAAGAAAAGAAAAATCATATTTTTCTTTTCTTAATGTGTGCAGATGTTCATCCCTTCTTTGGTCCTAAATTCCTTAGGATGATGAGACTTGGTGACAAATAACACCCATGACAGAAATCAGTTGTCATTGAAGCAATGGATGGAACGGGTCAGAAATCTTCCAAACCTGCATATACTCGATTTGCTCCTTATTTAAGGTTAAATTCGGTTCCTTCAGGTGGTGTGTCAGATCCAAATTTTCCAGGGCCTAGTGCAAGTGTAGAAACACCAAGATTGGAAAACATTCCGGAAACTATTGGCAGAAGATTAGGCCAAATCAGTCCAGAGTTAGTCAGTGGTGGCAGTGTTGACGTGCAGCCAGGACCGAGTTCCAGTACTGGGCGGAGACCAAGGCCAGAAAGTGTCAAACTTATCTACATGTCTGTTTCTTCTTTTGAAAGGTCAAATAGATATCTAAGCCGAGACCAGGCATCAGGGTCAATACTGTATGATCGTTTACAACAAAATCCACCACCGAGACCAGAGGATAACATTGGTCTTGATCCAAGGTTCCAACGTCAGGTAGAATATGGGAGTTTTATTGAATTACATCACATGGTCAAACAATTGTGTAGTCGGATTTCATTGCTGAAAGACACGCATTGTAGTTATATCTTGGCCTTGTGGGGTCTACCCATGAACGATCCGGCTAAAGAAGTGGCGTCGGTGTTAGGAGAGTTGTTAAGAATTACTTCTACTGATCCTGTATCAATCATCGACAGTTTGGCTGAGCCTAAGAAAGGTGTCCTGTTGCGTTTTATTTCGAACGTGGTGAGAGACTACATCCTGAGGGTGCGTGAACTATTGGCAGCTCATAGGATTTGGGTTGATAGAATGTAAGGTAAGGGAATATCAACAAAAGTTTTATGTAAGAGGATAATTTCGGGAATTTCGAGTTTTAATGTGTTTAGTATTAGATGTCTTTGAATGTGATATTGGTGACAAAAATATCAAATTTTGTTATAGAAAAATTCCTTTAAAAGATTTTTCAAGACGTTTAAAAATTACAATAATAAAAATTAGAGTAGTAAAATTAAAAATTTTTCTGATTTCTTAAATTTTTATTATTTTTGATTATATACTTAAATGATATTTAAATATAAATGTTAATTTATAAATTATGTTAATTTTGTCTTCATATTACATTAAATAATAACATTACGTCATGATTTTTCGTTACAATATATTATTACATTCCTTATGTTACTACCTTTCTTCAACACAATTGATGTTGTTTATGTTTTAAATGTCAAATAGTATAAATTTGTTAACAGAACAATTTAGATGTGTTTCGGTTTACTTGAAAAAGAATACCGCCTTACAGTTTTCAGAGTTAAATTCGATAAAAAAAATTAAAAGACATTTGGTTTTGACATTCTTCTATATATGCATATATATTTTTGTGTTTCATCCAAAGAAAAAGGGATTCATTAACAACAACATCGTTTCCAAACACGGATCAGTTAATCAATTAATGATGGATTTTGGTGGAACTTGGCCACTGTTATAAAAATCATTCTATTAATTTTTTTTCAACATATATATACATATATAATTTTATATACTTAACACATAATTTACGCGAACATACATCTACTCTGCTTCCAATCATTATGTATTTGAATACTTGTAACTATATACACATATATATATATATATACTTTGTACTTACAAGAAAATAAATTGAATAGAATTTAATTTTCAAAAATTGTTTGATTTTTTTGATTGAGTTGCTTTTATTTTGTAAAAATAAAATGTTAAATTTATTGTTTTTATTTGTAGATGTCTTATTATATATATATTTTTTTTTTGTTAGAAAATTGAAAATTAATTAATTTTATAATTTTGTAAAAGATGTAACATAACCTTAAAACAAAACAGCTCCAGCATAGCCCATATTAAGTCGTTTAATTGCTAAAATCCATATAAAATACTATTTTTAATTTATTCTATTGACTCTTTTTGCAATTTTATTTATTAACTATTTTAAAGTTTAAATATTTTAGCATAGAAGGTGTAAGGGTTTTAATCTTTGGTAGTAAAATAAATTAATCATAATAGTTATAACAAAAGTAACATTCAATAAAGTTATTACTCGTTTAGTTTGAGTTTTCTTGACTCCTAGATATAGTAATTTTACCAATTTATATCGCTTTACTTGAAACAAAATATTAAAATAATAATAATAAGATTATTATTATTTTAAAGTTTGGTTAGTAGTAATATTAGACTTGGTTATTTTGTTAGTAATATTATAATTATAATAATAAAGTAATATTAATAAAAAAAAAAATGATGATCTTAGCGATGATAGATTATGCAATATGTGAGAGCTATTCTACAGAGTTATAGATATATGAATGTTGGATATAATATTTATATATTTATTTGTCCATTTTAGAACTGTAGCAAAACTTATATTTTAAATGTTACTTGAATAATTATTCAAAAAGTATATATTTTAAAATAAAAATTTTTGTGGTTAGATATATGTGCAACACAGTGAATATATTTGGCACTATTTATTAATTATATAACTGATTATTGTTTATTTGTTAGTAGTATAATAATAGGAGTAATAAAAATAATAATAATAATAATCATGATAATAAAGATAATAAAAATATAGAATTGACCTTATTCACAATAATGGATTATTTACGTGTATTCTTCACTTAAGTATAATGGATATTAGGTTTATATAAAGCATATATAAATATTTCTGGACTGTAGCAAAACTTATATCTAAAATTCTAAAAGGCTATGAATGTCTTTTATTTTCTAGATGTATATATATATATATATATATATATATATTCCTTTTAATAATAATAAGAATAATAATAATTATTATTATTATACAACGTATAGTACAATGCACAATACATAATGTATAACATATATACTATGCCTATATCACACATAATATATAACAATAACAATACAATAATAATGATAAGTTTGACTACATAATTGAAGTTATATAGAGATTAAATATGTTATATATATTAATGTTTAGGTTATATTTTATTGGTTAGTCTCATTAATTCAAATTTCAAAATAATAATGTAAGTTTAAATGTGCTTAAATTTAAGGTTAGTTTAATATAATTGAAGAAAATTGAAGTTGTCACTTACAATTTTAGTGTGTGCTATGTCCTTTTACAAATTGTATTATACCTTTTAGCATATTTCAAAATGTTTCTATGATTGTCAAGCTATGCAATAAGTCTTGATAAAAATTAAAGTGGTATTTCTAATTTCTCCTAATTTAGGTTGATGTGATTTTATTTTATGAACATCCAAGACTCCAAGATTTATCAAATGTTTGTCAATTGGGGTCAAAAATTCACAATTACTGGAAGTAAGGTGAACGTAGTTATCTTGTCTGTATGTGAGGTTTTCTGTGCATCTTCGTACATGTACATTTCGAGAGTATAGTCCTTTCGTAACGTAATTAAGGTCGTCTAGAAACTGTCCAGTACTTCTAAAATTTGTTGGTTTATCGGGAGGGTCAGTTCGTCAAGGGGCAGGAGATTCAGCTACTTTTGTTCGTGTCACCTACAAAAGAAATGGATTGATGTGTTTATTAATATGTAATCTACAGGTCTGGTTTTCACTCTTTTCATACTTAACTTCTTCATTTCGATTACATTTAGGCGGCTCTTCATCTCTTGAAGAACACAACTGGTCGAATGTAACCTTATTTTTTAATTCTGTGTCTGATTGTTTAGTATGATTAATAAGTTTTTGTATTCTTTTTTCTAGTTCGGTGTCTTCGTCTTCTGTATTATGAGGATCTATATTTTCGATCTGTTCAAGCAAATCTTGATCTTTTTCTCCTTCAGAAACAGCGGTACACGGAATAATAAGAGAATCAGAAGTTAGATTTTCTTGATCATATCTTGAATCATGTTCTCTTATGGATTCGTTAAATCTATCAATAGATATTTGTATGTTTTCCTTTAATTCTTGTCGCGTTTGATTTAAAATGGATTTATTGCTACTTTGGTTTTCATGTTCGCTATCAGAGGCTGATTTTTCACGTGGAGATTTTTCTAAGAAAATTGGTGTGATAGATGAGTTTATTGCAGTTTAGATTTAAGCCTTATTTTCTTTTTCATCTGGTAATAGATGAGAATAATCTCGGAAGAATGCATTCACTTTTTGCAACTGTAGGAATAAAGAACTCGGGGTCAGAAAAATCTGCATCAAGGGAAACTGGTTTTTCTACACACTTTTGTTGAATATCTTCTTTTGCAACAGTACCTACATCAGATAGTTTGGAAGGGCCAGCAATTGGATATGAACTTAGGGTTGAAAGGATTTCAGATTTCGAGCCCAAAATTTTGACTGGATGCTTTTCATCAGTGTCTTGAAATTTTGTAAAATTTGGAACAGAATTGGAAGTTGAGAGCGTTGTTTTAATATTTGATTGATCCTGTGTAGTTTTTGTAGTCAAACGCGGTATGGCAGGTTTTGAATTTTTATTTTTAGTCGTGGGAAGTTTATTTGGAGTTGGAGATGTTTCTGACCTTTCCTTCGCTGCACGAGTTAACATATGTATCTTACATTGAGAGTCGGTGTTGATTTCTAGTTTCAAAAATTCAGGATCAATGAAAGGAATAGGGTTTATGGGGTCCGAAGTGTTTACAATAGTATTATGCCAAAACGACATTTTACTCTTTTCTTGGCGCAAATAATTTTGTCCTAGTATTCCGTCTATTTTTATTGGAAAGTTTAAACTAACAACGTGAAAATTTACAGCTGACCCTCGAATAGTCAAGGTCGTAGTTCCTAAGGTGTTAGTTCGAAGTTTTGTGATACCAGAAAGCTCTAAAGATTCTCTTGGATCGACCAATAACTCTTCTTTTACCCGATTTAATTTTATTAGGTTTATTTCAGCACCTGTATCCACCAAAAGTCGAACTTTAGAGTTTCGAAACTCAGGGGCTGAAATTTCAATTACTGGGGAGTCGTGAAACGTTGTTCTTTTCGAGAGATGCTCATTTGTTATTTTTTAATAGATTTAGCGAAGATTCAGTCTTATTTGTCATACATTTTTATTTATGCCGTGGACAGTTATGCTCATTCCATTTTGAAACTCACAGGGTATCTTGAGATAAGTACACTTCATCAGTACAAAAAATAATAACAAAATAAAAATTTGAAATTTTTCAAAAACCAGAAAACAAAACATTTTCTTGTAATAACAACAAAACTTTGAATTAATATTGTTTTAAACTTTATTCAGTAAAAAGTGCCTCTTTTTACGAACAATTTAAAAAAAATTTACCATTACTTCTTTTATGATTCAAAAGTTACGTGGTCTCAAAAATAAAAAGTTTAAAATTTCAAAGGTGAATATCTCCTACATTTATTAATATTTTTTATGCAACTCAGGCGTTTTATGGTCACTTTACCTACCTATATAGGCGCATCCTAAGTTCTTCCTTATAGTCCAGCGTTCAATAAAGTGCCCATTATTACCCTAGGGCAATAATGGATACTTTATGGACCGCTCGCAGGTCAATAAAGTATCCATTATTACCCTAGGGCAGTAATGGTTACTTTATTGACCTGCTGGGCTATATGGAAAAACTTAGCATGCACCGGCATAGGTAGCGTAGAGTGACCATAATACGCCTTTGTTGCATAAAGAATCGTATGTACCATGTGTCATAGGTGCATAATATACTATTAAAAGAAGCTTTACAATTTTTTTAGTTACATCAACGACTACAAGTAAGCGAAGTTTGATTTAAATCCCATAACAAAAGGAAATTTCCATGATCACTTACCATGGAAATGCTCTAATCACTTTTTTTTGGGGGGGGGGAACGTTGTTTTTTGAGTAATCCAAAATGACCCTACCCGCCCCGGGCCGGGCAGTTCAAGTCATAATTAAAATGTTATTGTTTAAATGTTAAAACATTACTTTATATAATGAACTTAATTTTTAGGGTTATTTTATAATCAAAGAAATTAAAAAATAATATTTAATATTTATATTTAACGTAAAACAGTGAAAGTATAGGACCATAAAATATATAAATTGATCATAACCCTTTAACGCCCAAATGTACAATTTTTTGTCATGAAGTTTGACGCAAAATTTTATCAATTGAACCTTATGAAAAAAATTTTGCTATAGACGTATCCTAAGGTCAAAAAATCGCTCTTTTGAATAGCGTATTGAGAAATCTTGTAAATTTTTAAATAAACAAATTATAAATGTTTTTTTAAACAAAAACATGAAATTTTTAGGTTTTTTGTCAAATTATTGCACTTTTTTATAAGCAATGGCATTGCAGTATCTATAAAAGTCATAAATATCGCGTCAAAAATAAGTTAGCTGTAAGATAGGAGTATTAAGAAAAAAAAATTCAAAATGGCGGATACAAAATGGCGATTAAAGTGAATTTTTTAGGTAATGTACATAGCCTTGTGCACAAAATCGAAAAAATTAAGCGACTTTAATATAAGGGTTTTTATGGTTGCTGATTACGCATCTGCAGTTAATTTTTAAAAATTCAAAATGGCGGATGCAATATGGTGGACGGAATTTTCAAAAATTAGTTGGATTAGATTCAAACTTGTTACTTGGGGGATTTTGGGGTCGCTGATTACGAATCTTAAGTCACTTTTTAAAAATTCAAAATGGCAGAACCAATATGGCGGACGATTTTTTAAAATTGATTGAAATCGTCTTAACCTTGTTACTTGGGGGTTTTTGGGTTTGCTGATTACGAATTTTAAGTCGCTTTTAAAAAATTTAAAATAGCGGATCCAATATGGCGGACGAAATTTTTAAAAATTTGTTGGATTCGATTTAAACTTGTTACTTGGGAGTTTTTGGGGTCGCTGATTACGAGTCTAAAGTCACCTTTTAAAATTTCAAAATGTCGGATCCAATATGGCGGATGATTTTTAAAAATTGATTAAAATCGTCTGAAACTTGTTACATGGGGGTTTTTATGGTCGCTGATTACGATTAATTTTGTCATAAGCCTCGTTACCTTAGGCGTGGTCACATATGGTCAAAAGTTTTGACGTTATGTGAATCTATTCTAACAATAATACTGTGTATCAATTATGTGTATTTTTAATGGTTAAAACAACTTTGAACAATTTAAATATCAGAATGCTTTTGGCGGGATATTACGTCAAATACACTTCAATAGCAAATGTCTTATAAATATTTCACAGTAAGACAGTTGTCCTTGTAATATCCTAAGAGTGTCTTACGGTAGCCCATACTTGGTGTTTTAAAACACTGTATCTTCTATGGTAAATCATTTTTAAAGTATGAGCTGTTGCAGTATAAGTAATCAGAATTAATTACCATTACTATTTAAGAAAAAAAGGATTCTCGGAAGTATTCTCAAAATATTCTTTAATTCGGCTCCAAAAAAAAACACTCATATAACAAGTTTTTAGCGAATCCAATTAATTTAAAAAATTTTCGTCCGCCATATTGAATCCGCCATTTTGAATTTTTAAAAAGTGACTGTAGATTCGTAATCAGCGACAATAAAAACCCTTATTTTAAAAGATTCAAACAAATACAATTAGTTTTAAAAAATTTCGTCCGCCATATTGGATCCGCCATTTTAAATTTTTTCTTTCTTAATACTCCTATCTTACAGCTAACTTATTTTTGACGCGATATTTATGACTTTTATAGATACTGCAATGCCATTGCTTATAGAAAAATGCAATAATTTCACAAAAAAAACCTAAAAATTTCATGTTTTTGTTTAAAAAAACATTTATAATTTGTTTATTTAAAAATTTACAAGATTTCTCAATACGCTATTCAAAAGAGCGATTTTTTGACCTTAAGATACGGCTATAGCAAAATTTTTTTCATAAGGTTCAATTGATAAAATTTTGCGTCAAACTTCATGACAAAAAATTGTACATTTGGGCGTTAAAGGGATAACCCAACTGACCACGTCGGTGTTTTTTAAATAATTAGTTTTTTTCTATCGATACTGCAAATATAAATTAAAATGTCTTAATTGTTCTTTGATAGTAACTATTCAAAGATCAAAATTTGGTAATTGAACTTTGTCTAAAACTATTAATGAGGAAGATATAACAAAAGAACCAAGTAAGTAAAAATTTACTATGAAGTATCAAAATTAGTCTGTCTTACATTCACTCCACGTTAATGATGATATAATAATTTAACTTGGCACAAACTTGCATCTCACTATATAAAATAATTTTTGTCTAGGGAGGAATTTATTCGACTAACAGCATTTGAGTAAACTGCTATGACCCAACCTGCCCCTGACCCAACTAGCCCCTGTCTCCCCGACTTCATGAAAGCTACCATAACATTTTGTAAATTTTTTTTTAATTTTCTTAAAGCAATTTTTCGACCAAAATGATGTGACCTTTTTATTTTGGTTATGATTTTTAGCCCCAGGAGAGGGTCATGATCCCATAACCCTCCCCCCGGGATCAGCCACTCACTCCACGGAGCGAACGATTTTTGACTGGTTTGATTTAATACATTTGGTATAGTGCTTCATAATTTAGGAAAGTAGTAGACTTGGAAGAGGGAAAAGGGGAGGATTTAAAAAAGTTTATATGAGTAAAGAAATTTTATTAAAAGGTGATGTCTGATTCCAGGTGAGTAGTAGTTCCCACCGTACCAACCTTATTCGCCGGGCCTGGATAACATCTCGTTGGTTAGCGAGACCAAAGGATTTGATTTAAACCAGTTTTTTATGCTCTACCTTTAGCTTAGATTGTGAAAACTTTAAGGGATTTTAGTGTGCGGACATCTTTTATACAGCTTAAACCAAATTGTCTCAAACGACTTTAAACTATCCGTTTTTAACCGAAATGCCATTAATCAAGAAAGCGTTTTAATTAAAACAATGAAATGGCTCTGTTAGAGCCGCAAACAAGTCTCTTTTTTCTTTTAAACATATCTTATTGAACCATATTTGACATAACTTTATGAATAACTTCTGAGTTTGTAGTGAAAAAATATAAATCTATGACAATAAATGTAATGCATTTGCAAGAACCTAAAATGAAATTGATACAAATACACCACGGAATTGTCAACCAGAAAGTATAGTTGAGGATAAGCTTTTGTTTTATTTCAATATGTTGGTGCGAAAAATTTTAATTGATATCCTAATAAAATTTTATATTTATTTTAATTTTTAGTGATTTCTATTACATTCATACTGAACTATTTTTAGAAACGTTCATTGTCAGTTGGAACCTCAAATAAAAGAATTTGGACTTTATGAAATGACAGTTAATGAAACAAATTGTGACTTTCAAACCATAAAAGAGCCTACATATGTGTATACATGTAAGTACAACTTAACTGACATGAGTGTAAATAATAGTGTAATATATCATATAACTACAGATATGTAATGATGTGACTTTTTGTGCTCGCGAATTTGTTAGCCGGATGAAGCCAAGATTCTTTATATTATTATCTTTTAATCATAATTTCAAAATTATTAAGAGTTTATTTTATCACGAAAATTTATCTTTCTAAACAGACTTTCCGGAGCAAGTCTAACGTGAACGTAGGGCTCGTCTTAGGTCTACCGAGTAGGCAGACTTAAGGCCGTTTTACATGGGTGCGAAACTCACTATAAGGGTTGTGTCATTGATTAAAACGTTTTCTTCATCGTTGTCAAAATAAAAATCATCATCAGCCTCGTCTAGAGATGAGAATGGTTGTTATTTTGCAAAAATATTTTTCCATGCTAAAAATAAAATTTAAAAAATACAAAAATTGTATTCTTTATCTCAAAACAAATCGATTGACCTATATAAAGTTTATATTAGTGTAACGTCATACAGTTAAAATGACGTTTTTTTTTTCTATTTGTTCTCCCGTTATATATAAGAAACTCGAACCTGTTTTCTCGGTTAGGAAGAAACGGAAATGCAGACTAACAACGAGCCGCTGACAAAGTGACTGAAAGACGGATCATAAGAACGGCCTTGCGGAGTGGACCTTGAGTTGTTTACTCAATCGCCGGAAAGGGAATGCATTATTGTGAGTGTGCACGATCGCCCTTTTAGTTTCAAGATTAAAATCTTAAAACTCATCATATCTTAGGTTCTCACTCTTGCCCCATATAAATCATCCGAGTAAAACTCATAGCCTTGCAAATATGGCCCTTCCAAAGTACGAAGGCCACCAGATATGAGATTCCTATTTTTCACTAGAATTCTTAAAAGCATTAAAAGTTGCTAGTAAAAATGAGAATCTAAATGGCCCTGAGAGATATATAAATCTATAGGGTGCAATCTTTAATAGATTTAAGTAAATGTAAAACAACGATTCTTCCTTTAATTAACTCTAGAAAATTAGGTCTGTTTAGGCTTCAGTGTTTGATCTCACAGAATTGGGCCTGGCTCGAATTCACGAGTCGAGACCAGTTGCCAATTCAAATATTACGGGAAAAGTGAAGTGTTGTATTTAGCGAGCGCTTGGTGGCAGAACCTCTCGGTGGTCAATGTCTCAGCTGCTCGCCATGCGTCTCTCGCCATGTAATCAGTATAAAGTTCTAACCGGTAAAAATCGCAAAACTTTAATCTCTTGTATAACGCTTTTAGCGTTTTCGGCATTTCTCACGGTTGTTCTCAGGGGCTTATTAATCAATAAGGTTATGCTCAATTAGTCTCACCTATGTGAAGGTTTCTACTGTCAAATGTGTGTTCTGTGAGGTGTAAAATCACAAAAAAGGGACTCAAGGACAAAAACTGTGTGCACGTGTGTGTGTGTGTGATTTTTCAACGTTTTTATCATTTTATCCACTAACCACGGATTTTATCCACTAACCACGGATTTTCTCCAATAAAAAGGATTTTCTCATAATCAAGGTTTCTTATCATTTTATTTTCTGTTTAATTCAGTGAGCAAAAATTTCGACCTTTTCCTCTCTCCCGGAATTGCTCCGAACATTTGTCCTTCGAGCCGGATAAGTGGTCGAAAATAGTGCGCGTTTATTAAAAATAAAATCAGTGAAAAGTTTCGTGGCCAGTGAATTCTCCCCACCTAAGGAACGGACTCATAGTGAAGAAAAATTGTCAAATAGTGTTTAACACGTGTACGTCTTGCGGTAGTTCTCAGTGTTCGCCATTTTTCTGTCGGCATCCTTCTTTTCTCCGCCTTCGCTCACCATCGGCGGTGCTCGGCAGTGTTCGCGATTTTTCTCTCTCGGGACTCTCTCTCACTGTCAGCCAAACTCTGCGTGCAAGTGCTAGTGCGCGGTTCTTAGCCCACAGACACTTCTCTCGGTTTTTTTCTCTCTCCGAGACACTTCTCTCCTTCGACTCGACTCTCCAAGCGGTCTGTAGTTTTCTCTCTCTCGCTCGTCGCTTCGTTCTCATTTCTCTCGCCCCGTGTAAAGTGACAGCTGAGAGATGTCTAGCACGGGCGATTACTCGGGAAGCGACGACGAAAAATCCAAGGATGTTCCGGAACTTGAGAAAACTGAGTTAAAGGACAAACCGGCTACGGATAACCCGGATAAGGAGAACCCATTTATTTGGGCGAATGACGAGAAAAACAAGGCAGGACCTAGCCTAAAGGTTCCCTCTCGGGCGAATTCCACAAAGTAGGACAAATCAGACCAGCCCTCAGTGAAGGAGGGTAGTGCAAAACGAGGCGAGTATGCAAGCTCTTCGACTAAGGTAGAATTCAAGGTCGCAGCTCAACTAACTCGCTTGCGTATTTTCTCGGATACTCTCAATGAGACAAAAGAGGGGGGGGGGGGGTACATGCCCAAGGATCCTGGGTTTCTACAAATTACGACCGACGCTCTCCAAGAACATTGGGCACAGTTGTCGCGCGCTCACGATCAGCTGACAGACGGTCGCTCAGCTAAGTTTCTCAATCACCCCTACGTGCTAGGGGAAGTTCATGCCAGGGCTTCAATCAAGGCGAACCCTACCGGACGTTTCTCTCTCCACCTTCTCTGGTGATTATCCAGAGTGGCTCTTATTTAGAGATCTTTTTTGTCAATGGTCATTGACAATATGGAAATATCTAATTTTGAGCGAATGCACTATTTAACGACCAGTATCATGGGAGAGTCAGCAAGGCTTATCTCTAACATCTATAACATCTTTCTCTCCTCTCTCGAAACTTAGAAGGGCTGAACTCTCTTATTAGTGAAACAACGTAAGCTCTCCACGCCCTCAAGGTTCTCGGAGCCCCCATCGATTAATGGGACATGGTGTTGGTACATCACGTTACTTGACGGCTGGACTCCTACTCAAGAAAAGTGTAGGAAAATAAATTGGGAGAGCTAGGGCAATATAAATCATCTCCTCCTATACTCAGACGGCCCGACCTCAGCCAGCTCCGCATAAGGGCCAACTTAAGAGTCAATTAATTAATTAAATAATTAATTAATCGACAACTGGGGTCTGAATTGTACTCATTTACATTCTCAAAATCTGTTTAGAAAGAAATCCTAGCTCCTCGGTTTTGACAGAAATACACGTTTAACTAAATCAGCGAAACAGCATTAGTTGATTTAAGATATTTAATAAGTTTATTCAGGGAATTTTTATAAACTAACAACATCAAGCATATTAGGCAAAATTTTTCAAGTGTACCAATCGAAAAAATGAAAAGGCCTAATATTTTCACAAACTGTAATATTCTAATTTAGTACCCAAACCACCAATTATTATAAAATTCTAATGAAAATTGTAGAAGAGGGAGGAGGCTGAAGATTCTGGTCAAGTGTGAAGAGGGTATTCTTAAAAAAATCATAACTATTATGCAACAAGGTTGACAAAAAATTAAACTATGTTTTCGAAAGGATTTTTCTCCTCTTTTCAAATTTTTTTTTTAAGTTTTTGAAAAAATACATTTTTTCTTTTTTTTCCTTTTAAAATAAAGCTAACTATGCGCACTTTCAATACACGCTATAGAGAAAATGGCTTTCTACTTTGTTTCTGAATTATTATTTAATAAATTAATAAAAATTAGTAAAAAATGAAATATTAAACAAACAAATAAACTTTTGATAATTTTGGGCATACTAACGTAAAGCTTATCAAATTCAAGATCTAACAATTATAATTTGAAGTATTTTTAATAAATGAATGCTAACAAAATAATTAATAATAATTAATTAAATAAAAAATGTGTATTTATTTAGTATCCATTTATTAAAAAGACTTCAAATTATGCTTGTTGGATCCAGAATTTAATAAGCTTTACGTTCATAGCTCCAAAATTACCAAAAGTTTAATGGTTTGTGAAATATTTTATTTTTAACTAATTTTTATTAATTAATTAATTAATAATTCAAAAACAAAGAAAAAAGACATTTTCTCTATAGCGTGTATTGAAAGTGCATATAGTAAGCTTTATTTGAAATGAAAAAAATGTCTTTTTTCAAAAAAGTGAAAAAAAATAGGTTAAATTTAAAAATTTTTTTAAAATTATTTGGACGATTGAAAAGAGGAGAAAAAAACCTTTCGAAAATATACAGGTCAATTTTTTGTCCACCCTGTTGCATAATAGTTATGATTTTTAAAATAATACCCTTTTCACACTTGACCAGAATCTTCAGCCCCCACCCTCTTCTACGATTTTCATTAGAATTTCATAATAATTAGTGGTTTGATCCTGACATAGAATACTACATTTTGTGCAAATATTAGCCTTTATTAGCCATTTTTATTTTTTCGATTGGTACACTTGAAAAATTTTGCCCCATATGCTTGATGTTGTTAGTTTATAAAAATTCCCTGAATAAACTTATTAAATATCTTAAATCAACTAATGCTGTTTCGCTGATTTAGTTAAACGTGTATTTCTGTCAAAACCGAGGAGCTAGGATTTCTTTCTAAACAGATTTTGAGAATGTAAATGAGTACTATTCAGACCCCAGTTGTCGATTTTGCATTCATTTTTGTAAAACCTATTTACCTCAGGGGCCTGGTGTGTCAAGGTCGATGGTCCTATTGGCTACCTCTAGGGCTCTACACATCTCACCTCAAGGAATCTCTTATACGGTACACATGCTCATTGATCCAGGATCTGAGCTCTCATTTATTTCTGAGAGTATCGTGCACCAACTCAATTTTCAAAGGCTATGCTCCACTATATTAGTCACAGGGATTGGTGCAATTCATTCAGGTAATACTTGAGGAGTAGTTTTTCTGACACTTAAAGCCATGCAATTGGCTGATCCTGACTACTCTTCTTCAAGTAAGGTTGATCTCATTATTGGAGCCGATCATTACAGACAAATCATCCAGACAAATCTGATCAAAGGACCCCTCTCTTCACCAATAGCTCAGCTCACTATTTTTGGCTGGATAATTTTGGGAGCAACCAAGGATTCCTCAATCAATACTAGCTCATCTCATCATCTGGTTGTCGATCAGAGTTTTACAGATTTTTAAGATCTGCTTATAAGGTTTTGGGTACAAGAGGAAGTGCCATCGAAGGAAACAGATTCACTCTCTACTCAAGAGCGAGAATGCGAGGAGCATTTTCAACTCACCCACTCCAGGGACGAGGAAGGACGATACATAGTTCGACTTTCTCTCATCTCTTCTCCGAGTCAACTTGAGGACTCGTAGATCACTGCTCATCGGTGCCTTTAAAGGCTGATCAAAAGGATTTCTACTCACGACTCTTACAAGGAATTGTACTCTGCTTTTCTCACGGTGTATGAGGCCATGGGGCACATGGTCCCAGCTCCGTCCAAGGATAGTATATTTACGACCTACTACCTTTCCCATGACCGAGTAATCAAGGAGCAGAGTACCACCACTAAACTCAGAGTTGTGTTCAACGGTTCCAGCTCTACATCATCAGGTACATCTCTCAACGACTTGCTCCCCACGAGAGTAAAACTTCAGAACGACACCGCAGATGTATTACCCTGGGTAAGATGGCATCGGTTTATCTTCTCAACGGACATCACAAAGATGTTCCGACAGATAAAAGTACACCCTCCAAGGTTTGGGATCTACAGCGAATCCTTTGGCTGAATTCAACTCAAACCGAGACGCCTTATCAACTCACCACCATTACTTACAGTACCAAATCAGTTCCTTTCTTGGCCATACGGGTACTTCTACAACTCATCAAGGACGAAGGGCATCGGTTCCCCTTGGCCGTTCCCCCACTTATCAAGAGAAGGTATATGGATGACATTTATGGAGGAGCGGAAGAGCTCTCCGATCTCAAGGTCATGGCAAAACACATCATCGGTCTCCTTAACTTAGGCGGATTTCCTCGGGCCAAATGGCACAGAAGTCAACCAGAATTTCTCCACTCATTATCAACGACAGGTAACTTAAACTCTACTCACTTAATTGAACTCACTTACTCACTTCACTTTGAACCATCGCATTGTCAGGTTTAGGGTATCACCAAACGACTCATGTGATCCGAGGTATTTTAACTCTTTGACGCTCTGGGATTTGTTTCTCCAGTCATCATATAAGCCAAGATGTTACTGCAGGAACTCTAGCTTGAAAAGGTGGGATGGGACGACACCTTATCGGAGAAAATCTCTTTATGTTGGATGTCCTTGGTTCAAGGACAGAACTCTAAGGTAACTATTATTTGTGCTAAGACCAAAGTCGATGGTAGGAATATGTGTGGAACAAGATTTCCTTAATCCATGACCTAGTCCCTCAAGGTGATTGGAAATTCATCAATTATCCTTTAGGATAATCCTGCTGACTGCGCATCAATGACAGACTTTTCAGCTCAAGTGGAAGAAAGACCAGGATGTGTTTGCACTGTCTCTACATCTCATCAACCATGGAATCTTATTGACAGGTACACCTCTCTCACTAAATTATTGAGAAAAACCTTAATTTGTTTTAGATTTTTTAACTTGCTCAAAGGAGACACACAGGCTTCTTTCACCAATCCTCTCAATCCTAAGGATTTAGAGCACTCAAGGAATTTTTGGACTCAAGTTACTCAAGGAGCACATTTCCCGAGTGAACTGAAGGTCATCAAGAGAGGTATATCATTTTCCAACTCTCACACATTTTCTAGACTCAGGGCATTCATCGATCATCAAGAAATACTCAAAGTCGGAGGCCGACTCAAATTCTCTGATCTGGATCATGAGAGCAAACATCCTACTATTCTACCTAAGGATTCAGCTCTCACTTGTCTCATGATTAGAGATGCGCATCGAAGGTCTCTTTACGGTGGAACTCAGCTTACACTCTCTCACGTAAAAAAGGGCTTCTAGGTCATTGGAGGTCGACGACCCGTAAGATCTCATATTTTCAAGTGTGTGCAGTGTGCTCGACAACCTGGAATTCGAGCTTTGCAACTTATGGGTCAGCTGCCCACTATAAGGGTTAATCCACCAAGGCCATTTTCTCTACACCGGAGTCGATTACGCCGGTCCCATCCCTCTCAAGACTTGGAAGGGGCGAGGGGCGAGGAGCAAGAAAGGATGGCTCAGTATTTTTGTTTGCTTCTCTACCTCTGCCATTCATTTAGAAGCAGTTACGGATTACTCATCGGAAGGATTTCTCGCGGCCTATCGGCAATTTGTGTCACGGAGAGGCATTTCCCACACTCTCCACAGTAACTGTGGAACGAATTTTTCCGGAGCGGACAAGGCTCTCCAACAACTATTCAAGGCCGGAACTCATGAATCAATGACATTGTCTCAACTCCTGGGTAATGACGGCATTTCATGAAACTTCAACCCTCCCCTCTACTCCACACATGGGTGGTAAATGAGAGGCCGGCGTCAAATCAGTTAAGTATCATCTCAAAAGTACGGTTGGTGAAACAATGCTGACGTACGAAGCATTTACGACTCTTCTAGCTCAGATTGAAGCAGTTCTCAATTCACGGCCGTTAGAACCTCAGTCGGAAGACCTTGACGAATTGTCAGCTCTCACGCCAGAGTATTTTTTCATCGGTGAACCTTTTAACTCAATACCGGAACCGTACCTGACGGATATGCCAAGCTCAAGGTTATTAAGGTGGCAACTTATTTAACAAAGGGTCTAGTTTTTTAGATTTAAATTGTCTACCGGTTACCTACAACAACTTTCTATCTCAAAATGGCACCATCCGTTTACCCAATTCCAGGTTGACTCTCTGGTTTTTCTCACTGATAAGCGTTTCCCACCCGCAAAGTGGCCCTTGGCAAGGGTCATAGAACTGCATCCAGGAGCAGATGGACTCACCAGTGTGGTCACCATCAGGACGGCTATCTCTACACTCAAGCGACCAATCACGAAGCTGGCAGTGCTTCCCATCTCCAAGAACGATTCACCATTTGTCTCGACCTCTTCATAATCGTCAACTCCGTTGCCGTTGGGGGGGGGGAGTGTGTTCAGACTTCAGTGTTTGATCTCACACAATTGGTCCTGGCTTGATTTTACGTCTCGAGACCAGTTACCCATTGAAATATCACAGAAAAAGTGAAGTGTTGTGTTTAGCGAGCGCTTGGTGGCAGCATCTTGCGGTGGCCAATTTCTTAGCTGCTCGCCATGCGTCTCTCGCCATGTGATCAGTATAAAATTCTAACCGGTACTAATCGCACCACGTTAATCTCTTGTATCACGCTTTCAGCGTTTTCAGCTTTTCTCACGGTTGTTCTCAAGGGCTTATTAATCAATAAGGTTATGCTCAATTACTCTCACCTATGTGAAGGTTTCTACTCTTAAATGTGTGTTCTCTGAGGTGTAAAATCACAAAAAAAGGCACTCAAGAACAAAAGCTGTGTGCACGTGTGTGTGATTTTTCAACGTTTATAAAATTTTATCTACTCACCACAGATTTTCTCCAATAAAAAGGATTTTCTCGTAATCAAGGTTTCTTATCATTTCATTTTCTATTTAATTTAGTGAGCCAAAATTTCGACCTTTTCCTCTCTCCCGGTATTGCTCAAAACAAGGTCATATCGTGATTGGCATCACTAGACTGTAGTCAGTAATCACTAATTGGAATTTAAACTTTTAGTTAGTACAATGATTTCCTTTAATTAAATAGATTCTACCTATAACATAATAATCAAGCAAAATAATTTTAAAAAAATTTTTGTTTTTAATAGTTATTAATAGAAAGAAAGCGCACGCCAAATTTTATGATATCTTTAAATAATGTTTCATTTATATATAATTATGTGAAATAAAAGAAATACTTAATATAATAAAAAAAAAAAATTTATCCGATAAAGGCATTGGAATAGATTTAAATTGATGTGATCTTTGATTCATCGTATATGTATATAAATTTTCAAATTTTGATTAACCCTCCGCCTGACACTTAGGTTCAGCCAGACTCTTTTCCTTTTTAATAGTTAATTAAACATATTTCTAATTGAGTTAGAGACTTGTGCTTTTAGGTAGCTTTCTAAATTTTAATTGTCTTTCGATTTATGAAAAATAAACAGGAGAAAGAAATACTTACACATGATTATTACGAGGATTTTAAAAACACACCTTCGGAACGACACATGGGTCGGGCTGGACCCCTGTGCACTTTGCTTGAAAACGTTTAGAATTTGACGCAATTTAATCATGCAAACGTCCATTTTTACTTTTTCGTTGTACTCTTTCGTTACTTAAACCCTTGCCGTAAGTATTTACATAACTACAAGAAAATATTCGTATGTGTATTCCTACTTTGAAAGAATTGTAAAATAGACTAAACAGAATAGTGAGTTTTTGAAATAACTAATCAAATTAACAAAGTCGAGAAAATAACTCCTGTAATTATTAAAAAAGAAAAAAAAACATTGAAGTTTTAAGCCAAACGTTGACACAACTGTACTGTAAAAAACTGAAACAGTTGACAATTTTTTTTTATTCTACAGGCATAAAAATGACACTTTTAAATACCTGAAGACAGGCATTGAAAGTCGTTCATTTATTCTAACATACGAAAATCGCGTCTATTTGTGCCCTAAGAAAAAATGAAGATCTTGATTCTGCTTTATTTCTTTCTTAAGAAAAAAATGGACGCCATTTTCATATGATCAAACGAATGTACTGCTCTCACTTGATGTTAGTTCTTTATTTACTAACATATCCCCTGTAATCTGGTAATGGAAAGTTTGGATAGAAGATTTAAAAAAATTCTAAATGTTTGTAAAGTCCCTTTTTCTGAAATTATAAATTGTACTAAATTTCTTTTTGATAATACATACTTCATGTTCAACAATAAAATTTATCAACAGGTTCATGGCACCCCCATGGGCTCACCAATTTCACCATTATTTGCGAACATTGTAATGGAGGATTTGAAAACGGAATGTCTGAATTTTTTAAAAAATAAACATGATTGTGTTCCCTTGTTTTAAGTTAGATTAGTTGATAATACACTTTTTTGTGTTGATAAAGATCATGTCGATTTAATCATTAATACTTTTAATTCTTTTAATGTCAATTTAAATATTATATATGAACTAGAATCTGACAATAAAATCAATTTTTTCGACTTGACTCTTATTAAAAATAACGATCATCTTATTACTAATTGGTATGAAAAGTCTATATCTTCAAACAGATTGATTAACTACCACTCATTTCATCCTTGGCAATAAAAAAGAAATATAACACAACTCAACAAAAAAAAAAAATTTTTTTTGCCTAAGGTTCGTTTTACAATTTTTCTGTTCTTTATGCTCCAAAATGAAGGAAAAATAACCTTATATTGTTTAAAGTTTGCTTTTGTAGTAATAATTCAAATAATATATATTTTCTAGTTTTTATAGCAAAATTAAAAAGTTTTTGTTGGTCCACAAATTAAAAAACTTTTTGTCAGTGAAAAATTTTTAGAATTGCTTACAGTGTACAGTGGCGTACCAAGCATTTTTGGCGCCCGGGGCAAAAGCCAATTTTTGCCGCCCCTTATTGAAAATTATTTCATCGATTTGCCGCCCCCAACTGCATTGGGCTCGAGGTTGGCGCCCGGGGCGACTGCACCCTCTGCCCCCCTCTAGATACGCTACTGGCTTACAGATGTTCAAAAAAACGCCTGGAATAGTTTCAAAGAAGTAGGGAATAACAAAGTCGAAAATTATAAAGAAATAGTCGAGGATTTGCTAAAGAACTTTAAAGCCATGGGTTGCCGGATGTCCTTGAAAGTGCATATGCTATATTCTCATCTAGATAAATTTGAGAACAATATGGGAGCGTATTAAGAAGAGCAAGGAGAACGTTTCCATCAAGACCTTATGAACTTTGAATGCCGTTATCAAGGCCAATACAATGAAAACATGATGAGTGACTATATTTGGGGATTAATACGAGATAGTATGTACGAACATCAAAGAAAGAGCAACAAGATCCATTTTTAATCTTTTTTCCACAATTTTGAAGACAAATGTACTATTTGAAGTAAATAAAACTAATAGGCAAAAGTATTGTTTTATGTTTTTTAAAAAAAATCAATTTCATAGCATAAATTTTCAAAAAATCGTAAAAAAGTTCTCTTTACTACAAAAGCAAACTTTACTATGCAATATAATTTTTTTTCGGATATCTGTCCATAGTACTAACATAATCGGTACTTAAAAAATAAGGCAAAATTCGTGTTGACTTGTGTAATCTATAACTTATATGATAGGGCTATTTTGCTATCTCAGGATTCGTTCCATAAGGACAATATAAAAAAAGTTGTAAACATTCTTCTCAACAATGACGATCCTTTAGAATTCTTAAAAAAACATGTAAGAATACGTACTAATATTTTAAATCAAAAAACAATTGGAAGTAAAAAATCAAAAAATTTGTCATCTATTTATGGTTGCCTACCGAAAGTTTGTATCCCATTTTGAAAAGCCTTAAATAGTGTGATAATCTAACTTTCTCTTCCATGTCGCATCTTTTATATTCCTCACATGTAAATTATTGTTTTTTATTCTTTCGATATTGACAATTCCAAGTTTTTTTACAGTTTTATAAAATTATTGGAAAAGGCGATAACACATTTTTTTCAAACATAATATACAAATGAGTTTTCATTAATGCATGATTATATACATCACTTTCAGGTTTAATATTAAAATATAAAGAAACAGCAAACGCAATTGCGTACACACCACAGTCAACAAAATTTGATTGTTGTTTTACTCTTAAAAAAACTACATTAGGTTTAAATGGATATAACCTGCATAAATATTCTCTTTTATCTCCATTTAAACAACCTTCATTAAGACTATCATAAACGAAAAGTTCATTTTTATTATAGTAAGTACAAATCCAGTGACCCAAAAGTCGATTCCCACTAAACAATATTTGAATATGAACCAAATCGCGAAAATTGAAACTTTTGTAACGTAACAGTCTTTTTCAAAAATTCTATAACACTCAAATAACAAATCATTTAAGAATTTCTATACATGAATCTAATAGTATTATCCCGTAGTATTATTTGCCATTAATATAAAAAAATTTGATGCTTTGATTTTTCAGTGTTATGATAGCATACTGGTGTCAAAGGTGATAATACAGCACCTTAAAAGCAGCATTGTGTCTTTCTACATACATGCATACTTCGGACACGCACTTAGAATGTGACCAAGTGTTTCCGGGTATTGCTTACATGCTGAACAGTTCTTATTCTCTACAGGTATCTGTATCACTCGACTGCGGTACACCAGAGTATTAATTACACCATCCTGACAAGCAAACAAAAATCTCTAAGTCTCCGATCTCAAACCAACAGATTTAACCCTCCTGAGCATAGAGCTGAATATACTCGTCCAAACTAAGTTGTTTCCGTATGCACCTGGACGAATATATTCGTCTAAACATTTTAGTCACTACAATTTGACCAAATTAACATTCCGGTCTAAAACAAAATGTAAGTCAAAGTTTGGGGTTAAAAGATTATCATGCACTTAATTTTAAGCAACATTTAAATTTTTTATTAACAAATAGTATTATTAAAAAATAGTTTAAAAAGTATCAATAGCCCAAAATTTTACAAATTTCATACTTAGATAATTTTGTTTAAATCATCTTATATTTATAAAAATTAGTATATAGGGGTTATTGGGGCTGCTGATTACGAATATGATGTCAAATTGACATCTTAACAGTTGACAGCTGTCAAATAATATGTCAACTTTCCCAAAAAGCAATTTATTTTGCTGAAAGTGATAGTACAAGGGTTTTTGGGGGCGCTGATTGCGAATATGATGTTAAATTGAAATTTTAACAGTTGACAGCTGTGAAATCAACTGTCAACTTTGCCAAAAAGCAATTTATTTTGATGAAAGTAACAGTATAAAGGTATTTGGGGGCGCTGATTACAAATATGATGTCAAATTAGCATTTTGACAGTTGACAGATGTAAAATCAACTGTCAACTTTGTTAAAAAGCAATTTATTTTAATGAAAGTGACAGTACAAGGGTTTTTAGGGGCGCTGACTACAAATATGATGTCAAATTAGCATTTCGACAGTTGACAGCTGTCAAACTAACTGTCAACCTTGCTGCAAAGTGAAATGTTTTTATGGAAATATCTGGTACAAGGTTGTTGTGGTCTAGCTGTCAAATTAACTGTCGATTTATCGAAAATTTCATAAATTCTCTTCGTTACTATGACAGCTGTCAACCATTTTATTGTTGATATGACTATTAAATTCATTAGCAGAGATCCTGCCAATTCTTTAACTTCATCTGTCATTTTCATAAAAATAAATTGCATTTTGAGAAAGTTGACAGTTCATTTGACAATTCATCTTCTTTGATGTCAGTTAGTGGGTTCTCGGGGTCGTTATGACAGTATATTTGATATAAAAGACCTCAAGAACCATTATCCTGTCATTGTAGTCAAAATAACTTTCTTTTTAGGAAAATTGACAACTTATTTGACAACTGTCAACTGTCATAATGTCAACTTGACATCATATTAGTAATTAGCGACCCCAAAAAGCATTTTACTGTCACTTTCAACAAAATAAATTGCTTTTTGGCAAAGTTGACAGTTGGTTTAACAGATGCCAACTGTCAAAACGTCAATTTGACAGCATATTCGTAATCAGCGCCCCTAGAAACCATTGTACTGTCACTTTCAGCAAAATAAATTGCTTTTTGGCAAAGTTGACAGTTCATTTGACAACTGTCAACTGTCAAAATGTCAATTTGACATCATCTTCGTAATCAGCGACTCCAAAAACCTTAATATACTTAGTTACATTAAATTCCAAATGTAAGAAAAACGTATGCATTTGGGAACCACTTTTGGGGTAGAAACTTGTGCTCAGGGAGTGTTAAAGAAAGCAATGGTCAAGCCTTGCGGCAATCTTATTTCACTTATGAGATTATCAAATTGCCGCCTTGACACACTTTTTTAGCATCAATGGTGTTAACGATGCTAACCAGTGCTCCATATCACCGGTTTCAAATGGGAGACTAAGCCCCAACATTTGCAATTTCATGATGGTGGACAAATTGCATAAGAGGATCTTTACTGTTCATCACTGAACATGCTGCAGCCAGTTCAATTCTTCGATGAAGGCACTCTAAATTTAGTAGACCTCTTCCTCCCCGGTCTCGTGAAAGGTAATTTCTTTGCACGGAAGATCTTGGATGATGACTACGATGGATTGACATCATCTTGCGGGTTTCTCGATCTTGTATTTTCAACTTATCCACGTTCCACTTAACAGCTCCAAAGGTATAGAGAAGTAAAGGAATGGCTAATGTATTTGTGACCTGTATTTTGTTCTTCTTAGACAATTCGTAAGGCCAAATTTTTCTAAGAAGCCCACGATACTTTGTTTGGAGATGATCTTTAAGCCCACACAAATCTTGAGTCTCCGACTGGGGAATTCCAAGATATGTGTAAGTCTCTCTACCACAAAGATGTTGAGTGGTGTTGGCACCAATGAGTTGAATGTCCTCAGAGTCTCTCGAAATTTCAGATGTTTCATGTCTTCCTTTAATCAGATGGATGACGGCACATTTATCTAATCCAAAACCCATTCTTATGGCTCTAGAATACTCTACCACTGCAAACACCAAATTTCTAAGCGCATCCTTACTAGATGTATAGAACTTAAGGTCGTCCATATAGAAAAAATGGTTGATCTTATAGACTTTATTTCTTGGTTTGCCACACATGTATCTAGAGTGTTTTTCTCGAAGTGCGATAGACAGAGGCAAGAGGAAGATACAAAAAAGTAGAGGACTAAAGGAGTCGCCTTGGAAAACTCATTTTCTAAACAAGATGATAATAGTCATCACCTGCTGTTTGTTAGATGCTATAACAAACCTTGTCCTTCACTTAAGCATTAGATCTTTTAAGCATCCCACGATGTTCGTATGTACCTTTAAACATTTAAGGAGCTTGATTATCAGCTTGTGTCTCGTGGAGTCAGATGCTTTGCGGTAATCAATCCAAGCCATTGACAGGTTACGTCGATAAATTATCGAATCTTGGGTAACACACCTGTCTATTAATAGGTTCTCCTTACAACCTGACAGGCCTCTCTTACATCTTCGTTGTTCACTTACTGCACTCCAGACTGGTTCTATAGGTGACAATATCCTCTCCTTGAAGAACCCAGTAAATAGCTTGTAGCAGGTGTTAAGACAAGCAGTTGGTCTGTAATTTTTTGGATTTGATAAATCTCTTGATTTTAGTATAAGTACCGTTCGCCCTTCCACCAACCACTGGCACTAAGGTATTGGATGTTTCCCATAGATATTGCTCTAGAAAGTTTTAATCTCTTTGCGACATGGAGTCCTTTTAACGGTTGGTGATGGTACACTAAACAAGCGGGAAAGATTAGTAGCAAAGATATTATTTTGCATTATCTATTTCATCTTCCGTTCTAAACGTTTCCTTATGAGTACAAGAGAACGTATCTTCTCAATCCAGTGTTGTTTGATTGTCTGCAACTTCGACTCTTTTAGAGAGTGATGCAATCTTTTAAGAGTTTGGGCTATTTCCAAAACTCTTGGCGTAAACCTTCTATTTGATTCTAGATATGGAATCACACTCTGCAATTGAGAAGCATGTCATCGAGCAAACCCGATCTTGATCTGCACTTGTTTGATTCGCTAGCAGGTCTTAGCAACGCGTTCTGCAACAGATTTTCTGTTACTTTTGCGAAGTAAGGACACAGCTTTTTCATACATAGCACAGTTCGAAGTCCAGAGATATACACTTTCTGAGAGTAATGAGAGTTCATTGTTCCCTTCAGAGATTTTATTCATTTTAATAAAAACCTTAAGATGAATTTTGGTTTCCCTCGATCTCAAGTTTCCATCTTCGGCCACTGGCTTTGGTGTTTCACACAAAATTTGTATGTTCTCTGAGGGGTCATCCTGTTCATGGAGAAGAGCTTCATATCTCTTTCATCTCAGAGAGGATACCTGATCTCTTAGGTACTGAGGCGTCATTTCTGCGTATTGGGAGTGCATATTGACCCATCCAGCATGTAACCTCTGCATGTATCCTCTTCTGTTAGGAAAACTATTTTGCCAACACAACAAAATGTCCCTCCAAAGTTGGTCTGTTCAATTTAACCTTAATCGAACTTGTCCTTGGTCGTTGCTTAGTCGTCGCTGGGTTCTATCCTATTGCCACGCCCAACTGAACCCTGATCTCCATCCGAGACAGACCTATTGTGGGTGGCACTGCGCGTTACAGTCGTCGTAACCGCAAATACTCTGTGTGGGAGGTTATCCCAACACAAAGTGGATAACGATATCGGGTGCCCACCCCTATCTGACTTTTGGTCTGCCCCGGGTATTTTAATGTCCTCGGTACCTCCCATATTTGAGAGGCCTTCCCCTATCCGCCACCTGGGGAGGCGCCCAATTGGGGTGTCAGAAACCCCATCTTAAATGCCATTCAAGTACTTGACCCAGTTGGCTCACAAATTCTGTGATATCCCGTAAAGGGTACCACAAATCCCTTACCAACCCGATCAAATATCTATACGATGTTCTGTAATGGTCATCTAAGTACTGAGCCAAGTAGGACCAGTATCTTTGATATAAAAAAAGTGAATATACCTGTGAGTGTAGAAAAGATAAGAAAAAAGGTGAGTGTGTTTGTATCTTAAATAACCGTGTACAAGGTGAGTGTGTGATTGAGAAACTGTTTTTTGAGCGTGTGTGTTGCTTTGAGGTTAGGAAGGTTTTTGTCCGGGGGGAAGAGGAGGGAAACTCAGGCGGGAAACATCAGAGGATGGCAAAGGTAAAAACGTCTACGAAAGGCGATAGAGGGCAACAGCTGGCCGTGAAAGACGATGATGGGACAGAGACGGTTGGGAATGAGCACTCGATCGAGGTTGAAGAGGGCAAGGGATCGGGAAAGGAAAGCGGTGAGGTGTTCTCAACGTCGAGTGCAGGCAAGGGGTTTGACTCGACGTTGGCACAGCGAAGGATAGGGTGGCCGCCGAATAGAGAGAGACTAAGGTCTGATAGCGTGAGCTCTGGTAGTGTGCGGAGTTAGCTTGTTGAAACAGATCGGGAAACCGACAATAATAAAACAACGCAGGCTGAGAAAGTGCTAAAGGGAGAGAAAAATAGAGATAATAAACGAAAGAGAAAGGGGTCAGAGTTAGAAGAAATACAAAATTTAATCTTGAGTAAAAGTAAGCAAACAAAAGAAACGATACCGAAATTAAGTAAGGAATGGGAAGTGGGAAAGAAAAAAGAGAAAGTAGAAAGAAAGGAGTGGGAGAAGGGAATAAGTGAAAGGATTGCAGACATTAGGAAAAGGTGGGAGGACTGGGAGGACTGGGAGGAAAAATGGAAAGGGAAGAAAGACAAGATAATGAAAAAGGTAGACGAGTTAGAAAAGAGGCAGAAAGAGATGTAGGAAAGAGATAAGGAGGAAAAGGAAAACATTTCGTTGAAAATAAAAAGGGTGGAAAGGAGATGGAGTTTGGACGGTTTGTCAGGAGAAATTAGAGAAAAGGGTAAAAGAGTTGGAAAATTTGTTGGAACAAGAGGAGAAAAAGAGAAAGAAGAGGAACATAGTGATAAGAGGGTTGAAGGTAGATAAGAATAGGGAAAGGGAGGAAGTAGAAAAAATACTTAAGGAAATAGAGGAAAAAGCAAGAGAAAAAGGGAAAAAAAGAAAGGAAGTAAGAGTGGGAAAAGATTTTGTTTGGATAAAAGGAGAAAAGTGGATAGTAGTAGAAGAAGAATGGGATCTGGTGAAGCTTAACACATTAACACCCAAAATCCCAAAAATCTTACAATTAGCCTTATATTGGAATAGTACTGCACATAGAAAAAGATTTTCTAAAATATGGGAATATGGTTTTTTTATGTTTTGGACACCGTTCTACAAGATTCCGTAATAATATTGCATTTTTAACCAATAGAAAATCCAATTTGGCCACTTTTTTTGCAAAAAATTACGAAAAAATCGACACTTTTTTTTATAATCACAATATCTAATCTAAAACGTCCTTACAGTATGCAATAAAGTGGCACAAAATGGCACAAACTATTCAAACTTCAAAAATATGCATTAGTTATTACATGAAATTTAAAATAGCATAGCGGCGCCAAAGTGGAGGAATTCGCACATAAAATTACAAAATTTAATGCATGTTGGACCAATGTTAATGTTTTTTATAAAAATTAATGAAACTTAGTATACAATGGTTTTTTTGGGTCGCTGATTACGAATATGTTAATGATTTTTCAAAATTCAAAATGGCGGATCTAATATGGCGGACAAAACTTTTATTTTTTTTTAGAAAAATAATGAATCTCAGTATACAAGAGTTTTTTGGGTCGCTGATTACGAATATGTTAATGATTTTTCAAAATTCAAAAAGGCGGATCCAATATAGCCGACAAAAAATATTAATTTCTGAGAAAAATAAAAGAAAAGTTCATGAGGCTCAAAGGACAGCGAAACACGGTAAATGTTCATGTTGTGTTGTAAAATCTTACAAGTTTTGTAAAGCTTGTGAATTATATATATGTAAAGTTTGTTTTCTTAAAGAACACTGAGTTTTTATAAAAAGGTTTAAATCTGTCAATAAAGTTTTCAAAAAATTAGAAAAAAAAATGAAAAATTTTAAAAGCTAAACAAAAATTAAAAACTAAAAAAAAAAAAAATGTAAAAGAAACTCTCAAGACCATCAACCTCCGTGAGGTAAGAGTTGGTAAACATTTCAAATAAGCGGCTAATTGATGGTCATATTCGTAAAGAGATTTGGTAGATAATGTTTCATTCAAATAATATTTTCACCGTCAAATTTAATCTTATGCGGTACCCCAAAAAAAACCCTTAAAAGATGAGTTCCATTTATTTTAGCAAAAATTTTTTATTTTCGTTCGCCACATTAAATCCGTTATTTTGAATTTTAAAAAATTAATAATATATTTGTAATCAGGGACCCAAAAAACCGTTATATACTGAGTTTTATTATTATTTTTTAAATAAAATGTTTTTGTCCGACATATTGGATTCGCCATTTTTAATTTTGAAAAATCATCAACATATTCGTAATCAGCGACCCAAAAAACCCTTGTATACTAAGTTTTACTTATTTTCATAAAAAACATTAGCATTGGTCCAACATGCATTAAATTTTGTAATTTTTTGTGCAAAATTCGCCATTTTAAATTTCATGTAATAACTAATGCATATTTTTGAAGTTTGAATAGTTTGTGCCATTTTGTGCCACTTTATTGCATACTGTAAGGACGTTTTAGGTTAGATATTTTGATTATAAAAAAAGTGTCGATTTTTTCGTACTTCTTTGCAAAAAAGTCGCCATATTGGATTTCTTGTTCGTTAAAAATGCAATATGATTACTGAATCTTGTAGAGCGGAGTCCAAAACATAAAAAAACCATATTCCCATATTTTAAAAATAAATTTTCTATGTGCAGTTCTATTTCAAAATAAGGCTAAGATTTTTGGGATTTTGGGCGTTAATGGGTTAAGGGCGTAGTTAGGAATAGAATGATAAAAGGGGAAGAAAGGGATGGCTGGGAAAAAGTAGTCTGAGGGAATGAAGAAGATAACAAGAGAGAGGACCGGAGCGAAGAGCAGGCGGGGTTCAGCGAGGAGCTAAAGGAAGAACAGGAAAGGGTTGTATCAGAGTTGAAAATAAGGACGAAGGATTTTTGAAAGTTATAGGAAAATGGAATGTAGTGATGTTGAGTGAGACCTGGATAGGTGGCAGGGAATAGAAGTTATTTAAAAAAAAGCAGCCATCAGGGTGTGTCTGGAGGAAGCAGGAGGCAAAGAAAGAGAGGAAAATGGGTAGATTGGCAGGGGAGATGGTAACAGGAGTAAGAGTAGGAATAAAAGATAAAATTTAGAAAAGGAATGAGAAAGCGGAAGGTAGCATAATAAGGAGGATAGGCTTTGAAAAAAAAGATAATAGAAGTAGGTATTTATAGGAGGGAAGAGGAGGAAGGATGGGAGACGTTAGAGAGATGGATGAAGAAGGGTAAATCAGAAAGAGTAATAATAGGGGGGATATAAATGCGTGGACAGGAAAAAGGGGAGGAGGTGCATGGGATGATTAAAAGCAATTATATAACAGAAACTCGATGCACAAAGAAGTGGATAAAGAAGGGGAAAATATGCTAAAGATGGGCAGAGTAGGCAGGGTCGATTTGCAATGGCAATATTAAAGAAGATGAGGAGGGTGAGTTTACGTTTAAAGGGACAGGAGAGACGGTTATTGACTATGTGCTAGCAGATGAGAAGGTAAGGAGACGGATGATAAATATGAAGGTAGCAAGAGAAGTGGGATCAGGTCACTTTCCGATTGTGGTCACGGTGAAGTTAAAGAATGAAGGAAAGCGCAAGAGAGCGGGGGAGGGAAATAAGAGGAAAGAAAGTCTAGTTGAATTTGGGGAGAGAATAGAAAAAGGAAGCAGAGAGGAGGTAAAGGAGAAGAATGTAGATGAGTATTTAAAGATAGTGATGGAGAGAATCGAGTGTTAAGCAAGAGATGAGGAAACAGGAAGAAGAAAGCTTACAAGCAAGAGGATGGTAGGACGAGGAATGTGAAGAAAGTAGAAGAAAGATAAAAGAGAACATAAAGAAATGGAGAAGAGGTATATTAGAGAGAAAGGTATGTAATAGGAGACATAAAAAACACGAAAGGCTTCTGGAATAAGTAGGAAATAATTGACCATGTACTTCAGTGCCATGTATGGGGGAGTGACAAATAGAGTAAAAGAAGAAGGTAGGAGAAGTATAGAGGAGGACTAGGAGGATATAAAAAGAAAAGAAGTAGATAAAGCAATAGAGAGACTGAAGAGAAACAAGGCGACTGGATGAGATAGAATGGAAAATGAAAGCGTAAAGTACGGAGAGGAAGGTCTAAAATATTACATATAGAAAGTGATAAATAAGGTATGGAAAGGGCAATGGTGGCCGGAGGAATGGAAGACATGTCTGGTGGTGACATTAGTAAAGAAGGAAGAGGGAAAGAATGTAGAAGAATATAGGGAAATTACTCTAATGCCGGTAGGCTATAAAGTATATGCAGAGATCGTAAGAAGGAGGTTAGAGGAGAAGGTCGAGGAGTTAAGTTGCATACCGCATAATCAGTGTGGGTTCAGGAAAGGAATGGTAACGATGGACAATGTAAAGGTGCTGAACTTTTTGGTCAACAGAAACCTAAAGAGAAAGAGAAGGAAATTGGTAGCCCTTTTTATGGATTTTAAGGCAGCGTTCCCGTCGTTGAATAGGGGCGTTCTGTGGAGAGTACTGAAGGAGAGAGGCATAAAGGAGGGAATGATAGAGAAGATAAAGGAAATGTATATGGACAAAAGGGTCAGAGTGAGAATAGAAAACAGGTTGGGAGGGAAGTTTTGGTTAGGTATTTGGATGACGTGGTGCTACTGGCGGAAGATGAGGTTGGTAAGAGATTGATGATAAGAGAGTTTGAGAAGTATGTGAGTGAGAAATATCTGTGGGCGAATGTGGAGAAAACGAAGATGATGAGATTTAGAAAGAAAGTGAAGAATGTGAATGAAGTATGCAAGCTAAATAAAAAAGTCGTGGAAGAAGTGAGTGAATTTTGCTACTTGGGATACTGGTTTGAAAGTAATGGAAGTGGAAAGTTGAATGTGAGTAAAAGGATAGAAAGGGCAAGTAAGGTGATGGGGCAGATATGGGGGATAAGAAAAAGAAGATTTAGGAATGACTGGAAGAAAAGAGTGTGGATGTTTGATATGTTAGTGTGGTCTGTAATGTGCTATGGAGTGGAAGTGTGGGGATGCAAGGAAAAGAAAGGTATGGAGCGTATGCATAAGAGATTTTTGAAATGGACGCTGGGAGTGAGTTACAATTGCTCGGGATACATGCTAAGGGAAGAGTTAGGCGCAACCGTAGTTTTATGTGTGATTCCCACCCCTACGGGTCTATACCACTTAGGTTCGCCTACGGTTCCTTCACAGGGTTGATTACGTCAACAACACGCGGCGTTATGCAGTGTAAGATGGAATCAATTGCAGCTGGTTCCTGTTTCCTCTGTGGTCACGTTTCGCTATCCGTCCTACCTAGTTACTCCCGAGCTCAACTATCTCACTCGGGGCTTTCGGTTTACTAAGATAGTTACTCTGATCGCCGCGGGGTCAGCCTCCCAGGCTCTACACTGCCTACCGATTTTCACACTGAGGTAAATTGCCCTCAGTGTGACTCCTCGGTTTGGAGTCGGACCCCTTCCTAGCCCTCGCGATTTGTGTATAATCGCTAAACCGAGTAGAGACATTGCAACTCACACATCGACACATCAGACACTGACTCTTTAACGTTCTACAACACGTCCAGCTCAAGTGTTCTTCGACATCTTGCTCAAGCACTGAGCTTTCAACCACTGCCACCACGAGTCCGACCTCATATGACCGGGGAAAGACATATGTCTTCTTGGGCCACCCCGATCGCTCATGGTACCATTATACCCAGATATGGGTACCTAGGTGGGAAGCCGAATCCACTTCCTTATTTCTAGGATTTGACAAACAATCTTGCAATGTGCACTCCCCCGCAGCCCTACAAGAGACGAACGAAGAGAACCATTCGCAAGCTCTTGATCGGGTCCTAACACGGCAAGAATACACACCGCACGTCCATTAACCAATAGCCTATCGATTTATTCACTTTGACATCAGGCGGCAATTTGGGACGCTAAATTCATGGTTGGCGCTTGTATAAACAGCAACCAGGAGCGTACCCTAAAGACATTCAGGCCGTTTTCCCAGTATCCTCCGATATACCACGCGGAGACGCTCGCTACAGCATGAATTGGAGTGTCCAGTTGCTCATCACAGACACGCCTCAGCGGACTGAGGCTAACTTCTTCACAGATGTGAACAAGTAGCTATGTCCCTTGCTGAATTAACCGCAGTGTAGAATACAATGCATTGCCCAGGTGACACCACGAGGAGGTACAGCAAGCACTTGAACAATAGAGGCTATGTATTCGCTTGATGTCTCTATAAAAATTGGCCGGAAATTTTACATTCCTTTGGCTGGATTTTTGTCAGCTAGGCAAGAGTTAGGGAAAGAGAAAATGCTCATAAGGCAAAGAAACAGAGCGTGGAAGATGGAGGAAAAATTTAGTCAGGGAAAAGAAAGTAGAATAGCGCAGCTCTGTTGGAAACAGATTAAGGATAAAGCGGAGAGAGGAGATGCAAGCATGTAAGAATGGGAGAAGGATAGGTCGAATACGATTAACGAAGGGCTAAAGAAGGGAGAGAGAGCAGGAGGATGGACGGAAATCGAAAAAAGATTAGTGAACAAGGATTAGGGGGAAAGGTGGGAAAAGATAAATGAATCGCGGTACAACAGATGGTACAAAATAGTTAAGGGAGAAGGAAGGACAGAATATTTAGCTAAGCTAAAAAAAGAGGGTAAATGGAATAGAGTGGTTAGGTATAGAATGGGAGAAGGTATGAATCAGTGCAAATATTGGAAGGAAATGGAGGTGAGAAAGTGTAGAGTTTGCATGTTTGAATTGGAAGATTGGGCGCATGTACTAGATGTGTGTAAGGTGAAGGAAGATGGGAATAGAGGTTTAGGGGAGAGAGTGTGTGAAATGTTGCATGAAAGTGGCATGGGAGAGAAATAGATGAGAGAGTTAGAGTGTAAGAGAGATAAAATGATTTAGAGTAAAGCCAAGAAACAGAGAGAACAGAGAAAAGTAAAATAAAGATTAAAATGCGAATTTAGAATGAAAAGAAAAAAAAAGAGGAAACGGAAACCCAGGCACTGGCAAAGGCGTTTAGAGCGGTGTGAATAGTTAGTTTTAAAAGTTTTGTTTAGAGGTTAAGCCGCCGCAGAATATTGTAAGCGTTAGTGTAAGCAAATAGTTGTAAGAATTGTAAAGGGAGCTGAGGCCCTCAAACCTGTAAGGGAGGGTAAATAAATTATTATTATTATTATTATGTATTATTTATTATTGAACACTCACTTACTAAATACTTATTTATTTACTAAACACTTTCCGTTCACTTATTCGTATGTAACAATATAAACACGTATTTAAAACTATTCAATACAAACTCTTAATAAACAAAACACATTAATAGACACTATGCACTTTCACATTAAACACATTTCTGTTAAACGCACTGAATGTATTGATCTCTCGTTTCGTTATATTTCGAAAATTTTGTTTTTTTCCTAAAACCGTTAACCCTTATTATTAGGGTGGTCCATAATAAACAAAAATCTGAAATGTTATGCTTCTACCACCTCCCCCCCCCCAATTTGTTACAAATTGAAAAAAAGTTACTTCAATTTTTTTATTTTAAAATCGGACGATATTTAGAGATGGCGCAAAGCCAATGAAGTTTCCCATGTATTTTGCATGGGAAAAACGGACTTTTTCGTAATTTTGCAATAAAATCGTTAAAAATCACTGAAATGATTAATGCACCAAATAAGTTCCTAAAAAGTGTTTAAAAAACAGTATTATATAATTTATTTATTAATTTGTTGATATTAACTATTATTTTGCATTTTAAAAGAATCGCAAGAATTAAAAAAATCCAAAAATTTAATAATAGTTAATTTCAACAAATTAAAAAATAAATTATGGAATACTGTTTTCTAACCACTTTTTAGAAACTTGTTCTGTGCATTAATGGTTTAAGTGATTACTAACTATTTTATTGCAAAGTTACGAAAAAGTGCTTTTTACCCATGCAAAATACATAGGAAACTTTATGGGCTTTGCGCCACCTCTAAATACTGGCCGATTACAAAATAAAAAATAGGGGTAATTTTTTTTCAATATGGAACAAGTTGGGGGGGGGGGGTAGAAGCATAAGATTTCGGAATTTTGTTTTTTTTGGACCACCCAAGTCATTATGCAAGGGTTCGCTAGAACAGTGATGGGCTTATTAAGTAGTTTATTGTTTGTATTTAGAAATAAAATTTAAATGTGAAGATTATTTGTATAATGAGGTAAAATTTCAGATAGAGCAGGCCTGGGCAAAACGTGCAAAAGTTCCCCTTCCATGCGTCCAGTTAATTCTTCCGTGTTCTTTCCCGCGTGAATCTCCAGTGGTAGGATTCACGCATGAAGCGTGGCCTGCGCCAAGGCGAGGGAACTGACTGGACGCATGGAAGGGGAGGTTTAGCTCCGCGGCAAAGTGCTCGCGGAGCACGTTTTGCCCAGGCCTCAGATAGAGAAATACAATACGAGGTGAGAGTTTCCTTTTTCTTTAAATTTTAACGCTTACCTTCTCTCTCTAATCAAGTAACCAGGTACATTTCCAGTAAATTTTCCTAAAGCCATAAACCCTCAGTATGCAAGGGTTCGCTTGAACAATGATGGGCTTAGAATATAAAATTTAAATTTGAAAAATATTTGTATAATGAGGTAAAATTTCAGAGAAAGAGAAATTAAAAGTAAAATTTAAAAGTTTTTAATGAGGTAAGAGTTTCCTTTTCCGTTAAATTTGAACCCTTATCTTCTCTCCCTTGCCAAGGAATAAGAGTTATAAGAGTTTCCTTTTTCGTTAACTTTTAACGCTATGCCTTCTCTCTTTTAATTACAAAACTATTATAAGAGTTTCCTTTTGGTTAACTTTTAACGCTTACCTTCAGAACTTGTTTCTTACATAGGATAATATCTGGCACAAGTTTCCTTCTTTAGTTGAAACAGTTTAGTGATAATATTAAAAATATTAAAGTACAATTTATTTCTTTTTTTTTCTCTTTCTCTAATATTCTTAAAATTTGAATCATAATAAAATGTTTTTAAAATTATTAAAAAAAACAGCAACATAACCTCAAATTGGTATAATTAAACAAAAAAAGTATTTACTCGTATTATTTTGAAATAAAAATAAAACAATTGAATCTTACAAATAAATTGGTAATAATTAAAATTAGTTGCTAATTCTAATCTAAATTTTTTTTTTATTAAATAAATAACCTAAAAACAACTATTAAATGAAATCATTGAATAAACTAGGAATACAATTAAAGTCTACACGTATGATTTTGACTACACGTATGGTTATTTAAAACTAAGTTCAATTATAAATTTATTATTATTATTACTATTATTATAAATTATTATAATTAGTTATTTAACTCAACATTTAGTTTTTCTTTAGAAAGGAATTAATTCATCATAAATGGTATGTTTGAAAATGTATACTAAATAATGTATCAAAATTTTCTTGGGTAAATTTACCAGATAAAATAATTATCATAATTTTAAATTTATTTGAAAAATTATCGAACTATAAATTAACTAATTTTTTTTTGCAGAATTTAAAATTCTATCACTACTTATTAAAAATTATGCAATTATTCTTTAAATGTACAACATACACTAATTTCTGCGATACTATAATGGAAATGTAACTAGAAATTATTAGAAATTACTAAATTTTACGTGTAACAACTAAGTTTAGAAACTTCAGGTAATTAAATCGAAAAATCGACTGTTTCTTTATTCTAAGAGTGCAATAGCGAAAGAAATATTTAGTGATTTTTATTGTTACTGTAATTAATGTAAGTATTTTGTTTTCTCGGGTGCAGTTCCAAATAGGACAACCCTCCGATTCTGATGAAACTTGGAATACTTACGTAATTTGATGCGCTGGTTACGAAAATCATAGTGAAAATTGGCGACTAGGCCATCTTCATGTTAAAAAACATGTATAAAAAATCATAAAAATTTAGGTTTTTTGCGTTTATCTCTTTAAATATTACAAATCTCAAAAATTTCTTTTTACAAAAGCTGTAGATCTTACAAAAATACATATTTTATGTTTAATGCATTTTTTACTAAAACTAATTAGTTTACGAGAAAATTGAAAAAAACATAAATCACCATAAATACAACCAAATATCCACATTACGTCAACATTAAATTACACTCAGTCGTAATTACGTAATTACACTCAGTCGTAATTACGTAATTACATTACGTAACTACGTAATATTACGCAAATTCATTGCGTAACTACGTAGAATTGTTGGCCATATTCCACTGTCAGAGGGCACCCCAACCCCCCCTTAGTAAACCCCGGCGGGGTGGGTTGGGGGGAAGAGCCCCCCGAAACGGGAATACCAACTCTAAAGATTTAATATATATAGTATAAGTAATTACATTATGTAACTACGTAATATTACGCAATTACATTGCGTAACTACATAGAATTGTTGGCCATATTCCACTGTCTGTGGGCACCCCAACCACCCCCCCTTAGTTAACCCCGGCAGGGGGTTCGGGGGTCGGAGCCCCCCGAAACTGGAAACCGACTCTAAAGATTTAATATATATAGTATAGGTAATTACATTACGTAACTACGTAATATTACGCAATTACGTTGCGTAACTACGTAGAATTGTTGGCCATATTCCACTATCTGTGGGCACCCCCCCCCCCCCCTAGTAAACCCCGGTGGGGGGGTTCGGCAAAACCGACTATTGGTAACTGCAACCTAATTTAAATTTAGATAGAAAACACCATAAGCAGTGTCTTATTTTAAAACATTAGAAATATCTCATTGACAATTGAGATGTTGAAATGCCTTTCTTCATTAGTTTCGGCTTAATAAACATTTACCTACTGACGCACTTCACCACGAGAAGGTCGAAGATTGGACTTTGAAGTACATTTTTTAATTTTTTTTTAATTTTTTAAATTTTTAAATTTTTTTTTACATTTTTAACTTTTTTAAAACATTTTTAGTACGTTCCAAACCTGATTTAAACTGTTAAAGGAACATCTGTGAAGAAAAAAGGAAATATTTTTATATTTTTAACTTTCCAATAATTTTTTTTTAATTTTTGATTTTTAAATGATTTTTTTTACATTTTTCACTTTTTAATAATTTTTTTTACATTTTCAACTTTTTCAGAGCTTTTGAATTTCGTTTCAAAGCTTATTTAAACTTTTTAAGGAACATTTGTGAAGAAAAGAAGAAATAAATGCTCCGTTATTTGTCTTTACCAGGATAGCACATCTTAATATCAGCGACCAATTGATTGATGGGATCTTGCTCTAATTTTTTAACGCGACGTCTTCAGAGAAATTCACATAAATGATCGGCAAGATTGCTTTTATGAACGCCACCGCGAGATAAACAACGCCTCAACCATCGCCATGACGATTTAATATTTTGGGGGTGAGCCCCTGTTTCGGAATTAACGAACTCTTTCAAATGATCAACCGTCTTGTGAGTTAAACCGTGAGTTTGTAAGTTTGAATATCCCTTCCAACAATCCGTGTGGATTTCTGTTCCTGGAGCGACATGTTTCTTAATTAATGACAACAATGTGTCTTGATCTCGTTTATTTTCAGGACAGATTTCTAGACGGTAGTTTTCAGGGTGTCCTCGTTCAATGAAGCCCAATACCCACGATCCCTCAACTACTCGGCCTCTTTGATATTTACGTCTACCAATTTTACATTCATCGATTTCAACTACAACATTATCGGCTCCAATTCGACCCTCTGCTTTAAAATCTTTATCTAAAGCGACCATACAAACTTCCCTGCAATAAGAAAATCGATCAGAAACTGTTTCGCGTAAAACTGACAGATTTTCAATTATACTGCTTTCTTTGATCGTTTGTTCGAAAGTCAGGTTTGCTGAGAAACAGTATGTTATCATAACACAAATTGCAGGGGATGTATGACACCTTTCGAACCATGTAGATTGAGCAACCGATATTGAATGGCGATACAAATTTTTTTTATAACACAAAAATTCTCCACATCTAAATTTTGCAAGATTTAATGTCATCTTTCTTTTATGCTTAGAACAGTACATTTCTTTAGGAATAAGACGCACTTTTTGTAACCATTCTAAAGTTTTTTCTTCCTCAGATATAATAGAACACAATCTAAAAAAATTATATTTTTCTTCCATGATTAATGAAAAAACTAATCGCACTTGAATACAATTCAATGAAAAGTTGTAATGTACCAACAAACAAATTTTATTAACTGGTATTCTAATATCAGACAATCAGCAGACAAGCTGAGATACTAACGAATCAGTGGCGCCCCGCCCAATCGGCTGGAGCAGGGGTTGGTGGTGTCAGGAGGATGGTAAAAAATATAAATAAAAAATTAAATTTTACGTAACAAAATAATTAGAAAAGTACGGAATTCAAACACCCCATGAACTTACGTACATATGAACTATGGTTAATTTGATTTTAATATAATTGTAAACCTAATATTTAATCCCGTAGCTGTTTTTTAGTTAGAATATCTTTGAAATATTGGTTTTTAAAATCCAAGTATAACCATAAATTATTAACTAATTATATTTTTAATCAATAATAATATGTTCCGATAAAAATTCAAGAGTACCCTATTGGAAATAACAAAATGAACGCACCGCAAAGGCCAGAATCTTTTCACTGTTGTTGGTTCTTATAACTATATAAATATGAAACTAAAATAATTTCAAATTTAAAAATTAAGGAAATTGTAGGAATAATTGTGGGAAATAATTATAAATTGAATAATTGGATTGAAAATCGAAGAAAATAATTTGAAATTCAAGAAAATCACTGAAAATTGAAAAATGTAATTGAAATTTAAAGATTATAATTAAAAATTTAAAAAAGTTATTGAAAAAAGGCGAGAATTATTGAATATAAGAAAAAATATTTGAAAACTAAAGAACCGAATTAAAAATTGAAGAATTGGTTAGAAAATTGAACGAAATTATTGAACAATTGTATTTAATATTAAAGAAACTTATTGATACCCGAAAAAATGATTGAAAAATGACGAGAATTTTTGAATAGTAAAAAAAATACATATAATTGGAATTTAAAGAAAATAAATAAGGATTAAAGAAAAAATATTTGTAGAATTAAACAATTAAATTACAATTTAAAATCTATTTTTTATAATTGAATAAAATAACTGGAAAAAGCCGAGAATTGTTTAAAATTGAAAAATTAAATAAAAATTGAAAATGTAATTAAAAATTTAAGAAAATAATTGAAAAATTAAAAATGGAATTGAAATTTTATAGAAAATAATTAAAGAAGACGAAAATGATTAAATATGGTAGGAAATTATGTGAAATTGCAGAAAATAATTGAAAATAGAGTAAAATATCGGATTTTTAAAAAATATTTGTAAAAAACATAGAACTATTGAATGTGGAAGAAGTAATTGACAAATGATAATATTTATTAAATATTGTAAAAAATTCAAAAAGGCCAGAATAATGGACACAATTTAAAAGTAATTAAAAAATTAATGAATAATTATACAATTTTAATAAAAAAATAATTAAAAATAACCGAGAATTATTGAATACTGAAGATAATAATTAAAAATTGATGCATGTAATTAAGCAATTTAATTCAAATTTAAATGAAATTGAATAAAGCCAAGAATTATTGAATATTGAAGCAAATAATTTGAAATTGAAGGAAATCACTGAAAATTGAAGAATGGAATTGAAAGTTAAAGATTATAATTTCAAGTTCAAAAAATTTATTGAAAAAAGGCGAGAATTATTGAATATAGAAGAAACTAATTGAAAAATGAAATATCAAATTGAAATTTGAAGCATATAATTAAAAATTGAAAAAAGCAATTGTTTCTGTTTTTGTGCCTATTTACGCATTTCTTGTCAAGTTTTTTCGACTATTTTAAATTGGCATTGTGTTGTGCTGACTGGTTTCGAACTTGATTTTGGTTTGTTGCTGGGATCGTGGATATTTAATTAATTTTCGCCGTGGTATTTTGACGAACACAGTGCCGGTATCTACCATGAGCAACAAGAAACACCTTGTGTGCACGTGGTGCAAGAGAAATGTGACAGATGTTATTTTCTGCAGTAGATGTGCCGCTCCTTAACATAAAAGTTGTTCTTCATTAACTACAAAGCTGCAGGATGGTTCTTTTACAAAGTGCTGTAAGGCACGTGTTTTGGCATCCAGCTCTGCATCGCCTATTTCCGTTGACGGCAATTCCACGACTTTATCTCCAGCTCCTGTTTTGACCACTCATGATATGGATAAAAAAGTTGAGGGCATAAGTAAATTAGACGAGAAATTTACATCATCATTTCAGTCTCTTTTCACTATAATAATAGAATTAAACTCTAAATTCGATGATGCATTGACCAGAGTTTCAAATATTAAGGTTAAGGTCGGTGATTTCGAGAAGAGATTGGTTGCCGTGGAAGCAGCTTATTTGTCTGGTATCCCGAATAACGCCTCTATCATATGTACCTGTGTTACTGAACTTAAAGACAGAGAGTCACGAAAGTGCAACTTAATTATATTTGGTCTTCCCGAGCCTGCTGTCTCTAAAGCTATTACAAGCAAAAATAATAACAAAATTAATGATAAACATGATCCTCAAGAAGACTTTGAGCCCGTTAAGGTATTTCTGGCATCTTTTGCTGTTTTCTAAATTATTGACTCTATTGAACTTTTAAGAATTGGATTTTCTACGCAGGCGAATCAGAACCCCAGGCCCTTGAAAATGGTGTTTCCATCCTCAATTTCAGCCAAAGCTCTTCAAGCGGCATTTTTGAAATCGAAAAGGGATCTCAAACTCCCGGATTCTTTCTCGGAAATACGAATCGCACCCGATAAAACGAAGTTGCAACTGCAGGAGCTTCGAGATTTGAAGATGGATCTTCTGAAACGGCAGGCAGGCGGGGAGCTGGATTTACGCATCGTGTATCGCAACAAAAACCCAATTTTGATTCACGTCAAGAAGTCATCGTCCACAGTAAAGCAGAGTATCATCGAGCACACTTAACAGCCTGCGATTCAAGTGTTAGTGTCTAGTCCCCCACCATAGTTAATTCTCTTTTATTCGTTCCGTCCCCCTGGTGTTTCACTGCGGGCATGTCTTCGTCTCTCTTTGTTTCTGTATCTTTTCTCAGTCATGTTTATCTATTACCAGAATATCAGAGAACTATTATCTAATTCATCAGCCTTACATCAAGTTTTTCTTTTATTTTCTCATGATTATGATCGTAACAGGACGAAACAATAGTAATTTCATCCGAATTGGGATTCTTTATTAAAAATTTATTAAGTGTAAAATTAATTTAATGTTGAGAATATTAGACAACGGAGCAAGGTAATTTAGCAAATTTAAGAATAATTGTAAAATTTAGGGAGAATAATTATAAATTGAAAACTGTTTAAAATTTAATAAAAAATTACAGATTTATTGGATAATGAAAATAAAATTACAACTGTTAGTTATAAATTAAAATTTTTATCAATTCAAAGGCATTTTTAAAAAAGTAGTTGTTTCATTATTACTCTCTAAATTTTGAATTAGTGAGAATTTAGCCTACAAATCAGTAATATTTGCCCCCCCCCTGCTAGAAATCCAATGGGCGCCACTGCTTCGAAACCCACCACCTTGCCATCTTTCCAGCATTATCTCGACTAAGCAGCTTTTACCAAGAAAGAAAAATTAAGCGATTTATTTGATAAATAAGCATTACGATTTATTTACTTTAAATACCACTTGTATTCATTTTTGTGTTTTACCATTCGCTTTTATCACCAACTTAATTTCTTTTTGTGTTAATTCAACTGCTACAATGCTCGATGTTCCGACACCTTGACCATTGTTGTCATTTGTGTGCAAATAGTTTTCATCGACTCAGCTTACCTGCCACGCCAATCCCCTCCACCACACAGTCTACCCTTCAGAAGTTCATGCACGAAATTAAAGAAGTGTTGTTTTAAATGATGACACTCTGTGATGAGGATATCTCTCGGTTAAATACACGATATAAGAAAAAAAATTACAGTGTCCTTCAAAGGATTTAAAATTTTTGGGAAAATATATTTGTGAAAAGGCAAACTGTCCTTTTTTATTAAAAAAAAGTTCTCTTACATCCCTTTTTTACAAATGTTTAAAATTGATGCGCTTTTGATTTATAATTGATCATTTTGTTCAAAAATGGATTACATAAAATTTCATTAAAGTGAATTTTTTAAAAACTGCAGCATTTTTTAAAAAATTATTTGTTTAAAAAAAATTGCACTTATCTTGAAAAATAAACAATCTTATTTAAAAAACGGTGCAGTTTTTTAAAAATTCACTTCCGTGAGTTTGTACATAATTCGTTTCTAAAGAAAATAAGCAATTATATTTCAAAATCGAATCAATTTTAAATATTTGTAAACAAGCAATGTGAGAGAAAAGTTTGATGGTTTAAAAATGTGTGTAAATAAAAAAATTTTAACATTACAAATTGTTTGGTCCTAAAAAAATATTTTCGCTTCCCAAAAATATAGTTTAATAAAAGTTTTAAACCCTTTGAAGCACAGTAGAATCGTTTTTCCTGACAGCCTGTATTTAAGCATGAGATATACCTTACATTGAAAAATGCAATATGTAAATAGTGTGATAAGAGGGGTCGGGGGGCAACAAATCCAACTCTTAGTGACGTTGTATGTGGATATCCTGAAGGATGTACACAGTACATTTGAATATTAAAAATTAAATTTTGTAAATATTAATGCACAAAATAACCCCACCTCACAGTAGGTACTATTTAATAAATTATTAATAAAAATGCTATTATTGTACATTTTCATTTTTTTCAATGCAGTCTATTAAGTGTGAGAATGACTATTGAAAATTCATTTGGAATCCTCGTCAGCAGATGGAGAATTTTGCATCCATTGCTTTTTTTAAATTAAAATTGTCAATAGACATCGTTAACTGTTTGATCTGCCTTCACAATGTTTTATTGACTAAGGAAATAAAATATAATGATGATGAATAAATGTATGCTAGTTCAACCTTATTAAAGGAAATTATTTCGCAAAGAAACAATGAAGAAAGTAGTGAAGACGAAGATGAAGAAGAAGAGAAGGATGATGAAGATAAGGAATTTGTTGGAAATTGTATATCAGGTTTAGAAATACGAGAGATTCTTGTCTCTTACTTCGAAGAGGAAAATAAGGATTGAACTGAAGAATGTAACTTTAAAGATGATATTTTTTTGTTTTATTAGAAAAACAATGTTTTAAAGAAATAAAAATAAATATTAATAAACATTATTGTAACCGACATTATTATAATTTAATATTTTCATTATAATACATCTATATATGAATGCTGTTAAAAAAAGTGTATACAGCTTTGACAATAAATATTGTTCTTTCTATTAATAAATTCTGTAATTTTTAATTGTCTAACTTTTAATATAAAAGATAAGTGACAATGTGAAATTGTGCTTTCATGTTTAAATAAAATTAATACATTAAGTCTTACTAGTTTCTCGTTATTCAAGTTATAAAAAATAACTAAAATTCTTAAAATTCTCAAAATTATCAATGGAAATACCCAGGTGCGAATTGTCCGTCGGCCCACCCCACGGTCGGGCCAACCTTGCGGCGGTTGGTCCAACTCTGCATGCCGTAGGTCGGGCCAACTAGCAAAATGATAACGGTTCGCCGACTAACGGTATTCATAGTCGGGCTAACTACTGCTCCCGTAGTTGTCCCAACTACTCATCTACTCATCTACAATCTATAACTTATCATAAATATTAATAGTTTAAATTACATATATTATCAGAACCTAAAACAGAAAAATTTTTGTAGTCAAGAAAGATTCGGACCCTTGTTCTCCAGCTGACAGTCCAGTACGCTATGCACCATAGTATTACTGATTGCAATAAGAAATTATAAATCAACTATATAGCTTAACTCATTATCGCCTATTCTTAGAGAGACTGAGATATTAAATAATTGAATACTGGAATGATGACCATGGACCAAATAATGATTTTTGGCGTTAATAATTGTTTAAAAAATAATTTGTTTAAACAAATTGTTATAAACGAATAGAAATAAGATGAAAATTATTAAAAATAAATAGCGGAAATTAATAGTAAAGAAAAAATTGCAAAAGGAACAAAGTGATTTTTTAAAATTTCCAATTCTGTATATTTTAAATAGTTAATAAATAATGACAATGACTCTGTACTCATCTCAGTTTACGCTTAGGAATACAATGGTACTAAAACACGATTATTGGAAAGAGGAGAGTGGAATAAATGATGACTTTGAAGTTAAAAATTCCCAGTGGGAAAAAAACTATTGGCCAATAATGGTTGCCAATGATGCCATTAATGGCTGCCTAATACTATGCCAACATTGGACCATGAATGGTTGAGTCTTGGGATGATCACGATCTTGCCAATTATTGGTTGCCATTAATGGCTAACAATTGGCCGCCAAGACAAATTTCAAATTTTAAAAGCATTGGCTACCAATAAATAAAAATTTTTGATTTTTAATAAACTTGTTTAAAATTTTTTATTTTATTTTTTTTTTATAAAAAATTTTAAATTAGTTATTAATGCATGTCAAAAGCATTGGCATAAAAATGGTTTTTCAATATTGGCCCATTATTGGTAGCCATTGATTAACCAACAAATTGCCAGCTAAGATTGACTACAAAGATGTCTTTTCTAGAAATTATAATTAAATTATGAAGAAATCAAAAAGTATTTAAATTCATAAATAATGACTCTTTAATATTATACATAATATTAAATTCGAATTCTACCTTTCAATAAAAATTTACTTAAATTACTCGTTTTAAAAATCTACTTTTAAAAGAATAACTATTTACAATAATAAAAATATTGTACACACAAAAATTAAATTTTGTTTTTGAAAAGAAAAACTAAAAATTCTTTAAATTTGAAGATGAATTAAAAAATGAAAAACTATTAAATAAATAAAAAAATTCATCATTTAATTACTTATATTTTTCTAACCATTTATTTGAGTTATTCATTTTAAAAAACGACTCTTTTAACAAATAACTACGCAAAATAAATAAAAGTATGGACAGAGAAAAATAAAAATTTTGTTTTAAAAATAAAAAATAAATTTTTTAAACTTTAAGCTTATATTTAAAAAATTTCAAATATTTAAAACAAGTTTGTTATATTAAAAATAATATCGAACTTGATGCATAATTTAAAATGATGATTTTACTTACACTTTTAGCTTTTAGAAACGTAAAGTGTCTTTATAGCGAATCATTACAAATAATAAAAGCAGAAACAGAAAGAAGTAAAGATCTTTTTTAAAATTAAAAATAATAAAATAAAACAGTAAAAAATTGTCGATTTAAAATTTTAATAAAATAAACAAAATTTTTAAAGAATAAAAAAATTAATCATACTTAAAATATTATTAAATTTTGATCCCAACATTTAAAAATAAAATTTATATTTCAATTTAGTTTTCGTCAAAAAAATTTTTTTTAATAATTATTACAATTAATAAAAAAATGCTAAGATAAAACTTATAGTTAGCTTTAAAACTTTTAAAATTTTTGACAAAAACTGAAAATAAGATGCAAAATTATGTAAAGCTTAATTAAAAAATTAAAAATTGTAAAGAAGTGTAACAAACTTTTTAATGTAAAAAATAATAATGAAATTGGGTTTTAAATTTATAGGTAGATACATTCTTTTTAGAAATTCTATTTTTTTAAATGATTTATTAAAAATATAAACAGAACATATTAAAACCTTTTCCAACTTTTATTCTTTAAAATTTTTTAAATTTTAGATACTTTAAATTTAAATATAATTTATTTCCTTATAATTTATTTCCTCTGAACTCGAAATTGATAAAATTGTATGCAAGTGTATCAATGAAATCGATGATAGATTAAAGAAGAAGAAAAATCTCATTCTGTTTGGTTTATCTGAAAGTAATGTAATAGATTCAAATATTGAACCACATTTAATTTCTAAATCTACTTTGACTTCAAACCAAAATACAGTATCAGCCGAAATTACTAATGTGACAGTAAACTCAAGGAAACCAGAAGTTGATGTTAAAGTGGTTGTCTGCAATTTGCTGAATAAATTTATTCTTGATAATATGTTATCTACTGCACGCATTACGAGAATAGGTAAACCATTTCTGCAGACGTCAAACAAACCACGTCCATTGAGAATCAGCTGCGAATCATCGGACAGGGCCCACGCGTTACATCGTGCTTTCCTGGAGACGAAGATAAAACCAGAGTCAGTCAGTCTATTCAAGAATTTGTGTATATCTTTTGACAAGACCAAAATCCAACTGAAGGAATTATCGAAAGTGAGGGAGGATCTGAGTCGCCGTCGCGTCGTCTAGAGGGAGAAACAAATTTGAGGATAGCATTTAGTCAGGGAGTTCCTTTTATCCTAAAAAAGAAGGAAACTCCAGTTGTATAGATTTCTCCTGTCAGTTTGGATTGTCTGTCTTCGTCTTTCTCTGGAAATGCCGCTGCTGTTGTCCTTACTCCTCGCGAGAATTCTAGTTGTGTGCGTGCAAATAGTTACTGGTGTTTCAGACATTAAGCATGTTTTTATAAAACTTATCTTCAATTCTTAGACTTTTATAATGCGTCAGCATTTTTATATTTTCTTATAGAAACAGGTGATAAACGGTGATAATGTTGTCGTTTCTTTCCACTATTTGTTACGCACTGAGACGAAAGTTTTTTTGAGTTACTTGTTTTTCGTAGATAGAATCTCTATTTTTATAAGTGAGCTAAGAAGCATTTTGATTAGTTTAAAGTGTGTGTATGGTTATACTTGAATTTGAAAACCAATATTTCAAAGACATTCTAACTAAAAAACATCTGAAGGATTAAATATTAGGTTTACAATTATATTAAAATCAAATAACCCATATTTCATATGTACGTTAGTTCATGGGGTGTTTGAATTCCGTACTTTTCTGATTATTTTGTTACGTAAAATTAAATTTTTTATTTATATTTTTTACCTTCCTCCTTACACCACTTACCCCTCGACAAGGAGGGGGGGCGGCCGCCCCCCTTGCTCCAGCTGATTGGGCGCCACTGATCCTTAGGTAGATTTATTAATGAAAAGTAATTCAATACATAATTTAAAACATTTTAATAAAATTAATAAATAATTTTCCTTTGCATAATGACTAGCAATCATCTCAATTTTGAATGTTGGGTTGCTGGGTTGGCGCAAAATATCAACCAAATATGAAACATAAATATTAATTTTTAGCTCTTATTATTGCCATTGGAGTTGTTATCATCCTTCTCATTGGTCTTTCGTGCATCAAGATAATAAAAAATGAATTGCATGTATCTAAAACTGATTGTACGGATAATGTAGTAAAAGAAAGGTCAAATGGAAAACGTCGGGTGAAAGCTATTGACACCGTGAGAGGGTAAGTGATGTACAATTTTGTAAACATAAAAAAAATTATAAAAAGAAACATTCATTTTATTTTAATTTCAGAATGAGCATACTATTTATGATATTTGTAAACAACGGAGCTGGTGGTTACCCTTTTTTAGGACATGCAACTTGGAATGGCTTAGCTGTCGGAGATTTAGTATTTCCTTGCTTTATGTGGGTTATGGGTATCTGTATCCCATTAACTCTTTTCCCTCAACTTTCTCGAGGTACTTCAAAAAGTTCCATTAGCTTTTTGATTGCTAAGGTAAATTATTTGTGATTAGTTTTTTATCTTTTCTGTTAACCTTTTCTATCATTGTATGACATTTCAATTTTTCAATAAGTTTTCTATTTAATCCAAAGAAGATTCATAAAAATATTTCTCCAAGTATATTTAAATTAAAGAAACCTTATATTATAAATATTTATACTTAAAAACATTCATTACCATACATCAAAGCATCACAATTTTTTAGCACCAAGGTAGACTTTTTTTCGGGTATTTAACGGTCTTCATACGTACGTTTACATATGTATTTATGTTTACATGCCAAAAATTACAAATTTATTAAAGGGTTACATAATTATATAGTTGCCAAGTGCTACTAGTCGCTTTGATTTGCTGGGTCTATTGTCATCCGTATAACGGGTAGACATTCTATCTTTGAAAAGAAGGAAAACTACCTCCCTTTCTTGCGCCAAAAGATCTGCCTGCAGGACGCTGGCAAGGACCTAAGCAGCACATGTCGGTACTGTCCGGTAGACCGAAATAATACGTGTAGTAACACTTCTTTGCGCGGACAGTATCCTTTTACAGATGGTTTTACTTCTGTCATTTCGCAGGGTAGGAGCCCATACCAGTGCTGCGTGTATCACCTTTGAGAGGGCAACACTCGCCACAAGTCTCCTCTTTGATTCAGAAGGCCCCCTAATGCTTGGCATTAGCTAAATTTTACGAACACTGTTCGGCCTTCTGACATGCTACGGATATGTGATGTTTAAAGTTTAAAAATTTGTCCAACTCTACATTTAAGTATTTTATGTGTTTCCTCCACTTGACCTCGAATCCGTCTATCTGGATACCAGGGGCTGTATAACCACGTCTGTCTGACTAGAAGCGCTTCGGTCTTTTCCAGAGCCATTTAGAGGCCTCTGTCTTCCAGACAGCGCTTTGCACGTCTCAGACATTCGTTCACCAGTACGCCCAGGACTTCTGCGGTTTCGGCAGTGCATACAATCAACGCGTCGTCCGCGAAGCCGATGATCACCGCGCCTTTAGGTAGACCCATTCGTAAGAAGTCATCCTAATAGACATTCCATACGAATGGTCCTATCCTCGAGCCTTGAGGGGCACCTCGTAGCATCTCTTTCTTCAAAGTGCAGGTGTCACCCTCGTATATAACCCACCTATCGCTAAGATAATTATCCATTATCCGCAACAGGTAGGGCGGTATTCCTTTGTTTCTCATCGACTCTATGAGATCTTTTCATCGCGCTGTATTAAACGCGTTACGTATGTCAATAGCTACCAACGCGCAGAGGTGCTTTTTCTTCCCAGTCGCGGAAGAACTCTCCTCTCTTAAGGCAGTTGTTGTAGCATTCCAAAAGAATCTGGGGTGAAGCAACGATCACTTGTTTAAGGATGTCGTTGCTTATGCCATCGATTCCAGGCGCCTTGCCTGGCTTCAACCTACTGCCTGCATTCCGTAATTCTGGAAGAGTGAAGAGTTCGTCCTCACCAACTTGACAGTCACTCCAGTCCATCCTAGGCAAACTGTTAGTATTATATTCGTGATTACCGAATCCTACAATATAAGCATACTATGTGTACATTAAAAATAAACAGCACAATTAAGCACAGTGTGCCTCAAACAGTCGCAGGTGGTCTGAAAATGTAACAACAAACGGCTAATGTGTAATTGTCCTAAATGGCTCCCAGATTCCAGATTTTCAAGATTTGAAATCTTAGCTGCTCCACTTTTTGATCTTTCTACGTGGGATATAAATAATAAATAAATAAAAATAAAGGCGAACTACTCTTAAGCAATCGACACCCCCCCCCCCCTAAACTCCTCACCACCAAGGATAGATAGAATGATGATAGAATTGCTTATGGAAATGAAACGAAATTTTATCCACGATAATTGAAAATGTTATTGATACTCATCGTTGTAGGATCTTTGACAACCTTCCCCCCCTCCGCCTTTATTGGCCACCTTTCCCTTTATGTACCCTCCCAATAGTTATAGAATGCCTTTTTAAAAGTCTTTTTTATGGCAGAAAAGCAGTCTTAATTTATACTAATTAATATAGCAAGGTAAATTTGTAATTATTTTAAATTCCTTTTGATTAAGATAGTATTTTTCATAGATGTATAAGTAAATAATGAAAAATACTATCCTAATAAAGATGAATAATAGAGAGGAATCATAGGCGGTCCACAAGGGCTGGGGGGTAGTCAAAGATCCTTCAACGATGAGTATCAATATCATTTTCAATTATCGCGCTCTCTAAATTTGAAACAGCGAAAATTCGCTGTTTAACCAGCCCAAAGTATACAGTTATTTCAAAACAGCGTATATTCGCTGGTGAATTAGTGAATTTCGCTGTTAAGCAGTGAAAAAATCGCTTTTTGATCAGCGTATATACGGTGTTTTGAAACAGCTGTATACTTCGCGCTGTTTCAAATTTAGAGAGTAGATAAAATTTCGTTTCATTTCAATATACAATTCTGTCATCATTGGTGGTGAGGGGATGGGGGGGTGGGTGGCGTTTTCATGATAAATAAGGAACTCTTACGTAGAAATATCAAAAAGTGAAGCAGCTAGGATTTCAAATCTTGAAAATTTCGAATCTGGGAGCCATTTAGGACAATTCCACATTTGCCGTTTGTTGTTACATTTTCAGACCACCTGCGACTGGTAACAATATCAATAACATTTTCAAATATCGTGGATAAAATTTCGATTTAATTCAATAAGCAATTCTGTCATCCTTGGCGTGGAGGGGTTTGGAGGGTGGGGGGTGTCCATTGCTTAAGAGTATTTCGCCTTTAACAAAGTCGTGTATAGCGACATTTACAGGTATAATACCTAATGACACGTGTTATTTCGATATTTTCTTGAATTGATAGCCTCTTACGCGTTTTCATGGTAAATCAGGAACTCTTACTTGGAAATATCTAAAAGTGGAGCAGCTAGGATTTCAAATCTTGAAAATTTGGAATCTAGGAGCTATTTGGGACATTTCAACATTAGCTGTTTTTTATTACATTTTCAGATCACTTGCGAGTGGTTCAGGCACACTGTGCATAGTAGAATATTACTTTATGATTTTTTTAATGTTTAAACATAAGCGAAACAATTTTTTAGGTATATTTTTTCAACTGAAACTACCCTTTTAAGGTTTCTTTGAGCACTAAGTTTTGAACAATAAATTATATAAGGGAAAATGCATTAAGATGGACATGTTTTTGATTTAATGTTCCAGAATTTATTCCGAATAACATATATTTTTAAATGTTTCATGCTAAATGAAAGTACAATCCTTATGGAAAAGTCTGACATGAAAGTAATGACATGGAAGCGTGTCATTACTTTCTTGTCATTTGCTTGTCATTATTTCCCGACCACACGAGAAAAATGACAAGGGAGAAAATGACATGGCAAAGAATGCACAAAAAAAATTTATTATTATTATTAATTTTATAATGATTTCATATAAACATGCATTGTGCACCATTTTGGGAAGGACAAAAATTTACTGCGCAGCCGTAGGTGCTGTGGAATACGTAGAATACGACTGCGCATCGTGGAATTTTTATGTATTCTTGGCCATGTCATTTTCTCTCGTGTCATTTTTCTCGTGTGATCGCGAAAAAATGACACGCAAAAGAATGACACGCATCCGTGTCATTATATTCATGTCACATTTTTGAATAAGGGGGTGTATTAAATTTCTTTTGTAGATCTATGAATATTTATAAAATTCGATCCTCTCCATGATAATTAACATGGGCTCGGTTCGATTGAAATTTCAAGTCCATGTGAAATTCAAGTTTCTGCACAGATCTAATCTTCTGATCACATGAGATAAAATTTAATTTTAAAGATGAAAGTATTTTCAACCATTCTTCCAAATTATTAGTACCTTTTATTTAAAAAAATGGTCCCATGATGAACAACTTTCTAATTATCAATAAAAAATATATTAACTTAAAATGTGACTTTCTTTATACTTATGTAGCATTAAATTGTAACAAGTTAAGCGAAGGTTCCAATTATTTCTTTAATCCATTTAAATTCAGTTGGCTCATGGAACTAATTTTGTTTTTAACATAACATAAGACATAAAATTATATTTTTATCTCTGTTTACAAGGTATTCAATTTTAATTCAATTTGGTTAAATAGTTTTAACGAAAAATTAAATTTTTACATGTTTCCTTGACCCTCTATAACTCCAAAAATAATTAAGAAACGTTGAACAAAGACACAGAAATAAAAAGGTATGCAAAGAGGGAAAAAAGAAAGAAAGAAAAGCGATTAGAGAAAATAAAAAAGAATAGACAAATAAGAATAGAGCCAAAAGAAACTACAACTTAGAAGAAAAGAAAAAGTCAAAGAAAAAAGTAGAGAAATAAACAACAGAAGCCAAAATAGAGAAGAGAAGGAGAAAAAAGGAAGAGATAAGAAAGAAGAGAGGAGAGGAGAGAGAAGATGGTGTGAAAGTACAGAAAAGACGAAAATAGGTAGTGGAGAAAAGCGAGAAGATAGAAAAAAGCCGAAAAGAGGAAATTGAAAAGGGATTAAATGGAAAGAGAGAAAGAAGAGCTATAGAAGTGAGAAGAGACTCAAGAGAAGTGATAAAGACATAAGAAAAAAGAAAGAGAAAAGCAAAGACACGAAATCTGAGATCAGGAAACCGAGAAAGCGAGAATAAAAGAGTGAAGCTAGTATATAGAGAAAAGGAAACAAGGAAAGGAGAAGGGAGAAGAGAAAAAGGAAGAGAGAATATAGAAAAACATGAGTGCAGAGAAAACTAAGAAGTAACAAAATAAAGAAGAGACGTGAGAAGAGGGAGAGAGAGGATAGAAGTAAAATGAGAGAAGAGGAAAGAAAGAAGTAAGAAGAGAGATAAGTGTTGTGAGAATCATGAAGAGATAAAGTGGAAGGTGAAAGAATAAAACCATGCTGCTCGTCTATTAATAAATTAGAAGTAGCTCGATAAAGATTTTCAAAAAATGATTGATTCAAAAAGCTTGGCAAAAACATTCAGAATAGCAATCGGTCTATAGTTTTTAACATTGTTTTTGTCATCTTTTTTATACACAGGAATAATGGTGGTCTTTTTCCATGAATTCGGAAAAGTACCATAAGAAATTCATAAATTAAACAATATACATAATGGGTGAATCAAAGACGAGCAACATGATTGAATAAAGGCAGGTGGAATACCATCAGGACTAGAACCAGCATTCTTATTCAATCCTTTAATCTTAGATAAAATCATGTCACGAATAATTTTTAAGAAATTGAGATCAATGGTATTGGGTCCAACTTCAATAGCGCTTAAATCAAAATTAGAATTGACAAAGACAGAATCAAAATATTCTGCAAAAAGTTGAGTAATTTCAAAATTATTGTCCGCGGATCTGTCATCCAAAAACATCACATTCGGAATTCGATTTTTTTTTCGTAGTTTATTAACAAAAGACCTAAAATACTATGTCAACAGCGTCATCAACATTTAACGTAGATAGTACATAGAACCAATCAATTAAAGAAAGAAACATAACAATAGCAGATAAATTAGAATTTAAAAAATCAAAACGATAGTAGTTAAATAAATTTTTGTGATTATCAACAAGATTGCGAAAAAAATTATATTCAAAAGCCAGTGGTGGATAATAACTATCAATGGGGAGTAGTTCATCATCAGTCGTGGTTAAAGTAAAATTATTAAAATTTACAAAAATTATTCCAGCAAAGAGCCTCCCGAATTACAAAAATTATTGATCTGACGCAAATTTAAATAATCTAAAGTGTCACATAAAGTTTTAATAATTCGTGGCTTTGATAACACAGTACCAGGAATGCACGAACAAGATACAGTAGAGTCAAAATTATTATTCCAACTCACAAAAGGTAAATTTAAATTACCAAAAATTAACCATTTAGAGTTAGGAAATTGACCACTAACATTTTCTAAAATTCTGCAAACATCACAATAAATTTGAAGAGAGCTATTGGGAGGAATGTAAAAAGCTCCTATTATTATCCTTTTCGAAAAAGATTGAAAGCTCACAATGACATGCTCAACTGATTTAATCAAAGTTTCTAGCTTGATACGCAAGGATCCAATCGATTCTATTAATACACCACCTCCCAAGGCATACAAACCAGTGTTTCTATTTCTGTCACATCTAAAAACATTAAAGTTGTTAAACCACAACTCCGATGAGTTGATGTTTTCATTGAGCCACGTTTCAGTTAAAATATAAAACTTAAAAAAAAGCAACAGAAGAGCAATTCGCAATGTATTTAATTTCGTACGCATACCTTTGACGTTCTGATAGTAAACAGAAAACACACCATTACTGTCAGAACGGACACTAGTACTCCGCTGTGTACGTGAGTCAGAAGCATGTGAAGAAGAGACGGACGAAGACGAAGGAAGAGAATAAACGCTCTCAGTCACACACGTACTGAATGTATCTCTGTCATTCGATTCACTGTCGCACGCACTATGACAGGGCCGTTGTGACGGTAAGCAATCTTGAGGCCTACTTCTCCGCCGACGATGTAGTTCCTGTTTCAATTCGTCCAGTTCTTTCAGCTGCATCCGTGTCCTGTCGAATGTTGTCCAACACGAGTGTCAACTCTCTGTTGACAGTCGAACGTTATACGTACTGGGCGTAGCTTCTGACGGGTCTGTGAAGGTAAACTAAGCCTAGTCATTATTGTGTTGAGGAGAGAAGACAAAATACCACATGTAAGACGATTTACACAAACAGAGACATCAGGATCAGGGTCGGCAGACGAATTATCACATTCAGGAACCCCAAAGAGAATGATATTATTTTTTCTCTTAATTCTCTCTTCCACCTCCGCAAAACATTGACGTGCATTGAAATTAACTAACTTAAGTTTTGCAATGTCAGATTTAAGTTCAAATATAATACCTTCTGTACCAGCAACACTATTAGATACATAATATAAAAATTTTAAAAAAATTCTGCACTTTTTTCAAATTTTTTATTTTAAATTTCATTAATTTTTTTCAACTAATTACTGTTTTTTTCATATTTCAATTATTTTCTTCAAGTTTTAATTTTTAAAATCATTTTTTAATTATTTTCTAAAATTCTAAAATATTTTTCTTAAATTTCCTTTTTTTCTCTTTAATTTTTAAGCATTTTCAATTCTTTCATTTAATTTTAAGTTATTTAATTCAATTTTCAATGTTTTAAATTAATTTTCAATTACTATAATCAATAAAAATGTTTCGAAATTATGAAAACAAATGAAAATAATTAAAAATTAAAGAAAATAATTGAGTTTTCAGAAAAATTCGTAAAAATCTTAAAAAATAATTTTAGAAAATGAGAAAAATAATTAAAAATTTAGGGAAATAATTGTAAGATGCTAAAAGTAATTTAAAATTGAAAAAAAATAATCGAAATTATGATGAAAATAAATTTAAAATTTTAAAAATTTATTGAAATATGATGAAAATAATTAAAATTTCTGATAAACTATTGAAATTTTTGAAAATTATGCAAAAAGAATGAAAATAACTAAACACCAAAGGACAAATTATAGCGCGCATTCGCTTATTAACAGACTCAGTAAAGAAGCTAATAAGCTCGCAGTAGATCTAGACTTTTTTGATTTCAATGTCTCAACATTCACCACATCATTGCGTCAACGTTTGTTCAATTGAGTTTTGAAAGCATACCTAGTGTAACAAATCGCTCATATTACAAAATTAAGTTTAGTTACCGATTGTAACTTCTAGCTATAGTTAAAGGTAAAATAGTTAAAAATTCATTATAAAATTTGAAAGTAAAGAAAGTAATTGAATTATAAAATAAAATGATGATAGGCAGGGACGTAACTACAAATGTCGAGGCCCCCCCGCAAATTTTTTCAGGAGGCCCCCTCCACCCCAATATTTTTTTAAATAGTGTGTAAATAATTTCGGTCAATATTTTCTATTTTTAATTATTCTTTTTAAAAAATTTTTTTCTTTAGAGTTATTGGGCTCGAGGCCCCCCATCAAGCCGAGGCCCCCCGGCAATGCGGGGTTTTGCTGCATGGTAGTTACGTTCCTAATGATAGGTTGAAAAAATAATTTAAATTTGAAATAAATAATTGAGAAAACTGCAGAATTTTCATTTAAATAAACAATAATAATTAAATTTTGAGGAAAATACTTGAAAATCTGAGAAATAAGTATAAAAAAATTAGAATAAATTAATAAATGAATAAAAGAAATGAAGAAAATGCTAAAAATAATTAAAATTTAAGATAATTAATGAAAAAAATTAGAAAATTATGAAAAGAAATAAAAAGAATTAAATTTTGAGAAAAATGATTAAAAAACATGAAAAATAATTTTACAAAATATGAATAGTAATTACAAATTAAAGAAAATAATTGATATATGATGAAAGTAATTAAAGATGTAGAAAATTAATTCAGATAAATAATGAAAATGATGAAAAATTTTAGATAATAATTGCAGAATAAAAATAAAAATGCTGAATTAAAAAAATTAATTTCATTTTGCCATAAATAATATGAAATTTGCAATAAATAATGAAATTGTTTTATTGTCGAAGAGAAAGTAATTAAAATACATTATTATATATAATTATTACTATTAACATTGAAATTTAAGGGGGGGGGGGGTAAGGGTTTCTGCGTTAAAAAAACACCTTTTTTGTGAATTTTTTTTTGGAATACGGATAAAGCAAATTTATTCAAACCTTCTACATGTTATTGAGTGTCTTTCCAAGAACATTTTGTAATTTTTTAATGCAAAAATATCGACAAACAAGCCGCTGAGAAAGCTTTTCCAAGAAAGTCATTGGAAAAAGACGATTTGCGGTGTTCACTGTATCTCAGCTAAAAATTATCTGAAATCAAAAACCTTTAAAATTTAGTCAAATGATCATTAAATCCTCCCCCCAACGGTCCCTGATTACAATTTTTTTCATTTTTAAATTTTTTATCAACGATTTGAAGTGAAAATTGCTATTTTTCACGAAAAATCCGCCATTTTGTAAGTGGAAAATGCCCTTAATGTAAAAAAAATTCTAAAACTTACCGTTGGGAAGAGGTATTTTATATGTAGAAAGTGTGTACCAAGTTTAAAATAAATCGGTATTGTAGTTTTTAAATGGCAGTGAACACGGACTTTGAAAAAGTGGTTTTGAGAAAAACGTGTTTAAAATCTTAAAAGCTAAAAAAGTGAAAATTTTTTTTTTAACTTACACTGAATCGTCGATTCCAGCTCCATAAAGTAGACTTCCTGCAGCAGCTTCGATGTCTTCAGCCTCTTTTTTTCAAGTCTTTGCCTTATCCTGGAATCTTTGCTCTGCTGCTCAGCTTCTATCTCGGCCCTGTTGATGCGATAACTGTCCGTCGATCTTGCGTATTCGTGAGCGCTCGGCCAAACTCTGATGTTCATATCCGACAGAAAGGTATGAAAAACCTTCGTTGAAGGATGCAACACAGGATGCAAATTCAACGATTTGTTTGCTGCCAGATAATTTTTTCGGTTCAATCTTCCAAATTAGCTGGTTCAGACTTTCGTTGGCATTTTGGGAAAAACCTCCAAGACACCTTTCCAGAAGTTCGTCCTTGCTCAGATCTTCGTAAATCGGTTTGATTGCTTGCAAGACATCTCCTGGAAGTGGAATGTAATTGTGTTTAAAATTTTCCACTCCTGTTGTGGCCAGAGCTTTTTGATAAGGACACCACGAGTTCTCCCCGCTCGGGCACTTATCGTGTTGAGGGTTATTGTCTGTCGACTGCTGGTGGTAGTACGTTGCCCAGATGGCATTTTTCATTTTCTCTACCGAGTCACAATTATATCTGATTGCTGCTCCGTAGTATCGACTCAAATTATCGATAACTTTTCCAGTGAGTTATCCTTTGCCGCCGAGTACTTTATTTCCCCGTTTTTTGCCTGCATTTTTTCCTGTTTTCACGACTGTATCTTTAACAGTATTTTTTACCACATCACGAAGACGTTTTCCCATCCTCTTTTGCACGTGTCCTACACATTCTTTTTTATTTACAGTGAAGTTTTCACCATAAGGTTTCGCTTGCACTAAATTGCCATAAGTTTTGCTATCGCCATCTCCGATATAGTTGCTGATCTTTGCTCCATACTTTTCTTCTGAGCGGCAGAACATCTCGATGACTGCGCCTACTTCCATGTTACCTGATGGTCCAGTGTGATTGGCTTGGCATTTATTATTATCCACGTGTTCTTCGTACCACTCTTCATATTCAGCAGTATTTAATTTTTGTTCCCACAATTTGCAAAGCTGACAATGCAAACTACTTACAAAGATATCAATGACTTTTCCAGTCCAATAGCCAATCAATGAAGTGACTCCAAGCAAGGAGCTGAAGCCTTGCTTCTGCCACGTGCCATCTCCAGAAACGGTCGAAGTATCGGACTTCAAATTTTCATTAGTTTTCTATTTTTCTTCGTTTGCGGCAGAAAGGAAAAAATTTTCAGCAGTTGTTTTACGTAGGGGCCAATCAATTTCATAATATCCAAATAAGACGGTTTGGATAAAAAATTACTGGCAATGTCCATTAGACCGCAAAACTTATTGCAGCTTGCTAATCCCAAACCTAATACACGCATTACAAAAGCAAATTGAGTGTTGATTTCGTAGCGATGACTAGTTTTCTCACTCGACAGTACATAACGCGGATCACAATTGGCACAATTTACCTGGATTTGAAAACCAAGACGTTCTTTTTTGACACTGTTGAACTGAACTGAACCATCACACTGAGCATATTTAACCAAACTTGAAATTGTTGAAAAAACAAACAACAAATCGATGATTCTATAATGTTTTTCAACGTCTTCCGGCACGCTTGCACTGGTATTCAACTTAATTTTTTTTTATGATGCACTCTTCGGGTTAACTTCATCCTTATTTTGTTTCTTACTTGGATTAGGCCTTTTTTTCAATCTGCACAAAAAATTTCTTGTATCTCTTCGGCCATCTCGCGAAACTTTGGATAAATTCGGCATTTATAAACAAAAAATATCTTGACAAAATTATAAATTCACTTAAAACAATCCCTTAACCGAACGTAAAATTAACTAACTTAGGTACACTCTAAAAGCAAGTGTCTTAAAATAAGACACTTACGTTACTCTGAAGAAAATAATGTCTTATCTGAAACATCTTTTGCGTCTTAAACTAAAGTGCATTAGTTTATGTGTTTAAGACAACAACAGATTTTTTGCAGTTTTGGGGTCATCCACATATTACATGGTCTCTTTAGGGGTGTATGTCTCGTCATTCATGTCAACTTTTTGACTTGAATTCCGGGTCAGGTCCGTTTTTTGCGTAAATGCATTTCCCAAAAACCTCAATTAAAAAAAAAAAAAAAACAGTACATAAAAAATTAATATTTGAATAATGGAAAAAGTATCACGCAGAAGCGGGACGAGGTTCAAATTAGCTACAATTTGTATCACGTAATATGTGAATGGACCTTTTAGAGTTTTAGAGGAGCGGGGACTAATTAGTCAATAACTTCGAGAGTTTTGCTCTGATTGACTTGAAATTTTGGGACAATATTCATGTAATGTTTGACTGTAAAAATAGACAACAAAAAATATCGATTTTTCAAAAGTCCAAACCCTTACCCCCCTTAAATCATTATTAATAAGAATGACACTATAGATTCTATTTTCATATTTTGATTCAGAAAATTTGACTTAATTTGATAAATAAAAAAAAAATTAAATTCTTAAATTCTTATAATTCGGAAAAAGAAGAATAGAAACTTGTTGGAATTTTAAAAATAAGGGGAAGAATGAAAATAATAAAAAAGAGAAAAAACTGCTTTTCTCTGTCAGGTTCTCTGTCGAATGCAACCTGACTTATAAATAACCCAAGTTCTTTGACGTTTGTTGCATAAAACTCTAATAGAATCGTTCTTGAAAGTATGATTATGATTTTCTTGAGTTTTGAGAAATTAGGAATTTGGAAAAAATTTATTTAATAGGAATAGACATTTTAATGAGTAAAAAAATAAATTTCAAGTTTGTCATAGAAACTGACAGTGGATTTTTATATGTTGTAGACGATACAAAAAATCTGTGAATGTTGAAACCGGAGATAAATTTGAAGCTCGTGGGATCATCTGTTCGCATAAAAGAAACATTGAAAGATTTCCTTCTCTCAAAAACTTTGGTAATAAAAATATTTTTTTCCATAAAAGTGTCTCGATTTACAAAACACTGGACACTTTTTAATATAATGATGAAGCGGAATCGATCTAAAATCGTTGAATAAATGAAAAATTAGAAATTAAGACTATTGAGAATCAGAATTTGTATGACATCAGTCGTGTGAATGAACAAGTGGTAATTAACAGACAAAGAATTCGGGGGAAAGAAGGGCGTAGGGTGGGATTCGATGATCCATAAAAGCGAATTTCGGGAAATCGATCGGCCTTATCGCTCGTGAAACTGAAGAGTGAACCAGCGCCACCCTTAAGTCTACCGCCGGAGAACTTGAGTGTGACGTAAAAAGTTGATGGGAACACGCGGGAATCACGGATAACATTCAAGGGCCAGGCCGATCGATTTCCGGAAATTCATACTCCATGAATGATTATTGGATCTATAGGGAAGAAACTTCGCCTTTTTGATCAATATTATAACGAGGAGACTTGGAATACGTTTCTAATCTTTTTCCGAAAGAATTTGGAAAGGTTTCGGAAATTGTTCATCGGAAAATATCCGCTTCCGGTCCACCACGTGTTGTCCAGTATTGAAAAAGAGCGATAAGTCTTGATTTATATTTTATTTTATTGTTAAATTTATTTCTTGAAACTGTGTGAATGTTGTGTGATTGGTATATTTTTGAAGGCCTGTAACGATTTTATCAATTTTTGTATAAAGATTTTTTTCTAATTAACTTAAATGTAAAGGGATCCCTATTTTTGACTGATTGAATATTTAAACCAAAGGAGAGTAATATTGTTTTTGTAAAACTCTAAAAATTGATAATTGATTCTAATAAATTTGTCAGGTAAAGTTATAAATCATTTTTGTTATTTTAATTATAAACCATTGTTAGAATTAAGTTGATTTCATATTAACATTTAATTTATTCATCGATATGATCTTTATTTTTAAACAAAAATCACATATTACAATGATTATTTTTTTGTCAAATTTTGGGGAATGAGGAATTTAGGAAAAATTAATTTTTCACGAATAGACATTTTCATGAGTGGAAAAATTAATTTTAAATTTGTCATTGAAACTGACAGATTGTAGCAGACGGGTCAGAAAATGTGTCAATGTCAATATTTTATCAAGGCAGAGTATAGTGCTTGATAAAAACATTGCCCAGAATTTGATTGAACAATAAAAGGATTGAAGAAACTTGCTGGACTTTTATGAATTAGGGGTAATAGTGGAATTATTAAACAAGAAAAACTCCTGTTTTTCTCAGTGTGTGAACACTTTTCAAAGAAAACGAGACATAGAAATAATAACACTACAAATTCACACCATCGCTGCCGTTTGTTTTATAAAACACTAGACACTTATATACAGGAAAATTATTTTCTTGCCAAACTTCGCAGGGAATGGGGAATTTGGTAAACACAATTTCACCATGAGCGAGAAAATTATCTCCACGTTCGACATCAAAACTGACAGATTGTAAACAGAGTGCGGAGTCCATCTTGTCATAGCCCGAGTGGAATCCATGGTAACGGTGACGCTACTTCTGGCCTGCCATATGATCAGGTGACGTGGGGCGGTCATCTTCTACAGAAAATCTGTCAATGTCAAAACGGGAGATAATTTTGACGCTCATAGGAACACCGGTTCGAGTAAAACAAAGGTTTAAAAAATTCCTTATCTCAAATACTATGGTAAGTCAGAGCCCTTTATCAAAAAAGTGTCTGGGTTTTTTTAAAAAAATTCATAAGTCCAAATTTTTGAGCTGTGGAGGGAAAAGTGTTTGAGGACCACTGCAAATTTTCTCCTTCCAATAGCCTTAAGGCTACAGTAATTTTTTAAAGCTTTTATAATTTTTCTCATTTCGACACCTGTGTCCGCAGGAATTGCAATGTCGTCAGCATATGCACAGAGCACTATTTCAGTAAGATGACTCACAGAGACACCTTACTGCAAAAAGTAAGCATCTTAATTTAAGATAGATATGTAGTCACTTTTAAGTTGTTTTCTTGGGTCTTTTAATTACATTTTTAATGCTACTTTTAAAAAATTTCATAAAACATGATAACATCTGATAATTAGCAATATTATCCAACATTTTTGACAAAAGAAAAATTTTTTTTTAAGTAATGGACGATCGATGGACAAATCCGACAGTGTTTGTCAAACACTTTTCTCTCCTTTGCTAAAAATTTGCATTTTGATAATTTATTTAAAAAAAACCAAACACTTTTTCCACGAAATCGCTCTGGTAGACAAAATCGTAGATAATAAGAAATTTAAAAATTTTAACTTTTCCACGATTGGATGTTTCCAAGAGCAGATAAAACGAAAACGGGAATAAAATTGACAGACTTGCCACAGACAATGTCAACCAGAGCGATTTTGTGAAAAAAGTGTTTGGGATATTTAAATAAATTGGCAAAGTGAAAATTTTTACCAAAGGAGAAGGAAAGTCTTTGACAAACACTTTCGGATTTGTCCATCGATCGTCCTTAACAAACAATTTTTATTGAAAGTTTTTGAGTTTTATAGAATCCAGCAATTTGGATATAATCGTTTTGCTTTTATAATATTTCGATATTGGTATATAATATAATTCTCATGGAACGAATTTAACTTCAATTTTTAATTGAAATTATATTTCCATGAGAAGTCTATATCATATATCAATATCCAAATATGGTGGATTTCACAGAAATTGTCCTGCCCCAAAATTAAATATGTCCAATCTACGGCAAATTTTTTTTAAAAGTTGTCCTATTAGATAGTAATTTATAATATAAATATTTTTAAATTTTTTAAAAAATTGGAACAGTGGGAGGTGGGAAAGTTTGGTGTTTTTTGGTAATTCACTCTTCTTTTCCTATTTCCACTGTTTTAATGAATGGATAAAAAAATTTATGTGACATGATTTTTGTAGATTTTTGCATAACCTTTTGATTAAAAAGGTCCATTTTATATTTTTTTAATAAATTGACCTTCATTTTTCAAAATTAAATAGTATATTACGACCCTAGGCCAGAAAGTTGGATTTCCTGATGTGCGTGATATAAAGACCGAGGCGAAGCCGTTGCTTTTTATCACGCACAACAGGGCATCCAGCTTTCTTGCCGTGTGTCGTATAAAATTTTTCTTTGACCCCAGCCGAAAGTACATTCAAAAAGTACAGAAAATATTCAGTGGATTACGGCTGCTAGCTTGCTGTCAACCATATCTGTTTACAATTCTTACTTTTGTTGCCCACTTCAGCGCGTTCTACTGTCCACCTTGCATATAGCGTCTCGCAAAATGTTCTTCGATCAACTGAATGGTTGTATGGAAATTCGGACTGCCCGCTCGACTTTTGCAAAACCGAGGCAATTTTATTTTTATTTTATTTTTATTTTATTTTTTTTTATTTATGTTTATTTTAATAGGCACAACCCAAGGCACAACCTTTTCAGTATATAATTTGTCAAAACATAAGAGACAATCCGTTATTGTTTTGTTTCTTTTTGACAGATGATTTACAATATATTTTTAATTATTTTAAGTTATATGTGACTGATATGATACTTATCTGAGAAGTTATGATTAATAAGAATAAACAATTTTTTAATTCCTTTTTCTGTGAATATTGCTCGATTAATAAGCTGCACATAGTTTCTGTCAAAAATCGCAACATATGCGCCATGATGGAATTTGCAATGATACCGAGCCACAAAATCTTGTAGCCAATCAGAGCGCAAGAGAGTTCCAGCAGGCCACAAAAGTCGCTGTTTCTGGAGCGAAATTTTGCCAGAAAGAGCGTACTTTCGGATAGGGGATGAAGAAAAATAAATTTGAGTTTTTCTCAAAGATGGGCCTTTTTAATTTTTTTAAAAATATTTTTAAACGAAAGCTAAGGTTTTTTCCTATAAGAACCCGAAATTTCAAAAATGCGTTTTTTTCGTTTTCGAGAAATAAAATGATGAATACCGCGCGACGCCGGATCGCCGCGTCGACGCAAGCCCTTACAGTCGATCCGGCGTCGCGCGGTATTCATCATTTAATTTCTCGAAAACGAAAAAAAACGCATTTTTGAAATTTTGGATTCTTAAAGGAAAAATCCTCAGCTTTCGTTTAAAAATATTTTTAAAAAAATTAAAAAGGCCCATCTTTGAGAAAAACTCATATTTGTTTTTAATTTTAAAAAATTATGGTCGAATTATTTAAAAAATATAAAATGGACCTTTTCAATCGAAAGGTTATGCAAAAATCTACAAAAATCGTGTCACATAAAATTTTTTTATCCATTCATTAAAACAATGAAAATAGGAAAAGAAGAGTGAATTACCAAAAAACGCTAAACTTTTCCCCCCTCCCACTGCCCCAATTTTTTAAAAAATTTAAAATATCTATAGGATAAATTACTATCTAATAGGACAACTCATTAAAAAAATTTGCAATAGATTGGACATATTTTATTTTTGGGCAGGACATTTTCCGTGAAATCCACCATATAATAAAAGCAAAGTGATTACATACAAATAATAGAACGAATATAACTTCAACTCTGAATTAAAATTATATCAATTGATGTTCGTTCCATCAGACTTATAATTATTATAAAAGCAAAATAATTACATAAAAATTGCTAAATTCTATAAAACTCAAATTTTTTGTAACTTAAAAACAAGTTTCTCTTTTGTCAAGAAAGTTGGATAATATTGCTATTTATCAGCTGTTATTATGTTTAATGATATTTTTGAAAAATATCATTAAAAATGTAAACAAAGGGCCCACGGAACGATTGTCAATCTGAAAAATTGCGAAATATAGGAGGTTCTTACAAAAGAATAGAAGATATATTTTTATCTTTCAAGAAACAAAAAATATCAAATCAAATTTTTGTGGTGTGTAGTATACTTAACTATATATAAACCCTGAAAATTTTGAGTTAAAAAAGGTGGCCTTTCTGAGATTAATTTTTTTCAGTATTTTCAAAAAATCAAACTATTGTTTTTGTTTAACAATATTTTCGACTTTTCTTGCTGAGTTTGTAAAAATCATAAAAAATAGAATAAAATGAGCCAATATCTGAAATGTTGCAGAAAAATCTAAACAATGTTTTTCTTTCTTTTCTACTAATATTAAACAAATTTTACCTTTTGGAGAAAGAACGATATACTCATCGAAATCTTGATGAAGATAAATAAAGTCCTAGTCCGATTCTAGAAGAAATGTTTCATTTTCGAATTTGTAAACAATTTTGTTGCGTTTTAAGTAATATTAATTTTAAACTTGTTTTTTAAGTTTATTTTCTGTTAGAAAAACATTCTGAGCGCTATCATCTAATATTAATTTCACTCTTCTTATATTACTAGACTCCAGCTAAAAATAAAAATTAATGAATAAATAAATTTCAATATTTAAATAACTAAAATAAATTAAAAATTTTTATTAGCAGTAATAATAATTATTAGTAGAATTTTATAATTTTCTTATAAATTTTTTTTTGTAAATTTTGTTACGTTTTGGTTACATAGATAATATTTTATTTAAAAAAAAGTAAAAAGTAAACTATTTTTATCTATCAATTCTTTTTTCAATGAAAGGTTGTAACTTAATTTAATAGGAACTCTTGAAAGAGCAAAATAAGCTACATTTTTCCAAAATCTGGTTAAAATATTGATTAAATATTTAAAAAATTTAAAGACAAATAAAAAAATGTTAAATACATATTATTTGAAAAATGTACCTCCATAAGCCCTTTCCTTCCAAAAAAATGTTTAAATAAATAGATATTTTGTGACATTATTTTTTATTATTCTTTTTTGTTATTAAAAGCAACTTTATAATTAATTTTTATAGACAGTCATTAACACTTACCTTCATTAATTTATTATTTACATTTCACTGTGTCTCATTAAAAGCACAAATACTTGCTAGATAAAGGGGTAGAGTGACGTGAAAGGGCGGACAGTCAACGGTAATTCGCGAAATTAAAAACTCACTAACAACTGTTAGTTTTCAGTTGTTACTATTCTTGTCTAGAATTTCTTTTAACTCACTCACTGCAAATATTGCCTAAGGTTGGCCCCTAGGCACTTCCATAGTCCCGAGTATATTGACAGTTGTCAAAACATTCGTTACTGCATAAAGTTGTATTAAATTAATAAGTTTAAAATTTTTGATATATTATTTTAAAGGGTTTTCTCTGAAAAAATGAAAAAAATATGCTTTATTCCTATAGTTAAAGAATAAAGTTTTATTTATTTATTTAAGAAATATAAACGGGATATACCCTTTACAAATGTTTTTGAACTAAACAATAAAACTTATATTAGATAACAACCACTAGCTTAGTAAATATAATAAATATATATAAGATTTGTTTAAGGTCTAAAATTGTAAAACTAGCCTTTTTAATTCTGAGATAAATATGTCAAGTCCAGAACCAAAAAAGTTCAATTCGTCTGAACAAGTATTAGCCTCTTTGTTAATTCTGTTGAAAACAGAGTGCTTGCCGTAGTTTGTTCTATTGTAGGTAATATAAAAAAGTTGGTTAAATCTCAAAGACCTCATAGGGGCTGAGAAGTTAAGGGGGGAAACCACATCAGGATGATGAAAAAATCTTTTTTTTTTTATTGCATAATTCGTTAACTTTACTATCTAAGAGTACTTTGTCAAAATTTCAAAACGAAATTCGCAATACTTTAGATTTTATTAGCATAAAACCGAGCGAGCAATGAGTATATGGAATGCCGGCTAGTCTGCGCGGCAAGCAGCACGAAACACTTGTTTGTTTACTTAGGTATTCAGGTATTAAAACTCCTATTTCATATTTTTGTTTTTAAAGGACAATATAGGAGGTAATAGAAGCATCAACATAAGGGCTTTTTTGTTTTAATTTAGTGTTTTACAAGTGCGTTTGTAAATGGAAGTGAATTTAGAATACAGTCGATCATCCCAGTATACCCCAACCCAGTAACGCCGCACAGTAAGAATATTTGCAATTTTTTGTGACAAAATCGTAGAACTTTCGATAGAAATGAGTTATTTTAATAAATCTAAAACGAAAAGAAAGCTTATTATCTATAGAATAAAGGAAAATTATAGAGAAAGCCATTAGGATTTTCCTAACCTATAATTAACGTAAGCAAAGTTGAATATTCATAGGTGAAACAATTATTTTCGCATATCCTGCGGGGATAAACGATAAATATAAGTGTCCCGAAGACTGAAATCCAAGACATTATAATGAAAAATACGAATTGAGTGCTAACATTAAAAAAACTAAAATGAAAGAATCAATATGGAGACCAAAAATGGAATTATTTTTTAAATAATCGATCAGATTGGGTTAAAACTTTTTACTCGTGGGTTTTTGGGGTCGCTGAATCCGAATCTGATGTTTAATTTTCAAAATTCAAAATGGCGGACTCAATATGGCGGCTGATTTTTTAAAAATCGTTGACATTCTGTTAAAACTTTTTACTCGGGGGTTTTTGGGGTCGCTGAATCCGAATCTGATGTTGGATTTTTAAAATTCGAAATGGCGGACTCAATATGGCGGCTGAGTTTTTAAAAATCGTTGACATTCTGTTGAAACTTCTTACTTGGAGGTAAGTTTTTGCAACTAACATCAGTTTGATACCAAAGAAAACATATGGCAATCGTTTGTATTTATGTTGTTTAATGTTAATCTGTCACTATTATTTTATAGTTTTAAATGTTTCTATTCTGCACATATAAACCTTTAGACACATTAAAAACCAACGTAGGTAAGTCCTTTAGAATAATACTAAAAATAAGAAATGATCAAAATGATTCTAAACAGGAACGTACAATTAAATTAAGAAACGTACACTACAAAAAAAATACATTTCACTCTTTTTGCTTTAAAATCAAATAACAAGTGTATTAGAAATTTAAAGATTTTCACATATATTATTTACATAATCCTAAAAGCGTAAGATTTAAAACTGTAATACAGTTAATATTAGTGTTAGTCAGTTAAAAAAATATTGTTCTATATGAGGTCCAAATTTAAAAAACTTTAAACCATCCGATTACGATAATATATTCAAAAAATAAAAATCTGACTTCAGATTAGTAGGTGACAGACTAAAACACCTTAAATAACAAGTTTCAACTAAATCACATCGATTATCAATGAATTAGCAGTCATATTACCTTTAACATTTTAAATTTTAGTAAATCTTGCATCAAATTTGTACTCAGCGACACCAAAAACCTCCAAGTAAGAAGTTTCAACAGAATCCCAACGATTATAAAAAATCAGCCGCCATATTAAGTCCACCATTTTGAATTTTGTAAATCCAACATCAGATTTGGATTCAGCGACCCCAAAAACCCACAAGTAAGAAGTTTCAACAGAATGTCAATGATTTTGAAAAAATCAGCATCTATATTGAGTCCGCCATTTTGAATTTTAAAAATCCAACATCAGATTCGTATTCAGCGACCCCAAAAACCCCCAAGTAAAAAGTTCCAACCGAATGTCAACGATTTTTTAAAAATCAGCCGCCATATTGAGTCTGCCATTTTGAATTTTGAAAACTGAACATCAGATTCGGATTTAGCGACCCCAAAAACCCCCAAGTAAGAAGTTTTAACAGAATGTCAACGATTTTTAAAAAATCAGCCGCCATATTGAGTCCGACATTTTGAATTTTAAAAATCCAACATCAGATTCGGATTCAGCGACCCCAAAAACCTCCAAGTGAGAAGTTTCAACAGAATGTCAACGATTTTTAAAAAATCAGCAGCCATATTGAGTCCGCCATTTTGAATTTTGAAAATTAAACATCAGATTCGGATTCAGCGACCCCAAAAACCATTGAGTAAAAAGTTTTTACCCAATCTGATCAATTATTTAAAAAATGCCATTTTTGGTCGCCATATTGATTCTTTCATTTTAGTTTTTTTAATGTTAGCACTCAATTCGTTTTTTTATTATAAAATCTTGGATTTCAGTCTTCGGGACACTTATATTTATCGTTTATCCCTGCTGGATATGCGAAAATAATTGTTTCACCTATGAATATTCAACTTTGCTTACGTTAATTATAGGGTAGGAAAATCCTAATGGCTTTTTCTATAATTTTCCGTTATTCTATAGATAATAAGCTTTCTTTTCGTTTTTGATTTATTAAAATAACTCATTTCTATAGAAAGTTCTACGATTTTGTCACAAAAAATCGCAAATATTCCCACTTTGCGCCGCTTCCCCAACTTGACGCGGGACTCGTACCCCCACTTTGCTCTACACATGTGCTGAAAAACTCGAGCAAAGTTCAACTACGCTCGACAGCGAGCGAGCGTGCCTATAGTGGGGGAACCTGAGTTCCACGAAAAGCTCTTCTCCTTCCCGCGCTTGGCGGGTTTACTGGGATGGTCGACTGTATTGAAGGTAACAGAAGCATCAACACAAGGGATTATTTGTTTTGATTTAGTGTTCTACAAGTGCGTTTGTAATTCAAAGTGAAAAATGTCTGCGTACCCGAAAGATAAACATGAGATTACCGATCCTCGCAGTAAGCCGCGTAAAAGAAAATTTCAAGGGAACCAGCACGGTAATAAACAGATGAATAATCAGGAAGGTCAAAGTGCTAGTGCGAGAAAATTATCCAGTGCTACAAGTGAAAATGTGATTGTGAATCCATTGCATTTTTATCGGATTGTTGAATTCTTTACTTTGTTTATAGCATTGTCAGACATGTTGATTTGTGGAAATTGTAAGCAAAATGTAACATTTGAAGAAACTGGAATTCGTGGCCTTGGATTCAAACTTGTTGTCAAATGTATCTGTGGATCTAGATATATCAATTCATGTCCTATAATAAATACTGGATTCGAAATAAATCGCAGAATAGTTTTCGTCATGCGACTCTTAGGCGTTGGTAGACAAGGGTTGAATGTATTCTGCAATTATATAGATATTTGCGGTGGCTTAGCCGAAGAAACATATAATAGAGTTGTAGGTCACATCCACGTTGCTTCGAAGACAGCTTTTGATTATTGTCGTAAAAAAGCTGTCGAGGAAGAGAAAAAGGAGAATGAAAAAAGAGGAAGGTCGATTTCAAATTTCAAAGTATCTGGAGACGGCACCTGGAAAAAGAGAGGTTTTAAATCTTTGTTTGGAGTAACAACCCTTATAGCATATTATTGCGGCAAAGTCATCGATCTAGATGTACGAAGCAATTACTGTCATGCTTGTGCACAATGGCAGAATAAATCCAAGAATTCTGCAGAATATTTAGAATGGAAAGAAAACCATAACGACGAGGAATGTACCAAAAATCATGAAGGTTCTGCGGGAAAAATGGAGGTGGAGTCTGTGAAAAAAATGTTTTTGAGATCCGAGGAAGAGTATGATGTAAAATACGGCAACTACATAGGGGACGGCGATTCTAAAACATTTGCAGCAATTCTCAATGAGAATCCTTACGGTGACGATCATCAAGTTTCAAAAAAGGAATGTATAGATCACGTCCAAAAGAGAATGGGAACTCTGCTCCGAAACGTTCGAAAAACTGAAAGGCTAGGTGGAAGAGGTAAACTCACAAAGTCATTAGTGAAAAAGCTCGGGACTTATTATGGACTTGCGATGCGAAGAAATGTAGATAGTTTGGAAAACATGAAAAAAGCAATTATGGCAACATACAATCACATGATTTCCACAGATGAAAAACCCCAACACATGTACTTCCCAGAAGGAGAAGGCAGCTGGTGTAAGTGGCAGAAAGAAAAGGCCCTTGGAATCGAACCTGAACCGCACCCTACTCCATTGCATCCAGACGTAGCAAAAGCAATTTTTCCAATTTATCAAGACTTGTCAAAGGATGATTTACTAAAGAGATGTTTAGGTGGCCACACTCAAAATGCTAATGAAAGTTTCAATTCTACAGTTTGGCGATTTGCTCCTAAACATTTGCACTCGGGGCTAAAAGTCATTGAAGTGGCATCATATTTAGCAACAGGGTTATTCAATGAAGGAAATTCATCCCTTCTGAAGGTCATGAACGAGGCAGGAATTGTAGTGGGCACGCGAAGTTTCAAGTACGCCAATGAAATGGATAACCAACGCGTAAGCCGACAGAATCGACTTGATTCATTGGAGTCGAAAGAAGGTCGGAAAGAAAGAAAAGCACTGCAGCAAGCTCAAAATGAAGCCTATGAAGAAGAAGAAGGCTTACTATATGGTGCTGGAATTGCAGATTAAAAAAAGTAAGCACTTTAATTTAATTTTAACTTCGTTAAATTTCTTTGTTTCGAAATTTTTTTTAATCGCGTTTTTCCCAAAATGGTATTTTTCATATTTGCGTGACTTCTAACTTAAAAAGTAATTAATCGATCCTTATGAAATTTGGAAGTTTCTTTCTTTATAAAATTACGAAGAATATGAACCTACATTTGAGATGTTATCACCTTTTTTAAGGGGTTTTTTATTACTTAAATAGTGAAAAATAAGGGTTAAAATGAAAATTATTGTTCTAAGACCTCCCAAAATTTTAATTTTCATTATTTTCAACCGCACTTAGGTTCATATTCTTACAAAACATCTTAGAAAAGTAAAAAATTTTTTTTTTCAATTTCAGATAAAAATTAAAAACACTTGATGTCACGCAAGCGAAGAAAACGCATCCGGACCATCAGCAAGCAGCATTGCATATATGCCGTAATTTCTCTCCAACTAAATCAAAAAAATTCTCAAATCTTGTTCAAAATACGTATCAAATGTTGTCAAAATGCCACTTAATATTTATTAATTCTTCCAACCAAAAAAAAATCTTGAAAAATCAGTAAAAAATAGCCTTTTAATGTGGTTTCCCCCCTTAATACATGGTAAAACTACATAGCTACGCACGTCTCCGTTCATTACTTTAAAAAGAAAAAGGAGATCAGAATATAAGAATCTAGCCTCCATCTTAGATATTCCCCACACTGCTCTAAGTTCATCGTAGTTATGTGTGTACAGATCGAAATCAATATTTAATTGCTTTGCAGCAGACCTCAAAAACCTAATCTGTACACGTTCCAACCTCAGAATATAAAGAGTGTAGAGAGGAGACCAAACAACAGAGGCATACTCCAATCGACTCCTGACGAAAGAAAAGTACAGGATTTTGAGAGCTGCCGGATCATGGAATCTCAAGCAATTTCTTCTGATAAAAGCTAGTGAGCTTATTGCCCTGCTTAAAATATCTGATATGTAAGAAGCAAATGAGAGATCACTAGCCAATATCACTCCCAGGTCGCGTATTTCGTTGACATGTCTAATAATGACTCCATCTGTGGTGTAGTCAAAACGGAAGGACTCCTTTTTTTTAAAACAAAATAGAATTACATATATCTATATTTAGGATTATTCCGTTTCTACAGCACCAAGAATAGAGCCCATTTAAGTCTAACTTAACTTTCAGACAGTCGTCTCTTGATGTGACTATACGATAAAATTTCAGATCGTCAGCAAACAGGGAAAATTGACAAAATTTAAATATTGTGCTAATATCATTAATCAAAAGAATAAATAAAAGTGGACCGAGGTTTGAACCCTGCGGCATACCCGAAGAGGCGAAAAACACAGATGATTACACCCTTCCTAAGCGAACGCTCTGCAATCGGTCCAAAAGATAACTTTTTATCCACGTGATCATGGAGTCATCTACTCCCAAAGAGGATAGCTTTCCCAAAAGAATCTCATGGTCAATTTTATCAAAAGCCTTTGCAAAATCCGTGTAAATCGCCTCCACCCGCACACCAGATTAAACCTTGGTACAAAGAAAGTCTGTGAAAAAGCTTAAGTTTGTGCTAACAGAGCGTCACCTTACAAAGCCATGCTGCTCCTCAATAATTAAATTAGCAAAGGAGCTGTACAAAAAATCAGTAATAATGCTCTCAAAAATTTTAGAGATAGCATTCAACAATGTAATGGGACGATAATTTCTTATATTATTTTTATCACCGTTCTTGTGAATTGGAACTATTATACCCCTTTTCCAGACAGAAGGAAAAACACCTGAGAAAATAGACAGATTAGAAAGAATAAATAATGGATCTACAAGTGAGGAGCAACACGACTAGAAGAAAAGAGGTGAAATTACGTCAGCACCGGCAGGTATGGACGAGTCAACACTAGCTAATTTTTTCCTAATTATATCCTTTAGAATAAAAAATTTATTGTTATTGTCAGAGACCCGCACATCCCCTGCAGGGATAACACCCTTAGGAGTGTAGACTGATGGGAAAAATACGGCCAAAAGCTCTGGAATCTAATCACAGCTGTTGGCTAACCGGTTTTCAAGACTCATGTGATTAGGGATACAATTAGTCACAGTGCGCCTCAACCAGTCGCAGGTGGTCTGAAAATGTAACAACAATCGGCTAATGTGGAATTGTCCTAAATGGCTCCTAGATTCTAAATTTTCAAGATTTGAAATCCTAGCTGCTCCACCTTTTGATATTTCCACGTGGGAGTTCCATATTTACCATGAAAACCCTTAATAGGCTATCAACTCATGAAAATATCGGACTAAGACGTGTCATTACGTATTATGACTGTAAATGTCGATAAACCCGACTTTGTTATAGGCGAAATACTTTTTAGCAATAGACATCCCAAACCCCCAACCCCTCACAGCCAAGGATCACAGAATTGCTTATCAAAATGAAACATAATTTTATCAACAATAATTGAAAATATTATTGATACTTATCGTTGTAGGATCTTTGACTACCCTCTTCACCTTCATTAACCACCTTTTCGCTCTATCTATTAGATATATTCCATAGAGGGCTCTATTAGCCCTCTATGGAGCCACCCCACCCCGCCCCCATATTATGACAGAATTGCTTATTGAAATGAAACGAAATTTTATTTACGAGAATTGAAAATGTTATTGATGTTCATCGTTGTAGGATCTTTGACCACCCTCTCACTCTTATTGACCACCTTTTTTCTTTTGTGGCCCTCTATGTAGCCACCCCAACCCCCTATATGATGACAGAATTGCTTATTGAAATGTCACGAAATTTTATCCACGATAATTGAAAATGATATTGATACTCATCGTTAAAGGATCTTTGACTACCCCCCCCCCTCCGCCCTCGTGGACCACCTATAATTCCTCTCTATGATTTATCTTTATTAAGATAATATTTTTTATAGATGTACTTATACTTCTATGAAAAATACTATCTTAATCAACAGGAATTTAAAATAATTACAAATTTACTTTCTATAGGGAAACAGGTTCGTTTGTGGGCACCCTTTTGTTTTTGACTTATAACTTGTGCCCAATAAATATGATGCGGACATAAACATATGTGACGTGTTCTGAAGAAAGGGACCTAAGAAGCCAAAAATCGTTTTTCGGTTTAAGGTTTTTTTAATTTTATTAAAGGTTTCTTTTTCATTATCTGAAGTCAGAAAAGGCTTTTATTGGATATTTTTTAAGTTATAACAATTTAAATCTCTCGATTTGTACAGATTCCCATGCGCGCTCAACTTTTGTTTTCGCTCTCCTGTAAAATAACCAATTTCCTTCTTAGGTCCCTTTCTTCAGAACGCGTCACATATGTTTGCAAAGCTGGAGACCTTGGCTAACTTCGGGCGAAGAAACTGAATTGATTCTGTCGAATAGAAAAATTTTATTAAAAATTTATCATAATGGTAATTTTTCGATAAAAAAATTGTTTGGTTCGGTTGTGGGCACCCTTATAAAAATCTGCTAAAAATGGTAAGAAATGAACTAAAACAACCGCTGTTATGGAAAAAAATTAACATTTAACTTTTAATTATATGATTAAACCTGAAAATATTTAGGTTATTTAAAGTATTTTAATTATTTCCTCACTTTAATTTGTGCCACTTTTTAATTGAATAGAATTACCAAAAATCATATATCATCATTGATACCTCGTAAATGATGTCCGATCGCGTTCTTTTTGTTTACGCAGCATGACTTTGTGGTAAACTACGAGAAAATAGTGCACATTACGAGAGCTATCTCTATACGGTCCATGCATATTCTGGCTTGTCGCCCGACGAAACAACGTAGCTCTATCTGATAACATTCAATTCGATTTCATTTTGAGTCGCGTAGTTCACGCATTAACTTGTTTCATATTAAATAGTTATAAATACTTTATTCATGTCTCTTACACCAAAAAATGTACACTGCCCATTTTTTGGTGCACCAAAACCATTGTTCAGGCAGTAGTTCATAAAGTCATCTAAACAAATGCCTTTTTTGCCCATCCAGAAAATATTCTTCTCTCGATGGTAGTTGATGACAGAGAGCATGTCCGAGAGCTCGGACTTAAGCGAGTTCTAAAAACCAAAGAAGTTCCCGTAAAGGGCAAAAATGTTCGAAACTTCTTGGTTCCCAAAGTAAATTTTGAAGCGAATGGATATTTTGAGTTAATAAGTTGGTCAGAAGCAAAACTTACCTGTCCCCCACTATTGGCAAGTCTTTCTTCCAATACAATTTCACAATTAATATCTAAAAAGGACAAACCAACATTGGACATAAATTTGGCAGATATTCCATGCCACACTCAGGCTGTGGAGCGCTGTGTTAAACTTGTAACACAAGCCTCCTCAAAAGTTTACGGACCAGAAAGACGTGATGGGTTCATAAGAGCAAACCTCACCTCTCGTGCATCCATGCCCAAATTTGATACTAAATCAGAGTTTGCTATTCCGCAATAATTTTCTACACCCATTTTTGGTTAATTTGTTTGAACATCATTTGTGAAGTATAAATGATGACATACGATTTTTGGTAATTCTATTTAATTGTTCTTCAAATTAATAAGGGGCCATACTTAAATTACGTAACACTCTAGAAGGGGGGGGGGGGTTCTGAAAAGTTGTTACATCTGTATAAACTGTCAAATGTTTACATTATAAAAACTGTTACAGGGGGGTGGGGGGGTCTAAAAATTCCTGAAAAAAGCGTTACGTAATTTAAGTATGGCCCCTAAACTTTAATTGCGATGCGCGAACGGAAGATATTGTCCGATTTCAAAAACTTTTTTTTCTCTGAATTCGTATTAACAAATAGCAACTTTTCCGCACTATTACGATTCAATTTGGAAAATTTTTTATTTTTCGCTCCGGTCTAGAGCCCACAACCGAACCATGTCCACAACCGAACCTCTTCCCCTATTAATTAGTATAAATTAAGATAGTTTTTCTGTCATAAAATAAGACTTTTAATAGAGGGGGAAAGGTGGTCAATGAAGGCGGGGGTGGAGGGCTGTAAAAATACCAACAACGATGAGTATCAATACATTTTCAAATATCGTGGATAAAATTTTGATTCAATGCAATAAGCAATTCTGTCATCATTGGTGAGGATCGGGGTGGTTACATAGAGGGCTACAAAAAAGGGAAAAAGGTGTTTCATGAGGGTGAAGGGGTTAGGCAAAAATCCTACAACAATGAGTATCAATAACATTTTCAATTATCGTGGATAAGATTTCGTTTCATTTCAATAAACAATCCTGTCTTATTTTGGGGACGGGGTGAAATGGCTACATAGAGGCCTACATAGAGGTGAAAGAGTATCAATGAGGGTAGGGGGTTAGTCAAATATCCTACAATGATAAGTATCAATAACATTTTGAACTATCGAGGACAAAATTTCGTTTCATTTGAATAAGCAATTCTGTTATAATTGGGGGACGGGGTGGGTGGCTTCATATAGAGCTAGATAGAGAGGAAAGGTGGTTAATGATGACGGAGAAGATAGTCAAAGATCCTACAACGATAAGTATCAATAACATTTTCAAATGTCATGGATAAAATTTCTTTTTATTTCAATAAGCAATTCTGTCATGCTTGGTGGTGGGGGGATTAGAAGGGGGGGTGTCCATTGCTAAAGAGTATTCCGCCTTTACCAAAGTCGTGTTTAGCTACATTTACAGTTATAATACCTAATGACACGTCTTATTTCGATATTTTCTTGAATAGATAGCCTCTTACGTGTTTTCATGGTAAATGAGGAACTCTTACGTAAAAATATCAAAAAGTGGAGCAGCTAGGATTTCAAATCTTGAAAATTTGGAATCTAGGAGCTATTTAGGACATTTCCACATTAGCCGTTTTTTATTACATTTTCAGACCACCTGCGACTGGTTGAGGCACACTGTGTAGTTCTGTGAGTCTCATTAATAAATTTCCACAACTTCCTTGGGTTAGACTTGACAGATTTTTCTGTTTTGCTTATATAATCATTGTAACACTTAATAGACACAGCCTTGTATTTCGAAAATTTGTGATAACAGTCATCAGACTGAAATAATTTGTAATTATAATGAGCTACTTTTTTTTCTCTGGTTAAATGTCTCAGTTCATTAGAGAAGCAAATTGGATAGTTCGAATGGCGGATTACTTTTACAGCAGTGAACTGGTCCAAAATAAAGTAAACCTTGCCATAAAAACTATTAAGACCGTCCTCTATGTTGAGGTCAGACAATAAGTTTTCCCAATTTACAGTATAAAAAAAAGAGTTTATCGCAGAATAGGTTGCATTTAAAAAGTCAAATTTTATGTTAACATTATTATTAGTAGACCCTTTGTTTGTTTAAATCGCGCAGGTTATTATTTTGTTTTGTTTTTAAAATACATCACTTAAGTTTAATCCACGGGTGCTATTCTGTAACTTTACTTCACTTCACTTTCACTTGACTTGACTTTCACTTTCACTTCCTTTTCACTCTACTTCACTTCACTTCACTATGTATTATTCATTGTATAGGGGAGAGGGCCCCAAGTTGGACACCCTATCGATTTATTGCTGTAGAATCCAAACTGAATAAAATATATTAAAATGTTTTATACCGGATGAAAGTACAATTTATAAGGTAACTTATGGCCACAGAGATAAAATTTAATTTTGAACATAAACATTTTTTAAAGCATTTTTTCTAATTGTTAAAATTTTCGGTCTAAAAAAAAGTGTCCCCAAGATGGACACCTTCTTAAAAGTCTCTGAATATGGTAGTAAATAAAAAATTAACATCGTGTAACAATTCTTGAACTAAGTTTTAATCATTTTACGGAATTACCAAGGAACAAAATTTCTAAAGACTTCAATTTAATAGCTTAACAGTAAAAAGTAATAAAATATCGAAAAATATCAATATAATAAATTCTCTAACAATAAAATCATATTTTATGGTGGAAAATAAAAAATTTTAATTTCTTGGCTCAAAAAATTATTGAAAAAAGTGTAAAATCAAAAATATGCAAAAAAATATATTGACATTTTAGGCCTGTCCATCTTAGGGTACATGGCACCATTTTTTAATCCCCAGTTAAAATATATATATGAATACTGAATTAGTAAAATCATTTTAGAATATTATTATACGATAAATAAAGAATATTATAACGTTAAGTACTCATTCTAAATCATAAATTTAAATAACTTTACTAACTTGCGAAAAAACTGTTACAAAACTTTTTTAGACACAAAATTACGTGTTATGTGTAGAAGAAAAATCAACTGGTTTTTTTTCTTCAAATGTGCATCAAAATGTTCGTCTATACAAACAACAAAAATGACAGAAAGCATAAGGCGCTGTCACCTTAAACAAAAATTTTATACGAAATGTCCATCTTGGGGCCCTGTCCATCTTGGGTCCCACTCCCCTATATTATTATGTATATATTCCACGTCAACAAGGACAGGCCTAAGTCCAAAAATGGTCTTGACCCATTTTAAAGATATATTGTTCAAAATAATTGTACGTTTGTCTACTTTTAAATGCCGTATAACGTTTTTTGAAAATTTAAAATGGCGATGCCAATATAGCGGAAAAAAGCGTTCAATTAAAAAATTTTAAAATAATTTCATGTATTAAAAATTCGAAAAGACCAACTTGCCCTCAAACTCTTTAACTAACAGTTTTAACGGTCGATGAATGCTGAAATGGTATTCAATGGTCAAAACCATTTCAATTCATATTACCGTTGAAATAAATATAAATTAATAAATAAAATCAATAAAAATAAAGAATTTGATGTAAAATAAATAATAAAATATAAATATAGAAATAAAAAATTGTGACATGTGATGGGGATCGATCTCTCGACGTGTGGGTTTGTGGTCGTTGCTTTTAATCGCGGAGCCACGGGAGATTGAATGGGTCGATTTTAAAGAGAAATTAAAAGAAAAATGAGTAAATGATGAAAAATTATTAATTTAAAGAAAATAAATAATAAAGTTATGTAAATGGAAACATGAAATTGTAGTAAAATTGTTATATAGAAAGAATTATAACAGTAATTTAAGTTAATTTAAGTCTAAATAATAAGAGTTTCGTCTAAATAATTAGAAAATTAATAATAAATTAGAAAATAAGTTGTTTTTAATAAAATAAAAAGAATAAAATCCAAAAAAATAACTAGATAAATAAGAATTGTAAAAATTTAACAATAAACATTAATTTGTTTATTAAAAAATTGTTAATTAAGACAAGAAATATTGTTTGAATTTTAATAAAAATATATTCAAATGATGGGAAATAAAATAAAGTAAAATAATCTAAAATCAGAAATTTAATAAATTAATTATTCTTTGAGAAAATAAATAAATAAGTAAAAATTCGTTACAGAATGTTCTAGAAAGTTCTAGAAGCTTTTAAAATTGTTTACTTTCCGGTTTCATTTTGGAGGGAAGAATAATTATTGGTAAAAGGGATTGTCCAAAATAAATAAGAGCAAATTAAAGTAATAGAAACAGGTTGCGCCAAAAATATCTAAGACGCGGGGGATATTTGACTTTTAGCATTTCCGGAGTCAATAGTATATAAACAGGCGATTTTACAAGGGGGTCTCTCTTCCTCTTCTAATATTATCTGAAGGTGAGGTGCTGCCGAAAAATATTTCGATAAGAAATATTTTTCAAATTACGGAAGAATTACTATTCAAACATTTTCAAACATTCGTCGAAATTATTGGATCTCACTGTCTCTTGACAATGTGCATCTTTTATATTTATTAAATATTAATTTCGATTAATATTTAATAAAGACACAAATTAAATATCCCCTGTTTTGGAGCTTTGTATGTTCTTAGTTAACATACCGGGTAACCATCCAGGATTGTTTAATTTTAAAAGATTCCTTGTTGAATGATAAAGTTTCAATAAACGATTTAACAAAAAGTGGAGTGTTGTGGGGAATGGCCGAGCCATGCTCATGACATGTACCAAAAGTTTGTTAAATCTATGATCCCAGTCCTCCGTGTAGAAATAGGATTTTGCTGTAGGTTTGGCGACAACCACATTCTGAGCATAAAGAATAAAATTAGGTTGTCAATACACCATAAAAAAAATATATATATTAAAAAAAAAAGAAGAATATAGTTTAAGGCATAGATTTATCCCCAAAATTAGGGTCTGTAGGTAGGATTGAATTTAAAAAATAAAAATTTGAGATTGAATATAAGAAATTGATTAATGAAAATAATTTGTTTTAGATTGGAAAAAGTATAGATTGCTTTGAGTAAATTCTGTTTGTCTGGCTAATCATTATTTTTATTTTGATAAAGTAAGTTAAATATAAATAGATACAATTTAAATGATTTTGTTTATTTTTGAAAGACATTTAAATTTTCTAATTTTAAATAAAGAGAGAATTTCTGATTTCTTAAATTATTAATTTGGAATAAAAATATTTAAATTCATTAATTATTCAAAATTTATTATTTATTTATTCAAAAAGATTTAAAATTAAAAATTTTATAAAATTATTATTTTATTTGTTTAATTTTTAAATGTTTATTGTTCAGGTAGGTTGAGGAATCAATGATGAAGCTTGATAGTAAATTATAAATTATTAATAAAATCAAATCTGAGATTCCTAATAAAATCAATTTATTTGAACGATAAAAGAAATTGTGAGAATTAGAAATATTAAAATCAGAATAAAATTAAAATAAAATTTGAGAAATCAGAATAAAAGAAAACAGGTGGCTAATTTCTCGTTTAATTTCTTATCTAATTTATGGATTTGAATGTCCATTTTTTGAACTTATGTCCTTTTCTCTCTAAGATGCCTTGTCTTTCTTCTGTTTAAGTACAGATAACCGATTCCCCGGTTTAGGAAAATAAGAGAGAGAACGATATATGCTTCAACTGGTACCCCTGGTGTCTTTTCTCTAGCTTTTCGGCTATCTTCTTTCTAACGCATTCGCTAGACATATCGGCGCCGGCTTTGTTTTGATTTTGCTCGTATTTTGCGTGAAATAATATCAAATATTTTGTCTCTTTATTTCTAGTACAGAAATATGTACACAAGTTAAATTCTTTCTAACTTATTGAAATAGAATTTAAAATATATTTTCATCGCTTCGTGAATTATTTTAAACTCATTTTATTCTTGGAAATTTAAATGTCTCAAATAAATAGAAAAATTAGGTGAAGGACGCATGAATTGGGTCATTTTAAACCTGGAATGTGTCATCCTGGATAATTATTTATTTTTGATTATTTTGTTTTGAACATTTAATTATTAAATAGATAAAATTTTAACAAAATTAACAAAATTATAAGCACCTTGTTTTTCGATTTTGTATTGTTTGGGAAAATAAAAAAATTTCTAAAAATGGAAGGTGATAAAAATAAAGAAAAAAAGAGTCCAATCAAATCATCTGATTCTTTCGAAGCATCGGGAAGTAACGATTTAAATGATTTAAGTAGTCTTGATCCTTTTTTAAATAAAAATAAAAATAAAAATGATCAAGAAGACAAAGAAAAAGAAAATATTAATAAAGATCAAGATAATAAAAATGATGACGAGGAAGGTCCTTCAGACGATGAATCAGATGATGAATCTGAAATTGATATGACTGAAGGTGAATTAGAACAAGCTGAGAAAGATTTGGATGATATGATTAGGAGATATGGGGAAGAAATAAAAGATTTAAAAGTAAATTTGAGAAATATATCACAAACAATTAAATTTAAAAATAAAAAAGCCGCGGAAGATAGAAAACGAATAAAAACGAGATTAACAAATACAAATGAAAAGATTGAACAAAATAAAGACATTTTAGAAAGAAAAGTTAGTGATATTCATTTGATTAGTGAGGAAAATTCTATTTCGGTTTTATCAAATGAGCGACATATTTTAGAAATCTCACAAAATCAAAAAGTAATAGAAACTAAAATTAATAGAATTCGACAAACAAATAGTAGTGGTGGCATGGAAAAATCGTCGTGGTTGAAAAATATGCCAGTGCCGAAATTTAGTGGTCGCGAGCGCCCAATGGTTTTTCTCAATGATTTGATAAAATATTTACAAGCGAATGAGGCATGGGAAGATGACTTTAAATATATAATTTTAACGTGTCTAGAGGGTTTCGCTAAAGAATGGTGGAATTTGGTCTCTACACATAACGATAATTTTGAATCTTTTAAAGAAAAATTTATTAAACGTTATTGGAATGAAGAAATAAGATTTAAAATAAGTTCAAATTTGCAATTCGGGGTTTATGAAGCTTCTGGTAGATTATCCAGAACTGCTTACGCTATTAAATTGATAAACAATGCTAAAGATTTAATTCCACCACCTTCGGAAAATGAAATAATTTTGAGAATATCTAGACATTTTGAAGATGAGATAAGAACCGCGATAATAATAAGAAAAATACAAACAGTGGAAGAGTTAATTGATTTATTAGAAACTTTCGATTTAGCCGGTCCATCGAACTCATCTCGAAATTGCACTTTCAGAAGTAATCCGAATTTTGGTCAAAATAATTTAAGTTTTAATCAGAGTAATAGTCAAAATTTTAGAAGAGAATTCAATAACCAAAATCAAAATTTTGGAAATTCACAAAGAGGAAATTTTAATAATTATAATAGAGGTATTTTTTATCCAAATTTTAATCGTTTCAATAATCAAGGAAATTATAATAGATTTAATCAAAATCAAACTGATTTACCTGATTCAACAACAGGTAATGAAAGACGTGAAACTAATTATACTCCCCGCGAAAATAGATTTCAGGGAAATTATAGTCAAAATTATAGTCAAAATCGTCAAAATTATAGTAACGGCTATGTTGAAAATGGACGCTATGTTCCTAGATTAAATCAATTTAATCAACCGAGTGGAAGTTTTCAACAAAATCAAAATTCAGGAAATAGTAATACAAATTTTGTAAATGTAAATAATGAAAATTTGCCAAATTCTAACTTTTGAGAAGATAATAATAAAGATTGTCAAGCAAGAGGATTTTCAAATTCGGGAAACTTGTAAACCTCGGGTTTAAAAATGCCGAGTTAAACGTAACGAGCCCAAGGTCAATTGAGTTAGAAAATGAAAAGAACAATGAAAATATAATTACAGAAAATGATAAATCGGTAAAAAATGATAATAATAGCGAAAATATTGATAAAATAAATGTTAATGATAAAAATAAAAATGAACAAGATGTATTATTAAATAACAAAAATGAAAGTTGTATTGAAAATGAAAATAAAAATAATAATGTAAATAAAAACAATACAATAAATGTTGATAATAAGGATATTCTGTTACCGCTAGACACGCGCGACAAATTATTAGAAAAAGAAGAAAATATTGAGGTGAATTTTAAAAAAGATAAATGTCCTTTAATCAAAATTGTACTTCAATCGATAAAAATTAAAGCTTTATTAGATACCGGAAGTGAAGTTATGTGTATCTCAGAAATGTTTTATCAAAATAATTTAGAAGTTTTTAGAAAATGTGAAATATTACCTGTAGTTGGTGTAAAGGTTGTTGGCGCAACTGGCGCAAAACCAACTAGAGTTAAACAACAAATATATGTCAAGTTTAGAATGGGTGATTGGGATGGAATGTATGTGTTTTTGATAGTACCAAAATTAAATAAAGATTGTATAATTGAAGTAGATTTATTAAAAAGAATTCAAAGTCAGATTGATTTTAAAAATAATGTATTAAGGGTTTATGATGGAGAAAATTATATAGAAATAAAATTACAAGAAGAAGAAAAGAAAAATATGAGAATTACTTTAGTAGATGAAAATGATACGTTATTAAAAAGTCAAGAAAAATACTTTAAAATTGATAAAAATAATTCATATACGGTTGATGAAATTGGTATTATTGAAGATTATGGAAACATTAATTCTGAATTTGATATAACGGGTGAAGAAATTGATAAAAAGGTTTCTGAATGCACATTATTAAATCCAAATGAAAAAGAAAGATTTTACAAACTAATTTCGCGTTATAAAAGAATTTTTTCCAAAAAGCCGGGTAAAATTTCAATATACGAACATGAGTTAGAAGTTAATGATTCAAGGCCATTTATAAAAAAATCTTATCCTATTCCCATGCATATGCGAGATAAAGTTAATGTAGAAATTGAAAAAATGTTAGATTTAGGAATAATTAAAAGAGCTACTACTCAATATGTAAGTCCGCTTGTGACAGTAGTAAAGAAAGATGGCTCAATTAGATTATGTTTAGATGCAAGAAAAAGTAATGAAATTTTAATAAATGATTATGAAAGAGCTGAAACTACAGAAGTTTTATTTCAACGATGTTCAGGGGTTAAAGTAATGTCTTCGCTTGATCTTGTAAGTAGTTTTTGGCAAATTCCGTTGTCGGAAAATTCAATGAAATATACAGGTTTTATTGTAGAAGGAAAATGCTACGTTTTTACAGTTGTTCCATTTGGTTTAAAAACAAGTACTAGCGCACTTGTAAGAGCTTTAGATTTTGTATTATGTGGATTAGGGCAATTTGTAATCACTTTTATCGACGATATGCTGTGTACATCAGAAAACATCGAGCAACATCTGATTCACTTAGAAAAATTCTTTCAAAGGTTAGAAGAAAATAACATGACGATTAATTTTGAAAAATCACATTTTTTTCGACCTGAAGTAAAATTTCTGGGGCATATTTTAACGGAAGGCGGAATTAAACCGGATCCAGAGAAAATAAAAGTAATTAAAGAATTTCCAAGGCCGCGTTATTTAAAAGAGCTTCGTGGATTTTTGGGACTGATAAATTTTTATACCAAATTCACGAAAAGTCATGCGCAGGAAACGGTTCCACTTTTAGAATTATCAAAAGGTGGTAAACGATGGGAGTGGAATAAAGAAAAACAAGATGCTTTTACTCGGATTAAAGAATTATTTTGTGAATTCGTGATTTTAAGTTTTCCAGATCTGGATAAAATGTTTTATTTGCAAGCCGATGCGAGTGACGTAGTAATAGGATCGGTGCTCTATCAGTTAGATGAAGATGGAGGTCAACTTCCGATTTCTTTCGCGAGTAGAACGCTTAAAGGGGCAGAATTAACATTTTTCACAACTGAAAAAGAATTGCTCGCGATTGTATGGAGTTTGAATAAATTCAGATCATATATTCTGGGCGGAAAATTAACAATAATGACGGATCATATGGCGTTGTCATTTTTAAAAACCTGTCAATTATTAAGTGGAAGATTATCTAGATGGGTCTTGGCAATTCAGGACTATGATTTTTCCATGAAACATGTTGAAGGAAAAGATAACGTAGTCGCTGATACGTTAAGTCGAATTCCATTTAGTGATGAATCAGGTTCAATTCAAGATAGTAATGAAGGGAAAATTTTTCTTTATAATCTTGCGAAAAGGCCGTCTTCGGAATTACGTAAAATATTTAAAAATTACGAAGCAGAACAAATGAAAGACGCGATTCTTAGACAGAAAATAAAAGACGTAAATGAAGGAAAAACAAAGAGATATGCAATAAACGATGGATTATTGTATTTTCTTTCTGGTGATGATAAAAAGCTTTGTTTAACAAAAGACACTATAAATCATGTTATTGATGAGACTCATGAGATGTATGCTCATATTGGTGCTCAAAGAGTATTTAGAATGTTGAATGAATATTTTTATCATCCACACTTTGCGAAAGTTGTCAGGCATAGAATTTCGAGTTGTGATTCTTGTCAGAAGAATAAAATTTCGAATCAGACTAATTTTTCTGAAGTGAGAAATTATACTCCGGAAAAACCTGGGGAAATTTTATCAATCGATTTTTATGGTCCGTTACCAACTTCAAAAGGCGGATTTAAATATATTTTGTCTACTGTCGACGCGTTTAGCAAATTTGTAAGATTGTATCCGATTAGAAAAATGACAAGAAAAGCTGTAATAAATAAAATTTTCAATCAACATATTCCGCAGTACGGAAAACCATCTAAAATTATTACAGATCACGGGACACAATTTACATCAGAAGTTTGGAAAGAAAAACTAAGAGAAGAATATATTCAATCCGTTTTTTCTTCAATTCGTCATCCGCAGGGAAACATCGTTGAAAGAATTCATCGAGAATTATCAAGATTTTTTCGGTCGTTAATAATCAAAAATCATAATTCATGGTAGAGTTGGGTAAATATTATAGAAAATTGTATGAACGAGACACATCATGAAACTACAGAATTTACTCTTATTGAAATTCAATTAAATAAAAAACCAAAAAGAATGTGGGAAAATTGGCTAGATTTTCCGCCTAAAACAGAAGGATTAGAATATGAGAAAAAAATTGAATTAGTGAAAAATAATATTAGCAGAAAAGGAGAAAGAAGAGCGGAAAAGTTCAATATTTCGCACAAATTAAGCGAATTCCAAGTAGGAGACAAAATTCTGATTAAATTATTAAACAGATCAGATAAAGAAAACAAAATTTTAGCAAAGTTTCTACAGGTCTTCGAAGGACCATATGAAATCAAAAAGGTTATCAAACAAGGGGACTTTCATCGTTTGGGACCCTGGTAAACATGAAGAAAAGGGTCAATTTCACTCACAGGACATTAAAAAATATATTCAAAGACAATGAAGTGAAGTGAATTATTTTTTTTAGTGAAGTGAAATATAACAATAGATTAATAAAAAATTTAAAATGTGGAAGTGAAAATTATTAATTGTGATTAAAATTATTAACTTAAAATAATTAAAGGTGATTGATAAAATGAAACAATTTATAAATTTTAATCGTATGAAATTTATTTTTTTTGCAGTAATCAGTAAATCAATAATTGAAGAAGAGAATCTAGCATAGAAAAAGTGATAGAGACACTAATAATTAGAATAAGATAAAAAATATAAATTTTATATTTAGTAATTGTTGATAATGTTATAAAAAAAAATAAAAAAATGAGATTAAAAAAAACTGTTTATTGTTAAAATAGATTATAAAAATAAGCGAAAACTAAGTTTATAGACACAACATAAGAAATTTAAGATAAGAATAAGCGAAATGGAATTTTCTTCATAATTTGATGATAATTATAAAACTTTATGTTGAATTATAGATTTTAAGTATTAAAGGTATTTATATTGGCTTAATAAATTTTTTTTTTCTGACTAAAAAAAAAATACTGAGAAAATTTTTCGGGAATATTTTTTTTATTGATGTTAAAATTTTTTTGTTTGTTATTAATATGATTGTTATTAAAGATTGTTGATTTTATTAGTTAAAGTAATTGTAAAAAGATATTTTATGCTTTGTTATATAAATAAATTATTTTTTTTAAAGTTTATAAAAAAAAATGCATTTATTTAGGGGGGGCATTGCAAGGGTAATATTAGAAATTTTTCTTTTTCTTTTCTTTGGAAGTCAATAAAACTTTTTCTATAATCAAGCGCGAAATTCAAATTTATTTTTTCTTCTTGTAAATGTGCTAATTTTTAATTAAAAATTTTCACATTTAGGGGGGGCATTGAAATGGTATTCAATGGTCAAAACCATTTCAATTCATATTACCGTTGAAATAAATATAAATTAATAAATAAAATTAATAAAAATAAAGAATTTGATGTAAAATAAATAATAAAATATAAATATAGAAATAAAAAAATGTGGCATGTGATGGGGATCGATCTCTCGACGTGTGGATTTGTGGTCGTTGCTTTTGATCGCGGAGCCACGGGAGATTGAATGGGTCGGTTTTAAAGAGAAATTAAGAGAAAAATGAGTAAATGATGAAAAATTAATAATTTAAAGAAAATAAATAATAAAGTTATGTAAATGGAAACATGAAATTGTAGTAAAATTGTTATGTAGAAAGAATTATAAAAGTAATTTAAGTTAATTTAAGTCTAAATAATAAGAGTTTCGTCTAAATAATTAGAAAATTAATAATAAATTAGAAAATAAGTTGTTTTTAATAAAATAAAAAGAATAAAATCCAAAAAAATAACTAGTTAAATAAGAATTGTAAAAATTTAACAATAAACAAAAAATATTACTTTGTTTATTAAAAAATTGTTAATTAAGACAAGAAATATTGTTTGAATTTTAATAAAAATATAGTCAAATGGCGGATCCAAAATGGCTGCCAAAAATGTAAAAATCTATCGAATTTGTTTGAAATTATGTACTTGGGAGATTTTGGGGTCGCTGATTACGTTTTTGAGCTTACTTTTTGAAAAATCAAAACTCTTGGGGGTTTTTGGGGTCACTTATTACGATTTTGAGGTTAATTTTTGGAAATTAAAAATGACAGACACAAATTTAATTTGGACCCGATTTTGTACAATGCATCGAAAAAAGCTCTTGGTGAATTTTAATTATACTTTGAAGTTTTGTATTTTATTTTTTATTTATTTATTCGTTTACAAGTTATTATCACCCAAAAAAAAAATGTTAATGAATAAACTCAAAAAAATGAACAGTTTTCTTATTCAAAATTAAAGGGTACTCATACAATACAACGTACCTAAATGGTTCCAGGGGTGCTATTCTATAACTTCACTTCACATCACTTTATTTTCACTTAACTTCACAATCACTTCACTTCACTTCACTTCACTTCACTTTTACTTCACTTCACTTACACTTCACTTTCACTTCACTTTCACTTTATTTTCACTTTACATCACTTCACTTTCCTTCACTTTACTTCACTTCACTTCACTTTCACTTCATTTTCACTTTACTTCACTCCACTATATATTATTTATTTTATATATTATTATATATGTAGGACGTTTCACGTCAACAAGGACAGGCCTGAGTCCAAAAATGGTCTTGACTGATTTTAAAGTTATAAAGCTCAAAAAATTTATAAAATTGTCTACTTTTGAATGCCTAATGGCGTTTTTTAAAAATTCAAAATAGCGATGCCATTATGCACAGTGGGGCCAAATGCCAAAAAGCTGGCCAAAATATCAAATCTTTTTTCTATTTTCGGGGGGACAGGTATAAAGGGGTTTTTAAGGTCGCTAATTACGAATCTGAAGTCAGTTTCACAAAATTCAAAATGGCGGATCCAATATGGCGGGCGAAATACAAAAAATTTATTTTAATATTCACGAAATTGGGTTTCAGGGGGTTTTTGATGTCGCTGATTACGAATCTGGAGTCTGTTTCACAAAATTGAAAATAGCGGATCTAATATAGCGGACGAAATACAAAAATTTTATTTTAATGTTCATGAAACTGTGTTTCAGGGGGTTTTTGAGGTCGCTGATTACGAATCTGAAGTCTGTTTCACAAAATTCAAAATGGCGGATCCAATATGGCGGACGAAATACAAAAAATTTATTTTAATATTCACGAAATTGGGTTTCAGGGGGTTTTTGAGGTCGCTGATTACGAATCTAAAGTCTGTTTCACAAAATTCAAAATGGCGGATCCAATATGGCGGACGAAATACAAAAAATTTATTTTAATATTCACGAAATTGGGTTTCAGGGGGTTTTTGAGGTCGCTGATTACGAATCTGAAGTATGTTTCACAAAATTCAAAATGGCAGATCCAATCTGGCTGACAAAATACAAAAATGTTATTTTCATATTCATGAATTTGTGTTTCGAGGGATTTTTGAGGTCTTCATCATGAAAGTCTGAAATATAGTTCTATAAGTTAAATAAAAAACAAGTTTTAGACCATTAATTCCACATTATTTCTTTCAAATTTACAAAAATTTTTACAAAAACGACGTTTTGTTAGTTCTAAGTATTATAGTTTTTAAGATATTGAGCCAAACGTAATGTGGACATACACACACACACAGACATTTTTTAAAAACTTCATTTTCGACATTCTGCGATCGAAATATGTCGAGATGTGTCAAAAAATCGCAATCGCTATTTTGAGGGTAAAAAAATACTTCCTTTTTGAGGAAGCAATATTAAAGGTTAAGCAAATATTTTACTATCTTCAAAATGTCGCACTCCAGGCTTATAAAAATGTATCACAAATAAAAAACGTTATTTACGTAGCTTTAAAATGAATAAAAAGTTTTTAGGTTTTTGGATTTTTTAATGAGTTAAAACATCAAATTCTCAAGACAAATAAATTGTAGTTGCATTGTTTTTTACAAATTTATTTTTGATAAAAATATAAAATAAAATAAATATGTTTATATAAATTATATTGATTAAGTAATTGGATGTTTAACTTACTTAATTCAGAATCCGAAGACATTCTTTATATTTGGACCGAAGTATAAAAGGAAATAAAAATCTACTTAACATAACCTAGGCAGTTTATGATTTGACAACTAATAAGCAAAAGAAATAGTAACAAAACACTATCAAGTTAAGTAATTACAAAGTAATGGTCACCCTTGCTAAAAAACTATTTTCTTTTATAAAAGCGACTACAAATAAAAGAATTTTAAGGGGTCGCTGATAATGAATCTAAGGTCATATTGACAATATGGTAGTTCACAGTTTTCGATTGCCAAACTGTAAATTTGACAATGTATTCGTAGTCATCGACACCAAAAACTTTTTTGCTGCTATATGCATGAAAATAAATCATTTTTGAACAAAGTTGACAGTTAATTTGACAGCTGTCAAATGTCAAATTATGGCAAATCAATATTATATTCCTAATCAGCGACTCCGAAAATCCTTTTACTGACACTTACATATAAATAAATTACTTTCTAGCAAAGTTGGCAGCTGATTTGCCAGCTGTCAAGTGACAAATTGTCAATTTGATATCAAATCCGTAGTTAGCGACCACGAAAACCCTTTTATTGGCATTTTCATAAAAAGAAATCTCTTTTCTAGTAATGTTGTCAGTTGACTTGACAGCTGTCAACTGTCAATTATAATACTTGACATTATATTGGTATTCAACAACCCCGAAAATGCTTTCACTGAAATTTTTATAAAGATGAATCGCTTTTCTGCAAAGTTGACAGTTGATTTGACAGCTGTCAACTATTAAATTATCAATTTGACAATAAATTCGTAATTGGCGACCTTAAAAATCCTTAGAATCTTAAGGCATTGGTTTATATTTACTCCCAATTTTGCTCAGATGTGAAAAGATTAAGTGAAATTCGTAAATGTTTTCGTAAAAATTTGTCTAAAACACGCAAAAGCAGATTGGGGCAACTTTTTTTTACGAATTCTGTTAAAAAAATGTCTAATGTATAACTTAAAAAAAAAAACTTCATCTTGCAACATTGGGCAATTAACTTTTTCCTTTAATTTTTATATGTATTAAAAGTTAGTTTTCTTTATTTTTTATTAAAAACTTTAGTTAATAATGATTAGAATAAATTTTATTTTGGGACTTACAATATCAAAATATATTGTACTAACCTTTACCTAACGAATCTATTTTACTAATATTAATTTCAACTTAATGTTCTTTTTTAAATACACAATTACTAAAACATTTATTTTTTAACAAAAGGAAGCGGATAGTATGCTTAAAAATGACAGTTTTCAACTTCTTAGTACAGGTCAAAAAAATACATTAGCGACTTTTGACCAACAGCATTATAATCTTTGATCCTTCTTCAATCAAACTAGTTGGATAAAATATCTGAAAATAAAACTTTATTTTTTGACTTTTGGCCAGCTTTTTGGACTTTGGCCCCACTGTGATATGTCGAAAAAAGGCGTTTAATTAAAAAATGTAAATTCAACTTCATGAATTAAAAGTCTAAAATAGATCAATCTGACTTCAAACTCTTTAATTAACAGTTTTTGTGGTCGTTGAATGCAAATCTAATGTTAGTTTCTCAAATTGCAAAAGATTTGAGCTTCCTTTTCGAAAATTAAAAATGAACGATCCAAAATGTCGGACACAAAAATTAAAACTCGATTAAATTTGCTTAAAAGACATTGCTCGGGGGTTTTTGAGGTAGCTGATTATGATTTTGAGCTTTTTTCTGGAAATTCAAAATAGTGGATCCAAAATGGCAGACGCCAGTCAGTTTGCCAGTCAGTCTGCAAATTATACCTTTAGTTTCATTAGAGTAAATTCAAATGATGAGCAATGAAAATATCGATGTTGGGCGGTTTTGAGGAGTTGGTGATGTTATGTTATCAGATGATATCGTTTCTAGGTGACTCTAAAGTAATTTCCATCTGCTAGTCTGTCCAAAAGAAAAACTTTACCTCCATTGAGAAAAATATTTTCTTGATTTAAATATAAGTATTTATTTGAATGATTTTGATTGACTAAATAATATTTTTAAGTTTAATTTTAATGTATCTGAGATATTTAATGTTTTTATTGCAATATATTTTATGTTTAAAGGTGATATTCTGTTTGTTTGATTAAAAACTAAAGTTTGTTAAAATTAAACCAAAATTGTGTTTGATGTCTTTATATTTGAAAGAAATATATTTTATGTTTGATTAAAACATATTGAATGCGCGAAGGCCTTTGTGCACTCAATATGGCGCCACTGCTTTCACGTTAGTTAACTTTTCCGGTAGAACATGTGCGCTTCGTTTCTACTGATAATGCGTGTTTATCAACTTTTTTGGAAACAAATATATTTGCAATCGGAGTTTTGTTTTTATTAAAGTGATTACTTGAGTGTGGAAATGATATTATTTTATCAAGAAGTTAAGTTATATCTGAAGTACTATCAAACTACAAAGAATGCTTTATACAAAGTAAGAAACAAACATCAAACTATGGCGGAACATATTTTGTGTTTACTATAAAAAAATTTTGTGTTTAAAACAAAAAAATAATATGTTAAAGATAAAAATTTCTTTTTTTTAAAAAAATATTTACTTCGCATAAAACAAAAAGACTATTTAATTTAAATTAAATTAAATATTTGTTTAAATCAAACAATAAATATGTTTAAATCAATACATGTATTAGATCAACCAAAAAATTTGCTTTCATCAAACCTAATTATGTTTACTGTAGTGAAAGTGAAGTGAAGTGAAAGTGAAGTGAAGGTGAAGTAAAGGTGAAGTAAAGGTGAAGTGAAGGTGAAGTGAAGGTGAAGTGAAGGTGAAGTGAAGGTGAAGTTAAGGTGAAGTGAAAGTGCAGTGAAGTGGAAGTGACGTGAAGTGAAAGTGACGTGAAGTGAAAATGAAGTTAAGTGATGTGAAGTGAAGTTACGGAATAGCACCTTAGATTGAAAAACTTGAAAATGCTGAAAAGCCGCTTAACCTCCCCCACCGCATTTTTTAGTTTGGTACTAAAATAAGTGGAAAAAAATTGGCCCGTGAAAAAAATCAAAAATTCGGAAAAGTCCTTTTTCTGCAATATTACCAAAAGAGATTCGAAGCTTTATTTTTAGCAATTTCTTTATAAACTAGTTTAGTTTAGCGTCATTTTCAAATAAAAAAATGACTATGGTTTATTTTATTAAGTTACACTGGAGTCTCGTTCGAGGGGTATGATTTAATTTCTATTTATTTTATTTCATGGCGAGAGGGCGGGTGAAGAAAGAGGGAAGTTTTACTTAAAGACCAAACGCGTAAGAAGCAGACTAATCTAATGTGCTCACTGTACCCCACTACATTTATAGTTTTATTATTGCTTTTAACATAGTTAATGAATAACACTTTTATATTTCAATTAAATGTAAAAAATTAACTCTGTGTCATTTTTCTGCAAAATTATCAAAAAAAATTCTCTGAATCAAAATATTAATAAATTGATATTTTATTTACATATTTACTTATTGTTAAGTTTTTAAATTATTTAATTATTTAGTTTTTTATTTATTAACATTGATAATTAAGTTTCTATGAATTTAAAATTTGTAAACTGTGAAAAAAATATTTAACATCATAAGTCTGGGAAAATTAAAATTAAATGTATATTAAATTCATTATTTAGTAACTCTTTTATTTATTTGCTTGTTTCAAACAATAAAATGATATGAAATTTTTAATTGTAGGCTATGCCTAAAAAAGTTTGTACAGTCCTGATTGTATACGTGACTTTGCTTCAAGGACACTCTGAAAAAAATAGTACTTAAATATTTCCTTGACTTAGTACTTGACTTTTGGATAGGGCCAAAAGTCCATTGACGAATAAATACTCATACACTAAAATTTCAAAGAAAGTCTATAAAATTTTCGTTGACTGTCAAATTCTTTCATTTGTGCAAAAAAAATTAATTTTTGTGATTTACACTAACCACAATATTATTTATTTAACAGAGTCGCACCCAGGATCATTTAATACACTATCGTATACTGTTAACACAATTTGAAAATTAATTTATTATTTAAAAGTTTCGAACCTATGTACCTAGACCTACACGAACGCGAAACCGAACACTTCAACCCCTCGGCTACCTCGCACTTGAAATCAATTTTGGTTTCCGTTTATATGACTTACCGATCAAAATTAGAGAAACATATAAAAATTCCTTTTCCGCACCATTTTAAGATCAATGTTTTTATACAAAAACAAATCTAATGCGCTTCTTTTATGTTTGCTGTGGTAGCATCTCGAGCCACCTCGAGCTGCAATTAATTAATTATAATTAATTATAATTAAATTTTCAATTAAAGATTCACGTACTATTTTTTTCCGTGCAGTCTCGATCGAGGCGGGCCCATCCCCGAGCTCCCGCGTCGATCGAGACTCTAGTGTATAGTATTACAGAATTTTGGATATTATCGAAATAAAAAGAGTGATGCTAAAAAAAATGTTGTAGAATATATACACGGAAAAAAAAGTTTACAAAACTGTTCTATATATCACTTAAAACTGAGTTTTGTAAATGACTTTATCCAAGATTACCAAAAAGTTTTGTAAAATTCGAAAAATTATTTTATTTTTTGTAGACGTTTGATCTTTGACAAAAACTATGCTATTTCCCTATGGATAGAAAATTACTAAAAAATGACTGAAAAATGTCTAGCCAGTCATTTTTCGGTCATTTTTATTTTTAAACATATAAAAATAATCTATTTAATAATAAATTTGTTAAAAACTATTTAGTATGCTCTTAGGATTATATTGGCTTCATGGTTTTAGAATAAACAATAAAAATTATTAATCTTTTTATTATTTATTTAAATTTTTTGCTTAATATTTTTTTTTATTGTTTTAATGTTATAAACCATTTATGAAGTACGCTTCAACACTTTTATAAAGAATCATGAAGCTTGGTGGCATTTAAAATGGTTTAAAAGCAATTTTAAAGAGAAAAAATCGTTCGACATTTTCTAGACAGGTACGAAATCATTCAAATCATACCTTAAAAATGACTGAATCCATTTAGTCATTTTGGCAAGTCATTTTTTAGGTATTCTCTATCGGCAGGGTTGTACATATTTAGGTAGAATATCTTATAAGCTTTGTTGACAGATTTGTTTTTACTAGGTTTGCATTCAGTGCAAAAATTGCTTTAGATATACAGTCAGGTCGGGGTAAGTGTCCGTTTCAGTAACTGTCCATTTCAGCAAGTGTCCCAAAGCATGTTTCAGAAAGTGTCCCTCTCTCTACTACTACCGTCAGTGCTGTCTTTTTCGCTGCGGCACAAGGCTTTTGAACACTTTCATAACCCACCTGCTCGAACGCAGATTACGCTCCTGCTTTAACCCCGAAAAAATTCTGGGGCGTGGCTTAAGGAATGGACAGTTACTAAAATCGCTGGTCCCGACAGTGTTGCAATTTCGGAGCAGCGATCCACCCCCACTCTAGCGCCCACTGTGCTGGCTTCGAAGCGCCAAGCTACCCTCTCCAGGCGTCCACCTTTTTCGTGTGTGAGTGAAAAGTCGGTGCGAGTTTAGCAGCAAAATATAACGCGCGCAAGCGCGCGATTAGTTTTCCGTACATTTTAGAAATTAAACTATAACAATTAATAAAACAAAGCGATAAATAATATTTATCTAATAATCTAAATGGGTGGAGGGGGGGAGCGAGCAGGAAAAGCCATTCAAATTTGAAAAAAACAATTTGAAAATCGGAAAAATAATTTAAATGTGTCGAAAATAATTAAATATAATGACAAAAATAAATCAATTTCGATAAAAAATTGTAAATGACAAAACTAATTGAAAAATTGATTAAAAATCAAAAAATGATGACAAAAATTGAAATGAAATAATTGGAATTTGAAGTAAATAATTAAAAAGTTTCAAAAATAATATAAATTACAAAAAGATATTAAAAGAATGACAATAATAATTAAAATTTCAAACAAAAGTTTGGGACTGGTGTTAAAAATTTAAATATTCGCACAATAATTAAGATATTGAAGAAATAAGTAAAATGTAAAGAAACTAATTGAATAATGACAGTAATAAATATAAAAGCTGGTGTAAAAATGACACTTTTTAGACAATAGTTGAAAAATTGAAAAAAAAAATTTCAAGAAAGTAATTGAAATTTGAAATAAATTTTAAAAAAATGTATAAGTGTAGAAAATAGTTAAATAATGACAAAAATAACTAAAATTTAGAAAAAAAATTAATAAAAATTGAGAAATATATTCAAAAATGAAGTGAAAAAAAAAATTGTATACATTATTTGAAAAATTGTATAAAATAATTGAAAAATTAACGATACAATTAAAATGTGGAAAAACTAATTGAATAATGACATAAATAATTGAAAACTGATCTTCAAAAGTTAATAAATTCATGATGACAATAATAAAAAGATTAAAGAAAATGGCATTTAAAGGAAATAATTCCAAAATGTCAAAAATATTTGAATAATGACAAAAACAGTGGTAACATGAAAAAATAATTAAGCAATGACAAAAATAATTTATAATTTTAAAAAAATTAAAAATTTCAAGAAAATACTTGAAAACTTGACAAAACAATTGAAATATTGAAAGAAATAATTCAAAACTGCTGTAAAAATTAAAAAATTATAGACAATAATTTAAATTTAGTTAAAAGAAATAATAATAATAATAATAATAATCGCTGTAACTTTTTCAAGTTATGCTGTGCTCCTCGTAAACTTACAATTTAATTTTAATTATATAACTTATTTCTAGATTTTTGACACAAAAATATTTTTAACGCAAAAATATTTTCAACATGTATAAAAACAATACACTGTATACTTATTTACTTATTATGAAACAAATTGATATTTTTTTAAATTGAATTTTCGAAAAATAATTTATTTTTAATAATGGTCATAATTACCCAGAAAATCCAGAAAATCCTTGATTTTCAGTCTTTTACATTTTTTTCTTAAAATATGCATTAAATAGTTACCACTGGGTTGGTATAATTATCCCGTTTGTTGGTAATCATTACATATAAATTTCAGATAACATAACTTTCGTATGTCCGAAATCTTGTGATAGGATATTCATTAAGCTGAATTTGTATATATGCCAAAATGTCAATGAATAACAGAAACACCAATTGTTATAACTTTTACTTAACACAATCTGTATTTAACAGAATGCTTATTTAATCGAATATTTGTTTTTGATAATTTTTATATGATAGAAATTATATTTAATAGAATTTCTTTTTTCAAATTTTAATATAGCAGAATTTACCTCTTACCGCATTTTCATTTATCCAAACTTTTTTTTATAAGAATATTCATTCAACAGGATTCTCATTAACAAAATTCTTATATAACCGACAACTTACTTCTATTAAATATCAAAATCTAACAAATACAATTAATCAAAAACAAATATTCTATTAAGGAAGTTCTACCGTAAATCGAATAATCAAACAGATGTACTGCTGGATTAAGTTTCTAAAATTTTGTAGTTACATTTTTGAGACCTGTAGGTTCTTGGGAAAATAGTTATGATCTATTTATTTTTCACTGTTTAACATTGATTCTTATGAGAATTCATTACTTTGTCACATATATTTTAGTATTAAAAATTATTAATTGACGAGATAGTGATCAAAGTTTGTATAGTTAAACACAGATATGTAATGAACCGATATTATATTTAAAAAAAGGACAATAGATTCCTGTGAAAGTTGCAATAAATCAATTTGTAAAAATATTTCACGTTTTACAACAAACAGTTCAGACGTTCTGACGTTTTAAAATGTTGATTTTGATGGCACATGAAAAATAGTCATATTTAAAAAGTAAATAAAGTTAAAAAAGTAAATAAATACAATTGTTTAATTATATATTAACAAAATTAAATTTAAACCTATGCTCAAAATAATTGTCTCTGTTTTGACTAGTTTTGTCATACGATGGAACCTCCTTAAATCAACATCTGTTAAATAGATACTATGCTGAATACAAATTATGTATTATATAATTAATTTATTCATAATTAAAACATCATTACGAATAATAATAATAATAATAATAAGTTGCCACATGGCAACGTATAATTAGTCAGACAGTGGCACATATTTGGCCTAACTATGTCAATAACTGCTTGGCCGGCGTTATCATGAAATTTTAATAAAATTGAACTTTTTTCCTCACCACCTTGGAGGTAAAGTTCATGGCGCGTTTTTACCCTTTGAGGAAATGATCTATTATGCTCTGGAAATCTGAATTACCTAATTTTACTAATCAGATAAAAAAAATGTGTTACTTTTTAAAATTGTGAAAATTTTTCTGAATGTTACTATAAAAATATTAATTGAAATAGTAAATTACTATATTAACAGCATTAGTCAAATCGTAGTTACTACAACAATTAATATTTTTCTATTAAAAAATAGTAAATAATTAACAAAAATTTATTAACTTATCTTTATTTCAATAAATAACCTATTTTCCTCTCATTCATTATGAGAAAACCACGAATTCGGATTTTAAGAGATATAATAAACAAATGAAAATTTAAATTTAAAATAAAATTAACTTTTAATGTGAAAGAAAATAAAGTTACGTTAATAATAAACAATTTCCTCAAAAAGTGTAACCATTAAAGAACCATTATAAATTTAAATTAATTGCAATAAAATTAAATATAGACAGTTCAAGACTCGACATGTAATGACATTAATTTATACTTTCAACATGAAAATATAATTTTCTGTAAAGAACAATAAAGTATTGGCCATTAAATGGTAGTGGTATCCCCCGTAGACCTAATCCACAAGAACATGTAACAAATTTAAATAAACTTTAAAAACTTAACTCACTAGCTACGTGAAGTTTCATCTTCAAATCCTTCTTAGATATATCGGATTTTTTATACAGAGAACTATTCATTAATTCTATGTGCTGGTCTGTGATCTGCATTGTTTGTGCAGTCTGATGATTTGACCGCAATGAAGATCGAATTACGCACACAGAATTCATAGTATTATCACCTAATCGATTTATCTTCGGAGTCTTCACATCTTTCAAAATAGAGAAAGACCTTTCGGCTTCTGCGTTGGAATGAGGAAGAGACCTAACATAATTTAAAATTATTTTTAAATTAGGAAATTTCAATTCCCCCTTGTCTCCTAAAGAAAGCAAGAGTTTTGTCCACATGTCATCAAAAGATAATTTGGATAATTCTTCCTTTTCTTCGGCAGCAAAATCCAATAAACATTGCCATTCTTTCTCTACTTCAAAATTAATAAGAGGTTTCCCTATATTTCGACAAGCCCTCAAAACCCAACTAAACGTTTCCTTTTTGCTGGCATAAAATGCCTTTTGTGCGTTGAAGACCGACACAGCAGAAAGAAATTCGTCATCGAAAGGCAAACGATCTCTAATTTCATTGCTTGCAGTTATATAAAACTGTAAACAATTATCATAAAATTCGTCGATCTCTATTTCATTTAATTTTCCTTCATCAATTAACCCCTGCAAATACTCGCGCGTTTCCCTTCCTATATCTATTAATCTCTTTTCCTTTTGATTAATTGGATCCGAAAAGTTAACGGATCTAATAATGCTAAAAAAATCTTTTGTATTAAGAAGAGAGCTATCCAAAAATTTGTCGAAAATCCATAAAAATAATCGCACAGATAATGTTTGCAGTTCCTGAACCATTGTTTCGCGTTTTTGGAATGAAGAATTATAAATATTAAATACTTGAAGTGTGTATTTAAAAAATAGACAATAAGCAAAGCTTAAAGGTTTTTTCATAATTTCTCTGATTTCCTTTCCACAATCGTCCCTTTTTTATTTTTTTATTTTTGCTGAAGAAGAAGCAAGAATTTGAAGATTTCTTCCCAAAATTCTACTATTTTACAAATGCATTCGTACCGCACAAGCCAACGTGTATTTGAATGCATAGGTATATTTTGAAAATTTTGTCCTAATCCTGCTACAATTTCTTGATAAATTTCAATGCGCTTCGGACTTTTATTAAGAAATAAAGGTATCTTCGTCACTAAATTTTAAACATGAGGAATTTTTTTACATGCGCTTTTTACTGTTAGATCTGAAGAATGATCTACGCAAGGGAAGACGAGCAAATTAGGATTCTTAGCAATAAAATAAGTTTTAAATGAGGATATACAACCTGTCATAACTGATGCATTATCACATGCTAAACCAATAATATTTTTCATGGAGATTTGCTTTGAAGTTAAAGCGTTCTCAAAAGCTTGAAAAATTTTTGGAGGAGAACAATCTGTGGCATCAAGTCTAATCTGTTGCAGCAACTCTACTTTAATCGACAAATTTTTTGGTTCCACATATCTAACTAACACTGGAAACCACTCTTTTTTAGTAATGTCACTCCTCTCGTCTATATAAACTGAAAACTCTTGTTTGCCCAATGCTTGTGCTAAGGAATTTGTATCTGCCTCGCAAAGAACATTATTCCCTATCTTAGCAAGTTTTGTGCGACAGAGTTTAACATCTTCTAAGACTAGCGGTTCAATACTTTGAAAAAGTTTCACTAATGAAGCAGCTAGAATAATAGGAATATTATTACCGAAGAAAAACGTAGATATTCGAATTTCAGCTTCCTTTACTTTACGTGCAAAAGTCTTTGGCGAATCATCAGATTTCATTTCATCATTCCTAACGTCATGTTCAAAAGAGATTGAACCCTTGTTAGTGGAAATGTTTTCTTCTGAAGAACTATTAATCCTACTATTTTCATCAATTGTCGCTGTAACTCCTTCATTAAAAACAGAATCAATCGAAAGAGAATCAATAGAAAGAGAATCAGTAGAAACAGAATCAAGGGAAACAGAATCATTAGAAATAGAATCACTAGAAATAGGAGATTAAAGCATGTTCAAGTCCACACCAAACTTTTTCATTTTTTTTTAAAAATGGGAGTCTTTTTTATGCCTGGAAGAAATTTCGTGTGATTCAAGTTTTGATTTTGCTGAAGTTAAATAAATTTTACAAAATTGACAATAGCATTTACTTTCGTCTTGTACTCTAATTTACCATTTTTTCTAATCAGGATATTCGTCAAACCATGATTCCCGAATTCGATTAATTCTTTTGGGACGCTTGTTAGGCGGCTCTGCGCTAATCTCAGCTAAATGAACTTCTTCGCTTAAACCCTGATTCATTTTCCGAACAAAAATTTAAAAATTATATGTAAAATAAAAAGATAAAAATATAAGAAAAAATGAAGGAATTAATTATTATTTGGAGCAGTATATAAAGAACTAAAAAAAATAGAAAAACTTAGAAAAACTAAAAATCTGTTTAAAAAAAGTTTTTTAAAAATTATATAAAAAATTAATAAAAATTGAATTGTTTTCACGACAGATTACAAACAACTTTACAATTAATCAAACTTTGAAAAAAGCTACTTCCTACAAAAATATATAAAAACTACAAACTTGTATTACAAAATGTATGATTTTCACAACTTCACAAAGAACTGAACAAATTAGGTTAAGAATAAAAACTGTAAATATTATAAAGAAAGAAAATTGTTTGTATAACAAGAACAAAAAACCAAAAGCTAAGAAAAGATTTTAATAAGTTGGTAAATTTTAAAAATATATAAAGATATTCAAAAATTGAACAAGCTGCGAAACAGTTTTTTTACAGATGTGAAAAAACAACTGAAAAAAATTAAACGAACGAAGAAAATGACACGTCTTAAAAAAAACAAATTAATACCACCATCTAAACAAAAATCACAAAGCTACAAGAAATGTAATAAAATGAAAAATCATAAAATTTATGCTAATATTTAAAAATTATTTAATCTCCAAATAATAATAGTTCAATAAAAATGTAGATAAACAATGCAACAGTAAAACAAGTAAACGTAAAACATAAAATAATAATTCACTAAAAAATTATAGATAAAAAATTCAACAATAATTATTTAATACAAGTAAAAATAAAATGTGAAGTAATTATTCCTTAAAAATTTATACAAAGAATTTAAAAATAATGACAAGAAGTATACCAACAAAAAATTAGAAATGTTCCAAAAAATATTTTAAAAAATGACAAAAAAAATAAATGTATTTTAAATTAGTTAAAAAATAAATATCAATTAATTAATAACCAAATAATTTAATTAACAAGAATGTGTAACAAGCCTGTTACTTAAATTTCGCGCGCCTGCAAAGAGTTCGACGATTGACCCCGGAAGTAGCCGAAGGCTTCCGAGGGGCCAATCGCCGAATCTCCAAGCAGACGCGACACTTGTTCGTTTTCGCTACCGTTGACCGGTACGCTTTTTAGCCCACGTGTTCTGACTAGAATTAGTTTTGTACTCCGAGTTCTAGAGGACTATTTCTCTGATAATTTGTGTTGGAGTGAGTGCCTGAGAACTTCATTGTTCGAGTCCGAATCATCCGATTGTGGTACTGGTTTCTTGGCGTTTTCGACGCATTATTGTAAGTTTTTTAATAAACCATTTTATTATTGAACATTGCCGCTTTCCTAGTGATTTTTCCTGGTCTATTCAATTTGAAATATCCTGCAAATCTCCTTGCCGGTTATAAATGTTACATCCTAATAACTAAAAATTTAAACTTTTAAATCTCGTATTTCTGAAAACATCTTTGCAGCTGCATGATAAAGTACTCAGCAGTATCTAGTTTCACTTTTATCCACAAATTTTGCAAATTCTTTTAGTATGTTTTAACAGCTGCAAAGATAGATGAAATTACAATAATTGCAAATGCGAATGAAACACAGCCGTTGTTTTGTCTCTATAAAATTCTAGTTTAAAAAGATGCAAGTTGCTTACAATGAGTTGATTCCACATTTTGTGAAAGATTATATTCTTATAATATCGTCTGAACATTATCGGAAATTTAATATTATACATTCTTTCGACCTCGAAGAATGTACGTGACTTTTGTAAAAGATCACACGTGCATTCTTCCTTAAATAAGCAAAACAAATCCTAGACGAGTTTATGAGAATATGTATATCTGTTATACTATACTAAATACCGCATTTATGGAAGCAGACTATAAGATATCAATGTCACTCACAAGTGCGATCGCACGTGCACTTTTAAAGCTTCATCAATTTTTATCTCCTACTATTTGAATCAAAGACACGCCTGTTCCTAGGGAAGGGTAAAAATCATATTCTTTTTACCTCCTACCATTCAAATCATTGACACGCCTGTTCCTAGGAAAGGGTAGCGATTTTCTTTAAATACAAGCGACACTTAGAATAATTTGTCTTATACTCTGGTAGCTTTGAAAGCGCGATATCGTCGAGTGACCCGTCGGAATCGAAATTATAAGCAGCATCTTGTATCACATATTGCTCGGGAAATCATAAGTGATAATCGTAGACTCTATAGGGAGCATCGTGCTCAGTTAATTTGTGATCCGACGATAACTAACTGTTAAAAGCGTTTAGTGAAGTGTAAACCATTATACATGTTATAATTATAAAACTTGTTAATCTATATTTACTTGCAACATATTTACAATTTGTTTAGACTATACTGGCTTATGCTGGCCCAGTATTGGCCTCTTTTTATTTGAAACTTGAACAGTTAAATGTCATTTCTAATATCATATTATTATATACGCATTATATCGTTCTTATAAACTGTTTTGTAATATTGGCTCAGTATCGGCCCAGCACTGGTTCAGTATTGGCTTGTTAAAAAGGCACTTATCAATTGCCTACTGTATAATTAAAATTATAAGAAAATGTTATAAGTGACTTGCTCATGTTATGAACACCTTTGTATTGATAATTTAGCTAGATCATTCATTGTAATTTGAGATGAATTATTATAATAAACATCTTATATGAAAGACTTGATTGTTTATTGACTCAGATCCCATAGATCTGTTAGTGAAAACGCTCCCTATTAAAAAATAAATATAAAAGCTAGCCTCTTGCTAGTTGATCAGATTGTTGCTATTCCTTTCTCATTTAAATATTCTTTTAAATAACCTCGCCTTCGCTCGGATGTAACAAAGAAATCCAAAAATATAATGAATAATTTCACTTCGATAAATCAATGTGAATGTAGCTGTGTTGAATTTTCTTTAACAATACAGGTGATTGCACTTGCAGGTCAAAAAACACACTAACCAACAAATTCATATATGCACTATTTATTGTTGGTCCCGCCCAACACGTCTTTCGCTGTGCTAAATTGGCCAATCACGCACGGGCTAGGCAACAACTAAAAAACCGGAACACCTGATTGGTTTGTTTTCATTTTGGCTCAAAATTAATTTTACAAAAATATGCTACTCTTTAAAAAATTAATTTTAGGAAAAATTGCAACAAACTGTCGTTACATAACAATTTTGTTAAATAATAATTGTAAATGTTAGAATAGTTACGTTAGAATTGTATATTTTTGATCATTTGTATTTGTTAGATTTTAATATTTAATAAAAGTTAGTTGTCGGTTATATAAGAATTTTGTTAAATGAGAATCCTGTTGAATGAATATTCTTATAAAAAAAAGTTTGGATAAATGAAAATGCGGTAAGAGGTAAATTCTGCTATATTAAAATTTGAAAAAAGAAATTCTATTAAATATAATTTCTATCATATAAAAATTATCAAAAACAAATATTCGATTAAATAAGCATTCTGTTAAATATAGATTGTGTTAAGTAAAAGTTATGACAATTGGTGTTTCTGTTATTCATTGACATTTTGGCATATATATAAATTCAGCTTAATGAATATCCTATCACAAGATTTCGGACATACCAAAGTTATGTTATCTGAAATTTATATGTAATGATTACCAACAAACGGGATAATTATACCAACCCAGTGGTAACTATTTAATGCATATTTTAAGAAAAAAATGTAAAAGACTGAAAATCAAGGATTTTCTGGGAAATTATGACCATTATTAAAAATAAATTATTTTTCGAAAATTCAATTTAAAAAAATATCAATTTGTTTCATAATAAATAAATAAGTATACAGTGTGTTACGATCGGACTATATTTTTTTCTGTTTTATTCTTAATTATATATATAAATATAAGTAATTGTATTCCTTATATACAAAATCTTAAATATTATTTGACGAACAATCTGTAAAAGAATTACAACTTCTAGACAGAACATAATAAATTGAGAAGAAATTAAATTAGAGCACAAATAACTGCATTCGGATGCACGTGCAGCCTTCTTTTCGGTCACGTATTCACGTTATTGCCCGATCATAAGGGATATTAGCACACCGTTCCAAACGACTTCGATGGTTTATACGATGGTTTATCTAGAAATGACCTGATCCGGGTTCAACTACTTTTTTTTGTCATATATTGACAACACAAATGCAGATTTCATTTGTATAAAAGTTGGAGGATGTTCCACGCCCTCCGATCAGATTTCTCTAATTCTTTGACGTACAAAGATCGGTTTTCTTATCCCCTCGACGGTAACGTCCTACGCGACGATACTCTAGAATTTGGTTTTGATCAACGCGATATAAGTATATCGCTTTAACAAAGGGGATCATCTCAACCATTGCAAATAGACTATCCGACGGCAAGTAGACGTAAAAATTTCGAACTTGGTTACGGCTTTTAAATTGTTAAATTTCAGCAACGATAACGAACAATAATTTTCGCCGCGAGTTCAACAAACAAAACTCAAGTTGTGCTACGCGCATCCTTGCTGCGTATAGGTAAGATTTAAGACTATGTTATAACACCAAAACTTACACCTATTATTGTATCTCATTTTTATTATCTTTTATAATAAACATTTATTATACTCTGTTTCAATTTTATCTCTTTCCTACTATTTATAAATCCTTATTATTGTAAACTTCCTAATCAAGAACAAAGTAATAACAGCTCCCGTAGAGCTGAAGCAGTAAGTATCTCACTTAAATAAAATACACAAGCCTTACCAACTTGTGCGAAAAAACTAAAACAACTCCGAAGGTAAAATTAAAACTTACATTTTTGGTCACGCACTCTTACTTAATCGTAACAGTTTGCTTTTCTGGTGGCAGCGGTGGGATAATTGCCAAAATTTTTACAATGTTCTTGGTTTAAAAATTTCTTTCAGGCTTCCATCTCTAACAAAACTAATCACTCTAATTATCTATTCTGAAACTCTCATTTTCAAAATTCTCCTTTCAACTATCGAGTGTAATTGTTAGAGAACTAATTTATTTGATTTGCCTGTTTTAAAAGTTTTTTACCATAATTCATTTTTACCCATCCGCTTTACACATGTCATGAGAAAGTATTCCATTTCTATACCGTTTATTACAATGCCATGCAGTTACCCTAATAATTTCGACAATTTAAAAATAAAACATTTTGGTTATTCTATAATTTAAAATTATCATGTTAGCACCACTATTTAATTTCTAAAAATAAATATATTCAATTTTTTTTACGTTTCGTAATAAATTTTTTACTAGAAAAACTTCATAAAATGAATCTAATCGACAGCACAGATTTCTGATTATAAATTAAAACTTACCTTTGTTAATACACAAAAAACGTGGAGGGAACATAACTGATTTAAAACCAGTATTTCTATTGTTTGGTGATTTGTGTCAGTGTATCCGAGTGCGTAAAAATATCAAAGACTCTTATACTGACTTAATCGGTCTTGACAAAGATTGAGATATTTTGAATGTCTGACTTTTAATTTAATTATTTTTATTTTTGTGTGATTGAAAAAAATAAGCTTTCTTATTTTTGTTTAAGACATTTAATTCGCCATACGCTTGTGTCTTATTTTTATTTTTGTGTGATTAAAAAAAAATAGCTTTCTTATTTTTGTTTAAGACATTTAAGTCGCCATACGCTTGTGACTTATTTTTATTTTTGTGTGATTAAAAAAAAAAGCTTTCTTATTTTTGTTTAAGACATTTAAGTCGCCATACGCTTGTGTCTTATTTTTATTTTTGTGTGATTGAAAAAAATAAGCTTTCTTATTTTTGTTTAGGACATTTAAGTCGCCATACGCTTGTGTCTTATTTTTATTTTTGTGTGATTGAAAAAAAATTTTTATTTTTCCAAATAATAGTTATATCAGACATATTTTGGTAAAACTTGCTACTTTTGTTTTACAACAATACGTCTTCTCGGATTTTAAAACTTAGCCGAACATTTAAATCAAATGTGACCACACCTAAGTCCAAAATTATAGTATATGGAACCAAATAAAAGAAAAAGAAATATTGAAACACGCAAGAATAGAATTATTGAACGAAAATGGAAAAAGATTAAAAGAGACATATTTCTAGACTGCCCAGAAACCCCTCCCGAAACAGACCCTGAAAAGGTAGTCAATAAGGAACAACAGTTAAATTCTTAAATTGCCGAATTAGAACGAGAGTTACAAGAGCATACCCAAAAATCAAAATCGCAGAATAAATAAAAAATTCTTTGAATCCACTCTTTAAATCTTTAACTCAGGTTTCTTGTTCTAGAAAATATTTTTCGAAATTCAACAATTTTAGAATAAAACAAAATTGAACGCCTGAAATTAAACGATGACGGCCCGCCAATAATTTGAAGATTTGTTAATGAAACCCGTTTACTTGATAATTTAAAACAAGAATTCCAAGAATATAACGAGACTTTAAAGCAAAATAAGTTTCCAGATAATAAATAAATATTCTTATTACTTATGTCCCAAAATAGAACGGTTATAAATTCATACCTTCCAAAAATAGAAATTGTTTTTAATTTTAATTTTCTTAAGGGAGACATTAAGACTTTAAGGTATCCAAAATCAAGCCTTGAAGAATTAACTGCAGAGTATAATTTATGAAAACTCATCTATTCAATACACCACAAAACTGGAACTGCACATAGAAGAACATTTCTCGTGAAGTGTGTAGTCCAAGATTTTTATGAAAACAATTATTTTGAAGAAACAGGAAACAGTGAAAAAAGAATTCTTTATTTAGAACACTCAGCCGCGAGGAAAATATTAGAATCCCTACACAAGGTTTACTATTTTAGTGAGGAAAAATCGGAAAACCCCGTTAAAACTTTTGCTATAATCTCCCCTAGTGATAGCCCGATCCAATCAAAATTAAAACTTTATAAGTGGAGTAATTGCTGCGAATTCTGTTTCTTACGCGGCCACACTCTTCCCTCTTGTTACAAATTACGATTGCGCAACAAATCAAAGATTTTACAAAAACAAAATAAATAAATTTATTTTTATATATATATTTTTTTCACTCCTTTCTCTTTCTTTAGGGAAAAACCCAACAGTAACATAAAACATTTAAATCAAACTCATTAAAAACGGACACTTGTTTTTATGCTATGATATTACTGTGAACTGAGCTCCTCTAAAATTTATTTACAATTGAAAAATATTTTTTTTACAAATTCTTTTTGAATTAATAATTTTTCACCTTTTATACCAATGAATTTTTCTTATTGACTGTAAGGATCTTCAAGTTCACGAGTCCGAGGTTATCTCATCTACGCGCGTGAATCACACACTGACCTAATTACGTGCAGGCAGCCACTCATTAGGGCGATCGGCATTAAGTTTGTATGAGTACTCCTGAACATTTAGAATTTTTACGGCTATATCAAATAACCATGCCTCGTCACGAGGATAAAAATAAAGGTGTAGGAAGCGGAAATCCTCCACCCCCAAATAATTCTGGAGAAACTTTAGGCACAGAAATATACCACAATATTACTACAGAAATGGTCACAAACATGGCGGAATGCATTGCATTACAACAAGGTATATTACATGTACCATATTTCGACGGTAAAAATCCACGGGTTCGCGATTTTATTCAGGATATCACAAATGGCGCAGCTTACGTCCCTGTAGAATGTAAAAGAAATATGTAAAAGCAGTCTTAGGACGCCTCAAAGGCGCTGCTAGAGATAGGGTACGCGAACTACAAATTGATACGATAAAAGATTTAATACAACATCTAAAAAAATGGTTTCTTAGTACCAAATCATATCCATGGTACTTACAAGAAATAGCTTCTATTAGAATGAGAAGAGGAGAGGGAGTCAATGAATTTTACGATAGACTTTCCCTCCTCTGCTCAGGAGCAGAAGCAGCGTTGGAGGAAAAATATCAAACGGAAGCAACAACAATGACCGCACCCCTTCGAGACTGTGCTCTGGAAGCCTTTATCCGAGGTTTACCAGATGAAATGTCAACCAATGTTGACGTAAGAAATCCTAAAACCTTACAAGATGCGTTAGAAGCTGCTTTGCACGTGAAAACTCGACAAAGGGAACAATTTAATGGCCCTAGTGCTTACCGCGTATCGAGGCAAGACCAGCCCGGACCGAGTATTCCTATTCGCGATAGGAGCCTAAGTCCACAACAAAATTTAAGACACCCCTTTTACCAATCAATAAGCCAACAACAACTAACAGGCATATTAAAAAACCCTTATTCACATCCAATAAACCCTTCTTATCCGATACCTCCTTATCCTTATCCCGTTATTATAATTCAAAACCATCAAACTCTTTACCTCCACCTCGCTCCTCTTCCCCAATACCACCAAGATGACCTGAAAATTTAAACTACAATCACGCTCGACGGAACGACGCAACGTCGAGCGACACGAATACCGAGCGTCCAATGAGCGTCAAATTTCTGAAAACCGCGGAAACATATTCCAAGCGACCGGAGAATGCCGAGAATCCCCAGTAATAGAAATTTCAGCCCCAGAACTCAGGAATTCCAGAGTTCGACTTTTGGTTGATACAGGTGCAGACTTCAATATAATAAAACTAAATCAATTAAAAAAAGAACTTTTAGTAGACCCTACCGAAGCTTTAGAACTCTCAGGAATCACAAAGCTTAGAGCAGACACTCTCGGAACTACTATTTTAACAATCAGAAAAACACCGGTCAAATTTCATGTTGTTATGTCCATTTTTCCCATTACTACCGACGGTATTTTAGGACGAAATTACCTTCGTCAAGAAAAAACCGAAATATCATTTTGGCATAACACCATTGTAACTCATTCTGATCCGACTAAACCAATTCCATTTATCGATCAAGAATCACTTGAAACAGACTTTAACGGAATTCTAAAACCAAAAAATTTTTAAATCCAAGCCAGAATGAGAGAACAAATTCCTGTCGACATTTTAAATTCTGAGATCGAGGAAGGATACCTCCCCTTAATTACGACCAAACCTGGTATCCTTATAGGCGAAGCAGCTTTAACAAACAGAAACGGAGTGGCACACATCTTGGCAATAAATACAAGCGACGATGACGTCACCATTGAATTAGAACCTCAAGAATTAATACCCTTCGAGTATTACAATATTCCAGGAGATGAATACCTCGAATGTTTTGAATCCACCGAAAGTATAACCACCCCTGTCGATCGAGTTGAAGCTATTACAGAAAGGATAAGTTTAGAACGCTTATCACCCGAAGAAACAGAACACATACAAGAATTAATCCAAAAATTTCAAAATGATTTTTACCTCCCTGGCGACAGTCTCTCCTCTACACCCCTAGTCCGACACAAAATCCCTACAACCGACGAGATACCCATAAACACGAGACAATATCGATTTCCTCCCGTTCAAAGAGAAGAAATCGAACGACAAATAGCAAAAATGCTGACAGAAGATATTATTGCCCCCTCCAACTTTCCATATAACTCCCCATTGTGGATAGTCCCCAAAAAACCGGACGCCCAAGGCAACAAAAAATGGCAATTGGTGATAGATTTTCGGGCCCTAAATGAAAAAACTATAGGAGACGACTACCCCCTCCCTAATATAACCGATATATTAGACCATTTGGAACAAGCAAAATATTTTTCCACTTTTGACTTGGCATGGGGTTTTCATCAAATAGAAACGGACCCTGCCGACCGACCAAAAACAGCATTTTCCACTCTCAATGGCCACTACGAGCATATCAGAATGCCCTTCGGACTGAAAAATGCACCGGCTACGTTTCAAAGACTTATGGATCAAGTTCTAAGAGGACTTCAAGGTGTCGAATTATTTGTGTACTTAGACGATATAGTAGTGTTCGCAAGAGATCTAAAGGAACACAAAACAAAAATAGAAAGACTATTTTCAAAACTACAAGCAGCTAACCTCAAATTACAACCCGAAAAATGTGCGTTTCTTAAACGTGAAGTTATGTATTTAGGTCACATAATAAGCAAGGACGGACTCAAACCCGACCCTAAGAAAATTAAAGCGGTACGGAATTTCCCCACGCCATTAAACCCGCGTAACATTAGACAATTTCTTGGACTCGCAGGCTATTATCGCAGATTCATAAAAGATTTTTCAAAAAAGGCAAAACCACTATCCGATTTATTAAAAAAGGATAAAAAGTTTAATTGGACTTCAGAACATGAAGAAGCTTTTACAATCCTGCGTAATGCACTCTGCGAAGAACCTATTCTACAATACCCCGATTTTGACAAAACTTTCACATTAACAACCGATGCTTCTGACTACGCTATTGGGGCTGTATTAAGTCACGAAAAGGACGAGTTTGACCATCCAGTAGCGTATTTGTCGCGACTTTTGATGGGACCTGAGAAAAACTACTTTACTACAGAAAAGGAATGTCTTGCAGTCTTATATGCCGTAAGATATTTTAGACCTTATCTGTATGGACGAGAATTTTTGCTAGTAAGTGACCATGAACCTTTACGATGGATAGACAATGTTAAGGATCCTGGACAAAGACTTGTCCGTTGGCGTTTAAAACTGCGAGACTACCAGTATGCTTTTAAATACAAACCCGGAAAGCTAAACTGCAATGCAGATGCGTTATCGAGGAATCCTGTCGAAGTAAATGATGATGCGCCCTCTAAAATATTCATGCTTACACGAGCAACTAAGAAAAAACTAGAGGAGCCATCAACTTCCGGCACAACGACTATGAAACTAAAAACAAAGCCTATGGTGCCACGCCCTATCAAAACGACTCATAAACCTATGGTACCACGCCCCATCAAAACGACCCATAAACCTAAGATAGATCAAGAACCAAAACGTCCAATTTCTAGTTCTACTTCAAGCCTCTTAGGACCAAAAGATACTAAGAAGAAATTAGTTGGAAGACCGCCTAGAATAAGACCTACTACAAATCCAGAAACGGAAAAGCAAACGGAATTTAACGTCACCGGTATTGGAAAAAGATCTCATCCTCGAAAAGCAAAAGAAAAGGCTCTACAAACCGTGAACAAAGATAGCAGCAGCGAATCCGAAAGAACCGACTCTAGCGACGAGGAATCATCAGAGTCTGGTAACGACATTTCAATATGGAAAAGAAGGAAAAGCGTACTCCGAAGTTTAAATCTTACAGCTGATTCTACAAAATTTCCAACCGCTCTTAAAAGCGCACCCGCTTTACACGCCACAGAATCGCTCCTTCAGGAAGACGAAGCAACAGAAGTCCAAATTGAACCAATAACATACCCATCAATTGTCGGGATCCCGTTAGAAGAACCTCCCCTTAGTGAACCAGATACTGAGGATGAAATCACGAGCAAAACAACCGAAAATCTAAACTTAAATCATGCGCGCCAGGAATTTAAGGACGAATTGCAAAAATCAATTAATAAATTTAACGAATCTTTAAAGGATCACAAAATGGACCTTAATCGAGAAGAATTAAATCTGGAACCCCTGATCATCCTCTGTACTGCAGTGTCAGAAGGAGAAGAAGACCAAGAATTACTCGACACTCTAGAAAAGATCAACCCTTATGATACCGAGGACGAAGATATGGAGCTAGAAAAACGGATTAATATGCTACTCGAACGAGCTAAAGAACAAGTGGGATTAGAGACAGAAGAGTTTGAAATAGAACGTGATGATGAATCGACAAACGAAGAAGATTCTCAGGAAAATATAAGCGAACAACGTGGTGATAAAAATGCCAATATAACGCCAGGTCAGCCAATCTCCACATCCACTCCCCTCGTAACCACACAGGCCAGGGCCCGGCCAGCCCCATTTCCACCAAAATTTTCTTTAACTCATCCTATTCTTGAAGAAGAAAAACAAGAAGAAAAGAAGAAAGAGGAAGACGACGCGGAAACTAAACGTCCAAATGAAGATTGTTCGAACGGAACGCGAGCAAGTTCAAGCGCTCCCCCTTTATCCCCTACAGATAAACAAAACGGATCCAGACCAAAAGAAACACCGTTTCATACTAATGCAAAAACCTTAGAAGAATCAGACACCCTACCCCTTCTCCAAAACTACGAGAATTTAACCAAAGGTTTATACGTGCGTAATATGCTTATCCAAGGTTCCAGGGAAAATCTTACGTATAAACGAGGTAATATTGTCGATTTCACCTCAGCTAATTGTGAGTTCTCTACTCAGGTCGATAAGTTATTGATTGACCTAGGGATAATAAATCCCCAAGAAATGAAATTACAAAATCCAAAATTGGGCCAAATTTTGATTACTCCGCGAGGACGCAATAAAATATTCACAGTAAAAATATTAAATATTAAAACTTTACGCTTCTCATTGTCGGGTAATTATCTAGAAAAAATTAAACCCAGACTTTTAACCGAAATTTTGTCTGAAATATTTTATGAAGACGTGATAGAAATTACCTTGTGTTATGGTAATGTTTTAGTTCCACCATCAGAAATACAGCCTAAAATCATTTCCGATATGCATACAAGTTTAGTAGGAGGACATAAATGTATCACGAAAACCTATCGACGAATTAGGGAACGATTTGTGTGGACAGGAATGAAAAATGATGTTACCGAATTCGTTAGGCACTGTAAACCTTGCCAAGAGCATAACATTGTCAGGTCTAGAATACGTGAGCCCTTATTAATTACGGATACGCCTATTGATACCTTCGATAAAGTATCCCGAGATACCATGGGAAAACTCCCCACTACACCAGATGGCAATAAATATATTCTAACTATACAAGATAACCTGTCCAAATACTGCATGCCGTGCCCGTCCCGATATCTCGACTACCACTATAGCACACGCTATAGCCAAAAATCTTTTTGCCCATTTTGGCGCCCCACGAGCAATTCTAACCGATAGGGGAGGGAGTTTTATTAGTAAACTTATGAGTCATTTGTGCCGCATATTCGGGGTAAAACAATTGACTACATCTGGGTATCGCCCACAGACCAACGGGTCCCTAGAACGCAGCCACACTGTATTAATTGAGTTTATGAAACACTACGTAAAACACTTTGACGATTGGGATCGTCTTATCCCTTCTGCAATGTTTTCGTATAATACTTCCGTCCACGAGGCTACAAATTTTACTCCGTATGAAATTGTTTTCGGAAAACTCGCTATAGCCCCAACCGCTTTTCCACAAGACGAAAAAATGATTACTTGTGGGACTTACTTACGGGAAATAATAACAAGACTCAACGAAATAAAAATATTAGGAGCCCAAAATCTAATCAAGCCAAGCTGCGTTCTAAATCAAAATATGACAAAAATTGCAAACAATTCGAAGGAAAAATAGGAGGTACCTCGGGTACGATAATAGCATCCGACTCTAAATATAATAATGAAATAACTCTTCTAAAACGGAAACTGGGAACAGAAGACAAGTCATCATGGCGAATTTCCGTGCCTTTTCTAACGTTGAACAAACGCGTTGTCCCTCATCCTATAGGCGGGAAAGGACTAGCACAAAATATAAACAAATTAAAAGAAAACAACTATTTTTCCCTCCTAGGGCTAGAAAGTTTATGTGCTCGTATACACCTTAGTAAAAAGGACAGTACAAAAACCGCTTTTACCACACCAGTTGGTAAGTATCAATTTACCCACCTAATACCTTCTTTAGAAGGTTCGTAAAACACCTTTTTGCAATTATTGCGCAAAATATTTCCAGGAGGAGAAGACGATTATATGATGTTTCTTCCATTTGGTATAATAATTGCAACCCCCACGTTTAACGATCATAAAAGAGTAATAACTAATGTCTTGGCCACATTATCATACAACAATATTCCTATTGATCCTGACACATCCAAATTTTTTAGAACAATCGTTGATTGCTACAGATTTATAAACAACACGTTCTCTACCAAATGTTATGAATAAGAACTCCAAACCTACGACGGAAAACTTCTGCTTTATATAACCTTGGAACCAAAACAGTTCACAACAGTGCTATCAGGATACAATGAAAATAATGTTATACCTCTCGCAACCTCTTCCAGAGAGTTGCAGGGCCCAGAAAATCTCTACGATTACCATGAGAAAACCAGCCTTGCCATCGTTCATTGTATTCGAAGATTCAAAAGAATCGTTAATGACAACCGTATCCTTTTTTCAGATGGAAGAAATAATTCCGAATGGATGGAAACAATGTCTAGAGGATTTAAACAGTACTAATGGCTATTGGATCTACAGAAGGTCAATTGGAGCTTTATCTCCTATAATTGAAGAATATCCCATTCACACACATAATCAAACAAAATAACGAAAAGTAGCCCTAATCACACGTAATATTAACCATAACCTCGAGAGGCTAATTTTATTCTTTGTGATTAATGAACAAATGTTTACTAACCATAAGTTCTCCTATATAAATTCATTATTGCCCACTATTACAATTTATAGGTTAACATGGAACATGGAACTTGCGAAAACGTACTACTCCCTTTTCACACAAGATAGTTTCGAACCGCTCCCTCAAATACATCATATCATTGCAATCGATAAAATTCTCAAAATTGCAAAACCAACGTCTAAAACCTATTCCCGAATCCAAAAACAACACTTATTAAGCCAAATGAACAACCTGGCTAGCGTAGACATTATCACTGATTCAGCTTCCTCTTATAACAACGAAATCACGGTAGAACTTCATTGGGTCTCGTCTGCACACAACTTTATGTAAAAACTATCAGTAAATTTTGATGATCTAAATTCAAAAATACCAGAACCATTTCCCTGCTACACAACTGTAGACGAAATTCGCAAAAGAATCAACGAAACCAAAAAAATAACATTCTTCGACTTTTTAGATTTGTATTCACGAATAAAATTCTACCCAACTGACATGGACAAAACCACTTTTTCCACGCCGGTGTGAAAATATAAGTTTCTAAGATTAGCACCAACGATAAAAGGGGCAGAAGCGACATTCCTTAAATTTTTCAATAAACTTTTCCCTAATGCATCTCAATTTGGTATAATATTTTTTTCAAAGGGAATTATTATTATGAACAAAAATATAAACGACCACAAAAAGGCTATATTAGAAATTTTCAACAAATTTGCCTTTAACAATATCACCATCTTTCCAAACAGATGCAATTTCTTTTTGAACAAAATTGATGTCTACGATTTCCTGAATAATGAAGTGGAATATACACCTCCAATACCCCTACCAGACCCTTTTTACATAGGACAACTAACCTTATATTTCCAAGTATTGAAAGAAAAACTAAGAATTATTCTTGCAGAACGAAGAAAATGTAAAATCAAATTTATCGCAAGATCATCTAAAATTTTTCAAAATCACGAAAAATCATATAACTACAATGAAAAGGCCTGCCTAGCATTAATACATGCTAAAAGGAGATTTAGAGAGTTTATCGGAGAAAATACAGTTTTATTGCCTAACGGACACGCTATATTTAATTGGTTAATTACGACCGAAATAAGGAATGAACGACTACAACACTGGATAGTCGACCTAAATGCAAGCGATTGGTTATTACCACAATATAAGTAACACAATCGAGATATAAAATAAATCCTAAAAATTCCCCCTCCCTTCTCTTTTCTTAAACCAACAATCAAAATAAAAAATTTTTAATCATAAAATTTTTTTTAATCGAATTTCGTGAAAGAAAAATAAAATTTTAATTAAGATAATTTTACCCTATTTACGAAAATTTGTATAAACTAATTTTTTCCATAAAAAAATTGTCTCTGAAAACAAAACATAACTATCAAAAATTACACTCTTCCTCAAAACAAATACAGATCTTACTTTTCAAAATACTTACCAACTCCCAGTAAGAAGCTATCAAATTTGATCTCTCTCGCCAAACGGAATATTCCTTGACTTTAATTAGGATTAATCACCCTCTAACTGGAACCCAGTCTAAACCGCTTAACCCCGACGGAAGATCCTTCAGGAAACATTCTGCCGACGAATCATCTCGTCTGGTTAGTCTTGTATCATTTTCTCTTAACTGGATGTTTGCAGGATGCACGAAACCCCACTACAAAAAAATAAAAGATATTAGCACAAACTATGCTTATATATGTATGTATGTGCATACATATGTATATATATATATACATGTGTGTGTACATACGTATGAATGTTTCTCAACGGAACCCACGATTGATTACAATTATTTTGTAATTTTGTTGTTGTTTTATTGTTGTTCTATTTACCATTCTCTTTTTCTTAGTATTACTAATTGTTAACGTATCTATATACCCTAATCGGTTAAACCCTAACAAAATTAATAGCTAAATTATAAAAGGTGAAATAAAAATCAATCACATTTATAACTACCAAGAAAATTAGAAACACGTTGTTACCAGCATATTACATTCCAAAGCTTAATCCATTTATAAAATGCTTATAAACAAGTAAGCAAACAGATGGTGGTAGCCTATGTTGTAATTTATAAAAATATTAAAGAAATTTCTAACTGAAATATCACACAAAAACAAAAGAATACAAAAATTCAAAACTAAACCCCTAAAATTTTAGAAATTTATAGTAATTTACGGTAAATCATGTCAAAATTTTTGATAATTTGTGCCAAAAATTATGGTAACTTATAGTATTTTAAGCGGAAATTTATGGTAATTTTAAATGGAAATTTATGGAAATATTTAATGTCTACAAATTTTTTTAAACATTTATTATAGTTTATCAACACCAAGTAAAATATGTATATATACATATATATATACACTGAGTTTGAAAATTTATAAAATAATTATAATTAAGCATTAAAAGTTAATACTCTTGTTCAAACCGTAAACTTCAAGTTAATCCGAAAGGCCTCTTCGTGTTAAATAATATAACTTTTCTATTTTACAAATCATTTTCAATATTTATCCAATGTTGTACAAAATTTGCATACAATATTGCAACCGCAGCAATATTTAAAACTCTATTAAAATACGAACTAGCACTGGCCCGATACTAGGACAGCATTAAGCAACTAAAAATGAAAATAAAAATAAAAATAATTGAATTATCACAAGATTTGCCAAATAAAATAATTTTGACTAAAATAATATCTATTCATCTACATGCCTCTAACTTAATTTAACTAATTTATTTCAATCCATTCAATAAACATCTCCTAAAATTGAATGTTCAGTCAAATAACACTTATTTCCTTCAGTTCGATCATTGCCAACTCTGCTCCATTAACGGCAGATCATGCAACGCTTGTGCGTATACGGGATTGAATGTGTATATGAAAATATATACATTTATCCCTGCGTATATCACCGCCCTCTACTTAGAGCTGCAAAGAAGTAATATTCCCTAAAATTATAGTAGCTTTCCAAATTTTAAATGATTTCAGGTTCGAAAATTCCAATTTTATTGCAACACGGGCAATTTTTTTTATTTTTCACGGGCCAAATTTTTTTCCACAGATTTTAGTACCAAACTTAGGCACCAAAAGAAATAATCCGGTGTGAAAGATTGAAAAATTTTCCTGGCTTTTTGATTTTTACGAAAAGCTTAATTTTTTTATTTTAATCAAATTTCACTGATGTAATCAATTTTTTTGCTTAAATTACTTTAAAAATTTCAATGTCTGTTTTTGATTTATTGCTTAAGTAAATATTTACACTTTTACTATTATTTTGACAGATGTAAACATGCTTAGGGTTGCATAAGAGACTGTAGTGACACGCAGAGGTGGGTAGAGATACGTTTTTCCAACTTGTCCATGTTTACGTAAGGATGAAATTAGATGCAGAGGATTAAGAGATCAAGGGAATAGAATAGACCAATCACAAAATGCTTTCAAATATGAGTAATTATTTGACTAGTTTATTCTATTCACATAATATATATAAAAATAATGAAATGACAATCATAAGACCAAACTAGAGGGGGTGTGGGGTGCCACTGATAGTGGCATCCCACAATTTTGGGGTCCCAACCCAAGAAATCTCACCCCAAAAATGTGCGATGCCACTATTAGTGGCACCCCACCCCCTCTAGTTTGGTCCTATCTCCTTGCTTTATTATAAACTAGAGAAAAAATTTGTAGCGCGGCCGGAGGCCGAGCATCTACATGGGTTTCACGGCGTTTTGTAAGAATTGTATTACATTAATATACATAATAAGAAATGACATATTCTTCTGCTAACTTCAGTAAGCGGCTACTAAACTTGAGTTTAACTGTGATTTTCTCTCAAAAAGTCAAAAAACATACTTTATTTCTATAATTAACCACCCTCACCGGATTATTTGTTTTTGTGTTAAAATACATCACTTTCACTAGAATTAGGGTGAAATCAGATAAATGCGTTAAATTCTGTGTCGTAATAAATGAGACAATAAATTAATGAATTAATCGTAAGAATGAGTGGAAGGAGGGCAGAGATATATGTCTGTCCTCCTTCCTCTCATTCTTACGATTAAGAATTATCGATTACGATTCATTGTGCGTAAGGCTGAGGGCCTAAGCAGACTGAATAAAGATATGGGACCGGAGCATGAGATAGCTTAATATGAAAAGACATTTTTGTTTTAATTATTTTGTATAAATTTCAGAATATTCTCTCCGTAAGAGAAGAGCCTGTTTTTGACAGAATGTAAACATCAAGGTTTGGAAAAAAGATTAAACAGTTGTTTAACATTAAGCCAACGCATAGTGACATCGTTACCCCCTATCTACATGGGAGCTGATTCTGCGTTTTTGCGTCAATACCAGTTTTTGACGTTGCGTTGTAATGAGATAAATAAAACACAAATATACTTTGTCCTTTTCTATCTCATTACAACGCAACGCAAAACGGTGTCATGGGACGCCGGCCTAAGACGTAAACTTAAAACTTAAGAATGAGAGAAAGTAGGACAGTATTATATCACTGTCCTACTCTCTCTCTCATTCTAACCCCCTATCTACATGGAAACTGATTCTGCGGTTATACGTAAATGCAGAATTGTAATGGTGTCTCTACAGTGAATGTCGATAGGATCGACACGCATTTAATGCACATCGACATCGACAGCATGTCGATGCGCACGCATCGTTTCTAACCCTAAAGAAATATTTATAGTAATAAAACAACAAAAATATTAGTAAATATTTACTAAAAAGTCCATAGCAACTCCGGAACTAATTAAATTTGAGTATTTTAATAAATATTATATTTATTTATGAAGTAAATAGTGACTAAATATTTCTTGACATTTTTCATTGATTGATCGACAAGCGTCTCGATCCCATCGACATCCATTGTAAAGATACCATTAGAGAGACTAGGACAGAGATATGTTTTGGACGTGATTTGACGCATGAAACTCCCATGTAGTGGGAGCTTTTTGCCACTGACTGTTGCTGCAAGCAAGGCCCGGCAAGAAGGCTGGAATAGTAAAGAATTCGAATTTACAGAGTTACGCCCGAAACATCAAACATATCTTTTCTTCTTAATGCCTGAATTTTCCTCGAATTTCATGGTCACGAAATAGAACTCGAAATTTAGCGACGTGAATTTTTCATTATTCCGAAGCGTATATCCTATACCGTAACGCGGGATTCATTTCAGTCATTTTCAACTCCGAAATGTTTCGTCAGATCAGCTGTAAGCTAGCAAAAACGAGTTCCCCTAGGTAGAATTCATTCAGTATATTTTGACTCTCTTTGAAATCCGTTGAGAACAATGTTGTGAACCGAATATTTTTAATTCTTTTTAATCCAATTATTCACTAAGGGCAGTTGATAAATATAACTATACTTATTGACTCCCCTCCTTACTCCGCTCGAAACCGGTTTTGAGAGTGTCACATTCCTAACTGAAAATGTGAAGAAAAGCATATGGCTCTAAATTTCCAACGAATTAAAGGACTTATACTTTTTCTTTGTGTTATGTCGCTAACGGTCGCAGTTTCTTTTGGACTTTCAAACAGTTAAGTTCGCGAAAGTTTTGAACGTGTTTTCACAAAGAGCTTAACTTTTAATCAAAATTAAGTTTTATTAAAGGTACTCTTCTATTTAGTTAATAATATTCATTTCCTTAATTACATTAAAAAGTGCTCATGTAGGTCTTAAGTTATAATAAGTTTATTGATATGTATATCCTAACAATAGCAATAATATCATGTTTATTATTTCTCCGTTATTAGTATTATTAATATTATTATTATTATTATTGTTTTTGTGTATTATTATTGTATTATGAATATTATTATATCATTATAATTATTATTATTATTATTGTTATTTTTTTTTTTTTTTTTTTTGCGTAGGATGTGAAAACCTGCCTTCAGGTACCCTGTAGCCCGTACTACAGGATTATGCGGGGGTGGCGATGTTCTGCCGACCCGCTAAAAACACACCCTTATTTGGGGACCTTAGGACCACTCCCGGCTAGCACTTTTCGCGCGTATCGCCATCGGGAGTAGTCTTATATCACCTTCTCTGTCGCCAAAACGACTTTCTCCCTTATTCTACGGGACCTCTATTCTTTGGCGACCATCGAGGTCTTTGACCCTCATAACGTAATGTATGAAGGTCTCGATGGTTCGCCAATCCTCGGGAGAGCGAGTCATAAGCGAGATCATGTTCTCCAGTGTAACCTTGCGATTAACACCGGTAAACATAACCTGCCTCTCCGCGTCCCAACGCTTACAGATAGGAGCCGAAACACCGATGCCCTGTGAGAGCTTAGGTTAAATAGTAGGAAACCACTCCGTGCTTCCTACTTATCCAGGTGGCGAGTGTAGGTATCAGCCGATACGTCCATCGGCCTGTCTCCTCCCCGCTCCATCGTTCTTGCCATCTGTCAACGAGTCTGCTTCTCGCATCTCAGCGAATTTGGTCCTTGCTGGGTCTATTATCTTCCGTATATGCGGAAGAATTTCTCTTCTTGAAAAGGAGGAAAACTTCCTCCCTTTCTTGTGCCAAAAGATCTGCCGGCGGGACGCTGACAAGGACCTGAGCATCACACGTCGGTACTGCCCAATAGGCCGAAATAATACGTTTCGTAATAGTTCTCTGCGCGGACAGCACCCTTCTACAGATGGTCTTGCTTCTGTCGTTTCGCAGGGTCGAAGCCCATACAGGTGCTGCGTATAGCAGCTTTGAAAGGGCAACACTCGCCACCAGTCTCCTCTTTGCTTCAGAAGGCCCACCAATGTTCGGCATTAGACGAGCTAAACTTGCCGAACACTGTTCGGCCTTCTGACATGCTACGGTTATATGGTGTTTCAAATTCAAAAATTTGTCGAGTTCGACACCTAAATATTTAATATGATTCCTCCATTGGACCTCGAATCCGTCTATCTGAATACCAGGGGCCGTATAACCACGTCTGTCTGTGACTAGCAGCGCTTCGGTCTTTTCCAGAGCCATTTGCAGGCCTCTGGCCTCCAGCCAGCGCTTTGCCCGTCTCAGACATTCGTTCACCAATACGCCCAGGGCTTCTACAGTTTCGGCAGTGCATACGATCAACGCGTCGTCCGCGAAGCCGATGATCACCGCGCCTTGAGGTAGACCCATTCGCAAGAAGTCATCATAAGAGACGTTCCATACGAATGGTCCTATCCTCGAGCCTTGATGGGCACCTCTTAGCATCTCTTCCTTCAGAGTGCAAGTGTCACCCTCGTATATAACCCACCTGTCGCTAAGATAATTATCCATTATACGCAACAGGTAGGGCGGTATTCCTTTGTTTCTCATCGACTCGATGAGATCTTTCCATCGCGCGGTATTAAACGCGTTACGTATGTCAATGGCTACCAACGCGCAGAAGCCCTTTTTCTTCCCTGGTCCCAATTTGGCTTTTCCTTCCCTGGCTAGGTCCAGCGCCTTCTGGATGGCGTCTACTGTGGACAGGCCTTTACGGAAACCAAATTGGTTGTCAGACAGACTATTCTCTCCGGTCAAGTGAGATTGCATTCTTTGCAGAACCATGTCCTCTAGAAGCTTACCCATCGTATCCAACAGGCATATAGGCCTGTAGGATGAGACTTTATCTAGAGGTTTGTCTCCTTTCCTCAGGAGGACCAGCCTCTGTCTTTTCCAGTCGCGGAAAAACTCTCCTCTCTGTAGGCAGTTGTTATAGCAGTCTAGGAGAATCTGGGGTGTAGCAACGATCACTTCTTTAAGGATCTCGTTGCTTATCCCATCAAATCCCGGCGCTTTGCCTGGCTTTAACCTACTGCCTGCTTTTTGTAATTCTGTAAGAGTGAAGAGTTCTTCCTCACCGACATGACAGCTACTCCAGTCCATCCTAGGCCATGGTTACTTTTCGTAAAAATCATAAAACCATGTAAACGTTTTCAATTATTTGTTTTTGTGCCTAAATAAGTAAATAGTAATTTAATTGAATCAAAAACATTAAAAACTTTGGAAAAATATCAATTGTTAGTACATACATGTTCATTGCCACAAATATATTGAAAAAATTGAAGTTTTTCTTAAAAAAAAAAAAAAAATACTTAACTTTTTCAACTTCCATGCTTGATTTTGTAGTTTGATACTAAAATAAGTGAAAAAAAATTTGGCCTGTGAAAAAATACAAAAAATTCGGAAATACTGCAAAAGAAAACCGAAATTGTCAAAAATGTATTAAAAAATTACAGTTTTTCTTGAAAATAAAAAAAACCTCTTAACTTTTTCAACTTCCCCCACCGGATTTTTTAGTTTGGTACCAAAATAAGTGGAAAAAAAATTGGCCCTTGAAAAAATATCAAAAATTCGGAAAAGTCCTTCTTCTGCAATATTACCTTAATTTTTGTAATTCATCATTATTATTTCCATTTTACAATTATTTTCTTTAATGTTAAATTTTTTTTTTTGACTTAATTTCTTTAATTTTTTTCTTTTTTTATCTGTCTTAATTTCAATCATTCAATTTTTTGTATTCTTTTTCCAATTGTTTTTACTAACTTTTCATTACTTTTACCCCTTTTAATTAATTAATTAAAATTAATTAATTTGCAAAATTTAGCATTATTTTAAATATTATATTTGAAATATTTACAATTATTAATAACACAAAGACTAGAAAATAATGGCTCGCCAGCGCGCGTTGTTTTAACTAGTTAGATAAAAGAAATTATCATTTTTTTGTAATTTACATAAAACACTGTTCATAGTTGTTATATTTAATAATGATTTTTCTACTTCACTAACTTATAGTTAGTTTGTAATATTAATTATTTTGTTATTTATTCATTTTATTTTAATAAATTATTTGTGTCTCAAAATAATAGATGTTATTCGAACTTAGAAAATTTTTAACAAAATTATCTGAAAAATGAATATTTTCGGTTGACAAAAGTTTTAACTCGAAACTTACTTTGCGCCAATATCCTCTGCGAAGAATTTCTGTTCGCGGCTCCAAAATGGCGAATTCCTCGCACCACACAAGTTTCATATTTTGCTGTCCTGGTGGCTCGAGCCAAGGTTCTCCCTCCTTCCATATAGCACCAGGCTGCGGACACCTAGGGTCGTACGCCTCCCATTCATTTACTTCCATAACGCATCTATTAAAAATATAATACTGTCACTCTTCTATGCTTTAAAAATTGTATTACCGTCAACTGGGGCTATTTTGTGCACAAAACTGCTCTTTTTTCACTCTATGCTTTGTTAAAATTCAGAATTTGAAAAAATAAGGAATTGAACTTTTCAGTTATGTTGTAGACATCCTTCTGAAGGTGTCCTATGAGTTAGCCGACAAGAAAAAATTTTTTGTCTGAGTTGTAGAAACTCAAAGTTGTCCACAAAATAGCCCCACGGATGGGACTATTTTGTGCATTAAAGTTTGTTTATTTATAGAAATGGGTAAAAAATTTTTTTTACTGTTTTTACTGTATGAAGTATTTTTTCTAGATATTCTAGAGTGTAATAAATTAAAACAAAGTTAGAAATATTTTTTTTTGTAGTAATTGTTTAACTAATTTGAAAGTAAAACTTTGAAATTTTACAAAAATGGAGATTTACAAAAAAAGTTATTTTTTTAAGTAAATCTTACTTCATAAAACTTCTACTACATTTCTTAAGTTATTTTAAGAAAAAAAGTTACAAAATTAACTTGAAAAGCATGTAATTATTAAAGTTACATTTTTGAGGTTTTTAAGGCACCGTGTGTAAATTTTAAATTTTATGCTTATTTCTCGGTTTTTATAGCAAAAATAAAACAAATATATTCTAAAACTAAATTATAAAGTATTTTTTATTAACTACAAAACCAATTTTTAAAAAATAATTGATTTTAAAGGATGCACAAAATAACCCACCAAATTCTGATTTTTTAGTTTTTTACACTTTTTTCTTTAAATATGCAATAAAAAGTTAGCGCATCACGTATACACCATCACAACTAAATTATCAACAAGTATTATTAATAGTTTTAAAAACACTTTTAAACTTCCGGAGATCTAAACAGAATTTTGAGACCTTTGAAAATATTCAGCTCGATTTTCACGACTTTACGATTTTTTTTCTGATTTGTGATAAAGAATTAAGTAATTTCATTTAGTATTCTCTGTAGTCTATATATCAGAAAATATTTATGCCAAATAGCAAACTGAAACAACTATATATAAAGATTTTATTCATTTAAAACCTCGCGTGCACAAAATAGCCCCCTGGCGCACAAAATATCCCCACTTGACGGTATATATTTTGAAAGCAAAAATTTTAAATCAATTTAAAATTTGATTTCCAAATTTGACATCACTTTCAGCAAACTCAGAAATAAGTAAAATAATTTGCATTTATTTCATAAACATTCATCTCTATACTATTGAAAACATTTCATTACTTTATCTACAATAATTTCAAATAAACTATGAACATTAAAAATGTGATATTTAAATGATAATAGATTGTGTTAATATAAAGAATCCTAACTGCAAAACGACATGGCCCATGGTGGCCCAGTATTAGCCAAGATTGCCGAGGTTAAAACTTCATTAACAATAATCAAAATTAATCAATTAATTAAATAAAAATAGTTACGGTGGTCCGGAAGGCAATTTAAATGGACCAAAAATGTAGAGAAAATTGGCTAACGCAGTTTCATTTCATATATAAAAACAAAACAAAATCAGTTGAATTTATATCTTAAATAGATCATTTACGCGTTTTAGAGCATTTTAAAAATTTCGATTTACAAAAACCTTGAAATAGTTGATTTCAAGTTGCCCCCTGCCAAATTTGGTTTGAACGGAAAAAGTTATACTTTAGCTTAAAATGTAGGTTATTAGGTTTAGTTTTAAGTGCAAAGTGGCACCTTTTAAAATTGCAAATGGCGGATCCAATATGGCGGTCGATTAAAATTTTTTTTTAAAAAAAATAACCAAATACGCTTGAAAAATTTTACTTTGTGATTTTTAAGGTTATTAAATACAAATTTGACGTTAGATTTTCAAAATCTAAGATATCATATTGTTAAAAAGAGTTAACAACGTCTTAAACTCGCCCCAAAGAAAATATACGAAATTAATTTTGAAAAAAAATTATTGTTCTACAAAAAAATTTTTTTGTTCAGGTTCTAAGTCTATCGAAGTCACCTAAGAGTGACCTCTTTAATTATTCAAGGTGATAATAGGGGATAGCAACCGCTCAAAATTTAGCCCAAAGAAAATAATCCACATTATTTGTGACGCGTTCTGAAGAAAGGGATCTAAGAAGCAAAAAACCGTTTTTCGGTTCATGGATGTTTTAATTTTATTAAATGTTCCTTTTTCATTATCTAAAGTCAGGAAAATTTTTTATTGAATATTTTTCAAGTTATAACAATTTAAATCTCTCGATTTGTACAGATTACCATGCGCGTTCGACTTTTGTTTTCGCTCTCCTGTAAAATAACCAATTTGCTTCTTAGGTCCCTTTCTTCAGAACGCGTCACATTTTTTAAAGTTTATCCCATGTCACAATGTTATTGTCCTAACTGCATGGAAGTCACTCCTCCAAGTAACTTCCATGCATTGAGATAACGAACAAAATGTATTTGCGTCAAGCGGTAATTTTTATCAAAATTAAATTGAATTATTTTCTTTGGGGTACCTTTTGGGGGGTTACTATCCCTTGTTATCACCTTGAATAATTAACGAGTGTCCTCTTATGTAACTTCTATAGATTTGGAACCTGAACTAAATTTTTTTGTTTAGAGCAATAATTTTTTTCAAAATGAATTTTTCGTTATTTTCGATTATTTCGATTATTTTCGTTGGAGCGAGTTTAAGTCGTTGTTAACTCTTTTTAAAATTATACTATCTTAGGTTTTGAAAATATAACGTCAAATTTATATTTAATAACCTGAAAAATTACAAAGTAAACATTTTTCAAGCGTATTTGGTTATTTTTTTAAAAAAAATTTTTAATCTACCGCCATATTGGATTCTCTATTTGCAATTTCAAAAGGTGCCACTTTTCACTTAAAACTAAACATAATAACCTACATTTTAAGATAAAGTAGAACTTTTTCCGTTAAAACCAAATTTGGCAGGAGGCAATTTGAAATCAACAATTTCAAGGTTTTTGTAAATCAAAATTTTTAAAATGCTCTAAAACGCGTAAATGATCTAATCAAGATGTAAGTTCAACTGATTTTGTTTTGTTTTTATGTATAAAATGAAACTGCGTTATCCGATTTTCTCTACATTTTCGGTCCTTTTAAATTGCCTTCCAGACCACCGTGTAGTGTTTCCATTCTAAAAACCGTTTTGAATTAAATAATTAAATTGTAACTGATAATCGATTATTAACCAATCAAAAACGAATTATTATTAATTCCATCTATTATAAAATAAAATATTTCATGTAATAAATGCTGTATAAATAAAATATTCTATTGTACCACGACAGAAATAACAATATTATTATAATATATTAGTTGTATTATTATGGTATTGTTATAATTTTGTAATGTGTTATATAATATCGCCACCACCAAATTGCCAGTATTGTGCCGAAGTTGACCCTTATCGTTAATTCTGTCATTTCACACATAAAATAATGTTGCTTTTATAATCAAGTACAATATTTTATTATTATTATTTTTATTATTATTATTATTATACACAATTTAAATAATAAATTGTTTAAAATACCAATGAATTTTAAATTTAACGTATTCCCTCCGCAAGAAAGTAAAAGTTTCACCAAATTCAATGCAAATTTCTCACTACGCATAATATTTTTAATTACTTTCGTTCTTTTTCTCGTTCTTTTTTATATAATTGCCAAAAAGGTTTTACATATTTCTCTTAAATTAAAACTTCTTCTGTTCAATTTTAAATTGTTTTTATCTTTTTATATGTTTTCTCTAATTTTAATTATTTTCTTTTATTTCAAAAAACGTCTGAAAGTTTTAAGTATTTTTCTCAAATTTTGTTTAACTTTCCTTTATTCAAAATATTTTATGTAATTTGTTTAATTAATTTCTCAAATTTTAATTATTTTTTTTTAATCTTAATTTATCTATTTCAATTTCGAACCATGTTTTTTTTAAATTTTAATTATTTTCTCTAATTTTTCATTATTTAATTTCGTTTCAATTTACTTTTAAGATTCTCAAGTATTTTTTTCAAATTTAAATTATTTTCTTTATGTTTAAAACAAAGTTATGATTTTTTTAGATTAGTTTCCCCAATTTTTAATTAATTTCATTTTTTTCACTTATTTTGCAAAAAGTGCAATTATTTTGTTTAATTTCAATAATTTTTTTTGCAATTCTTTTTAATTCTAAAAATATTATAAATTTTGTCCTAAATAAATATTTATTTTATTTATATTAATTGATTTTTAAATATTATATATAAAATATTTATTTCTTCTTATTTGATAAATAGTATTTACCGATTTTTATTATTTATTATTGTATTTTATAATTTTTAAAATATATAAAAAACTAATGCTAGTAAATAAATAAAATAAAAAATAACAAAATAAAATAAAATAATAATACAATTAAACAAAATTTTGAATATAGAGCCTAAAGTAGGAAACAAACCGTTGCACAGTGGGGCCAAATGCCAAAAAGCTGGCCAAAATATTAAATCAATTTCCTATTTTCGGGGGGACAGGTATAAAGGGGTTTTTGAGGTCGCTGATTACGAATCTGAAGTCTATTTCACAAAATTCAGAATGGCGGATCCAATATGGCGGACGAAATACAAACATTTTATTTTAATGTTCATGAAATTGGATTTTAGGGAGTTTTTGAGTTCGCTGATTACGAATCTGAAGTCTGTTTCACAAAATTCAAAATGGCAGATCCAATATGGCGGACGAAATACTAAAATTTTATTTTAATTTCTATGAAATGGGGTTTTAGGAGGTTTTTGAGGTCGCTGATTACGAATCTGAAGTCTGTTTCACAAAATTCAAAATGGCGGATCCAATCTAGCTAAAATATTTTAAAAAATTCCTTTTCATAATCATGAATTTGTGTTTCAAGGGAGTTTTGAGGTCGTTTATCATGAATCTAATGTCTGTTTCACTTAATTAAAAAGGGTGATACGATATAGCGGTCAACCTAAAAAAGTTTTTTTTAAATTCATGAAATTTGGTCTGGGGTGGGTTGAATGTCTCTAAATACGAATCTAAAGTATGATTTACAAAATCTAACATGGCTGGTATTAGTATAAAAGTAACGTTTAATTTTTTTTAAAGTCTAAATCTGATGTATTCTAATGATGCTTATTTCTAAACTAAAAACATATTTGAAACTCTAAAATAGCAACTTTATTTTTTGGCAAAAACAAATATTTTAGAAAAAGACAAATTATTTGTTTACAAAATGTTAAAATTGTTAATCTCCATCTGTAGAAACGTCTGTAGTAGTCAATTAAATAAAAGAATTTTAAGGGGTTGCTGATAATGAATCTAAGGTCATATTGACAATATGGTAATTTACAGTTTTCGATTGTCAAAATGTAAATTTGACAATATATTCGTAGTCATCGACACTAAAAACCTTCTTGCTGCTATATGCATAAAAACAGTTGACTTGACAGCTGTCAACTGTCAATTATAATACTTGACATTATATTGGTACTCAGCAACCCCGAAAATGCTTGCACTGAAATTTTTATAAAGATTAATTGCTTTTCTGCAAAGTTGACAGTTGATTTGACAGCTGTAAACTATAAAATTATCAATTTGACAATAAATTCGTAATTAGCGACCTCGAAAATCCTTAGAATCGTAAGGCATTAGTTTATATTTACACCCAATTTTGCTCAGATGTGAAAAGACTAAGTGAAATTCGTAAATGTTTTCATAAATTTTGTCTAAAATACGCAACAGCAGATTGGGGCAACTTTTTCTGACGAATTCTGTTAAAGAAATGTCTAATCTCTAATTTAAAAAAAAAACTTTATCGGGCAACATCGGGCAATTAACTTTTTCCTTTAATTTATATTATTATTAAAAGTTATTTTTCTTTATTTTTTATTAAAAATTTTAGTTAATAATGCTGGAATAAAATTTTTTTTTTGGACTTACAATATCAAAATATAATGTATTTACTTCCACCTAAAGAATCTATTTTACTGATAATAATTTTAACTTCAAATTCTTTTTTAAATACACAATTACTAAAACACTTATTTTTTTAACAAAAGGAAGCGGATAGTATGCTTAAAAATGACAGTCTTCAACTTCTTAGTACGGGTCGAAAAAATACATTAGGGTTTTTTGACCAACAGCATTATAATCCTTGATCCTTCTTCAATCAAACTAGTTGGATACAATATCTAAAAATAAAACTTTATTTTTTGACTTTTGGCCAGCTTTTTGGACTTGGGCCCCACTGTGCGTTGGTCCGACACCACGCCAATACTGCCTGCTGTTGGCGCAGTACGAAGAGCCCGTACAGATATACCGTTGGTGAACCCTTAGCTTGTAAACAGCGTTCTATGTTGTCTATAATGTCTATGTTTTATCGACTGCAAAATAAAATAATAATACAATTTAGAAGTGCTGGCTATGACCAACTTGTCTGTATTTTTTTCAAGATTTCTTTAAAAAATTAAAAACAAATGTCCGATTCTTGAATTTCGATAAATAAGAAAAAAATTTCCATTTATCGAAAAATATATTTTATAAAAGAAAATGTTGCGTACCTCACATTTTTCTTAATTTTCAAGACTAATAAACTACGTTATAAGTCATTAACCTGAGACCAAGCTGCCCGAAAGGTTTCACAAGCCGGTATTTGACACTCCGCGATTTTGCCGATTTGCAATTGAGGCTAGAGTGAGAAACACAATACGCAAGACCAACTTCCAAATTCGGCGAAAGAATTTTATCAGAAATGAGTTTAAGTTCACTAAATTGATTATATTAAATAATAATTATTTAAATGGAAAATTCAGAAACTTAGCTTTTCCGTTTTTTCTTTTAAACTATAAAAGGAAAGGGTTTAGCGCGCGTTCAACCCAAGGAGTTGCTTTCGTTGCGCGAGTACATTTTGTCAAGCAAGCCATTTCCTAAATTTCTTGCTTTCCATATTTCCAAAATTCAGCTGTTGAATCAAAAGTAAACCTTTTCAAAATAGTACATTGAGAATAGGAGTTGTGATAATACAAAGCAGAATAAATTAAAGGTTCATGTTGGACTTGGTTTCCATTACATTTTTACAATTAATAAGTGCTTAAAAAGCAACAAGTTGTGAAACATTTAAGAATGTTTTCGCAAGAACCTATAGTTGAAAGACAAACTGTCTTTAGCAACAAGAACGCTGAGTAAGAAGCTCTCTTTACAAAAGTGAGGTTCAGTGAACGATGGTTCCAAATTCTTGCGTTATTTCTTAATCCTTTTCTCAATACTTTCGCAACGCCGAGTAGAGTTTTGCAAAATTTGCATTTTGAAACACATCACCTCATTAATCCAAGCCAATCAAAAATCTCCAACCAATTGACTCCCCACTTACCAAACTTGATCAGTTTTGATAAAATCGATGCACTCGCAACGAAAATCGCTTCTTCGTGACAACTCGAGCACGGATAGTGAGGGAGTCCGTTCTATACTTGACGGTGCTACTATCCGTCGATTTGGTCGCGGGGTTGTCCGTCCGCGTCATTACCGATTCGAAAATGTTCGCGGAAGCCAACTAGTTCCGGGTGGACATTAAATTAAGTTCTAGTTCTAAACGAAGGCGAAGTAGTCCGATCTATACTTGACGGTGTTCGCCATTCATGGAAAAGTGAAAAGGTTGACATTCTGAATTTTCCATGAAATTTGGGTTTCATTTATAGTGTGTTCATGTTTCATGTTGTCTCCTGTTGACTAACAATAAAGTTTTCTCTTAAAAAAAAAAGATTATTATCTTGTTTTAAGACCGGTGACGTGGTCTTTAGAAAGAAGCAGAAAGTCGGTGAGGCGTAAGTTAACTAAGGGGTGCGATTAATCGGTAAATCCTACACTTATATCACAAAACCCGATACGGACATAACGGACAAGTGTTTGTGCTTTGTGTTAACATGAAAACTTCGCTTGTGAACTTATTGGAAATCATTACAGCATTAAATTACGCACAATATAAAAACTAGTCGAACTACGAACCTATAAAAACAATCTAGAAATTATTCACCAAGTTGAAGATTTCAAACAATTAACCCAGGCCCACATTGTATGGAAGGACAACGTCATTTGTAATAGCGTTTCTCACTCTGTCTAATGTGGTAGTGTGTAAGGACCTAATGCGTAAGTAAGAAAAAGCAACATGTATGGTTCCAATAATACAATTTGACTATGATTTTGTATATGATTAAGAGAAGAAATTGGTTGTAGTGGTTTTGCTCCGGTTTCATTTTTGGTAATGAAAATAAATATCCTAAATTTGTATTTACTCTAATATCATTTTCTTTAAATCACCTTTCTCAGTTATTCATTAAGGATGTCCTGCCTATTTGATTTTGTTGAAGATTGTTATTAACTTTAGATTTGCAAATAGAAAAAGTAGGCGCGCAATTCAGACAGCACTTTTAAAAGAAAACACGATCGCCCACATAAAAATAAAACTTGATTCATAGAGTTAGTTCTGTGTGAATCTTGGCAGCTTGGAGCCTCCGACGAATCTCGAAAGGAAAATAAATCTTAATTGTTGATAACTTAATATCTAAATTAATTAATAATAAATTATTAATTTGTTTAGTAACGGTTAATTTATTATTGTTATTATTGATATTTTTATTTCGGGTCGTAACAAGCTGATGGTGGCAGCGGTGGCGATAGTTTTTGCGTGCCGTCTGCTGCGCTACTTTTACTTTTTCTAGTTTTCTATTTTTCTATTTTTTCTACTTTAATTTTCTACTTTATTTTTTTTCTACTTTTATTTTTTTCTATTTTTCTATTTTTTTCTACTTTTCAATTACTTTTACTTTTTCTAGTTTTCTATTTTTTCTACTTTAGTTAATAAAATTAAAAATAGTAAAAGTTGGTCATTTAAAAGAAATTTAGTATAATAGCCGTATCAGTTCTGGTGGTATACGTAACCAGTACTGCATGTGTACTATGCCAGTGATCGTTCTTCCACTGATTGCTCTTTATTATTCTCAATTGAATTTCGCGTTATCAAATTCTACTATTCTGTGATTTCAAAATACTCTCTTGAGGTGAAGGACAATATTACATTTTTGCCCTTGACCGTCATTTAGAACAGTGCACACGGCAAGCAGAGATAGAAATTCAAAACCATCTCGAGTTTCAATACCGGGTGTTTTATCACAACTTATAAAAGAATATTACATTTAGTGCTAATTTCCATTAAATATTTTCTCTATTAATGATTGATTATTAGATCCCTAATCAATCACTAATCGACTATTAATTTTATTAGTAAACCCCCACTTGGAAGATTTTTGTTTCTTTCAAACTATTGCAATTTTACTCAGACTCAGCGCAAATGTAAAGGTCTTCTAGGACGTTAAAGTTGTTTAAAAATCATAAATTTCTAAATTAGTTTTACCTGAAATTGTTTCATTTTACTCAGAATAAATTGGTTAACTAAAAAGAAATCTAAAATGATTTGTCAAAATTGCATTTGTCAATCAGGTCCCACGGAACCATCCAGAATAAAGTTCCGCCCTGGCCCTACAGATCCAGTGAAATATTATCATTGCCCCACATGTAGAAAAGAGCTGAAATTGTTTATGGATTTCGTGGAAGTTTTTAAAGCTTCCATGTATAGATGTTCAAGAAAGATCCAACGTAGTTTCGAGGGCCTCAGGAAGGCCCTTGTTTCCAAACCTATCCTGAGAGAACCTAATTTTCGTAAACCTTATCGATTGTTCACAAGCGTGTCTCCCTACGGAATTGGGTAATACACTTAGCAGAGTATTATTCTATTCTACATTTTAAATCCTATTTGATTCAAGGAAAATTATTGATAGCTAATAACTACCTTTATAAGAGACGTCAGATTGTTAGACCCAAGAAAATTCCGTTTTGGGATCAAATCTGCGAAGGAATTGAGGTCAGCATTATTCGCAGCGAAGAAGGGTTAACCTGTTGTGCAAAGGCGCTTTCCAAAATTCCATTGACTACTACTTACAAATTAGAAAGCTAAATCTTGCAAAATTTCGCAGCTGATTAGCAATAAAATTTAGGGTACATTATTACCCACAATTTTTTTTTACACGAAAAAATCTAGTGTGACGAAGCAGCGAATTTGGAAGTAGAGCTTTGGTAGAGAGGTGTGCTGATAATTTATATAATTGATTCTGCTATTTTCAGTAAACTATTTTTTATAAATTGGAATTTCTTTTGTTATTATTGAAATTAAAAAAATTTTATATTTTATTAAATTACTATCAAACTAGAAAGCGAATAATTTTTCACGTTATTTAGAAATTAAAAATATAATAATAAATTTAGCAAATAGATAAAAAAGACCCCTATCAAATAATTTTTATTTTTATTTTTACAATTTTTAAATACTTTATTTTTATTAATTGGAATATTTTTTATGACTTGTTTGTTTTATTAATAGTACCATTATTTTGTTATTTAAAATATTACCTTTATGGGATTATTCTTTTCTGTTTCACAGTTCGGGGTTTTTGACTTCTGGGAGCTGTTTTTCAAAATATTGAAAGTTCCGAAATATGTCAATTATCAGCCAATTCACCTTTACTTTAAATTTTTAAGATTGAAATTTCATTGAATTTACTATACAGTACCGACAAAGAATAAATAAAATTTTTATAAAAAAAAAAAATTATGTTCAAGATCTTAGTTCAAAAAAATTTATAAAAATAAGTCTCAAGATTATTAAAACTATTCAATACTAGTTTTTGTTATTGTGCTATTGAAATATTTCAAAATTCTCGTATTATTCAGATATTTATTTATATTTAAGTTAAAATAATTAAGGTATTAGTCGCGTAAAATAAAAGTTTATTTATTGTTCTTTTTATTTTGCGGGAGTTTTGCGGGAGCATTTACGCGACTAATACCTTAAGTACTTTTGAAATTAAATTATTAAAGTTTTTGTTATTATTTTTGACCTAATTTATTATTTAATTCTTGGAAAATTGTTGGGAATCACATAATTAAAAGAATTATAAATTGAAAGATTCTTAACATTTAAACTAATAAAATTTGAAAAGATTTTTCTTGACAATAAAATTGTAAAAGTTGTTCAAACCAAAATTTTTGTGTAAATGGATGACTCCTAAAATTAGAGCGTTTGGATTTTATTAAATTCGACTATTCGATACTTTAAGTCAGTTTAAATTATTAGTAAAATTAATATATTTATGTAATATGTAAATTAGTTTAAATCATAATCAACATCTTTTTTTTGGCTATCTTGTCTGCATATTTCGTCTTTAAATTTAAACAAGTTTAAATTTCAATGTTTGAAGAGGAGATTTCAAGGGTTTAAAGGCTTCAGTTGCTAAATTATAAACAAAATTACCTCAATGAGAGAAAAAGAAAAATGCAAAACTAATTTTTTTTATTTTAAATGTAATAAGTTTAATCATTGTTAATATAAATTTAATAATATTTTTGATTCTAAAGTATGTTTGTTTTTGATGCTCGAAGAAAATAATATTGAACTTATCTTTCTTGTTTTGTAAAAAAAAAATAAACATTCCATACTTTTGTTTTTAACAAACGTTTCAAAGGATTAATTAATAAAAAAGAACCTACGTACAATTGTACTTAACATTTAAATATCCTTATATTAATGTAATAAATATATAAATTGACAGTACATTTTTCCTTATATATAGAGATATTTAGCAATGATTTTCAATTTGAACAAACTAGCGAACTTGTCAATATCGCTCGTTTATTTTTATTTAAATGCTTAGCCATTATGAAGAAAATTTTCACTGTTATAGTTCCTTTTATGACATAGTGTAATTACTGCGAACGAAAAGAAATTAGAGTTATTGATAGTTTGTTCATTGCTACTATTTTGAAAGATAGAATTCCATTGGTGGCGTTGGTATCTTCACTTCGCGTCCCCAATGAGTAGTGAAATTCGTTAATTACATGGCAGTGTGAAATTTTATTATAAATTATATTCTTCGCGCCTTTTGAAATGATTCATGCTGTTCCGTTGGTGGCGTGAATACCTTGTTTCACCCACTTCATCAGTTATTTAGGATATTTTAAATCAAATTAATTAAATATTATTTCCCCCGTCTTTGAACATTGCATTGTTTCTTTAAATTTACATTAGCGAATTACCAGATTGAAAAAGGGGACAAAACCACTTAATCATTGAAGGAACTGAAACAGATTGTAAATAGAAGACCATTTCTGTTTCCAACTGTCTCAGTATCGCGTAAGGCAAAATATGACGCTCGCACATTCCACAAGAGTGTCGCGCTTCGTCAGCAAGGTCGAGTTGAAGGCTGTACTTGACCACAAGTAAGTATGAATTTTATTTTTCATTAAGCATCTAGATACACTCAGAAAAAAAATTTATTTTCGACAACCAAATTTTGTTTGAATCAACCAAAAAAAAATGCATTGATATAAAGTTAAACAGGCGTTTGGTTTGTATGGCCAAATAATTTGATTATACACATTTGTTTGAATTGACCAGGTGGTTTATTACAGTTGACTAAATGTTTTGTTTGATACAACCAAAAAGTTTGTTTCATACAAACAAATTAATTGTATTAAATTTATTTGGTTTGTTCAAATAAATATTTTGATATACACAATCAAATGTTATTTATTTTTCTTTAATGTTTGAATTTCCTAATTAAATGTTTTAATTGTATGTCATCAATTAATTTCCAATTTTATATTTATGATTTGAAAGTAATAATAATAATCATCATAATGAACTGGAAATTGACTGATAAATATGCAACTAACATATATTGAGAAATTCAGATGTTATATAGAAAAGTGCATAACTGTTAAGCATTTTTAGAAACAACATTTTCTTCTCTTCAAAGTTGTTTTCTTACGGAGCGTTTCTCCGTAGAAGAATCTTTTACTTCCAAATTTATTAAAGAATTAAAAAGTCACAATAAGTGACTCGAATGGTACAAGCACAGTCAAACACACGATGTGTTAAACATAACCTGCAGGCAATCAAAATCTCTTTAATACACTAATAACCTAAAACACATTATAGCTCACTTTGTAGGAAGTTTCCACGTAATCCATAATTTCTGAAATAAGAAAACAACACTCACTAAATTTATAAAACACAAGTTATGATAATAGAAAACATGAAGTAGTATAAGGAGGCCCCACTCTCATGAAAACTTGAAGCGGATTTCCCCGTTTCTCTTACAAGTTAGCGAGAGTGGAGAACCAAGCGAGATAATTTGGAACTTCGAAATTTCGTCTGCTACAATGCGTTTGCAAGTCACTTTTCCCACCTGATAACTCAGCTGTTTGTAGGCAGCCATTTGCAAAAAGCATTTCAAGTGTGTTAGTAATTGCATGTACACAAAAATGACATTGTGTGGCTTATAATTCTAAGCTTTTCCGCGGGGTTCTCCACTGTCGCTGATTTCTGGGAGAAACGGGGAAGCCAGCTTCAACTTTTTCAAGGTTAAACATAGCTGTGGGGCCTCCTTATACTACTTCATGATAGAAAAGCACTTTATACGCAACGACGCGATTGACATGACGCTTGTTTAAACGCATCTCGAGTTTGACTGTATATTATACCTATTTGAATTAACCAAACTTTAATTGAACGGATCAAAACATTTGGTTAAATAAACCAAACTTTTTTTTGTTGACTGAAATAAATGGTGTTTTATTAAACACTTATTTTAGTCCAAATAAAGAGTTTGGTCGAACGAAACAAATACATTTGAATAATAATTTTGTTTCTGGAAACCAAGGCATTTGTTGCAGGGAACCAAATGCTTATTTCATCTGATAAAACTTTTTTGTTGTACCAAATAAAATAAGTTAACTAAACGGTTTGTTTAATTGAACTGAAGTTTTTTTTTCTGAATGTAATTCATACTATATTCTATATTACGTTTTATTTCATGCATCATTTTCTCGATTGCAGAGAATCGCCAAGAAAGTTTATATTAACATTTTAAAATGTTACTTCAAAGTACAAACTAACAATATGTGGAATATAACTTCTATTTGTAAACGAAATTTTTTTAGCCTACAGCAGATAATTTCATGCATATTTATACTTATACTCCAGTCAGTAACCGTTGAGTGTAGTCTTGAGTATTCATGGCAGGATTAATAGCATTCCAAGTGCGAAACATGACAAGGCTCAGTATTGGCAACATGGTTGCCGATGTTCGGCCGCCGGTATCGACGCATTGTCATTTTGTTAACCACGGGCTTCAATTGGCGGCTTAAGTTTTGCCAAGACTTAACATCCAGTGTTGGCCATGACTTGGCCCAAACTTGTCTTTTAACTGTAAGGTTACTCTCTAGTTCGAATATTCAGATCTAATTAAAAAGTTTGTTTTCAAATAAAAGTAAGAATACAAAAAAAAAAATTTTCTAACTTTGTGAAGAAGATTGTTTATAGGTAGTGAATCATTTTTAAATTTGTTTAAAACCTTTTTCTTCATTTATTATTGTTATTATTAAGATTATAACCATTATTAATTATTATTATTATTTATTTGAATACATAAACAACAAAAAAAGAGTTTATAGTTTTCAAATTCAATTAATACAACATATTTTTATTGGCAAAATACAACTTTGTTTTTAAATTTTATTTATTCATTTTTATTGTTTAGCTACATTGACTATTTATAACATTTTAATTGTTTTCTTCTTGTTTTTCTCTACACATGTTTCATTATATTCGTATAATGTTTACAAGACTTAAACAATTATAATTACTTACAAAAATTAAAATCGCATGGGCGTAGGGATCGAACCTGGGACGCTTGGGGTATGGTTTCAGCACTCTAACCCCGCATATGTGCTAGACTTGGTATGGAAATTGTAAAATCTAGTATATGAATATCAGTACTTTCAGGAATGGATTAAACTTTTGATTTTAAAAGTACCTGTTGAACCATTTAAAAATTTATGTAATAAAAGTAAAAATTAAAAAAAAAAACGTTTTTAGATATTATTTATAAAAAAAAATAAACGTTGAATATTAAAAAAAAAAAAAGTGGAAATTTATATTAACTATTGTCAACTTATTTTCTTATTTAATTCATAATTAAACTACGTATCATTTCTGAATGCACATTCTTAAATAATAGGAAATTTAGGATTGATAATTTATGAAAGTCTATTTTAAGTCTTTATGCATTTAAGAGTATTTGTTTCTGTTATGTCTTTGAATAAAAAAATTAAATATTTAAGAAATCATAGAAAAAAATTGAGTATTTTCAACGCTAAAAAATCACTATTTTACTTCTAAAAAAAAAATTATTTTTTATTTTCTTCAACTTTGTCTTTCTTGACTTTTTGTATTATTTAAAAGCTCTTTAAAATAATAAAATTTTATAATTACTTATTAAAAAAGAGTTGAACATTTTACTTTTAAATTGAATAAGTAATCAACTTATGATTAATTTATTATTATTGTTAATTGTTTATATCCATTAAACATAAAATAATCTACTGCACAATAATAATAATATTAACAAATATTATTATAATTGTCATCATTATTATTATTGTTTGTTATTATTATTATTATTATTACTATTGTTTTTATTATTAATTGACTGTTTCATTCAATAAGTATACTTTGTTAAATTTTGAAAAAAAAATTAAAATTTTAAGAAGCCTTTTAATTTGTAACAATTTAGTGATTTACAACAATAAATACAAGTATGTTATATAACTAGAAATTTATCACTGATTTTCTTAGTTAGTTTAGAAATTAAAACTTGAATTATACACTGGAAAAACTAGAGTATTGAATTTTCATGATTAAAAAAAATTGTTTAATTAATCAGACATTACACATAATAGCAATTACACTTTACTATATTTTTCCTTTAGTAAATATCACCCATAGATAATAATTTATTTTACACTTCAGAATGTCACATTAATGAGTCAGATATTTAATTGTATAATATGCAAGTGTATCCGAATTTTCAATGATAAATAAATAAATAACGATAAACACAATTCGTTAGTTTAATAGATATACAATTTCTTTTCTTAATTTGGGTATTAACAAATAAGTATGTAAATTCATTAATCAAATTTTGTTTTGTCCTTAAGGAGTTAATATTAAAATATTTTAATAAGTAATTAAGCCTTTTTCATTTAAAAAAAAATTGTAAATTTACTTAAAAGCCTTCAAAGAGTTTTAATTTGATTAGTAATTTTATATATACAATTAAAAAATTATAAATAAGACTTTTTATGATTTTAAAGATTTTATTGTTTTTAATTATTTCTAAAGTCATTTAAAATTTGTGATATTCTCATATGCTTTTTTTTTGAATTTATAAAAACACTATTGTTTAAATTTTCATATTTTTAGTAGTTCAAATTAACTATACGAAAAGAATTTCTTTCTGTGAATTTTATCTTATTAGAATACATTTTTAAAAAAAGTTATTTTAAGGTGCTTAAATACTTATGCAGCTATACAACATCTACGGAATCTACAAGGGTTACGTCTTTCTTAAAAATTAATTCAATTTATTATTAGACTATCGTTATTAAAACTGAATATCATTGCATCATATAAATTAAATATTTTTGAATATTCAAATTATTTTCTGTCCAAAAAGCACTTTATTTTAATAATTTATGCAAAGATAGTAGACATTTCTTAAATTTTTAATAGTTTGGAGTTTTGATACACAAATTTAAACATTCACGAATTAATTATTAAAAAAAAACATAAAATTACTGGCGATTATTTATTTTCACTACTTAAATTAAATATTCTGAAATGTTTTAATTCATTCTTTCTAAAAATGAGCATCCGATTTCAAAAAAAAAATTAAGTTTAACCTGTAAAACATACTCTATACCCTTCTGGAATGTAAAGTTGATCCTTCTTGAAATTTTTAAGTTTTTCATTTAAAAGTGTAAAGCTAAGCCTCTAGAATTGTCGAAAATAGCTTGATTTGACGCCCTGTAAATAATAACCAACACACAAAAGAGGGTTGTCCTATAGTCATTACTGAAATATTATTATATTCTACACTCCTCAAGGTAAATCTAATTTCCCTTTTTCTCAGTGTATGATTTAAAATAAGTTAGCAGCTTTTACAACTTCTATGCAATGAAATTTTTCACTTAGTAATTTGATGAATATATTTTGAGAAATGCGGGTTTTTATTATATAAAATTACGTCATTAGTTCACATGATTAATATCATTGAATATAATCTGAAATATTATTATTGTTGATAATATATAATGGCTATCACAGCTACGTATGCTAATGGTTTTTGTAGTTATCAAAGTATTACAAATTATTTATAAGAAAAAAAAAATTTATTCATGGTCGTTAAAAAAGAATGTAGTTCGTTATTTTTTTTATTGAAAATATCCTATTACAAGACTGCTGTTTGGGCCAAGAAGGTGCCGTCATTAGCCCAAGATTCGGTCGAAGGTTGGCCCTAGTGTTGGTTCTGGTATTTCGCACTTGGGATAACTGAAAAATACATTGTTATAAGACATATATGTATGCATGTGTGTTCATGTGCGTATGTATATATTCACATTTGTTTATATGTATGTGTGCATAGGCATATTTCTATAAAGTTTAGCAAATGAACGAACAATGAAGGAATCTAGTAAGTTTCTCTCTTGTTGCAAATAACTTCGTACTTATGTTAATATTATTTCGCGATTTAAAAGCATAACAGATAATAATTGTGATAAGTTGATTAAAATATAAGTTCTGAAGTTAACACACTATATGACCTAGTAATTGACACCCCATTCAAATAAAATTCTTGGCAATTATTCGCAATAGGCATTTTATCACAACCTTATTCATTAATGTAATTTTATTCTATGTACAGGTTCTCAAGATGACCTGATGTGGAATGTTAGAAATTTTACGTCTACTCTAATAACGGATATTTGAGTCATTCGTCAAAGGAAAGTCACCAAGTTCCCATTAACTGGTGTTAAAATCCTTCCTCCTGCGTTTAGCCTAAATTGGAAACCAGTTAAAATTTCAACCTTAAATACAGGAGTTCCATCAAAATTTAAATGGTTTAGGAAACCGTTACAATTCAAAAGCCACAGAACAAAAGGAAAAGGCGAAAGAAAAAGCTGTCATCACTTTTTATCATCATCCAACCTAACGTTTTTTATGTTACGGAAAATCATTAAAAATCATATAAAAGACAAAAGGGAAGAGCAATACCACTAAAAACAAATACTTTTAACTTGAAGAAAGAATGAATGTTTACAATATAGTATAGGTCGAAGGTTGAAATTAAAAAGAAATGTAGTCCAGACCACGAAATTCGATGTTAAAAAAAAAATATTGTCCCTTCTAAGCTAAATTATTTAAAAATTGTTCAAAATTATGACGTAACATTCCTAATTCATCCTAGAAATCGGAATTAGAAATGTAGAATAAACCAAAATGGAACTAAAATTCGAGTGAATGCGTTATCGATGCTTACTACCAACTTTAGAAATTTTTGTTGCAAAACATTCAATTTGCTACTCAGTATAATTCCGTTTTCCCATCATTGATCTTTGCACTTCCTTGTAAAAACTGATATATTATAAAAATGTAGGATTGAAATGTCTGAAATTTTAAGAAAATGAATTACGAATGTAGGCGTTAAGGAATCTCAAAAACCAATTAAATAAATTAAAGTAGTTACTAAAAAAAAAAGGACAATGTTTTGAATAAGAGAGCCTTTTTAATGTTGATTTTAGTTCCAAATGCTTTAATCCGTTTTAATCCTGTTTAATTAAAATGAATTAAATTGTTGCCTGTTTCACGTTCTAAAACAAACGTCAATTGACACCACGTCTTTAGACAAAACATAAGTAAATTCAATTCAATCCAAACCATAATATCTGAACTTCAGCATACACTGTTTTTGTCGGAAATGGAAATGAATATACTTGTGTCCAGATGAATGTTATCAAAAAGAACTAAACGTCATGTCAAAAAACAACGCTAGGTTAAATCGAAAAGGTTCATAAAAACCTACGATATTTGAAAAGTACCGCCATGTCATCTTTCGGGCCGCAGGCACTCTCGGGGACGAGAGCAAGCTATTCCATTGGTGGGTTGTTGCGTACCTCACATTTTTCTTAATTTTCAAGACTAATAAACTACGTTATAAGTCATTAACCTGAGACCAAGCTGCCCGAAAGGTTTCACAAGCCGGTATTTGACACTACGCGATTTTGCCGATTTGCAATTGAGGCTAAAGTGAGAAACACAATACGCAAGACCAACTTCCAAATTCAGCGAAAGAATTTTATCAGAAACGAGTTTAAGTTCACTAAATTGATTATTTTATTAAATTATTATTTAAATGGAAAATTCAGAAACTTAGCTTTTCCGTTTTTTCTTTTAAACTATAAAAGGAAAGGGTTTAGCGCGCGTTCAACCCAAGGAGTTGCTTTCGTTGCGCGAGTACATTTTGTCATGCAAGCCATTTCCTAAATTCCTTGCTTTCCGTATTTCCAAAATTCAGCTGTTGAATCAAAAGTAAAGCTTTTCAAAATAGTACATTGAGAATAGGAGTTTTGATAATACAAAGCAGAATAAATTAAAGGTTCATGTTGGACTTGGTTTCCATTACATTTTTACAATTAATAAGTGCTTAAAAAGCAACAAGTTGTGAAACATTTAAGAATGTTTTCGCAAGAACCTATAGTTAAAAGACAAACTGTCTTTAGCAACAAGAACGCTGAGTAAGAAGCTCTCTTTACAAAAGTGAGGTTCAGTGAACGATGGTTCCAAATTCTTCCGTTATTTCTTAATCCTTTTCTCAATACTTTCGCAACGCCGAGTAGAGTTTTGCAAAATTTGCATTTTGAAACACATCACCTCATTAATCCAAGCCAATCAAAAATCTCCAACCAATTGACTCCCCACTTACCAAACTTGATCAGTTTTGATAAAATCGATGCACTCGCAACGAAAATCGCTTCTTCGTGACAACTCGAGCACGGATAGTGAGGGAGTCCGTTCTATACTTGACGGTGCTACTATCCGTCGATTTGGTCGCGGGGTTGTCCGTCCGCGTCATTACCGATTCGAAAATGTTCGCGGAAGCCAACTAGTTCCGGGTGGACATTAAATTAAGTTCTAGTTCTAAACGAAGGCGAAGTAGTCCGATCTATACTTGACGGTGTTCGCCATTCATGGAAAAGTGAAAAGGTTGACATTCTGAATTTTCCATGAAATTCGGGTTTCATTTATTGTGTGTTCGTGTTTCATGTTGTCTCCTGTTGACTAACAATAAAGTTTTCTCTTAAAACAAAAGATTATTATCTTGTTTTAAGACCGGTGACGTGGTCTTTAGAAAGAAGCAAAAAGTCGGTGAGGCATAAGTTAACTAAGGGGTGCGATTAATCGGTAAATCCTACACTTATATCACAAAACCCGATACGGACATAACGGACAAGTGTTTGTGCTTTGTGTTAACATGAAAACTTCGCTTGTGAACTTATTAGAAATCATTACAGCATTAAATTATGCACAATATAAAAACTAGTCGAACTACGAACCTATAAAAACAATCTAGAAATTATTCACCAAGTTGAAGATTTCAAACAATTAACTTCCATTGTATGGAAGGACAACGTCATTTGTAAGAGCGTTTCTCACTCTGTCTAATGTGGTAGTGTGTAAGGACCTAATGCGTAAGTAGGAAAAAGCAACATGTATCGTTCCAATAATACAATAATACAATAATACCCAAACAATTAACTTCCATTGTATGGAAGGACAACGTCATTTGTAAGAGCGTTTCTCACTCTGTCTAATGTGGTAGTGTGTAAGGACCTAATGCGTAAGTAAGAAAAAGCAACATGTATCGTTCCAATAATACAATTTGACTATGATTTTGTATATGATTAAGAGAAGAAATTGGTTGTAGTGGTTTTGCTCCGGTTTCATTTTTGGTAATGAAAATAAATATCCTAAATTTGAATTTACTCTTATATCATTTTCTTTAAATCACCTTTCTCAGTTATTCATTAAGGGTGTCCTGCCTATTTGATTTTGTTCAAGATTGTTATTAACTTTAGATTTGCAAATAGAAAAAGTAGGCGCGCAATTCAGACAGCACTTTTAAAAGAAAACACGATCGCCCACATAAAAATAAAACTTGATTCATAGAGTTAGTTCTGTGTGAATCTTGGCAGCTTGGAGCCTCCGACGACTCTCGAAAGGAAAATAAATCTCAATTGTTGATAACTTAATATCTAAATTAATTAATAATAAATTATTAATTTGTTTAGTAACGGTTAATTTATTATTGTTATTATTGCTATTTTTATTTCGGGTCGTAACAAAAATTTTTCCCAAAAACAAAACTTTTTGACTATTAAAATATCTTTACCAATCGTATAAAACTCTTATTTTCAAATTTTATTTCCTGAAAACTCTATTTTATACAGTCTACATTTTTTTTATTGTTGTAAAAAGAAATTTTTCTTCTATTATATATATAAATCACAAATAATTTCAAAATAATATGATAATAATATATTCTGATTACAACTTACCCTTTAGTTTCCCCGTTTCTACTTGCCTTTTCTACTTGTTCCCAACAGCGAACCAATATCTGAACCTCGATCCAGAGGAATCTTAAAGAGGATTCACAGCTTCGTAGAAGGCTCTCGGGAACCACGTCTCACATTATAGGGATGTATCCATATGCATCCCTAACCCCCCTCACGAGTGGACACTTACCGTGACCTTACTGTAGCTTCTATATTTTCTGATTTTAAAACTATTTTCCTTATGTAATTATAATTATTCTCTTCATTTTAGCGGAGCAGTTTGCTTTTTCTAATTGGAATGTGTTTAAATACTCTTGGAAAAAACCTTCAACTTGAGAAAATTCGAATTTTTGGAATTCTTCAAAGATTTGGCATCGCTTATCTAGTGACTGGTATAATTTATGTACTTCAAATGTCTAGGAAAGAGAAAAAGGTAATGTACGAACCACAAAAATGTATTTACTCATAGGGGAAGAGGTTCGGTTGTGGGCACCCCTGCGAATTTTTTGACAGAAATGAGATTTGTCAAATGTGACAAATGTCAAGTGTGTGTTATGACCGCACGTAGTTTCTTGTACGAATACAAAATTGAACTGACACTTGTGCTTTTTGCTATAAAGAAATTCATTTTTTTACAGGTTAAAATTAATACAAAACTTTTTTAAACATTTTTAAAGTTCTGGGGGGTCAAAAAGTTAAATATGATGTGTATATATGTACACATATAATAAATTTATATGTGTATGTATTGTGACGCATTTTTCCAGCTGATGTTTGATGTTTAATTATAAAATTTAATAAAAAAAAATAAAAAATAGAAAAAAAACAAAGCCCGAGCGCCAAGTTATTTTAACGACAAATAACTAAACAAAATAACAAAAACAATAGACTAAAGAATTAAATCAAATTACTCTATTTATTAAAATTAAATTAAAACCAACAAGCCACGACTAACCAAATTGCCGAAGAGAGGGGAGTAAGAAGCAGTAACAAACAAAAAATACGCGCACTGAACACTGACTCTAATATAATTGTCCATTATTGGAGATCGACTCCATCAAAGAAAAACAAATGAATTGTTAATATAGGAGCTCACCTGGGCGGGCACAATGGCCACGAAGGAGCCCCGTCAGTAATATTAATTACATCTTCACAAAGAAATTTTTACACTTTAAATTATCATGACCATACGGTCGAACACACCAGTTCAGAATCGCGACAGCGAAAACGCATCGTCGTCAAGTCAGTATGCGGCGACACATGCGCCGCGGTGCCGCTCTCACGAATCACATTTCAAAGTCGAGCGGCAATCGACCGAGGAACGTAAATCATGTGTAGTGGATAATCTTCTTGTCCTGGCACTCTTGAGAGAACGGGACTCACATCCGGACCCATGTGCCAGGACAATCCCACGACGATCAGGAATGTCAACCACGACGATAACGACCACCAGGACCACCTCCTCGATGATTCATTATGATGTGGAAAACTCCACATCGAAGCAAGCAATGTTCGTGCGTGTAAAATAAAAGTGCAAACATTTAATGTTTATCGCACATAACAAATAATTGTCCGATCTGACAAGTTGGCAGTTAAAAACCGGGAGTTCAAATAATAATATTATTCAATCAATTTAATTAATTAAATACAAAAACCAAAATAGAAATAAATCCTAAATTTTACAAGAATCAAAATAAATATAAATTAAAGTAAATTTTAAATATTTAATAAAACTAAATAATGTAAACTTAAAATAATAACAGGCACAAATCGCCATGTTTACATTAAGGCTAAACAATAGCCTGGAGTTAATTCCAGACTGGTGTGTAATAATTTATTTTTAAATTAATTTAAAAATATTGTGCGCGGTAACATTTTACCGCGTCACAACTCCCTCCTGCCAAGACTTGACCAAGGGGGTCAAGCAGATTAGCTCCTTATGATGGAGTCGGCTCTTGTCAGACCAGAAATAATTTTTCAAAAATAAGGATAAGCAAGAAAAAAAAATTAAGCATGCCTCTATTCGTTACTTATTTATTTAATTGGGTTGACCAACTGCCAATCCACTTAAGAACCGTTTGATTTGTACGACTTTATACAGCTAATCAGTTAATTGATTACATATTTATTTAACATTTGAGTTGCTAGAGCAACCTAAATGGTTTAGCAACTCGAACTCCCCCCTCCTAAGACCGTGGAAGATGGGTTAAATTTAGAAAAAGAGGGGATTTATTAAGTAATTGTTATTTAATTCATTATTTAATTACAAATTGATTGAGTTTAGTTGAGATGTTAAATAAATTTTTATGTGAAAATTTTTTAAGTTCAAAGTTCAAAAGTTCAAAGTAGCATAAGCCACTTTAAATGTCAGATCTGGTTTAAGCTTTTTATAATTTAATTTATAATTTAAGATTTATCGAATTCGAATTTACCTGATTCAACTATCAGGCTGCCCGCCGAACCTAAGTAAGATTTAGCCATACCAGTATCAACCACTGCCTGGAATCGGTAATTCCTAAAAAAAAAGGAGCCAATTACCCACGACTTAACAAGTTTCACTTACAAATTGCTATCATCAACAAATTTGGAAGTATAGTTAATATTCTGATCACTGGGACTACTTAGCGAGTCACACGAAGTGAATCAGAAACAAAATTCAACTTCCAAGTCGGGGTTTACAAAAGAACCACCAGACTTGAAAGTGAAGTCAACATCCTTATTGCTATGACTACTCATCGAGTCACTAAGCAAATCAGGATTTAAAATTTTTGATTCGAGGTTAGGTTGAACCAGATTATCAGAAAAAGCTAATAAATTAGGATTTAATTGGGCAGAAATTAAATTCGAATTCAATTCATCAGGAATTTATCCATTTAGTTATTTTGAGTGGTCCATCATTTAACTCAATTTAAGAACATTGAACGTTAAATAATTTCCCATAGAAATAATTAATTTATAGTTCGGATTGTCATTCTACAATCTCGAATTAGTTGATAAAAGTTAATTTAGTTATGATAAGCTTGACCCAAAGTTAAAAAAAAAACGAAATGACATTTGATTATTAAATTTTGGGAAGTTCATGGACCAAATCCCTGGTTTAGACAGCATCCATGCAGCATCCAGACAGGACCACATCTTTCATTAAAAAGTGATCGAGTTTAGCTGGATTTATCTTAAATTTCATTGCTTTAAGAAAAATTATTAACATTTTGAGATAATTAACGGCCATTTATTAAAGATTGACACAGATCAATTTTAATAATCTGTTTACAGAATCCTCTTAGGAGCATATAATGGACCAATTAATGTTCGACACTTAAGGTCGAATTCAAAAAGCAAATTCCAATGGATCAGAAATCCGAGAATTTCATCAAATTTAAGTTACAAAATTTTTATCATTTTCAGAGGGATACTCAACAATCAATTCAATCATTAAATCGGAAAAAATATTCGAAACTAACAATAATTCGAATAATTTAAATAAATTTTATACGAGGTGGCGAATACTCATGTCAAATACTCAAATTTATCATGAAAAGCAACATAAGTTGCACAAATTTTAATCGATTAAATACAAAAAATATTCCGAACAATTTTTAATTCAATTTTTTTAAGAAGCAGCGAAATTTTAAGACAAATACTCAACAGTCAATCAAATGCAATACAAGTCGTACAACTCAACTACTCAAATTTTTAATAAGAAAAATATTCGAAATTCTAAATAATTCGAATAATAAATTTAATAAGAGGTGGCAAATATTCAAACCAACACATTATAATTTTATCAAATGTGACATAATTCGAACAATTTTATTAATCAATTAACGAACATGATTCGAAAATTAAATACTTCGAATAATTTTCGAATTCAATATTTCAAAAGAGGCGGCTCATATGCAGCCAAAACATCTAAAGTACGACAAAGCGCAACAAAAGTTGCAAAACGCGATAATTCAAGATATTTAAAATTGACATTTTATTTCAAATAATATTTTATTCAGTGTCCAGTGACAAGATCTAAAACTCCAAGTTTTGAAAATACATGATTTGGCCGACGACCTTGGCCAATTCATTGTGTGAGTCTTAGTCACGACTCTTATCGCTGTTCCTTTGTGTACGGATTTGCTCGACTATAAGCCGGAGGAATTTTACATCTTTCACTAAATTATGAAATTTTAATAAATTTTAATTTAAATCACTAATTATAAACAATTTTGGCCATTTATGACATTATTTGACCATTATTGGTCATTTATAGACTTTAATTTTAACTTTTTAAATTTTAATTTTGGAAATAAATTTTGTACAAAATTTTCAAATTTGTGCTGCTCAAAGCCCCATAGTTACGGGCGGCATTTGTGACGCATTTTTCCAGCTGATGTTTGATGTTTAATTATAAAATTTAATAAAAAAAAATAAAAAATAGAAAAAAAACAAAGCCCGAGCGCCAAGTTATTTTAACGACAAATAACTAAACAAAATAACAAAAACAATAGACTAAAGAATTAAATCAAATTACTCTATTTATTAAAATTAAATTAAAACCAACAAGCCACGACTAACCAAATTGCCGAAGAGAGGGGAGTAAGAAGCAGTAACAAACAAAAAATACGCGCACTGAACACTGACTCTAATATAATTGTCCATTATTGGAGATCGACTCCATCAAAGAAAAACAAATGAATTGTTAATATAGGAGCTCACCTGGGCGGGCACAATGGCCACGAAGGAGCCCCGTCAGTAATATTAATTACATCTTCACAAAGAAATTTTTACACTTTAAATAATCATGACCATACGGTCGAACACACCAGTTCAGAATCGCGACAGCGAGAACGCATCGTCGTCAAGTCAGTATGCGGCGACACATGCGCCGCGGTGCCGCTCTCACTAATCACATTTCAAAGTCGAGCGGCAATCGACCGAGGAACGTAAATCAGGTGTAGTGGATAATCTTCTTGTCCTGGCACTCTTGGGAGAACGAGACTCACATCCGGACCCATGTGCCAGGACAATCCCACGACGATCAGGAATATCAATCACGACGATGACGACCACCAGGACCACCTCCTTGACGATTCATTATGATGTGGATAACTCCACATCGAAGCAAGCAATGTTCGTGCGTGTAAAATAAAAGTGCGAACATTTAATGTTTATCGCACAAAACAAATAATTGTCTGATCTGACAAGTTGGCAGTTAAAAACCGGGAGTTCAAATAATAATATTATTCAATCAATTTAATTAATTAAATACAAAACCAAAATAGAAATAAATCCTAAATTTTACAAGAATCAAAATAAATATAAATTAAAGTAAATTTTAAATATTTAATAAAACTAAATAATGTAAACTCAAAATAATAACAGGCACAAATCGCCATGTTTACATTTAAAAATGTAAAAATAAACAATAGCCTGGAGTTAATTCCAGACTGGTGTGTAATAATTTATTTTTAAATTAATTTAAAAATATTGTTCGCGGTAACATTTTACCGCGTCACAGTATTAATATATATATATATCAGTACATTTAACGTAAAATTTTTTGGGGTGGCAAAACATGATATTTGCCACCCCACTTTTCAGTCTGGGGGGCCAACTGCCCCCTCTGCCCCACCGGTTCCTACGCCACTGATTATATTCTTTAATTCAATACCGAATTTTACAACAAAGATTACAACCAAAATTTTTTAATGACGTTTTAATAGGACAGCAAAGTTCGGTTGTGGGCACTCAAATTTTTTCTGTTGAGGGCACCACTATTCTTTTCGGTAAATCGCGAAATATCGACATGGATGAAATCATAAGTAATTTCTCACAACTATTAATAACATATTACGAATTTTAAGGGTTTCCAGTGGTTCCTGGGAGTGCTCTAGAGACAAAATTCCTACAACGAGACTTTAGCGTCAGTCGTTCAAAGACAATAGCTGTGCATTTTGTGTTCCGTGCGTGAGAGAGGGAAACAAATAGAGACAAAGATAGTCGGTATATCGACGTGTCCTATTAAAAAAAGAATGAGAAAACATCAGAAAAATAATCAGAAATTCTGTTGATTTCTGACAGTTAGGCCCGGTTTCACCAACTGGGATTAAACATACGATTAAGTAATCATGATTATAATTTAACTGAGGTTTTAATCATGATTAAAATACAAAATCGTCTCACCAATCATTTTCAAGCTTCGATTAACTAATCATATGCCCTCTTCATAATATCTCTAGTTTCGCTTGTACCAGCAAATATGATTGGCTATTCTTATATATTGAAGGTACAAAATTTAAATAATGTTCAAAATTTTGAACATTATTTTAAATATGTACATTGCAAGTGAGTGTGTTACAATACCAGTATAATTGTTTTAATATTAATAGTTTTTATAAAGTAAAAAGTATGATGTGAAATAAGTATTCGCTTGAACCCTTGGCTGTGTAGTGAAGCGTTGAAATAATGTTCAAAGTTTTGAACATCCTTATAAATAAAATCAGACTTTTGTCTGTACATTGCACAGAATTAAAAATTTCTGTTATATTTTTTCCTTTTATACTTTAAATTTTTAGAAAATACCATCGACAAAAATATGTCTGCATGTAACTGTGTATGTATGTATGTATGTCTGTCGTCAAAACTTCGACCAGGCATCACGTAAAAACTTATTGACCGATTAAAGTAAAACTTGGCAGTATTTTAGGTATTACCCTAATTTAACACTCTATCCATATTAGATTAAAAAATATTAATATGAACTGAAGTTATGATATTTTTTGAAAAATTCAAAAATCTAAGAATTTGGTTTTTTGTTATATTTTAATCAATTTGACTTAAACTTATAAAATTGTTATTTTTATTGTTTTTGATTAAGATTTTATCGTCACATGGAAAAACTTCGAATTAAAAATTCAAAACATTTGATTAAAACATTAAATTTTCAAAAAATCAAAAACATATATAATTACTACAATCAATGCTGTTTAACTTTGATACTGGTTTATTTTTTAGGTCTTGAGTTCAGATTTTTTTATTTAAATTATAAATTTACTTAGCTAAAAAATGTTTATTGTGAAGGAAGGTTGATCAATTTTTTAAAAAATGTTAAAAATAAAAAAATTATAAAATTATATATTTTTTGATAATTTTTAATTTTTTTTTAAAATAAGTTTTTTCATATAATTAACTCCCTGAAAGAAATACATAACACAACATAATTGACATAAATTTATAATAATTCTTATAAATGTGTCTTATGTCTGTCTGTCTGTCACAGAATTTTGTACGCCAATCACATTTAAATGACTTAACCGATTTAAACAAAATTTGGTAATACATTAGGTGTTGACCCAAGTAAGGTTCATAATATTATTTGACTATAGATTTTAAAAAATAAATATCAAAATCAATTTTAGATAAAACAATAGAAAATATCAATTTTTGAATCTGAATTTTTTTTACTTAAAAAAATGAAAAATTAGGTATTTAAAAAAACTGCATTTACACTTGGTATAGGTGTGTATTATAGGTTCGTAACTCGGATTTCATCAGAAATAAAAATTGGGACTTATTAGGAACAAAGGAATTATAAAGGAAGCTTGCAATGAAAATTTCCAAAAGTCTGCCTTGGGAACTTTTCAAAAACTTCACTTGGAACCTACTCAGAAACTTCGCGGAAGATTCTTTTAAAAAATGCTCTTGGAAACTTCCCGGATTCTTCACGAAAACTTTCTTCGAGTATTTCCCTTGTAAACTTCAGCTTAAACTTTGCAGTTGTTTTTTAATTTAAATGATAAATAATTTTATAATACACTATTTTGTAATTTTTAAAATTAACCATAGCAAATCTCTTTAAATGAGATTAATTGTTAATTATTTAATAGTATACATCACTATAAAATTGTCAGCTTTCAAACTAAGAAAAAGGAGCATTTCTATCTTAAAAAATTATTTATCATTTAAGTTAAAAAAGTAACTGAAAGTTTCCAAGGGGTGTTTCCTGAAACTTTCCTAAGGATGTTTCAGAGAAATTTCCAGGAAGATTCCAAGGAAGGCTTCCAGGAAATTTCAAAGAAGTTTTCAAGGGAAGTTGCCAAGAAGTTTCCAATAAGTTCCCAAGAAATGTTTCCAAGGGATGATTCAATGCGGTTTCTGGAAAGTTTTCGGGAAAATTCCCTGAGAGTTTCCAAGGGAATTTACAGAAAATTTTCAATTAAGTTCCCAAGGAATGTTTCCGGGAAGTTTCCAACGCATGTTTCCATGAAGTTTCCAAGGGAACTTTCAGAGAAGTTTCCAGGAAGTTTCTAGAGGATGTTTCAGGTAAGTTTGCAAAAGAAGTATACGGGAAATTTCCAAGAAAAGTTTTAGGAAAGTTTTCAAAGCAAGTTACTCAAGAAAGTTTCCAGAAAGTTTCCAAGGGAGGTTTCCGGAATATTTCTAAGGGTAACTTTCTAGGGGAGGGGCTCATTTCTCTATGTTCCGGAAGTTTCCTTACGGTTAGTAACTTTCAACCTTACTGTGAAAAACTTCCAGGAAACTTCAAAGAAATTTCAAAGAAAGTCGGGTGCTATCTGGGGTGTGAAGTTTAATAAAATATATTCTAGATTATATAAAAATTGGGGTTTCACTTTTTATAGCACCCCAACCGCCCTGTATCTGTGTAAAAAACTACTCTTATTATGACAGCCCATCCCTTTTAACGTTTTAAAATATATATATATATATATATTATAATGTCACCCCAACCTCCTCTTATCCGTTTAAGAAAACCCCACTTTTTATAACGCTCTGACCCAACGTAACAATGTACAAAACTTGACTTCCTGTTATGTTAACGCTACTTTTCTTTAAATCAACCCCAACTTTAAAGAAAAATTTACCTTCTGGTTTATACATACGCTGTGCTCATAGCAGTCCATGCATATGTGTTATAGGACCTTTTCCATTTTTCTCGAAGAATATAAATACCTGTTAAATAATACCTGTGATAATGTTACTAAAAGCAAATGATATTAACATTAATACAAAAGTAAGCTGAAAAAGTAACCCATTAAAAGTGGTCATATATCCTCTACTTTGACGTCGAAGCGACTTTCTCCGGTCGGCGGGATCTACGATTATTTACGGTCCTGGAGTCCCTTAAACCACACAAGTTGAGTCAAGGAACTCGATGAAACGTCAATTCGCTCCAAAAACGCTTCAAGGGGAAGAACACTTCCTCTATATGCGTTTTCCTGCGACTTAAGCGGCCCTGAAGCGGCTACGCTTCAAAGCCTCTTCTCTTTTTGCCTGTGGCAGGACTCTCCTGAAACAGGAGCCCTTACCCGAGCCTGCAACATGGGAAACTTCCGTCATTCCTTGATCTTTCGAGCACAGAAAGCCAAGTGCCTCTTTTGTACATTCTGCAAGAGTCTGGCCAGATCCTCCGCACTTGAAACATGCCAAGGATCTGACCACTCCCCCGCACTCAGCTTTCTTGTGACTGTAGGTCAGGCACCTATGGCACCTGATCACTATCAACCACCTCCTAATGTGTCAGCTTAAAAATCCCACCTTTACCCTTTGTTGTTGTTCTTCTTCTTAGCTTCGTCTTGGTCTACAACCACGATTGCTAACTTTACCCCTCTTACATTTGGACATGGGCTGTAGGGTGACCAAAGAAGTACTAAACCGAAAAGGCAGACCACAAAATGACCAAGGGTGCACCTCAGGAACCAGTCAGACCGCAAAAAGATCACGGGTGCACCTCAAGGCACCAGGTAGATCGCAGAAAGACCAGGGGTGCACGTCATGGCACCAGGTAGACTGCAGGAAGACCAGGGGTGCACTGTAAGGCACCAGACAGACCTAAAAAAGACTACGGGCGCACCTCAAGGACCCAGGTAAATCGCTGGAAGACCAGAGATTCACTGTAAGGCATCAGCTAGACCGCAGAAAGACCAGTGTTGCACGTCAAGGCACCAGGTAGACTGCAGGACGACTAGGTGTGCACTGCAAGGCACCAGGTAGACGGTAAGAAGACCAGGGGTGCATTGCATGGCACCAGGTAGACTGCAAGAAGACCAGGGGTGCATGTCCAGGCACCAGGTAGACCGCAGGAAACCAGGGGTGCACATCAAGGCCTCAGGTAGACAGCAGGAAGACCAGGAGTGCAATGCATGGCACCAGGTAGACGACAAGAAAATCAGGGGTTCACGTCAAGGTACTAGGAAGACTGCAGGAAAACTAGGGGTGCACGTCAAGGCACCAGGTAGACCGCTGGAAAACCAGAGGTACACTGCATGGCAGCAGGTCGTCGGCAAGAAGACCAGGGGGTGCATTGCATGACACCAGGTAGACGTCTAGAAGACCAAGGGTGCACCTTCTGTTGCACGATGTTGTCTCGATAATAACCAAAGATGAACTGCCGAACAAACGTAGGCTGCCCGAGAGCTACTATGCTACCTGCTTACAATGCCGGTTGGTGGGAGCCAAAAGAGTACCATTGACGATGATGCAGACCGCACGACTCCCACCAGGCTACCCCCCGCATGATGCCGAAAGGTGGTGAGCCAAGAGGGTACTATCGACGACTCTGTATCCTATAGAAAGAGAGTGAAAAAGGACAGGCATGTCCACAGCATAGGGAAAAACCCACCTCAATAGCAATTTGAAACACTATTCAAAACTATAAACAAAAATTTTGAAGTCACTGAGAAGAGATGAGATGAGAATGAGATCACATTCACAAGTGACCCCCCTAGACCGCTCTCTTACTTTTTTCTTTTGGTTTATTCAATTTGGTAGTTTTTCAGGCCAATATAGAGCCTAAAATTTGCTGCATCTGACTCCAAATATATCTTCCATATGTCGGGGATTTACTGGTTGAATTTCGTCAATCTAGTTTGGATCTCCGCCGCAACGTTCTTTAGAACCTTTTGCTTATCCATCATAAACCTCAATTCCTTTTCCATGTTTAGGAAAATCCTCCTTTTTTTCTCGTAAAGATTTTCGACCTTCGTTCTTTCTTTCTCGCAGTATGCGAGGTCTGCAGCTGTGGCATTGCTAAAAACGCTGTTACCGCTATTAACACTTGTCGCGCTTTTGTGACGCGACCTACTCTGACCATCCACCGTCAAAAACGATGGATTGGTCCCTATCGAACTCGGTCCTTTGAATCTCGTTACCGGCAATGCCTCACCACTGCCACCTGGGCGCACATCGTCATCTAAGTTTAAATCGTCAGTACCCATATGAATTTTACGAGCCTTGGCGGTGCATACACGTAACTCATACGTGGTATCACGGGTTTTTTTCGGTTTTTTTACGAATAGTATACTTGCTAATCGGAAGAAACTACATGTTTCTAACGAGCAAACATCATTGTAAGAAGAAACATCTTAATATGCATTGTAATAATTTTTAAGAGGTTTAAAGTAGTTTATTATTTAATCTTCCATTTGAAAAAGCTTAAATACTAATGCATTTTAAGATTACATCTTTTGTTAAGTTTTTGTAAACATCTTAGAAGTGACTAAAAATGTATTCTTAGAGTAGTGGCACCAGTGAAAGAACATATTGATCATTTTCCATAATAATTTAAAAATTATAGTTTCTATTATGGTAGTTAATATGTTTTTATGAACCTAATTACATCTAAATCTTGTATATGACAAAGCATCAGACTTAAAATGCAAATTACTTTAGAAAATAATTTTTAAAAATTTAGTAGGTTACGTATACCTCTCATTGAAAGAATATTTTCTTTGTTAAAAAGAGCCAATTATTCATAAAATATTATTAAAAAATGCAAATTCCTTTACTGGGTTTGCATTAAATCAAAACAAACAAACAAATTGGTTAGAAGTGGTTGAACACTTAAAAATTTATTTTAGGGTACTTATTCCAGAAAATATCCATAAAAGTAAGTTTTAAACTTAATTTTACAACATTTGTGAATTTTTTTCTACCAAAATCTGTATTTTTAAGCATGAATTTAATATTAATAGAATTTGTTCTTTTACTGGTGAAATAGGTATGTTTTAATTATTAATTAAAATGCTTAAT